>OZ024933.1:65596254-67996254 GCA_964017235.1 Sabellastarte sp. h YS-2021
AGATACAATTATGTAACCTAGATTACAAGTTTTACATTTCTTAGCACGTCTTACACATTTACCTTCAAGTTACCTGGGTAACCTAACATTTCTTCCCTTCTTTTCTAAATGTAATTACAGCAGTTGCTAATCTTATTTCTGCCTGCGCAACCCGCCTTTTGGGGCATCTGTCACCCTCTTGTTACACCTTAACAGTTACTTTCTTACTTTCCTTCTGAACACCATTTCCAGGGCACAACTTTTGTGTCCTTTTCTTCTGTCACTTCTTCTCTGAAACTCAAAACACACAGTCAGATGACACAGAGCCCGTTCACGGGCATTGATTGCTTGTTGTAAAACATCATCTATTTTTGCCCACTACCGGTGAATACTGCGCAGATAAATCTATCTATTCTCAAAAATTAACATTAGTGCTAATATTAATTTCTGAGACTGTGTAACCCAAATATAATTTTATATATTTATAATTTTATATAATTTCATTAGAGATATAGTTTTTACATCCATTGGTGCCCCTTGTGACATACTTTTTTATGTTATTATATCCCCAGACGAAAGTCGGGGATATATTGGATTCAGGTCCTTATATCCCCAGACGAAAGTCGGGGATATATTGGATTCAGGTCCGTCGCGCCGCCACCGCCGCCGTAGAAATTTCCTTGTGGACGCGATAACTCAAAAACAAATTAATATTTTTTTTTCAAACTTGGTACACATGTTAAGGGTGCCCAAAGGAAGATCCCTATTTTAAGGTGACCTTAAACTCCCAGTAAAAAAGAACTTATGGCCACCTTAAGGTCAGAAATTGGACTTTTGGCCACTTAGAGCCCTGTAGGTCACAAACTATGATGCTTAGCTGGCTGAAATTTTACCTGACAACACATTAATATGTTCTTAGTACATGTGCCGAAAATCATGACTTTAAGTTGAGAAAATTGTGTTTGAGGCCCATAAATACCCCCACTTAGGGATTTTTTGCTATACTTTTCACATATTTTGCCCTATAATTTGGAAGTGATAATTCTGATGAGTCTCAAACTGCGCTAGGTATAACTTTGATATGTAATCCTTGTCTGTAGAAAATTTTAGGGCTGTAGGTTTACCCAAAGGGGTCGACTTAAGGTCTCAAAAGTGCCCACAGAGACCCAATTTATGCACTTTTTGCCACTTTCAAGCACTGTAGCTTTCAAACTATGTCTCTCATCTAAGTTAAATATCATCTGGGAATATATCTATGTGTTTTCTTATATGTGCCCCAACATTTAGGCCCTTAATAGACAGTTAACCTGTGTATCAGGACCATAAACACCCACCCGAGTGACCCTTATAAGACATGTTTCACATCTTTTTCCCTGTAACTTGGAAATGGTAAGTCTGAGAAGTTTCAAACTGTATTAGATATATATTCTGTGTGTAATCTTAGTATGTAACAGATTTTAAGTCTGAAGCTTTAATTTTGAAGGTCAAATTGAGGTCTCTAAAAGGCTCCCAAAGACCCAATATTTGGACTTTTTGCTACTTTTAAGCCCTGTGACTGTCAAACTATGTGACTGATAGAGCTCAAATCCTATCTGAGAAGATATTAGTATGTTATTTTTATATGTGCCAAAAATTAAGGCTTTAAGAAGACATTTAACCTGTGTATGAGGACCATAAATCCCCACCCGAGTGACCATTTTTAGACATTTTTCACATATTTTTCCCTGACCATTTTTAGACATTTTTCACATATTTTTCCCTGTAACTTGGTAAGTCTAAGAAGTTTCAAACTGTATTAGATGCATATTCTATGTGTAATCTTAGTATGTGACAAATTTTAAGTCTGAAGCTTTAATTTGAAGGCCACATTTAGGTCTCTAGAAGGCCCCATAAAGACCCAGTATTTGGACTTTTTGCCAATTTTAAGGCCTGTGACTGTTAAACTATGTGACTGATAGAGCTGAAATCTCATCTGGGAATACATTATTATGTTCTTTTTACATGTGCCAAAAATCAAGGCTTCAAGTAGACATTTAACCTGTGTATGAGGACCTTAAACACCCACCTGAGTGACCCTTTTAAGACATTTTTCACATATTTTGCTCTGTAACTTGGAAATGGTAAGTCTGAGAAGTTTCAAACTTTATTAGATACATATTCTATGTGTAATCTTAGTATGTAACAAATTTTAAGTCTGAAGCTTTAATTTGAAAGCCACATCGAGATCTCTAAAAGGCCCACAGAGACCCAATATTTGGACTTTTTACCACCTTTAAGCCCTGTGACTGTTAAACTATGTGATTGATGGAGCTGAAATCCCATCTGGGAATGCATTATTATGTCCTTTTTACATATGCCGAAAATCAAGGTTTTTAGTAGACATTTAACCTGTGCATGAGGGCCATAGACACTCGCCCAAGTGCCTTTTTTGACGTTTTTTCCGTATTTTGCCCTGTTATTTGGAAATGCTTAGTGTGACAAGTCTTAAACTGTATTATATATAATTAAGCGTCCCTTGAAAAGGGGACGCTTATTGGTTTCACCCCCGGTTTTCAGTCAGCCGCCGCGGCCGCCGCATTATCGTCTCCCGTGAATATCTCCCTTGTTATTAGGCCTGTCCAAATGATATGTGGCAGTGTTCTTTTATAGGCGTGGGGAAATTTTTTGACAGGCATAAATTTGACCTTTGACCTTTATCAAGGTCACATTATCAAAAATTCAAAAAAAAATTTACTTCCTTTTCACTAGATTTCCTCAGAAAGTACTGGGTGTGGGTCAACCAAATTTGGTATGCACATTCCTGAGGGAAGAATCTAGGCGCCAGTCGATATTGGGATCAGTCGGGCCATAATTGACCGATTGACGGGCGATTGATTATAAGTTCATAAAATTTTTGCTAAGATTAAGCCTTGAACTCGCTTATTATTGGTCGTAGAGGTTTGGGATGGTATACCAACATATAGGAAATCATGTGCTGGGAATCTTCTGGTGTGGTCAGATTTGACCTTGGGCCCCTCGTTCAAGGTCAAGCGAGGATAGGCAAACTTTAAAGTGCTTATAACTCACTTATTATTGGTCCTAGAGGTTTGGGATGGTATACCAACATATAGGAAACCATGGGCTGGGAATCTTTTGGTGTGGTCAGATTTGACCTTGGACGTCTCCTTCAAGGTCAAACGAGGATAGGCAAACTGAAAAGTGCTTATAACTCGCTTGTTATTAGTCCTAGAGGTTTGGGATGGTATACCAACATATAGGAAATCATGTGCTGGAAATCTTCTGGTGTGGTCAGATTTGACCTTGGGCCCCCCCTTCAAGGTCAAACGAGCATAGCCAAACTTAAAAGTGCTTATAACTCGCTTATTATTGGTCCTAGAGGTTTGGAATGGTATACCAACATATAGGAAATCATGGGCTGGGAATCTTCTGGTGTGGTAGGATTTGACCTTGGGCCTTTCCTTCAAGGTCAAACGAGGATAGCCAAACATAAAAATGCTTATAACTCGCTTATTATTGGTCCTAGAGCTTTGGGATGGTATACCAACATATAGGAAATCATGTGCTGGGAATCTTCTGGTGTGGTTGGATTTGACCTTGGGCCTCTTGTTCAAGGTCAAATGAGCATAGCCAAACTTAAAAGTGCCTATAACTCGCTTATTATTGGTCCTAGAGGTTTGGGATGGTATACCAACATGTAAGAAATCATGGGCTGGGAATCTTCTGGTGTGGTTGCATTTGACCTTGGGCCCCTCCTTCAAGGTCAAACGAGCATAGGCAAAGTTTAAAGTGCTTATAACTCGCTTATTATTGGTCCTAGAGGTTTGGGATGGTATACCAACATATAGGAAACCATGGGCTGGGAATCTTTTGGTGTGGTCGGATTTGACCTTGGGCCTCTCTTTCAAGGTCAAATGAGCATAGCCAAACTTAAAAGTGCTTATAACTTGCTCATTATTGGTCCTACAGGTTTGGGATGGTGTACCAACATATAGGAAGTCATGGGCTGGGAATCTTTTGGTGTGGTCGGATTTGACCTTGGGCCTCTTCTTCAAGGTGAAACGAGCATAGCCAAACTTAAAAGTGCTTATAACTCGCTTATTATTGGTCCTAGAGGTTTGGGATGGTTTTCGAACATACAGTAAATCATGTGCTGGGAATCTTCTGGTGTGGTCGGATTTGACCTTGGGCCCCTCCTTCAAGGTCAAACGAGAATAGCCAAACTTAAAAGTGCTTATAACTCGCTTATTATTGGTCCTAGAGGTTTGTGATGGTATACCAACATATAGGAAATCATGGGCTGGGAATCTTTTGGTGTGGTCGGATTTGACCTTGGGCCTCTTCTTCAAGGTCAAACGAGGATAGCCAAACTTAAAAGTGCTTATAACTCGCTTATTATTTGTCCTACAGGTTTGGGATGGTATACCAACATATAGGAAATCATGGGCTGGGAATCTTCTGGTGTGGTCGCATTTGACCTTGGGCCTCTCATTCAAGGTCAAATGAGCATAGCCAAACTTAAAAGTGCTTATAACTCACTTATTATTGGTCCTAGAGGTTTTGGATGGTATACCAACATATAGGAAATCATGGGCTGGCAATCTTTTGGTGTTGTCAGATTTGACCTTGGGCCTCTCCTTCAAGGTCAAACGAGCATAGCCAAACTTAAAAGTTCGATAACTCGCTTATTATTAGTCCTAGAGGTTTGGGATGTGAAACCATCATGTAGGAAATCATGTGCTGGGAATCTTCTGGTGTGGACGGATTTGACCTTGGGCCTCTCATTCAAGGTCAAACTAGCATAGCCAAACCTAAACATGCTTCTTCTACTTTGCAGCTTAAAAGACACAGTCAGCTGATACAGAACCTGTTCACAGGCACTGATTGCTTTTTATCTAGGGTTGGCCATCTCGGGCCAACCCTAGATACTGTTATGGGATTTTCCTTGCATTTGCCGTCGAATTTCGCGTTACTTGGACATTTTCCGTGCGTCGTCTTAGCGTGACTGGAGAAAGAATAAATATGCTTAAGTGGTGTGTTTTTGTGGGAATTCAATGTTTACTGACATTTAAGTATTTTAGGAATTTTATATTTGACCTTGGTGACCTATGTTGTAAAGACAAGTTCAACTGAGATAGCGATCTATATAGGCCGGTTGGTGGCAAAATTTTTTTTAAAATTTTTTTAACGGTTTCATCCCGGGGTTTCATCCCGGCGTTCCATTGAAGAAAAATATGAAAGAAACAATAAAAGCAAAATAACTACCCCTTTCACTTGACACAAATGTCAAATATGTCATTTGCATATCGTTTATTTCTCTTTTGAAGTAATACATGACATATACTGACGTTTGATTAATGGCAATTGATTTGATAGCATACCAGTGGTACACAATATATTTCAATTAGTCTGGTACCCTGTCAATTTTTATTTTGTGACCCCCTGGAAATTGCAAGCAGTGTCAACCGAAAATGTTCTCAGGAGACAACACATTCATAATAACCACATGCCTTTGACTTCTGGGGCTATATTCACAAAAGGGATCAAGCTCAGATTGAGCCAAAATCAGCTGAAGCCCATTATAAACACTTTTTGGCTCAACTTCATCTTCATCCCTTTTATTACTACAGCCCCTGATGTTCTGTCAATATTTATTTATTTGTTAATAGATGATATAAATGATATAACACAATAAAATGATATTTTATACATTGGGGATAGTTAAATATGGACTTCTATATTATGTGGATTTAATTTTGTCAAAGGTCAAAGTTGTGGCTTTTATGCCCTATGAAACAGCCAGTCAAACCAATTATTGTAATAAATATGATATAATTAATGTACTGTAAGTTGCGCAATAAAATGATATATAGAGTTAGAAATATTTAAGCATGGACTTCTTTATGATGTGGATTTAATTTTGTCAAAGGTCAAAGTTGTGATTTTTATGTCTCATGCAACAGCCAGGGTCATATTATGACAGGTACTCTGCATTGTCATTTGGGGGAGTGATACCTACACAGAGGTGACAGCCTATCATTAGATGTCAAACCAGCTAACCCACAAGGACATTCTCTTTTGTCAAGCATAAGAAATATCTGAAGCACTAAACTATTCCCACTAAAGGTAGCACAAGTAATAAACCCTACGTTTCCTCTCAGTTAATCACACATATTTAGTGTTTGATGTCATTTTTATTGCATTAAACTCCATACACAAGTCACAGAGAAGAATATTATTATTTGCTGTGCATAGTAATTTTTAAAACAAGTGTCTTGGACAATATTGAATCAATTTTCCTCAACTCAAAAAGAACATAACCTAGAAATTTGCCTTTAAATTGGTATAGATATTATACTGCTAGCTTCAATAAAACAATCACAAAAAAATTGTTTTAAACAGAGTTCCAGCAAGATTGTGCATCGCAATAGGTGTTCGTGTTCTTCAAATATTTTTGAAAGAGTCACACCAGTTATTGCAATAAATATGATACAATTAATATACTACATGTATAACACAATAAAAACATATAGAGTAAGGGATATTTAAATATGGACTTCTTTATTATGTGGATTTATTTTTGTTAAAGGTCAAAGTTGTGATTTTTATGTCTCATGCAACAGCCAGGGTCATATTAAGACAGGTAATCTGCATTGTCATTTGGGGGAGTCATACCTACACAGAGGTGACAGCCTATCATTAGATGTCAAACCTGCTAACCCACAAGGACATTCTCTTTTTTCAATCATAAGAAATATCTGAAGCACTAAACTATTCTCACTAAAGGTAGCACAAGTGATAAAGCCTTCCTTTCCTCTCAGTTAATCACACATATTTAGTGTTTGATGTCATTTTTTTGCATTAAATTCCATACACAAGTCACAGAGAAGAATATTATTATTTACAGTGCATAGTAATTTTTAAAACAAGTTTCTTAGACAATATTGGACCTATTTTCCTCAAATCAAAAAGAACATAACCTCTAGAAATTTGCCTTTAATTTGGAATTAATATTATATTGCTAGCTTCAATAAAACAATCACAAAAAATTATTTTAAACAGAGTTCCAGGAAGATTGTGGCTCGCAACAGGCGTTTGTGTTCTTCAAATATTTTTCAAAGAGTCACACCAGTTATTGCAATAAATATGATACAATTAATATACTATAACAATAAAAACATATAGGGTAAGGGATATTTAAATATGGACTTCTTTATGATGTGGATTTAATTCTGTCAAAGGTCAAAGTTGTGATTTTTATGTCTCATGCAACAGCCAGGGTCACATTATGCATTGTCATTTGGGGGAGTCATACCTACACAGAGGTGACAGCCTATCATTAGATGTCAAACCTGCTAACCCACAAGGACATTCTATTTTGTCAAGCATAAGAAATCATATCTGAAGCACTAAACTATTCCCACTAAAGGTAGCACAACTGATAAAGCATGCCTTTCCTCTCAGTTAATCACACATGTTTAGTGTTTGATGTCATTTTTATTGCATTAAATTCCATACACAAGTCACAGAGAAGAATATTTTTTATTATTATTTGCTGTGCATAGTAATTTTTAAAACAATTATCTTAATATTGGACCAATTTTCCTCAAATCAAAAGGAACATAACCTCTAAAAATTTGCCTTTAAATTGGTATAGATATTATATTGCTAGCTTCAATGAAACAATCACAAAAATTATTTTAAATAGAGTTCCAGCAAGATTGTGGATCGCAACAGGTGTTTGTGTCCTTCAAATATTTTTGAAAGAGTCACACCAGTTATTGCAATAAATATGATATAATTAATATAGTATAACACAATAAAATGATATAGAGTTAGGGATTATAAATATGGACTTCTTTATGATGTGGATTTAATTTTGTCAAAGGTCAAAGTTGTGATTTTTATGTCTCATGCAACAGCAACAGCCAGGGTCATATTAAGACAGGTACTCTGCATTGTCATTTGGGGGAGTCATACCTACACAGAGGTGACAGCCTATCATTAGATGTCAAACCTGCTAACCCACAAGGACATTCTCTTTTTTCAATCATAAGAAATATCTGAAGCACTAAACTATTCCCACTAAAGGTAGCACAAGTGATAAAGCCTTCCTTTCCTCTCAGTTAATCACACATATTTAGTGTTTGATGTCATTTTTTTGCATTAAATTCCATACACAAGTCACAGAGAAGAATATTATTATTTGCTGTGCATAGTAATTTTTGAAACAAGTTTCTTAGACAATATTGGACCTATTTTCCTCAAATCAAAAAGAACATAACCTCTAGAAATTTGCCTTTAATTTGGAATTAATATTATATTGCTAGCTTCAATAAAACAATCTCAAAAAATTATTTTAAACAGAGTTCCAGGAAGATTGTGGATCGCAACAGGCGTTTGTGTTCTTCAAATATTTTTGAAAGAGTCACACCAGTTATTGCAATAAATATGATACAATTAATATACTATAACAATAAAAACATATAGGGTAAGGGATATTTAAATCTGGACTTCTTTATGATGTGGATTTAATTCTGTCAAAGGTCAAAGTTGTGATTTTTATGTCTCATGCAACAGCCAGGGTCATATTATGCATTGTCATTTGGGGGAGTCATACCTACACAGAGGTGACAGCCTATCATTAGATGTCAAACCTGCTAACCCACAAGGATATTCTATTTTGTCAAGCATAAGAAATCATATCTGAAGCACTAAACTATTCCCACTAAAGGTAGCACAAGTGATAAAGCATGCTTTTCCTCTCAGTTAATCACACATGTTTAGTGTTTGATGTCATTTTTATTGCATTAAATTCCATACACAAGTCACAGAGAAGAATATTGTTTATTATTATTTGCTGTGCATAGTAATGTTTAAAACAGTTATCTTAATATTGGACCAATTTTCCTCAAATCAAAAGGAACATAACCTCTAGAAATTTGCCTTTAAATTGGTATAGATATTATATTGCTAGCTTCAATGAAACAATAACCAAAAATATTTTAAATAGAGTTCCAGCAAGATTGTGGATCGCAACAGGTGTTTGTGTCCTTCAAATATTTTTGAAAGAGTCACACCAGTTATTGCAATAAATATGATATAATTAATATAGTATAACACAATAAAATGATATAGAGTTAGGGATATTTAAATATGGACTTCTTTATGATGTGGATTTAATTTTGTCAAAGTTGTGATTTTTATGTCTCATGCAACAGTAACAGCCAGGGTCATATTAAGACAGGTACTCTCCATTGTCATTTGGGGGAGTCATACCTACACAGAGGTGACAGCCTATCATTAGATGTCAAACCTGCTAACCTACGAGGACATTCTCTTTTTTCAATCATAAGAAATATCTGAAGCACTAAACTATTCCCACTAAAGGTAGCACAAGTGATAAAGCCTTCCTTTCCTCTCAGTTAATCACACATATTTAGTGTTTGATGTCATTTTTTTTGCATTAAATTCCATACACAAGTCACAGAGAAGAATATTATTATTTGCTGTGCATAGTAATTTTTAAAACAAGTTTCTTAGACAATATTGGACCTATTTTCCTCAAATCAAAAAGAACATAACCTCTAGAAATTTGCCTTTAATTTGGAATTAATATTATATTGCTAGCTTCAATAAAACAATCACAAAAAATTATTTTAAACAGAGTTCCAGGAAGATTGTGGATCGCAACAGGCGTTTGTGTTCTTCAAATATTTTTGAAAGAGTCACACCAGTTATTGCAATAAATATGATACAATTAATATACTATAACAATAAAAACATATAGGGTAAGGGATATTTAAATATGGACTTCTTTATGATGTGGATTTAATTCTGTCAAAGGTCAAAGTTGTGATTTTTATGTCTCATGCAACAGCCAGGGTCACATTATGCATTGTCATTTGGGGGAGTCATACCTACACAGAGGTGACAGCCTATCATTAGATGTCAAACCTGCTAACCCACAAGGACATTCTATTTTGTCAAGCATAAGAAATCATATCTGAAGCACTAAACTATTCCCACTAAAGGTAGCACAACTGATAAAGCATGCCTTTCCTCTCAGTTAATCACACATGTTTAGTGTTTGATGTCATTTTTATTGCATTAAATTCCATACACAAGTCACAGAGAAGAATATTGTTTATTATTATTTGCTGTGCATAGTAATTTTTAAAACAATTATCTTAATATTGGACCAATTTTCCTCAAATCAAAAGGAACATAACCTCTAGAAATTTGCCTTTAAATTGGTATAGATATTATATTGCTAGCTTCAATGAAACAATCACAAAAAATTATTTTAAACAGAGTTCCAGGAAGATTGTGGATCGCAACAGGCGTTTGTGTTCTTCAAATATTTTTGAAAGAGTCACACCAGTTATTGCAATAAATATGATACAATTAATATACTATAACAATAAAAACATATAGGGTAAGGGATATTTAAATATGGACTTCTTTATGATGTGGATTTAATTCTGTCAAAGGTCAAAGTTGTGATTTTTATGTCTCATGCAACAGCCAGGGTCACATTATGCATTGTCATTTGGGGGAGTCATACCTACACAGAGGTGACAGCCTATCATTAGATGTCAAACCTGCTAACCCACAAGGATATTCTATTTTGTCAAGCATAAGAAATCATATCTGAAGCACTAAACTATTCCCACTAAAGGTAGCACAACTGATAAAGCATGCCTTTCCTCTCAGTTAATCACACATGTTTAGTGTTTGATGTCATTTTTATGTCAGCTGACTTGTCAGTCAGCTGGCATTATGTCGTCACTCTGCGGCGTGGGCGTACGCGTACGCGTCTGCGTCCGCGTGAACAACTTCTCCTCCAAAACTACAAGGCCTAGAGACGTGCTGTTTTTTTTAAAAGATACCTTATCTATCGAGGATGAAAAATTGTTCAAGGCATGCAAATCTGTCTGTTTGTCTGTTTGCTAGAGACATTACAATGGGGGTACCCCCACCAAAAGTGTGAAAATTTCAACTTTTTATCACAATTTTCTCAGTGACTATTGCAGGGATTTCTCTCATATCTTGCATATATGTACTAGGCCAGAGGTAGATTCTCTTGTGTGAGTATGAGACCTGGATCTCTCTTACTTTTTTTTAAATAAATTTTTTTAATAATTTTTAATGCATTAACATTCATGAAATCATGCACAAAATCATTTATAACTTGAAAACTGTTGCATCTAGAGCATTTTGTTAAAATATGTTATTCAGCTACTTTTTTCATAGCTACAATATGGTGAGTAAGTTGGGTGCCTGTCTCAATAGCTAAGTGAGTAATAGCTACTTTTGGGCTTTTCAGTAACTTCCATCATGAGTAGAATCACTTGTAACTTAAAAACTATTGCGTTTAGAGAATTTCGTATAAATATGTTATTCAGCTACTTTTGGGTCAGCTATAACATAGTAAAATTTTAGACCTGTAGCTCATGGCATAGCTGAGTAATAGCTACTTTTACGTTATCACTGTTGAGTAAATTGCTTATAACTTCAAAACTATTGCATTTAGAGAATTTCGTATAAATATGTTATTCAGCTACTTTTGGGTCAGCTATAACATAGTAAAATTTCAGACCTGTAGCTCATGGCATAGCTGAGTAATAGCTACTTTTACGTTATCACTGTTGAGTAAATTGCTTATAACTTCAAAACTATTGCATTTAGAGAATTTCGTATAAATATGTTATTCAGCTACTTTTGGGTCAGCTATAACATAGTAAAATTTCAGACCTGTAGCTCATGGCATAGCTGAGTAATAGCTACTTTTAGGTTATCACTGTTGAGTAAATCGCTTATAACTTGGAAACTATTGCATTTAGAGTATTTTGTTTCAATATGTTATTCACCTATTTTGGGATCAGCTATAACATAGTGAAGTTTCAGATCTGTGGCTCATTGCATAGCTGAGTAATAGCTACTTTGAAGTTCTCACTATTGAGTAAATCAGTTGTAATTGGAAAACTATTGCATTTAGAGAATTTCGTATAAATATGTTATTCAGCTACTTTTGGGTCAGCTATAACATAGTAAAATTTCAGACCTGTAGCTCGTGGCATAGCTGAGTAATAGCTACTTTTAGGTCATCACTATTGAGTAAATCAGTTGTAACTTGAAAACTATTGCATTTACAGTATTTTGCTTTAATATGTTGTTCACCTACTTTTGGGTCAGCTATAACATAGTGAAATTTCAGACCTGTAGCTCATTGCATAGCTGAGTAATAACTACTTTGAGGTTCTCACTATTGAGTAAATCAGTTGTAATTGGAAAATTATTGCATTTAGAGAATTTAGTATAAATATGTTATTCAGCTACTTTTGGGTCAACTATAACATAGTAAAATTTCAGACCTGTAGCTCATGGCATAGCTGAGTAATAGCTACTTTTAGGTCATCACTATTGAGTAAATCAGTTGTAACTTGAAAACTATTGCATTTACAGTATTTTGCTTAAATATGTTCACCTACTTTTGGGTCAGCTATAACATAGTAAAATTTCAGACCTGTAGCTCATGGCATAGCTGAGTAATAGCTACTTTTAGGTCATCACTGTTGAGTAAATCAGTTGTAACTTGAAAACTATTACATTTACAGTATTTTGCTTAAATATGTTGTTCACCTACTTTTGGGTCAGCTATAACATAGTAAAATTTCAGACCTGTAGCTCATGGCATAGCTGAGTAATAGCTACTTTTAGGTTATCACTGTTGAGTAAATCAGTTGTAATTGGAAAACTATTGCATTTAGAGAATTTAGTATAAATATGTTATTCAGCTACTTTTGGGTCAACTATAACATAGTAAAATTTCAGACCTGTAGCTCATGGCATAGCTGAGTAATAGCTACTTTTAGGTCATCACTATTGAGTAAATCAGTTGTAACTTGAAAACTATTGCATTTACAGTATTTTGCTTAAATATGTTGTTCACCTACTTTTGGGTCAGCTATAACATAGTAAAATTTCAGACCTGTAGCTCATGGCATAGCTGAGTAATAGCTACTTTTAGGTCATCACTATTGAGTAAATCAGTTGTAACTTGAAAACTATTGCATTTACAGTATTTTGCTTAAATATGTTGTTCACCTACTTTTGGGTCAGCTATAACATAGTAAAATTTCAGACCTGTAGCTCATGGCATAGCTGAGTAATAGCTACTTTTAGGTCATCACTGTTGAGTAAATCAGTTGTAACTTGAAAACTATTACATTTACAGTATTTTGCTTAAATATGTTGTTCACCTACTTTTGGGTCAGCTATAACATAGTAAAATTTCAGACCTGTAGCTCATGGCATAGCTGAGTAATAGCTACTTTTAGGTTATCACTGTTGAGTAAATCAGTTGTAATTGGAAAACTATTGCATTTAGAGAATTTAGTATAAATATGTTATTCAGCTACTTTTGGGTCAACTATAACATAGTAAAATTTCAGACCTGTAGCTCATGGCATAGCTGAGTAATAGCTACTTTTAGGTCATCACTATTGAGTAAATCAGTTGTAACTTGAAAACTATTGCATTTACAGTATTTTGCTTAAATATGTTGTTCACCTACTTTTGGGTCAGCTATAACATAGTAAAATTTCAGACCTGTAGCTCATGGCATAGCTGAGTAATAGCTACTTTTAGGTCATCACTATTGAGTAAATCAGTTGTAACTTGAAAACTATTGCATTTACAGTATTTTGCTTAAATATGTTGTTCACCTACTTTTGGGTCAGCTATAACATAGTAAAATTTCAGACCTGTAGCTCATGGCATAGCTGAGTAATAGCTACTTTTAGGTCATCACTATTGAGTAAATCAGTTGTAACTTGAAAACTATTGCATTTACAGTATTTTGCTTAAATATGTTGTTCACCTACTTTTGGGTCAGCTATAACATAGTAAAATTTCAGACCTGTAGCTCATGGCATAGCTGAGTAATAGCTACTTTTAGGTTATCACTGTTGAGTAAATCGCTTATAACTTGGAAATTATTGCATTTAGAGTATTTTGTTATCTCCCGCCCGGCTCGCCGGAGGGAGATTATAATTTGCACCATGTGCGTGTGTACGTGCGTGCGTGCGTGCGTGCGTGTGTCACGCAGTTTTCTCTGAAACTACTACAGTTACACATTTTTGGTAAATCACAAGTCCTAATGAATTTTTTTGCTCTTCAATATTTTTGGGGTTTGGTGAACTTTGGCCTACTTTTGAGTGAGTAATAGCTATTTTAGCTAATATAATTATATGGCTTATAACTCTGAAACTATTGCATTTACAGTATTTTGTTCTAATATGTTGTTCAGCTACTTTCTCCACAGCTACAACATGGTCAGTAGTTTGGAAGTGTATCTCCATAGCTAAGTGAGTAATAGCTACTTTGTCAATTTTTAATTATAACCATAATGAGTAAATGGCTTATATCTTCATAAGTATTACAGCTACACAATTTTGTTCCAATATGTTGTTCAGCTACTTTCTCCACAGCTACAACATGGTCAGTAGTTTGCAAGTGTATCTCCATAGCTAAGTGAGTAATAGCTACTTTTTCAATTTTTAATGATAACCATAATGAGTAAATGGCTTATATCTTCAAAAGTATTGCAGCTACACAATTTTGTTCCAATATGTTGTTCGGCTACTTTCTCCTCTGCTACAACATGGTCAGTAGTTTGGAAGTGTATCTCCGTAGCTAAGTGAGTAATAGCTACTTTTTCAGTTTTTAATGATAACCATAATGAGTAAATGGCTTATATCTTCAAAAGTATTGCAGCTACACAATTTTGTTCCAATATGTTGTTCAGCTACTTTCTCCACTGCTACAATATGGCCAGTGGTTTGGAAGTGTATCTCTATAGCTAAGTGAGTAATAGCTACTTTTTCAATTTTTAATGATAACCATAATGAGTAAATTGCTTATATCTTCAAAAGTATTGCAGCTACACAATTTCTCTCAAATATGTTGTTCATGTACTTTTTATGTCAACTGACTTGTCAGTCAGCTGGCATTATGTCGTCACTCTGCGGCGTGGGCGTACACGTACGCGTCCGCGTGAACAACTTCTCCTCCAAAACTACAAGGCCTAGAGACGTGCTGTTTTTTTTAAAAGATACCTTATCTATCGAGGATGAAAAATTGTTCAAGGCATGCAAATCTGTCTGTTCGTCTGTTTGCTAGAGACATTACAAGGGGGGTACCCCCACCAAAAGTGTGAAAATTTGAACACTTAATCACAATTTTCTCAGTGACTATTGCAGGGATTTCTCTCATATCTTGCATATATGTACTAGGCCACAGGTAGATTCTCTTGTGTGAGTATGAGACCTGGATCTGTCTTACTTTTTTTTTAATAAATTTTTTTAATAATTTTTAATGCATTAACATTCATGAAATCATGCACAAAATCATTTATAACTTGAAAACTGTTGCATCTAGAGCATTTTGTTAAAATATGTTATTCAGCTACTTTTTTCATAGCTACAATATGGTGAGTAAGTTGGGTGCCTGTCTCAATAGCTAAGTGAGTAATAGCTACTTTTGGGCTTTTCAGTAACTTCCATCATGAGTAGAATCACTTGTAACTTAAAAACTATTGCATTTAGAGAATTTCGTATAAATATGTTATTCAGCTACTTTTGGGTCAGCTATAACATAGTAAAATTTTAGACCTGTAGCTCATGGCATAGCTGAGTAATAGCTACTTTTACGTTATCACTGTTGAGTAAATCGCTTATAACTTCAAAACTATTGCATTTAGAGAATTTCGTATAAATATGTTATTCAGCTACTTTTGGGTAAGCTATAACATAGTAAAATTTCAGACCTGTAGCTCATGGCATAGCTGAGTAATAGCTACTTTTAGGTTATCACTGTTGAGTAAATGGCTTATAACTTGGAAACTATTGCATTTAGAGTATTTTGTTTCAATATGTTATTCACCTATTTTGGGATCAGCTAAAACATAGTGAAGTTTCAGATCTGTGGCTCATTGCATAGCTGAGTAATAGCTACTTTGAAGTTCTCACTATTGAGTAAATCAGTTGTAATTGGAAAACTATTGCATTTAGAGAATTTCGTGTAAATATGTTATTCAGCTACTTTTGGGTCAGCTATAACATAGTAAAATTTCAGACCTGTAGCTCATGGCATAGCTGAGTAATAGCTACTTTTAGGTCATCACTATTGAGTAAATCAGTTGTAACTTGAAAACTATTGCATTTACAATATTTTGCTTAAATATGTTGTTCACCTACTTTTGGGTCAGCTATAACATAGTAAAATTTCAGACCTGTAGCTCATGGCATAGCTGAGTAATAGCTACTTTTAGGTCATCACTATTGAGTAAATCAGTTGTAACTTGAAAACTATTGCATTTACAGTATTTTGCTTAAATATGTTGTTCACCTACTTTTGGGTCAGCTATAACATAGTGAAATTTCAGACCTGTAGCTCATTGCATAGCTGAGTAATAACTACTTTGAGGTTCTCACTATTGAGTAAATCCGTTGTAATTGCAAAACTATTGCATTTGGAGAATTTAGTATAAATATGTTATTCAGCTACATTTGGGTCAACTATAACATAGTAAAATTTCAGACCTGTAGCTCATGGCATAGCTGAGTAATAGCTACTTTTAGGTCATCACTATTGAGTAAATCAGTTGTAACTTGAAAACTATTGCATTTAGAGTATTTTGCTTAAATATGTTGTTCACCTACTTTTGGGTCAGCTATAACATAGTAAAATTTCAGACCTGTAGCTCATGGCATAGCTGAGTAATAGCTACTTTTAGGTTATCACTGTTGAGTAAATCACTTATAACTTGGAAATTATTGCATTTAGAGTATTTTGTTTCAATATGTTATTCACCTATTTTGGGATCAGCTATAACATAGTGAAGTTTCAGATCTGTGGCTCATTGCATAGCTGAGTAATAGCTACTTTGAAGTTCTCACTATTGAGTAAATCAGTTGTAATTGGAAAACTATTGCATTTAGAGAATTTCGTATAAATATGTTATTCAGCTACTTTTGGGTCAGCTATAACATAGTAAAATTTCAGACCTGTAGCTCATGGCATAGCTGAGTAATAGCTACTTTTAGGTCATCACTATTGAGTAAATCAGTTGTAACTTGAAAACTATTGCATTTACAGTATTTTGCTTAAATATGTTGTTCACCTACTTTTGGGTCAGCTATAACATAGTAAAATTTCAGACCTGTAGCTCATGGTATAGCTGAGTAATAGCTACTTTTAGGTCATCACTATTGAGTAAATCAGTTGTAACTTGAAAACTATTATATTTACAGTATTTTGCTTAAATATGTTGTTCACCTACTTTTGGGTCAGCTATAACATAGTGAAATTTCAGACCTGTAGCTCATTGCATAGCTGAGTAATAACTACTTTGAGTTTCTCACTATTGAGTAAATCAGTTGTAATTGCAAAACTATTGCATTTAGAGAATTTAGTATAAATATGTTGTTCAGCTACATTTGGGTCAACTATAACATAGTAAAATTTCAGACCTGTAGCTCATGGCATAGCTGAGTAATAGCTACTTTTAGGTCATCACTATTGAGTAAATCAGTTGTAACTTGAAAACTATTGCATTTAGAGTATTTTGCTTAAATATGTTGTTCACCTACTTTTGGGTCAGCTATAACATAGTAAAATTTCAGACCTGTAGCTCATGGCATAGCTGAGTAATAGCTACTTTTAGGTTATCACTGTTGAGTAAATCACTTATAACTTGGAAATTATTGCATTTAGAGTATTTTGTTTCAATATGTTATTCACCGATTTTGGGATCAGCTATAACATAGTGAAGTTCCAGACCTGTGACTCATTGCATAGCTGAGTAATAGCTACTTTGAAGTTCTCAATGTTGAGTAAATCACTTGTAATTTGAAAACTATTGCATTTAGAGAATTTAGTATAAATATGTTATTCAGCTACTTTTGGGTCAGCTATAACATAGTAAAATTTCAGACCTGTAGCTCATGGCATAGCTGAGTAATAGCTACTTTTAGGTCATCACTATTGAGTAAATCAGTTGTAACTTGAAAACTATTGCATTTACAGTATTTTGCTTAAATATGTTGTTCACCTACTTTTGGGTCAGCTATAACATAGTGAAATTTCAGACCTGTAGCTCATTGCATAGCTGAGTAATAACTACTTTGAGGTTCTCACGATTGAGTAAATCAGTTGTAATTGCAAAACTATTGCATTTAGAGAATTTAGTATAAATATGTTATTCAGCTACATTTGGGTCAACTATAACATAGTAAAATTTCAGACCTGTAGCTCATGGCATAGCTGAGTAATAGCTACTTTTAGGTCATCACTATTGAGTAAATCAGTTGTAACTTGAAAACTATTGCATTTAGAGTATTTTGCTTAAATATGTTGTTCACCTACTTTTGGGTCAGCTATAACATAGTAAAATTTCAGACCTGTAGCTCATGGCATAGCTGAGTAATAGCTACTTTTAGGTTATCACTGTTGAGTAAATCACTTATAACTTGGAAATTATTGCATTTAGAGTATTTTGTTTCCAATATGTTATTCACCTATTTTGGGGTCAGCTATAACATAGTGAAGTTCCAGACCTGTGACTCATTGCATAGCTGAGTAATAGCTACTTTGAAGTTCTCAATGTTGAGTAAATCACTTGTAATTTGAAAACTATTGCATTTAGAGAATTTAGTATAAATATGTTATTCAGCTACTTTTGGGTCAGCTATAACATAGTAAAATTTCAGACCTGTAGCTCATGGCATAGCTGAGTAATAGCTACTTTTAGGTTATCACTGTTGAGTAAATCACTTATAACTTGAAAACTATTGCATTTAGAGTATTTTGTTGCAATATGTTATTCACCTATTTTGGGGTCAGCTATAACATAGTGAAGTTCCAGACCTGTGGCTCATTGCATAGCTGAGTAATAGCTACTTTTAGGTTATCACTGTTGAGTAAATGGCTTATAACTTGGAAACTATTGCATTTAGAGTATTTTGTTTCAATATGTTATTCACCTATTTTGGGATCAGCTAAAACATAGTGAAGTTTCAGATCTGTGGCTCATTGCATAGCTGAGTAATAGCTACTTTGAAGTTCTCACTATTGAGTAAATCAGTTGTAATTGGAAAACTATTGCATTTAGAGAATTTCGTGTAAATATGTTATTCAGCTACTTTTGGGTCAGCTATAACATATTAAAATTTCAGACCTGTAGCTCATGGCATAGCTGAGTAATAGCTACTTTTAGGTCATCACTATTGAGTAAATCAGTTGTAACTTGAAAACTATTGCATTTAGAGTATTTTGCTTAAATATGTTGTTCACCTACTTTTGGGTCAGCTATAACATAGTAAAATTTCAGACCTGTAGCTCATGGCATAGCTGAGTAATAGCTACTTTTAGGTTATCACTGTTGAGTAAATCACTTATAACTTGGAAATTATTGCATTTAGAGTATTTTGTTTCAATATGTTATTCACCGATTTTGGGATCAGCTATAACATAGTGAAGTTCCAGACCTGTGACTCATTGCATAGCTGAGTAATAGCTACTTTGAAGTTCTCAATGTTGAGTAAATCACTTGTAATTTGAAAACTATTGCATTTAGAGAATTTAGTATAAATATGTTATTCAGCTACTTTTGGGTCAGCTATAACATAGTAAAATTTCAGACCTGTAGCTCATGGCATAGCTGAGTAATAGCTACTTTTAGGTCATCACTATTGAGTAAATCAGTTGTAACTTGAAAACTATTGCATTTACAGTATTTTGCTTAAATATGTTGTTCACCTACTTTTGGGTCAGCTATAACATAGTGAAATTTCAGACCTGTAGCTCATTGCATAGCTGAGTAATAACTACTTTGAGGTTCTCACGATTGAGTAAATCAGTTGTAATTGCAAAACTATTGCATTTAGAGAATTTAGTATAAATATGTTATTCAGCTACATTTGGGTCAACTATAACATAGTAAAATTTCAGACCTGTAGCTCATGGCATAGCTGAGTAATAGCTACTTTTAGGTCATCACTATTGAGTAAATCAGTTGTAACTTGAAAACTATTGCATTTAGAGTATTTTGCTTAAATATGTTGTTCACCTACTTTTGGGTCAGCTATAACATAGTAAAATTTCAGACCTGTAGCTCATGGCATAGCTGAGTAATAGCTACTTTTAGGTTATCACTGTTGAGTAAATCACTTATAACTTGGAAATTATTGCATTTAGAGTATTTTGTTTCCAATATGTTATTCACCTATTTTGGGGTCAGCTATAACATAGTGAAGTTCCAGACCTGTGACTCATTGCATAGCTGAGTAATAGCTACTTTGAAGTTCTCAATGTTGAGTAAATCACTTGTAATTTGAAAACTATTGCATTTAGAGAATTTAGTATAAATATGTTATTCAGCTACTTTTGGGTCAGCTATAACATAGTAAAATTTCAGACCTGTAGCTCATGGCATAGCTGAGTAATAGCTACTTTTAGGTTATCACTGTTGAGTAAATCACTTATAACTTGAAAACTATTGCATTTAGAGTATTTTGTTGCAATATGTTATTCACCTATTTTGGGGTCAGCTATAACATAGTGAAGTTCCAGACCTGTGGCTCATTGCATAGCTGAGTAATAGCTACTTTTAGGTTATCACTGTTGAGTAAATGGCTTATAACTTGGAAACTATTGCATTTAGAGTATTTTGTTTCAATATGTTATTCACCTATTTTGGGATCAGCTAAAACATAGTGAAGTTTCAGATCTGTGGCTCATTGCATAGCTGAGTAATAGCTACTTTGAAGTTCTCACTATTGAGTAAATCAGTTGTAATTGGAAAACTATTGCATTTAGAGAATTTCGTGTAAATATGTTATTCAGCTACTTTTGGGTCAGCTATAACATATTAAAATTTCAGACCTGTAGCTCATGGCATAGCTGAGTAATAGCTACTTTTAGGTCATCACTATTGAGTAAATCAGTTGTAACTTGAAAACTATTGCATTTACAATATTTTGCTTAAATATGTTGTTCACCTACTTTTGGGTCAGCTATAACATAGTAAAATTTCAGACCTGTAGCTCATGGCATAGCTGAGTAATAGTTAGGTCATCACTATTGAGTAAATCAGTTGTAACTTGAAAACTATTGCATTTACAGTATTTTGCTTAAATATGTTGTTCACCTACTTTTGGGTCAGCTATAACATAGTGAAATTTCAGACCTGTAGCTCATTGCATAGCTGAGTAATAACTACTTTGAGGTTCTCACTATTGAGTAAATCAGTTGTAATTGCAAAACTATTGCATTTGGAGAATTTAGTATAAATATGTTATTCAGCTACATTTGGGTCAACTATAACATAGTAAAATTTCAGACCTGTAGCTCATGGCATAGCTGAGTAATAGCTACTTTTAGGTCATCACTATTGAGTAAATCAGTTGTAACTTGAAAACTATTGCATTTAGAGTATTTTGCTTAAATATGTTGTTCACCTACTTTTGGGTCAGCTATAACATAGTAAAATTTCAGACCTGTAGCTCATGGCATAGCTGAGTAATAGCTACTTTTAGGTTATCACTGTTGAGTAAATCACTTATAACTTGGAAATTATTGCATTTAGAGTATTTTGTTTCAATATGTTATTCACCTATTTTGGGATCAGCTATAACATAGTGAAGTTTCAGATCTGTGGCTCATTGCATAGCTGAGTAATAGCTACTTTGAAGTTCTCACTATTGAGTAAATCAGTTGTAATTGGAAAACTATTGCATTTAGAGAATTTCGTATAAATATGTTATTCAGCTACTTTTGGGTCAGCTATAACATAGTAAAATTTCAGACCTGTAGCTCATGGCATAGCTGAGTAATAGCTACTTTTAGGTCATCACTATTGAGTAAATCAGTTGTAACTTGAAAACTATTGCATTTACAGTATTTTGCTTAAATATGTTGTTCACCTACTTTTGGGTCAGCTATAACATAGTAAAATTTCAGACCTGTAGCTCATGGTATAGCTGAGTAATAGCTACTTTTAGGTCATCACTATTGAGTAAATCAGTTGTAACTTGAAAACTATTGCATTTACAGTATTTTGCTTAAATATGTTGTTCACCTACTTTTGGGTCAGCTATAACATAGTGAAATTTCAGACCTGTAGCTCATTGCATAGCTGAGTAATAACTACTTTGAGTTTCTCACTATTGAGTAAATCAGTTGTAATTGCAAAACTATTGCATTTAGAGAATTTAGTATAAATATGTTATTCAGCTACATTTGGGTCAACTATAACATAGTAAAATTTCAGACCTGTAGCTCATGGCATAGCTGAGTAATAGCTACTTTTAGGTCATCACTATTGAGTAAATCAGTTGTAACTTGAAAACTATTGCATTTAGAGTATTTTGCTTAAATATGTTGTTCACCTACTTTTGGGTCAGCTATAACATAGTAAAATTTCAGACCTGTAGCTCATGGCATAGCTGAGTAATAGCTACTTTTAGGTTATCACTGTTGAGTAAATCACTTATAACTTGGAAATTATTGCATTTAGAGTATTTTGTTTCAATATGTTATTCACCTATTTTGGGGTCAGCTATAACATAGTGAAGTTCCAGACCTGTGACTCATTGCATAGCTGAGTAATAGCTACTTTGAAGTTCTCAATGTTGAGTAAATCACTTGTAATTTGAAAACTATTGCATTTAGAGAATTTAGTATAAATATGTTATTCAGCTACTTTTGGGTCAGCTATAACATAGTAAAATTTCAGACCTGTAGCTCATGGCATAGCTGAGTAATAGCTACTTGTAGGTCATCACTATTGAGTAAATCAGTTGTAACTTGAAAACTCTTGCATTTACAGTATTTTGCTTAAATATGTTGTTCACCTACTTTTGGGTCAGCTATAACATAGTGAAATTTCAGACCTGTAGCTCATTGCATAGCTGAGTAATAACTACTTTGAGGTTCTCACGATTGAGTAAATCAGTTGTAATTGCAAAACTATTGCATTTAGAGAATTTAGTATAAATATGTTATTCAGCTACATTTGGGTCAACTATAACATAGTAAAATTTCAGACCTGTAGCTCATGGCATAGCTGAGTAATAGCTACTTTTAGGTCATCACTATTGAGTAAATCAGTTGTAACTTGAAAACTATTGCATTTAGAGTATTTTGCTTAAATATGTTGTTCACCTACTTTTGGGTCAGCTATAACATAGTAAAATTTCAGACCTGTAGCTCATGGCATAGCTGAGTAATAGCTACTTTTAGGTTATCACTGTTGAGTAAATCACTTATAACTTGGAAATTATTGCATTTAGAGTATTTTGTTTCCAATATGTTATTCACCTATTTTGGGGTCAGCTATAACATAGTGAAGTTCCAGACCTGTGACTCATTGCATAGCTGAGTAATAGCTACTTTGAAGTTCTCAATGTTGAGTAAATCACTTGTAATTTGAAAACTATTGCATTTAGAGAATTTAGTATAAATATGTTATTCAGCTACTTTTGGGTCAGCTATAACATAGTAAAATTTCAGACCTGTAGCTCATGGCATAGCTGAGTAATAGCTACTTTTAGGTTATCACTGTTGAGTAAATCACTTATAACTTGAAAACTATTGCATTTAGAGTATTTTGTTGCAATATGTTATTCACCTATTTTGGTGTCAGCTATAACATAGTGAAGTTCCAGACCTGTGGCTCATTGCATAGCTGAGTAATAGCTACTTTGAAGTTCTCACTGTTGAGTAAATCAGTTGTAATTGGAAAACTATTGCCTTTACAGAAATTTGTGCAAATATGTTATTCAGCTACTTTTGGGTCAGCTATAACATAGTGAAATTACAGACCTGTAGCTCATGGCACAACTGAGCAATAGCTATTCTCAGGCACTGACTGTTGAGTAAATCAGCTATAACTTGAAAAATATTGCATTTGGAGTATTTTGTTAAAATATATTGTTCACCTACTTTTGGGTTAGCTATAACATAGTGAAATTACAGACCTATAGCTCATGGCATAGCGGAGCAATAGCTATTTTCTGGTTCTCACTATTGAGTAAATCAGTTGTAACTTGAAAACTATTGCATTTACAGTATTTTGCTTAAATATGTTGTTCAGCTACTTTTAGGTCAGCTATAACAGAGCAGAAATTCAGACATGTAGCTCATTGCATAGCTGAGTAATAGTTACTTTGAGGTTCTCACTCTTGAGTAAATCAGTTGTAACTTGAAAATTATTACATTTAGAGTATTTTGTTAAATATGTTATTCACAGACGTTTTGGTCAGCTATAACATAGTGAAATTGCAGACCTCTATGTCATGGGATAGCTGAGCAATAGCTTCTTTCAGGTTCTCACTGTTGAGTAAATCATTGTATCCAACCTGTAGGAAATCATGGGCTGGGAATCTGTTAATATGGTCCGATTTTATTTAAACATATTTATTTGCAATTGGACAACAATCGTAAAAGTACAATTATATCAAGTCCTTTTGCTGAATGATATATTTACAAATGGAACGTGATAATGGTTGGAATGAATGAGCACAGAAATGATTGGGTGGTGGTACTAGTCTATGAGAAACGTTTTGTATCTTTAAGAAATAACTGGACTGCATCTATTATGATAAAGTTTTGATTTTTGGTTAACTCTTCACTGCCAAATAGTAATAAATCGGTAGTTACCTCAGCAGTTGTTACTGCCTGGACAGAATGTAATAAATTGTTGCGCATATCGTCATACAATGGACAAGAGAATAAAAAGTGTTGTACATCTTCAGTTGGGTATCCACAACTACATGACTCATCATCAATAACATGGAGATTATTTTTGAGATGCACTTTTAGTTTGCTACATCTCATTCTGAGACAAGAATGAACTCCATTTTCATATCCACGACCATACAATTCTTGCCGAAGTTTATGGGATGAATTGATGGGGGAATATAATTTTTGCAGTTCTTTTTTAAATGAGCTTATTGTATTAAGAGACTTCAGACTAGATGGAAGAGCATTCCATAACTTTGTTCCAATTGCAGGAAACAAATGATCAAAAAGCTTTAAGCGTGTTCTTCTAATAGGAATATCACCAATGCTAATCCTGGAATTGATATTCTGCCTTAGTTTATCTACTTGTGGAGGAAGTTCTCTCACAGTTGAAGGAACAATATTTGATAAATAAGCAGGACACAAGTTGTTTGCAATACCAAACATCATTTTTAAAACATGCATTTCTCTTCTTTTATTTAATGGGAGCCATCCAGTTTCCTTATACAATTCAGTGACACTTGATCTAGCAGGTGCACCAGTTACAATCCTCATGGCCTCATTTATAATATAATCTAATTTAGATAAAAGGTGTTGAGGTGCCCCTGACCAAATGATGTCTGCATATTCTAAAATTGGTCTGATGTACAAAGTAAAAATTGTTTCTAATGCTTTCCTATTTAGTTTGAACTTCAAAGATTTTAAAATTCCCAGACGAATTGAACATTTGTCAACTAAGTTTTTTATATGAAAGTCCCACTTGAAATTATTTGAAATCCATAGGCCAATATGTTTATGACATTGCACATTTGCTATTGGAGTATTAGAAAGTAGTAATCTGGGGTACATTTTGTCAGATTTAGTTTTGAGTGAGAGAACCATAGACTCTGTTTTTGTAGGACTGAATTTTACAATCCATTGTCTTGCCCATTCCTCAATATGCTTTAAGTCTTCATTGATATACCATGCTGCTTCAATATGATCCTTAGTAGATACAAACAGACATGTATCATCGGCAAACAGGCGTACATTGCAATACTTAACAACTGACATTATATCATTTATATAAACTAAAAATATAAGTGGACCCAACACAGAACCTTGTGGGACTCCAGCAAAAATGGTTTTCCAATCAGAAAACTGGCCATTTATGACAACTCTTTGCATACGGTTTGACAAGTAGTTTGCAAACCATTTCAGTAGACACCCATGAATTCCAAAACGTTGAAGCTTGAAAAGAAGACCCTTGTGCCAAACTTTGTCAAAAGCCTTTGAGATATCTAGAAAAACTATCCGTGTGTCTTTACTTTGATCAGTAGCACTTGAGAACTGCTCAAATAGTTCTAACAGTTGTGTGACTGTTGAAGAACCAGGAATGAATCCTGATTGCCATTGACTGATTAAATTATTATGTAAAAAATGATTATATACGTGTTTGAATACTATACGTTCAAACAATTTGCCCATAATACAGAGCAGTGACACAGGACGGTAATTGTCAGCTAACTGCTTTGACGATTTTTTGTGCAAAGGCAAGACATTTGCTTTTTTCCAATTAGAAGGAAAGATACCCTGACTAAGTGACATATTAAACAGTTTGGTTAAAGGCCGAACTATGGTTTGACCAGCCATCTTGATGAATTTAGGTGAAATGCCATCTGGGCCATAAGATTTGTTACAGTCAAGAAACTTTATTTGGTCAAACACTTCAAAATCTTGGACTTCTATTTCATTAAGTTTATTTACTTTGCAGTCAGCATTGCTAGGCAGGCTACCAGATAATTCATTTATTCTTGATGAAGATGCAAAAAAATTGTTGAAGTGTGATGCCTTATCACAGTCATTCACTATAATGTCACCATCATCAGTAATGATTGGGGGCATTGAATTATCTTTTGACTTTGAAAAACATTCCTTAGCAAAGCCAAAAAATCTCTTGGCCAATATATTATACTCATTTATATCACTAAATCTTTTGTCAGTACATTCTTTTTTGGCCTTTTGAACTTCACGTATGTAAACATTCCTATGATGCCTAAATTGAGACCATAGGTCAGTTGTGTTATGAAGCTTTGCACGCTCGTGTAGCCTGTTTAGTTTACGCTTCATCTGTCTAAGATGCCCATTATAGAAAGATTTATCATGCGGCCTAATAGTAACAACCTTATTGGGGATAAATTCCTTTGCAGCACTTAAAATAGCATTGGATATTTCATCACAAGAGTCATCAACCGATGTGTTTAAGAAGCAGTTGTCCCAATTAAAGTGTTCTAGATATGATACATAACCATCTACATTTGCTTTAGAAAAATCCCACACTAGTCTCTTGTAGCATTTGGCAGATTTTACCTTAAATGATAATTTCAAGTGAATGGTACAGTGGTCATTGTTGGCTAATGGGGGTAAAACACCAATATTTTGAACAAATGTTGAACAATTGGATAAGCACTGGTCTAAGACAGTGCTACTATTACTAGTTATTCTTGTGGGCTGATGTATGTGTAAAGTGAGGCTATTAGCATTTGCAAAGGTATTTAATTTGCAGCCCATGTCAGTATTGGGGTCTGAATTTAAGTCGCCAATTATGACATGATAAGGAGTGTTACTCTGTTGTGCCTTGTCCAATGAATTTTGAAAGTGATCATAGAAGTCTAGATAACTCGGTGGCCGATAAACTGTACATAATAGAAATTTGTTAGAACCACATCTAACTTCCAGCCATAAGGCCTCTACGCCATTTAATTCCAAATCCAATCTACGCTTTGCTGCAATGTTATTTTTCACCCAACACAGTACACCTCCTGCATGACTTGGTCTATTCAAAACAAATGGGGCTTGGTAGCCATCAATGACATAATCATTAATATCATCACTATCAATATGGTCCGATTTGACCTTGGAACCCTCCTTCAAGGTCAAATGAGGATAGCCAAACATAAAAGTGCTTATAACTTGCTTATTATTGGTCCCAGAGGTTGGAATGAAAACCAACCTATAGAAAATCATGAGTACACCTCCTGCATGACTTGGTCTATTCAAAACAAATGGGGCTTGGTAGCCATCAATGACATAATCATTAATATCATCACTATCAATATGGTCCGATTTGACCTTGGAACCCTCCTTCAAGGTCAAATGAGGATAGCCAAACATAAAAGTGCTTATAACTTGCTTATTATTGGTCCCAGAGGTTGGAATGAAAACCAACCTATAGAAAATCATGAGCTGAGAATTTTTTGGTGTGGTCGGATTTCACCATGGACCCCTCCTTCAAGGTCAAATGAGGATAGCCAAACTTAAAAGTGCTTATAACTCACTTATTATTGGTCCTAGAGGTTTCGAATGGAAAACCAACCTATAGAAAATCATGGGCTGGGAATCGTTTGGTGTGGTCGGATTTGACCTTAGACCCCTCCTTCCAGGTCAAACGAAGATAGCCAAACTTAAAGTGCTTTTTACTCGCGTATTATTGGTCTTGGAGGTTTGGGATGGTAAACCAACATATAGGATATCATGGGCTGGGATTCTTTTGGTGTGGTCAGATTTGACCTGGGACCCCTCCTTCAAGGGCAGTTGAGGATAGCCAAACTTACAATTGCTTAGAACTCGCTTATTATTGGTCCTACAAGTTTGGGATGGTAAACAAGCTACAGGAAATCATGGGCTGGGAATTTTTTTGTGTGGTCGGATTTGACCTTGGATCCCCTCCTTCAAGGTCAAACAAGGATAGCCAAACTTAAAAAGTGCCTATGACTCACTTATTATTGGTCCGAGAGGTTTGGGATGGTAAACCATCCTAAATTCTTTGGCTGGGAATCTTTTGGTATGGTCAGATTTGACCTTTGGACCCCTTCTTCATGGTCGAACGAGGATATTGCATTTATAGTATTTCTTTAAATATTTTTAACCTACTTTTTACCCTTAAACAATTACCTTGTTACTTTATTTCATAATACCATTTGCAGGGCACAACTTTTTTGTCCTTTTCTTCTGTCAGCTTCGAAATATCTTTCGAACATGCTGTTCAGTTACCATTTACTGTATTTCTGTACAGCCCTTTCCCTGATAATTATGCTTTCCTCTCATTATCACCATCACAAATCCAAAACATTCAGTCAGCTGACACAGTGCCCGTTCACGGGCACTCTCCTCTTGTTTGTGAACTGTAACATATTTAAGTTTCACAACTGTTGCTCAATGTACAAGTGAGTAATGGCTACTTTATTGCTACTTTTAGTGAAAATGTGAAAAATCAGAAATATCTCTCAAACTGTAAGATATAGAGCAATTTCGAGCAAATTTTTTGACCCACAGGGTAGTACTAGAGTATCCTATTGCTAAGGGGGAAAAAGTTTGGTGAACTTTGGCCTACTTTTGAGTGAGTAATAGCGCTTTTACCCAATATAATTATATGACTTATAACTGTCAATGAGTAAATGGCTTATATCTTCAAAAATATTGCAGCTACACAATTTTGTTCCAATATGATGTTTAGCTACTTTCTCCACAGCTACAACATGGTCAGTAATTTGGAAGTGTATCTCCATAGCTAAGTGAGTAATAGCTACTTTTTCAATTTTTAATTATAACCATAATGAGTAAATGGCTTATATCTTCAAAAGTATTGCAGCTACACAATTTCTCTCAAATATGTTGTTCATGTACTTTTTTGTGAACTGTAACGTATTTAAGTTTCACAACTGTTGCTCAATGTACAAGTGAGTAATGGCTACTTTATTGCTACTTTTAGTGAAAATGTGAAAAATCAGAAATATCTCTCAAACTGTAAGAGATAGAGAAATTTCGAGCAAACTTTTTGAACCACAGGGTAGTACTAGAGTATCCTATGCTAAGGGGAAAATGGTTTGGTGAACTTTGGCCTACTTACTCACCTCCTCAAAATGAGTAAATGCGAATTATCTCTAAAAGTATTGCAGGTAGCCAATTTTTCTCAAATAACTCATTCACCTACTTTTGGGAGAGCTTTCATTTGGTTAAGTTTCAGACGCGTAGCTAGTTACTCACCTACTCAAAATGAGTAAATGCTAATCATGTCTAAAAGTATTGCAGATAGCCAATTTTTCTCAAATAACTCATTCATATACTTTTGGAAGACCTTTCACTTAGTGAGGTTTCAGACCCCTAGCTAATTTCTCACCTACTCAAAATGAGTAAATGCAAATTATCTCTAAAAGTATAGAAGATAGCCAATTTTTCTCAAATAACTCATTCACCTACTTTTGGGAGAGCTTTCACTTGGTGAAGTGTCAGACCTGTAGCTAATTTCTCACCTACTCAAAATGAGTAAATGCTAAATATCTCTAAAAGTATTGCAGATAGCCAATTTTTCTCAAATAACTCATTCATCTACTTTTGGGAGAGCTTTCACTTGGTGAAGTGTCAGACCTGTAGCTAATTTCTCACCTACTCAAAATGAGTAAATGCTAAATATCTCGAAAAGTATTGCAGATAGCCAATTTTTCTCAAATAACTCATTCATATACTTTTGGAAGAGCTTTCACATGGTGAAGTTTCAGACCCATAGCTAATTACTCGCCTACTCAAAATGAGTAAATGCGAATTATCTGTAAAAGTATTGCAGATAGCCAATTTTTCTCAAATAACTCATTCATCTACTTTTGGAAGAGCTTTCACATGGTGAAGTTTCAGACCCATAGCTAATTACTCACCTACTCAAAATGAGTAAATGCGAATTCTCTCTAAAAGTATTGCAGATAGCCAATTTTTCTCAAATAACTCATTCATCTACTTTTGGGAGAGCTTTCACTTGGTGAAGTTTCAGACCCGTAGCTAATTACTCACCTACTCAAAATGAGTAAATGCTAATTATCTCTAAAAGTATTGCAGATAGCCAATTTTTCTCAAATAACTCATTCATCTACTTTTGGAAGAGCTTTCACATGGTGAAGTTTCAGACCCATAGCTAATTACTCACCTACTCAAAATGAGTAAATGCGAATTCTCTCTAAAAGTATTGCGGATAGCCAATTTTTCTCAAATAACTCATTCACCTACTTTTGGAAGAGCTTTCACTTGGTGAAGTGTCAGACCTGTAGCTAATTACTCACCTACTCAAAATGAGTAAATGCTAATTATCTGTAAAAGTATTGCAGATAGCCAATTTTTCTCAAATAACTCATTCATCTACTTTTGGGAGAGCTTTCACTTGGTGAAGTGTCAGACCTGTAGCTAATTTCTCACCTACTCAAAATGAGTAAATGCTAAATATCTCTAAAAGTATTGCAGATAGCCAATTTTTCTCAAATAACTCATTCATTTACTTTTGGAAGAGCTTTCACATGGTGAAGTTTCACACCCATAGCTAATTACTCGCCTACTCAAAATGAGTAAATGCGAATTATCTCTAAAAGTATTGCAGATAGCCAATTTTTCTCAAATAACTCATTCATCTACTTTTGGAAGAGCTTTCACATGGTGAAGTTTCAGACCCATAGCTAATTACTCACCTACTCAAAATGAGTAAATGCGAATTATCTCTAAAAGTATTGCAGATAGCCAATTTTTCTCAAATAACTCATTCATCTACTTTTGGGAGAGCTTTCACTTGGTGAATTTTCAGACCCGTAGCTAATTACTCACCTACTCAAAATGAGTAAATGCTAATTATCTCTAAAAGTATTGCAGATAGCCAATTTTTCTCAAATAACTCATTCATCTACTTTTGAAAGAGCTTTCACATGGTGAAGTTTCAGACCCATAGCTAATTACTCACCTACTCAAAATGAGTAAATGCGAATTCTCTCTAAAAGTATTGCAGATAGCCAATTTTTCTCAAATAACTCAATCATCTACTTTTGGGAGAGCTTTCACTTGGTGAAGTGTCAGACCTGTAGCTAATTTCTCACGTACTCAAAATGAGTAAATGCTAAATATCTCTAAAAGTATTGCAGATAGCCAATTTTTCTCAAATAACTCATTCATATACTTTTGGAAGAGCTTTCACATGGTGAAGTTTCAGACCCATAGCTAATTACTCGCCTACTCAAAATGAGTAAATGCAAATTATCTCTAAAAGTATTGCAGATAGCCAATTTTTCTCAAATAACTCATTCATCTACTTTTGGAAGAGCTTTCACATGGTGAAGTTTCAGACCCATAGCTAATTACTCGCCTACTCAAAATGAGTAAATGCGAATTCTCTCTAAAAGTATTGCAGATAGCCAATTTTTCTCAAATAACTCATTCATCTACTTTTGGGAGAGCTTTCACTTGGTGAAGTTTCAGACCCATAGGTAATTACTCACCTACTCAAAATGAGTAAATGCGAATTCTCTCTAAGAGTATTGCATATAGCCAATTTTTCTCAAATAACTCATTCACCTACTTTTGGGAGAGCTTTCACATGGTGAAGTTTCAGACCTGTAGCTAATTACTCACCTACTCAAAATGAGTAAATGCAAATTATCTCTAAAAGTATTGCAGATAGCCAATTTTTCTCAAATAACTCGTTCATCTACTTTTGGAAGAGCTTTCACATGGTGAAGTTTCAGACCCATGGCTAATTTCTCACCTACTCAAAATGAGTAAATGCGAATTATCTCTAAAAGTATCGGAGATCGCCAATTTTTCTCAAATAACTCCTTCATCTACTTTTGGGAAAGCTTTCACTTGGTGAAGTTTCAGACCTGTAGCTAATTTCTCACCTGCTCAAAATGAGTAAATACTAATTATCTCTAAAAATATTGCAGATAGCCAATTCTTCTCAAATAACTGATTCATCTTCTTTTGGAAGAGCTTTCACATTGTGAAGTTTCAGACCCGTAGCTACTTACTCGCCTACTCAAAATGAGTAAATGCGAATTCTCTCTAAAAGTATTGCAGATAGCCAATTTTTCTCAAATAACTCATTCATCTACTTTTGGAAGAGCTTTCACATGGTAAAGTTTCAGACCCATAGGTAATAACTCACAGAGTTGCTTCTAGGATGCGTTTTCTGCGATATCTCGCATTAATTTGCTTTTGCTCGCGGATTTCATCGAAGTATGCGGGGACAAGATTGTAAAAGAACGCATTCAGCACAAGGCAATGCGGGATATATATACGAAGCGAAAAGACGAGAGATCAAAGAAATCGAAACGATGCGTGGAGCGAGAGTTTGTCGAGGTTTTGATTTTTCCGTCAAAACGTTCTTCGAATAATGCCTGTAGACGATTTTGGTTTCGTGATCGTTTACAAACTCGAATATATTATGAGGTACAGACAGTATTTGGACATATTATACCCAAAAATATAAAATTAAGCTGAAAGTGGATGATTATATAAAATATGGCTGCAAGAAAAACAAAACTTACAGTAGACTGGATTGTTACCACAACAGGAGAGGCAAACCGGTGCTGACCCTATGTATCTGTGGGGTTTCCCAACAATGTATGTCTAGAAAATATTTTACTTGAAGGTCAAAATTCATGGACAACTCATTAATATTAATGAGGTTTCTTAACAATATTTTCTGCTTTAAGATAAAATACTAGATGGACCACAAAGCTCAGCTCAGATTCGTAGAAAATATTGACAATTTCATGGGATTTTTTAACAATATTTTACTAGAAGAATTTGTGGACTACTCATTACTATTCATGAGGTCATGGTATTCTGTGGGGTTTTCCAACATATTTGTATGAATTGATGGTGTAATGACTGAATTTGTGATGCCATGACTTCAGATGAAAACTTAAAACCATAATGCCATGACAGGAGCCACTTTGATGTAAATAACCATTTTCAGTATTTTTATGTCAGCTGACTTGTCAGTCAGCTGACATTATGTCGTCACTCTGCGGCGTGGGCGTACGCGTACGCGTCCGCGTACGCGTCCGCGTACGCGTCCGCGTGAACAACTTCTCCTCCAAAACTACAAGGCCTAGAGACGTGCTGTTTTTTTTAAAAGATACCTTATCTATCGAGGATGAAAAATTGTTCAAGGCATGCAAATCTGTCTGTTCGTCTGTTTGCTAGAGACATTACAAGGGGGGTACCCCCACCAAAAGTGTGAAAATTTCAACACTTAATCACAATTTTCTCAGTGACTATTGCAGGGATTTCTCTCATATCTTGCATATATGTACTAGGCCAGAGGTAGATTCTCTTGTGTGAGTATGAGACCTGGATCTGTCTTACTTTTTTTTTAATAAATTTTTTTAATAATTTTTAATGCATTAAAATTCATGAAATCATGCACAAAATCATTTATAACTTGAAAAGTGTTGCATTTAGAGCATTTTGTTAAAATATGTTATTCAGCTACTTTTTTCATAGCTACAATATGGTGAGTAAGTTGGGTGCCTGTCTCAATAGCTAAGTGAGTAATAGCTACTTTTGGGCTTTTCAGTAACTTCCATTATGAGTAAAATCACTTGTAACTTAAAAACTATTGCATTTAGAGAATTTCGTATAAATATGTTATTCAGCTACTTTTGGGTCAGCTATAACATAGTAAAATTTTAGACCTGTAGCTCATGGCATAGCTGAGTAATAGCTACTTTTAGGTTATCACTGTTGAGTAAATCACTTATAACTTGAAAACTATTGCATTTAGAGAATTTCGTATAAATATGTTATTCAGCTACTTTTGGGTCAGCTATAACATAGTAAAATTTCAGACCTGTAGCTCATGGCATAGCTGAGTAATAGCTACTTTTAGGTTATCACTGTTGAGTAAATCGCTTATAACTTGGAAACTATTGCATTTACAGTATTTTGTTTCAATATGTTATTCACCTATTTTGGGATCAGCTATAACATAGTGAAGTTTCAGATCTGTGGCTCATTGCATAGCTGAGTAATAGCTACTTTGAAGTTCTCACTATTGAGTAAATCAGTTGTAATTGGAAAACTATTGCATTTAGAGAATTTCGTATAAATATGTTATTCAGCTACTTTTGGGTCAGCTATAACATAGTAAAATTTCAGACCTGTAGCTCATGGCATAGCTGAGTAATAGCTACTTTTAGGTCATCACTATTGAGTAAATCAGTTGTAACTTGAAAACTATTGCATTTACAGTATTTTGCTTAAATATGTTGTTCACCTACTTTTGGGTCAGCTATAACATAGTAAAATTTCAGACCTGTAGCTCATTGCATAGCTGAGTAATAACTACTTTGAGGTTCTCACTATTGAGTAAATCAGTTGTAATTGCAAAACTATTGCATTTAGAGAATTTAGTATAAATATGTTATTCAGCTACTTTTGGGTCAGCTATAACATAGTAAAATTTCAGACCTGTAGCTCATGGCATAGCTGAGTAATAGCTACTTTTAGGTCATCACTATTGAGTAAATCAGTTGGAACTTGAAAACTATTGCATGTACAGTATTTTGCTTAAATATGTTGTTCACCTACTTTTGGGTCAGCTATAACATAGTAAAATTTCAGACCTGTAGCTCATGGCATAGCTGAGTAATAGCTACTTTGAGGTTATCACTGTTGAGTAAATCGCTTATAACTTGGAAATTATTGCATTTAGAGTATTTTGTTTCAATATGTTATTCACCTATTTTGGGGTCAGCTATAACATAGTGAAGTTCCAGACCTGTGACTCATTGCATAGCTGAGTAATAGCTACTTTGAAGTTCTCAATGTTGAGTAAATCACTTATAATTTGAAAACTATTGCATTTAGAGAATTTAGTATAAATATGTTATTCGGCTACTTTTGGGTCAGCTATAACATAGTAAAATTTCAGACCTGTAGCTCATGGCATAGCTGAGTAATAGCTACTTTTAGGTTATCACTGTTGAGTAAATCACTTATAACTTGGAAACTATTGCGTTTAGAGTATTTTGTTTCAATATGTTATTCACCTATTTTGGGGTCAGCTATAACATAGTGAAGTTCCAGACCTGTGGCTCATTGCATAGCTGAGTAATAGCTACTTTTAGGTTATCACTGTTGAGTAAATCGCTTATAACTTGGAAATTATTGCATTTAGAGTATTTTGTTTCAATATGTTATTCACCTATTTTGGGGTCAGCTATAACATAGTGAAGTTCCAGACCTGTGACTCATTGCATAGCTGAGTAATAGCTACTTTGAAGTTCTCAATGTTGAGTAAATCACTTATAATTTGAAAACTATTGCATTTAGAGAATTTAGTATAAATATGTTATTCAGCTACTTTTGGGTCAGCTATAACATAGTAAAATTTCAGACCTGTAGCTCATGGCATAGCTGAGTAATAGCTACTTTTAGGTTATCACTGTTGAGTAAATCACTTATAACTTGGAAACTATTGCATTTAGAGTATTTTGTTTCAATATGTTATTCACCTATTTTGGGGTCAGCTATAACATAGTGAAGTTCCAGACCTGTGGCTCATTGCATAGCTGAGTAATAGCTACTTTGAAGTTCTCACTGTTGAGTAAATCAGTTGTAATTGGAAAACTATTGCCTTTACAGAAATTTGTGCAAATATGTTATTCAGCTACTTTTGGGTCAGCTATAACATAGTGAAATTACAGACCTGTAGCTCATGGCACAACTGAGCAATAGCTATTCTCAGGCACTGACTGTTGAGTAAATCGGCTATAACTTGAAAAATATTGCATTTGGAGTATTTTGTTAAAATATATTGTTCACCTACTTTTGGGTTAGCTATAACATAGTGAAATTACAGACCTATAGCTCATGGCATAGCGGAGCAATAGCTATTTTCAGGTTCTCACTATTGAGTAAATCAGTTGTAACTTGAAAACTATTGCATTTACAGTATTTTGCTTAAATATGTTGTTCACCTACTTTTAGGTCAGCTATAACAGAGCAAAAATTCAGACTTGTAGCTCATTGCATAGCTGAGTAATAGTTACTTTGAGGTTCTCACTCTTGAGTAAATCAGTTGTAACTTGAAAACTATTACATTTAGAGTATTTTGTTAAATATGTTATTCACAGACGTTTTGGTCAGCTATAACATAGTGAAATTGCAGACCTCTATGTCATGGCATAGCTGAGCAATAGCTTCTTTCAGGTTCTCACTGTTGAGTAAATCATTGTATCCAACCTGTAGGAAATCATGGGCTGGGAATCTGTTAATATGGTCCGATTTGACCTTGGAACCCTCCTTCAAGGTCAAATGAGGATAGTCAAACATAAAAGTGCTTATAACTCGCTTATTATTGGTCCTAGAGGTTTGGAATGAAAACCAACCTATAGAAAATCATGAGCTGGGAATTTTTTGGTGTGGTCGGATTTCACCTTGGACCCCTCCTTCAAGGTCAAATGAGGATAGCCAAACTTAAAAGTGCTTATAACTCACTTATTATTGGTCCTAGAGGTTTGGAATGGAAAACCAACCTATAGAAAATCATGGGCTGGGAATCTTTTGGTGTGGTCGGATTTCACCTTAGACCCCTCCTTCCAAGTCAAACGAAGATAGCCAAACTTAAAGTGCTTATAACTCGCGTATTATTGGTCTTGGAGGTTTGGGATGGTAAACCAACATATAGGAAATCATGGGCTGGGATTCTTTTGGTGTGGTCAGATTTGACCTGGGACCCCTCCTTCAAGGTCAATTGAGGATAGCCAAACTTACAATTGCTTAGAACTCGCTTATTATTGGTCCTACAGGTTTGGGATGGTAAACAAGCTACAGGAAATCATGGGCTGGGAATTTTTTTGTGTGGTCGGATTTGACCTTGGACCCCTCCGTCAAGGTCAAACAAGGATAGCCAAACTTAAAAAGTGCCTATGACTCACTTATTATTGGTCCGAGAGGTTTGGGATGGTAAACCATCCTAAATTCTTTGGCTGGGAATCTTTTGGTATGGTCAGATTTGACCTTTGGACCCCTTCTTCATGGTCGAACGAGGATATTGCATTTATAGTATTTCTCTAAATATTTTTAACCTACTTTTTACACTTAAACAATTACCTTGTTACTTTATTTCATAATACCATTTGCAGGGCACAACTTTTTTGTCCTTTTCTTCTGTCAGCTTCGGAATATCTTTCGAACATGCTGTTCAGTTACCATTTACTGTATTTCTGTACAGCCCTTTCCCTGATAATTATGCTTTCCTCTCATTATCACCATCACAAATCAAAAACATTCAGTCAGCTGACACAGTGCCCGTTCACGGGCACTCTCCTCTTGTTTTAAAATTCTATCACTAGCCTTGAAGTTTATTTTTATTGGGCAAGACAATAAAAATTGACCACTAATTAATAGAAGTCCACTGTTAAAAATGCCTAAATAAACTGAAAATGTATTTTTTATTAGTTTAAACTTATCATAAAGTCGTCCCCCAGAATTTTTAGCCCCTCCCCCACATTTTGTGTAGTGGTGGGGGATCGCCCCCACTTTTTGAAATTCCTAGAATCAACACTGACTCACCTACTCAAAATGAGTAACTGCGAATTATCTCTAAGAGTATTGCATATAGCCAATTTTTCTCAAATAACTCATTCACCTACTTTTGGGAGAGCTTTCACATGGTGAAGTTTCAGACCTGTAGCTAATTACTCACCTACTCAAAATGAGTAACTGCGAATTATCTCTAAAAGTATTGCAGCTAGCCAATTTTTCTCAACTCATTCATGTACTTTTAGGAGAGCTTTCACTTGGTGAAGTGTCAGACCTGTAGCTAATTACTCACCTACTCAAAATGAGTAAATGCGAATTATCTCTGAAAGTATTGCAGATAGTCAATTTTTCTCAAATAACTCATTCATCTACTTTTGGAAGAGCTGTCACATGGTGAAGTTTCAGACCCATAGCTAATTACTCACCTTCTCAAAATGAGTAAATGAGAATTATCTCTAAAAGTATTGCAGATAGCCAATTTTTCTCAAATAACTCATTCATCTACTTTTGAAAGAGCTTTCACATGGTGAAGTTTCAGACCCGTAGGTAATTACTCACCTACTCAAAATGAGTAAATGCTAATTATCTCTAAAAGTATTGTGGGTACCCAATTTTTATCAAATAACTCATTCATCTACTTTTGGAAGAGCTTTCACATGGTGAAGTTCCAAACCTGTAGGTAATTACTCACCTACTCAAATGAGTAAATGCGAATTATCTCTAAAAGTATTGCAGATAGCCAGTATTTTTCAAATAACTCACTTCACCTATATTTTGGGAGAACTTTCAATTAATGAATTTTCAGATCCATATCTAATTACTCACCTACTCAAAATGAGTAATTGCCTATTATCACTAAAAGTATTGCAGATAGCCAGTATTTCTCAAATAACTCATTCACCTACATTTTGGAGATATTTCACATGCTAAAGTTTTTTTATGAATTATTAAAATAATTTTTAATGCATTAAAATTAATGAAATCATGCAGTAAATCGATTATAACTTGAAAAGTATTGTATTTAGAGCATTTTGTTAAAATATGTTATTCACCTACTTTTTCCCACAGCAACAACATGGTGAGTAACTTGGGTGTCTATCTCAATAGATAAGTGAGTAATAGCTACTTTTGGATTCTTCACTAACTACCATCATGAGTGAAATCACTTGTAACTTGAAAACTATTGCATTTAGACCTTCAGGGTAGTACAAAAGTGTCCTATGCAAAGGGGAAAGATTTCAATTTTCGCCACTTTTGGCGGCCATCTTGGATTTTAGCGGAAAAAAATGAAAAAGTGTGAATATCTCGAAAACCATAAGAGATAGAGCGATTTCGAGCGAATTTTTGACCTGCAAGGTAGTACAAGAATGTCCTGTGCAAAGGGGTAAAATTTCAATTTTCACCACTTTTGGCAGCCATCTTGGATTTTTGCGGAAAATGGAAAAGTGTGAATATCTCTAAAACCGTAAGAGATAGAGCGATTTCAAGCGAATTTTTGACCAGAAGGGTAGCACAAGAGTGTCCTGTGCAAAGGGGAAAAGTATCGATTTTCGCCACTTTTGGCGGCCATTTTGGATTTTTGCGGAAAATAGAAAAGTGTCAATATCTCGAAAACCGTAAGAGATAGAGCGATTTTGAGCAAATTTTTGACCTGCAGGGTGGTACAAGAGTCTCCTCTGGAAAGGGGGAAAATTTCAATTTTCGCCACTTTTGGCGGCCATCTTAGATTTTTGTGGAAAATGAAAAAGTGTCAATATCTCAAAAACCGTAAGAGATCGAGCGATTTCGAGCGAATTTTTGACCCGCAGGGTGATACAAGAGTGTCCTGTCCAAAGGGGAAAAATTTCATTTTTCGCCACTTTCGGCGGCCATCTTGGATTTTTGCTGAAAATGGAAAAGTGTCAATATCTCAAAAAGCGTAACAGATAGAGCGATTTCAAGCGAATTTTTCGACCTGCAGGATGGTACAACAGTGTCCTATGCAAAGGGGAAAAATTTCAATGTAGTATTTCTTCCCCTGCGGTACTCGGCGGGAGATACATACCGCGGCAGTGGTCTTGTTTCAATATGTTATTCACCTATTTTGGGGTCAGCTATAACATAGTAAAGTTCCAGACCTGTGACTCATTGCATAGCGGAGTAATAGCTACTTTTAGGTTATCACTGTTGAGTAAATCGCTTATAACTTGGAAACTATTGCATTTAGAGTAGTTTGTTTCAATATGTTATTCACCTATTTTGGGATCAGCTATAACATAGTGAAGTTTCAGATCTGTGGCTCATTGCATAGCTGAGTAATAGCTACTTTGAAGTTCTCACTATTGAGTAAATCAGTTGTAATTGGAAAACTATTGCATTTAGAGAATTTCGTATAAATATGTTATTCAGCTACTTTTGGGTCAGCTATAACATAGTGAAATTACAGACCTGTAGCTCATGGCATAGCTGAGTAATAGCTACTTTTAGGTCATCACTATTGAGTAAATCAGTTGTAACTTGAAAACTATTACATTTACAGTATTTTGCTTTAATATGTTGTTCACCTACTTTTGGGTCAGCTATAACATAGTGAAATTTCAGACCTGTAGCTCATTGCATAGCTGAGTAATAACTACTTTGAGGTTCTCACTATTGAGTAAATCAGTTGTAATTGGAAAACTATTGCATTTAGAGAATTTAGTATAAATATGTTATTCAGCTACTTTTGGGTCAACTATAACATAGTAAAATTTCAGACCTGTACCTCATGGCATAGCTGAGTAATAGCTACTTTTACGTCATCACTATTGAGTAAATCAGTTGTAACTTGAAAACTATTGCATTTACAGTATTTTGCTTAAATATGTTGTTCACCTACTTTTGGGTCAGCTATAACATAGTAAAATTTCAGACCTGTAGCTCATGGCATAGCTGAGTAATAGCTACTTTTAGGTTATCACTGTTGAGTAAATCAGTTGTAATTGGAAAACTATTGCATTTAGAGAATTTAGTATAAATATGTTATTCAGCTACTTTTGGGTCAACTATAACATAGTAAAATTTCAGACCTGTAGCTCATGGCATAGCTGAGTAATAGCTACTTTTAGGTCATCACTATTGAGTAAATCAGTTGTAACTTGAAAACTATTGCATTTACAGTATTTTGCTTAAATATGTTGTTCACCTACTTTTGGGTCAGCTATAACATAGTAAAATTTCAGACCTGTAGCTCATGGCATAGCTGAGTAATAGCTACTTTTAGGTCATCACTATTGAGTAAATCAGTTGTAACTTGAAAACTATTGCATTTACAGTAATTTGCTTAAATATGTTGTTCACCTACTTTTGGGTCAGCTATAACATAGTAAAATTTCAGACCTGTAGCTCATGGCATAGCTGAGTAATAGCTACTTTTAGGTCATCACTATTGAGTAAATCAGTTGTAACTTGAAAACTATTGCATTTACAGTATTTTCCTTAAATATGTTGTTCACCTACTTTTGGGTCAGCTATAACATAGTAAAATTTCAGACCTGTAGCTCATGGCATAGCTGAGTAATAGCTACTTTTAGGTTATCACTGTTGAGTAAATCGCTTATAACTTGGAAATTATTGCATTTAGAGTATTTTGTTTTAATATGTTATTCACCTATTTTGGGGTCAGCTATAACATAGTGAAGTTCCAGACCCGTGACTCATTGCATAGCGGAGTAATAGCTACTTTTAGGTTATCACTGTTGAGTAAATCGCTTATAACTTGGAAACTATTGCATTTAGAGTATTTTGTTTCAATATGTTATTCACCTATTTTGGGATCAGCTATAACATAGTGAAGTTTCAGATCTGTGGCTCATTGCATAGCTGAGTAATAGCTACTTTGAAGTTCTCACTATTGAGTAAATCAGTTGTAATTGGAAAACTATTGCATTTAGAGAATTTCGTATAAATATGTTATTCAGCTACTTTTGGGTCAGCTATAACATAGTGAAATTACAGACCTGTAGCTCATGGCATAGCTGAGTAATAGCTACTTTTAGGTCATCACTATTGAGTAAATCAGTTGTAACTTGAAAACTATTACATTTACAGTATTTTGCTTTAATATGTTGTTCACCTACTTTTGGGTCAGCTATAACATAGTGAAATTTCAGACCTGTAGCTCATTGCATAGCTGAGTAATAACTACTTTGAGGTTCTCACTATTGAGTAAATCAGTTGTAATTGGAAAACTATTGCATTTAGAGAATTTAGTATAAATATGTTATTCAGCTACTTTTGGGTCAACTATAACATAGTAAAATTTCAGACCTGTACCTCATGGCATAGCTGAGTAATAGCTACTTTTACGTCATCACTATTGAGTAAATCAGTTGTAACTTGAAAACTATTGCATTTACAGTATTTTGCTTAAATATGTTGTTCACCTACTTTTGGGTCAGCTATAACATAGTAAAATTTCAGACCTGTAGCTCATGGCATAGCTGAGTAATAGCTACTTTTAGGTTATCACTGTTGAGTAAATCAGTTGTAATTGGAAAACTATTGCATTTAGAGAATTTAGTATAAATATGTTATTCAGCTACTTTTGGGTCAACTATAACATAGTAAAATTTCAGACCTGTAGCTCATGGCATAGCTGAGTAATAGCTACTTTTAGGTCATCACTATTGAGTAAATCAGTTGTAACTTGAAAACTATTGCATTTACAGTATTTTGCTTAAATATGTTGTTCACCTACTTTTGGGTCAGCTATAACATAGTAAAATTTCAGACCTGTAGCTCATGGCATAGCTGAGTAATAGCTACTTTTAGGTCATCACTATTGAGTAAATCAGTTGTAACTTGAAAACTATTGCATTTACAGTAATTTGCTTAAATATGTTGTTCACCTACTTTTGGGTCAGCTATAACATAGTAAAATTTCAGACCTGTAGCTCATGGCATAGCTGAGTAATAGCTACTTTTAGGTCATCACTATTGAGTAAATCAGTTGTAACTTGAAAACTATTGCATTTACAGTATTTTCCTTAAATATGTTGTTCACCTACTTTTGGGTCAGCTATAACATAGTAAAATTTCAGACCTGTAGCTCATGGCATAGCTGAGTAATAGCTACTTTTAGGTTATCACTGTTGAGTAAATCGCTTATAACTTGGAAATTATTGCATTTAGAGTATTTTGTTTTAATATGTTATTCACCTATTTTGGGGTCAGCTATAACATAGTGAAGTTCCAGACCCGTGACTCATTGCATAGCGGAGTAATAGCTACTTTTAGGTTATCACTGTTGAGTAAATCGCTTATAACTTGGAAACTATTGCATTTAGAGTATTTTGTTTCAATATGTTATTCACCTATTTTGGGATCAGCTATAACATAGTGAAGTTTCAGATCTGTGGCTCATTGCATAGCTGAGTAATAGCTACTTTGAAGTTCTCACTATTGAGTAAATCAGTTGTAATTGGAAAACTATTGCATTTAGAGAATTTCGTATAAATATGTTATTCAGCTACTTTTGGGTCAGCTATAACATAGTGAAATTACAGACCTGTAGCTCATGCCATAGCTGAGTAATAGCTACTTTTAGGTCATCACTATTGAGTAAATCAGTTGTAACTTGAAAACTATTGCATTTACAGTATTTTGCTTAAATATGTTGTTCACCTACTTTTGGGTCAGCTATAACATAGTAAAATTTCAGACCTGTAGCTCATGGCATAGCTGAGTAATAGCTACTTTTAGGTCATCACTATTGAGTAAATCAGTTGTAACTTGAAAACTATTACATTTACAGTATTTTGCTTTAATATGTTGTTCACCTACTTTTGGGTCAGCTATAACATAGTGAAATTTCAGACCTGTAGCTCATTGCATAGCTGAGTAATAACTACTTTGAGGTTCTCACTATTGAGTAAATCAGTTGTAATTGGAAAACTATTGCATTTAGAGAATTTAGTATAAATATGTTATTCAGCTACTTTTGGGTCAACTATAACATAGTAAAATTTCAGACCTGTAGCTCATGGCATAGCTGAGTAATAGCTTCTTTTAGGTCATCACTATTGAGTAAATCAGTTGTAACTTGAAAACTATTGCATTTACAGTATTTTGCTTAAATATGTTGTTCACCTACTTTTGGGTCAGCTATAACATAGTAAAATTTCAGACCTGTAGCTCATGGCATAGCTGAGTAATAGCTACTTTTAGGTTATCACTGTTGAGTAAATCGCTTATAACTTGGAAATTATTGCATTTACAGTATTTTTTTTCCAATATGTTATTCACCTATTTTGGGGTCAGCTATAACATAGTGAAGTTCCAGACCCGTGACTCATTGCATAGCTGAGTAATAGCTACTTTGAAGTTCTCAATGTTGAGTAAATCACTTGTAATTTGAAAACTATTGCATTTAGAGAATTTAGTATAAATATGTTATTCAGCTACTTTTGGGTCAGCTATAACATAGTAAAATTTCAGACCTGTAGCTCATGGCATAGCTGAGTAATAGCTACTTTTAGGTTGTCACTGTTGAGTAAATCACTTATAACTTGAAAACTATTGCATTTAGAGTATTTTGTTTCAATATGTTATTCACCTATTTTGGGGTCAGCTATAACATAGTGAAGTTCCAGACCTGTGGCTCATTGCATAGCTGAGTAATAGCTACTTTGAAGTTCTCACTGTTGAGTAAATCAGTTGTAATTGGAAAACTATTGCCTTTACAGAAATTTGTGCAAATATGTTATTCAGCTACTTTTGGGTCAGCTATAACATAGTGAAATTACAGACCTGTAGCTCATGGCACAACTGAGCAATAGCTGTTCTCAGGCACTGACTGTTGAGTAAATCAGCTATAACTTGAAAAATATTGCATTTGGAGTATTTTGTTAAAATATATTGTTCACCTACTTTTGGGTTAGCTATAACATAGTGAAATTACAGACCTATAGCTCATGGCATAGCGGAGCAATAGCTATTTTCTGGTTCTCACTATTGAGTAAATCAGTTGTAACTTGAAAACTATTGCATTTACAGTATTTTGCTTAAATATGTTGTTCAGCTACTTTTAGGTCAGCTATAACAGAGCAAAAATTCAGACATGTAGCTCATTGCATAGCTGAGTAATAGTTACTTTGAGGTTCTCACTCTTGAGTAAATCAGTTGTAACTTGAAAATTATTACATTTAGAGTATTTTGTTAAATATGTTATTCACAGACGTTTTGGTCAGCTATAACATAGTGAAATTGCAGACCTCTATGTCATGGGATAGCTGAGCAATAGCTTCTTTCAGGTTCTCACTGTTGAGTAAATCATTGTATCCAACCTGTAGGAAATCATGGGCTGGGAATCTGTTAATATGGTCCGATTTGACCTTGGAACCCTCCTTCAAGGTCAAATGAGGATAGCCAAAAATAAAAGTGCTTATAACTCGCTTATTATTGGTCCCAGAGGTTGGAATGAAAACCAACCTATAGAAAATCATGAGCTGGGAATTTTTTGGTGTGGTCGGATTTCACCTTGGACCCCTCCTTCAAGGTCAAATGAGGATAGGCAAACTTAAAAGTGCTTGAAATAACTTGAAAAATATTGCATTTGGAGTAATTTGTTAAAATATATTGTTCACCTACTTTTGGGTTAGCTATAACATAGTGAAATTACAGACCTATAGCTCATGGCATAGCGGAGCAATAGCTATTTTCTGGTTCTCACTATTGAGTAAATCAGTTGTAACTTGAAAACTATTGCATTTACAGTATTTTGCTTAAATATGTTGTTCAGCTACTTTTAGGTCAGCTATAACAGAGCAAAAATTCAGACATGTAGCTCATTGCATAGCTGAGTAATAGTTACTTTGAGGTTTTCACTCTTGAGTAAATCAGTTGTAACTTGAAAATTATTACATTTAGAGTATTTTGTTAAATATGTTATTCACAGACGTTTTGGTCAGCTATAACATAGTGAAATTGCAGACCTCTATGTCATGGGATAGCTGAGCAATAGCTTCTTTCAGGTTCTCACTGTTGAGTAAATCATTGTATCCAACCTGTAGGAAATCATGGGCTGGGAATCTGTTAATATGGTCCGATTTGACCTTGGAACCCTCCTTCAAGGTCAAATGAGGATAGCCAAAAATAAAAGTGCTTATAACTCGCTTATTATTGGTCCCAGAGGTTGGAATGAAAACCAACCTATAGAAAATCATGAGCTGGGAATTTTTTGGTGTGGTCGGATTTCACCTTGGACCCCTCCTTCAAGGTCAAATGAGGATAGGCATACTTAAAAGTGCTTGAAATAACTTGAAAAATATTGCATTTGGAGTAATTTGTTAAAATATATTGTTCACCTACTTTTGGGTTAGCTATAACATAGTGAAATTACAGACCTATAGCTCATGGCATAGCGGAGCAATAGCTATTTTCTGGTTCTCACTATTGAGTAAATCAGTTGTAACTTGAAAACTATTGCATTTACAGTATTTTGCTTAAATATGTTGTTCAGCTACTTTTAGGTCAGCTATAACAGAGCAAAAATTCAGACATGTAGCTCATTGCATAGCTGAGTAATAGTTACTTTGAGGTTCTCACTCTTGAGTAAATCAGTTGTAACTTGAAAATTATTACATTTAGAGTATTTTGTTAAATATGTTATTCACAGACGTTTTGGTCAGCTATAACATAGTGAAATTGCAGACCTCTATGTCATGGGATAGCTGAGCAATAGCTTCTTTCAGGTTCTCACTGTTAAGTAAATCATTGTATCCAACCTGTAGGAAATCATGGGCTGGGAATCTGTTAATATGGTCCAATTTGACCTTGGAACCCTCCTTCAAGGTCAAATGAGGATAGCCAAACATAAAAGTGCTTATAACTCGCTTATTATTGGTCCCAGAGGTTGGAATGAAAACCAACCTATAGAAAATCATGAGCTGGGAATTTTTTGGTGTGGTCGGATTTCACCTTGGACCCCTCCTTCAAGGTCAAATGAGGATAGCCAAACTTAAAAGTGCTTATAACTCACTTATTATTGGTCCTAGAGGTTTCAAATGGAAAACCAACCTATAGAAAATCATGGGCTGGGAATCTTTTGGTGTGGTCGGATTTGACCTGGGACCCCTCCTTCAAGGGCAGTTGAGGATAGCCAAACTTACAATTGCTTAGAACTCGCTTATTATTGGTCCTACAAGTTTGGGATGGTAAACAAGCTACAGGAAATCATGGGCTGGGAATTTTTTGGTGTGGTCGGATTTGACCTTGGACCCCCTCCTTCCAGGTCAAACGAAGATAGCCAAACTTAAAGTGCTTATAACTCGCGTATTATTGGTCTTGGAGGTTTGGGATGGTAAACCAACATATAGGAAATCATGGGCTGGGATTCTTTTGGTGTGGTCAGATTTGACCTGGGACCCCTCCTTCAAGGGCAGTTGAGGATAGCCAAACTTACAATTGCTTAGAACTCGCTTATTATTGGTCCTACAAGTTTGGGATGGTAAACAAGCTACAGGAAATCATGGGCTGGGAATTTTTTTGTGTGGTCGGATTTGACCTTGGACCCCCTCCTTCAAGGTCAAACAAGGATAGCCAAACTTAAAAAGTGCCTATAACTCACTTATTATTGGTCCGAGAGGTTTGGGATGGTAAACCATCCTAAATTCTTTGGCTGGGAATCTTTTGGTATGGTCAGATTTGACCTTTGGACCCCTTCTTCATGGTGGAACGAGGATATTGCATTTATAGTATTTCTTTAAATATTTTTAACCTACTTTTTACCCTTAAACAATTACCTAGTTACTTTATTTCATAATACCATTTGCAGGGCACAACTTTTTTGTCGTTTTCTTCTGTCAGCTTCGGAATATCTTTCGAACATGTGTTCAGTTACCATTTACTGTATTTCTGTACAGCCCTTTCCCTGATAATTATGCTTTCCTCTCATTATCACCATCACAAATCAAAAACATTCAGTCAGCTGACACAGTGCCCGTTCACGGGCACTCTCCTCTTGTTATTGCATTAAATTCCATACACAAGTCACAGAGAAGAATATTGTTTATTATTATTTGCTGTGCATAGTAATTTTTAAAACAAGTGTCTTGGACAATATTGGACCAAGTTTCCTCAAATCAAAAAGAACATAACCTCTAGAAATTTGCCTTTAAATTGGTATAGATATTATATTGCTAGCTTCAATGAAACAATCACAAAAATTATTTTAAATAGAGTTCCAGCAAGATTGTGGATCGCAACAGGTGTTTGTGTCCTTCAAATATTTTTGAAAGAGTCACACCAGTTATTGCAATAAATATGATATAATTAATATAGTATAACACAATAAAATGATATAGAGTTAGGGATATTTAAATATGGACTTCTTTATGATGTGGATTTAATTTTGTCAAAGGTCAAAGTTGTGATTTTTATGTCTCATGCAACAGCAACAGCCAGGGTCATATTAAGACAGGTACTCTGCATTGTCATTTGGGGGAGTCGTACCTACACAGAGGTGACAGCGTATCATTGGATGTCAAACCTGCTAACCCACAAGGACATTCTCTTTTTTCAATCATAAGAAATATCTGAAGCACTAAACTATTCCCACTAAAGGTAGCACAAGTGATAAAGCCTTCCTTTCCTCTCAGTTAATCACACATATTTAGTGTTTGATGTCATTTTTTTGCATTAAATTCCATACACAAGTCACAGAGAAGAATATTATTATTTGCTGTGCATAGTAATTTTTAAAACAAGTTTCTTAGACAATATTGGACCTATTTTCCTCAAATCAAAAAGAACATAACCTCTAGAAATTTGCCTTTAATTTGGAATTAATATTATATTGCTAGCTTCAATAAAACAATCTCAAAAAATTATTTTAAACAGAGTTCCAGGAAGATTGTGGATCGCAACAGGCGTTTGTGTTCTTCAAATATTTTTGAAAGAGTCACACCAGTTATTGCAATAAATATGATACAATTAATATACTATAACAATAAAAACATATAGGGTAAGGGATATTTAAATCTGGACTTCTTTATGATGTGGATTTAATTCTGTCAAAGGTCAAAGTTGTGATTTTTATGTCTCATGCAACAGCCAGGGTCATATTATGCATTGTCATCTGGGGGAGTCATACCTACACAGAAGTGACAGCCTATCATTAGATGTCAAACCTGCTAACCCACAAGGATATTCTATTTTGTCAAGCATAAGAAATCATATCTGAAGCACTAAACTATTCCCACTAAAGGTAGCACAAGTGATAAAGCATGCTTTTCCTCTCAGTTAATCACACATGTTTAGTGTTTGATGTCATTTTTATTGCATTAAATTCCATACACAAGTCACAGAGAAGAATATTGTTTATTATTATTTGCTGTGCATAGTAATGTTTAAAACAGTTATCTTAATATTGGACCAATTTTCCTCACATCAAAAGGAACATAACCTCTAGAAATTTGCCTTTAAATTGGTATAGATATTATATTGCTAGCTTCAATGAAACAATCACCAAAAATATTTTAAATAGAGTTCCAGCAAGATTCTGGATCGCAACAGGTGTTTGTGTCCTTCAAATATTTTTGAAAGAGTCACACCAGTTATTGCAATAAATATGATATAATTAATATAGTATAACACAATAAAATGATATAGAGTTAGGGATATTTAAATATGGACTTCTTTATGATGTGGATTTAATTTTGTCAAAGTTGTGATTTTTATGTCTCATGCAACAGCAACAGCCAGGGTCATATTAAGACAGGTACTCTGCATTGTCATTTGGGGGAGTCATACCTACACAGAGGTGACAGCCTATCATTAGATGTCAAACCTGCTAACCCACGAGGACATTCTCTTTTTTCAATCATAAGAAATATCTGAATCACTAAACTATTCCCACTAAAGGTAGCACAAGTGATAAAGCCTTCCTTTCCTCTCAGTTAATCACACATATTTAGTGTTTGATGTCATTTTTTTTGCATTAAATTCCATACACAAGTCACAGAGAAGAATATTATTATTTGCTGTGCATAGTAATTTTTAAAACAAGTTTCTTAGACAATATTGGACCTATTTTCCTCAAATCAAAAAGAACATAACCTCTAGAAATTTGCCTTTAATTTGGAATTAATATTATATTGCTAGCTTCAATAAAACAATCACAAAAAAATTATTTTAAACAGAGTTCCAGGAAGATTGTGGATCGCAACAGGCGTTTGTGTTCTTCAAATATTTTTGAAAGAGTCACACCAGTTATTGCAATAAATATGATACAATTAATATACTATAACAATAAAAACATATAGGGTAAGGGATATTTAAATATGGACTTCTTTATGATGTGGATTTAATTCTGTCAAAGTTGTGATTTTTATGTCTCATGCAACAGCCAGGGTCACATTATGCATTGTCATTTGGGGGAGTCATACCTACACAGAGGTGACAGCCTATCATTAGATGTCAAACCTGCTAACCCACAAGGACATTCTATTTTGTCAAGCATAAGAAATCATATCTGAAGCACTAAACTATTCCCACTAAAGGTAGCACAACTGATAAAGCATGCCTTTCCTCTCAGTTAATCACACATGTTTAGTGTTTGATGTCATTTTTATTGCATTAAATTCCATACACAAGTCACAGAGAAGAATATTGTTTATTATTATTTGCTGTGCATAGTAATTTTTAAAACAATTATCTTAATATTGGACCAATTTTCCTCAAATCAAAAGGAACATAACCTCTAGAAATTTGCCTTTAAATTGGTATAGATATTATATTGCTAGCTTCAATGAAACAATCACAAAAATTATTTTAAATAGAGTTCCAGCAAGATTGTGGATCGCAACAGGTGTTTGTGTCCTTCAAATATTTTTGAAAGAGTCACACCAGTTATTGCAATAAATATGATATAATTAATATAGTATAACACAATAAAATGATATAGAGTTAGGGATTATAAATATGGACTTCTTTATGATGTGGATTTAATTTTGTCAAAGGTCAAAGTTGTGATTTTTTTGTCTCATGCAACAGCAACAGCCAGGGTCATATTAAGACAGGTACTCTGCATTGTCATTTGGGGGAGTCATACCTACACAGAGGTGACAGCCTATCATTAGATGTCAAACCTGCTAACCCACAAGGACATTCTCTTTTTTCAATCATAAGAAATATCTGAAGCACTAAACTATTCCCACTAAAGGTAGCACAAGTGATAAAGCCTTCCTTTCCTCTCAGTTAATCACACATATTTAGTGTTTGATGTCATTTTTTTTTGCATTAAATTCCATACACAAGTCACAGAGAAGAATATTATTATTTGCTGTGCATAGTAATTTTTAAAACAAGTTTCTTAGACAATATTGGACCTATTTTCCTCAAATCAAAAAGAACATAACCTCTAGAAATTTGCCTTTAATTTGGAATTAATATTATATTGCTAGCTTCAATAAAACAATCACAAAAAATTATTTTAAACAGAGTTCCAGGAAGATTGTGGATCGCAACAGGCGTTTGTGTTCTTCAAATATTTTTGAAAGAGTCGCACCAGTTATTGCAATAAATATGATACAATTAATATACTATAACAATAAAAACATATAGGGTAAGGGATATTTAAATATGGACTTCTTTATGATGTGGATTTAATTCTGTCAAAGGTCAAAGTTGTGATTTTTATGTCTCATGCAACAGCCAGGGTCACATTATGCATTGTCATTTGGGGGAATCATACCTACACAGAGGTGACAGCCTATCATTAGATGTCAAACCTGCTAACCCACAAGGACATTCTATTTTGTCAAGCATAAGAAATCATATCTGAAGCACTAAACTATTCCCACTAAAGGTAGCACAACTGATAAAGCATGCCTTTCCTCTCAGTTAATCACACATGTTTAGTGTTTGATGTCATTTTTATTGCATTAAATTCCATACACAAGTCACAGAGAAGAATATTGTTTATTATTATTTGCTGTGCATAGTAATTTTTAAAACAAGTGTCTTGGACAATATTGGACCAAGTTTCCTCAAATCAAAAGGAACATAACCTCTAGAAATTTGCCTTTAAATTGGTATAGATATTATATTGCTAGCTTCAATGAAACAATCACAAAAATTATTTAAGAGGAGAGCTTCTGGCTCCGCCGGCTCCGCATTTTGTTTTCCTTATAACTCTGTAACCGTTAGGCGGATTCTTTTCAAATTTGGCAGGTTTAGGCAGTAGCCTTGGGGAATTTTTTTGAATATGCTGCAGTGACATTTCAACCAATCAGAGAGGTCACATGACCAAAAATGTCTTTTTTCGATGGGGAAGCTTGTCCGGATGATAACTTGAAAGGAATTTTATCAATTCACCTGAAACTTGGCAAATACATTCATTCTATTAAAATCTGGAAATCATTAGATTTTGGCATTGATTGGTCAAGAAATGGCCGAGTAATTAATGATTAATTAATTATTACGAATTTTCCAAATAAGGAAAACACAAAAATGCTTATATCTCGAAAACCGTGCTAGATAGAGTGATTTCGACGAATTTTTTGACCCGCAGGGTATCTCTGCGGAGTAGTTTTCCCAATTTTCAAAAAATTTTTGTCTCGCCCAAAATGGCGGCCATTTTGAATTTTCGAAATTTTCGCAAAAATTGCAAAACACAAAAATGCTTATATCTCGAAAACCGTGCTAGATAGAGCGATTTCGACGAAATTTTTGAGCCACAGGGTATCTCTGTAGAGTAGTTATCCCAATTTTGAAAAAATTTTTGTCTCGCCAAAAATGGCGGCCATTTTGAATTTTCGAATTTTTCGCAAAAATTGCAAAACACAAAAATGCTTATATCTCAAAAACCGTGCTAGATAGAGCAATTTCGACAAAATTTTTGACCCGCAGGATATCTCTGCGGAGTACTTTTCCCAATTTTCAAAAAATTTTTGTCTCGCCAAAAATGGCGGCCATTTTGAATTTTCGAAATTTTCGCAAAAATTGCAAAACACAAAAATGCTTATATCTCGAAAACCGTGCTAGATAGAGCGATTTCGACGAAATTTTTGACCCACAGGGTATCTCTGCAGAGTAGTTATCCCAATTTTGAAAAAAATTTTGTTTCGCCAAAAATGGCGGCCATTTTGAATTTTCGAATTTTTCGCAAAAATTGCAAAACATAAAAATGCTTATATCTCGAAAACCCTGCTAGATAGAGCGATTTCGACGAAATTTTTGACCCGCAGGGTATCTCTGCAGATTAGCTGCCAATTTTCAAACAAAAAATTTCTCGCAAAAAATGGCGGCCATTTTGAATTTTCGAATTTTTCGCAAAATTGCAAAACACAAAAATGCTTATATCTCGAAAACCGTGCTAGATAGAGCGATTTCGACGAAATTTTTGACCCGCAGGGTATCTATGCAGAGTATCCATGCCAATTTTCAAAAAAATTTTGTCTTGCCAAAAATGGCGGCCATTTTGAATTTTCGAATTTTTGCGCAAAAATTGCAAAACACAAAAATGCTAATATTTCGAAAACCGTGCTACATAGAGCGATTTCAACAAAATTTTTTATCTTCAGGGTATCTCTGCAGAGCAGCTATCCCAAAGAGCTTTCACTTGGTGAAGTTTCAGACCCATAGCTAATTGCTCACCTACTCAAAAAGAGTAAATGCGAATTACCTCTAAAAGTATTGCAGATGGCCAATTTTTCTCAAATAACTCATTCACCTACTTTTGGAAGAGCTTTCACATGGTGAAGTTTCAGACCCATAGCCAATTACTCACCTACTCAAAATGAGTAAATGTGAATTATCTCTAAAAGTATTGCAGATAGCCAATTTTTCTCAAATAACTCTTTCACCTACTTTTGGGAGAGCTTTCACATGGTGAAGTTTCAGACCCATAGCTAATTATTTACCTACTCAAAATGAGTAAATGCTAATTATCTGTAAAAGTATTGCGGATACCCAATTTTTATCAAATAACTCATTCATCTACTTGTGGGAGAGCTTTCACATGGTGAAGTTTCAGACCCATAGCTAATTACTCACCTACTCAAAATGAGTAAATGCGAATTATCTCTAAAAGTATTGCAGATAGCCAATTTTTCTCAAATAACTCATTCACCTACTTTTGGGAGAGCTTTCACTTGGTGAAGTTTCAGACCCATAGCTAATTACTCACCTACTCAAAATGAGTAAATGCGAATTATCTCTAAAAGTATTGCAGATAGCCAATTTTTCTCAAATAACTCATTCACCTACTTTTGGGAGAGCTTTCACTTGGTGAAGTTTCAGACCCATAGCTAATTACTCACCTACTCAAAATGAGTAAATGCGAATTATCTCTAAAAGTATTGCAGATAGCCAATTTTTTTCAAATAACTCATTCACCTACTTTTGGGAGAGCTTTCACTTGGTGAAGTTTCAGACCCATAGCTAATTACTCACCTACTCAAAATGAGTAAATGTGAATTATCTCTAAAAGTATTGCAGATAGCCAATTTTTCTCAAATAACTCATTCACCTACTTTTGAGAGAGCTTTCACTTGGTGAAGTTTCAGACCCATAGCTAATTACTCACCTACTCAAAATGAGTAAATGTGAATTATCTCTAAAAGTATTGCAGATAGCCAATTCTTCTCAAATTAATCATTCACCTACTTTTGGGAGAGCTTTCACTTGGTGAAGTTTCAGACCCATAGCTAATTACTCACCTACTCAAAATGAGTAAATGCGAATTATCTCTAAAAGTATTGCAGATAGCCAATTTTTCTCAAATAACTCATTCACCTACTTTTGGGAGAGCTTTTACTCTGTGAAGTTTCAGACCCATAGCTAATTACTCACCTACTCAAAATGAGTAAATGCGAATTATCTGTAAAAGTATTGCAGATAGCCAATTTTTCTCAAATAACTCATTCACCTACTTTTGGCAGAGCTTTCACTCTGTGAAGTTTCAGACCCATAGCTAATTACTCACCTACTCAAAATGAGTAAATGTGAATTATCTCTAAAAGTATTGCAGATAGCCAATTTTTCTCAAATAACTCATTCACCTACTTTTGGGAGAGCTTTCACTTGGTGAAGTTTCAGACCCATAGCTAATTACTCACCTACTCAAAATGAGTAAATGCGAATTATCTCTAAAAGTATTGCAGATAGCCAATTTTTCTCAAATTAATCATTCACCTACTTTTGGGAGAGCTTTCACTTGGTGAAGTTTCACACCCATAGCTAATTACTCACCTACTCAAAATGAGTAAATGCGAATTATCTGTAAAAGTATTGCAGATAGCCAATTTTTCTCAAATAACTCATTCACCTACTTTTGGGAGAGCTTTCACTTGGTGAAGTTTCAGACCCATAGCTAATTACTCGTCTACTCAAAATGAGTAAATGCGAATTATCTCTAAAAGTATTGCAGATAGCCAATTTTTCTCAAATTAATCATTCACCTACTTTTGGGAGAGCTTTCACTTGGTGAAGTTTCAGACCCATAGCTAATTACTCGTCTACTCAAAATGAGTAAATGCGAATTATCTCTAAAAGTATTGCAGATAGCCAATTTTTCTCAAATAACTCATTCACCTACTTTTGGGAGAGCTTTCACTTGGTGAAGTTTCAGACCCATAGCTAATTACTCACCTACTCAAAATGAGTAAATGCGAATTATCTCTAAAAGTATTGCAGATAGCCAATTTTTCTCAAATAAATCCTTCACCTACTTTTGGCAGAGCTTTCACTTGGTGAAGTTTCAGACCCATAGCTAATTATTCACCTACTCAAAATGAGTAAATGTGAATTATCTCTAAAAGTATTGCAGATAGCCAATTTTTCTCAAATAACTCATTCACCTACTTTTGGGAGAGCTTTCACTCTGTGAAGTTTCAGACCCATAGCTATTTATTCACCTACTCAAAATGAGTAAATGCGAATTATCTCTAAAAGTATTGCAGATAGCCAATTTTTCTCAAATAACTCATTCACCTACTTGTGGGAGAGCTTTCACTTGGTGAAGTTTCAGACCCATAGATAATTATTCACCTACTCAAAATGAGTAAATGTGAATTATCTCTTAATAGTATTGCAGATAGCCAATTTTTCTCAAATAACTCATTCACCTACTTTTGGAAGACCTTTCACACACGAAAATGAAAAATTGTGAATATCTCGGAAAAGCTATTTATTCTGCTTTAATGCTCGGCGGGAGATACACACCACGGCAGTGGTCTTGACAAAAATTTTTGTCTCCCCAAAAATGGTGGCCATTTTGAATTTTCAAAGTTTTTGCAAAACACAAAAATGCTTATATCTCGAAAACCGTGCTATATGGAGTAAACTCAACAAAATTTTGGACCTGCTGGGTATCTCTGCAGAGTAGCCATGCCAATTTTCAAAATATTTTTGTCTCACCAAATATAGCGGACATTTTTAATTTTTTTATTTTTTGCAAAACACAAAAATGCTTATATCTTGAAAACCGTGCTAGATAGAGCAGACTGCGCTGACTTTGGTTACCACAACAGTATAAGGCTAGAAACGAAGCATTTTCTTAATACTTTAGCACTCACCTTTATATCCTTTTCGGGACGCTTTGTTTTTGCTATGCAAAAACATTATCTTTTTTTTTTGCGAGCGATCCTCTAGTTTAAATAGAGTTCCAGCAAGATTGTGGATCCCAACAGGTGTTTGTGTCCTTCAAATATTTTTGAAAGAGTCACACCAGTTATTGCAATAAATATGGTATAATTAATATAGTATAACACAATAAAATGATATAGAGTTAGGGATATTTAAATATGGACTTCTTTATGATGTGGATTTAATTTTGTCAAAGGTCAAAGTTGTGATTTTTATGTCTCATGCAACAGCAACAGCCAGGGTCATATTAAGACAGGTACTCTGCATTGTCATTTGGGGGAGTCGTACCTACACAGAGGTGACAGCGTATCATTGGATGTCAAACCTGCTAACCCACAAGGACATTCTCTTTTTTCAATCATAAGAAATATCTGAAGCACTAAACTATTCCCACTAAAGGTAGCACAAGTGATAAAGCCTTCCTTTCCTCTCAGTTAATCACACATATTTAGTGTTTGATGTCATTTTTTTGCATTAAATTCCATACACAAGTCACAGAGAAGAATATTATTATTTGCTGTGCATAGTAATTTTTAAAACAAGTTTCTTAGACAATATTGGACCTATTTTCCTTAAATCAAAAAGAACATAACCTCTAGAAATTTGCCTTTAATTTGGAATTAATATTATATTGCTAGCTTCAATAAAACAATCACAAAAAATTATTTTAAACAGAGTTCCAGGAAGATTGTGCATCGCAACAGGCGTTTGTGTTCTTCAAATATTTTTGAAAGAGTCACACCAGTTATTGCAATAAATATGATACAATTAATATACTATAACAATAATATAGGGTAAGGGATATTTAAATATGGACTTCTTTATGATGTGGATTTAATTCTGTCAAAGGTCAAAGTTGTGATTTTTATGTCTCATGCAACAGCCAGGGTCACATTATGCATTGTCATTTGGGGGAGTCATACCTACACAGAGGTGACAGCCTATCATTAGATGTCAAACCTGCTAACCCACAAGGACATTCTATTTTGTCAAGCATAAGAAATCATATCTGAAGCACTAAACTATTTCCACTAAAGGTAGCACAAGTGATAAAGCATGCTTTTCCTCTCAGTTAATCACACATGTTTAGTGTTTGATGTCATTTTTATTGCATTAAATTCCATACACAAGTCACAGAGAAGAATATTGTTTATTATTATTTGCTGTGCATAGTAATGTTTAAAACAGTTATCTTAATATTGGACCAATTTTCCTCAAATCAAAAGGAACATAACCTCTAGAAATTTGCCTTTAAATTGGTATAGATATTATATTGCTAGCTTCAATGAAACAATCACCAAAAATATTTTAAATAGAGTTCCAGTAAGATTGTGGATCGCAACAGGTGTTTGTGTCCTTCAAATATTTTTGAAAGAGTCACACCAGTTATTGCAATAAATATGATATAATTAATATAGTATAACACAATAAAATGATATAGAGTTAGGGATATTTAAATATGGACTTCTTTATGATGTGGATTTAATTTTGTCAAAGTTGTGATTTTATGTCTCATCGCAACAGCAACAGCCAGGGTCATATTATGACAGGTACTCTGCATTGTCATTTGGGGGAGTCATACCTACACAGAGGTGACAGCCTATCATTGGATGTCAAACCTGATAACCTGCAAGGTCATTCTATTTTATCAAGCATAAGAAATCATATCTGATGCACTGTGGTCTAAGTTCTCTATGTTTGATATGAAAACAAGTGATTCCACCACAGAATTGTGACAAAGCTGAAGAACTGTTCAGGTCAGTCCAAAAGTGCCTTCTGATATTCCCCACTAAAGGTTACACGAGTGATAAAGCCTGCCTTTCCTCTCAGTTAATCACACATATATAGTGTTGTATGTCATTTTTATTGCATTAAATTCCACATATATAGTGTTGTATGTCATTTTTATTGCATTAAATTCCATACACAACTCACAGAGAAGAATATTATTTATTATCATTTGCTGTGCATAGTAATTTTTAAAACAAGTATCTTGGACAATATTGGACCAATTTTCCTCAAATCAAAAGGAACATAACCTCTAGAAATTTGCCTTTAAATTTGTATAGATATTATATTGCTAGCTTCAATGAAACAATCTCAAAAATAATTTTATAAACAGAATTCCAGTAAGATTGTGGATCTCAACAGGTGTTTGTTTTCTTCAAATATTTAAAAGGCTAAACCAATTCTTGTTATAAATATAATTTAACTAATATACATTAACACAATGAAATAATATAGAGTTAGGGATAGTTAAATATGCAGATTTATTTATTTCATGTTCTCAAAGTTGAGATTTTATGTCTCATGTAACAGCAACAGCCAGGGCATATTAAGACAGGTACTCTGCATTGTCATTTGGGGAGTCATACCTACACAGAGGTGACAGCCTATCATTAGATGTCAAACCTGCTAACCCACAAATCCATTCCATTTTATCAAGCATAAGAAATCATATCTGAAGTACTGTGCTCTAAGTTCTGTATGTGTGATATGAAAACAACTGATTCTGCCACAGATTTGTCACAAAGCTGAATAACTGTTCAGTTCAATCGAGAAGTGCCTTCTGATATTGCCCACTAAAGGTAACATGAGTGATAGAGCCTGCCTTTCCTCTCAGTTAATCACACATATTAAATGTTAGATGTCATTTTTATTGCATTAAATTCCATACACAAGTCACAGAGACGAATATTATTTAGTATTATTTGCTGTACACAGTAATTTTTGAAACTAATATCTTGGATAATATTACACCAATCTTTCTCAAATCAAAAGCAACATTACCTTTTGATTTTGCTGTTAAATTGGTATAGATATTATATTGCTGGTTTCAATAAAACAATAAAAACATATTTTAGAGTTCGTGCAAGATTGTGGATCTCAACAGGTGTTCATGTTCTTCAGATATTTAAAAAAGTCAAACTTGTTATTGTAATAAATACGATATGATTAATATACTGTAACAATAAAATGATATAGAGTTAGAGATATTTAAATATGGACTTCTTTCTTATGTGGATTTAATTTTGTCAAAGGTAAAAGTTGTGATTTTATGTCTCATCGCAACAGCAACAGCCAGGGTCATATTATGACAGGTACTCTGCATTGTTATTTGGGGGAGTCCTACCTACACAGAGGTGACAGCCTATCATTGGATGTCAAACCTGCTAAACTACAAGGTCATTCTATTTTATCAAGCATAAGAAATCATATCTGATGCACTGTGGTCTAAGTTCTCTATGTTTGATATGAAAACAAGTCATTCTACCAAAGCTGAAGAACTGTTCAGGTCAATGCAGAAGTGCCTTCTGATATTCCCCACTAAAGGTAACACGAGTGATAAAGCCTCCCTTTCTTCTCCGTTAATCACACATATATAGTGTCATATATTATTTTTTGTTCATAAAAATCCATACACAATGCACACAGGAAAATTGTTTTAATTGAACATTATATTTTGCATTTCCTGTTCATTGCTGTGCATACTAACTTTTAAAAGTAGTTTCTTGGACAATATATCGCCAAACTTTTTCAAGTAAAGAGATTATAACTTAGGGTACAAGTCTAAAATGCCTGTTAAAATTTCAATTTTATTTTGATTTTTATGACCAGATTGCATACCCACTTCTCGGGGAATCGTTTTCGTTGAAAACCAAATATTATTCAGGGTACCAGTCTGAAAAGCTTGTTGAAGCCCACGATCCACGCATGCGCATTCCTCTATTTTCGAGATCTGTCACTTCAAAACTTCAAATATTGCCAGAAGACGTAAGAAAAAGGTTAAATATGAAAGAAAATAACAAATAAATATAAAATATGTCTGTTATTGATATGCAAGAAGAAATATTTACGAAAAATGTCGAAGTCTGCATATTTAGTTAAAATCTTCTATTATCGCCCACGGCTGAAGCGATGAAGAAATATGCTGGTAGTTTTCATCTTAAACCAGCCTTTCTATTTGTAAAATATTGTCAGGAAACCCCCTAAAAGAACTGCCGTAACCGCGCATATTTGCTCATTAATATTAATGAGGCAGGTCCGTGAACAGGAAATATGCTATCCTTGCGTTGCCGGTTTTCTCTGTGTCAATACTGCTTCCCTGCATAAGTTGGCCGCGGGTCGTAAGTTGGCCGCCACTCATTTAAATGTATCAAACAGACGAATGTGTGTCTGCACAGGTTTTAAAAGTGGTAGTTATAATAAATCGACAGCCAATGTCAGACCGACGGATGTGCCAACGTTGGGCCAACGTCGGTCCGACGACGGCATGCTATCTGGGTATTTGCTCATTAATATTAATTAGGCAGGTACTGGTAGTTTTCATCTTAAAACAGCATATTCGTTTATAAAATATTATTAACCACGAATCTATAATATATTTACCGCGAGTCTTCCAAATATCTACTGCGAATCTTCCAATATTGACTGTGTATCTTCCTGACCGCGTATATTTCAGATACCCAGTACCAGTATATTATAAATTTCAAAGAAAAACTGGCTTAACATTAAATATCAGTGAACTTCCTGTCCACTGACTTGCCTCATTAATATTAATGACGAAGTATGAGGTCCAGAATTTCTCGAATAGATGGAAAAAAAGGCTGGTTTATGATTAAATACCAGTGCACGGACCTGCCTCATTAATATTAATGAGGAAATATGGCCTAATCAAATTTCTTGGATGGGGGTTTACTACTGTACTGTAAGTTCAAACCAAGAGTTTTGTTTATCATAATCCAGCAGTATTTCATAAATTTTAAAGAAAAGCTTTCTGTTATAAAATATTGTCAGGAAACCCCCACAAATAACTGCCATGACCTAAAATTTGCTCATTAATATTAATTAGGCAGGTACTGGTAGTTTTCATCTTAAAGCATCATATCAATTTATAAAATATTATCAACCACGAATCTATAATATATTTACCGTGAGTCTTTCAAATATTTACTGCGAATCTTCCGCATATCTTCCTGACCGTGTATATTCCAGATACCCAGTAGTAGTATATTATAAATTTCAAAGAAAAACTGGTTTAACATTAAATACCAGTGAACTTCCTGTCCACGGACCTGCCTCATTAATATTAATGACAAAATATGAGGTCAAGAATTTCTTGGATAAGTAGAAAAAAAGGCTGGTTTATGATTAAATACCAATGAACTCCCTATCCACGGACCTGCCTCATTAATATTGATGAGGAAATATGACAATCAAATTTCTTGGATGACGGTTTACTACTGTACTGTAACTTCACACCAAAAGTTTTGTTTATCATAATCCAGCAGTATTTCATAGATTTTAAAGAAAAGCTGGTTTAAGATTAAATACCAGTGCACTTCCTGTCCACGGACCTGCCTCATTAATATTAATGAGGAAATATGACTTAGTAGAATTTCTTGGATGGGGGTTAACTACTGTACTGTAACTTCATGCCAAGAGTTTTGTTTATCGGTCTCCATATGCTTTGACCTTCAAAACATTTTCAACATTGGTCCACTGTCAGAAATACACTGGTTAAAATTCTTATTTATTTATAATAAAAATATTTTCTAAAATGTTTAAAAAGTGAGTTAAAAATTGTGGACTCACTGAAATCACTGAAGATATATAATGAGGATTAAATTTTGACTAAGTTTCCCAAAATCCCTTATTACTGCTCACTGACATCTTGAACAAAAATCCACTGTTGGCCCAAGGATGGCCCTCTAGAGCCTGAAGATTGCTTGGAAAGCCACCGTTGGTCCAACCGTAGGAAACTGGTGAACATGCAACCAATAGCCGCCAGTAATTGCTATATTATAGCTAACCCAAAAGTAGCTGAATAACATATTATACAACATTTTCTAAATGTAATAGTTTTCAAGTTACAAGTGAACCACAATGTCCTTGGGCCTTCAAAGCTATTGCATTTGGAAAATTTATTTAAATGTATTATTCGCTTACTTATGGGTCAGCTATAACATAATGAAATTGCAGACCTTATCTGCCACTGTGGCCTAGCGGGTAACACACTTGTCTAGGAACTCAGAGGGCGTGTGTTCAAACCCAGGTACAGGCAGATACATAGTGATTCGGATGACCACTTAAAATACCGGTCCTCTGCCATTGGATCCTATCCCCAGTGGGAGGCTAAAGAACCTCAAGGACGTTGATAAATGGTCATCCTTGAGCCTCTATCTTCCAGTTAGGGGAATGCCAGTTCCTTGTGAGTTGGGACTGTACCTGTGCAGTCGGATGGGTTAAATAGCGCTTTGAGTCCTGTAGTATATGGAGATATTGTGCTGAGTATAAATATAATTACAAACACAGACCTGTAGCTCATTGCATAGTTAAGCAAAACTACTTTCAGGTTCTCACTGTCCAGTAAATCAGTTGTAACTTGAAAACTATGGAATTCAGATTATTTTCTCTAAATATGTTATTCCCCTACTTTTGGGTCAGCTATAACACAGACAAATTGTACACCTGTAGCTCATTGCATAGCTCAGCAATACCTACTTTCGGGTTCTTACTGTTGACTAAATCAGTTGTCACTTGATATGCTTGAAAAAATACCAAATCTGTAGGTTATTTCATAGCTGAGCAATAGCTAATTTGAGGTTCTCATTGTTGAGTAAATCAGTTGTAACTTCAAATTTATTGGTTTACAGTATTTTGTTTATACATGTTGTGCACCTACTTTTGGTTCAACTATACCATAGCGAAGTTACAGACCTATAGCTCATGGCATAGCTCAGCAGTTGCTACGTTCAGGGCTGTTGGGGTATTGTTTTCACCCATGGTGTCCAGATGGGTGGGCGGGTGGTGGGAAAAAGTTTGTCTGGGCTGTATCTCAGAAAAAGCAAGGTGTAGGAAGTTGATACTTGGTAGGGACATTGGATGTGTAGGTGTGCAACATCATGGCCTGACCTTGATTTGACCTTTGATCTTGCCGTAGTGGCCTTGAGTTTGGAAATCTTGTCTGGGCTATATCTTGGAAAGCGTACGGTGTAGCAAGTTGATACTTGGTAGGGACATTGGTTAGGGGGTATAGGTGTGCAGTGTCATGGTGTGATCTTAATTTAACCTTGCTGTAGTGACCTTGACCTATAAAATCTTGTCCCGACTGTATGTCAGAAAATGTAAGGTGTAGGAAGTTCATACTTGGTAGGGACATTGGTTCGGGGGTGTAGGTATGCAACGTCATGGTCTGACCTTGATTTGACCTTTGACCTTGCTGTAGTGACCTTTACCTATAAAATCTTGTCCAGGCTATATCTCAGAAGCTGTAAGGTGTAGGAAGTTGATACTTGGTAGGCACATTGGTTCGGGGGTGTAGGTGTGCAACGTCATGGTGTGACCTTGATTTGACCTTCAACCTTGCTGTAGTGATGTTGACCTATAAAATCTTGTCCAGGCTATATCTCGGAAACCGTAGCATGTAGGAAGTTGCTGCTTTGTAGGGATGTTGGTTTTATGCACAACCACTCTCTGTAAACCTTTCACACATGAAACACACATTAAGCCATTCCACTCTGCCAAACCCTAGATATGTGACCGATTCATTCGGTCACTGATTGCTTGTTTCGTTTTAAGATCACTCTTGTGACCCTAACATGGTCCTTTCAGGAAAATTTCTCTTCACCAATAACATTTACCTCTTCACATTGGTCCTTTAGCATTTCTTATAAAACTTAAAAGCTGTAGGGACGCTTTGTTTTTGTGTACAAAAACTTTTGTCTAGTTTTTGTTTGTTATGTATGTCCCCCAAAAAGTTTCAGATCTGTAGTTTAATTGCTGAGGTCTCTTTAACAATTGTAAAATGCCCACAGAAACCCAATTTATGGACATTATGCCACTTTAAAGCCCAGTAACTGTCAAACTATGTGGGTTATAGAGCTGAAATCTTTGAATTTTTAAAAGGAAATGCCTGTCTATTTAAATTTTGAACATTAATAATGTTATGGCTATCGTAGTCTTTTAAGAACTTATTTTTGTGTGTTATACCTCTGCTTGCTGAGTTTTTAACTTTTTAAAATGAAACTGGTTAAACATATTCAAGTAGACAAAATGGACACTTTAAGTGAGCTTTAAGTCCCAATATTAATGAAATTATATCCTTATGTAGTAAAACTAGGGGATTTTTAACCCTCAACTAGCCCAGTTTTATTCAACTTGCCTCAGTTAATTTTGGCACAGCTCCTACAGTTATGAACTCATTTCAGTTGATAATCACATACTTAAAATTCTCAATTCTTTTTGTATTTGAGTACCCCTTTTATATAGATTGTTTGTTTACCATTTATGCTGTAGCACTCCATCTCTTTGTAGTCCCAACCCACATCCCCCACCCGGATTCCCCCCACCCACCTCTGGGACCTCCAGCTATATTGAGTGACACTAAATAAACAAAGGTATTTAATGATATCAGATGAGAAACAAAGAACTCAATGGGGTTGCAGATCTTGTGTAATAGTGAGAGAGGTGTGGAGAAGGAGAGAGGGGTGGGGGTGGGAGGTGGTGGGCTTCATTACATATAACACAAAGGGGAGTCAGAACTGAGATTGTGTCACATATTTAGGTTGCATATATATGGACCACATATATAGGTATAGAGGAAATGAATAACTGAAAACAATTTGCAAATTCTAAAAATAATATAATAAAATAATAATATAAATAATTTTTTTTTAAATAATATTTTATTTGTGAACAAATATAGAAACAGATATGCGCTTTTGGGATTATGAATTTTAGAATGGACATTGAATCATCAATCATTTAAATACTTTGAAGGAAGATTGAAAAGTATGATGAGTTGAGTTAAAAATAATATTTTATTTGTCAACAAATATAGAAACAGATATGCTCTTTTGGGATTATTATTTTAGAATGGACATTCAATCATCAATCATTTAAATACTTTGAAAATAGGTTTAGAGTTATCATTGCAGGAAGATTGAAAATATAATTTGAGTTATGTATTCGGCGTCTGGGGATACACCATCTTCCTTGGGAAGATATAAACAGAGTAGATTGATGTGCTGAAGTTCTTATAATAATGGGTAATTATGTTTTAAAAAATTCCCGATCAAAACCTGTGGCGTGAGTGATGACCTGTCTGGGGATATGTTGGCGCTGAGTTGGCCCAATCTAGTTTTTATATAGTAATATTTTTTTACTTATTATTCAAACTATATGGTAGATAGTACTAAATATGCCTCATGAGTAAGGCTGCAACGATTCTTCGGTTACTCGGAAACAAAACGATTCAGTTCAATACTCGAGGCAAGAAAAGTGAACCGGGTCTTCGAAAACAACTAAACATAGACGTAAAATCTGCTATAAAATTAGATTTTTTCTTTAAATATATTAATATATTTATATATTTTACTAATATAATGTGTTTCCATTTCAGATTTTTATATTTTAAGCCTTTGCAAACTTTAATTGTTTGTGTAACAATGTTTTTATAAGACGGCATTTTAATATAACGTATTTTGAAGATGCCTCAAATCTCACAATATAAAAATGGTAGAAATTACCTGTATTTTGCATTATAAATGCGTCTTTTATCCAAAATTCAATGAATTAGCAAAATTCTTTCCTGTTGTATCCCTTTTAAAAATTTTTTGAGGTGTAATGTGTCAAAATATGATACAGTTTATTTCATGGGCGATAATTAAGCGTTTAACCGAGTCTGAGTCGATTCTTCCAAAACGAGGAATCGAAGCGCATTTTTGGGCTCGCTTGCAGCCCTACTCCTGAGGAAGAAACCAAAAAAAAAAAATAAATGAATAAATGTATGTCTCACTTATGGAGATTTTATTCTCAATCTAATAAACTTTTATAGCACTTAATGTCTGCTGAAAAGACGAATACCATACAATAACAAGACTGTTTTAACCCCTATTAATTTATGAAACCACATGGCTTATATTTAAATCACAGTATTTTTGAGATATGATATTTATTATCATATCAGTATAAATGTTGGCTATGTATTGACTTTCTATGTATATTTTAAATAAATAACAATTATATTGTTATTAATTCACTAAAATAAATGGTATGTTAACTGGGTTCAATCCCAGGGCAAACGTTTTAGTTTGCTTATGCCTTTAACAGTAATCAAAATGGTGCTATTAAATTATTTCAACTTTTGAAGGATTTTCTATCTTTTTCCATCTGACTGACATTGGCTATTGATAATATATGGTCAGTTCTGCTACCCTTGGACCAACATATTGGGCTATCTGTGACCTTCTTACCACTATTTTGGGCTGCATATCTCTAGATCTGACCTCTGTTGGGCCAGCATTGGACCAATGTTGTAATAGTTTTTGGGTATTTGCTTGTTTATTGTGGTGTAGCTTGACCATTTACCATCTGATTAACTGAAGTACTGGGCTTGGTTAGTACTTGGATGGGTGACTGATTTTGGGGCCAGAAATGGGCCAATGTGAGCCAGATGACTACTAAATGGTGATCCCGTCACAATGTTTTTTTGGTAACTAAAATATGAAAAAATTCCTTCAGCAATTTGTCTCATACAGTGGATATTTTTACTTATTGTTCTGGTATTTAAAACCATAGAGGACGTCATGTTGATGTATTCAAGTACAAATGATACAAGTGTCTGTCTGCCACTTAAGCTGGCCATACTGATACACTAATAGAGTCAAAATACCTCCAAAAATCGAGGTTTTGTGTCTTCTCATCAAAAAAATAAAATAAAATACTGTCCATTTTCTGTAAACACATTTGAGAGAATCCCTAGGCATTTACATCAGCACTTTTGTATTTGATGACTTTGGGTACCATATTTAAGATATATATAGGGGAACCATTGAATATTTAAAAATCTATTTTTTATTTTTTACCTTGAAATTTCTCCACTATTTCTGGTTTTTATTGCAATAAAAATGAAGGAGAAGCTCTGTTAAAATACGTTTCTAATGATGTGTATAACATATCTGCAGCTTACTGAGTTTCCAAGACATTAAACAAATATCTGGGATCATTTCATGCATTTGTAATGCTATTGGAACCCCCTATTTTTGCCCACCTTAGATGGCTTATAACCATATTTTAAAATATCTTTTCCTGCTGAAAAGCTACTATTTCGTAGATCCATATTTATATTTTTAATAAAAATTGACTCCGATGTGTGTTATGAAGGGAAACATATGTTATGTTAATTTTTATGTCAGCTGACTTGTCAGTCAGCTGGCATTATGTCGTCACTCTGCGGCGTGGGCGTACGCGTACGCGTCCGCGTGAACAACTTCTCCTCCAAAACTACAAGGCCTAGAGACGTGCTGTTTTTTTTAAAAGATACCTTATCTATCGAGGATGAAAAATTGTTCAAGGCATGCAAATCTGTCCGTTCGTCTGTTTGCTAGAGACATTACAAGGGGGGTACCCCCACCAAAAGTGTGAAAATTTCAACTTTTTATCACAATTTTCTCAGTGACTATTGCAGGGATTTCTCTCATATCTTGCATATATGTACTAGGCCAGAGGTAGATTCTCTTGTGTGAGTATGAGACCTGGATCTCTCTTACTTTTTTTTTAATAAATTTTTTTAATAATTTTTAATGCATTAACATTCATGAAATCATGCACAAAATCATTTATAACTTGAAAACTGTTGCATCTAGAGCATTTTGTTAAAATATGTTATTCAGCTACTTTTTTCATAGCTACAATATGGTGAGTAAGTTGGGTGCCTGTCTCAATAGCTAAGTGAGTAATAGCTACTTTTGGGCTTTTCAGTAACTTCCATCATGAGTAGAATCACTTGTAACTTAAAAACTATTGCATTTAGAAAATTTCGTATAAATATGTTATTCAGCTACTTTTGGGTCAGCTATAACATAGTAAAATTTTAGACCTGTAGCTCATGGCATAGCTGAGTAATAGCTACTTTTACGTTATCACTGTTGAGTAAATTGCTTATAACTTCAAAACTATTGCATTTAGAGAATTTCGTATAAATATGTTATTCAGCTACTTTTGGGTCAGCTATAACATAGTAAAATTTCAGACCTGTAGCTCATGGCACAGCTGAGTAATAGCTACTTTTAGGTTATCACTGTTGAGTAAATTGCTTATAACTTGGAAACTATTGCATTTAGAGTATTTTGTTTCAATATGTTATTCACCTATTTTGGGATCAGCTATAACATAGTGAAGTTTCAGATCTGTGGCTCATTGCATAGCTGAGTAATAGCTACTTTGAAGTTCTCACTATTGAGTAAATCAGTTGTAATTGGAAAACTATTGCATTTAGAGAATTTCGTATAAATATGTTATTCAGCTACTTTTGGGTCAGCTATAATATAGTAAAATTTCAGACCTGTAGCTCATGGCATAGCTGAGTAATAGCTACTTTTAGGTCATCACTATTGAGTAAATCAGTTGTAACTTGAAAACTATTGCATTTACAGTATTTTGCTTAAATATGTTGTTCACCTACTTTTGGGTCAGCTATAACATAGTAAAATTTCAGACCTGTAGCTCATGGCATAGCTGAGTAATAGCTACTTTTAGGTCATCACTATTGAGTAAATCAGTTGTAACTTGAAAACTATTGCATTTACAGTATTTTGCTTTAATATGTTGTTCAGCTACTTTTGGGTCAGCTATAACATAGTGAAATTTCAGACCTGTAGCTCATTGCATAGCTGAGTAATAACTACTTTGAGGTTCTCAATGTTGAGTAAATCAGTTGTAATTGGAAAATTATTGCATTTAGAGAATTTAGTATAAATATGTTATTCAGCTACTTTTGGGTCAACTATAACATAGTAAAATTTCAGACCTGTAGCTCATGGCATAGCTGAGTAATAGCTACTTTTAGGTCATCACTATTGAGTAAATCAGTTGTAACTTGAAAACTATTGCATTTACAGTATTTTGCTTAAATATGTTGTTCACCTACTTTGGGTCAGCTATAACATAGTAAAATTTCAGACCTGTAGCTCATGGCATAGCTGAGTAATAGCTACTTTTAGGTTATCACTGTTGAGTAAATCAGTTGTAATTGGAAAACTATTGCATTTAGAGAATTTAGTATAAATATGTTATTCAGCTACTTTTGGGTCAACTATAACATAGTAAAATTTCAGACCTGTAGCTCATGGCATAGCTGAGTAATAGCTACTTTTAGGTCATCACTATTGAGTAAATCAGTTGTAACTTGAAAACTATTGCATTTACAGTATTTTGCTTAAATATGTTGTTCACCTACTTTTGGGTCAGCTATAACATAGTAAAATTTCAGACCTGTAGCTCATGGCATAGCTGAGTAATAGCTACTTTTAGGTCATCACTATTGAGTAAATCAGTTGTAATTTGAAAACTATTGCATTTACAGTATTTTGCTTAAATATGTTGTTCACCTACTTTTGGGTCAGCTATAACATAGTAAAATTTCAGACCTGTAGCTCATGGCATAGCTGAGTAATAGCTACTTTTAGGTCATCACTATTGAGTAAATCAGTTGTAACTTGAAAACTATTGCATTTACAGTATTTTGCTTAAATATGTTGTTCACCTACTTTTGGGTCAGCTATAACATAGTAAAATTTCAGACCTGTAGCTCATGGCATAGCTGAGTAATAGCTACTTTTAGGTTATCACTGTTGAGTAAATCGCTTATAACTTGGAAATTATTGCATTTAGAGTATTTTGTTTCAATATGTTATTCACCTATTTTGGGGTCAGCTATAACATAGTGAAGTTCCAGACCCGTGACTCATTGCATAGCTGAGTAATAGCTACTTTTAGGTTATCACTGTTGAGTAAATCGCTTATAACTTGGAAACTATTGCATTTAGAGTATTTTGTTTCAATATGTTATTCACCTATTTTGGGATCAGCTATAACATAGTGAAGTTTCAGACCTGTGGCTCATTGCATAGCTGAGTAATAGCTACTTTGAAGTTCTCACTATTGAGTAAATCAGTTGTAATTGGAAAACTATTGCATTTAGAGAATTTCGTATAAATATGTTATTCAGCTACTTTTGGGTCAGCTATAACATAGTGAAATTTCAGACCTGTAGCTCATGGCATAGCTGAGTAATAGCTACTTTTAGGTCATCACTATTGAGTAAATCAGTTGTAACTTGAAAACTATTGCATTTACAGTATTTTGCTTAAATATGTTGTTCACCTACTTTTGGGTCAGCTATAACATAGTAAAATTTCAGACCTGTAGCTCATGGCATAGCTGAGTAATAGCTACTTTTAGGTCATCATTATTGAGTAAATCAGTTGTAACTTGAAAACTATTGCATTTACAGTATTTTGCTTTAATATGTTGTTCACCTACTTTTGGGTCAGCTATAACATAGTGAAATTTCAGACCTGTAGCTCATTGCATAGCTGAGTAATAACTACTTTGAGGTTCTCACTATTGAGTAAATCAGTTGTAATTGGAAAACTATTGCATTTAGAGAATTTAGTATAAATATGTTATTCAGCTACTTTTGGGTCAACTATAACATAGTAAAATTTCAGACCTGTAGCTCATGGCATAGCTGAGTAATAGCTACTTTTAGGTCATCACTATTGAGTAAATCAGTTGTAACTTGAAAACTATTGCATTTACAGTATTTTGCTTAAATATGTTGTTCACCTACTTTTGGGTCAGCTATAACATAGTAAAATTTCAGACCTGTAGCTCATGGCATAGCTGAGTAATAACTACTTTGAGGTTCTCAATGTTGAGTAAATCAGTTGTAATTGGAAAATTATTGCATTTAGAGAATTTAGTATAAATATGTTATTCAGCTACTTTTGGGTCAACTATAACATAGTAAAATTTCAGACCTGTAGCTCATGGCATAGCTGAGTAATAGCTACTTTTAGGTCATCACTATTGAGTAAATCAGTTGTAACTTGAAAACTATTGCATTTACAGTATTTTGCTTAAATATGTTGTTCACCTACTTTGGGTCAGCTATAACATAGTAAAATTTCAGACCTGTAGCTCATGGCATAGCTGAGTAATAGCTACTTTTAGGTTATCACTGTTGAGTAAATCAGTTGTAATTGGAAAACTATTGCATTTAGAGAATTTAGTATAAATATGTTATTCAGCTACTTTTGGGTCAACTATAACATAGTAAAATTTCAGACCTGTAGCTCATGGCATAGCTGAGTAATAGCTACTTTTAGGTCATCACTATTGAGTAAATCAGTTGTAACTTGAAAACTATTGCATTTACAGTATTTTGCTTAAATATGTTGTTCACCTACTTTTGGGTCAGCTATAACATAGTAAAATTTCAGACCTGTAGCTCATGGCATAGCTGAGTAATAGCTACTTTTAGGTCATCACTATTGAGTAAATCAGTTGTAATTTGAAAACTATTGCATTTACAGTATTTTGCTTAAATATGTTGTTCACCTACTTTTGGGTCAGCTATAACATAGTAAAATTTCAGACCTGTAGCTCATGGCATAGCTGAGTAATAGCTACTTTTAGGTCATCACTATTGAGTAAATCAGTTGTAACTTGAAAACTATTGCATTTACAGTATTTTGCTTAAATATGTTGTTCACCTACTTTTGGGTCAGCTATAACATAGTAAAATTTCAGACCTGTAGCTCATGGCATAGCTGAGTAATAGCTACTTTTAGGTTATCACTGTTGAGTAAATCGCTTATAACTTGGAAATTATTGCATTTAGAGTATTTTGTTTCAATATGTTATTCACCTATTTTGGGGTCAGCTATAACATAGTGAAGTTCCAGACCCGTGACTCATTGCATAGCTGAGTAATAGCTACTTTTAGGTTATCACTGTTGAGTAAATCGCTTATAACTTGGAAACTATTGCATTTAGAGTATTTTGTTTCAATATGTTATTCACCTATTTTGGGATCAGCTATAACATAGTGAAGTTTCAGATCTGTGGCTCATTGCATAGCTGAGTAATAGCTACTTTGAAGTTCTCACTATTGAGTAAATCAGTTGTAATTGGAAAACTATTGCATTTAGAGAATTTCGTATAAATATGTTATTCAGCTACTTTTGGGTCAGCTATAACATAGTGAAATTTCAGACCTGTAGCTCATGGCATAGCTGAGTAATAGCTACTTTTAGGTCATCACTATTGAGTAAATCAGTTGTAACTTGAAAACTATTGCATTTACAGTATTTTGCTTAAATATGTTGTTCACCTACTTTTGGGTCAGCTATAACATAGTAAAATTTCAGACCTGTAGCTCATGGCATAGCTGAGTAATAGCTACTTTTAGGTCATCATTATTGAGTAAATCAGTTGTAACTTGAAAACTATTGCATTTACAGTATTTTGCTTTAATATGTTGTTCACCTACTTTTGGGTCAGCTATAACATAGTGAAATTTCAGACCTGTAGCTCATTGCATAGCTGAGTAATAACTACTTTGAGGTTCTCACTATTGAGTAAATCAGTTGTAATTGGAAAACTATTGCATTTAGAGAATTTAGTATAAATATGTTATTCAGCTACTTTTGGGTCAACTATAACATAGTAAAATTTCAGACCTGTAGCTCATGGCATAGCTGAGTAATAGCTACTTTTAGGTCATCACTATTGAGTAAATCAGTTGTAACTTGAAAACTATTGCATTTACAGTATTTTGCTTAAATATGTTGTTCACCTACTTTTGGGTCAGCTATAACATAGTAAAATTTCAGACCTGTAGCTCATGGCATAGCTGAGTAATAGCTACTTTTAGGTTATCACTGTTGAGTAAATCGCTTATAACTTGGAAATTATTGCATTTAGAGTATTTTGTTTCAATATGTTATTCACCTATTTTGGGGTCAGCTATAACATAGTGAAGTTCCAGACCCGTGACTCATTGCATAGCTGAGTAATAGCTACTTTGAAGTTCTCAATGTTGAGTAAATCACTTGTAATTGGAAAACTATTGCATTTAGAGAATTTAGTATAAATATGTTATTCAGCTACTTTTGGGTCAGCTATAACATAGTAAAATTTCAGACCTGTAGCTCATTGCATAGCTGAGTAATAGCTACTTTTAGGTTATCACTGTTGAGTAAATCACTTATAACTTGAAAACTATTGCATTTAGAGTATTTTGTTTCAATATGTTATTCACCTATTTTGGGGTCAGCTATAACATAGTGAAGTTCCAGACCTGTGGCTCATTGCATAGCTGAGTAATAGCTACTTTGAAGTTCTCACTGTTGAGTAAATCAGTTGTAATTGGAAAACTATTGCCTTTACAGAAATTTGTGCAAATATGTTATTCAGCTACTTTTGGGTCAGCTATAACATAGTGAAATTACAGACCTGTAGCTCATGGCACAACTGAGCAATAGCTGTTCTCAGGCACTGACTGTTGAGTAAATCAGCTATAACTTGAAAAATATTGCATTTGGAGTATTTTGTTAAAATATATTGTTCACCTACTTTTGGGTTAGCTATAACATAGTGAAATTACAGACCTATAGCTCATGGCATAGTGGAGCAATAGCTATTTTCTGGTTCTCACTATTGAGTAAATCAGTTGTAACTTGAAAACTATTGCATTTACAGTATTTTGCTTAAATATGTTGTTCAGCTACTTTTAGGTCAGCTATAACAGAGCAAAAATTCAGACATGTAGCTCATTGCATAGCTGAGTAATAGTTACTTTGAGGTTCTCACTCTTGAGTAAATCAGTTGTAACTTGAAAATTATTACATTTAGAGTATTTTGTTAAATATGTTATTCACAGACGTTTTGGTCAGCTATAACATAGTGAAATTGCAGACCTCTATGTCATGGGATAGCTGAGCAATAGCTTCTTTCAGGTTCTCACTGTTGAGTAAATCATTGTATCCAACCTGTAGGAAATCATGGGCTGGGAATCTGTTAATATGGTCCGATTTGACCTTGGAACCCTCCTTCAAGGTCAAATGAGGATAGCCAAACATAAAAGTGCTTATAACTCGCTTATTATTGGTCCCAGAGGTTGGAATGAAAACCAACCTATAGAAAATCATGAGCTGGGAATTTTTTGGTGTGGTCGGATTTCACCTTGGACCCCTCCTTCAAGGTCAAATGAGGATAGCCAAACTTAAAAGTGCTTATAACTCACTTATTATTGGTCCTAGAGGTTTCGAATGGAAAACCAACCTATAGAAAATCATGGGCTGGGAATCTTTTGGTGTGGTCGGATTTGACCTGGGACCCCTCCTTCAAGGGCAGTTGAGGATAGCCAAACTTACAATTGCTTAGAACTCGCTTATTATTGGTCCTACAAGTTTGGGATGGTAAACAAGCTACAGGAAATCATGGGCTGGGAATTTTTTTGTGTGGTCGGATTTGACCTTGGACCCCCTCCTTCCAGGTCAAACGAAGATAGCCAAACTTAAAGTGCTTATAACTCGCGTATTATTGGTCTTGGAGGTTTGGGATGGTAAACCAACATATAGGAAATCATGGGCTGGGATTCTTTTGGTGTGGTCAGATTTGACCTGGGACCCCTCCTTCAAGGGCAGTTGAGGATAGCCAAACTTACAATTGCTTAGAACTCGCTTATTATTGGTCCTACAAGTTTGGGATGGTAAACAAGCTACAGGAAATCATGGGCTGGGAATTTTTTTGTGTGGTCGGATTTGACCTTGGATCCCCTCCTTCAAGGTCAAACAAGGATAGCCAAACTTAAAAAGTGCCTATAACTCACTTATTATTGGTCCGAGAGGTTTGGGATGGTAAACCATCCTAAATTCTTTGGCTGGGAATCTTTTGGTATGGTCAGATTTGACCTTTGGACCCCTTCTTCATGGTGGAACGAGGATATTGCATTTATAGTATTTCTTTAAATATTTTTAACCTACTTTTTACCCTTAAACAATTACCTTGTTACTTTATTTCATAATACCATTTGCAGGGCACAACTTTTTTGTCGTTTTCTTCTGTCAGCTTCGGAATATTTTTCGAACATGTGTTCAGTTACCATTTACTGTATTTCTGTACAGCCCTTTCCCTGATAATTATGCTTTCCTCTCATTATCACCATCACAAATCAAAAACATTCAGTCAGCTGACACAGTGCCCGTTCACGGGCACTCTCCTCTTGTTTCCATGTTATAATCACTTCCTGGTTTAGATTTCTACGTTTGTTTTTATCCACTTGACCCTTCAAGGACGTGTGCTGGAGCATGCGCAGACGAAACCGTGATTATGCTTATGACAGAAATAATTTAAATATCTTCGGCAATTTTCGTATGCAAATTGTGCCAAGTTGGGGCACTGATTTCAAGTAGAAATTATATTATTGCCCCTTAAAAGCTGCTCTAAATGGATTGTTCTTTTGAATTTATGTCAGTAAAATACTATTATAGCTTGCGCTTGTGTCAGTGCATATTTCAATAAAAAGAAATGCACGAAACTACACTCAAAACAATCAAAAATGAGGTTTTTGTGTCCCAAGTTGTGCCAAATTAAGGCGTGAAGCAGTAGGGCCTTTTGCGATTCATGTAACTCTGACCAGAGTCACCAGGGTACATTTTCCATTGTTATAAAACTGTTGTGACACAAATTTTATGCTACCACTATAATAAAACTACAAGTTTGGCAACTCACAGATCTGTTGAATTTTCACCCTCTGTCCTTATATCAGTACAGTACACGGGTGATAACAATTATGTCCCAGGGTTTCAGATTCGCATCGGCCATCCGTTATTGACCGAATTTTGCAACAAAACCCTGAATTTTAAAATAGAATATTAGGACAGATTGTCCGAGTTGTATCCGTGGATAACAGAAGATCTAGCCATCTTTTTATCTCCCGCTGGGCTTTAGCCTGCGAGGGAGATTATAAAATGCATCCTGTTCGTGCGTGGGTGCGTGCGTGCGTGTGTGCGTTAGGTGTCATGCAGATTTCTCCAAAACTGCTACAGTTACAGATTTCTTGTAAATTAGTTGTCCTAATGAATTTTCATGCCCTTGAAATTTTTTTTGGTTTTGTGGACTAAGGCCTAAAGATAAGTGAGTAATAGCAATTTTAGCTGCTTTGAGTAAAGGACTCATAACTCAAAAAGTATTGCAGTTTTTTCTTGAAATATTTTGTTCAGCTAATTTGTCCTTAGCTTTAAGATGGTACATAGTTTGGGGTTCTATTGCATGGTATAAGTGAGTAATAGCTATTTTCTCATTTGTAGCTAAATAACAGAAGAAGTAAATGTGAAATATCTTCAAAAGTATTAAAGTTAGGGAAATCTTTTCAAATATGTTGTCCATCTACTTTTTGATAAGCTATCACATAGTACAGTTTCAGACCTGTTGCACCTTGGATAGCTGAGTAATAGCTACTTTGAAATTCTGACTGTTGAGTAAAGCCATTGTAACTGCAAAACTATTGCAGTTAGAGTATTTTCCTAAAATATGTTGTTCAACTACTTTGTCCTTAACTATAAGATGACATATACATGGCGTCAAAGTATTCCTATATTTCCTATATTATCCTGTATTTCAGGCCCACATCCTATATTTTAGAGGGAAGGAAAAAATTCCTATATTTTGCATAAATTGTCCTGTATTTCCTATATTTTGAGGAAATCTCTCCTATATTTCTAGAACTGTGTATCCCCGTGTCAAAACAGCAACTCCTGCAACAATTTCAGATAAAATTTTTGCTGCTAAGCAGCATATCTGGTCATAATATAGCTTGTCTTGTGTTCAACTTCATTGCTAACCAGTATTTCCCTTCATGTTTGATGATTCACTCATGTAATACTGGTAGCTAGATTTTCCCATAAGGTACCATACATATAATGTGTGCCTGTGGTAGACAAAAATGTCTAAAATGTGGAATATTGCTTGTTAGCGACCTACAGTCCACATTTCTTTCCAGATTTCTTTCATATTTGGCAGGTGGCTTGGTATGCTAGAGGACTCGCCACCCTATCTTTTTGGTAGGCTTTATGTCTAAATTAGGCCTGTGGTAGACAAAAATGTCTAAAATGCATTAAAAGTCATGAAATCATGCACTAAATCACTTATAACTTAAAAAGTGTTGCATTTAGAGCATTTTGTTAAAATATGTTATTCAGCTACTTTTTTCATAGCTACAACATGGTGAGTAACTTGGGTGTCTGTCTCAATAGCTACTTTTGGGCTTTTCAGTAACTTCCATCATGAGTAAAATCACTTGTAACTTGAAAACTATTGCATTTAGAGAATTTTGTATAAATATGTTATTCAGCTACTTTTGGGTCAGCTATAACATAGTAAAATTTCAGACCTGTAGCTCATGGCATAGCTGAGTAATAGCTACTTTTAGGTTATCACTGTTGAGTATATTACTTATAACTTCAAAAGTATTACATTTAGAGTATTTTGTTTCAATATGTTATTCACCTATTTCGGAGTCAGCTATAACATAGTGAAGTTCTAGACCTGTGGCTCATTGCATAGCTGAGTAATAGCTACTTTGAAGTTCACACTGTTGAGTAAATCAGTTGTAATTGGAAAACTATTGCATTTACAGAAATTTGTGTAAATATGTTATTCAGCTACTTTTGGGTCAGCTATAACATAGTGAAATTACAGACCTGTAGCTCATGGCACAACCAGACTTGTAATCTTTTACAGCCAATCTATTACTATTACTATTACATTTGAAAATATTCAATCTATTACTATTACATTTTAAAATTTTAAATCTATTACTATTACTATTACATTGGCATCTATTACTTTCTATTACATTCTATTACAATTTGGCGCAAACTTGAGAGGTAATTTTAACACAGAAATAAAACTGACAGGATACTTTATACATCTAATTTTATTGAAAATGCTTCAGATTATGCCATACAAGGATAAAATATCACAAATATATCACTTGGTATATTTACAATTAAATAAATAGATCCAGTATTTATTCTTTTTAAGAATGACTTGACTACTTGGAGAATTTTTGAGAATTCTATACAAAGCCACTTAAGTGCTGTAAATTTTGCAATGAGAGGTATATTTCTGGCAAAGCTTTTTAAATGCTGAAAAATATGTTATTATCAGTAAATATTATCTGGTTGAAAATACACTGTTGTAAAACAATTCTCATATTTATTCACTTTATGATGAGTTGTTAGATTTGAAAAACTCTTATTATTATGAGAAATACTTGATGAGCAGTGTTTACAAAAGAAAACACTGCGTTCAAAGAACCCCTTGCTTTCAAATTCTTTGCATGCAGAGCCCACCTCAAAATGATTCAAGAGTGACATTTATGTTTGAAAATAATAACTCCGGTAATTTTATGTAAATCAATGAAACTGCTAACACATGCCACAATGCTGCCCTTATTATACACAATTATTAGAGTGACCTGTGTGATTGCCTTTCATGTGTCACAGTTTCTCCTTACTCTGGAACATTTAGTTAATCCTTCCAAAGGTTAAATTGGCCTCTTTAAGCCTTTAATAATACCACCTCAAAGACAGTTGTTTCAGAACATTCAATCAAAGAGGGACAACTAAAGGTCCCTTGATATTTCAAAGTTATTTATTTTAACATTTGTGTGTTATATTTAGTATTCTTTGATGACAAGTTGATTATTTGAAAAGTTTATGTATGAAAGTTTAAAATGAATTTGACTTATGAGTGCTACAAAATCAATTCATTATTGTTTTGAAGTTTATTTAAAGTGATGGTTTTATGACAACTAATTCATTATTGTATCAAAGTCCATTTAAAGTATTAATTTATATGAAAACTAATTCATTACAGAATTAAAGTGCATGTTAAGTGATCATTTTTCTACAACCTCCTTCTGAAAAATAGCAAAGGGTAAATTGTAATAGAAAAATAATAGAAAGTAATAGATGTAATAGATAGAATTTCAATCTATTACTATTACATTTGAAAAATTTCAAACTATTACATCGAAGTTGACTCCAATCTATTACTTTTCTATTACTTCTATTACTTTGTTTACAAGTCTGGGCACAACTGAGCAATAGCTATTTTCAGGTACTGACTGTTGAGTAAATGACTTGTAACTTGAAAACTATTGCATTTGGAGTATTTTGTTAAAATATGTTGTTCACCTACTTTTGGATCAGCTATAACATCGAGAAATTACAGACTTATAGCTCATGGCATAGCTGAGCAATAGCTATTTTCAGGTTCTCACTATTGAGTAAATCAGTTGTAACTTGAAAACTATTGCATTTACAGTATTTTGCTTAAATATGTTGTTCACCTAATTTTGGGTCAGCTATAACATGGAAAAAATCCAGACATGTAGCTCATTGCATAGCTGAGTAATAGCTACTTTGAGGTTATCACTGTTGAGTAAATCAGTTATAACGTGAAAACTATTACATTTACTGTATTTTGTTTAAATATGTTATTCACATAATTTTTGGTCAGCTATAACAGAGTGAAATTGCAGACCTCTATGTCATGACATAGCTTACCAATATCTACTTTCAGGTTCTCACTGTTGAGTAAATCATTGTATCCACTGGATAGCCGCAGTGTGTAGAGAGATTTCACCATTACCGCTCTAACGAAAAACAATATTATAGCTAGCCTTTTCAAGTTTGCAAGGTATATATATATATATATTGGTAGGCTTTATGTCTAAATTAGGCCTGTGGCTAAATTACTTACCTACTAAAAATGAGTAATTAAGCGTCCCGCAAGGGACGCTTGTTTGTGTATGGGAGAGCTTCCGGCTCCGCCGGCTCCGCATTTTGTTTTCCTTATAACTCTGTAGCCGTTAGGCGGATTCTTTTCAAATTTGGCAGGTTTAGGCAGTAGCCTTGGGGAATTTTTTTGAATATGCTGCAGTGACATTTCAACCAATCAGAGAGGTCACATGACCAAAAATGTCTTTTTTCGATGGGGAAGCTTGTCCGGATGATAACTTGAAAGGAATTTTATCAATTCACCTGAAACTTGGCAAATACATTCATTCTATTAAAATCTGGAAATCATTAGATTTTGGCATTGATTGGTCAAGAAATGGCCGAGTAATTAATGATTAATTAATCATTACGAATTTTCCAAATAAGGAAAACACAAAAATGCTTATATCTCGAAAACCGTGCTAGATAGAGCGATTTCGACGAAATTTTTGACCCACAGGGTATCTCTGCGGAGTACTTTTCCCAATTTTCAAAAAATTTTTGTCTCGCCAAAAATGGCGGCCATTTTGAATTTTCGAAATTTTCGCAAAAATTGCAAAACACAAAAATGCTTATATCTCGGAAACCGTGCTAGATAGAGCGATTTCGACAAAATTTTTGACCCACAGGGTATCTCTGCAGAGTAGTTATCCCAATTTTGAAAAAAATTTTCTCTCGCCAAAAATGGCGGCCATTTTGAATTTTCGGATTTTTCGCAAAAATTGCAAAACATAAAAATGCTTATATCTCAAAAACCCTGCTAGATAGAGCGATTTCGACGAAATTTTTGACCCGCAGGGTATCTCTGCAGAGCAGCCATGCCAATTTTCAAACAAAAAATTTCTCGCAAAAAATGGCGGCCATTTTGAATTTTCGAATTTTTCGCAAAATTGCAAAACACAAAAATGCTTATATCTCGAAAACCGTGCTAGATAGAGCGATTTCGACGAAATTTTTGACCCACTGGGTATCTCTGCAGAGTAGCCATGCCAATTTTCAAAAAAAATTTTGTCTTGCCAAAAATGGCGGCCATTTTGAATTTTCGAATTTTTGCGCAAAAATTGCAAAACACAAAAATGCTAATATTTCGAAAACCATGCTACATAGAGCGATTTCGACGAAATTTTTTATCTTCAGGGTATCTCTGCAGAGCAGCTATCCCAAAGAGCTTTCACTTGGTGAAGTTTCAGACCCATAGCTAATTACTCACCTACTCAAAATGAGTAAATGCGAATTATCTCTAAAAGTATTGCAGATAGCCAATTTTTGTCAAATTAATCATTCACCTACTTTTGGGAGAGCTTTCACTTGGTGAAGTTTCAGACCCATAGCTAATTACTCACCTACTCAAAATGAGTAAATGCGAATTATCTCTAAAAGTATTGCAGATAGCCAATTTTTCTCAAATAACTCATTCACCTACTTTTGGGAGAGCTTTCACTCTGTGAAGTTTCAGACCCATAGCTAATTACTCACCTACTCAAAATGAGTAAATGCGAATTATCTCTAAAAGTATTGCAGATAGCCAATTTTTTCTCAAATAACTCATTCACCTACTTTTGGCAGAGCTTTCACTTGGTGAAGTTTCAGACCCATAGCTAATTACTCACCTACTGAAAATGAGTAAATGTGAATTATCTCTAAAAGTATTGCAGATAGCCAATTTTTCTCAAATAACTCATTCACCTACTTTTGGGAGAGCTTTCACTTGGTGAAGTTTCAGACCCATAGCTAATTACTCGCCTACTCAAAATGAGTAAATGCGAATTATCTCTAAAAGTATTGCAGATAGCCAATTTTTGTCAAATTAATCATTCACCTACTTTTGGGAGAGCTTTCACTTGGTGAAGTTTCAGACCCATAGCTAATTACTCACCTACTCAAAATGAGTAAATGCGAATTATCTCTAAAAGTATTGCAGATAGCCAATTTTTCTCAAATAACTCATTCACCTACTTTTGGGAGAGCTTTCACTCTGTGAAGTTTCAGACCCATAGCTAATTACTCACCTACTCAAAATGAGTAAATGCGAATTATCTCTAAAAGTATTGCAGATAGCCAATTTTTTCTCAAATAACTCATTCACCTACTTTTGGCAGAGCTTTCACTTGGTGAAGTTTCAGACCCATAGCTAATTACTCACCTACTGAAAATGAGTAAATGTGAATTATCTCTAAAAGTATTGCAGATAGCCAATTTTTCTCAAATAACTCATTCACCTACTTTTGGGAGAGCTTTCACTTGGTGAAGTTTCAGACCCATAGCTAATTACTCGCCTACTCAAAATGAGTAAATGCGAATTATCTCTAAAAGTATTGCAGATAGCCAATTTTTCTCAAATAACTCATTCACCTACTTTTGGGAGAGCTTTCACTTGGTGAAGTTTCAGACCCATAGCTAATTACTCACCTACTCAAAATGAGTAAATGCGAATTATCTCTAAAAGTATTGCAGATAGCCAGTTTTTCTCAAATTAATCATTCACCTACTTTTGGGAGAGCTTTCACTTGGTGAAGTTTCAGACCCATAGCTAATTACTCACCTACTCAAAATGAGTAAATGCGAATTATCTCTAAAAGTATTGCAGATAGCCAATTTTTCTCAAATAACTCATTCACCTACTTTTGGGAGAGCTTTCACTTGGTGAAGTTTCAGACCCATAGCTAATTACTCACCTACTCAAAATGAGTAAATGCGAATTATCTCTAAAAGTATTGCAGATAGCCAATTTTTCTCAAATTAATCATTCACCTACTTTTGGGAGAACTTTCACTTGGTGAAGTTTCAGACCCATAGCTAATTACTCACCTACTCAAAATGAGTAAATGCGAATTATCTCTAAAAGTATTGCAGATAGCCAATTTTTCTCAAATAACTCATTCACCTACTTTTGGCAGAGCTTTCACTTGGTGAAGTTTCAGACCCATAGCTAATTATTCACCTACTCAAAATGAGTAAATGTGAATTATCTCTAAAAGTATTGCAGATAGCCACTTTTTCTCAAATAACTCATTCACCTACTTTTGGGAGAGCTTTCACTCTGTGAAGTTTCAGACCCATAGCTATTTATTCACCTACTCAAAATGAGTAAATGCTAATTATCTGTAAAAGTATTGCGGATACCCAATTTTTATCAAATACTCATTCATCTACTTGTGGGAGAGCTTTCACATGGTGAAGTTTCAGACCCATAGCTAATTACTCACCTACTCAAAATGAGTAAATGCGAATTATCTCTAAAAGTATTGCAGATAGCCAATTTTTCTCAAATAACTCATTCACCTACTTTTGGGAGAGCTTTCACTTGGTGAAGTTTCAGACCCATAGATAATTATTCACCTACTCAAAATGAGTAAATGTGAATTATCTCTTAATAGTATTGCAGATAGCCAATTTTTCTCAAATAACTCATTCACCTACTTTTGGAAGACCTTTCACACACGAAAATGAAAAATTGTGAATATCTCGGAAAAGCTATTTCTTCTGCTTTAATGCTCGGCGGGAGATACACACCACGGCAGTGGTCTTGACAAAAATTTTTGTCTCCCCACAAATGGTGGCCATTTTGAATTTTCAAAGTTTTTGCAAAACACAAAAATGCTTATATCTCGAAAACCGTGCTATATGGAGTGAACTCAACAAAATTTTGGACCTGCTGGGTATCTCTGCAGAGTAGCCATGCCAATTTTCAAAATATTTTTGTCTCGCCAAATATAGCGGACATTTTTAATTTTTTTATTTTTTGCAAAACACAAAAATGCTTATATCTTTAAAACCGTGCTAGATAGAGCAGACTGCGCTGACTTTGGTTGCCACAACAGTATAAGGCTAGAAACGAAGCATTTTCTTAATACTTTAGCACTCACCTTTATATCCTTTTCGGGACGCTTTGTTTTTGCTATGCAAAAACATTATCTTTTTTTTTTGCGAGCGATCCTCTAGTTCTGCATTTTCTCTAAAAGTATTGCAGATAGCAAATTTTTCTTAAATAACTCATTCACCTACTTTTGGGAGAGCTTTCACATGCTGAAGTTCCAGACCTGTAGGTAATTACTCACCTACTGAAAATGAGTAAATGCGAATTATCTCTAAAAGTATTGCAGATAGCCAATTTTTATCAAGTAACTCCTTCACCTACTCTTGGGAGAGCTTTCACTTGGTGAAGTTTCAGACCCGTAGGTAATTACTCACCTACTGAAAATGAGTAAATGCAAATTATCTCTAAAAGTATTCCCGATAGCCAATTTTTGTCAAATAACTCCTTCACCTACTTTTGGGAGACCTTTCACTTGGTGAAGTTTCAGACCTGTAGCTAATTATTCACCTACTCAAAATGAGTAAATACTAATTATCTCTAAAAGTATTGCAGATATCCAATTCTTATCAAATAACTCATTCATCTACTTTTGGGAGAGCTTTCACTTGGTGAATTTTCAGACCCGTAGGTAATTACTCACCTACTCAAAATGAGTAAATGCAAATTATCTCTAAAAGTATTGTAGATAGCCAATTTTTCTCAAATAACTCATTCGCCTACTTTTGAGAGAGCTTTCACTTGGTGAAGTTTCAGACCCGTAGCTAATTATTCACCTACTCAAAATGAGTAAATGCGAATTATCTCTAGAAGTATTGCAGATAGCCAGTATTTCTCAAATAACTCATTAATATGAAAACAACTTATAGGAAGTCATGGGCTGCAAATCTTTTCATGTGGTCAGATTTGACCTTGGGCCCCTCCTGCTTATTATTGGTCCTAGAGGTTTGCAATGTGAAAACGACTTATAGGAAATCATGGGCTGCGAATCTTTTAATGTGGTCAGACTTCACCTTGGGCCCCTGCTACAGGGTCAAATAAGGTTAGCCAAACTTAAAAGTGCTTTCAGCTTGCTTATTAACGAAAAATGCTGTTTATCTTCTAAACTATGTTAGTTGGCCTTTGTCGGAGGATACATCCAGCGTCTGGCCACAGATGCGTCCCTAGTCTAGTTTATATTTATAAACTATCAATTTGTGAACTTATCACAAAAGTATGCACTTGAACAGTGTTTATCTGAGTGTTTATCTCATGAGTTATAATAAAAAGGAGTTAAGGATGGCTATAATATCCCAGTTACACATCCAAGGATCATCCACCGGATCGCGCTAGGTTTCCTAATATGGAATATTTTGAGTGATTTACGGATTATATTTTTCATCCGTGAGCTCGTTCTTAATGTCCTTATGCCATCTGACACGGATGTGATGTGTCTGCAAGGACGCTACGGAAAAATCAAACTGCTTGATTTTTCTGTAAATGCTTTGCAGACCTTATCTGTAATTGATATCTGTAACTCGTCCGTAACTCGTCCCTAACATCCTTAAACCCATCCGGAAGTCCTTGTGGCATCCCTAACATCCTTGACTCTCTCATACCAAATGAAGGCTCGGAAAAATGTCTACGGAGGTCCCCGGATGCTACAAAGACGCCTCCGGATGTTAACGGACATTCCCTGAAACCCCAATCAGAGTGGCCCTGGAAGAAGGTGACGGAAATGAAATTTTCTTGCGGATATACAGACATTCGCGGATGTGTCCCAGGACAATAGGGACGGGGTTTACAGATGATAAGGATGCCTCAAGGACAATAAGGACGGGGTTTACAGACAGATTGCTCTTCGGGAAATTACGGAAAGACGCTTTCTCATGGATGAAAGCATATATGAAGGGCACTTGGCTTGGTTTTTGCTCATTTTGCATTTCGATGAGGATACATCAATTCAACAAGTTTACAACAGATACTGGGGATATTTGAGGATATATTTTGCTGGCATATTAAGTCAAAATTATTGAGACTTTTGTTGTTGTTGTTTTTTTTTTTTTTTTTTTTTTTTTTTTTTTTTTTTTTTTTTTTTTTTGAAAAGAAAAGGTCAAAGAGGAGAAGCATTCATGAGGGGGAGAGGATGTCAACCCAGGCCTAGCCCAGGCGTCCAGAGGTGGATTAGTTGAGTTGTGTACCAGAGACTCAGCAGAGCCAGCAAGCACCTGGGGTGGAGAAATTGGTGGTGGGAGTGGGGAATTCTCTGGAGATGTTGGATACAGAACAGGGTGACATTGCGCTTGAGACACAGCAGGATTTGGATTCAAGTGATGAGGACATTGCTGACACACAGGACACCCAGGCTGAAGGGCAAGGGCAAGAAACCTGCTGTTCTGTTCTGAGGAGCAGAAATTAGTGGACTTTTTGCATGACAATGAAATTCTCTACAAGCATTTAATTGGCTACAAGGATAGGTCAAATAGGGAGAATGTGTGGGATAAGTTTTGTGAGGAGAAATACATGGACAAAGATGCCTGCCAAAGATGGTTTCAGAGCCAGTACACACTCTTCAGAAAGGTCACTCACATGAAGCCGGGCCAGGGGGAACCACAGCTGACAGAGAAGCAGAATTGGACCAGAGACAATTTTGACTTCCTGAAAGACCACATCGTGCGCCATCTTACAGCAAAAAGTGAATTCAGGGTTCCCAGGGGGTCTGCTTCCCAAGCCACTGCAGCAGCACACTCAGCATCCAGATTAGAGACTGTGCACATGGAACCGTTCCAGGATAATTCTCGCCCAGAATCCACTGATGACCCAGCAGACCTGTCCAACCTGAATACACAAATTACCCTTACTCCTAGATCATGTTGTGTCAGTGTTTAAACTCAAGCTTAGCCAAATCCGACCTCCAATCAGCTCTTACAGAATCTCAGAGGGTGGTAACAGAGTTAAAAGGCATTGTGTTAAAAAGCTGAGTGATGACAAGCCTGATAACCCAAGACTGGGCTTCTGTGACTTTCTAAAGGTGGAGGTGGTACAATTAACAAACAACTCGTATGACGAGTTTCAACAGGAGACATTCAACTTAGTATGAGACTTAACGTAGAGACAAGCAGCAGCAAATGTACGGACAATCGGCACGAGTATGGCCCAGACCGCCATGTACAGCCAGGCCTCCACCTCACACCAGTATCCTCTGTCTTACACCCATATGCAGACCCCACAGCAGCAGATGCAACAGACATTTACACACGTACCACAAGCACTTCCACAGCAGCAGCATTTACAACATTCACAGCAGCACTTTCAACAGACATTTACTCAGGCATATGCACCAGCTCAACAACAGATCCACGGCCAGGCTCCACAGCAAAGCATACAGGTATCTGATCCTCAGTAGGTTGTATAGTACAAGGCAGGCCATGACCACCCTGGTCACCACCGGGGTCTCCTGCTGCATCGGCCTCTGGAAGATCCTAAAATGAGATGTGAGGATCCCGAAGGCATTCTCGACCACCCTTCTTTCCCAGCTGATCCTGTAGTTGAAGACTCTCTCCTTCAAGTCCATACCGTGTCTTCAGTAGGGCTTCATTGTCCAGAGCTTGAGGTGGAAAACTTCCCCGAGGATGAAAAAGTTGCTGCCGTCCTCTGTTTTGTGCCTCAAATAGGAATGCTTGAAAATCTGAGCACCTGAGCTTGACCTGGCAGCCCCCACCTCCACCCACGTATGTTTTTTCACTTCCTGTATGAAGTGGAAAGGGTCATCACCATAGTTACATCACAAATCAAAACAAAACCGCATAAAAGTAGAAATCAGATGAATATTTCACCATATTTTTATTAAATCCCTTCAAAAATAAGCTAAAGTTAATGGTTGAATATATTTATGAGATGCATCGCAGATGATCATTAATCCTCGATTATCGTCCATTTTTTCATCACTTGTGAATTTGCGATATTGCCGCTCGTCATGACACCAAAAAAATTTTTGATCCTTAAACCCCATCCGCGAGTGTCCGCAAGGTCCACAAACCCATCCGGGGGGAGTGTTTCCACTGCACTGCGGGTGGTCATGGACGTGTATTCGCGGGTGATCCACAAGTAAAGAAATGAGTCCCTAACGTACTTGTGGCATCCTTATCATCCGTAGAGTTTTCTGTGGCATGTCCGTAAATCACTCGCTTGTCGAAAAGTCCCCCCCCCCCCACCAAAAAACCTCAATCCGCAGGAGATCCATGTCAGTTACCATACATGGAACTGTGGTCTATATCCGTGGCGTATCCTTGGATGTGTAACTGCCACTTGAGGAGTGGAGGAGGCCATAATATTAAAAAGGCATGCATTTCTCATCAGATTGATGCGTGAAATAGGGTATTAGATCTCCTATATTTTACTCAAAACCTCCTATATTTTCATCAGGTCACTTCCTATATTTCTATATTTTGAGAAACAAAAATCCCTTGCACCATGCAATATATCACCAAAAACCTATATGCTAGGTTCTATATATATATTGCGTCAGAATGGGTGGATTGCCAATCAAAATTTTCTTCTAGAGCCGAAATATTTCCTACATAAAAATGGTATCTATATGGGTGCACTGACAACCAAAATTTGCCACCAAATCTGAAATACTGCATATGGACAATTTCGCCACAGTTTGGCCTGGTAGTCCCATTCAGACGTAAATTTTGACCTTTGACCTCTGCTTCAAGTTCATGTAGGTCTTCATGCTAAAAGGGCCCTATATTTCCCTTATAATTAAGCGTCCCGCAAGGGACGCTTGTTTGTGTATGGGAGAGCTTCCGGCTCCGCATTTTGTTTTCCTTATAACTCTGTAACCGTTAGGCGGATTCTTTTCAAATTTGGCAGGTTTAGGCAGTAGCCTTGGGGAATTTTTTTGAATATGCTGCAGTGACATTTCAACCAATCAGAGAGGTCACATGACCAAAAATGTCTTTTTTCGATGGGGAAGCTTGTCCGGATGATAACTTGAAAGGAATTTTATCAATTCACCTGAAACTTGGCAAATACATTCATTCTATTAAAATCTGGAAATCATTAGATTTTGGCATTGATTGGTCAAGAAATGGCCGAGTAATTAATGATTAATTAATCATTACGAATTTTCCAAATAAGGAAAACACAAAAATGCTTATATCTCGAAAACCGTGCTAGATAGAGCGATTTCGACGAAATTTTTGACCCGCAGGGTATCTCTGCGGAGTAGTTTTCCCAATTTTCAAAAAATTTTTGTCTCGCCCAAAATGGCGGCCATTTTGAATTTTCGCAAAAATTGCAAAACACAAAAATGCTTATATCTCGAAAACCGTGCTAGATAGAGCGATTTCGACGAAATTTTTGACTCGCAGGGTATCTCTGCAGAGTAGTTATCCCAATTTTGAAAAAAATTTTTGTCTCGCCAAAAATGACGGCCATTTTGAATTTTCGAATTTTTCGCAAAAATTGCAAAACATAAAAATGCTTATATCTCGAAAACCCTGCTAGATAGAGCGATTTCGACGAAATTTTTGACCCACCGGGTATATCTGCACAGTAGCCATGCCAATTTTCAAAAAAAAAATTTCTCGCCAAAAATGGCGGCCATTTTGAATTTTCGAATTTTTCGCAAAAATTGCAAAACATAAAAATGCTTATATCTCAAAAACCCTGCTAGATAGAGCGATTTCGACGAAATTTTTGACCCGCAGGGTATCTCTGCAGAGTAGCCATGCCAATTTTCAAACAAAAAATTTCTCGCAAAAAATGGCGGCCATTTTGAATTTTCGAATTTTTCGCAAAAATTGCAAAACACAAAAATGCCTATATCTCGAAAACCGTGCTAGATAGAGCGATTTCGACGAAATTTTTGACCCACTGGGTATCTCTGCAGAGTAGCCATGCCAATTTTCAAAAAAAATTTCTCTTGCCAAAAATGGCGGCCATTTTGAATTTTCGAATTTTTGCGCAAAAATTGCAAAGCACAAAAATACTAATATTTCGAAAACTGTGCTACATAGAGCGATTTCGACGAAATTTTTTATCTTCAGGGTATCTCTGCAGAGCAGCTATCCCAAAGAGCTTTCACTTGGTGAAGTTTCAGACCCATAGCTAATTGCTCACCTACTCAAAAAGAGTAAATGCGAATTACCTCTAAAAGTATTGCAGATAGCCAATTTTTCTCAAATAACTCATTCACCTACTTTTGGAAGAGCTTTCACATGGTGAAGTTTCAGACCCATAGCCAATTACTCACCTACTCAAAATGAGTAAATGCGAATTATCTCTAAAAGTATTGCAGATAGCCAATTTTTCTCAAATAACTCATTCATCTACTTGTGGGAGAGCTTTCACATGGTGAAGTTTCAGACCCATAGCTAATTACTCACCTACTCAAAATGAGTAAATGCGAATTATCTCTAAAAGTATTGCAGATAGCCAATTTTTCTCAAATAACTCATTCACCTACTTTTGGGAGAGCTTTCACTCTGTGAAGTTTCAGACCCATAGCTAATTACTCACCTACTCAAAATGAGTAAATGCGAATTATCTGTAAAAGTATTGCAGATAGCCAATTTTTCTCAAATAACTGATTCACCTACTTTTGGGAGAGCTTTCACTTGGTGAAGTTTCAGACCCATAGCTAATTACTCACCTACTCAAAATGAGTAAATGCGAATTATCTCTAAAAGTATTGCAGATAGCCAATTTTTGTCAAATTAATCATTCACCTACTTTTGGGAGAGCTTTCACTTGGTGAAGTTTCAGACCCATAGCTAATTACTCACCTACTCAAAATGAGTAAATGCGAATTATCTCTAAAAGTATTGCAGATAGCCAATTTTTCTGAAATTAATCATTCACCTACTTTTGGGAGAGCTTTCACTTGGTGAAGTTTCAGACCCATAGCTAATTACTCGTCTACTCAAAATGAGTAAATGCGAATTATCTCTAAAAGTATTGCAGATAGTCAATTTTTCTCAAATAACTCATTCACCTACTTTTGGCAGAGCTTTCACTTGGTGAAGTTTCAGACCCATAGCTAATTACTCACCTACTGAAAATGAGTAAATGTGAATTATCTCTAAAAGTATTGCAGATAGCCAATTTTTCTCAAATAACTCATTCACCTACTTTTGAGAGAGCTTTCACTTGGTGAAGTTTCAGACCCATAGCTAATTACTCACCTACTCAAAATGAGTAAATGCGAATTATCTCTAAAAGTATTGCAGATAGCCAATTTTTCTCAAATAACTCATTCACCTACTTTTGGGAGAGCTTTCACTTGGTGAAGTTTCAGACCCATAGCTAATTACTCACCTACTCAAAATGAGTAAATGCGAATTATCTCTAAAAGTATTGCAGATAGCCAGTTTTTCTCAAATTAATCATTCACCTACTTTTGGGAGAGCTTTCACTTGGTGAAGTTTCAGACCCATAGCTAATTACTCATCTACTCAAAATGAGTAAATGCGAATTATCTCTAAAAGTATTGCAGATAGCCAATTTTTCTCAAATAACTCATTCACCTACTTTTGGGAGAGCTTTCACTTGGTGAAGTTTCAGACCCATAGCAAATTACTCACCTACTCAAAATGAGTAAATGCGAATTATCTCTAAAAGTATTGCAGATAGCCAATTTTTCTCAAATAACTCATTCACCTACTTTTGGCAGAGCTTTCACTTGGTGAAGTTTCAGACCCATAGCTAATTATTCACCTACTCAAAATGAGTAAATGTGAATTATCTCTAAAAGTATTGCAGATAGCCAGTTTTTCTCAAATAACTCATTCACCTACTTTTGGGAGAGCTTTCACTCTGTGAAGTTTCAGACCCATAGCTATTTATTCACCTACTCAAAATGAGTAAATGCTAATTATCTGTAAAAGTATTGCGGATACCCAATTTTTATCAAATACTCATTCATCTACTTGTGGGAGAGCTTTCACATGGTGAAGTTTCAGACCCATAGCTAATTACTCACCTACTCAAAATGAGTAAATGCGAATTATCTCTAAAAGTATTGCAGATAGCCAATTTTTCTCAAATAACTCATTCACCTACTTTTGGGAGAGCTTTCACACACGAAAATGAAAAATTGTGAATATCTCGGAAAAGCTATTTCTTCTGCTTTAATGCTCGGCAGGAGATACACACCGCGGCAGTGGTCTTGACAAAAATTTTTGTCTCCCCAAAAATGGTGGCCATTTTGAATTTTCAAAGTTTTTGCAAAACACAAAAATGCTTATATCTCGAAAACCGTGCTATATGGAGCGAACTCAACAAAATTTTTGACCTGCTGGGTATCTCTGCAGAGTAGCCATGCCAATTTTCAAAATATTTTTGTCTCGCCAAATATAGCGGACATTTTTAATTTTTTTATTTTTTGCAAAACACAAAAATGCTTATATCTTGAAAACTGTGCTAGATAGAGCAGACTGCGCTGACTTTGGTTGCCACAACAGTATAAGGCTAGAAACGAAGCATTTTCTTAATACTTTAGCACTCACCTTTATATCCTTTTCGGGACGCTTTGTTTTTGCTATGCAAAAACATTATCTTTTTTTTTTGCGAGCGATCCTCTAGTTGGTTCTAGGGCTTCAAAATATGAAAAATACTTGTAAGAAAAGACCTTCAACCTCTTTCTTCAAGGTTATGGGTTGCCTTCAAATATCAACATCTCAACTTTTTGGCCCTAAGAAATTTCCTTTCACACGCGATAACTTGAAAAGATCCTATGTTGACCTTTCCAATTTTTAGTATGTGGTATATTTTTGGCAAAACCTCAGAGTTGTTTTGTGGCCTAGAAAACCAATAACAACAATCTAATAGTCAAATTTGGTTTTATCTTAACATCTTGTACTAGACCATAACACCATTACCACAGAAACTCGTAAATCAAATCATATTTCACATTTATTCGGACATTTCACCTGGAAATATTTCTTTTTGTTCTATTTAAATGTGCATTTATTAGCAAAATATTTGCTTTGTGCGCACATTAAATGGGTACTCGGCATATACACATACAAATTTATATTTATGTGTGATTTATTTAAAATTCAAATTAGTGACATTTTCCTGTTCTCTGCAGTGTGCGAATTGTGACCTGGAATGTTGCTACCAAGGATCCTCCAAAGAACTTCACAAGACTTCTGAATTTAGATGCAAAGGTTTTACCAGATCTTTATGCCATAGGGTAAGGTTAATTGTGAGTGATTAATGTAACCTTTTCTGAAATCTATTAAAGTTAAGAAACAAGAGGTAGCAGGATTAAAAATGTCAACAACAATGGTTAAAAAAAAAATTCATTTGGAAAGTATACACCATAATTGAAAGTAAATTAAGAGGTTTCCCCAATGAAGATTTTGTGGCCCAGTGGCAGAGTTGTGACTTGCCTCTCACTCCTGAGAGGTCCTCGGTGGCTTAGTGGTTAGCAAGTTTGGCATCTAATCATGGGCTGTCACCTCTGTAGGTTCGAGTCCCACAAGTGGCAATGCTGAGGACCTGTCCCAATATGACCCTGGCTGTTGAACGGGACGTTAAACCCCAACTTTGACTTTTGACTCACTCCTGAGATCATAGTTCGGTTCCCGGCCCAACCTCAAGTGGGAAACCTGGTAGTTTCTTGCTGTTGGTCAGCAGTTTACAGTACAGAACCTTGACCAACTGTATGCACTGGTTTCCTCTGGCCATAAAACTGCCCATTGTGATATGACCTGCACAGTGTTGAAATCAACGTAAAACCCTAAATGAATAAATAAACCAGTGAAGATTTCTACACACTGGTAAACTTTCACCTTTCTTCATCCCTTGTACAAATTTTTTCATGCATAGATATTGAGCATTGTATCTTTGCTGCTTATTTTTTGTTAGATTAACAGTTAAGGAGTAAACTAACTGATAGGTGATTCAATTTTTACCCCAAGCCTTTAAGGGCTGTGCGGGTATTGTTTTCACCCATTTTGGACAGGTGGGTGGGCATTGGGAAAAAGTTTGTCCAGGCTGTATCTTATAAACCGTAAGGTGTGGGAAGTTGATATTTGGTAGAGAAATTGGTTGGAAGATGTAGGTGTGCACCATCATGTTGTGACGTTGAGTTGACCTTGCCGTAGTGACCTGAAGTTTGAAAATCTCTCTGGGCTATATCTCACAAACAGTAAGGTGCAAGAAGTCGATACTTGGTAGAGACATTGGTTGGGGGTAGTGTGTGTGCAACATCATGGTGTGACCTTGAGTTGACCTTGCGGCAGTGACCTTGACCTTTAAAGCATTGTCCAGGCTATATCTCTGAAACCGTAAGGTGTAGGAAATATACACTGAATAGGTACATTGGTTGGGGATGTAGGTGTGCAACATCATGGTGTGACTTTCATTTGACCTTGTTGTCGTAGTTACCTTGGCCTTTAAAATCTTGTCTGGGCTATATTCAGAAGCTGTAAAGTAAAGGAAGTTGAAACTTCGTCTACTAGGGACATTAGTTGGGGGCGGCGGGTGTAGGTGTGCAACATCATAGTGTGACCTTGATTTGATCTTTGACATTGCCATGGTAACCTTAACCTTAAAAGTCTTGTCAGGGCTATATTTCAGAAATCATATAACGTGTAAGAAGTTGATACTTGGTAGGAATACTTTATCTTTTCATACATTTTCTTTCTCTTAGACATTATTTTCTGTACTGAAACATTATATGGGCCTTTATATAACTGACATTGCTCTGAGAGTCCCCCTTATCTTTGTACTGTGTCACATGGTGGTGAAAACTACTTTCCTAGACTGTGGGGTATTTACATCTTTGATGCTACTTTTCATATTTGTATAATTTATTTGTATCTGATATGGTTAAGTTAGTATACTTTTTCATCAATGACTAAACCTGAGATGAATTTCAGTAAAATAAATTTGCACATGTTGCATTGGCATTTAAATATGATTTTCAAGAAGAAAAACTTTTCAGTTTGATATTTCAATACTTCCATGTTCAATATGTTTATATTCACATGCAAAACTCCAATGGTCTAATCTCTGTAAAATTTTATGTGTCAGTGGTTAAAAATTATATTGCAACTTAGATTACAGGAACTGAAGGCTTTCCCTGCCTCTATAGTAACCGATGCAGTTACAGATGACCCCTGGACTGTTGCTGTGGGAGAACAGCTGTTTAAGAGAGACTATGTTCGGGTATGGAATAACAAAGAGATTATGTCTCAGTAGTTTGATACTGAATACTATAACTTCTTGGACGCCAGTATTAATACTAAAATTGTAATTTTTCAATAACTGATGGGAGCAGTACTCTTTCTAAGTATTATGATTAACAACAACTTTATATTTTAATCAAGATTCAAACCTGTTAGAATTTTTCACAGAATTGTTGTGAAGTTCATAGGCTGTAATAGCACTTTTTTAATGTGTTAAATGTGTAATTCCTTCTTTATAGTAACATTCCTGTTTGAGGTAAATGACACATAAGCAGCTATTTTGATATTATATGAAATATAAAGCCTAAGTTACATTTTGATATCAATTATATTGTATTGTATTGACTTTTTATACTCAGCGCAATATCTCCATATACTACAGAACTCAGAGTGCTATTTGACCCATCCGACTGAACAAAGTACAGTCCAAGCTCTCAAGAGACTTGCATTCCCCTAACTGAAAGACAGAGGCTCAAGGATGACCATTTATCAACGTCCTTGAGGTTCTTTAGCCTGCCACTGGGGATAGGACCCAATGACAGAGGACTGCCATTTTATGTGGTCATCTGAGCCACTATGTATCTACCTGTACCTGGGTTTGAACCCACGTCCTCTGCACTCCTAGGCAAGTGTGTTACCCGCTAGGCCACAGTGGCAGATGGCAAGACTCATAGTCTATTTCAATTCCTACAATATGGATTTATACTAAACACCAGACTTATGTCTTGAGTAATAATAATTTTGTGTTTCCAGGTAAAATCTGTACGGATGGTAGGAATTCATCTGGCTTTGTATGTGAACAGGAAACATTTGGCCTACATCACCAACATTGAGTCAGAATACACTCGGACAGGACCTTGGGTATGTGACGAGTAATATTGGACATTGTGTGCTCCATCTTTCTCGGTTAGTTAATCATCTATTCTTCAGATTGACAGTCAAGTTAGAATTGGATATTTACCTTAAGTTAATTGGTTTATTGGTCAATATATTGTAATACTGGTAACAATTTTTACTCTTTCCAACCTATAGATTTTAGTATCTACCACGTAGAGCAGTATCTGGTAAATACAGTGGCATGCTTTAAATAAATATAAAATGGTGAAAAATCCATGAATTTAAAAAATGACAAAAACGTGTGAATAGTTAGTTACTCAAAGCAAGACCAGATAAATACATCACTTGTGACAGGTATTAGGAGATAAAATAATTTCTGAATACTGATAGAGTAAGAAATCTAAAATTCACCACATATCTGAAATTCGCCACATGTGAAAATACTAATAAAATAAATTAATTGTGGTGAGATTTGTTGACTCTATAGTAAATTAAGGCTTTTTGAACTGAAAAATACCAATTTTTGGACAAAAACATCATTTTCTTCATAAAATTAACTAAGGTTTTAGAGGTGGCGAATTTTAGATTCCTGGCGAATTTTAGATTTCTTACTCTACTTTCAATAATATAGTACAAGTTACTTTAAGAACAGTTCCATTACATTTAAGGGAAGTCTTTGCTATTCTTAAGATTTAAGGGACATCTCTTGAAATATGATAGTTACATTTAAGGAGGGAGGCTTTGTGAAACCCACTTTTATTGAAAGAGTGAGCAGTTAAAGGGAAACCTTTAAATTAAAATGATCCTTAGGAACCATTGCAAAACTGGGCTCAAGTTTCTGTTAAAGATGAAATAATGGTAACCATCAGTGACTTATTGCACTGGTACAATGTTACCAAACTACAAATAAACAACATATCTAATTGTCCAACCGGTATTAAATAAGTCCGGTCAAGTGTGGAATTATTTTATTTTTCTGTGGCGTACAGGATGGCAAATTGGATAGTAATATAATAACCTCTGTCATCTAAACTTTTATCTTCTAAATTAGAGATTAGTCGGTAGTGCCAGTATTAGTGTTGGGAATCGCCTCAAATTTTCATGGTCGATTATTCGTCCATTTTTCCGACCGATGATCGACCCCTAATCGATTATTTTAATCCATTATTGTTTATTATTTAAGAAACACTTTCCGGGATAAAGTATAGGTCAGTTCAGTAAGAATAACAGTGTTCTGACATTTAGAATCTACCGAAAGCACCCACTTCCTGTAAATATGGCGGTAGACGTAAAACAAACTTGAAATTCAAGACAAAAGTGTCAGTTTAAGTAAAAATACCTAAAATATTTTTAAAATGTGTGGATATTAAAATAAATCAGGAAAGGTAAGATATAAGCTTAATAATCGATCATTAGAAAACGTCAGTGACCGACCGCGATTCTACACTGTCACCGACAATTAATCGAGCACACGTCTAATCGTCCACCCACTAGCCTGTATTACAGGAATTGAACCCATTTTATGAAAACACTTGACACAAACCATGACACAAGTATGTTAATTGTCAGCAGAGAAAATGGAGTGACAGTCTACAGTATAACAAACCATAAATGATCTTATCTTTTCTGTAAAAAAAATGTTGAATGAGTTTAAGCTTTTTGAGAACTTGTCATAATTGTTTTAGTTTGATTGACTCCACCTTCTGTTAGTGGGCTATATTTGATTGGAACAACACTAAAACACAACTTTTTGAGCAATCTGGAATGAAATAGTTTTGATTGGCATGATACTGATAAAGAAAATAACGAGAACATGAAATATTTTAAAGCTACAAAATATAATTTTTAACCATGAAGAAGGTATTTTATCAAATATTTAATAATATTAAAAATATTTCTTATATTCTCCAACAATGTGAGCCATGCATTATTGATAAATAAAGAGATTTCAGAAACTAGGTCCCTATCACGTGATAGCAGTTGTCACTATTTTAGTAATAGCTGAACAGTATCCACTTTTTTAGAAACATTTGATTATTAGATAAAAATAATCTCAAATAATCAGTTGATGGCTGTCCTGAAACTGATTTCTATTCACTCAGTAGAAATTTTTCAGATTGCATATTCAAATCTATTATGGCAGCAGGCTGGTTTGATGTTGTTTTAAGGGCCCATTATTGGAAATTTCTCAGATTATATAAACAGACTTATTGTGGTAAAAGCCTGATTAGTGATGATCTTGGCCTATCCGCCATGTAAATGTGATTGCCACCATGACTGCAATCTTGAAACAGGTTCTCATTTAAAGGAAAATTGGTGCAGATGTTTAACCTGAAAAACAAGATGGCTACCACAGCGGCCATATTTAAAATAGTGTCCCAAAAAGTGGTTTTGCTCATTTAAAACAGCATTATAAATTATCTCCAATTTGTTCCTTAGGATAATACACTAGCGGTGTGAAGTCATGTTAGAAGTTTGGATTCAGCGTTTTTGTCTCAATGGACAATCATGCTTTGGTCAAGTTTGACCATCTGAATAATGCTCACAATACTGAGTAAAAGAATAGAAACCGAAAATTACAAAAGCAAAATATCCATAGATCTTAGATCATAGATCACAGATGAATGTCATCATGTTCTCAATAGAATGTATGTTTTATAGTGGGGTGAATAAAGCATTTTTTGTGCCACATTGGTGATTTCTAAATGCTTTGCAGAGTCCGATTTTGAAACGTTTGAACTGAACATTATTACTGGGACAGTTACTAAACAGTCATTTTTTACAAACATTGTCGTAGCATTAACAATCACCATTGATGCAAGCATATACTCTCAGCTGCAGTTCTACTGCTAACCACCTGACACATATACTTTCATGGACTGCTGTATATGTCAGCTAAGCTTCTTTTTATATCAGTAAAAATAAAAGGTTTTACTTCACAAAAGCTGCTCAAGTAATACTTTCACGTGTCAAATTTACTTTTTGTGACAACTTTGAGCAACATAATTAATTAATCATTTGAATAAATTATAACAGAATTTTTACTTAATTTGATTCAGGACAAAAGTTGGGGATATATTGGTTTTGGGCTTGTCATGACACCACCAGAGCAGAGGTTTGCTTTTTTATGCGCTAACTCAAAAATTACTTAGTCTTGAGTTTTATTCTTAATAAGGGGGAATATTTTTGCAAGGGCATGAAACTTATCTCTTTGTACCCATAGCCTCCAATTTAAAGGTAAAAATGGTAGCATTGTGAAGGTCAGTCTTTTTCTTCATTTTTTAGCCTGGTTCAAAAAGGTAGTAGAAATTCATGTACTGTGAAATTTTTTGTGGGATATTCAGGGTTCGCGATTACGTCGTCCGAGTATGTTAAACACGCGGTATTTCAGATTTGAACGCTAATTTTGGTTGTCGGTGAGTCCATCAGGACACAAGTTTTATGAACAAAATATTTCTGCTTTAGAAGCAAATTTCGGTGGGCAGGAAGTGTAGATATGCACACAATATATATAACAATGAAGATAAGCTTTATATTTAAAAAATTAAATGGTTTTGAGCGATTTGCTGACAAGTTGTTTACGTCCACCATTGTAGTAAGCGAGATTTCATGCGTGACGAGATTCTCCCAAAACAGCCGGTCAGTGCTGGTGTCGTACACTAGCAAATCTAATCAAAATGTTTTATATTGAAAAAAAGCCTGATTTCTGCACGGAAACAATCAAAACAACAAGCCAGGACGGTGAACTTTCATGGGAGACGAACTACACTAAATCTCGGAAACTCTTGATATTTAACCCCGGAAAGTCTCTCGCAAAATAAAAGCTGTAACAAATATTAAACAGGGAATGTAACAAAAGAACTATATCTCTGAAACCACCCAATAAATTTTTATCAAACAAAAAGCAACAGAAACTATAAATATTTTTCTTTCAAACAGTATAAATACCATATTTGTAGCTTAAATAAAATAATCATACAAAAAAAAGTTTACTCAAATTGCACTAAAATGAAGTTTGTTGACTGGAGTTCAGCTTTTAACAGTATTTTTTAAATTGATTTATCGACAGATATATATTATTTATCAGTAGAAAGGAAATTAAACAGTGCTTCTATATTTTAAATGTATCCAGAAATAAGGGGAAAAAATATTATCTACACCCTATTTTCACACAATGGTACCTCATTTTTGATGTGCCATAAGGTACAAGGTACCCATCATTTCATAGCCCTAACACAAACACTGGACTCAGAATAAAAAAATGATTGGGACTCCAGTTTTTGGAGGTCATGTAGTCCGTTGGACTCCACATTTTAGAGGTACTTTGCGAACCCTGATATTATTGGACATTTTGTCCCTACTTAAAGGTTAAACCTTAAAGGCCTTTATATCTGCCTTATTTCTTACCCCCAAGGGTTTGAAATATGAAAACAATTTTTGGAAATTTATGGGATGTAAATCTTTTCATGGGTTAAATCTGACTTATGACCCTTGATTGATTCAAGGTCAAACAGTGTGTTCAGAGCAAGATATCCTTGTTTTTCCCTTATTATTCATCAAGCAGATTTTTTTCACAAATGAAGAGGAGATAACATTAAGACTTTGTATCTCCTGTGTTATAAGTCCAAAGGGTTCAAAATATGAAACAATTTATTGGAAATCATGGGTTGCGAATCTCTTTGTAATATTAGATTCAACCTGTGACTTCCATAGCTTGGATTCCTTGTACCTCACTTGTGAGAGTTTTGTGGTAAATTTGTGGCATCTTATCATATACAGTTGCTGTAAGTGTCTAGTTTTTGACAATGTTCCAAGTGTAGAGTTTTACATGTTGACTTCAATTTGACTTTTCTTACTTTGTAAAATGTTTTAATGTCTTTCAGGGTATAAAAGGAGGCGTGAGCATCCGACTGGACATCTATGGTGTAAACGCATGTTTTGTCAACTGTCACTTGAGTGCCCACATGTCAGGTTATGCTGATAGACTGCAGGTCTGCTTGAGAGGCTTTCACATATCTCTAGATCAATAAAGTGCTGTCATTTTGAAATATAATGGGTTAAACAAATCAGGCTCAACATGGAAGAAATGTAGGGAATTATATTAATTGCCCAAAGACTGCTCCACTTCAAGCCACAATAGTTTTGCTCATTTCAAAAAGATCATGGCCTACAAAATATGCCAATATTTCTATCAACCCACTTTGGGCTCTGTTATAGTCACAGTCATAGTTAAAATTGGGGTCAGTTATAGCTATTGTGAGGAGTCCTGCCGTGAATTAAATAGTGGATGTACTAGTTGTTTCACATATTTTGTGGGTGTAGATTTTTCAAGATTTTTAAGTCAGCTTCTGGACAATTAGCAAAACTGGACCTGTATTAAGGAAGGATAAGTATTTCTTTAGTTACTCTCTATCAACACCTGACGGGGAACAGGATATAGTACTTGCATAAATCTGCATAATAATGTAAATGAAAAAGGTATAATTGTACTGTTAATTAGTTGAACCATGTAAATTGTAAAGTGTTACAATGGATGTGTAAAATAGAAAATTTTGACAGTCAAAGTTTTGTAATAAAAGTTGTATTGTATTTGTTCCAGGACTACGATGAAATTATTGAAGGTCATTCATTCCGAGATGAACAATGTGACAACATTTTGGACCATGAGTAAGAATTTTGTGTGTGAATTTTACTACAATTGCATCACCCTTGTGAAAATTTTGTTGAGTCAGATTAGTGTTACAAATTGAAAGTAAATTTGGAAACTGGGTCCCGAAAACAAAAATTCAAGAAAAACCAGATTTGTTTGAATTAGTATACACCAAACTGTAAGATCTTCTAATGGGGTACATGAAACATAACTGCTATTAAAATGTGGTTTATTTGGATATTACTTCACTGTATACTGATATAATACAACCTTTCTGTGCAATATTTTATACTTTTGATGTGAAATATGTCGCTTTTTGGAAACAAGTACTTGGACTTCTGTAAGTGCATTTTGTTTACATTTATGTAAATTTAATAGAAACCAACTATCCAACTATTGTTCTTGCTTTGCAGCATTGGCATCTGCATAAACTTTTCCAGAGTTTTAAGAGCTCAGAGTTGCTATTAGTGCCACAGGTGTGTTTAAAGCTTGCAGTAAAACAGAGTGACAGCATTGGAATCTACCTGTTGATCTATATGCCACAGCAATTTAATATGTGCAGCATAGCCTCACAGTTTTCTTCTATTTGGCCATATATTTCTGTTTTTTAAGTGTAATACCATTGTTCCACTATCACAAGTTTGTGTTCTGACTGCCCTGCTAATGCTGGTGTAAACATAAATAAATTATATTATTGTTTGTACAACTTATATTTGTTGAAAGTTATAGATGCTTTACGATTTCAATTATAGAAGCTGGTAGGAAAATATTAAACAATCTATTGTATGACAGTCTATTGTATGACTGCAGTTTTCACTAAGTACAAGTCACATGATTTGCCTGTTTTGCTGCCTTTTTTCACATGACCATTGATAGCCACAGACCGACTTTAAAATTACTCCGGGCTTACAATTATTTCCAACAGTGGAAATGCAGTACGAAGAATTTGTGTGATATTTGTATATGCCCATTTCACTGCAAGCACTTTGACTCTTGTGAATTATCACCCTGAACATTGCTTTAGTTTTATGTACTTCATCTTATTATATAACACTTGTAATATATTCCCAGCATTTTTTCACCTGTGACTTATAACTAGAGATGAATGTTAGTGGTCCCAGTATCTCATTATCCAGACCATTACACTGAAATATTGTAAGACACGTCACAACCACATGTAGATTGTCAGCACATATAATTGTGGTAAAAAATGTAAATGTTTGAAATGAATTACACCTCAAATCAGAAGAACTTATAAACCCTTATCTGCTATTTTTGTCAATCTTACATTTTTATTGCAATTTCTTTGAGCACATCTGCCTTTTTTTTCTTATTTTTTTTTCTTGGAACTTGACTTCCTGTTAGCAGACTTATTGTATCCCAGACGAAAGTCGGGATACTTAGGATTCAGTACGGTCACGCCGTCACTGCAGAGATTTCCTTTTGGACACGATAACTTCAAAAATATTTTAGTTAGACCTTTCAAATTTGGTATGTGGGTATATATGGGCAATGCTACGAACGCTATTGTTTTATGACCTTGACCTTCAATTTCAAGGTCACTGGTGGCATCTTAAAGGTCAGATTTTGGCCATTTTTTCACATTTTGACCCAGTTCTCATATACAGAAAGTTAAATTATCCTATGGCTGGTAAATATAATACATATATATGTCCTCTATAAGCATGCAGAAATTTGACCTTGAAGCTCTTCATTGAAGGTCATCCACAGGTCATCTAAAGTACCTAACCGAGGCTATTTTTGGCCTTTTTGGTGATATTTTTACACTTATTGCTGACTACATTGCATTGAAACTATTGAAAATGGCTTTGGAGGTTGAGTACATGATGGAGTATCAGTATCCAGACTTACAGGTTACAGAGGATGGTTGGTTACAGAGAAAATCGGCTGATTACACAGTTACAGACGGGAAGAAGGCAGTTGTTTCATATAAGCCTACCCCTGCTGAGATGTAGTCTAATCTTGCCCAGTTCTGCCAGCTCCTATAAGTTTTTGCAGAACTGTGGAGCCAACAGGAACTGGTTACAGAGGATTGCTTCACCTATAGCTGGTTAGGCCCTGGTACTGGGCAGGTCCACAGGACTGGCTAACAGACCAGCAGTAGCCTTTTAAGGGTCCAAGTGGCCATCTCAGATCAAACAGTTACTGCCTGAAGATATTGGTTACAGAGAAATTCTTATACCAGTTATTGGTCTCGGTGACATGACTGTCTCAACCTACCAGACCAGTCAGTCAGCCAGCCTACTGTCAGGACCTCCTAGCTGTTTGAAAGTGACTATAGATAAGAAGACTTTCCCAACAAGATTTGGTCAGCCTACTGCCAGCAAGAAGTCTGCTGTATCAGTTACTGTTGTTCATCAAGTTTTTCTTATGGGTTCCAGTGAAATACAGTGATCCACCCTCCTAGACTGGCCACCCAGCTTGCCTTTTATCCAGCCTATGAGCAGTGTCAGCTGACACCAGGGGCCTGAGTTTCCAAACTCAGCCTTCCCCTCAAGATTATAACACATTTGCCATTTTTCACAACTCAAGCAATGGTAAATTTATCTGTTAATCAGACCAGGGGTCACAGTTCTCATAAATGGCTATTAGTGTGTTCCGCAGTGGGGTTGTGTGGGTTACTGACACCCATACAGAAGCAAGTCCACCTAGGTCGCCTCCACATGAGGTCGATACAGTGGCACTTGAAGAACACCTGAGGGGTACCAGACTCACTAGAAAAGGTGATCCCAGTTCACCCCACCCCATCTAAAATGGTGGTTGTAGGATGACAGTGTGCTCAAGGTCAACCATTACACCTACTTAAATATGCTCTGCAAATCCTTACAGATGCATCAAGAAGGGCTAGTGCTCATTTAGGGGAACACACTGCAAGGGGAACCTGGGGCCATATTCATAAAGTGATCTTAATTCTGAGGCAAAAAATAGTCTCAGCTTTGAGATTTGGTCTCAGCTGAGACCAAGTCTCAACTTTGTATTCACAAACAGGTTCTCAGCTCAGACCAAGCTGAGACTAGTCTCAAGTTTTTCCAATGTAAACAAACCATAAACTTGCAAATATATCCAATATTTTTTAAAAGATCAATAGTTTTTGTGTGTTTTAATTCTTAAGAAAAATCATACTGTCTATTAACATAGAAATAAATTGAAAATTGTGTCAACTGTTTTTTATTTTTCATGTCACATGATCTACTTCTTTGTTGCTATGCAGTCAGAAAACACTGTTGAAAAGTGTCTCAAAGTAAGGTACTTTAGAAACCAAAGTTTGGGCTATCTGTTGTTACAAAAGTTTAGGCTAAGTATTATATAAGTTGTAAATTATTTCTACTTTACATTAAGCCATAAAAAGTAAAAACATGAATCTCAGTTAAGGTGAAATAATGCTTGAGACTTTTACCAAAATATTTGAGACAACTATGTACTAATCTCAAGTTTGAGACCAAATCTGAGACTAAATTTGGTCTCAACTATTTTGTGAATAGCAACAAGTCTGAGACCAAAAACAGTCTCAGATTTGAGACCAAAACTTGAGACTTGAGAGAAAATTTGGTCTCAGCAAGTCTCATGAATACTGGGCCTGGTCCCTTCCAGAAGCAAGTTACACATAAAGTATCTGGAACCAAGGCGGTCTTTTGGCCCTAAAGAGTTACAAGACCTCTGCTTGAACCTTATTGCTACCATAGCTACAGACAACACTATGGTGGTTGCCTATTTAAGGGGGGGGGTAGTAAGTCGGGCCCTCTTTGTGCCCTACTATGGAGAATCCTGACTTGGTGCTACAGGAAAAAGGCTCAAGCCCGACACATTCACGTTTCCACCATGTCCCGTCTGGGGATACACTGTGTCGAGACGCAATGTCCAGTTCATTTTGGGATATGCTAGAATAAAACATTTTTAGTATCCTTCAATTGAAATGGTGTTAGATTGGCTAGATACCAATGTTGATAATATGCTGCTTACCTATCTCTAGTTTTAACCCAGAATGTTGTTTCAGTATGCCTACTCTGTGCTAATCCCAGAATTTTAAACGCGTGCTCTAGCGAGGCTTATGCTTCTAGAAATCACCCTTTTTTTCCCCCCTTTTTTTGTCTCCGGACTTTCATGAATTGTGATGCAGTATGATGCGTATCTGTCTGTTCACTGAAGTTAAGCAGCAATGGGTTACATTAGTACTGGGATGGGTGACTGCTTCGGTGCACTACCGGTGGCTTTGCGGCTCACACTAGTAGACCAAAAACCCCTTTCGGCCTTGTTTTTGACTGGTACTCAGTGATTCTGCTACATGAAAAATCCGGCCAGACATTCTGTCCTAAGACTAGGAAAACGTTTAGGACATTTTCGGAGAATTTAGGACAGAATTCTTGTCAATCAAATTTTCATTCTACAGGTTGCTAAAATTAAGTCATTAAAGTCAATGACCCTATATGAATGGGATATAAAGTAAAATTTACTGATTCATAATAAAAATCTCATTTTAGTTAAAATGTCAAAAAGTCTTTATGATGTTCAATGATCATGTATTATTAAAACGAGAACTCACGGCCACAGAACGTAAGTATGGTGAATCGGTGATCCATGAGATTTTCATGCTATTAAAATGTCCACTGGCAGTAAACATTACAGCTAGCAAATAAACTTTCAATCTGATTTTTTTTCAGTGCAATTATTAATAAAAAGAAATATTAATCAAAGCAAAAATTCAGAATATTACAGTAAAATTTATGTGGAACCCTACAAAATCTACAATTACAAGAAAATACCAGATGACCATAATTAATATTCATGAGAAGATATGAGGACACAAATTTTCCATTTGATTTCCTTGCAATATTTTTTAAAATGGAAGCATAGACGAAAATCAAATAATTTAAACTCAAGAACTCACGGCCACAGCACCCAAGTCATTAATATTCATAAGAAGATATGAGGACACAGATTTCCCCTGGGATTTCCTTGCAATATTTTACAAAATGGAAGCACAGGCAAAGATCAAATACTTTAAACTCGAGAACTCACGGCCACAGCACCCAAGTCATTGATATTTATGAGAAGATATGAGGACACGGATTTCCCCTGGGATTTCCTTGCAGATCACGTGGCTTGTCACGAGATTTCATAAAAGACGTCTAGACCTTGCTACAATAAAATAATTTAAAATCACGTAGATCTCGCGAGATTTTAGGGTTGTAACGTGACTTCATATTTTGTAAATAAAAAGACGTCTAGATCTTCTATTATCGCCCACGGATACGACTCGGACAATATGTCCTAATATTCTATTTAAAATTCGGGGTTTTGTTGCAAAATTCGGTCACTGGCCGACGCGAATCTGAAACCCTGCTGTTGTGTGATTTTCTGTGTTAGTAGGCTGTGTTTTAATGTTATCAATTATGTTTCATATTTTTCAGTTATGTGTTCTGGTTTGGAGACTTGAACTTTCGAGTAGATCAGTTTACGCGGCGTGAACTCGATGAATTAATCAGTAAAAGAGATTATGGGACAATGCTTACACAAGACCAGGTAAGGAATGATTAACATGACGGTGTTAGTGATGTGGACACATATTTACTAACATTCTCGTTCTGGGGATTAATATATTCTGAAAATTTTCCAAAAAACAGGTATTTTATAAGTAATGTTTCAAATTTTGCACAAATTTCTAATCTTTAAGAATTCTGAAAGAAGCAATAACATGTTGGATATCTGTATTGTCCATTTTGTCATTCTAAAAATACTTAAGACTTTTTTTTTGAAAAGAAATAGTTTTCTTGGTCCCAAGAATAATAATATTATGTTCAATAAGTAAATATAATGGACCAGGCTCAAAAGTTCAAAGTATCGTCCTGATGTACAGGAAGTCACTTTTTAAACTCTTTGTTAAGGTTATAAATATTGCAATATAATCACAAGAAGTCATAAATTCCTAATAAATTTCACCCATTCTAATTCTAATTTGACTTTTATAGCGCTTAATCTCCACTGAGTTGTGGACTCTAAGGCGCAACAAGACAATAGCAATATGCAAAATTCAAAATCCAGGGACAGAAATAGGTCGGCACCACGGAGAAGCCATAAGAGAAAATGAGCTAAGGAGGATAAGCCTTTGCGTAGAGATAGGTTTTGAGTTTCTTTCTAAAAGAGGCAATAGTGGGTGATGCACGAATGTCTTCAGGGAGTGAATTCCAAACAGTGGGAGCATCAAAGGCAAAACTGAAACCAAACTGTTTAGTGGACTTGTGAATTTTAGGTTGAAACTTTGGAACATTAAGGAAATTTGCAACACTCTGACTGCGTCTAGTATTGTAAGTATTGTGGTATGTGGAAAGATATGGAGCAAAGTATTTAGTGAAGCCAGTGTGAATAAACTTGTACACCAGGGTAGCCAGTTTGAACTCTGAGCGAAACTGAACAGGGAGCCAATGGAGTTTCCTAAGGACGGGAGTTATCCTAGTAAATTTACTGCAGGTGATAATATGAATTATCCAGGGAAAAACTTCCAAGTCTTGTTGCCATATAATGTGTTTTTAAGGTGTTGTATACTTTTAACATTAACATGTGTCTATCTTTTCATGAATGTAAATCATAAGTGTTTATTAAGCGTCCCGCAAGGGACGCTTGTTTGTGTATGGGAGAGCTTCCGGCTCCGCCGGCTCCGCATTTTGTTTTCCTTATAACTCTGTAACCGTTAGGCGGATTCTTTTCAAATTTGGCAGGTTTAGGCAGTAGCCTTGGGGAATTTTTTTGAATATGCTGCAGTGACATTTCAACCAATCAGAGAGGTCACATGACCAAAAATGTCTTTTTTCGATGGGGAAGCTTGTCCGGATGATAACTTGAAAGGAATTTTATCAATTCACCTGAAACTTGGCAAATACATTCATTCTATTAAAATCTGGAAATCATTAGATTTTGGCATTGATTGGTCAAGAAATGGCCGAGTAATTAATGATTAATTAATCATTACGAATTTTCCAAATAAGGAAAACACAAAAATGCTTATATCTCGAAAACCGTGCTAGATAGAGCGATTTCGACGAAATTTTTGACCCGCAGGGTATCTCTGCGGAGTAGTTTTCCCAATTTTCAAAAAATTTTTGTCTCGCCCAAAATGGCGGCCATTTTGAATTTTCGAAATTTTCGCAAAAATTGCAAAACACAAAAATGCTTATATCTCGAAAACCGTGCTAGATAGAGCAATTTCGACGAAATTTTTGACCCGCAGGGTATATCTGCAGAGTAGTTATCCCAATTTTGAAAAAAATTTTTGTCTCGCCAAAAATGGCGGCCATTTTGAATTTTCGAATTTTTCGCAAAAATTGCAAAACATAAAAATGCTTATATCTCGAAAACCCTGCTAGATAGAGCGATTTCGACGAAATTTTTGACCCACAGGGTATATCTGCAGAGTAGCCATGCCAATTTTCAAAAAAATTTTGTCTCGCCAAAAATGGCGGCCATTTTGAATTTTCGAATTTTTCGCAAAAATTGCAAAACATAAAAATGCTTATATCTCAAAAACCCTGCTAGATAGAGCGATTTCGACGAAATTTTTGACCCGCAGGGTATCTCTGCAGAGTAGCCATGCCAATTTTCAAACAAAAAATTTCTCGCAAAAAATGGTGGCCATTTTGAATTTTCGAATTTTTCGCAAAATTGCAAAACACAAAAATGCTTATATCTCGAAAACCGTGCTAGATAGAGCGATTTCAACGAAATTTTTGACCCGCTGGGTATCTCTTCAGAGTAGCCATGCCAATTTTCAAAAAAATTTTGTCTCGCCAAAAATGGCGGCCATTTTGAATTTTCGAATTTTTGCGCAAAAATTGCAAAACACAAAAATGCTAATATTTCGAAAACCGTGCTACATAGAGCGATTTCGACGAAATTTTTTATCTTCAGGGTATCTCTGCAGAGCAGCTATCCCAAAGAGCTTTCACTTGGTGAAGTTTCAGACCCATAGCTAATTGCTCACCTACTCAAAAAGAGTAAATGCGAATTACCTCTAAAAGTATTGCAGATGGCCAATTTTTCTCAAATAACTCATTCACCTACTTTTGGAAGAGCTTTCACATGGTGAAGTTTCAGACCCATAGCCAATTACTCACCTACTCAAAATGAGTAAATGCGAATTATCTCTAAAAGTATTGCAGATAGCCAATTTTTCTCAAATAACTCATTCACCTACTTTTGGGAGAGCTTTCACATGGTGAAGTTTCAGACCCATAGCTAATTATTTACCTACTCAAAATGAGTAAATGCTAATTATCTGTAAAAGTATTGCGGATACCCAATTTTTATCAAATAACTCATTCATCTACTTGTGGGAGAGCTTTCACATGGTGAAGTTTCAGACCCATAGCTAATTACTCACCTACTCAAAATGAGTAAATGCGAATTATCTCTAAAAGTATTGCAGATAGCCAATTTTTCTCAAATAACTCATTCACCTACTTTTGGGAGAGCTTTCACTTGGTGAAGTTTCAGACCCATAGCTAATTACTCACCTACTCAAAATGAGTAAATGCGAATTATCTGTAAAAGTATTGCAGATAGCCAATTTTTCTCAAATAACTCATTCACCTACTTTTGGGAGAGCTTTCACTTGGTGAAGTTTCAGACCCATAGCTAATTACTCACCTACTCAAAATGAGTAAATGCGAATTATCTCTAAAAGTATTGCAGATAAGCAATTTTTGTCAAATTAATCATTCACCTACTTTTGGGAGAGCTTTCACTCTGTGAAGTTTCAGACCCATAGCTAATTACTCACCTACTCAAAATGAGTAAATGCGAATTATCTCTAAAAATATTGCAGATAGCCAATTTTTCTCAAATAACTCATTCACCTACTTTTGGCAGAGCTTTCACTTGGTGAAGTTTCAGACCCATAGCTAATTACTCACCTACTGAAAATGAGTAAATGTGAATTATCTCTAAAAGTATTGCAGATAGCCAATTTTTCTCAAATAACTCATTCACCTACTTTTGGGAGAGCTTTCACTTGGTGAAGTTTCAGACCCATAGCTAATTACTCACCTACTCAAAATGAGTAAATGCGAATTATCTCTAAAAGTATTGCAGATAGCAAATTTTTCTCAAATAACTCATTCACCTACTTTTGGGAGAGCTTTCACTTGGTGAAGTTTCAGACCCATAGCTAATTACTCACCTACTCAAAATGAGTAAATGCGAATTATCTGTAAAAGTATTGCAGATAGCCAATTTTTCTCAAATAACTCATTCACCTACTTTTGGGAGAGCTTTCACTTGGTGAAGTTTCAGACCCATAGCTAATTACTCACCTACTCAAAATGAGTAAATGCGAATTATCTCTAAAAGTATTGCAGATAGCCAATTTTTCTCAAATTAATCATTCATCTACTTTTGGGAGAGCTTTCACTTGGTGAAGTTTCAGACCCATAGCTAATTACTCGTCTACTCAAAATGAGTAAATGCGAATTATCTCTAAAAGTATTGCAGATAGCCAATTTTTCTCAAATAACTCATTCACCTACTTTTGGGAGAGCTTTCACTTGGTGAAGTTTCAGACCCATAGCAAATTACTCACCTACTCAAAATGAGTAAATGCGAATTATCTCTAAAAGTATTGCAGATAGCCAATTTTTCTCAAATAACTCATTCACCTACTTTTGGCAGAGCTTTCACTCTGTGAAGTTTCAGACCCATAGCTATTTATTCACCTACTCAAAATGAGTAAATGCTAATTATCTGTAAAAGTATTGCGGATACCCAATTTTTATCAAATACTCATTCATCTACTTGTGGGAGAGCTTTCACATGGTGAAGTTTCAGACCCATAGCTAATTACTCACCTACTCAAAATGAGTAAATGCGAATTATCTCTAAAAGTATTGCAGATAGCCAATTTTTCTCAAATAACTCATTCACCTACTTTTGGGAGAGCTTTCACTTGGTGAAGTTTCAGACCCATAGATAATTATTCACCTACTCAAAATGAGTAAATGTGAATTATCTCTTAATAGTATTGCAGATAGCCAATTTTTCTCAAATAACTCATTCACCTACTTTTGGAAGACCTTTCACACACGAAAATGAAAAATTGTGAATATCTCGGAAAAGCTATTTCTTCTGCTTTAATGCTCGGCGGGAGATACACACCACGGCAGTGGTCTTGACAAAAATTTTTGTCTCCCCAAAAATGGTGGCCATTTTGAATTTTCAAAGTTTTTGCAAAACACAAAAATGCTTATATCTCGAAAACCGTGCTATATGGAGTGAACTCAACAAAATTTTGGACCTGCTGGGTATCTCTGCAGAGTAGCCATGCCAATTTTCAAAATATTTTTGTCTCGCCAAATATAGCGGACATTTTTAATTTTTTTATTTTTTGCAAAACACAAAAATGCTTATATCTTGAAAACCGTGCTAGATAGAGCAGACTGCGCTGACTTTGGTTGCCACAACAGTATAAGGCTAGAAACGAAGCATTTTCTTAATACTTTAGCACTCACCTTTATATCCTTTTCGGGACGCTTTGTTTTTGCTATGCAAAAACATTATCTTTTTTTTTTGCGAGCGATCCTCTAGTTAAAATTTATCTACACAAAAGCTAATCAAAAGTATTGGTAACATAATCACTGATATCAAAAGAAAATCTAACTTCCAACTAACAGATTTTAATTGTATTTATTGCAGAAATAAATAAATAGCATATCAATGTGTGATAATAGGCTCATTTTGAATGAACTTTACACAGTAGATAATGTGTTATCTAGTTTTTTTGACTTAGCGCAGCTGTTTTTAATTAGTCTCAATTATTCCTATCTTCAGTTAAGAAATGCAATGAACTCAGGATTGATTCTTGTGGATTTTCAAGAAGGACCACTTCATTTCCAGCCAACATATAAATTTGATAAAAAGACCGACACATACGATACAAGGTAACCAAAAAACATCTTTTATAACCTTCTCTTTTATACACTAGAGACTCGTGTGAGGAATGTGCAGAGTCTCCACTTTTAAACGGTTAGTACTTAACTTCAAAATTCTATGAAAAGATTTCTGTTACTTCCTGTTGGACCTTTACACTGGTACCTTCATGTCACAAATTTTGCAGAAATATATATTTAAGATACAGGTGCTACACCCCACTTTTATAGGTTTTATTAGGCGACAAAACCACCTCCAAAGGACGCCACATACCTTCCAAGATTTGGTGTATCATTCACACAACAAGGGGTATAACTAGTGCTGGGAATCGCCTCCAATTTTCATGGTTGATTATTCGTCCATTTTTCCGAGCGATGATCGACCCATAATCGATTATTTTACTGTGTTATTGTTTATTATTTAAGAAACACTTTCCGGGATAAAGTATAGGTCAATCCAGTAAGAATAACAGTGTTCCGACATTTAGAATCTACCAAAAGCACCCACTTCCTGTAAATGTGGCGGTAGACATAAACAAACTTGAAATTCAAGACAAAACTGTCAGTTTATTAAGTAAAAATACCTAAAATATTTTTAAAATACGTGGATATTGATATAAATCAGGAAAGGTATGATATTAGCTTAATAATCGATCATTAGAAAACGTCAGTGACCGACCGCGATTCTACACTGTCACCGACGATTAATCGAGCACACGTCTAATCGCCACACCACTGGGTATAACCCATGTTTATATGCGTTGGGCGAAACACCCTTGTCCTTCAACTACCACCCGAGATTCATATTTGACCTTATGAAACAGTGGCGAAATGTCAATTTACCTCCACTCACCTTGTGTCACCATGTTACACCTAAAGACAATCAAGTCACAACTTTATATACACCATGGACCACACGTTCAGTTACCATAGCAAAAAATTCATCTGTGCATGCTCACATTTGTCCGCTCATGCTCACGAGGTGGAAATTTTAATCATTTCAAACCTTCTGTAGGATCAACAAGGTAATGGCGTTTCACCACTGTGTCACATGGTCGCATAATAATAATAATAGTAGGATTTATATAGCGCAAAATTGATACAAATCCTCTAATGCGCTTAGGTCCAAGAAGGGAGAGTCCAGGGACAGGCATGGGTCGGCATCTAAAAAGCGCCCGCCAGGGTATAACTAAGGTACGAACCTGGGACAGTAATTGAAGGACAGGGACATTTCACCAAATGCCTTTAATCATGGGACGTGCCACTTATAGTGTGAATGGGGTATTACAGTGTTCGCTCTGGCCAAAAATTAAAAAAATTAAAGCGAGACACACCTGTCTCCCTTGACTTGAAAAAGCGAGACAAATGTGAAAAATTGTGAGACATACTTTGCGTCAAGATATTTTGGAATATTTAGTTCCAATTTGAGATTGCATGAAATTCACTTTAGTTAAAAAAATAAGAAAAAGATGTTAAACTAAATGTTCAAATAAATTAATTAATACTGTTTTTTTTCTGTCAATTTTTAAAATTTCATTTCAGAATCAGATCTAACCCTTAATCGTGAGAATACTCTAATTCTTGCAAGAGTTACTGTTACCTCGATTCCTCAAATGAAATAAACCTTATTTTGTCCCTTTATTATCTATTTCTTTGGTTAAATATGTATGTCGTCACTGCTGATAATAGATGAATTTCTTCGGTCAGTGGTTTTGGGTGTTTGTCTACGAAAATATTTACAGAAGACGAGATGAAAATTCAACAAAAAGCACTGAAATCATGCAAGAATACCTGAATTCTCGAAATATGTACATCGTTGCTTCCGATAATGGACCAGTGATGCTTCTAGAGCGCGGGATACGCGATATCTCGCGAGTTTTAGTACTAGCCCGCAATTCGGTATATTCGGCGCGTTCGGTAGAAGACGCGATCCCGCATGTTTACAAAATGGAGGGGCACCGATCGTTTCGCGAGAATTCTTTAATTTTATCATCATGAAGGCTATATTTGGTCGTTTTTTCAGTGAAAAATGTTATTTCATATGAAAACAAAACGGATACTACAGTTTGAAAGTGGATGATGCAAATGTCAGATACTAACAACAATACTGTTGAACCAATTCATACAGCATGTGTGTTACCTCATATCTTCTCATGAATATTAATGAGTTGGGAGCTATGGCCGTGAGTTCTCAAGTTTAAAGTGTTAGATCTTTGTTGAGGGTTCCATTTTATAAAATATTGCTAGAAAACCCCAATGGAAATCGGAAATCTATTACCTCATATCATCTCATAAATATTAATGACTTGGGTGCTATGGCCATGAGTTTCCCAGTTTAAAGCATTTGATCTTTCATCGAGGCGCTTCTAAAAATATTGCTAGAAAAGTATTGTAGAATATGGCCCCAGGTCTTTAATTTTTTTTATCTCCCGCCCGGCGAGCCGGAGGGAGATTATAATTTGCACCATGTGCGTGCGTGCGTGTGTCACGCAGTTTTCTCTGAAACTACTACAGTTACACATTTTTGGTAAATCACAAGTCCTAATGAATTTTTTTGCTCTTCAATATTTTTGGGGTTTGGTGAACTTTGGCCTACTTTTGAGTGAGTAATAGCTATTTTAGCTAATATAATTATATGGCTTATAACTCTAAAACTATTGCATTTACAGTATTTTGTTCTAATATGTTGTTCAGCTACTTTCTCCACAGCTACAACATGGTCAGTAGTTTGGAAGTGTATCTCCATAGCTAAGTGAGTAATAGCTACTTTGTCAATTTTTAATTATAACCATAATGAGTAAATGGCTTATATCTTCATGAGTATTGCAGCTACACAATTTTGTTCCAATATGTTGTTCGGCTACTTTCTCCTCTGCTACAACATGGTCAGTAGTTTGGAAGTGTATCTCCGTAGCTAAGTGAGTAATAGCTACTTTTTCAGTTTTTAATGATAACCATAATGAGTAAATGGCTTATATCTTCAAAAGTATTGCAGCTACACAATTTTGTTCCAATATGTTGTTCAGCTACTTTCTCCACTGCTACAACATGGCCAGTGGTTTGGAAGTGTATCTCTATAGCTAAGTGAGTAATAGCTACTTTTTCAATTTTTAATGATAACCATAATGAGTAAATTGCTTATATCTTCAAAAGTATTGCAGCTACACAATTTCTCTCAAATATGTTGTTCATGTACTTTTTTGTGAACTGTAACATATTTAAGTTTCACAACTGTTCCTCAATGTACAAGTGAGTAATGGCTACTTTATTGCTACTTTTAGTGAAAATGTGAAAAATCAGAAATATCTCTCAAACTGTAAGATATAGAGCAATTTCGAGCAAATTTTTTACCCACAGGGTAGTACTAGAGTATCCTATTGCTAAGGAGGAAAAAGTTTGGTGAACTTTGGCCTACTTTTGAGTGAGTAATAGCGCTTTTACCTAATATAATTATATGACTTATAACTGTCAATGAGTAAATGGCTTATATCTTCAAAAGTATTGCAGCTACACAATTTTGTTCCAATATGATGTTCAGCTACTTTCTCCGCAGCTACAACATGGTCAGTAATTTGGAAGTGTATCTCCATAGCTAAGTGAGTAATAGCTACTTTTTCAATTTTTAATGATAACCATAATGAGTAAATGGCTTATATCTTCAAAAGTATTGCAGCTACACAATTTCTCTCAAATATGTTGTTCATGTACTTTTTTGTGAACTGTAACATATTTAAGTTTCACAACTGTTGCTCGATGTACAAGTGAGTAATGGCTACTTTATTGCTACTTTTAGTGAAAATGTGAAAAATCAGAAATATCTCTCAAACCGTAAGATATAGAGCAATTTCGAGCAAATTTTTGACCCACAGGGTAGTACTAGAGTATCCTATTGCTAAGGGGGGAAAGGTTTGGTGAACTTTGGCCTACTTTTGAGTGAGTAATAGCGCTTTTACCTAATACAATTATATGACTTTTAACTGTCAATGAGTAAATGGCTTATATCTTCAAAAGTATTGCAGCTACACAATTTTGTTCCAATATGATGTTCAGCTACTTTCTCCACAGCTACAACATGGTCAGTAATTTGGAAGTGTATCTCTATAGCTAAGTGAGTAATAGCTACTTTTTCAATTTTTAATGATAACCATAATGAGTAAACGGCTTATATCTTCAAAAGTATTGCAGCTACACAATTTCTCTCAAATATGTTGTTCATGTACTTTTTTGTGAACTGTAACATATTTAAGTTTCCCAACTGTTGCTCAATGTACAAGTGAGTAATGGCTACTTTATTGCTACTTTTAGTGAAAATGTGAAAAACAGAAATATCTCTCAAACTGTAAGAGATAGAGAAATTTCGAGCAAATTTTTGAACCACAGGGTAGTACTAGAGTATCCTATGCTAAGGGGAAAATGGTTTGGTGAACTTTGGCCTACTTACTCACCTCCTCAAAATGAGTAAATGCGAATTATCTCTAAAAGTATTGCAGGTAGCCAATTTTTCTCAAATAACTCATTCACCTACTTTTGGGAGAGCTTTCACTTGGTTAAGTTTCAGACGCGTAGCTAGTTACTCACCTACTCAAAATGAGTAAATGCTAATTATGTCTAACAGTATTGCAGATAGCCAATTTTTCTCAAATAACTCATTCATCTACTTTTGGAAGAGCTTTCACTTAGTGAGGTTTCAGACCCCTAGCTAATTACTCACCTACTCAAAATGAGTAAATGCGAATTATCTCTAAAAGTATAGAAGATAGCCAATTTTTCTTAAATAACTCATTCACCTACTTTTGCGAGAGCTTTCACTTGGTGAAGTGTCAGACCTGTAGCTAATTTCTCACCTACTCAAAATGAGTAAATGCTAAATATCTCGAAAAGTATTGCAGATAGCCAATTTTTCTCAAATAACTCATTCATTTACTTTTGGAAGAGCTTTCACATGGTGAAGTTTCAGACCCATAGCTAATTACTCGCCTACTCAAAATGAGTAAATGCGAATTATCTCTAAAAGTATTGCAGATAGCCAATTTTTCTCAAATAACTCATTCATCTACTTTTGGAAGAGCTTTCACATGGTGAAGTTTCAGACCCATAGCTAATTACTCACCTACTCAAAATGAGTAAATGCGAATTCTCTCTAAAAGTATTGCAGATAGCCAATTTTTCTCAAATAACTCATTCATTTACTTTTGGAAGAGCTTTCACATGGTGAAGTTTCAGACCCATAGCTAATTACTCGCCTACTCAAAATGAGTAAATGCGAATTATCTCTAAAAGTATTGCAGATAGCCAATTTTTCTCAAATAACTCATTCATCTACTTTTGGAAGAGCTTTTCACATGGTGAAGTTTCAGACCCATAGCTAATTACTCACCTACTCAAAATGAGTAAATGCGAATTATCTCTAAAATTATTGCAGATAGCCAATTTTTCTCAAATAACTCATTCATCTACTTTTGGGAGAGCTTTCACTTGGTGAAGTTTCAGACCCGTAGGTAATTACTCACCTACTCAAAATGAGTAAATGTGAATTATCTCTAAAAGAATTGCAGATACCCAATTTTTCTCAAATAAGTCATTCATCTACTTTTGGGAGAGCTTTCACTTGGTGAAGTTTCACGCCCGTAGCTAATTACTCACCTACTCAAAATGAGTAAATGCAAATTATCTCTAAAAGTATTGCACATAGCCAATTTTTCTCAAATAACTCATTCATCTACTTTTGAAAGAGCTTTCACATGGTGAAGTTTCAGACCCATAGCTAATTACTCACCTACTCAAAATGAGTAAATGCGAATTATCTCTAAAAGTATAGGAGATAGCCAATTTTTCTCAAATAACTCATTCATCTACTTTTGGGAGAGCTTTCACTTGGTGAAGTTTCAGACCTGTAGCTAATTTCTCACCCGCTCAAAATGAGTAAATACTAATTATCTCTAAAAGTATTGCAGATAGCCAATTTTTCTCAAATAACTCATTCATCTACTTTTGGAAGAGTTTTCACATTGTGAAGTTTAAGACCCATAGCTAATTACTCGCCTACTCAAAATGAGTAAATGCGAATTATCTCTAAAAGTATTGCAGATAGCCAATTTTTCTCAAATAACTCATTCATCTACTTTTGGAAGAGCTTTTCACATGGTGAAGTTTCAGACCCATAGCTAATTACTCACCTACTCAAAATGAGTAAATGCGAATTATCTCTAAAATTATTGCAGATAGCCAATTTTTCTCAAATAACTCATTCATCTACTTTTGGGAGAGCTTTCACTTGGTGAAGTTTCAGACCCGTAGGTAATTACTCACCTACTCAAAATGAGTAAATGTGAATTATCTCTAAAAGAATTGCAGATACCCAATTTTTCTCAAATAAGTCATTCATCTACTTTTGGGAGAGCTTTCACTTGGTGAAGTTTCACGCCCGTAGCTAATTACTCACCTACTCAAAATGAGTAAATGCAAATTATCTCTTAAAGTATTGCACATAGCCAATTTTTCTCAAATAACTCATTCATCTACTTTTGGAAGAGCTTTCACATGGTGAAGTTTCAGATGCATAGCTAATTTCTCACCTACTCAAAATGAGTAAATGCGAATTATCTCTAAAAGTATAGGAGATAGCCAATTTTTCTCAAATAACTCATTCATCTACTTTTGGGAGAGCTTTCACTTGGTGAAGTTTCAGACCTGTAGCTAATTTCTCACCCGCTCAAAATGAGTAAATACTAATTATCTCTAAAAGTATTGCAGATAGCCAATTTTTCTCAAATAACTCATTCATCTACTTTTGGAAGAGTTTTCACATTGTGAAGTTTAAGACCCATAGCTACTTACTCGCCTACTCAAAATGAGTAAATGCAAATTCTCTCTAAAAGTATTGCAGATAGCCAATTTTTCTCAAATAACTCATTCATCTACTTTTGGAAGAGCTTTCACATGGCAAAGTGTCAGACCCATAGGTAATAACTCACCTACTCAAAATGAGTAACTGCGAATTATCTCTAAGAGTATTGCATATAGCCAATTTTTCTCAAATAACTCATTCACCTACTTTTGGGAGAGCTTTCACATGGTGAAGTTTCAGACCTGTAGCTAATTACTCACCTACTCAAAATGAGTAACTGCGAATTATCTCTAAAAGTATTGCAGATAGCCAATTTTTCTCAAATAACTCATTCATGTACTTTTAGGAGAGCTTTCAGTTGGTGAAGTTTCAGACCTGTAGCTAATTACTCACCTACTCAAAATGAGTAAATGCGAATTATCTCTGAAAGTATTGCAGATAGTCAATTTTTCTCAAATAACTCATTCATCTACTTTTGGAAGAGCTGTCACATGGTGAAGTTTCAGACCCATAGCTAATTACTCACCTACTCAAAATGAGTAAATGAGAATTATCTCTAAAAGTATTGCAGATAGCCAATTTTTCTCAAATAACTCATTCATCTACTTTTGAAAGAGCTTTCACATGGTGAAGTTTCAGACCCGTAGGTAATTACTCACCTACTCAAAATGAGTAAATGCTAATTATCTCTAAAAGTATTGTGGGTACCCAATTTTTCTCAAATAACTCATTCATCTACTTTTGGAAGAGCTTTCACATGGTGAAGTTCCAAACCTGTAGGTAATTACTCACCTACTCAAAATGAGTAAATGCGAATTATCTCTAAAAGTATTGCAGATAGCCAGTATTTTTCAAATAACTCACTTCACCTATATTTTGGGAGAACTTTCAATTAGTGAATTTTCAGATCCATATCTAATTACTCACCTACTCAAAATGAGTAATTGCCTATTATCACTAAAAGTATTGCAGATAGCCAGTATTTCTCAAATAACTCATTCACCTACATTTTGGAGATATTTCACATGCTAAAGTTTTTTTATGAATTATTAAAATAATTTTTAATGCATTAAAATTAATGAAATCATGCACTAAATCGATTATAACTTATTGTATTTAGAGCATTTTGTTAAAATATGTTATTCACCTACTTTTTCCCACAGCAACAACATGGTGAGTAACTTGGGTGTCTATCTCAATAGATAAGTGAGTAATAGCTACTTTTGGATTTTTCACTAACTTCCATCATGAGTGAAATCACTTGTAACTTGAAAACTATTGCATTTAGACCTTCAGGGTAGTACAAAAGTGTCCTATGCAAAGGGGAAAGATTTCAATTTTCGCCACTTTTGGCGGCCATCTTGGATTTTAGCGGGAAAAAATGAAAAAGTGTGAATATCTCGAAAACCATAAGAGATAGAGCGATTTCGAGCGAATTTTTGACCTGCAAGGTAGTACAAGAATGTCCTGTGCAAAGGGGTAAAATTTCAATTTCATCACTTTTGGCAGCCATCTTGGATTTTTGTGGAAAATGGAAAAGTGTGAATATCTCTAAAACCGTAAGAGATAGAGCGATTTCAAGCGAATTTTTGACCAGAAGGGTAGCACAAGAGTGTCCTGTGCAAAGGGGAAAAATATCGATTTTCGCCACTTTTGGCGGCCATTTTGGATTTTTGCGGAAAATAGAAAAGTGTGAATATCTCGAAAACCGTAAGAGATAGAGCGATTTCGAGCAAATTTTTGACCTGCAGGGTGGTACAAGAGTCTCCTGTGCAAAGGGGGAAAATTTCAATTTTCGCCACTTTTGGCGGCCATCTTAGATTTTTGCGGAAAATGAAAAAGTGTCAATATCTCGAAAACCGTAAGAGATCGAGCGATTTCGAGCGAATTTTTGACCCGCAGGGTGATACAAGAGTGTCCTGTCCAAAGGGGAAAAATTTCATTTTTCGCCACTTTCGGCGGCCATCTTGGATTTTTGCTGAAAATGGAAAAGTGTCAATATCTTGAAAAGCGTAACAGATAGAGCGATTTCAAGCGAATTTTCGACCTGCAGGATGGTACAACAGTGTCCTATGCAAAGGGGAAAAATTTCAATGTAGTATTTCTTCCCCTGCGGTTCTCGGCGGGAGATACATACCGCGGCAGTGGTCTTGTTATCCAAGCACTGATTCAGATAAGTAATAAAAATTACGCAGTGGTTAAATCACCGGACATCCCGATATGTAAATTACTGGCTAAATGTCAGGAAATAATTTCATTGGTTGATTTTTTATCGTTATTTTTCCAGGAAATCTGTGACCTCACATCTTCTCATGAATATTAATGAGTTGGTGCTACTGCCGTAAGTTTTCGAGTTAAAGGTATTTGATCTTCATTGAAGCTTCCATTTAATAAAATATTGTAAGAAAAACCCTAGAAATCCATGACCTCATATCTTCTCATGAATATTAATGAGTTGGTACTACGGCCGTAAGTTCTGAGTTTAAAGCATTTGATATTTTTTGAGGCTTTCATTTTGTAAAATATTGCTGCAATCCTAAAACAAGGCATCCTGTGATATAAAGCACTTCCCTAGATGAAGCACTTCCTGACATATAGCCAAAAGTTACATATCGGGACATCCCGGGACATAACCTTGCCTTAAAAATCAATGTGATCTAAGTTGGATCAGTTTCCATCTTCTATTTTTTTTCACAAAGATCCATACAGTAGCATTTGTGTAATCCTGCTAACAAAGATACGGACAGACAAGTGCTTCCGAAATTAATCCCTCTTTGGCGGAGGTACAAGTTCCCATTTTTATTGACCAAGCCCCCACATTTTTCAGACATGGGGGGGAACTGCCCCCACATTTCAAAATTTCTAGAATCAACACTGATGGACAAATTTCTTTGGTTAGTAGTTGTTGTGAGTGTTTTGTCTGGTAGCGACAGTTCTGACGTGTTGGGGAGCTGCTTTTGGGACAACTTGCCCCAGAGTGTGTAAAAACTCGAGAAATTACACTCGAGAGTGAACACTGGTATTAGCTTAGGAGGAATGTAGCGGAGGGGTTCACTCTGATATGAGATTCACCACAGTGTGTAAAATTTCCCTCTTTGCAGAAATTCTTCATCAGTTGCAATGTTAGATACTTAAAATAGGTACAGAAATATTAAGTTATGTATTCCTCATAATTAAGCGGCCCGTCAGGGTTTATGGTCTCCCTTGAATAACTTCTTGAGCTTTCAAATTTTTCTTTCCTTCCTATCTTTCTTTAAAACTATAGGGGCGGGAAAAATTTTTGGGATACTTTATGGAGACCTTGAACTTTAGTTAAGGTAACCTTAAGCATTTTTCAAAAACACCCTGTCATCACGTTTCGGAAAAAAAAACACACCAGTGCTATAAAATTTATCAGGTACATTCTAGACCTAAATCCGCATGTCATAAAGGATTTTCTGATCAATCGAATCATAGATGCCTCAATGGGAAGCATTTGATTTTCTTAAATTTTTTAAAGATAGGTACTTTGTCTGTATCTCAAAAATGGTCAGGATTTCGGTGTTTTGTTGGAATAACTGATTCAGCTACTTTTTGATAATCTTTCACTTGCCAAAGTTTTAGATCTGTATCTAAATATTAAGGTCACCTTAATGTCAAAAAAGGCTGTTTTAACCCACCAGTTCGCTTAGTTTTTCACTTTTTTCAATCAAACTTGTCATATATATTAAGATTTACCAAAGGATTATCCTGACTTTATGGTGACCTTAAACGGAGGCATCCGGTGGATACTTTGTTTAGCAATCGCTACGCCGCCGCACGTAGAGAGATTTTCGGCGTTAGCACTCTCAAAAGAAAACTACACCAGCTAGGTTCACCAAATTTGCAGGATATCTTCATTAGGGGGTAAGCTTCTCTGGGACTGAAATTAGCCTTATTCTGAAAAACAAGATGACCGCCTCGGGCATTTCTTTGAAAATGATCTACATTTTTCTACTGGCTGTTTCTCACAGGTAGAAGGTTGAATCTCTTCATAGGTGATATGTATAACAGATTTATATGTCCTCTACAACCTTACAGACATTTGACCTTGAAGCTCTTAATTCAAAGTCATCCACAGAGTGCCAAAGTAACCCACACAGCGGACTTTAAAAGTGCCTATATCTCCCTTATTATTGGCCCTAGAGGTTTGCGATGTGAAACCAACCTATAGGAAATCATGTCCTGCAAATCTTCTGATGTTGTCAGATTTTTAACTCACTTATTATTGGTCCTAGAGGTTTTGGATAGAAAACCAACACATAGGAAATCATGGGCTGTGAATCTTCTGGTGTGGTTGGATTTAATCTTGGGTCCCTCCTTCAAGATCAAACAAGGATAGCCAAACTTAAAAGTGCCTATAACTCGCTTATTATTGGTCGTAGAGGTTTGGGATGGTAATCCAAACTATAGGAAATCATGGGCTGGAAATCTTCTGGTATGGACAGATTTGACCTTGGGCCCCTCCTTCAAGGTCAAACGAGGATAGCCAAACTTAAAAGTGCCTTATAACTCACTTATTATTGGTCCAAGAGGTTTGGGATGGTAAACCAACCTACAGGAAATCATGGAATTGGAATCTTCTGGTGTGATCGGATTTGACCTTGGGCCCCTCCTTCAAGGTCAAACGAGGATAGCCCAAGTTAAAAGGGCTTATAACTCGCTTATTATTGGTCCTAGAGATTTGCAATGTGAAACCAACTTAAAGGAAATCATGGGCTGGGAATCTTTTGATGTGGTCAGATTTGACCTTGGACACCTCCTTCAAGGTCAAATGATCACAGCTAAACTTAAAAGTGCTTATAACTTGCTTATTTTTGGTCCTAGAGGTTTGCTATGTAAATCCAACTTATAGGAAATCATGGGCTGGGAATCTTTTGATGTGGTCAGATTTGACCTTGGACCCCTCCTTTAAGGTCAGATGAGGACAACCAAACTTAAAAGTGCTTATAACTCGCTTATTATTGGTCCTAGAGGTTTGCAATGTGAAACCAACTTGTAGGAAATCATGGGCTGGGAATCTTCTGATGTGGTCAGATTTGACCTTAAGCCTCTCCTTCAAGGTCAAACGATAGTTCACTGACTTTGGTGAGTTGTCTTTCCGGTGGATACAAATTTGCATCAGTTCTCTGATGCGTAGGTCTAGTTTTAGTATATTTTTCTTCTGAGCCTTCAGCTGTATTATTCTGATAATTTCCCCTACTTTGTCAGAAATATTTTTGTTTGCAGAAGTCTTAATTGTTATATATCTGTTTTCTTTCAGCGGCAAGCAGAGAAAACCAGCTTGGTGTGACCGAATCCTGTGGCTTTGTCATGAAGACTCATTCCAAGGTGTTGATTTGTCTGTCCGCCAGACATCCTATACTAGTCTCATGGAATATACACTCAGTGACCATAAACCTGTGATAGGGGATTTTGTTATACAGGTGAGAAAATAGACACTCACCATAAGTTAATGCTACAATCCAAAGGAATTTTTCAAATTTGCTCGAAAAATAAAATATGGATGAATTTCAGAGTTTCTTCGATGTTGTATTAGTCAAGCTGTAAAATGTTTGGTGGATGTTACGTTGTGACACAGAATTACTACCATAAATGAAATAATTTATGGCTAAAGGTTTGACTTTTTGGATATTAAGGCACTGCGTATTGACAAACATAATATAACTACAGTATTAAGCATTTCTGCTCAATATTTTATGCTTTTGGTGTTAAATATTTTCAGGACACCAGTTATTTACAAATGCAAGTCGTTTTTGTTTATGTTTGGAGGTATCCAATTTGTTGTCTTTAACATTACCATAAGCACTTGTAGAGATATCTCTTTCTCAGCTAGATATCAAAATATACACTTATCAACCACAAACCTGTGATAGAATACTCACAGGTAAAGAAATACAGTTAACATTGAACTTTAAGTAAAAGTTACTGTTACAAATTTCATTGTACATTGTTCAGCTGCTGGAATAAAAAGATGGATTTGTTCACTCTCACAGTGAAACTAAACAACAAAGCCCCACCAATGTATCACTGTATGTTCATTTCTATGAAAGCTTGCCTGTGAGTAAACGTGAACACATATTGAAATAAGCTGATGGTAACTGACAGTTTTCCTAGAAAAAGTTCAGTCTGATTTTAAAAGCAAACCACTAGAGGTATCATCATCAAACAATTATAAGTTCACTATATCAATAGTAATGATACTAACTCCACCTGATATCTCAGTATGTTAACAACTCTTTCCACATGTGTACAACAGTCGTGCTGGTTTTGTGTCTGTGTGCAGGTATTAGAATGTGCGGAGGAGTTGCCCGTCATGTTTGAGTGTTTGGAATCCTGGTGCAGCAGTAAAGATGCCAAGTGTCTGTACACTCTTCCTCAGTCTCTGCCACTCTCAAAGTGGGACTGGATCGGCCTCTACAAGGTACTTAAACCAATGTTCTGGCAAGCCACGGTCATTCTCAGTGGCTACATATGAGATCAACCAGTCACTGCCCATTGTAATTTTGGATTAGGGTGAGCCTATATATGGTACTTAAACCAACATTTTAACATGACAGAGTCATTCAGATTGGCTAATTATGGGAGCTGCCCGACACTGCCAGTGGGAAATTAATCCGGGGTTAGCCTATACAAAGAAGAAGAACAAACATTCTGACATGACTAGGCCATTCTTATTGTCTGTATATACTAGTGTCCTAATCACTTCCAGTTTCAGTGTAAGACTGAGTCGGCCTCTTCAAGGTGTTGCAGTGAAACTGTGATAAATATGATGTGGGTAATACTGGTAGGTAAGGCTTTTTACAAAAATCCTTTATGCAGACAGTATAGAATGGGGCAATTTTACTTTACTGGTACGGGATCCGCCATATTTGATAATTGCAGGAAATTGTCAAGGAAATGTGAAATTAAATTAACAGAGTTATAAATGGGGGAAAGCCCCCAACCCCCATAAATAGTATTCCTGTGTATTACAATAAAAATAAAAGGATGGAATCGCTAAAAACGTTAAGTATATTATCGCCCAAATCTCGTACCGGTAAAGTAAAAACTAGCCTATAGAATACCCAGAGACAATTAGAATTGTCCCTTCAGTTTGCTTCACTGCAGAAAAAAAAAATCCTGATGGGCAACTAATTTCTTCCGGATTTTGTCGGGTAAAAAATAAAAAACGAAGCCAATAAAAAATATACAGTCCTCTTGACTCACCGTATTAATGGTTTTGAAAGGCTACTAAGTAACGTATCACTTTCGTCTATATCAACAGTAGAATTTACTTATTTCACTTTATTACTTAAGCAGTTTATGGTCAGATTTGTACATTAAAAATGTATCATGACATCAGATTTATATATTGTATATTAGTAAAAATGGTCAGTACTCTGTCTGTAGGACAGAACTGTATTGTGGATGTAATGGGGTTTTGTGATTTCCAAAAAAAAAAAAAAATTGTTAGTTGTGTTGCTTCCATAGTGCTGTCTTCCACAACTTTATCACTGTGGTGTGGTCTTCATTATCAAAGATAACATAAATCCAATCAAATGTCTTATTATCACTGAAAAATTTTATTACAAAATGTATCTTGTAAAGGAATGAAAATATATCCAGCATGAACAAATCTTTCAATTAACATTTAATTATAACACAGTTCTTTGAAACAATGGTTTGCAGATATTTAAGATTAAGTAAAATCTTTTTTATCAATCAAAATATAGCTTTAATTTCCAAACTTGCTATCCAAATGTTCAATTTTATGAACCATTTTCCCAAATATTGTCTACTTCAGGACCTCTTCTATTCGATGAAACTTATATTATCCAAGAATTTCCCAGCCTGACCTTAAGTCAGAATATTTGTGATTGTTTACTGGTGCCCAAATGTTTTCAGTGCAGAATCTTGCACTGTTTTTCCTAGTGTTATTAATGGTATTCCAGTATCCAGTATATTGTTTCGGTGTGATAGGAACAAGGAAATCTGCAACATTATTATTTCAGACTTTCTCATGGTTGATACTTCTCATGGCTAATTTCTATAAACGATACCACCACTAGTTTTCCCTGTACCTTCATGTACCTGTCATGATATGACCCTGTAGGGTGAGTTATAGGTAACAATGCACCCAAATCAATCAATTAATTAGGCCCTTTAGATAATGGAGGATCTACTGTAATTGTGCATAGTTTCCTGTGACTGTTATGCTGAATAAATTATTTTCAGAAAAGCTTCAGACATCCAAAGGACTATGTCACCTACATATGGGCACCTGATAATGGGCAAACTGACAAAGAAGGTATAACAACTTTTGAAATGGAAATAGACAAGGACTACCTAAAAGACTTGGTTGGTGCTTTCCAGTTGGCATATTTCAGCAGCAAAAAGAATTGCATTGTTGGATATTCAAATGTTTTCAATGTAAGTATTTGAACATACATTTAATATACCAGTTGAAATTTCTATATGACAAATATGATGTATTTGATATCCAAATATATTTGTTACCAGTTAGCATACATCTAACAGTACAGAGAATTGTATTATTGAATATGTAAATATTAATGATATTTTATTCTGAAGCATGTGATCAGTATCATTCCATGACCACCAAATTACCTGCTACTAGTTCACGTATACATTTGCAACAAAAAAACAAATGGAATTCAAGTGATTCTGCGCCCTCGGAGTAGTGTTTGCCATAGGATGTGAAATTCCCTGACTTTCTGCAATAGATGAAAGGGACTTTGGTAGCCAAGTGACTAACAGAAGTAGCCTTATAAGCCAGGTGACTAGTTTGGTAATGATTCACCAAGTCCTCACCTTTGTGGTGTCAGTGGCTGTGGGACTACAAAATTTGGTGTTAATCACTTGGTTTTTGTAGCTGTGGTCTTTGTGGCTAAATGGTGAGCAAGTTTGGTGTTAATCACCTGGCCTCTTGTCTCAATGGTCTTTATGGCTAAATGGTTAGTAACTTTGATGTTAAATCGCTTGGCTGTCATTTTATATGGCTGATTGGCTAATAAGTTTGGTGTTCATCACTTGGGTTTTCGTCTCTGTTCTCCTAGCAGCCAAATAGAGAGTACATTTGGCATTTAATCATTTAACCTTTATCTCTGGGTTTTCATTCCGACTATGAGGTCGATTGTTTGAGTTGTTGAATTACTTAGCTGTCATTTCTGCAGATAAGTGGTTAGCGAGTTTGACATTTAATTAATGGGCTTTCATTTTTGCCTGGCCGAGTGGGATTTTATCACTTAGCTTACATTCCTCTGATCAAGTGGTTGCAAGTGTGGCACGTAATCACTTGACACTCAGTCTAATGTGGTTATGGGTTCATGGCATCATGTTTCTACCCTCATAGGCAGCAAAATAGCTATAATACTCATTTGATACAAAATAACGAACACTGCTTACAAAACCCCACAACTAGTTCTCAAAAAACATTTACTTTTTTATCACAATTAAAATGCAAGCCCAATAAGTAGAACTCTATGTGCTAAAGTTTCAATTCACACAGAAGTAAGCAGTGTTTGTAAAACCTCCATCTAGCTTCACCTTATACCTGCAAAACTATAGCATTTTCTGATGTTAGGATCTCAAAACTTACATTGGTCCCACATGTACAGATTCATCGATATCAAGTGTTCAGAAGACAATTTTTTCCAATAAGATTTACCCTGTTATCTAGAATACAGGGCTAAGTACAATTATCTTCCTAGTCCCTTGAAATTCAGCTTATCACTGTTTAACTGTATTTGTATATATAGATCACCTTGACAGAGGACAGCTCTTCTGACAGTTCTAGTGATGAAGAAGATTTCAAACGATCTACTCGCAAGAAGAAAACTAATTAATATATCTCTCAGACAACTCAGTTGCTCAAACCTGGCCACAAATATTACAAATACCATATCAGCTCTTTTAAGCACCCATGGACAATGTGAACAAATATTTGTAAAAGTTGGGGATGGACATTTACCACAATGATAACCAGCCAGATATTCCAAAAGAAATGACCCCCTATTTAGGTATTTGCGTGTATACACCTACAGCTAAGTTGTTGTCAGTGTAAACAGATCTCTGTGACATAAAATGTGAAATAACTGCTAAAATAAGGACATATTAGCAATTAATTTGCTAAGATTAATGGAGGGGTGCTTAAGAAACCATGGGCAATACCGAAGCGCTGCACTGGTGATATATAACAATGATTCACACCATTTAAATCTTATTGACCATATGCTTTTTAGCTGCCGAACCTAAGTGCTTAGTGTCTTTGTCTTTCTTAAATGCAGTGTTATGAAGTTATAAAACAGAAAGAGAGAATGAAATGTGATAAAAGAATATTGAAAAGAAAAAGGTTTTGTGCCACCAAATGTATTTGGGAAAACAATCATATACACATTTAACTTGCAAAGTTAGGGGATTATAAAATTCGCAATTAAAAAGATGTAATTTCTTTGCCCAATTTGTAATATAGATGTAATTTCTTTGCCCAATTTGTAATATAGATGTAATTTCTTTGCCCAATTTGTAATATAGATGTAATTTCTTTGCCCAATTTGTAATATAGATGTAATTTCTTTGCCCAATTTGTAATATAGATGTAATTTCTTTGCCCAATTTGTAATATAGATGTAATTTCTTTGCCCAATTTGTAATATAGATGTAATTTCTTTGCCCAATTTGTAATATAGATGTAATTTCTTTGCCCAATTTGTAATATAGATGTAATTTTTTTATATATAAAAAGTGCCTGTAGCTTGTGCATTGAAATGTTAAGTGCAAACTAGCCAACTTTACAATCACTGCAAACGTGATGTATTCTATTTTGTTTATTTCATCCTTATGTGGTGAAGTACTGACACATTTGTCCAAATATGACCCTGTTCAGTTGAAAAAAAAACAACCTAATTTTGAGAAATCGTGGATCAGTCACTGTGTGTGCAAACATGTATAATTTGGTTTCCTTTCAAGGAAAAACCTGACTTCTTGAGTGTTTGATTACAGTTGCATTTTGTACTTGATGTTTAAATATATCATTTTTTTAGGCTTAATATGCCATGAAAAAAATGAATTTTCAAATTTTTTTTAAAATGGCAATGAAAATGCATGGATAAATTCTGCCGTACAATGAAGTATTAAGCAAACAAATTTGTTCCCTATTTCAGCCATCTTCAATTTTCACATTATTCCAAAAATTATTAATATCTTACACAAAACACTTCATACTAGTCCATTGTCTGATTCCATACAGCTAAAATGTGTGCCGGTATTTGCAAGTTATTTTGTGCAATGATTTCTATGTGTTCCATTATTTTTTTAATTCTTTTTGCATACAAAATGCTATTCCTTGTGCATATATATATATATATATATATGGTTTAATACGGTAACAAAGTTTATATTTTTAAAGAATTAATAGTATGTCTTTCTTATGATTTTATATCTCTTGGCACAATGTAGATACATGTATGTATTTTTTTTTTTTTTTTTCAAAAATATAATTGTAGTTTTTTTTCACCCAATTCCAGAAGGGCTGGGTTATATTTGTCCCCTGTGCAATCCAGGAGGCCACTGAAGTTGATTAGTATCAGGGCCAAATCTGACAGCATCTGTTACCATGACAACACTTATTGTTTTTGCTTCGTTTTTCTCTCGCTTACCTTTTAATTTTTTAGGTGTATTAGAGTTATACCCCAGCATGGATTTTTACCAAATTTTTAGGAAAGTTTATTTTTAGATTTCTAGGAACTAAAGCTGATTAGTTTTTGCCAATATTTATCATTTTTTACCCCACAGCCCTTAAGGGCTGTCGGGGTATTGTTTTCACCCATGGTGTCCGGATGGGCGGGCGGCGGGAATTTTTTTTGTCCGGGCTGTATCTCAGAAACCGTAAGGTGTAGGAAGTTGATACTTGGTAGGGACATTGGTTAGGGGGTGTAGGTGTGCAATGTCATGGTGTGACCTTGATTTGACCTTTGACCTTGCTGTAGTGACCTTGAGTTTGAAAATCTTGTCCGGGCTATATCTCAGAAACCATAAGGTGTAGGAAGTTGATACTTGGTAGGGACATTGGTTGGGGGGTGTAATTGTGCAACATCATGGTCTGACCTTTATTTGACCTTTGACCTTGCCGTAGTGACCTTGACCTATAAAATCTTGTCCGGGCTATATCTCGGAAACCGTAAGGTGTAGGAAGTTGATACTTGGTGGGAATATTGGTTAGGGGGTGTAGTTGTGCAACGTCATGGTGTGACCTTGATTTGACCTTTGACCTTGCCATAGTGACCTTGACCTATAAAATCTTGTCCGGGCTATATCTCGAAAACCGTAAGGTGTAGGAAGTTGATACTTGGTAGGGACATTGGTTAGGGGCTATAGGTGTGTATTATCATGGTGTGACCTTAATTTGACCTTTGACCTTGTCGTAGTGACCTTGACCTTTAAAATCTTGTTGCACCTTTGGGTCTGTCTTTTGATGCAGATTAAGCACTGTTAATTCATATTAGAATTTATTAAGAATTTTACTTTCATAACTTCCCATTGTAAGAGATAGAATTTCATCAAGTGAGCCACAGATTTTGCTCCAACACCGCACATAAGCATTCATTAAATGTATTACCACTTCTGTATGCATGGTAATATTCAAAACATCTAAACCATAATTCGGCCATACAGATGTAGATAAAGAGTGTTGAATTTTAGTTTACTGATTAATGCTGTCATCTTGTTATTGAATTATCTTGTTTTAATAGTTCATCTTTACATGCATTATCTTTCTTTTAAACATTATTTTCTCCATTTAAACATTGTTTGGAACTTTATATAACTGACAGTGCTCTGAAAGTATCCTGAACTTTGTACTGGTACAGTACTTCTATATCTCATGGTGTTGAAAATATTTCCCTAGGCTGTGGGGTACGGGCATCTCTGATGCTATTTTTGCTTATGTCTAGCAACATCTCAACATCCTTTTTTTTTCTACATTAAGATTGTCTCTGCAGTTCAACCAATCCATGGATTTTTAAATAGTTTCTCTTACATTGAAAATGGTGGACATTCTGCCAAATGTCTCTTGGTGCTTTTCAATTATACATGCCTGTTTGGGTTCCCTCCTGGCATGGCTGGCTAGTTTAAGCTCGAGGCTCGGTAGACCTTGCGCTTCTAAAAATCACCTGTTTTTGTTGTTTTTTTTTTGTTTTGTTTTTTTGTCTTCGAACTTTCATGAATTGTGGCGCTGTGTGATGAGTATTTGTCTGCTCACTGAAGTTCAGCAGCAATGAGATACAGTAGTACTTGGATGGTTGACCGTCTGAGTTCTACACGAGCTGTGGGATGTGTCTCAGTTGAAATTTGTTTGTGTCACCAGACTTTCGTAAATTCTAGTGCACTACTCGTGTCTGATGACTTGCGCTAGGGGACCAAAACACCTTTCGGCTTTATTTTTTTATATGTGACTACTCTCCATGAGTGTGCTCTTTATCAAATAGTATCAAAAGATTACCCAGGTTTAAAAAGTTAAATTAATTTCATCGAAATACATTTTGTAATGAGTTAAATCTCTCAGTATAATCAAACAGGTTTTTGTGGCAGCATACTTGACAGTTTGGCATTTAATTGATCTCACCTGTGAAGCAATTTGTTGCTCATATCAACATGAGGTACACAATAGTCAGCCCTGATTTAACCTTAATAACTGTTGACATAGACATAAAACACAAACATTGTCCTGAGTAAAATGATCATCTAGAAAGAATCCGTGAGAAATTACAGAAAGCTAATGTAAACATACCATTTAAATTACCACAAGACTTTGTCTAGCAGAGTAGAGCACCACATTCAGATAGTATTTGTGTATTTTACTCTCGTACACTATAGTTAAACTAGTTCTCTTGGATTATCATATGCATATTGTTTGTTTTATGTCTCACAATCACTGTATCATTAAGAGAGGTATATTGTGTTTTGTTGTAAATACCATAATTTTATATTAATAAATATATGTGTGGACCTTTCATAATTAAGCGTCCCTTGAAAAGGGGACGCTTATTGGTTTCACCCCCGGTTTTCAGTCAGCCGCCGCCGCCGCATTATCGTCTTCCTTGAATATCTCCCTTGTTATTAGGCCTATCCAAATGATATGTGGCAGTTGTCTTCTATAGGCGTGGGGAAATTTTTTGACAGGCATAAATTTGACCTTTATCAAGGTCACATTATCAAAAATTCAAAAAAAAGTTTACTTCCTTTTCACTAGATTTCCTCAGAAAGTACCAGGTGTGGGTCAACCAAATTGGTATGCACATTCCTGACAGAAGAATCTAGGCGCCAGTCGATATTGGGATCAATCGGGCCATAATTGACCGATTGACAGGCGATTGATTATCGGTTCATAAAAAATTTGCTAAGATTAAGCCTTGAACTCGCTTATTATTGGTCCTAGAGGTTTGGGATGGTATACCAACATGTAGGAAATCATGTGCTGGGAATCTTCTGGTGTGGTCAGATTTGACCTTGGGCCCCTCGATCAAGGTCAAACGAGCAGAGCCAAACCTAAAAGTGCTTATAACTCGCTTATTGTTGGTCCTAGAGGTTTGGGATGGTATACCAACATATAGGAAATCATGAGCTGGGAATCTTTTGGTGTGGTCGGATTTGACCTTGGGCCTCTCCTTCAAGGTCAAACGAGCATACCGAAACTTAAAAGTGTTTATAACTCGCTTATTATTGGTCCTAGAGGTTTGGAATGGTTAACCAACATATAGGAAATCATAGGCTGGGAATCTTTTGGTGTGGTCAAATTTGACCTTGGGCCTCTTCTTCAAGGTCAAACGAGCATAGCCAAACATAAAAGTGCTTATAACTCGCTTATTATTGGTCCTAGATGTTTGGGTTGGTAAACCAACATGTAGGAAATTATGGGCTGGGAATCTTCTGGTGTGGTCGGATTTGACCTTGGGCCCCTGGTTCACGGTCAAACGAGGCTAGCCAAACATAAAAGTGCTTATAACTCGCTTATTATTGGTCCTAGAGGTTTGGGATGGTAAACCAACATATAGGAAATCATGGGCTGGGAATCTTCTGGTGTGGTCGGATTTGACCTTGGGCCCCTCGTTCAAGGTCAAACGAGGCTAGCCAAACTTAAAAGTGCTTATAACTCGCTTATTATTGGTCCTAGAGTTTTGAGATGGTATACCAACATGTAGGAAATCATGGGCTGGGAATCTTCTGGTGTGGTTGGATTTGACCTTGGGCCACTCCTTCAAGGTCAAACGAGCATAGCCAAACTTAAAAGTGCTTATAACTCGCTTATTATTGGTCCTAGAGGTTCTGGATGGTAAACCAAGATGTAGGAAATCATAGGCTGGGAATCTTCTGGTGTGGTCGGATTTGACCTTGGGCCTCTCGTTCAAGGTCAAACAAGCATAGCCAAACTTAAAAGTGCTTATAACTCGCTTATTATTGCACCTAGAGGTTTGGGATGGTAAACCAACATATAGGAAATCATAGGCTGGGAATCTTTTAGTGTGGTCGGATTTGACCTTGGGCCTCTTCTTAAAGGTCAAACGAGGATAGCCAAACATAAAAGTGCTTATAACTCACTTATTATTGGTCCTAGAGGTTTGGGATGGTAAACCAACCTGTAGGAAATCATGGGCTGGGAATCTTCTGGTGTGGTCGGATTTGACCTTGGGCCCCTCGCTCAAGGTCAAACGAGGATAGCCAAACTTAAAAGTGCTTATAACTTGCTTATTGTTGGTCCTAGAGGTTTGGGATGGTATACCAACATATAGGAAATCATGGGCTGGGAATCTTTTGGTGTGTTCGGATTTGACCTTGGGCCTCTTCTTCAAGGTCAAACAAGGATAGCCAAACATAAAAGTGCATATAAATCGCTTATTATGGGTCCTAGAGGTTCTGGATGGTAAACCAACATGTAGGAAATCAAAGGCTGGGAATCTTCTGGTGTGGTCGGATTTGACCTTGGGCCCCTGGTTCAAGGTCAAACGAGCATAGCCAAACTGAAAAGTGGTTATAACTCGGTTGTTATTGGTCCTAGAGGTTTCAGATGGTAAACCACAATGTGGGAAATCATTGGCTGGGAATCATCTGGTGTGGTCGGTTTTGGCCTTGGGCCTCTCCTTCAAGGTCAAACGAGCATAGCCAAACATAAAAGTGCTTATAACTCGCTTATTATTGCTCCTAGAGGTTTGGGATGGTAAACCAACATGTAGGAAATCATGGGCTGGGAATCTTCTGGTGTGGTCGGATTTGACCTTGGGCCCCTGGTTCAAGGTCAAACGAGGATAGCCAAACTTAAATGTGCTTATAACTCGCTTATTATTGGTCCTAGAGGTTTGGGATGGTATACCAACATGTAGGAAATCATGGGCTGGGAATCTTTTGGTGAGGTCGGATTTGACCTTGGGCCTCTTCTTCCAGGTCAAACGAGGATAGCCAAACATAAAAGTACTTCTAACTCACTTATTATTGGTCCTAGAAGTTTGGGATGTCATCCAACATGTAGGAAATCATGGGCTGGGAATCTTCTGGTGTGGTCGGATTTGACCTTGGACCTCTCCTTCAAGGTCAAACGAGTATAGACAAACTTAAAAGTGCTTATAACTCACTTTTTATTGGTCCTAGAGGTTTGGGATGGTAACCAACATGTTGGAAATCATGGGCTGGGAATCATCTGGTGTGGTCAGATTTGACCTTGGGCTTCTCCTTCAAGGTCAAACAAGCATAGCCAAACTTAAAAGTGCATATAACTCGCTTATTATTTGTCCTAGAGGTTTGGGATGGTAAACCAATATGTAGGAAATCATGGGCTGGGAATCTTCTGGTGTGGTCAGATTTGACATTGGGCCTCTCCTTCAAGGTCAATCGAGCATAACCAAACTTCAAAGTGCTTATAACTTGTTTATTATTGGTCCTAGAGGTTCTGGATGGTAAACCAACCTACTGGAAACCATGGGCTGGAAATCTTTTGGTGTGGTCCAATTTGACCTTGGGCCTCTCCTTCAAGGGCAAACGAGGATAGCCAAACATAAAAGTGCTTATAAGTCACTTATTATAATAATTATATCCCCAGACGAAAGTCGGGGATATATTGGATTCAGGTCCGTCGCGCCGCCGCCGCCGCCGCCGCCGCCGCCGCCGCCGCCGCCGTAGAAATTTCCTTGTGGACGCGATAACTCAAAAACAAATTAATATTTTTTTTTCAAACTTGGTACACATGTTGAGGGTGCCCAAAGGAAGATCCCTATTTTAAGGTGACCTTAAACTCCCAGTAAAAAAGAACTTATGGCCACCTTAAGGTCAGAAATTGGACTTTTGGCCACTTAGAGCCCTGTAGGTCACAAACTATGATGCTCAGCTGGCTGAAATTTTACCTGACAACACATTAATATGTTCTTAGTACATGTGCCGAAAATCACGACTTTAAGTTGAGGAGAAAATTGTCCTTGAGGCCCATAAATACCCCCACTTAGGGATTTTTTGCTATACTTTTCACATATTTTGCCCTATAATTTGGAAGTGGTAATTCTGATGAGTCTCAAACTGTGCTAGGTATAACTTTGATATGTAATCCTTGTCTGTAGAAAATTTTAGGGCTGTAGGTTTACCCAAAGGGGTCGACTTAAGGTCTCAAAAGTGCCCACAGAGACCCAATTTATGCACTTTTTGCCACTTTCAAGCACTGTAGCTTTCAAACTATGTCTCTCATCTAAGTTAAATATCATCTGGGAATATATCTATGTGTTTTCTTATATGTGCCCCAACATTTAGTCCTTTAATGGACAGTTAACCTGTGTATCAGGACCATAAACACCCACCCGAGTGACCCTTACAAGACATTTTTCACATCTTTTTCCCTGTAACTTGGAAATGGTAAGTCTGAGAAGTTTCAAACTGTATTAGATATATATTCTGTGTGTAATCTTAGTATGTAACAGATTTTAAGTCTGAAGCTTTAATTTTGAAGGTCAAATTGAGGTCTCTAAAAGGCTCCCAAAGACCCAATATTTGGACTTTTTGCTACTTTTAAGCCCTGTGACTGTCAAACTATGTGACTGATAGAGCTCAAATCCTATCTGGGAAGATATTAGTATGTTATTTATATATGTGCCAAAAATTAAGGCTTTAAGAAGACATTTAACCTGTGTATGAGGACCATATATCCCCACCCGAGTGACCATTTTTAGACATTTTTCACATATTTTGCCCTGTAACTTGGAAATGGTAAGTCTAAGAAGTTTCAAACTGTATTAGATGCATATTCTATGTGTAATCTTAGTATGTGACAAATTTTAAGTCTGAAGCTTTAATTTGAAGGCCACATTTAGGTCTCTAGAAGGCCCCATAAAGACCCAGTATTTGGACTTTTTGCCAATTTTAAGGCCTGTGACTGTTAAACTATGTGACTGATAGAGCTGAAATCTCATCTGGGAATACATTATTATGTTCTTTTTACATGTGCCAAAAATCAAGGCTTCAAGTAGACATTTAACCTGTGTATGAGGACCTTCAACACCCACCTGAGTGACCCTTTTAAGACATTTTTCACATATTTTGCTCTGTAACTTGGAAATGGTAAGTCTGAGAAGTTTCAAACTTTATTAGATACATATTCTATGTGTAATCTTAGTATGTAACAAATTTTAAGTCTGAAGCTTTAATTTGAAAGCCACATCGAGATCTCTAAAAGGCCCACAGAGACCCAATATTTGGACTTTTTGCCACCTTTAAGCCCTGTGACTGTTAAACTATGTGATTGATGGAGCTGAAATCCCATCTGGGAATGCATTATTATGTCCTTTTTACATATGGCGAAAATCAAGGTTTTTAGTAGACATTTAACCTGTGTATGAGGGCCATAGACACTCGCCCAAGTGCCTTTTTGGACATTTTTTCCGTATTTTGCCCTGTTATTTGGAAATGCTTAGTGTGACAAGTCTTAAACTGTATTATATATAATTTTTGTTTGTTATGTATGTCCCCCAAAAAGTTTCAGATCTGTAGTTTAATTGCTAAGGTCTCTTTAACAATTGTAAAATGCCCACAGAAACCCAATTTATGGACATTATGCCACTTTAAAGCCCAGTAACTGTCAAACTATGTGGGTTATAGAGCTGAAATCTTTGAATTTTTAAAAGGAAATGCCTGTCTATTTCAATTTTGAATATTAATAATGTTATGGCTATCTTAGTCTTTTAAGAACTTATTTTTGTGTGTTATACCTCTGCTTGCTGAGTTTTTAACTTTTTAAAATGAAACTGGTTAAACGCCGGTTAAACATATTCAAGTAGACAAAATGGACACTTTAAGTGAGCTTTAAGTCCCAATATTAATGAAATTATATCCGTATGTAGTAAAACTAGGGGATTTTTAACCCTCAACTAGCCCAGTTTTATTCAACTTGCCTCAGTTAATTTTGACACAGCTCCTACAGTTATGAACTCATTTCAGTTGATAATCACATACTTAAAATTCTCAATTCTTTTTGTATTTGAGTACCCCTTTTATATAGATTGTTTGTTTACCATTTATGCTGTAGCACTCCATCTCTTTGAGAGAACATGTAAACTGTGTAAAAAAGATGTAGAAGATGAGATACATTTTGTTTCTGTTTGTCCAGCTTTAGAGCTGATTCGTATGAAATATTTCAAAATTTTAAATATAGATAAATCTGAATTATTAATAGATCAATTATCAAGGGTATTAACTCATATGAATGTCAATATGGTTATTAATTTTATTTTTGATTTGTGGCAAGAAAGAAAAAGTAAATTATATTGTTAATTTTTATGTATTGAATTGCTGTTTTTATTTACTGTATCTTACCTCAAAATATGTTTGCTCTGTTTGTTATTAACTCTCTATTTAAAGTGACTTATAAGCCCATATAGGGCTGGGTATTACTTCAATAGTTTTTGTATAATCCTTGTCAACATAATACATGTCACTATAATAAACTAATAAACTAAACTAAGTCCCAACCCACATCCCCCACCCAGATTCCCCCCACCCACCTCTGGGACCTCCAGCTATATTGAGTGACACTAAATAAACAAAGGTATTTAATGATATCAGATGAGAAACAAAGACCTCAATGGGGTTGCAGATCTTGTGTAATAGTGAGAGAGGTGTGGAGAAGGGGAGAGGGGTGGGGGTGGGAGGTGGTGGTCTTCATTACATATAACACAAAGGGGAGTCAGAACTGAGATTGTGTCACATATTTAGGTTGCATATATATGGACCACATATATAGGTATAGAGGAAATGAATAACTGAAAACAATTTGCAAATTCTAAAAATAATATAATAAAATAATAATATAAATAATTTTTTTTTAAATAATATTTTAGTTGTGAACAAATATAGAAACAGATATGCGCTTTTGGGATTATGAATTTTAGAATGGACATTGAATCATCAATCATTTAAATACTTTGAAGGAAGATTGAAAAGTATGATGAGTTGAGTTAAAAATAATATTTTATTTGTCAACAAATATAGAAACAGATATGCTCTTTTGGGATTATTATTTTAGAATGGACATTCAATCATCAATCATTTAAATACTTTGAAAATAGGTTTAGAGTTATCATTGCAGGAAGATTGAAAATATAATTTGAGTTATGTATTCGGCGTCTGGGGATACACCATCTTCCTTGGAAGATATAAACAGAGTAGATTGATGTGCTGAAGTTCATATAATAATGGGTAATTATGTTTTTAAAAATTCCCGATCAAAACCTGTGGCGTGAGTGATGACCTGTCTGGGGATATGTTGGCGCCGAGTTGGCCCAATCTAGTTTTTAATAATTATTATTGGTCCTAGAGGTTTGGGATATGAAATTAACCTATTGGGAAATCTTTTGGCTTTCCTGAAAAGAATACTCCTATTATAAGTATTAACCTACAGATAAGTTGTGTTATAAATTCAGTTCTGACAAGTCATAGCTTATGTGTAAATGAGTAAAGACCCAATACACATGTTACTGTAACACATCTTACAATCACATGAAAATTGTTTTTCATTTGTGTTTTTGAAATGTTTCTGCAGTTGACCTTCATATCTCTGACACAAGTGTATTTAGTTTACAACCTCTTGCTTTTGACTGAAGTTATATAGATCTTTTTCCTGGATAGTGCAACAATACCATATATTACTTTGTTCCCTTTCTTTTATATTTGTAAAAAGGACTTCATAATCTTTGATTAACGATGACTGTATTTTATGTAATTTATGTAATTTTATGTAATTACTTTTACATGACAATATGGACACATTCTTTCTGTGTAAAGATATACACATCCATGCCAACTTAATAGTGGATTCAACCTTTTCTTTGCACTAACTCAATGAGAATTTGGAGAAAAGACACTGTTGTACATATACTTCAAGGATGAAAAAAAACATGTAGCCTTGTTCAGGTGCACAGATTGTTTCAGTTGAAATCACCATTTTAATCACCTTTGTAATATAAGACCATTTTATTACGCTACAATAGCTTACCATGTGGGACTTAATGCTGATCTCGGGTTGCCACACCCGGGGCCAACGTCTTAGAAAAAAAGATCGTTCTTGTTAGCCACCGGATATAGTGGTAGTTGTCATCACGTGATAACTTCTGACCAATCGTCCTACTTTCTCGTTGGCCACGATTGACTGGTAGCAGTTTGTAAATATACAGACATTTCTATTTATTTCTCAGTTCTTACTTATTGTTGGAGGCTAATATTTGCATATTTCTTTAATTATATGCTATAGATCATTCTGTAAAATTCTGATTTTCACACCTTAAGTATTTCTTGACTTTCGCGTGTTTTTAGCTTTCCTCGGTACAGGCAATTCTATTGTACGTCTTTTATTGCGTATAAAATGTCGACACATCAAGCAAATAAAGACAAACCGAGAGCGCAGAAATGCCGTCATTTCTGCTTTAGTTTTGATACACATAATTTCTGCCCTACCTGTAGGGAGGCTGGCAAGGGAGATGACCCCTGTGTCACCTTTGAAACCCCTTGTGAAATTTGCACGTCTTTCACAGATGAGCAATTACAGAAAATCCAAAACCGGAAACGGTATTTGAAAAAGCAGAAAGCTACAACTAGTTCCAAAGATGAACTAGATCTTTTGGGTGAAGGCGACGGGGACTCCTTCACTGGGTCCAATGCAGACCTCGAGTGTGCTGCTGATAGCCTTTTTACCTCACCCCCCCCCCCCCCTGTCCACAACCTCTTGCCCTCAGTTCCCTGTCCTTGAAAACGCCAGCCAAGACTATTCCACCCACCCCTGGCACGGCTTTGCAAAATAAAATCCAGAAAAACCTAGAGAAATCACTCGGTGATTCCTTAAATATACATTTACAGCAGCAAATGGGTACCTTCCAGGCATCCATGTTGGAAGCTTTTCAGTCACTCCGAGAGGAGTTGGCTGCAAAACAAAAAGTCGAGGTAGATTCCTCGCTTCTTGCTTCCAAACCTGGCTTGTCCAGTAACACTGCTGCCCCTCTGGATTTGCCCCCTCCGAGATCGGGTACTAACATCCCAAGCGAGGCTATGGATGTGGACTACGGTCCAGCACTCCCTCCTCGTCTTGTATCTACTCAAGCTTCCTCGGAACAGTACGTTGCCCCCTCTGAAGGTCATCCCGAAGAGGTCTCGTACTCTCACAAAAAGCAAAGCCATAGGCAGCCAGTTGACCCGAGCTCTGCCTCGGACCAACTAAATGAGGATTCCGATGAACCTCGGATCCCTTCTTCTAGATCCAAAAAACACTCTGACAAGAGCAAACATAAATCAAGATCTAGATACGTGTCATTTACCTCAGAGGAGGACCACTCCCCTGTAGCCAGACACAGGTCTTCTAAGCCCTCTAGGGCTCAGCCCTCAGGAGTAGCTTCTGATCAAGACCTCCCACAACATGATCCAGACCCCCCTTATTATAGGGAAGTAGCTTTGTCTGACATGCCCTCACAATACTCTGAAGAAGTGGACACCTTCAGGCGTATTTTGTCTCTCCCTGACCCCAGGGAATCTATGCCCAGGTCGTCCACCTCAGTGTTGGGTCTGGATGATGAAAAAGGCCGTCAAGAGCTCAGACCTAGAGGTCCCTCCTCTATTCTTCCACTTAGCTCAGTTATCAAGGACGCCTTTGATAAATTCCAACATGACTTTAAGGCTGCCAACTTATCTGAGGGAAAATATGTCAAGCCTCCTCCCTCAACTTCAAAGTGGTACAAGGTGGGACAACCAACTTTTCAGGACAAAATTCAGGAGTTGAATACGGACTTTGCTAAGATCTGTATTACTCCTAGACCTTCTGGGTCCCCAGTAGCCAGAGTTCCCCTGCCAGTTCTCAAGGAGCTGGAACTTCAGGCTAGACAAAACATCTCTACCCTCAACTTCACCGCTGCATTTGCCAAAACCTCCTCTTCTTGCAATGCTTCATTGGAAAAATGCCAACATAGCATCAAGTCTACGGTCAAGAAGATTAAGTCTCAGATTCAGAAAGGTGCCAATCCTGAGAAAGCGGCAAAGCGCGGATATGAGGAAGTAGCTGACTACTTAGATTTTTGGAACAAGACAGTACTTGTTCAACACAGGGCCCTCACTTGTCTCAGCAAATCTCTAGCCCATATTTTGCAGAGGGAATTATACTCTATGGCTAATACCGGCTTGCTCAGGCGCGAAGCCGAAATGACTCTATTACATCCACAATTAGGAGAAACGAGACGTCAAGAACTCAGGAACTCGTCCTTTTGGGGCCCTTCCTTGTTCGAGTCTCAATTAGTGAAGGAAGGTGAGGACTTCCTTCTCAAAAAAGGCACCTCAAAAGATTCTCAGGGTTTTGCACCCTACCAGAATAAGCCCTTTCGTGGTCCCCACAAGAAAAGAGGCTCCTACAGGAAACGCCCCTATGGGGGCAATACCTCTCAAAGCAGTAACCAGTCCTTTCCCTCGGGAAGAGGAAAATCCAACTTCAGAGGCTCCAGGGGTCGTTTTCGACCCCACAATAGAGGAAGGGGGCGTGGAAACCCCCCTCCCCAATGACTCCTCCAAAGCCTCACTCAGTCCACCAGTAGGAGGTCGCCTCCGTTCTTTCAGGAGAGACTGGCTCACAAACAAATGTTCTCAAAACGTGTTAAACATTATCACCAATGGCTACGTTCTGCCATTCCGTTCAAAGCCAAACTTGATCAGATTTCCTCTGATTCTGTCAGAGTACAAGGCCCAACAAAAAGACCAAGCCTTGGCTACTTGTATCCAGTCTCTCCTGTCAAAGAACGCTATCGAAAGGGTAGACAATGTAAAATCTCTCGGGTTTTACAGTCGCCTGTTCCTAGTACCCAAGACTCACCAAAGGTGGAGGCCAGTCATAGACTTAAGCAGGCTCAATACTTTTCTACACGTAGAAAAGTTCAAAATGGAAACTCCAGAGTCCATCAGGACCTCCCTGATTCCAGGGGAGTGGGTATCGTCGATAGACCTGTCGGATGCCTACCTGCATATCCCCATCCACCCAAGCTCAAGGAAATACCTAAGGTTTTGCTACAAGGCTCAGGTGTTCCAGTTCACCTCCCCCCCGTTCGGACTAGCCACAGCCCCCCAGGTCTTTACAATGATCGTAAAGGAAGTGAAACTAATGGCCCTCTCAAGAGGACTCAGAATTCACCAATACCTGGACGACTGGCTGATCAGGTCCCAGTCTCAGGAGGAAGCCCAAGTGAACACTCAGGCAGTAGTAGAACTGACTCAGTCCTTGGGATGGATAATAAATCAGGAAAAATCAGAACTGAAACCTACACAGGTATTTTTTGTTCGTGGGCTATGAATACCACCTAGATTCAGCCCTTGTAAAACCCACTCAAGAGAGATGGCTCAAACTTCAGGATTTGATCCTACGACTCAAGTCAAAACGTGTTTTGACTGCAAGATGTTTGATGTCTCTAATTGGGTTGCTAGCCTCAACGGAGAAAATGGTCCCGGAGGGACGCCTTCACATGAGGCCCTTTCAGTTTCATCTCAAGGAGCACTGGAGATATCCTCAGTCGCTGGACAACCTCCTTCCCTGGACAGAAGCCATTGCAGCCCACCTAGATTGGTGGCAAAATCCCTCCAATGTGATGAAAGGTGCAGACCTTCATCCCAAAGACCACAGTATCCAACTCTTTACCGACGCCTCAAACGAAGGTTGGGGCGCTCACTTAGACCAAAATTCTACAAAGGGTCTGTGGTCAGATCGGGAAAAAAGGCTACACATAAATGTCCTAGAATTGAAGGCGGTCTCCCTGGCCCTTCGAGACTTCAAGGACCAGTGCCAGAATCAAACAGTGTTGGTTGCGACGGACAACTCAACAGTGGTAGCCTACATCAACAAACAAGGAGGAACACACTCGGCAGAGATGTGTGCTCTCCTGTGGAAGATCATGACCTGGTGCCATCACTATCACATAACATTGAAAGCCAGGCACATTCCAGGGTGCCTGAATGTGATGGCCGACCTGCTATCCAGGTCCAACCAAGTGCAGTCAACCGAATGGTCTCTGCACCCACAGGTCTTCAAACAGATCTGCCAGAAGTGGTTCACACCTCATGTAGACTTATTTGCCACTCACCTGAACCACAAACTCCCTCTATACGTGTCTCCTATCCCAGACCCAAGGGCCTGGGACATAGATGCTCTGAACATAAACTGGACCAACCTCACGGCATATGCGTACCCTCCTACGGCTCTCCTTCACAAGGTGATCCAAAAGATCAGGCAATGCCAGTGCCTGATCATCGTAATAGCCCCAGGCTGGCCAGGGATGCCCTGGTTTTGGGACCTAGTGCAGCTCTCAACAGAGATCCCACTGCAACTCCCAGTGTCAACAACCCTACTCAAACAGTCCCACAAGCTGGTGTTCCACAACAACCCCCAGCACCTGAACCTCCACGCCTGGTGTCTAGGAGCGGACAACTCCAAGAACAAGGCTTCTCTGTGGAGGTGGCAGAGAGAATTGCTGCCCCTCAGCGGTCATCAACAAGGACCATCTACAAATCAAAGTGGGCCCTATTTGAAAAATGGTGCAGAGAAAATTCGGTGGATTTCTCCACTCCATCTGTGAAACAAATCTCAGATTTCTTCATGTACCTGTACCAAGACCTAAACAGGCGCCCCTCGACCATTGATGGTTACAGGACTGCAATCGTTGACACTTTGGGCCCAACGGCCCAACATATTGCACACAATGCAGACCTTCATAGGTTACTCTCCAGTTTTCACAGGGATCGTCCTAAAAGTTCCAGAAACTTACCTAAGTGGAACCTTTCTGTTGTCCTTAACGAGCTCACCAAAGCACCTTTTGAGCCCATGAAAGACACAGACCTCAAACATCTCACTTTAAAAACTGCTTTCTTGCTAGCCTTGGCCTCCGGCAGCGAAATCCATGCCTGGGTCGCTAACAAAGTATCTAATCTAGGCCAATGGGAAAAGGTTGCCTTGTTCCCTTCTTCTGATTTCATAGCCAAAAACCAACTAGCAAGAGAAGGTTCTCAAAGTGTGTCTCCGGTGACTATCCCTGCTCTGACTACCATTGTAGATAGACAGTTTAAAGAAGACAGGACCCTGTGTCCCGTGCGGGCCCTGAGGTTTTATTTGGACCGAACTAAAGACCTCAGAGGGTCTTGTTCTCTCCTTTTCATCTCCTTTAAGAAAGGACATACCTCAGACATCAGACCCGCTACACTCTCTTCATGGTTGAAACAAACCATTTTACTTTGTTACAAACAAGCAGATCAACAAGCCTTGGACTTGGTCCAAGTCAAAGCGCATGACATCCGGGCCTTCGCGGCCTCTAAGGCCTTTTACGGTGGGGTATCGGTGGACCAAATCATGCAAGCCTGTCACTGGAAAGCTCACAACACATTTACAAATTTTTACCTAAAAGACCTTACTTGGTCGGACACCGACAACAATTTGTACCTGGGACCCGTAGTGGCTGCACAACAAGTCCTAGATCCTTCCCCTCAGACCAGTTGTCCTCGGAAAGAAAAAAGGGGGGGGGGGGCACATCCGCTACAACCAAGTCTTCAGGAGTCTTTCCCAGGATCTAGGTATTCCTTTACCTTCAAGATGTTACGGGTAAGGTCATTTTATCCTTTAATTATCAAGTAATTTCTATTAAGGACTTATTTAGTTGTCATTAATCTCATATTCAGGTTGTAAAAATTTTATGAGATGCCCAACCACTGGGTTGGTCAGTCATACGTGAAGGGCCCTTTTGGACCCTCAGACCTCGGAGTGAGCACTGCTGCACTTCCGTCCTACAATAAAACATCTAGACAGTTTTAGCACTGTCTCTCATTTACTTAGGTTTTTGGCTCGTTACAGGCCCGGCCTTCGGGATCGGGGCACTGTAAATGGGACTCAGACTGGTATTTCTGGCACTATTCTATACGTTTAATTCAAAATCTTAGAAAAAAATGACATACCTTCCAGTCTCAGCTGTAATCCCGCCACCGGGCGGTTGAATTCAGCATTAAGTCCCACATGGTAAGCTATTGTAGCGTAATAAAATTGGAAATTTTAATTACTTAAATGTAGCTTTTATAAGCTACAAGCTTACCATGTGGGACTTAGAAGAGTCCCACCCTGCCTCCCCGCTGTTTACAGCTGAGGGGTAGGTTTAAAAAATTTCAACGAGAAAGTAGGACGATTGGTCAGAAGTTATCACGTGACGACAACTACCATTATATCCGGTGGCTAACAAGAACGATCTTTTTTTCTAAGACGTTGGCCCCGGGTGTGGCAACCCGAGATCAGCATTAAGTCCCACATGGTAAGCTTGTAGCTTATAAAAGCTACATTTAAGTAATTAAAATTTCCAAGTTTGTGGCATTGTCTGATGGAATATTGGTGATAATAACAGACATTGCATCATATTCATTTTATTTCCTGTAATATACCACAGTACATTGTAGAAATAATATCATGTATTACTGACATTATCTACAGATAACATAGCTTTCGGATGATTTGTTTATTTTTAAAGCTGTAGAACGGTTTTTCAAATAAGTAAGGTTAATTGCTGGTGCTTTATATTTGCAGTAATCTTGATCAACCATCCTAACCTGTATTGACTAATTTAAAAGTGTTTATAACTCGTTTATTATTGGTCCTAGGGGTTTGCAATGTGAAACCAGTGTATAGTAAATCATGGGGTGGGAATCTTCTGATGTGATCAGATTTCACTTTGGGCCTTTCCTTCAAGGTCAAACGAGGATAGCCAAATGTAACAGTGCTTATAACTCGCTTATTATTGGTCCTAGAGTTTTGCAATGTTAAAGCTACTTGTTAGCAATCATGTTAGCAATCATGTGTCCAGATTTCACTTGGGTTTCTCCTTTTAGGTCAAACAAGGATAGGCAAAGTTAAAGGTGTTTTAGCTTGCTTATTATTGGTCCTAGGGTTTGCCATATGAAATCAACCTATGGGAAACCATAAGCTAGGAATCTTCTGATGTGGTTAGATTTGGCCTGGGGCCCTGTTTTGAGTTATACAGTTATAAGTAGAGACTTTGGGAAAGGCTAAGACAGTTGTAAAGTGGAGAATAAAATCCAGTTTATGGGAATGATCACCTTCAACTCTAAGATCCTTTTATAAAGGTAAACAGCAGTAGTTTTAATCTTGTGAACAAAACCACATTATGGAGGAATACATCTCATAATAGGATACAAATAGTAACAACAGGATATAATACACAGCACACTGAAAATATTCAGAAAGGCTTTTTTTAATATCCCTGTTCCAGCTGCAATGGAGGTGAAAGGTGACTTAATTTATTTAGTAATTGGACATTTTTCAAAGATCAATGGGAAAATTACAAAGTTACCAATGGACTAAGAGACAAATCAAAGAATGTGAGGGTTGCAAGTTTAAGATCTGTTATGCCTTGCTCCAAGTCTTTGTATTTATATCCATCAGTAACTGGAACAGTTAAATTTAAACTGGAAATTTACAAGAGTTCAGTATAGCACAAGCATTCTGGAGTATGGGGGATAGTCTCTGAAAAAAACGGGCTGGTTGTTTCTCCAAAGATCATACAGTACCCATATATTACACAAAATACAAAAGTACTTGGTGAAAGTCTATGTTATGGGTAGACATTGTTTTAGAATCTTAGTAAATCTGCAAAGATATAGCAAAGTGTATAAAGGCACTAGAAAGTTATTTCAAACCAGCCCAAAATGAGATTTACAAACTGCATGTTCTACTCAATGAAAATGTGGATCACTGGGTTAATAGACTGAGACAACTTTTAAAGTCTTGCAACTTTGAAGCAGTGTTGAGAGACCGAGTGGTTATGGGGATGAAATACAAGGCCGCAAGAGCACAGATGTATAGAGAGAAGGTAGCCAATCTAAATGAAGCATTTTATTGCGCTACAATAGCTTACCATGTGGGACTGAATGCTTTACTGGTTGCCGCGAGGCACAGACGACCAACGCTCGAGAAAAACAAGCATGCAGTTGGTTCGGCCTCATAGGTTGTCGTGACGTCATCACTTCCTGTGTATCAGCCTCCTTTTCGTTGGTCGCCGCCATATTGGATGCTCTGCTAAGTTTTCAAAGCTGTTTTCTATTATATCTCTGGATATATTGTTTGTCATTCGTCCATAATTCGGCTTTTCCTTTATTTAGCAGTATAGAATCTTATACCCAATTTTCAGCACTTCCGGTGCTGTATTTTGTCAGTTTTTTAACGTCTTCTTATTTCGCGTGTTGTGTGCTCGCCACTACACTAGTACTGCTCGAATCTACGGTTCGGAGTATTTTCATATTTTATTGCATTAAAACATGGCCACCGCCCACCAGTCTTCTAAAGATAAACCCAGATCCAGCAAATGCAATCATTTCTGTCAGCCATTCGACAGTCATGGCTATTGCCCTTCCTGCAGAGATGCAGGGAAGGGCGATGATCTGTGTGTTACAAAAGCTGGTACTTGTCAAATCTGTGCGTCTTTCACAGACGAACAGTCCACTAAAATTGCTAATAGAAGACGATACAAGAAAAAACATCCCACTTCTCAGGCATCGGACAAAGATCGGGACGAGGTACTTGGCGATTCTTTTGAATCGTTTTCTGGATCGCAAGCCGAACTTGAGGCTGCGGCCGATCATTTGTTTACTTCACCTCCACGTCCCAGACCCTTATCTTTCGATCCTTTGCCTCTTACTACACCAGGGCGTACTGTTCCTCCCACTCCCAGTACAGCCTTACATCATAAAGTCCATTCTTCTGTAGAAAAGTCTTTGGACCACAAATTTGATCAGAAATTTGGTGTTTTTCAGGCCAACATCTATGATGCCCTTAAATCTATGCGTGAAGATTTCCTAAAATCTCAACAAGGGCTGGCTGATAAGATCGCCTCTTCGGCTGTTCGCACCGAACCTCAGACCTCTGTCAGTGCTTCAGAACCCATGGATATTGAATATGGCCCTTCTCTTCCTCCTCGCCTTCAGGCCGAGCAAGGTTCGGACGTTCGTCTTAGCTCTTCCGAACAGACACAGTCTGTTCGCCCCAAGACGTCCACTCACAAGGTTAGCCATGCTCCAATCTCAGGTTCGGGATCTGATTCCGATCATGATCGCCCTTCATATTCTAGACCTAAAAAGCACTCTGACAAGTCTAAACATAAGTCAAGGTCCGCATATTTGCCCTCATCGTCTGGGGAGGATCAGTCCCCTAGACGTAAACACAGGTCTCCCAAGCCCCAGAGAATGGCCTCTGATGATCAGGAACATCCTCAAATTGACCTTGATCCGCCCTACTATAGGGATGTGGCTCTGGCGGACATCCCAAATCAATATGCGGAGGAGGTAGATACTTTTCGACGTATCCTCAAATTACCTGATCCGAGGGATTCAGTCCCCAGACCTGCTACTGCTATCATAGGTATCGATGACGAGGTGGCCGTCCAAGAGCTGAGACCTACGGGTCCATCAGCTATGTTGCCCCTCAACTCTGGTATAAGAGATGCCTTTGACAAATTCAACAATGACCTTATGGCTGCAAACCTGGCAGAGGGCAAATACCCAAAGCCCCCCCCCCCCTTCCACTTCTAAGTGGTACAAGGTTGGACAACCTTGTTTTTCGGAGAAACTCCAAGACTTAAATGCAGACTTTGCCAAGATCTGTATATCTCCTAAACCTTCGGGGGCCCCTTTAGGCAAGGTCCCACTCTCTGTCCTCAAGGACTTAGAACAACAGGCAAGGTACAATCTAACCACTTTGAATTTCACGACCACTTTTGCCAAGACATCCTCCTCCTGCAACTCTACCATGAGGAGGTGTCGTTATGGACTAAAAGAAACCTTCAAGAAGGTCAAGTCCCAGGTCAGGAAAGGTGCCGACCCTGAAAAAGCAGTAAAACGTGGTTATGATGAGGCCTATGACTACTTTGATCTCTGGGAGAAGACCCTCACTATTCAACATAAGGCCATAACCTGCCTGAGCAAATCCCTTGCCCATATTTTACAAAGGGAACTTTACACAATGGCAACTTCCGGCTTGCTTAGACGCGAAGCCGAAATGTCCCACCTGCAGCCACAATTAGGGGAAACCAGACGTCAAGAGCTCAGGAATTCCTCTCTCTGGACTCGTTCCCTGTTCAACTCCCAGTCAGTGAAGGAAGGCGAGGACTTCCTTCTCAAAAAAGGCACCTCAAAAGATGCTCAGGGTTTCGGACCCTACCAAAATAAGCCCTTTCGTGGTTCCCACCACAATAAGAGAAGAGGCTCCTACAGGAAACGCCCCTTTGGGGGCAATTCCTCCCAAAGCAGCAACTATTCGTTTCCCTCTTCTAGAGGAAAACCAAACTTCAGAGGCTCCAGGGGTCGTTTTTCGACCCCACAACAAAGGAAAAGGGCGTGGAAACCCCTCTTCCCAATGACTCCTATCAAGCCTCAGTCAATCCACCAGTAGGAGGTCGCCTCCGTTCTTTCAGGAGAGACTGGCACGCAAACAATTGCTCAGCCAACGTGTTAAATATCATCACCAATGGCTACGTTCTGCCATTCCTCTCAAGGCCAAACTTGATAAGATTTCCTCTGATTGTGTCAGAGTACAAGGCCCCTCAAAAAGACCAAGCCTTGGCCGATTGCATCCAGTCTCTCCTGTTAAAGAACGCTATCGAAAGGGTGGAAAATGTAAAATCTCTCGGGTTTTACAGTCGCCTCTTTCTTGTACCCAAGCCTCACCAAAGGTGGAGGCCAGTAATAGACCTAAGCAGGCTCAACACTTTTCTACACGTAGAAAAGTTCAAAATGGAAACGCCAGAGTCCATCAGGACTTCTCTGATTCCGGGGGAATGGGTAGCGTCAATAGACCTGTCGGACGCTTACCTCCACATCCCCATCCATCCAAACTCAAGGAAGTATCTAAGATTTTGCCACAGGTCACAGGTGTTCCAGTTCACCTCGCTCCCATTCGGACTAGCCACAGCCCCCCAGGTATTCACCATGGTCGTCAAAGAAGTGAAGCTCATGGCCCTCAGCAGAGGACTCAGACTTCATCAATACCTGGACGACTGGCTGATCAGGTCTCAGTCCCAGGAGGAAGCATTAGTGAACACTCGGACAGTGGTAGATCTCACCCAGTCCTTGGGATGGATCTTAAACCAAGAGAAATCAGAACTGAAACCAACTCAGGTGTTCTCGTTCGTGGGCTACGAATACCACCTAGATTCAGCCCTTGTAAAACCCACTCAAGAGAGATGGCTCAAACTTCAGGATTTGATCCTACGACTCAAGTCGAAACATGTTTTGACTGCAAGATGTTTGATGTCTCTAATTGGGTTGCTAGCCTCAACGGAGAAGATGGTCCCGGAGGGACGCCTTCACATGAGACCGTTTCAGTTTCACCTGAAAGAGCACTGGAAATTTCCTCAGTCGCTGGACAGCCTCCTTCCCTGGACAGAAGTCATTTCTGCTCATCTGGACTGGTGGCAGAATCCTGCAAAGGTGATGATAGGCGCCGACCTTCATCCCAAAGACCACAGTATCCAACTCTTTACAGACGCCTCAAACGAAGGCTGGGGCGCTCACTTAGAACAAAGTTCTACAAAAGGGCTGTGGTCACCTCAGAAAAAAGGACTTCACATAAACGTCCTAGAATTGAAAGCTGTCTTTCTGGCTTTGAGACACTTCAAAGACCAGTGTCAGGACCAAACAGTGCTAGTTGCCACGGACAACTCAACTGTGGTAGCTTACATAAACAAACAAGGGGGAACACACTCGGCAGAGATGTGCGCACTCCTGTGGAGACTCATGACCTGGTGCCACCACTATCACATAATCTTGAAAGCCAGACACATTCCAGGGTGCCTGAATGTGATGGCCGACCTACTTTCCAGGTCGAACCAGGTTCAGTCGACCGAATGGTCACTCCATCCACAGGTGTTCAAACAGATCTGCCGAAAGTGGTTCACTCCCCACGTGGACCTTTTTGCCACTCATCTGAACCACAAGCTCCCTCTGTACGTGTCTCCTATCCCAGACCCCCAGGCCTGGGACATAGATGCTCTAAACATAGACTGGATGGGTCTCACTGCTTATGCTTACCCTCCAACGGCTCTCCTTTACAGGGTGATCCAAAAAATCAGGCAATGCACCTGCCTGATCATACTAATAGCCCCAGGCTGGCCAGGGATGCCCTGGTTCTGGGACCTAGTGCAGCTCTCAACAGAGATCCCTCTACAACTCCCGGTGTCGAAAACACTCCTCAAGCAGTCCCACAACTTTGTGTTCCACAGCTCCCCGCAGCACCTCAACCTTCACGCCTGGTCTCTAGGAGTGGACAACTCCAAGAACAAGGCTTCTCTGTGGAAGTGGCAGAGAGAATTGCTGCACCTCAGCGGTCTTCAACAAGGAACATCTACAAATCAAAGTGGGCCCTATTTGAAAAATGGTGCAGAGATAATTCGGTGGATTTCTCCTCACCATCTGTGAAGCAAATCTCAGATTTCTTTATGTATCTGTACCAAGACCTAAACAGGCGCCCCTCTACCATTGATGGTTACAGGACAGCTATTGTTGACACTCTAGGCACTACGGCCCAGCATATTGCCCATAATGAGGACCTTCACAGGTTGCTCTCCAGTTTTCACAGGGATCGCCCCAAGAGTTCCAGAAACCTTCCTCAGTGGAACCTATCTGTTGTCCTCAATGAGCTCACAAAAGCGCCCTTTGAGCCTATGAAAGACACAGACCTCAAACATCTCACTCTCAAGACTGCTTTCTTGCTAGCTCTGGCCTCCGGCAAGCGCCGCAGTGAAATCCACGCCTGGGTCGCCAACAAAGTATCTAATCTAGGCCAATGGGAAAAGGTAGCCTTGTTCCCTTCATCAGATTTTATAGCCAAAAACCAGCTAGCAAGAGAAGGTTCTCAAAGTGTGTCTCCGGTGACTATTCCTGCCTTGACTACCATTGTAGATAGACAATTCAAAGAAGACAGGACCTTGTGTCCTGTACGGGCTTTGAGGTACTATCTGGACCGAACCAAGGACCTGAGAGGGTCCCGGTCCCTTCTTTTCATCTCCTTCAAGAAAGGACATACCTCAGATATCAGACCCGCTACTCTCTCTTCATGGTTGAAACAAACCATTCTACTTTGTTATAAGCAAGCAGACCAGCAAGCCTTGGACTTAGTCCAAGTTAAAGCGCATGACATTAGGGCCTTCGCAGCCTCTAAGGCTTTTTACGGTGGGGTATCGGTGGACCAGATCATGCAAGCGTGTCACTGGAAAGCTCACAACACGTTTACCAATTTTTACCTAAAAGACCTTACTTGGTCGGACAACGACAACAACATGTATCTGGGACCAGTAGTAGCGGCTCAACAGGTCCTAGACCCTTCTCCTCAGTGATGTCTTCTTCGGAAACAAAAGAGGGGGGGGGGGGGCACGTCCGCTACAGCTAAGCCTTCAGGAGTCTCCCCAGGTCTAGGTATAAGCTACCTCATCAGGGTGTTACAGGTAAGGTCACACATATTAAATTTACATTAACTTTAACTTCTTGGGACCATAAGGTTGTCTTATAAATAAGGTTGCAAATAGCAATTCTCGAACCTTGACCTCATTTCTGACGTCATAGCCCTTAGGGGTTCTTCCTATCTGTGTACTCCGGGTACACAATCCTCCTTCCAAACACCCTACAGTGTACGACACTGTGTATTCTCATCAGGTTTTTGGCTCTTTACAAGTCCGACCTTCAGGATTGGGACTCTGTAAATGGGACTCAGACTGGAAATTTTTTGGAACTATTTTTTATTACTCTCAATTCGAGAAAAACAACATTCAGACCTTCCAGTCTCAGCTGTAATCCCGCCACCGGGCGGTTGAATTCAGTCCCACATGGTAAGCTATTGTAGCGCAATAAAATTGAAAATTTTAATTACTTAAATGTAGCTTTTATAAGCTACAGGCTTACCATGTGGGACTGAGAAGAGTCCCACCCTACCTCCCCGCAGTATTACAGCTGAGGGGACATGGGTTTAATCTCAACGAAAAGGAGGCTGATACACAGGAAGTGATGACGTCACGACAACCTATGAGGCCGAACCAACTGCATGCTTGTTTTTCTCGAGCGTTGGTCGTCTGTGCCTCGCGGCAACCAGTAAAGAATTCAGTCCCACATGGTAAGCTTGTAGCTTATAAAAGCTACATTTAAGTAATTAAAATTTTCAAGTTGACATGCTGAGAGCTAGTGAAGTAGCTGCTCAACACATAAAGGTGATTGAGCAAGGGTCGACATCTGACGAAGTGGTATCACTCTGCATTGTCCGGTACGCATCCACATCCTCGTGAACAACTTCTCCAAAAGTACATGGCCCAGAGGCATGCTGTTACATTTTAAATATACCTTGTTTTTTGAGGATGACAAATTGTTCAAGGCATACAGATCGGTCTGTTCCCCATTGCCATTAGAAGAGAGGTACCCCCACCCAAAGTGTGAAAATTTAAACATTTTATTACAATTTTTCTCCTTGACTATGGAAGGGATTTATCTCTTACCTGGGATATATCTACTAGGCTGCAAGTAGATTCCCTTGCGTGAGTATGAGGCCCGGATCATTGTTAATTATTTTTAATGAATTTTTAAAATAATTTTTAATGCATTGAAATTCATGAAATCATGCACTAAATCACTTATAACTTAAAAAGTATATATATATATATATATATTGCATTTAGAGTATTTTGTTAAAGTATGTTATTCAGCTACTTTATCCATAGCTACAACATGGTAAGTAACTTGTGAACCTTTGCCAATAGCTAAGTGAGTATTAGCTACTTCCTGACTTTTCTGTGGCTTCCATAATGAGTAAACCGCTTGTAAATTAAAAGCTATTGCATTTACAGAATTGTGTTTAAATATGTTATTCACCTACTTTTGGGTGGGCTGTAACAGTACAAATTGTAGACCTGTAGCTCATTGCATAGCTGAGCAATAGCTACTTTCAGGTTCTCACTTTTGAGTAAATTGGTTGTAACTTGAAAACTATTGCATTTAGAGTTTTCTTTTAAATTTGTTATTCATCTACTTTAGGGTCACCTATAGCATAGTGATTCTGCAGAACTGTAGCTCATTAACTAGCTCATCAATAGTATTTTCCGGTTTTCACTGTTGAGTAAATCACTTGTAACTTGAAAACTATTTCATTTATAGAATTTTTCTTTAAATATGTTATGCACCTACTTTTAGGCAGCTATAAGATACTTACATTTGCAGACCCATAGCTCATTGCATAACTGGGCAACTTGTGTCTCCTTTTATGCTTTCACCTCTCCTTTGTAACTCAAACCACAGTCGGCTGATGCAAAACCCATTCACGGGCACTGATTGCTTGTTTGGTTTTACGGTCACTCTTATGACCCTAACATTATCGTTTCAGTAGAATTTCTCTTCACCAATAACATTTATCTCTTCACATTGGTCCTTTAGCACTTTACATAAACTTTGTAAGCTGTAGGGATGCTTTGTTTTTGTGTACAAAATCTTTTGTCTAGTTGTTTCATGATTTCATTCCTATTGAAGCCCCCCCCCCCCCCCCCCCCCCCCCAAAAAAAAAAAAAAAAAAAATTATGCATCATTGGATCCTTTTATTCAAAAGACCTTAATGACAATTGGGATCATAGGATTATTGCCCACATTGTCATATTTTTTCTACTTCCGTATTTTTCAAGTCGTGTCCAAATTTTTCAAAATAATGTACACCTGATGGGCTTAAAGTTTTAATGTTCGATATATATTGCCAAAGACATATTATAAGCACTCTTGGGTAATTAAGCATCCCTGAAAGGGCGCTTATTTGTTTTCGCCTCAGTTTCCTCGCCGCCACATTATGGTCTCCCTTGAATATCTCCCTTATTATTAGAATGTTTCAAACCATATTTGGCAGTTATATACCTTAGGCGTGGGAACATTTTTCTGCATGCTTAAATTTGACCTTTATGAAGGTCACATGATCAAAAACAATTTTTTGAAGTACACCCCCCGTCGTCGCAGTTCAGGAAAAACTACTTGCTACACAGCCTTATAATTTGACACATCTGTTCATACTATCGAAAACGCGAGCTGATTAGATTTTGGGAGCAATCCCTTGAAAAATGTCTCATTTATGAGTGATTTTCTGACACCTTCCAATCTGAAAGCCTTAAATTTAGGCCAACCCCCCTATTATCTTCTTAAGTATTGCATTGAGAGCTATAAAATGTACTGGGAGGTAATAAGAAACCATATGTGGAGAGTCTAAATAGCCGGTCAGTTTTACCCCACGGCCCCCCTTATGGGTCAGACTGGGGTCATACAATAGCTGATTTTGAGTTTTTGCTTTATATCTCCTTTATTGTTGCTTTTATAGCTTCAGAATGTATTAAGAGGTATTGGGAAAGCATATATGGAGAATCTAAATAGCCGGTCAGTTCTATCCCCCGACCCCCCTTTATGGGTCAAAGTGGGGTCATAAAATAGTTGCTTTGGAGTTTTGCCTTATAACTCCTTTATTGTTGCTTTTAGACCTTCAGAATGTATTAAGAGGTATTGGGAAAGCATATATGGAGAGTCTAAATAGCCGATCAGTTTTACCCCCCGACCCTCCCTTATGGCCAAACTGGGGTCATAAATAGCTGCTTTGGAGTTTTTGCCTTATATCTCCTTTATCGTTGCTTTTATAGCTTCAGAATGTATTAAGAGGTATTGGGAAAGCATACGGTGCAGCTTTGTGCATTCTTAGCTTTACAGCATGCTTATTAAAACCACAAAGCATTTTAAACTTTGAGGGACGCTTCGCTTTTGTTAGCAAAAGCATTCCTCTAGTTCACCATTTTTCATTGTCAACAATTTTAACCAATACTTAACACATTTTGTATAATATATGACAAAAAGTGGAAATCTACTGCATTCGCCAAGAACTGCGACATTTGGAGTATGAGAACCTGTCAAAGAACGCAATCGAAGGGGTGGAAAATGTGAAATCTCTCGGGTTTTACAGTGACCTGTTTCTAGTCCCCAAGCCTCACCAAAGGTGGAGACCAGTCATAGACCTAAGCAGGCTCAATACTTTTCTACACATAGAAAAGTTCAAAATGGAAACTCCAGAGTCCATCAGGACCTCCCTGATTCCAGGGGAATGGGTATTGTCGATAGACCTATCAGACGTTTACCATCACATCCCCATCCATCCAACTCGGGGAAATACCTAAGGTTTTGCTACAGGTCGCAGGTGTTCCAGTTCACCTCCCTCCCTTATGGGTCAAAGTGGGGTCATAAAATAGTTGCTTTGGAGTTTTGCCTTATAACTCCTTTATTGTTGCTTTTAGACCTTCAGAATGTATTAAGAGGTATTGGGAAAGCATATATGGAGAGTCTAAATAGCCCATCAGTTTTACCCCCCGACCCTCCCTTATGGCCAAACTGGGGTCATAAATAGCTGCTTTGGAGTTTTTGCCTTATATCTCCTTTATCGTTGCTTTTATAGCTTCAGAATGTATTAAGAGGTATTGGGAAAGCATACGGTGCAGCTTTGTGCATTCTTAGCTTTACAGCATGCTTATTAAAACCACAAAGCATTTTAAACTTTGAGGGACGCTTCGCTTTTGTTAGCAAAAGCATTCCTCTAGTTCACCATTTTTCATTGTCAACAATTTTAACCAATACTTAACACATTTTGTATAATATATGACAAAAAGTGGAAATCTACTGCATTCGCCAAGAACTGCGACATTTGGAGTATGAGAACCTGTCAAAGAACGCAATCGAAGGGGTGGAAAATGTGAAATCTCTCGGGTTTTACAGTGACCTGTTTCTAGTCCCCAAGCCTCACCAAAGGTGGAGACCAGTCATAGACCTAAGCAGGCTCAATACTTTTCTACACATAGAAAAGTTCAAAATGGAAACTCCAGAGTCCATCAGGACCTCCCTGATTCCAGGGGAATGGGTATTGTCGATAGACCTATCAGACGCTTACCATCACATCCCCATCCATCCAACTCGGGGAAATACCTAAGGTTTTGCTACAGGTTGCAGGTGTTCCAGTTCACCTCCCTCCCTTTTGGACTAGACACAGCCCCCAGGTCTTTACAATGATTGTAAAGGAAGTGAAGCCAATGACCCTCTCCAGAGGACTCAGACTTCACCAATACCTGGACGACTGGCTGATCAGGTCCCAGTCTCAGGAGGAAGCCCAAGTGAACACTCTGGCAGTGGTAGACCTAACCCAGTCCTTGGGTTGGATAATAAATAAAAAAATCAGAACTGAAACCTACTCAGGTGTTTACGTTTGTGGGCTACGAATACCATCTAGATTCAGCCCTTGTAAAACCCACTCAAGGGAGTTGGCTTAAACTTCAGGATTTGATCCTACGACTCATGTCAAAACATGTTTTGACTTCAAAATGTTTGATGTTGCTAATTGGGTTGTTTGCCTCACTGGAGAAAATGGTCCCAGAGGGACGCCTTCACATGAGGCGGTTTCAGTTTCATCTCAAGGAGCACTGGAGATATCCTCAGTCGCTAGACAGCCTCCTTCCTTGGACAGAAGCCATTTCAGCACACCTAGACTGGTGGCAAAATCCCTCAAACATGATGAGAGGTGTAGACCTTCATCCCAAAGACCACAGTATCCAACTCTTTACAGACCGGGAAAAAAGGCTACACATAAACATTCTAGAATTGAAGGCGGTCTCCCTGGCCCTTCGAAGCTTCAAGTGCCAGTGCCAGAACCAAACAGTGCAAGTTGCAACGGACAACTCAACAGTGGTAGCCTACATGAACAAACAAGGAGGAACTCACTCAGCAGAGATGTGTGCTCTCCTGTGGAAGATCATGACCTGGTGCCATCATTCCAGGGTGTCTGAATGTGATGGCCGATTTTCTGTCCAGGTCAAACTAAGTGCAGTCAACAGAATGGTCACTGTATCCGCAGGTGTTCAAACAGATCTGTCAAAACAAACTTCCACTGTACGTATCTCCTGTCCCAGACCCAAAGGCTTGGGACATAGATGCTCTGAACATAAACTGGACGGGTCTCACTGCCTATGCTTACCCTCCAATGGCTCTCCTTCACAGGGTGATCCAAAAAATCAGGAAATGCTATTGCCTGATCATCGTAATAGCCCCAGGCTGGCCAGGGATGCCCTGGTTTTGGGACCTAGTGCAGCTCTCAACAGAGATCCCACTACAACTTTACAAGTGTCAACAACTCTTCTCAAACAGTCCCACAATTATGTGTTCCACAGCAATCCACAGCATCTCAACCTCCACGTCTAGGAGTGGACAACTCCAAGAACAAGGCTTCTCTGTGGAGGTGGCAGAGAGAATTGCTGCCCCTCAGAGGTCATCAACAATGACCATCTACAAATCAAAGTGGGCCCTATTTGAGAAATGGTGCAGAGAAAATTCTGTGAAACATATCTCAGATTTTTTTTCATCTACGTGTACCAAGATCTAAGCAGGCGCCCCTCGACCATTGACGGTTACAGGACAGCCATTGTTGACACTTTGGGCCCAGTGGGCCACCATATCACACAAGTTCAGACCTTCAAAGGTTACTCTCCAGTTTCCACAGGGATCGTCCAAAAAGTTCCAGGAATATTCCAAAATGGAACCTTTCTGTTGTTCTCAATGAACTCACAAAAGCCCTCCTTTGAGCCTATGAAAGACACAGACCTCAAACATCTTACTCTCAAAACTGCTTTCTTTCCAGCTTTGGCCTCGGGCAAGCGCCGCAGCGAAAAAATCCATGCCTGGGTTGCAAACAAAGTATCTAATCTAGGCCAATGGGAAAAGGTTGCCTTGTTCCCTTCTGATGACTTCATAGCCAAAAAAACAACTAGCAAGAGAAGGTTCTCAAAGTGTGTCTCCAGTGACTATTCCTGCTTTGACTACCATTGTAGAGATACAATTCAAGGAAGACAGGACCTTGTGTCCGGTGTGGGCCCTGAGGTACTATTTAGATCAAACCAAAGACCTGAGAGGGTCTCAATCTGTCCTTTTTAGGTGGGTTGCATGTAACCAACCTGCCTAATAGATTGATGTGTCCGATGTCCGTCTGTCCATCCACATTTTTCGTTTCCAGACTCTAACTCGAAAACGGTTTGTCAAATTCAAATGGTTTGTCGAATTCAAACTTGACAGGGACATAGATCGCCATCATAGCTAGGTTCGTTTCGAAATTGGTGTAATTCTGTCTGTTCGTTTGTCCGTTTTTGTCCATTTGTCTCTCCATCTGTCCGTCGACATTTTCATTTCCAGACTCTAACTCAAAAACGGTTTGTCCAACCGAATTCAAACATGACAGGGACATAGATCACCATCATAGCTAGGTTTCTTTCGAAATTGGTGTAATTCTGTCAGTTCGTTTGTATGTTTTTTGTCCATTTGTCTGTTCGTCAACATTTCTGTTTCCAGACTCTAACTTGAAAACGCTGTCTCCAATCAAATTCAAACTTGGCAGGGAGATAGATCACCATCATAGCTAGGTTCCTTTTGAAATTGGTGTAATTCCGTCAGTTTGTTTGTCAACATTTCCGTTTCTGGACTCTAACTCGAAAACGCTTTGTCCATTCAAATTCAAACTTGACAGGGAGATAAGGCTAAGTTGCTTTTTAGACTTGATGATGGGTCAACAATAACCAATCAAAATAAAATTTTAACAGAAGTAAAATCCTTTTATGAGACTCTTTTCAATAATTATGACCACAATTTAGAGAATGAAAATTTAGAAGAACTATTAAAACCGTATGATTGCAATAGATTATCTGTTGAGCAATCACTATGTTTAGAAGGGGAATTAACACTAAAAGAGTTAGGACATTCCCTAAAAAGTATGAAGCACGGGAAAACGCCAGGAATTGATGGCTTCCCAGCCGAATTTTTTAAAGTTTTCTGGCCATATCTAAAACATATTATTAAGAGAACCATTAACACTAGCTTTGAAAATGGAGAACTTCCTCTTAGCCTTAGACAATGCATTGTGTCCTACTTACCAAAAGGAAATAAAGACAGAAGTTCTTTAAAGAACTGGCGTCCCATATCACTCCTGTCTGTCCCTTATAAGATAGCACCATCTGCTATAGCTTCAAGATTAAAGACTACATGAGATTGCTTAGTGGACAAAACACAAACAGGTTTCATATCTGGGAGATACATTGGCCACTCTACACCCTTAGTGTACGATATTATGCATTGTACGGAAAAGAACAATATGGATGGCTTATTAATGCTCATAGATTTTGCCAAGGCATATGATTCCATTTCATGGACTTTTCTTTACAATGTACTTAAGTTTCTAGGCTTTGGGCAACAATTCATAAAGTGGATTCAATTGTTTAACACTAACATCAAAGCAGCAGTTCTACAATGTGGCTTTCTCTCAAGTTTTTTCAACATAAAACAAAGTTGTAGGCAGGGTGTACACCTTTCCTATTTCTTCTCTGTGGCCAAATTTTATCAATCCTCGTTACAAATAAAAAAGCTATTAAATGTATTGTTCTTAGTTCAAAAGAATACAAAATCACTCAGTTTGCCGACGACACCACAATAATAATGGATGGGTCCTGAGACTCCTTGGAAGCAGCTTTAAATACAATTGAAATATTTGGTTCCATGTCTAGTTTGAAAATAAACTCTTCAAAAACAAAAATTATCTGGATTGGTAGGAAAAGATATAGTAAGGATAAATTAAATGTTAACCTCTTCACCACCAAGGGAACAGCATTCTACTATACCGAAGGAAAATCCGGGATGAAGAGCTTACAGACAGTTTAGGTTGCTAAAACACACACCACAAGTGATTTTGTTGTCCATAACGGCCTCGTACATAATATTTTATTTACCGTATTTCAGTATACCAAGACGTTTAATTCTACAGTGCTGAATGCATATCATATGGGGGTGTCAACTGCTAGCCGACAGACATGGTACTGTAGAATACACATTGCTGTCGACTGCTGGTCGACAGATAAGGTCTTTAAGGGGTTAATTCGAGACTAGAATGGGGCATCACTGACTTTAATATGTTGGGTATAGAATTCAATGTTGAATTGGACAAAATGCCAAAAATAAACTATGATATTGCAATCGTGCGGTCGAAGCAATTACTCAATAGATGGGAAAATAGGTATCTAACACCATTTAGAAAGATTACAATAATCAAAACATTTGTGATTTCTAAGTTTAACCATCTCTTTATATCACTGCCTAGTCCAGCCCCAACTACAGTTATGCAGATATCTAATATCCTCTACAAATTTGTATGGGGTGGCAAGACAGATAAAATAGCAAGAAAGCAAATATGCAAAGACACATAGAAGGAGGGCTTAAAATGACAGATCTTAAAAATTTTATCTTGGCCATCAAATCAACTTGGATAAGGCGCCTACTAGTTGATCAAAATGCACCATGGGTTCACCTTACTGCATATATTTTGGGTCCTTTAAACTACATCACTAATTTTGGTCCCTATTGGTACGAGACATTACCACTAAAGGTGCAAAATCCCCTTTGGCTTGATGTTCTAAAAGCTTGGCAAAACATTACAGAAACAAAATTTGAGAAACATACCCTGTATATCCTCTACACTCCCCTTTGGGTTAATAACAAAATAGGACAACCGGCATTGAACTACCCAAAGTGGTACAAAAAAGGAATTCTTTTTGTTGGAGATCTTCTGGATACAAAAGGCAGTTTTTGCACATTCAATGAACTTAAAAATTTTTTTTAAGTTAAATTCTGTCAATATACTGGAGTATTATAGAATAAAAAAATTAGTACAGATATTTATAAGGAAATGTGGCTGTTCCAATCTGACCAAACCAATAGGTCCTGGCAGACCAGCCCATTTGAATATTCTATTGAAGAGCAGGAGCGGCGCTTCCAATATGTATAAAGTATTAAACGAAACTGAATTCCAACCAAAGATGAAGCTAAAGTGGTCAATTGAATTAGGTCAAGATATAGAGGAGAGTAAATGGAGACAGATTTTTAACGTCTGTTTCAAATTTAAAAGTGATGCCTCACTTACATGGTTTCAATATAGAATTCTTTTTAGGATTATAGGAGTGAGAAAGTATTTAAAATTAACAAATATTGAAGAACTTAGTATATGTAGACTTTGCACAAACAAGGAAGAAACCATTTTACATCTTTTTTATAACTGTATCAAAACTAAAGACTTTTGGGAAAATGTTTCCAACTGGATGAGAATTAAACTTAAACTGCCGTGGTTTTTTGATGAGGAGCAAGTTATATTTGGCTACCTGTCTAATGACAGAAATTGTGACCAAATAAATTTGTTAATTCTTTATGGAAAGTGGTACATTTTCCAATGTGCAAAAAATGACAAAATCCTGAATATTTACAATTTTCAAAAAAAGTACAAGTCAGCCTTTGCTGAACAGTTCACACTCTTGAAACTAAAACAAATAGAAAAAAATGTGTCACTAAAAAACTGGTTTACATGGGAACCTTTATTTGAGGACATATAGTAAGGAAGTTGTTGGCAAGGCAGCATTCATACCAGATGACAATAACTTTTTATTATAATAATAGTATATAATATGCTAATGTGACTAAACAGAATAATATAAATGTTGTAATAATGCAATAACCTTTGTATTGTATACTGATGTATGTTTATTTTTGGAGTGTAATAAAAATAAATATAAAAAGTTGCTTTTGAAATTGGTGTATTTCTGTCCTTTTGTTTGTCTGTTTATAGCATAGATACAATTATGTGACCTAGATTACAAGTTTTATGTTTCTTAGCACATCTAACACATTCAAATTAACTGGATGACCTAACATTTCTTTCCTTGTTTCCAAATGTAATTACAGCAGTTGCTAACCTTATTGCTGCCTGCGCAACCCCCCTTTTGGGGCATCTTTGACCCTCTTGTCATCTCCTTAAGAAGTCCTAGATCCTTCCCCTCAGATCAGTTATCCTTGGAAAGAAAAGAAGGGGGGGCACAACCTGCTACAACCAAGTCTTCAGGAGTCTAATCCCAGGATCTAGGTATAGGTTTACCCCTCAAGATGTTACACGTAAGGTCATTGTTTACTTTTAGTTTATCAAGTATATATTTATTAAGGACTAATCAAGGTTGTCATTAATCTCATATTCAGTGGCAATAATTTATGAGAATTCCAACCATTGGGCTGATTTTTCACTCGTGGATGAGCCCCAAGGGTCCTTACACTCCTAAAAGTGAGCACCACTGCACTTCTCTCCTACAATCAAAACATCTTGACAGTTTTAGCACTGTCATTCATTCTATTCAGGTTTTTGGCTCTTCACAGGCCCGGTCTTCGGGATTGAGGCACTGTAAACGGGACTCAGACTGGTATTTCTAAACATTCATTCTAATCTATTACTTAAAAATCTAAGAAAAATTGACATATCTTCCAGTCTCAGCTGTAATCCTTCCACCGTGCGGTTTGGATTCAGCATTCAGTCTCACATGGTAAGCTATTGTAGCACCATAAAATTGAAAATTGCAATTACTTAAATGTAGCTTTTATAAGCTATAAGCTTACCATGTGGGACTGAGAAGAGTCCCACCCTTAGTAGGACGAGATCTCACAGTGTACCACGAGAGGACAACTTTAGGCTACGGCCAACTATAAATGTCTATTTTTCTTAGACATTGGCCTGAAGCCTTGCGGCCATCCGAGATCAGCATTCAGTCCCATATGGTAAGCTTGTAGCTTATAAAAGCTACATTTAAGTAATTAAAATTTTCAATTTTAAGGTGACCTCAATCTTCCATGAATAAAAATTATATTGAACTAAGTTTTTCATAATTGTATCCCCATATGAAAGTGAGGGATATACTGTTTTATTGCGTTAATACATCCTATCCAATGGACAATTTGTAAACCGGTCGGCGCAGACCGGCCCGCCAAACGTCAGAAAAAGACGTCACGTGTTTCCACCGGCTGGCCGGTCTGTAGTACTGTGCACTCCCCAGATGGCGCCTCGTACTTCCTTCCTGTCTAGACAACCTGACGTCATAGCATCTTTTTCGTTTGGCGCGTGTACTGTGCAGATGTATTTTCAACATCTCCAGATATTTTAAGGAAAAGTGTGCATTATGACGGATTTTCTACCTTATTTGCAAATAATTTATTATAGAAGTGTTACCTACATATCAGGCACGGAGATACATTATAAAATCTGCTGGAAATGCTCCCTAGTTTACTCAATTTAGTGTTGATGATAGGGCAGTAATCGATGAGAAATATGAAGGCAGCCATTTTCTAGTTTCCCCCCATTCAACAATTGTGTTGTTAGGGGCAGATCGACAATATTTAGAAAGAAATGGATATACTACTTACAAGGTTTTTTTATCCGTGTCTTTTGTTTGAATGTACCTTCTATAACCTTCCAGCTACAATCACCATAGAAACGTCTTTTCTAGTACTACAAATAGAAATCACAGGAAACTTCAGTCTATGTAGTTTTGAACACTGTAAATAGAAGGAATTCCCCAAGCAAGATATGCATTCTTCAGATTTCTTCAGAGCGCACTGGTACCGACTTCTCTGCTGTATAGCATCAGTCACACCAGCCTAGCTCGAGTATTTAGTATTTTTTCATCAGAAGCAAGAGATGAATTCTTCAGATTTCTTCAGAGCGCACTGGTCCAGACATCTTAACTGTAAAGCATTAATCAACCGGCAAGCTCAAATTCAGCCGACCTCACCTAGTATTTACATAGAAGGAACTTCATCTTTAATCACTCTCAGTCCCACCCTTGTGGACCCGGCATTTGTGTTGATAATAAGGGTAGTGGATGGCCAGGACACTGGTTTGAGTGCACAGCCGGCTGAGCAACCTACTTCAGACCAGCACCGACCAGGACTTTCATCTTCAGAGCGCACTGGTCCAGGTCTTAGTGTTTTTAAAGCATCAGCCAACCGGCCAGCTCAAAAGAACGCGACCTCTGACGTCATATCCAGTCAGCCAATTGCGTTTCCTTCCGACCAAATCACGAAGCTGGTCACGTGTTTTCACCAACCAGGAAGGTCAGAAGTGCGTTCTTCAGAACTCACATCTACTGTGATTCCAGTCCCTGCTTTGCAGACCTGGCCTTGTTGTCGGTAGTGGGGTTTTGTGGACTGTAAAGTTGCCGGTTAAGTATCACACAAAGAATGCGACCACTGACGTCATCTCCAGTCAGCCAATCGCGTGTCCTTCCGACCAGCAAGCTGATCACGTGACACATCGAACAACAAGTGCTTCTAAATATAGCTCACAAGGGCTGTCAAATATACAAGTAAGACATGCGATAAGACAGAGGAAATACTTTAATTAATGGAGGAAACATACAGCAAGCTGAATTCAACACAAAAGATAGTTGTAAAATTGCTTTAGCAATTGGTTACAGTGTACCGACCAGTACCAGCTACACAGCCTTGTACACTTGCTTCAACAACTGGTTGCAGAGTGTACCGACCAGTACCGGCTACACAGCGTTGTACACTTGCTTCAACAACTGGTTACAGAGTGTACCGACTGGTACTGGCTACACAGCCTTGTACACTTACTTCAACCTACCGGTTACAAAGTCTACTAACAGGGTGCTGGCTACACAGTCCTTACTGTACAGTGCTTCACCCCAACTGGTTACAAAACAAAGCTGGCTAAATATAGTAAATATAGACCAGTAGCTGTCTAAATTCATTGGTGACCCCAGCCTGCTAGTTTTTTGTGCCGGTTACAGAGACTTACTGTTTACAGTGAATTACCGGTTATGGTTTCTTGGTACTGGACAGAGTTGCCTAAGGTAGATTTGGTTCCAGAAAATTCTTAGACCAATCAGTGGCTTTGGGGATATGAAAGTGTCCCCAGCTACTGCCAGGCAACCTTCCCTTATCACACCTTTCAACAGTTTGTTATCGGTGCTGGACTTGACTGGTAGATAATAGATTTCACCTTTACAAACACAGACCTGAATAACCAGCATGAAAAGAAATAGGTCTCAAAAATCATCAAAAAAAAAGGTGGTCGATAGTCAGACAAGTTCTTCATCATGTTCGGCCAAGAGTCAACCATCTCAATTACTGTGTAAATGCTGCACTTTGCAGGATGCTGGCCTGGGGCAAGAGTCTTTTAAATGTGAAAAGTTGTGTCGGCCCCACCGGACCGGACCACAGCAAGAACAGAGAGACTGTTTTCTTGGATCATTGTCACCAGACCGGACCAGTGTCCGGAGGCCGGAGGGACAGAAATGTTTGTCAGACTATCAAATGTCCCAAATGTGGTACACATCTGCCTGTAGGGTCCAGACTAAACCCGTTTCGGAACTTAGGAAGCCTTGGGGGGCTGGACCCTAGGTAGTACAAATGTTGAAGGAAGGCTACACTCTCCCTCTCCAGTCAAGACCAAGCTAGACAAGGTCACCCAAAATTATCAACTGCTATGCACTTCCTCACAGGAACCTATATTGGTTAGAGGCATTACATCAGCTTATGGACAAAGAATGGTGCAGTCGAGCCAGTTCAGAATCTCTGGGCTTCTTCAACCTGTCTTGGTTCCAAAACCACACAACCATTGGAGACCTCTTCTAGGTCTGAACAAACCAAACCTTTCGGAGACCATCAGGACCAGCCTCCAACAATGGGAGTGGGTTGCCTCAATAGATTTCAAGGATGCCTACTTCCATATACCAATACAGGAACAGTCCAGGACATATCAAAATTCATGTCCAGGGTCGGATATACCAGTTCAAAGCACTGTCTTTCAGTCTGTCCACTGCACCCATGGAGCTCACTGTGGTACCAAAGGAGTTAAAGCTGATGGCCATATACAAGGGTATAATAATCCACCAGTACTTAGACGACTGGTTGGTGAAAGCCACATCCCACCAGGTTTGTCTCCAGCATAAATGGAAACTGGAACCAAAAGCAGGTCTTCGACCTTGTAGGTTACCAGTTTGACCTCATGGCCGGTCGGGTCCAACCTATACCGCACCATTGGCAGAACCTTCAGCACAAAATACTAGAAATACTGTCACTACCGGTTTGTCCGGTCCATCAGTTCATGTCTGATAGGTTTACTAACAGCCACAGGAAAGCAAGTTCACCTAGGCCGACTTCATAGGAGACCCATACAGTGGCATCTCAAAAACAACTGGAGGGTACCAGAGTCACTAGAAAAGATGATTCCAATACCAAGGTGATTGCACCCACATTTACAAGGGTGGTTGCAAGAGGACAATGTCCTTACAGGCCAACCATTACACCCAAATAAACATGATCTGCAAATTTTACAGATTCATCAAATGCAGGGTGGGGTGCTCACTTAAACGAACGCACTGCAGGAGGCACCTAGTCCCTTCTGGAAAGCAAGTTGCATATCAATTACCTAGAACTCAAGGCAGTCTTTCTAGCCTTACAAGAGTTCCAAGACCTCTGCATACACAAGATAGTACTTGTAGAGACAGACAACACCACAGTGGTGTCATACATAAACAGGGAAGGAGGCATGAGGTCGGGCCGACTTTGTGGTTTACTATGGAGAATCTTGACCTGGTGCGCCAGAAATCAAGTAACTCTAAAAGCCCGACACATTCCAGGCCAGCTGAGTGTGGTCGCAGACAAGCTATCCAGGCTAGACCAGACCACCCAAACAGAGTGGTCTCTCCTTCAGGAGGTCTTCCAAGCAATATGCAACAGGTGGCACTGGCCTTAAATAGACCTATTTGCCACGAGGTTCAACAACAAGTTGCTCTTGTTTGTGTCACTGGTACCGGATCCCCTGGACACAGCAGTGCATGCGCTCAGTCTGCCATGGTAGGATCAGGAAGCATACACCTTCCCACTATCAGCCATATTGGGCAAAGCGGTGATGTTGCAGGACTCCCCATGCAAGAGAATCATTCTGATTGCTCTGGGGTGGTCCATCATGCCTTGGTTTTGGGATCCCACTGAGCCTGCCCAATCTGCCCAACCTGTTGACACAACCATTCAATCAGATCCCTCACAGAAATCTGACAAATCTTAATCTCGATGCACGGCTCCTGGAGCCTCAGCATTCGAGGAGCAGGGCTTCGCTGAGGCAGTGGCAGCAAGAATTGAGGCTCCTCAAAAGGGATCAACCAGATCAGTCTATGAGACAAAGTAGACCATTGTTACAAGTGGTGCGTCACTAATCAGGTGGACCTCAGGGTACCCCTGTAAAGTCAGTTGCTGACTTCCTTATGTACCTTATGAGGGCAGGAAGCTACAGCCCAGCACCTTTGATGGTTACAGTTCAGCCATTGCTGATAAACTGGGAAATTCACCCTTCAACATCAGCAAGGACAAAAATCTCGCTCGTCTCCTGGATAGTTTCCACGGAGACAGACCCAAAGGCAGGAGGGGAATATCCTCCTGGAACCTCTCACTGGTCTTGCACCAACTGAATAAGGCTCCGTTTGAACCAGTCTTGGCCCTTGGGTCGGGCAAACGTAGAAGTGAGATTCATGATTGGCAAAACAAAAATTTTAGACACCAATCCGATTGGTCAATGGTGTCCCCATATCCATTACCCAGCTTTCTATCCAAGAATCAGCTGGTCAAGAGGGTCCAGACAGTGTGGCCCCAGTGGTTATAACAGCCCTGGCCCCCATCTCTGGATAGATCCCTCAAGTCTGACTGGTCCCTTTTTCCAGTTAGAGCATTGCGCTACTATTTGGACAGGACCTCAGACCTCAAGTAGAATAAGGAGGTGGTTTTTTGTCTCCATAAGAAAGGTTCATGAAGACAAAGACATCTGCCTCTATCTCCTCTTAGATCGAGCAGACTGTGATCCTATGTTATGAGCTCTACATTACAGTTTCTACATGTACATAGTAAAAAATGTGATGTGCTTCCTTTGGGAGGTTTATTAAGCGTCCCTGAAAGGGCGCTTATTTGTTTTCGCCTCAGTTTCCTCGCCGCCACCGCCGCCGCCGCATTATGGTCTCCCTTGAATATCTCCCTTATTATTAGAAGGTTTCAAACCATATTTGGCACTTATATACCTTAGGCGTGGGAAAATTTTTCTGCATGCTTAAATTTGACCTTTGGCCTTTATGAAGGTCACATGATCAAAAACAATTTTTTTAAGTACACCCCCCTGTCATCACAGTTCAGGAAAAACTACTTGCTACACAGCCTTATGCTTTGACACACCTGTTCATACTATCGAAAACGCGAGCTGATTAGATTTTGGGAGCAATCCCTTGAAAAATGTCTCATTTATGGGTGATTTCCTCACACCTTCCAATCTGAGAGCCTTAAATTTAGGTCAACCCCCCTATTATCTTCTTAAGTATTGCATTTAGAGCCATAAAATGTATTGGGAGGTGATGGGAAAGCATATGTGGAGAGTCTAAATAGCCGGTCAGTTTTACCCCACGGCCCCCCTTATGGGTCAAACTGGGGTCATAAAATAGCTGATTTTGAGTTTTTGCCTTATATCTCCTTTATTGTTGCTTTTATAGCTTCAGAATGTATTATTAGGTATTGGGAAAGCATATGTGGAGAGTCTAAATAGCCGGTCAGTTTTACCCCCCAACCCCCCCTTATAGGCTAAACTGGGGTCATAAATAGCTGCTTTGGAGTTTTTGCCTTATATCTCCTTTATCGTTGCTTTTATAGCTTCAGAATGTATTAAGAGGTATTGGGAAAGCATATGTGGAGAGTCTAAATAGCCGGTCAGTTTTACCCCACGGCCCCCCCTTATGGGTCAAACTGGGGTCATAAAATAGCTGATTTTGAGTTTTTGCCTTATATCTCCTTTATTGTTGCTTTTATAGCTTCAGAATGTATTAAGAGGTATTGGGAAAGCATATGTGGAGAGTCTAAATAGCCGGTCAGTTTTACCCCCGACCCCCCCTTGTGGGTCAAACTGGGGTCATAAAATAGCTGATTTTGAGTTTTTTGCCTTATATCTTCTTTATTGTTGCTTTTATAGCTTCAGAATGTATTAACAGGTATTGGGAAAGCATATGTGGAGAGTCTAAATAGCCGGTCAGTTTTACCCCCCGACCCCCCCCCCTTATGGGCCAAACTGGGGTCATAAATAGCTGCTTTGGAGTTTTTGCCTTATATTTCCTTTATCGTTGGTCAGAGTTGCTTCTAGGATGCGTTTTATGCGGTATCTCGCATTAATTTGCTTTTGCTCGCAGATTTCATCGAAGTATGCCGGGACGAGATTATAAAAGAACGCATTCAGCACAAGGCAATGCGGGATATATATACGAAGCGAAAAGATGAGAGATCAAGGAAATCGAAACAATGCATGGAGCGAGAGTTTGTCGAGGTTTTGATTTTTCCGTCGAAACGTTCTTCAAATAATGCATGTTGACGCTGAGTAAAAGAACTCAAACATATTATGTGCTACAGCCAGTATTTAGACATATTGTACCCAAAAACATGAAATTAAGCTTAAAGTGAATGGTTATATGAAAAATGGCAGCAAGAAAAACGAAACTGACAGCAAACTGGATTGTTACCACAATAGAGTCAAGCTGGTGCTGACCCTACAGTACGTATCTGTGGGGTCTTCAAACAATGTATGTGTAGAAAATATTTTACTTGAAGATCAAAATTCACGGACAACTCATTAATATTAATGAGGTCACCGATTTTCATAATGGTTTCTTAACAATATTCAAATACTAGATGGACCACAGAGCTCATGAATATTCATATATGTGTAGAAAATATTGACAATTTCGTGGGATTTTTTAACAATATTTTACTTGAAGAATTTGTGGACTACTCATTATATTCATGAGGTCACGGTATTCTGTGGGTATTTCCAACATATTCGTACGCATTGATGGTATAATGACTGAATTTGTGATGCCGTGACTTTAGACGAATACTTAAAACCACAATGTCGTGACAGGAGTCACTTTGATGAAAATAACCATTTTCAATATTTTTTTTAAAAATTCGATCACTATAGGCTTGAAGTTTATTTTTATTTGGCAAGACGATCGCCTGACATTTACTTTTGTACATAACTATATATAGTGGCATTGTACCAGCCTACCAGTGAACGCCCACCTTATATTTCTTCAATACAATAGAGGTCAAGGACAAATGCTTCTAAGTAAACTAAATGACTGTTCATTGGCATAAAATGAACGATAATCGATGTAATTTGTCAAAATACATAGCTTTAAAGCAAATATTATCAGACGTACAACTGCTAATTATACCATATCTATCAATTAGTATTCTGGTACAGTTACGTTATAATCAAAGCGTGTTAATAGAATTTAAAATATTATTTATTTAATTAATTTGACAGTATTAGCTAAAAGGTGGGTGTTCAATAGTAGATAACCACTACTTATTGGGTAGCCAAGTGGCCTTGATCACTAATTAATGGAAGTCCACTGTTAAAAATGTCTAAATAAACTGAAAAAGTATTTTCCATTAGTTTAAACTTTATCATAAAGTCGTCCCCCAGAATTTTTAGCCCCTCCCCCACATTTTGTGCAGTGGTGGGGGATCGCCCCCACTTTTTGAAATTCCTAGAATCAACACTGTTGGTTTTATAGCTTCAGAATGTATTAAGAGGTATTGGGAAAGCATATGTGGAGAGTCTAAATAGCCGGTCAGTTTTACCCCCCGACCCCCCCTTATGGGTCAAACTGGGGTCATAAAATAGCTGATTTTGAGTTTTTGCCTTATATCTCCTTTATCGTTGCTTTTATAGCTTCAGAATGTATTAAGAGGTATTGGGAAAGCATATGTGGAGAGTCTAAATAGCCAGTCAGTTTTACCCCCCAACCCCCCCTTATAGGCTAAACTGGGGTCATAAATAGCTGCTTTGGAGTTTTTGCCTTATATCTCCTTTATCGTTGCTTTTATAGCTTCAGAATGTATTAAGAGGTATTGGGAAAGCATATGTGGAGAATCTAAATAGCTTGTCACTTTTATCCCCTGATCCCTCCCCCCCATGGGTCAAACTGGGGTCATAAAATAGCTGATTTCGAGTTTTTGTCTTATATCTCCTTTAATGTTGCTTTTATAGATTGAGAATGTATTAAGAAGTAATGGGAAAGCATATGTGGAGAGTCTAAGTAGCTGGTCAGTTTTACCACCCGAACCCCACCCCCTATGGGTCAAACTGGGGTAAAAAATAGATGTTTTGGAGTTTTTACCTGATATCTCCTTCATTGTTGCTATTATAGCTTCGGAATGTATTAAGAGGTATTGGGAAAGCATATGTGGACAGTCTAAATAGCCGGTTAGTTTTACCTCCTGACCCCCATGTATGGGTCAAACTGGGGTCATGAAATAGCTTTTGCCTTTATTGTTGCTTTTATGCTTTCACAATGTATTAAAACCTATTGCAAAACCCTGTGGACAATCTAAATAGCAATACATACTTGCACACATGATTATATATGAAGTTATCAATACTCGTTACTGAAATGCTTTGTAGCATTTACACAAAATTTACTAAAGTTACATCCAATGTCGTACATCCAATGTACAACACTTTCTCCAGCTTGTCTATGTCTACAACGCTTGTTTATGTTAAATTAAAGAAGACCTTTGTAGGATTTTCCCTGTCATGATATCACTAAGGGGGTTGGTTTATGTAACAGTACGGTACAGCTTTGTGCATTCTTAGCTTTACAGCATGCTTATTAAAACCACAAGGCATTTTAAACTCTCAGGGACGCTTCGCTTTTGTTAGCAAAAGCATTCATCTAGTTGACATTCTGGGACTGAACTCATCCCTCTCTCCCTCTACCTCAGAGCAGGTCTGTTAAAAAGGGGGGGGGCGATGTCGGTATAGCCCTGGGTAACCGGCTGCTGGCAACCGACCATGACCTTACAGAGTTTCCTGACCTTAAGGTCAACCCAGGCCTGGGCCTATTGGTCTTCTGACAAAGTCAGCCTACACCGTAGGTTAAAATTTGCTATTGTGAGTTCACATATGTCCCTAGTAACTTACCCGCCGACCAAGCGGTAGTTATTCAGCAAATTGTCCATTGGATAGGATGTATTAACACAATAAAATTGCAAATTTAATAAGTAAATTAAATTTTTATAAGTTAATACCCTATCCAATGGACACACAAGACCCTCCCACCGACCCTGCTATCAGCTTACTAGGGGTCTAAGAGGTTTAGACAACGAAAAAGATGCTATGACGTCAGGTTGTTTAGACAGGAAGGAAGTACGAGGCGCCATCTGGCGAGTGCACAGTACTACGGACCGCGACGGTCTGCGCCGACCGGTTTAGCAAATTGTCCATTGGATAGGGTATTAACTTATAAAAATTTAATTTACTTATTAAATTTGCAAGTTAATGGGCATAATGCATTGAAGTAAAGTTATATATATATTGAATATTAAAACTCAAAAAGTTTTCATGGATTTCATTCAAACTTGGCACGCAAGTATGTTGGTTTTGGAGAGGAACCCTGTTTTAACGTGACCTTAAACTCTTAATAATAAAGAATTTATGGCCACCTTAAGGTCAGAAATTTTACTTTGGGGCACTTAATGCCTGCCAGGTCAAAAACTGTGGCTCATTTGGCTCAAATTTTACCCGGGAAGATTAATATATTCTTCTTACATATGCCAAAAATCAAGACTTTATGTTGAGGTTAAAATTGTGTTTGAGGCTCATAAAGACCCTACTTAGACTTTTTTGACATTTTCCAAATATTTGGCCCTGTGACCTAAAATGCTAAGTCTGAAAAGTCTCAAATTATATTAAATATAACTTTAATATGTAATCTTTATCTATGCAAAATTTGAAGTCTGTAGCTTTAATTGTAAGGTGCCCGCTTTAATTGTAAAATGCCCACATAGACCAAATTTGGGGACTTTTTGCCACTTTTGACCCCTATAGTTGTCAAACTATCAGACTGAGAGATCTGAAATCTCATCTGAAAATATGTTAAGATGTTCTTTCATCATAAGTAAAAAGATCAAGGTTTTAAATAGACATTTAACCTGTGCATGGAGACCATAAACGCCTACCCGAGTGACCCTTTTTCAAAATTTTTCACATATTTTGTCCTGTAAGTTCGAAATGGTGAGTCTTACAAGTCTCAAACTGTATTAGACATAACTTCTATATGTAATGTTTGTAAAGATTTGAAGTCTGTGGCTGTAATTTTAAGGTCACCTTTAGGTCTCTAAAACGCCCACCCACCCCCCACCCCCCCCCACCCACCCCCCCGAGACCCAATTTATGGACTTTTTGCCACTTTAAAGCTCTATAGCTGTCATACTATGTGAATGATAAAGCTGAAATCTCATTTTGGAATATATTAATAGGTTTCCTAGATGTGCCAAAAATCAAGGCTTTAAGTGGACATGTAACCTGTATATGGTCAAGGGGACCACGGTGGCAAAGTGGTAACACTCTCGCCTCCCACCTCTGAGATCAGAGTTTGCTTCCCAGACCGACCTCAATTAAGTGGGAAAGCTGGTAGTTGCTTGCCGTTGGTTGGCAGTTTACAGTACAGAACCTTGACTAACTGTATCCATTGGTTTCCTCTGCCCTTCCAGCTACCCATCGTGATATGACCTGTACAGTGTTGAAAGTGACGTAAAACCCCAAATAAATAAATGTGTATGGTCAATCTACCCAGAGGACTTTTTTTTTAAATTAACAAAAAAAGAGTGAAAAATGGATTGACAAAAAAAATAAACACATTATAATTGTGAATCAATGTATATGGTCAAGGGGACCATGGTGGCAGAGTGGTAACGCTCTCGCCTCCCACCTCTGAGATCGGAGTTCGCTTTCCGGCCCAACCTCAATTAAGTGGGAAAGCTGGTAGTTGCTTGCCATTGGTTGGCAGTTTACAGTACAGAACCTTAACCAACTGTATCCACTGGTTTTCTCTGCCCTTCTAACTACCCATCGTGATATGACCTGTACAGTGTTGAAAGTGATGTAAACCCCCAAATAAATAAATGTATATGGTCAATCTACCCAGAGGACTTTTTTAAATTAACCAAAAAAAGGGTGAAAAATGGATTGACAAAAACATAAACACGCAATAATTGTGAATCACACAAAATGGGTGCTACAAATATACCCAATGGATGCCTGTGGCATCCGTTAATTATAGCCAGTGTGAGGTATGGACTTACTGTGTAAGTAAGACTTACTATGTAAGTAAGGGAGGCTGGACAATTTGTGTAGCGTAGATGGTGAGGGTGGTGTCCACTTTGTAAGTAAATTTGGGGTATAGGCCCACTGTGTCATTAAATGAGGAGGTATGGGTCCACTGTGTAAGTAAGGTAGTATCTGAATCTCGGGTGCATATTTACAGCTTTACATTTTGAAATAATTCGCACTCTCACTGTTACAGTGAGCTTTGAGGCCGGTTGTGGGTTCCTGCCATCCCCAATGATCATCCTTTTTATTGCGTAAAATACCCTTACCTTATCCTCACTAATGCTTAAGTGTTGGCGGGGGCAAACATGGATGATCCAACGAGAATATTTTTAAAATAGATATTCTTGTTTGTACCATTATGTACGCATGAGTGCACATACGCCTGCACCGGAAGAACCCTGATAAGCCTCAATTCAATTTTAGTTGTCAGGGAGCAAGCATAAAAAAAATAACTTTTTGTTTTTTAATTTTACAATGGCAGTAGGACAGATTATAAATAAAGAGCAAAAGCTGGCTGTAGGTTGTCGCCACACAGCTTTTGAATGGGATCATCATCACTTCTGTATCTCCCATAGAGAGAAGAATAGGGTGATGACGTTTGAGTAACTTCCAAAGAAGAAGACTGTTTTGTCTGCCTTCAATTTAACTCAGAACAAAGGAAGAAACTTACAGCTAAGAAGGTGTATGAAAAGAAGAAGAGTTCTAAAGAATCCATCTCGAAAGAGGTTGAGGATTCTCTTCTAGGGAATGATGATATTCAGCCCTCTTCAGTAACGGCTACCTCAAAAGAAAAATCTGCATCTAACCTTCCTTCAACTATGTCCACCCCTTGATCAGTGTCCGATTCATCCACTGACCCCTTACACCTTATACTACCATGTCTAGAAGCTATGCAGATTGGCAGTTTTAGAAACAAAATCTGCAGAAACTTCTTCCTCACATGAGGTTTATGGAATCATTTCTTCAGGTCGTGCTGACGAAACTGGTACAAGGTCTGTATTTGCCACAACAGAAGATGATCCCGGGGTGCTGAAGACAGAGAGCAAAGAACGCATCACAAACATCATTCAGAGCATAGATCTTTCTATGAAAGAAGAAGAACCTGATGAGGATCCATCTTACAGGCAGTTCTTGGCATAAGTAAGGGGTCTATTAGATTTGACCACACCAGAAGAATGTAAAGAAGTTCCTTCAAAAATCTTTGGGTCAAAAGACAAAAGGACAAAACAGGCGGTATTGCCTATGTGCTTACCACCAGTTGATGAAATTAACTCTAGATGGGTAGAATTAGAAAAGAAGGTAGCAGGAAACCCTTCAGCGAATGGTGAGAGGCTTCCTTCTGCACCATTTAATACAGACACGTTTCTTCCATACACTAGACCCAACATGAAGTTTTACAGATCTACTGCATCTGAATTCACAACCTCAGCTCCAAAATGTCAGGACTCTTTCAAGTCTATTTGTTCCAAGTCATCTTCATCACCATCTTACATCTCAGTCCCCACACATCAGTTCACTATACAATGGAGTCTGTCAAAGGCAAACATGTGCAGGTATTGGGTTTTGTTAGCCATTTCATCAGGACTGTAGAGAAATGTACTTCAAATATGGAGGATCTGCTACAATCTTGTGTGGGATCAGTAGAGAAGAGTTTGAATAAGGATATATAGAAGAGTTACTCCCATATATTTCAGCCACAGTATTCCACCATTGCTTCTATTGAAAGGGCTTTGGAAACTGTGATAGAAGCCTCCATGACCATGTCTTGCAATATGCAGTTGACAAGAAGAGACACCATCCTGAAATATTCATCACCACACTTGCATGAACATTATAGAAATCGCCTTACAAGGTCTGGCTTTACTTCTGCTGATGTGTTTTCACCATCAGTTTTGAATAATGTTGAAAATAAATTTAATGCAGTCGTTTCTCAAAGAGGCAGAAAATGGATTCAAAACCTATTTTCAATGCAAAGAAAGGAAGATCTGATTTCAGTGCTTCTTCATTTCCAAATACCAGTCCAAAGAGTTCTTTTCATGGCCAAAAGGATAGGAAACCATAGTCTTCAAAACCCACTAGAGAGGGTCATGGTGGACAAAGGAAATAACTATGTAACAGAAATGGATATATATCCTGGAGGCCGTTTGCAGTTATTTCACAAGGTATGGCTAGCAAACGAGTGCCATCCCAGAGTTGCACACATCCTGAAATACGGCTATGAGATCACTCTGAAAAGTCCAATCAAATTGTCACGAAATCCCACAATTCACAGCTGCTATGCCAATCAACAAAAACAGAACTTCCTCTTAGAATGTGTATATCAAATGTTGCAGAAAAAAGCAATAATTCCGGTAAGGATGTGTGCAAGTCTTCACAGCAGGTTATTTCTAGTACCAAAGCCGGGGGAAAATGGCGACCAGTGATAGATTTGAGAGTGTTAAACAGCCATCTATCGGTCCCAACATTCAAAATGAAGATGGCAGAAGTGATAAGGAACTCCATTTGCAAAGGGTAGTGGGTAGTTTCTGTAGATCTGACAGGCTTATTTTCATATCCCCATTCATCAAAGGTCTCAAAATCTTCTGCGATTTCATGTGGGAGGTTGATCATTTCAATTCAGAGGCCTGCCTTTTGGTATAGCAACGGCTCCACCCGAATTCACCCCCGTTCCCAAAGAAGTAAAGCTTATGCTTCAAAGCAGAGGCATTCGGATACACCAGTATCTAGACGACTGGTTACTTCGGGCCCCATCTCAGCAGATTTGCATGTAGCAGTCAAAACAACTGGTCACGTCTGTTTAAGAATTACGTTGGGTTATCAACTTAAAAAAATCAGAGTTAACACCAACTCAAAAATTCGATTTCCTAGAGTCCAGATTTGACTTTAACAAGGGCGAAGTCTCAGCCACATAAAAGAAATGGTACATTTTATTGCGCTACAATAGCTTACCATGTGGGACTGAAAGCTGTCCTCGGATGGCCACAAGGCATCAGGCCAACGTCTAAGAAAATTAGACATTTATAGTTGGCCGGAGCCTCAAGTTGTCCTCTCGTGGTACACTGTGAGATCTCGTCCTACTTTCTCGTTGGCCGCGTGAATTGGAGGGATTTGCAAATTTTAAACAGCAATCTATTCATATTGCAATTTTGTAATCACAAATATAAAACTGACACAATATAGATGAAAAATACACCACACAAAGAACATGAAAATAAAATCTTACTGGCTGAAATAATCACATTTTATATCATTTTTAGTTTCTCTGTTCTATATTGAAATTAAACAAAAAAGCCCAACAGATTTAGTTCAAAATGTAATATGTTGATGTATCTGGTAGTAAGGTGTGCCCTCTAAAGGTGTATCCTCTTTTACATTGACCTTAAACTCCCATGTATAATAGAAATACATGTATATGAGTTTTCTGTGTATCTTTTTATTTTGAATAAAACATGGTAAAAATGTGAAATCTTGAGATAGTTTGGATAAAATTTTGCCATAACTATCCAAAAATTCAAGTTTAGCTATAGATAGGCAAAATAGGATCCCTTGAGGAATGTGTTGTGGTTATGGTGATTTCTTAACCTTTTGCTCAGTTGAATTTTAAATGTTTAAATCTTATGTATTAGCTTTTGCAGCTGTAAATGAGTGATAATGTTGTAGTTTCTTTTATTTATTCATTTTTGGGGGGTTTTACCTTTTCTTTCAACACTGTACAGGTCATATAATGACAGGTAGTTTTATGGGCAGAGGAAACCAGTGCATACAGTTGGTCAAGGTTCTGTACTGTAAACTGTTGACCAATGACAAGCAACTACCAGCTTTCCCACTTGAGGTCAGGCTGGGAACTGAACTCCAATCTCAGGTGGGAGGCGAGAGTGTTACCACTCTGCCACCATGGCCCTGTTGTAGTTTCAAACATTGTCCAAGCACTTATGGTCACTATTTGAATTTCACAACATTGTTACCATTCAAGAGAATTATTTTTGTCTTTGTCACCTAATTTTCAGATACTTAATGTTAATTTCTAACTGTGTAAAATAATTTTAAAAATATATGAAGAGGTAATCACTGAATGATTTGTTCTTTTAATAGGATGAGTTGACAATGAAAGAATTGGTAAAATCTCTATACATTGGAGAAAACAAAGGACTGCACCAACTTATAATAGAGGACATAATTATATGTGGGGAAGAAAAATTTGAGGCATACCTCACAATGATGGCGAAATAATATGGGTGTTCAACTAAGAATATCCTTCAGAACAGCTTTACTTTTTAGAGTATATATATGCAAGAATATGAAATTGATGCAGGAAGTCAATCAAACAAAGTTCAATCTGCAAGAAAGAAACTGATGAAATACATCTCAAGTGTTGAGTAAAGTTAGACCTAATGCTGCAGTATATGCTTTTCTTTCTTTATTGTTCTACTTTATCAAAATGAGACTTTGTTAGTTGCTGGGCACTTGTCAGATTAATTTCCTGAATCAATTTCAAAAAACAGGCCCGTAAAACCCCAACTTGACTTTGTACTGGGCACTTATTTTTTTTCATATAACAACAGACAATCTTTATTTGTATAATTAAGCTTCCTGTCAATGAAAAAGCTGGGAATTGATTTAATAAGAAAAATTTGATCCATGTCTCTGCTGATGATTTGAGATTTATATTAACATTTGAATTGACATTTCTCTCCAATATTTCAACATGTTTGTCGATTGTGTATAGTAGCTAGTATCAAGTGTTTGTATGGACAACACATTTCTGACTTTGATGTGTGGTGTAAAATATATACATATGTCGTGTACAAGTTGGGATTTTGTACAAGTTATACCTTGTACAGCTGAGTTGTACAAGTTATAACTTGTACAAAATCATGTTGAAATTTTGTACTTGTACAGACTTTGGTCATCCAAAAAACTTTACTTGTACAACTTACTTGTACAAGTTAGACCCGGGTTCTTTTTGATAGTTTATTGTGCTTCTTAAGCTTTAACTTGTTCAAGCTTAGTTTATGAGCTTCTGAGGACTAAGTGGTCAGTTCAAGTTATCAACAATTTATGTTTTATTTCAAATATGCTTAAATTTTCATAAAACCCTTGGATAAAATTATATAGTATGAAGTGGTATTGGAAAAATATGATAGAAATAGCATTAAAATGGGCCAAGTACTAAAACATTTTAAGCTCCATGAGCTCAATAATCTGTCCAGACCTTGTTATACATAACCAACATATATAAGTATGCACAACTCAAACTTTACACTAACTTAAATATAATGATTACAGGTGACCTAAAAAAATTAAGTGTAATTTTGATGCACTGAGCGGATCAAATTTTCAAAGTTAAAAGAACTCCATATTTTTACTTTGTTTCAATATTTTCCGTTATTTTAACTCAAATATTTTTAAGTTGCTTTTACTCAAATTTTTGTTTTACTGCGACATTTTAAGTTGATATTACTTAAAAGAGCAAACTGCACGGATATTTGAAGTTGACCTGACACAAAATGTTTAAGTAGAATCTTTTAAGCTATATGAACTTAATAATGTTGTACTATGACTCCAAAATTGTAAGTAAAAACCACTCAATTGTTTTAGCTTCAAGATGCTTCATTATAAATTTTGAGTAAGAATCACTCTTATTCTTTATGCAGAATCTACTAAATTTTTTTGTGTCTGCTAGGTGCATCAAATTAGACTTAATTTTTTTTGAGTAAATTGTTGCCAAAAGTTTTACAGTGGCACCACTACTATAGGATCACACTAGGGAATTGGTTCGGTGACTGGAATCATGACTCCTAAAGACTGTAGTCTTTCTAATTCTGCTTTCACCTTCTTGTGTAATGGCAATGAAATGTGGCGTGGAGAATAAATAGCTTATAGTGTAGAATCTGGACTGATTTTTATGTCATACTCTGTGTTTAGTTTGCCCAAACCATCAAACAACTGAGGATATTTTCCAACACAGCCTTTGGAATATGTCTAATTTGTATGTTCATGTTTAAGTTTACAAGTCCAAGTTTCTCACATGCTTCCCTTGACAAAAGCTGAGCACTGTTTGGTAAAAAGTACACTGCAGTGTGGACTGTTTTGGGCCTATGTTTGGTCTCTGCATTGAAATATCCACAGGTTTTAGTTTCTTTCAAATCCGGACCTCTTAACTTTGAAACTGACTTCCTAAGAAGTTGACCTTGGAATTAATCATCAAAAGTATCTTTGTTGACTAGTATTTATTTATTTAGGGTTTTACGTTGCTTTCAACACTGTACAAGTCATATCATGACGGCTAGTTGGAAGGGCAGAGGAAACCAGTACATACAGTTGGTCAAGGTTCTGTACTGTAAACTGCTGATCAACGACCAGCTTTCCCACTTGAGGTACGGCTGTGAATCGAACCCCGGCCTCACAGGTGGGAGGTGAGAGTGTTACCACTCTGCCACCTTGGCCCCCTGTTGATTTATGACATCTGCTCCAGTGTAAATGCGCAATGAAGTAGGAATGCCATTTAACTTCACAGTGACATCCTGCAATGGAGTCAAGGAAGAAACTCCACCCATGTCTTTTGTAAGATATCCAAGGAAATCAGTAGAATCACTGAACTCTGGCACATGGCTTTGTGGAGGTTTACTGTCCTGTACATAATGTCATTGGGCTCAAAACCACACCATTTTCAGTTGCTGTTTATCATTTCTGTTTTATTTATGTGATTTTGTGTTTTTAGATGTATTTCAGATTTCATTATCTCTACAAAGTGTATTTTGTCCTGGATTCCCTTGATGTGTTGCATACTGAAGTTCCTTGGCCTCAACCTCTACCGTGACCTTCATTTTTCCTGCAGAATACTGCATTTTCTGAAAGGATTTGACCTTGAGTATTTTTGAATGAATCTACTTGACTGGTGGTGGCTTCCCAACCAAGCAAACATCCACTGCTTTTTTTAGAGTCAAGTGTTCTCTGAGTCTAAGCAATCGTTCCCTCAAATCTAAACTATCAATCCCTACAACAATTTTATCCCGGATCATTTGATTACCCTTGCTGTTGAAATCACAAGTCTGTGACAGCTGACACAATTCTGAATAAAATTTATCAAAAGATTCACTTTTTGCTGTGACCTATTATTGAATAAATCTCTTTCATTGAATGGTATTTTTATGTAGAGTGCAATATTCTTCAAATTTCTTCAAAATCTCATACAGATTTTCTTCATCCTTACCTGGTGTGTCCCTTTGAGCTGGTGCCCATGTGAAACCATGATAGACCTTGACAGCTTCTGGCCTATAATAATTACAATAAAATGTTTGCCTTCATTTTGTTTTCCTTTTTGTCCAGTTCTGTTGCTATCATGTAAATCTGATATGCCTGTTTAAATTGTTTGAAGTTCTGTGCTACCATGCTTGTAAAAGACAGTGGAGCAGGGGGTGGTAAACTATCCATGATTATTTATGATCGTTGTTTATTATTCTCCTTGCCAGTAAATATCCAGTTACACAAAATATATTTAACAACTCCTGGCACCATGTAATGGTTTGATGGCCAGATTGGGCTCAGATATTTTGGGATACTGACATGCGTTAAATCTTCAATCAGATAGCCATTATTTGACACAAAGACTCAGTACAAGGTCACAGTGGCAGTACTTAGTGCTTGAGGGGTTTTAGTACAGTAAGGGTGACAGAAGTGTGGCAATTATGTTCAATCTATGAATTTAGGTGTATTTAGTTGTTTTAGTGTAATCTTTTAACCTTGTTTATAGTCAACTGATTATTGTGTTGATGACCACTATTTTTGGTACTATTTATGTCATGAGTAATTTGTAATGTGAAGGTTAGGGTGAAATTGGGTGACCTAATGAATACTCGTGATGTACTGGCTGGTGTATGGCCTGAGTAGTTTATGTGAGGTCTATAAATGATGGTGTTGCTTTGAAGTAAAGTCATTCTATTCAGACATGTGTTGAAGATTTAGGCTGGACTTTTCCCCGTGTCTTAACTAGTTTTTTTTAACTGTGGATTTTATTGGGAATGAAAGTGTGAAGAACTTTGCAGGCAAAGGTTACCCAGAACTACAAATCGTTGTCATAGTTGGGCTAGTATTCGTTGTGCGACTGCATGAGCATTGTTCGGACAAGATTGTTGAGTTATTTTCTCACTTCTCCCATAGTGTACGGTTAATTTGAGGGTGCCTCGTCACAAATTTTTTAAGGGTTTTTAGTAATTATGAGAACCTTGCCACCATGACTAGCTAAACAGAAGGCATTTTGTAGGAAGTTTGACAAAATCTACAACAAGCCAGTGGGACAACGGCGTCTTCAATTTGCTATGACTGCTGTTACCATGGGAGATTCTGAGACCTCTTCTATTTCTTCCCTTCCACTAGGGCAACAGTGTCAAGATCAAGCCAGTACCCAGAAAATTATTTCTGAAGATAGTCTAGATAAACTTGACATAATTTTACATATATACATACTCAAAGGCTTGATGATAAACTTAAGGAAGTGAAGAAAGATAGGCATGAAATTCTTAAAGCTTGCTCAAAAGATAACCCCAAGACTTCACTTCCTTCACCTCCTCGCCTTGGTTATAGGCCCCCTAGTCAGGATTCCTGTCATCTGCCATGTCCTTTAACTTCAGATGATGAACTGGAAGGTGTTGGTCAACAGTGTGCACAACATCAGCGCACAACATAGAACACAGACGATTTGGGCATTCCTTCTATGAACTTTTTGAGAGATACTGGACAACTATGATGAAGGGTGGACACTAGGATGCAGCATTGGCATGAGCAGCAGAGACAAGACATTCAAGGTAAAAAACTGAAGTTGGAATTACATAGGCATCAGGAAACTCAAGTAATAGTAAACATTAATTAACCACAAGAATTTGCTTTACACAAGATAAATCTTGTCCAGCATATGACGATTTGTCACAAATGCAATTCACCCAGGGGTTTATTGGTTGCATTCTTGAAGAGTATGATGTAAATATTAGGCAAAACATGCTTGAGTATTTTCAGCAACTTATTCAGGATGTGCAGGAAACCAATTGGTTTGGTGCAAAATCTGCTCACAAGGTTTTGTTAAGTGAAATGGAAAGGGCAAAAAGTTCTTGGAAAGATGCAAGATTGGTTAATCAAATGAGAGCTAGATAAACTCAAAGAACTATTTATCCAGAACTATTTATTGCTGCATCTTTGGCATAGTTTGCTTGTCTTCTTCTCACAGGCCAGTAGTTTCTAGAGTATTTTATAATTCTTGTTATAAAATGGGGACAAGGGGTATCCAAATATACGTAAAGCTACAAAGTTAAAGTTGGAGCGAAAAAGACACAAGTTTATCAGGCCTGTTAGGAGTGGACATATATTGCCTAGTAAGTGCAGAGGTGACGTGAACCAAGAGAATGTAAACAGTTCAATTGTAAAGCATGATATGTTGAATTTAAATGTTCAAGTACCTGATTCTTTGGATAGTTTATGTATATAAGGACAATGTACATTCTTTGTTGGTAGAAAATAAAGCAAATACTTTGAGTGTTTCTAGTGACATTGAACATAATATGAATCATGTTGACCAGATTGGGAGTTTATAAAATGCTTGTCCTATATTGCGAGCTGCTCACTTCAGCTTTACGAAAATGAGTGTGTTGTCTTGATATAGACTGGCTGATTTTTCTCATAAACTTCCCTCTTCTTTTGAGGAATGGACATTACGAGCTTATGATATTGTCAAAAAAATGGGTCTCCCAAATTATAAAGGAGCGCATATAGAAGTGAATACTAGGTTAAACCTTGACGTTTGGCACTACATTCTCAAAGAATATCGTGATCCACAACTCTTTGATTATATTTGCGCTTCGGTTTCCCTCTCAGTGTTATTTATGACACATTTTGCCATAATTCTGAGTTTGCTAACCATGCTTCTGCCACAAATTTTCCTCAAGATGTAGACATTTATATTCAAACTGAGTTGCAACACAATGCCCTTGCATGGCCGTTTAAAACTATGCCTTTTAAACCTTTTCATTGTTCCCCCATTGCTATCTCATCCTAAATAGGGTGATTCCCGAAGAATTATAGTAAACTTGTCATATCCTGAAGGCAATTCTGTGAACAATATCATATTGAAAGATGAACATGATGACTACAAGTTTCAGTTATCATATCCTTCGGTTGATGATATTATTGATCATATTGCTAATTCGTATGACAATTTGCTGTTAAACAAATTGGATATAAGTCATGCGTTCAGGAATTTGAGCATTGATCCACTTGATTATAGGGTTATGGGTATTCACTGGGACGACAAGTATTTCATTGACATAAGCGTAGTGTTTGGCTTTAAGCAAGGGAGTGTGAAGATGCAGAGATGGGGCGACCTCATGCTTCATGAAATGGCGAAACAAAACTTTACTGTGTACCTTTATATTGATGATATAATTGGGCTTCAAAATACTGCACAAGCTGCTGTGGCATTTCAAACTTTGCAGAAATCTTATTAACAGCTTGGGTCTGCCCATAAACCCCAAAAAACAACTGGTGGCTCTCATTTCTTCAATGGTTTGCATGGGGATATTGGCTGATATTGAAGCAGGTTTGCTACAAATCCCTGATAAAAAACTCCAAGAAATTAAAGACCTGTGCTTGGAATGGTCCCATAAAACCTATGCCAGTAAATGACAATTGCAGTCACTGTTGGGTAAACTTTTATACATTCTTAGTTGTGTTCACCATGCATGTTTGTTTGTTAATTGTATGCTGTCACTGTTGAGAATTTTTTCAGGTAGGCTCGTTCTTTTGGACAATCAATTTCAGTGAGACACAGCATGGTTTAATTCTTTCTTAGAGAAATCCATTGGGGTTGTGATGATGCACAAACGTGCTCTACCACAAATTCATGCACACGTTGATGCTTCTTTAACTAGCATTGGGGCGATTTGGGATGAGCACGTATATGCAGCCACTTATCCATCATGTTATTTAGTTTACAAATCTATTGTACATTTGGAGATGTGCAATATATGGGTTCTAGTTCAAATGTGGGGTTCTTTCTGGCATGGAAAGCTGGTTAAAATATATTGTGACAATGCGGCTGTGGTGCACATTCTTTCCACTCGTCGTACACAGGACGACCTTTTGGGTTCTTTCACACGTTCTATATACTGCCAGTAGAGATATTCAATTACAATATTCAGATATTACAGGGGTAAAGAACGTCTTGGTGGACGGACTATCTCATTACTTCTCACAGGGTTTTTCAACAAGCTTGTGATTTGCAAAATAAACAATGGCACAGAGTTGAAGGTCGGTATTTTTACCCAAATTTCTCTATATAATTGTAGGCTCTGCTCTGGCTAGGAAATTGTTTTCATCTGCTTCACAGAGGTCTCTGCATGGCCACAGGCGTTCTACTGCTGCCCAATATTGTAGTCAACTTCGCTTGTTTATGGTTTTGGCTATTTATTTACATATCCCAGATGTTTCTCACCATTCCTTTCTTTTGATATTTGTTGAGTTTTTACATGTGAATGCTGTTAAGATTCCCATCATTAAAAATTATTTGTTGGCAGTAAAACACTATTTCTTGTTGTATTCTTTTCCTCTAGATGTGTTTCAAAATAGACTTTTGCAAATGTTGATGTGTTCTATATCGATCAATGCTACATATACTCCAAGGTAGAAATGTGTCTTTACTATTGATATCTTGAAAAATTTAATTCATCTTTGTGATACCTTGGTCCATGGTTCAACATATAAAGCTATATTTCTTATAGCTTTTTTTTTGGCTATTTACGGCTTTCTTCTGTAGTTCCTTCTTCAAAATTTCACAAATTTCAATTACAAAGATCTCATTTTTCTAAACATCCCTTGGGAATGAGTTTAATGTTGTCACAAACTAAAACATGTCAGCATTATTATCAGATCCATTCTGTTGTACTACCACGTATTAATAACTCTGTATTATGTCCTGTTGCTGCAGTTACTGAGATGTTTGCAAGAATTCCGGCTTTGCCTTCTGATATTGCATTTGGCTATTGGGAACTTAGTTCCCCTGGTGGCTCACAAAGTGAGGCAAATGCTTGCAAAGTGTGTTAGGCAACTACAACTTGACCCTGTACACTTTACATTCCATGCTTTTTGTCGTAGTGGTGCTACTTATAGTTTTAATCAAAATGTCCCATTTGAGGATATTAGCTTACACGGCAGTTGGAAAAGTGATGCTATCTATGCATATTTGCAAACCACCTCTACTGCTGATAAGGTTGCACAACATATTCAATCTATTCTACAAAATATTACATAAACTTACAAATCTTTGGGCTTGGGGACAGCCCCATTTATTTCTGTACCATTTTGTAAACATGATTTTTATTCTATGGTTAATACTAATAACACTAAAATTGTAGTATTGTTCAAGGGTAGAAAAAAATGGCCCTAAATAAAATATCTTGTTCTTACTTCAGCAGTTTGGTGGGTTGTGCATTGGTGGTAGATTATGATTTGCAATATTTGATCTCAATATGACCTTTCTGATTGATCTTTGGTAATATACCTTTGATTTATGTTTGGCCTGCAGCATCTGGCTGAGCATGGATCTTTTTGTCCACAATAATACTTTATCTTTACATAGTTTGGATTGAATCTCCCCTAATATGACCTGGGTTCAAATCTTTATAACAACTAGTATGTAAGTTCACTGCTTTACACAATGTATGTAATTATATCCCTCCCTCTGTTAATTTATTTGCCTGACTAAAGAAGACTAGAAAATTCTCTAGTTGGGTGGTTTCAATGTATTATAACTATTTGACCTTTGACCTTCACAGTCTGAATGTTAAAAGTGAAACTGAACTGAGGCATGGCAAGTTATATATATTGCCTGGCTAGAAGAGATAGCAGATAAAGGTCTAGTTGGGTGGTTTAAAATATACTACAGGGGGTTGACATCTTGGAAATCAAGAAAAAAGTTGCTGTTGTACTCTGGCCCTAAAAGGGGTTGCAACATACAGTCCGATTTTAGACCATCCAGCATCCGAGATTCAGAAAGTGCTACACGTGGCCTTGACTTTTAAAGCAAAACGTTCTTCCTGTTTATAAAAGTAAAACACTTCTCCCATTGGATTTGGCACCTTAAAGATGAAGCATTAACTGCTTTAAGGTACACTTCAAAACACAAAACGGATCAAGTGAAGAGAGAGGCGCATTCAGTCGAAACGCCACTAAAACATGAGTCGAGGGGGAGATCTTCCCTCGGTTTGCAGAGCGGTGCATCGGTACTTCCAGGGTATATGGACATGGCCGTTTACAACATCATTATGCACTTTTCCACTCGAATGTGGCTACATTTCAGAAATGTGGCTACAAATATGTCCTATACTGCTCAGCCAGTGAATTTCGTCACCCCAGTGAAGTTCGTCACCTCACAAAGGCAGGTGACAAACTTCACTGGGATGACGAAATTCACTGGCTGACCAGTATACCATGGAAGTGCCGGCGCAACTGTCGTCACTTGTTCCCACAAAACCGTATAGTAGTACACCTCAATACCATATTAGCATTACGATACGTACACACCGCTGGCCAGACTCCGCTGTAACTTGGCAGAACTTGGACACTATATCCGTACTGACTGCTACTGCTCAGCTACCCAAGTTCGTCGCCTACCCAAGTTGGTCACCCACCTTAAAATCGTTCAGGATAAGCAATATTGATACCAAAACGAATGGCATACATACTATCAATCATGATGTCCAACTGTACAAGGATAGATAATTGTGAAGAGGCTTTTATATTGGCAAAAGATGCAAGTGACGAACTTGGGTGGGCGACGAACTTGGGTAGCCGAACAGTACTCTGCATAAGTTGGCCGCAGGCATAAGTTGGCCGCCCTCACCACACCTTCATGGGAATTTGGCCTACTACACTCTGAATTCATATATTATTGTTAAACTAATTATATGCAGCAGTTATCATTTGTGTACAGTAACCTATGTGTCTTTCTGGAGCCTGTAGATGAGGTATACAAGCAACTCGTACCCACAACTCGTTCCCAAGAATTTTTTAAATATTGCAGGAAACCCCACAGACTTCTGTCTCCTCACATTTTTTTTAAATGTGCATATTTTATTTTAAAATATTGCAGGTAACCCCACAGACTTCTGTGTCCTCACATTTTTTTTCTAATTTATATAATGTATTTTATCACAGTTCTAGGAAACTCCCACAGAATTCACTGACCTCATGTTTTCTAATTTGCATATTTTATTTCATAATATGGCTAGGAAACCCACAAGAAAGTACGAGAATTTGAAGTATTTGATCTCTAGCTGAACAGACGTTCTTACATAAAATACTTGCTCTTCAAGCAGCATTTCTATTTATTAAATATAAAATATTGTTAGAAAGTCCCACATAATTAGTTGATCTCATATTTCTTCATAAATATTATGAGCTGCATATAGAAGTATTTGATATTCAGGCAGAAATAATGTTTATTCTTATAAAATGTTTGTGTACGAGTTGTTGGTCATGAGGTCACAAGTTGCATGTAAATCGTAGATGAGCCGCGGCCAACTTATGCCTGTGGCCAATTTATGCAGGGTAGCAGTAATGTGCCTGTTTTAAGTGTGTATGTCAGCTGCACCAGTAATCATGCTACTTAATAAAAAATATCAATAAAGTATATGATAAAACAAGTCTACATTAAGTTCTCCACAACTATAAAATACTTCAGGCATTATTTATGCTGAATTATGAAGAAAATATCCACTAAAATGCTGAAAAATATTTGTTGCATTCAGACTTGCAAACAAAGTAATAGAAGTAATACAAAAGTAATAGATTGGAGTCAATTTTGATGTAATAGTAATAGATTGAAATTTTTCAAATGTAATAGTAATAGATTGAAATTCTATCTATTACATCTATTACTTTCTATTATTTTTCTATTACAATTTACCCTTTGTTATTTTTCAGAAGGAGGTTGCAGGAAAATAATCACTTAACATGGACTTTAATTTTGTAATGAATTAGTTTTCATATAAATGAATCCTTTAAATGGACTTTGATACAATAATGAATTAATTGTCATAAAATCATCACTTTAAATAAACTTCAAAACAATAATGAATTAATTTTGTAGCACTCATAAGTCAAATTCATTTTAAACTTTCATACATAAACTTTTCAAATAATCAATATGTAATGTATTGATATTCATCAAAGAATACTAAATAAAACACACAAATGTTGAAATAAATAACTTTGAAATTTTTTTTTTTTTTTTTTTTTTTTTTTTTTTTTTTTTTTTTTTTTTTTTTTTGTGTGTACCCATCAACTTCTTTGGTGATTTCATTTCTCGAAAAAACCATAGTATGCCTAGGGCTCACCCTTTACAAGTTTTACATTTTTTTTCAGTTTGTTTAGTTTCATTAGTTCACTAACTTTGAAATATCAAGGGACCTTTAATTGTCCCTCTTTGAGTGTTTTAAAACAACTGTCTTTGAGGTGGTATTATTAAAGGCTTAAAGAGGCCAATTTAACCTTTGGAAGGATTAACTAAATGTTCCTGAGTAAGGAGAAACTGTGACACATGAAAGGCAATCACGCAGGTCACTATTGTGTATAATAAGGGCAGCATTGTGACATGTGTTAGCTGTTTCACTGATTTACATTAAATTACCGGAGTTATTATTTTCAAACATAAATGACATTTTTTAATCATTTTGAGGTGGGCTCTGCAAGCAAAGAATTTGAAAAAAAGGAGTTCTTTGAATGCAGAGTTTCCTGTTGCAAACACTGCACATCAAGTATTTCTCATAATTATAAGAGTTTTTCAAATCTAACAACTCATCATAAAGTGAATAAATATGAGTATTGTTTGATAACAGTGTGTATTCCCCAGATAATATTTACTGATAATAACATATTTTTCAGCATTTAAAAAGCTTTTCACAGAATTTGACAGAAATATACCTCTCATTACAAAAGTTACAGCACTTAAGTGGCTTCGTATAGAATTCTCATAAATTGTCCAAATAGTCAGGTCATTCTTCAATAGAATAAATACGGGATCTATTTATTTAATTGTAAATGTACCAAGTGATATATTTGTGATATTTTATCCTTGTATGGCATAATCTGAAGCATTTTCAATAAAATTAGATGTATAAAGTATCCTGTCAGTTTTATTTCTGTGTTAAAATTACCTTTCAAGTTTGTGCCAAATTGTAATAGAAAGTAATGGATGCCAAAGTAATAGTAATAGATTTAAAATTTTAAAATGTAATAGTAATAGATTGAATATTTTCAAGTATAATAGTAATAGTAATAGATTGGCTGTAATAGATTACAAGTCTGGTTGCATTCATTTAATTTTGAATGTCAAAGGTTATATGTCACAGGGTTACTGCTTGGCGCCATATAATGACACACGCCTCAAATTGGCACAAAACGGAAGTTAAAATATTTAATACTAATGGTTCTTTATCACCCACACTCGCCCATTTCCATTGAACAAATAAGGAAGTGGAAGTGACGACAGAAATAATTTAAATATCTTCGGCAATTTCCGTATGCAACTTATGCCAATTTGAGGTGCTGATTTCATGTAGAAATTATATTATCACTTTTTAAAATGAGTGTAAAATGTTTATTATGTTGATTTTATATCAATAAAATACTTTTATAACTTGCGCTTGTGTCAATACATATTTTAATAGAAAGAAATCCATGAAACTACACTCAAAACAATCAAAAATAAGCTTTTTGTGTCCAAGGTGTGCCAAGTTAAGGCATGAAGCAGTAGTAACACGGTTTTCATGCTATTTGTTGGTTATTTCAGAAACTTTAAAATTAAAAAATTGGTTATGTATTGACAGATCTTACAAGCATTTAAAGATCAACAAAATTTCACATTGTATAGATAAAAATTTATAAGGACTAAAAGACTTTGACAAGTTATATCCAAGTACCTGATTCATCTACAGAAATGATAAATGTATCATTTAAAGTAAAATAACAGTAGATTTTGCCATTTTTCATTTGAAGAAATTACATTTTATACTGGCTGAAATATTGCTAAATATGTTGCAAATACACGAAAACTAGTGCTAGCACGAAAACTGGACCATTGACCATACTAGTAACATGGACTTCTTCTGACTAAAGTATACTTTTACAAAGCTTACAAATATCTTGCCCAGCTACCAAAGTTTATCCTCCGTCAAAATTCATTTGCCCTAAAAATGCATAGGCGGACAGATGGCTTCTGCTCAGCTTCCCAAGTTTGTCACCTTCCTTTAAAACTGTTAGGGACAAGCAATATTGACACTAAAACAAATCGAACAAACACTGTTATTGTATAACTCCACAAAGAGAGATCAAATGTGAGCTGCTTTAATATTGTCATAAAAGTGCAAACTTGAGTAGGCGACAAACTTGGGTAGGTCAGCAGTAAACTCATTGTCTGTCTGTCGTACTATCCTGTTCTTAAGATTGTCCCCTCCTGCAGTCCAGAACAAACAGTACAAAATATTCCCTTTGTGTATTTGTTATTGGCTGTTTACAGTTTTTAGGGGCAAAAGGATCACCAGACATTTTTATCTTCGAAATGTTACTACTGTCTTTTTCTGACAGTTTGGCTCCTATATTCACCAAAACTTGCATTCCAAGACCTCATATTTTCCAGTTTGCATATTGTATGTTAAAATATTGCTACAAAATCCCACAGAATTCATGCATCACAGAGACCTCATACATTCTACTTTGCATATATATTATTTAAAAATATTGCCAGGATACCTGATAGAATCCCACCGTTCCCTAATATTTTCTACATGTATTTTATTGCGTTAATACATCTTACCTAGTGGACAGACGCAATTGTCCAGCACCTCGCCGGTCCCGCCAAACATTAGAAAAAAACGTCCTGAGCTGGGCTCTGGCCGGAACCGGTAGTGTCCTGTTCATTCGCCAGGGGGCTGTGAAGCCTGCCTGCTGGTGTGCTGCGCATGCGCTCTTCCTCTTTTTGTTTGGTGTGTGTGAAAGTAAGCGCTTGGATTTAAGAGAAACTTTTATTATATTTTATTGGTGTTATAATTTCGTCTTGGATGAAATAATTGTAGTAGTGTTGTATATAAAGCATCATGGCCTCACCAAATGATAAAAAAGGACAGCAATGAGGTTCTTGTGGCCATGTAATGGCAAGTTTTGATTCACACGACAAGTGCGCTAGATGTCGTGAAAAACTTATTGGAGAAGACGCTTGTGTGTTGAAAAAGTCTTGTGCCATTTGTGAGGGTTTTTTTGACTCACAAAGAGATTTGCTAGCCACGCTTACTTATAGAATTCGGAAAGATAAAAAGGCGGGTCTCTTGGTGTCTCCCAAGGACGTCACAGTTCTTAGTTCAGTGGATGATGAACCGACTTTTCAATCGCCAAGTGGTGTTTCGGCGCAGTCTTCTGCGCAGCCTGTAGCTTCCCCTCCTGCTATGGTGTCGTCTTCTTCATCTTCTCAGGCCACAGGATATGTCACTTCAGAACAATTTTTGGCCATGTCAGATAACTGGGCTGAACAGTTTGCCCGCATGGAGGCTCTTCTATCAAGGGGTAACATTTTTTCAACTCCTGTGTCTGCAGTCAAGCCTATAGACACTCAACCCTTAGTTTCAAAAATTCCATTTGTACCTCCAGCTACCCGTCACACCGGTCCGGTTGAGGTTCCGGTAGCTGTTGAGGCTCAGAGTAAACAAAGGCATAATGACGAGAAAGACAAAAAGAAAAAGACACATAAGTCCAGAAAACAGGACAAGTCTGTGGATGAGAATCCCAAATCCGACAAGAAACCTGTCCAGAAGAAGGATGCAAAGCCTGAAAAGAAACGTGAACGTTCTGTGTCACCAGTTCGAAAACATTCTTCCGCTGCTAAACAAGAACATCCCATCTCTCCCCCCCCCCCCCCCCCCCCCCCCCGGCTGATTCCAGCTCCGGTCCGGAGTCTGCTAAACAGTCTAGTTCAAAAGGGGTAATAGCAGTCTGTTCTCCTCAGGCCCTAATGTCACTACCGGTCATACCAGTCATACCGGTCAGCTTTCCTCAACACCTCTACACACCGGTCAGGGACAAACGTCTACATGTGCATGTGCTTTCACTCAGGATACGGACGTCCAACACTTTGAACAGATATCTGATGATGATATGGACCGGTCCGGTTCCTGTTCCGGGTCAGAAGAAGGACAGTTATCTGAAGGACGGTTACAACAGTTTTGGCATATCTGGCAAGAAATGGGTGCGAATCCTTGGGTGGTCTCTGTACTGAGGGACGGTTATTCCCTTCCTTTCAATCTCAGACCTCTCTTAACAAGAGTCCCTTTGGTTCACAGTGGTTACACAAATCCTACCTAAAGCCGTTTCCTCAAAGAGGCTTTGATCAGTCTCAGGAAAGCGGGTAGTAGAAAAAGTGGTTATCAAGTCCTCCCTGGCTTTTTACAACCGGCTCTTTCTTGTCCCCAAACCGAACAAAAAATGGACACCAATTTTGGATCTAAGTCAGTTAAACCTGTACTTGAAGACCAGTTCCTTCAAGATAGAAACCCCGGAGACAATCCGGTTATCCTTACAGACAGGGGAATGGGAAACCACACTGGACTTCAGCGACGCATATTTCCACATTCCAATCAACAAGAGGTCAAGAAAGTATTTAAGGTTCTTCCTAAACAAACAAACTTTCCAATTCACAGCTCTCCCCTTTCGTTTGGCCACAGCTCCTCTTGAGTTTACAAAGGTGGTAAAAAAAGTGAAGCTAATGACTCAGGCCAGGGGTATCCGAATCCACCAATACCTAGACGACTGGTTGCCGAGAGCCCAGTGCCGGGAAACCTGCCTACAACATACCCAGACCCTCTTGGCCCTTTGCCAACAGTTAGGATGGGTAGTCAACATGAAGAAATCAGAGTTGGAACCCCAGCAAGTTTTCAATTTCGTAGGCTACCGGTTCGACCTTGGATCCGGTCGGGTCCTTCTCACACAGGACCGGTGGTTAGTTTTCCAAGAGAAATTAAATTTCATCAAGAACCGGAGTAGCTGCACAATCAGACAGTTCATGTCCCTAATAGGGCTGCTGACGGCCACAGAGAAGCAAGTTTTGTCGGGACGTCTTCATATGAGGCCAATTCAATGGCATTTGAAACGTCACTGGCACATCCCCGAGGTTCTAGAGAAGGTCATTCCGGTCCCTCCGTCACTCCATCCACACCTAGACTGGTGGTTGGACGAAAGCAATGTACTGGGGGGCCAACCTTTGCACCCTCTTCAACACGCTCTTCAGCTGTTTACGGACGCCTCAAACGAAGGCTGGGGCGCACACTTAGGGGACTCCATTGCAAGAGGCGCTTGGTCTCCCATAGAAAGTCGCCTTCACATAAACTTCTTAGAACTGAAGACAGTCCTCCTGCCCCTGAAGAGCTTCGAGCATCTTTGCAGGGACCAGATTGTTCTTGTTGCGACGGACAATGCAACAGTGCTCTCCTACATCAACAAGCAGGGCGGTATGAAGTCAGGCTCTCTGTGTGCCCTCCTTTGGAGGCTCCTATCCTGGTGCCATCCCAGGGGAATTGTCCTGAGGGCAAGACACATTCCAGGTCACTTAAATGTGATAGCGGACAAGCTTTCCAGACACAACCAAGTGATCCAGACAGAGTGGTCCCTATCTCAACAGGTGTTCAATCTTTTGTGTTCCAGATGGGCCCAACCACAGGTAGACCTGTTTGCAACCCGGTTCAATCATAAACTTCCCCAGTTTGTATCACCGGTACCGGATCCGACAGCCTGGGCAGTGGACGCCCTCAGTCTTTCATGGGGAATCTGGACATGTATGCATTTCCGCCAGTCTCCCTGGTTCCCCAGGTGGTGGCCAAAATGATAGATCAGGGCTGTCGGCGAATGATTCTCATTGCGCCAGGTTGGCCGAACATGCCCTGGTTTTGGGACCTGGTAAATTTGTCGGTACAGATTCCCTTCACTCTTCCGCTGGTGAAGGACCTGGTGACTCAACCGTTCAACGGATTAGTTCACAGGAATCTGGGCAATCTGAACCTGCATACTTGGCTCTTAGAGCCTCTGCCATCCACAAACAAGGTTTCTCTAATGAGGTGGCAGAGAGAATTGAGGCTCCTCAGAGAGTCTCGACCAGAGCCGTGTACAAGTCAAAGTGGGCCATTTTTGTCAAATGGTGTGAGTCACACGAGGTGGACTTCAGGTCGCCCTCTGTGAACCAAATTGCGGATTTCCTTTTACACCTTTTCAAAGAGAGGAATCTGCAGCCCAGTACCATTGAAGACTATAGAACAGCCATTGCGGACATGGTGGGCAATGTGGAACTGAACATCAGCAAGGATGAGAATCTCACTTGTCTCGTGGACAGCTTCCATAGGGATAAGCCTAAAGGAAGACGGGGTGTGCCTTCGTGGAACCTATCTCTGGTGCTCCACCAGTTAACTAAGGCTCCTTTTGAACCCTTGCGAAAGGCCTCGCTCAAGCATTTGACCTTTAAAACAGTGTTTCTTCTAGCCCTGGGTTCAGGCAAAAGAAGAAGCAAAATCCATGCCTGGCTATACAGAAATATCAGACACCAAGAAAACTGGAGTCAGGTTTCACTCTATCCTTCACCCAGTTTTCTCTAGAAAAATCAACTAGCTCGGGATGGTCCGGCCTCGGTGGCCCCGGTGGTCATCCCAGCTTTGGCCCCTACTCTGGACAAGCCCCTGTCGGATGACAAGTCACTCTGCCCGGTGAGGGCATTACGGTATTACTTGGACTGGACCAAGGACCTCCGGAAAGGAAAAGACTTGGTGTTCGTGTCCTTCAGGAAGGGTTTTCAAAAGGACATTGTCCCTGCCACTATCTCTTCCTGGATTAAACAGACAGTGCTGTTGTGTTATCAGCTCTCAGACCAATCGGCCCAAGATCTTCATCAAGTTAGAGCTCATGATGTTCGGGCTTTTGCAGCTTCTCAGGCTTTTCAGGGAGGGGTTTCGCTGGAACAGATCCTCTCAGCCTGTCATTGGAAAGCCCACAATACCTTTACCCAGTTCTATCTAAAGGATTTGGCTTGGGCAAACTTGGAGCATTATTATTTGGGCCCCGTTGTGGCAGCCCAACAGATACAGGAGGGCTAGTAAACCATTCATCCAGCTCTATTTTGTACATATTGTATATTAAAAAAAAAAAAAAAAAAAACTTTCCACTATCTTACTCCCGGTCTACCATCATCCCAAGTGGGTCCGGGAGTATTGGAAAGATAGTGTCACAGTTCCTGTTCTTCTTCCTCGATGTTTCAGAACTCTCACTCCCCTAGGTCCTATGGTGCTCTCTAGCCGAGCCAGTACTAAGACCTATGCAAAAACGGGGGGGGGGGGGGGGGGGGGGGGGGGGGGCAAGGGTGTTATTCCTATACCTTGGCTAACTTAGCTGTTAACGGATCCACCCTTTATGTATCTAGAGTTCTTAGGAATTTTCCCCTTTTACGTGGGCTACCCTCCATCCAATGGGTAGTCATTCTACATCTGTCCACTAGGTAAGATGTATTAACGTAATAAAATGGAAAATTTAATAAGTAAATTAAATTTTTATAAGTTAATACCTTACCTAGTGGACAGGGGGATTCCCACCCTACCTTCCCCGCTAGTCTAAGCTAAAAAAGGGGACCTACTAGGTAGACAACAAACAGTTCACCAGCAGGCGGGCTACACAGCCCCCTGGCGAATGGACAGGACACTACCCATTCCGGCCAGAGCCCAGCTCAGGACGTTTTTTTCTAACGTTTGGCGGGTATTAACTTATAAAAATTTAATTTACTTATTAAATTTTCCAATTTGCATTTTTTTGTTTTGAAATATTGCCAGGAAACCCCAGAGAATTCCAAGTCCTCATGTATTCTCATTTGAGTATTTATGTGAAAATATTGCTAGGAAACCCCACAGTATCCTGTGATCTCAATATCACCTCATATTTTCTGTTTTGCATATTTTATTGTATCCACCGGTGGATACTATGGATTTGACTTTGTTACGCCTACGCCGCCGCTGCCGCCGCAGTGTGTAGAGAGATTTCACTGTTACCGCTCTAACGAAAAAAATATTATAGCTAGCCTTCTCAAATTTGCAGGATATATTCATAGCCATAAAATCTTGCCTGGGAATATTTTTGGCCTCATTTTGAAAAACAAGATGGCCGCCACGGGCGTTTTTCGACTTTAAACAAGGACTTTTGGTGGCCCTCTAGAGCAAAGGGTATTATAGGTAGAGATCTCAGATTCGCAGGATATGTTCCTCATTATAAAATCTTGACTGGGAATATTTTTGGCCTCATTTTGAAAAACAAGATGGCCGCCACAGGCGTTTCTTTGCAGTCATGAAAAGTGCTTATGTCTCCCTTATTATTGGTCCTAGAGGTTTGGGATGGTAAACCAACCTATAGGAAATCATGGGCTGGGAATCTTTTGGTGTGGTCAGATTTGACCTTGGACCCCTCCTTCAAGGTCAAACAAGGATAGCCAAACTTAAAAGTGCTTATAACTCGCTTATTATTGGTCCTAGAGGTTTGGGATGGTAAACCAACCTATAGGAAATCATGGGCTGGGAATCTTTTGGTGTGGTTGGATTTGACCTTGGACCCCTCCTTCAAGGTCAAACGAGGATAGCCAAACTTAAAAGTGCTTATAACTCGCTTATTATTGGTCCTAGAGGTTTGGGATTGTACACCAACCTATAGGAAATCATGGGCTGGGAATCTTTTGGTGTGGTCGGATTTGACCTTGGACCCCTCCTTCAAGGTCAAACGAGGATAGCCAAACTTAAAAGTGCTTATAACTCGCTTATTATTGGTCCTAGAGGTTTGGGATGGTAAACCAAGGTATTGGAAATCATGGGCTGGGAATCTTTTGGTGTGGTCGGATTTGACCTTGGACCCCTCCTTCAAGGTCAAACGAGCATAGCCAAACTTAAAAGTGCTTATAACTCGCTTATTATTTGTCGTAGAGGTTTAGGATGGTAAACCAACCTATAGGAAATCATGGGCCGGGAATCTTTTGGTGTGGTCGGATTTGACCTTGGACCCTTCCTTCAAGGTCAAACGGGGATAGCCAAACTTAAAAGTGCTTATAACTCGCTTATTATTGGTCCTAGAGGTTTGGGATGGTAAACCAGCCTATAGGAAATCATGGGCTCGGAATCTTTTGGTGTGGTCGGATTTGACCTTGGACCCCTCCTTCAAGGTCAAACGAGGATAGCCAAACTTAAAAGTGCTTATAACTTGCTTATTATTGGTCCTAGAGGTTTGAGATGGTAAACCAACCTATAGGAAATCATGGGCTGTGAGTCTTTTGGTGTGGTCGGATTTGACCTTGGACCCCTCCTTCAAGGTCAAATGAGCACAGCCAAACTTAAATGTGCTTATAGTGCGCTTATTATTGGTCTTAGAGGTTTAGGATGGTAAACCAACCTATAGGAAATTATGGGCTGGGAATCTTTTGGTGTGGTCGGATTTGACCTTGGACCCCTCCTTCAAGGTCAAACGAGGGTAGCCAAACTTAAAAGTGCTTATAACTCGCTTATTATTGGTCCTAGAGGTTTGGGATGGTAAACCAACATATAGGAAATGATGGGCTGGGAATCTATTGCTGTGGTCGGATTTGACCTTGGACCCTCCATCAAGGTCAAACGAGGATAGCCAAACTTAAAAGTGCTTATAACTCGCTTATTATTGGTCCTAGACCTTTGGAATGGTAAACCAAAATCTAGGAAATCATGGGCTGGGAATCTTTTGGTGTGATCGGATTTGACCTTTGGCCCCTCTTTCAAGGTCAAATGAGGATTGCCAAAATTAGTGTTTATATCTTGCTTATTCGTATTCCTAGAGGTTTGAGATGGTAAACCAACCTATAGGAAATCATGGGCTAAGAATCTTTTGATATGGTCAGATTTCACCTTGGGCTTCTCCTTCAAGGTTAAGCAATGTTAGAATGGCTTTGGTGAGTTTTCTTCTGGTGGATACAATTTGCATCGGTTCTCCGATGCGCTAGGTCTAGTTTTACTTATTTTATTGTAGAAAAATATTTGGTCATAGAATTTTGGGAATTTTCCTGACAATAATTTAAAATAAAATATCGTAGGTTGCCTAGAAATATGAATAGGTATACATTCCATCATTACTGTAGTTGGGGAGACACTAGGGTTACAAAAAAATTGTTGAAAGTTGAAACACTGTCAAAGCTCATTGTAAACACAGTACACACATCTAGTGTGAGCAAAAATAGGAGTCAAACCATGTTTGAAAAAGACAGTTGAAACATTTTGAAGCCTGAAATGTCTCAATACCAGCAAAAGAACTTTGTAGTGATTATATGCATGCCAGTACAAAGAACTGTCATATTGATAGTGGCTCTGTCTACCTGAAACATTTCACAGCCACAGAAGATATACAAATTAAATTCAATTTCAGTTCATATATATTCTAGTGGGTACATTATTTATAGATATTAGCGATATTTATTGTTTTGGGACAGGGTTGCCGATATCAGTGTCTAAAGACATATATTAATATTGCCATTTGAGTAAAACTGTACCGACACTGCAAGTATCGATATCCACACAGTCAAATGATATATACCCACTACATGGGTTAGCATGAAGTGGGTCGATTAATGAAGTGGGTCATTTTTTCAAGAAATTGTACAAAATAAATCTTTGCTGTATCCCTGTATCATAAACGTTTGGGGAAAGTTTTACAGTACTTATTTACATCACAAAAGATTAGATTTGGATGTTTTGATGTCTGTTCAATTTAATTATTTAAGTTAATAAAAATGAATTTTATTGCCCTTCTCATGGGATGGAAAATCCTGATTGCAATTACATCATGGCACATTCACAAACCAAATCCTATTGATCATGGATTTATTGCTATTGTCTTTATTGTGAACATTTTTGTGAACTTTTAAGTATAATAAATCCAAGAAACATATTGATATGGTCAAAATATGAATATGGGAGAGGTACTTTTGACTGAAAAATCGACCCACTTCATGAATGTTTGGTGCAGATATTTTTCAAAGATTTTGTACAATTTTACATTTGAGAGAAGAAAGTTATGAACAATTTTTGCATTATGTTGCTGCTATCACTTTCTTCTGTATGTCTGCCAAACATAATGTTTCTAGCCAGTCTATTTTTACATAGCACTAAATTTTAGTGTAATAGAAAGTAATAGAATAGATGCCAATGTAATAGTAATAGTAATAGATTTAAAATTTTCAAATGTAATAGTAATAGTAATAGATTGAATATTTTCAAATGTAATAGTAATAGTAATAGATTGAATATTTTCAAATGTAATAGTAATAGTAATAGATTGGCTGTGATAGATTACAAGTCTGCACTAAAACACTTGAAAAAATTGACCCACTTCATGCTAACCCATGTAATATATACACCATTGCATCCGTTTATTAAAGTTAGTTGCAGTTGTCTATGTATTTTTGTTATACTTTTTATGTCAGCTGACTCGTCAGTCAGCTGACATTATGGCATCACTCTGTGGCGTCCGCGTGAACAACTTCTTCTCCAAAATACAAGACCCAGAGACATGCTGTTTTTTTAAAAAGGATACCTGAACTATCGAGGATGATAAATCGTAAAATTCATGCAGATCTGTCTGTTCCACAGAGCCATTACAGGGAAAGATGTTACGAAAAATTGTCTGGCAGCCCACCGGGCTGCCTACAGTTGGCGTTAGGCCCGAAATATTTTATGATGAACTGTTCTAATCAAGGCTTACTGCTGCAAATAAACATGTCATAATAAGTATGTTAACAATCTGAATCACTGTTTTATTGGCAATAAAAATTTGCATTTACACAAACCATTAACTTTAAACTAAAATTACACCAATATTATTAAAATTGCTAATTCCAGTTTAACTTGACTAAAATATAAAATCATGTAAAGCACTGTAGGCCCCATGAAAAAAACTCGAATGAATCTACGACTGAAAATAATTATTTTCGAATGAATTTGCAACTGAAAATAATTATCTTCGAATGTTCACGGCTGAAAATAAAAAGTGTCATGGCAGACGTAAACAATGATGAAATTAGAACTATTTCAACCATTGTTTTGTAAAATAAAGCTACAATATATCGAAATATGTATGTATTTATGCATTTTATTTGCTAGTAGCCCTTCGGTCAGCCTATCAGTGTACAATGGCAGCTCGGTTGAATTTTCGGCAGACTCGGGCTGCCGGACCACTGGAAACATCGAGCCCTGCATTACAAGTTAGGTACCCCCACCCAAAGTGTGAAAATTTCAACACTTGATCACAATTTTCTCATTTACTATTGAAGAGACTTTTCTCTTATCTTGCATATATGTACTAGGCCATTAGTACATTCCTTTGCGTGAGTATCAGGCCTGGATCTTTCTTTTTTATTTTGTGAATTTTTAAAATAATTATTAATGCATTAAAATTCATGAAATCATGCACTAAATCACTTATAACTTGAAAAGTATTGCATTTAGAGCGTTTTGTTAAAATATGTTATTCAGCTACTTTTTCCATAGCTACAACATGGTGAGTAACTTGGGTCTCTATCCCAATAGCTAAGTAAGTAATAGCTACTTTCTGACTTTTCAGTAACTTCCATAATGAGTATAATCACTTGTAACTCGAAAACTATTGAATATAGAGAAATTTGTATAAATATGTTATTCAGCTATTTTTGGGTCAGCTATAACATAGTAAAATTGCAGACCTGTAACTCATTGCATAGCTGAGTAATAGCTACTTTGAGGTTATCACTGTTGAGTAAATTCCTTGTAACTTGAAAACTGTTGCACTTAGAGAAATTTCTTTAAAGATGTTATTCATGTACTTTTTAATCAGCTATAACATAGTGAAATTGCTGAGCTGTAGGTCATGGCATAGTCGAGCAATAGTTGTTTTCAGTTTCTCAGTGGTGAGTTAATCAGTTGTAACTTAAAAACTATTGCATTTACAGTATTTTGTTTAAATATGTTATTCACCTACTCTTCTGTCAGCTATAACATGGTGAAGTTGTAGACCTGTAGCTCATTGCATAGCTGAGATATAGTTACGTTCAAAGTATAGCTGTTGAGTAAATCATTTGTAACTTCAAAATTATTGCATTTACAGTATTTTGTTTAATATGTTATCGGCCTACTTTTGGGTCCGATATAACATTGTAAATTGCAGACCTGTAGCTCATTACACAGCTGAGCAATAGCTATTTTCAGGTTATCACTGTTGAGTAAATCAGTTGTAACTTGTAAACTATTGCATTAAGAGTTCTGTTTAAAGATCTTATTCACCACTGATGGGTCAGCTATAACATAGTGAAATACTAGACCCGTAGCTCATGGCATAGCTAGGCAAGATCTACTTTCAGGTTCTCACTGTTGAGTAAATCTATTGTAACTTGAAAGCTATTGCATTAACAGTATTTTGTTTAAATAGGTTTTTCACTTACTTATGGGTCAGCTATAACATAGTAAAATTGCAGATCTGTAGCTCATTACAAAGTGCATCAATAGCTACTCTGAGGTTATCACAGCTGGAGTGAATCACTTTTAACTAGAAAACTATTGCATTTAGAGAATTTTGTTTAAATATGTTATTCACCTAGTTATTAGCTATAACATAGTGAAATTACAAACCTGCAGCTCATGTCATAGCTGAGCAATAGCTACTTTAAGGTTCTCACTGTTGAGCAAATTAGTTGTAACTTCTAAACTATTGCATTAAGAGTATTTTCTTTAAATATGTTATTCACCTATTTTTCAGTCACCTATAACATACTGTTAGTGAAATTGCATACCTGTAGCTCATTGTATAGCAGAGCAATAGCCTCTATCAGGTTCGCACTGTTGAATAAATCAGTTGTCACTTGATAACTATTGCATCTACAGTATTTTCTTTCAATGTGTTATTCATCTACTTTTGGGTCAGCTAATCCATAGTAAAGTTGCCCTTTAACTCGTTACATAGTCGAGCATAAACTACTTTGAGATTCTCAATGCTCAGTAAATCAGTTGAAACTCGAAAACAATTGTACTTGTAGTATTTTGTTTGATTATATTTTCCACTTACATTTTACACCTTAACAGTAAACTTGGTACTTCTGAATACTACTTACAGGGCACAAATTTTTTGTCCTCTTTTTTTTCACTTTTACTCTGAAACTCAAAACACACAGTCAGCTTACACAGAGCCCGTTCACGAGCACTGATTACTTGTTATTTTTTCAAAGGATGTAAGATGGGCAGCATACTTTCAAGACCTGTGATCTATGTCAAAGGTCGAGTTGTTGCAGCTAAGCAGGCAGTCGTCAACAAAGTAGTCTCAACAAAAGATAGGGTTGTGGGGAAAGTTGTGCACACCCGAGATTCTATTTATGGAGGGATCAGCCGGACTAAACATGCAGTGTGTGGTGGCATTGAAAGAACAATAGATGGAGTGGTGACTGGTGTCTACAGTACCTGTAATGCTGTGTTTGCCAAGATCAAAGACACTCGGGATGGTGTGGTGTACACTGTCAAAGCAACCAGAGACAGTACAGTCAACAGGTCAGTTTTTATTAAGCGTTCAACAGGATGACCATGTGTGGTTCTATTTCTGTTTGAAACTGTTGTACAACTGCTCTGCTCTTTGATGATTATTCGTTTTAACCACAAACCAGACAGGAATAGGACATTTTCTCCAAAAAATATATAAGTAATTTTACACTGAGCTTTGATGTGAAAAGTTAAAAATTTCAACTAAAAGTGGAAAAGAGTGATCTTTTCTGAATTCTATTGTCCAAGTAACCCTTGTTCCACTCCTGAACAAGTACTTAAGTACTAACAGCCAACAAATGTGGTGTGATAAACAGTAATAAATGGTAATTTTATTGGGATTAACATTTGCATTCATTTCATTCCATTGTTCATAAATGACTTCTACATTGTCTTTTATGGCAAAAGATGTATTAGGTTATTGGTAATTCTAAGAAAGAATATATTTTAGTGTTATACATCATGCTCTAGTACCTATGTATAAGTTATATTGTGACAATTGGAAGGACAGAGGAAACCAGTATATACAGTTGGTCAAGGTTCTGTACTGTAAAGTGCCAACCAACGGCAAGCAACTACATGCTTTCCAACTTGAGATTGAGCTGGAAGTTGAACTCTACTCTCAAAGGTTGAGGTTAGTCTGTTATAACTTATAAATACTGTGCCACCGTGCCCACCCACAGTCTATATATAGTATATAATAAGTGTATATATTTTCTTTCTAAACAGAGTGAGGAGAGTTAAAAATGCAGTATGCCATCGTATAGATAGAGTCAAACAAGGTGTCACTAGCAGATATAGAGCAGGAAAAGATTGTATTATAAGGACAAAGAATGCAGGAGTGGCCAAATACAGAGCTGGTGTTAATTATGTGCATCAACGATACATTCAGACAAAAAACTCAGTCACTGATACATATACCTACATACGCAACCGCAAATACACAAGGTGGGAGAAAGTGAAGTACACCTTCATCGCCAGTGTACTCTTGTTCTTGTTTACAGTGCTATTTCTCACTTTATGGGATGTTTACCATGACAACAGTGAACGTGCCGTGAAACGTTTAGAAACAATCCAGGCTTCTGCTGTGGAAATATCTCAAAAGACATGGAAAGCTGTATGTATCGGCAGCTCTCACATATGGTCAGCAATCTGTGTCCTATTTGAGCACACAGTATTCATCACCAAGGTGTGCTTAGTGCATTTATATGACTGGTCTCTTATTGCGGGGGAGCATGCATTATTTTATAGCAAAGTTATTGGGGAGTATACTCTGTATGGCTTGCGTATTGCAATGGAGTATACATTATTTGGAGTCAAGCATATTTGCCTGTTTATGCGTGAAGTATCCACAGTCATAGCATGCTATACCTGGTCAGCAGTACAAGTTAGTGTAAATTATTTACTTGTTGGATCACAAACTGCAGGAGAATACAGTCTAGCGGGTGCAAAACTTGGGGCACACTACACTGCAGAAGGTGCCAAATATGCTGCATATTATGGGAAAGAAGGTTCAATCTATGCCTTGAAACATGGGTCTTTGGCTTTGAAAGAGCTAACCATAAAGACTATCCAGTGGAGTTGGTACTTCCTGACAAACTTTCGGGCTGCATCATATGAAAGCTCAGTTTACCTGTGGGAGACCTCAAAGTGGCTTGCAGAAAACATATGGTTAGGATCAAAAGAAGGCAGCTTCATCCTGTGGGAAGGTTCAAAATTTCTATGTAATGCTACGTACCATGGTTTAGTGGCCACTGTGAAGTGGACAGCAGCCACTACAGTCACCAGTTATGATTATACTGTGTGGGCCACACAATCTGCCTATTCAGGGATATTGTTCCTGGGTAATTCAACATGGGAAGTGACCAAGGTGTCAGCATCTGCAGTTGCTTCCTTTACTGTAAGGACTAGTAGTGCCATTTGGAATTTCTTAGTCTGTGCCTCTGATTTTGTTTACCATGGTACAATATACCTCTGTACAGAGACTTGGCAAGCAATTACCAACTCAGTACAGTTCATATGGGTTGGATCATGCAAGGTCACCAAATCCACTGCAAGGTTTCTCCACGTGGCCTTGAACCAGTATTTTGTGAAGGGTCTGTACTGGACACTACGATATGTTGTAGAAATGTTTGCAATAGTTGCTGAGATCCTGTGGATGTTCTTGAGGGACCTGAGTGTGATGGTGTTGAATGTGATAGTTTCAGTGGTGAACCTTGTGTACAATGTGCTGTATGTAGTGATAGGCTTTCTCTACCAAATCCTCTCCACTGTGATACATGTTGTGAAGACATTTATCAAGGGATTGGTCTACTGTGTCACCTCAATTTTCAAGGCAGTGATTTGGGTGAGTACTTCAGACTTGAGCAGGCAAAGTAGATTCAGTAGACTATGTACAAACAAAGCCAGTATCAGTCAAATTTGGACCTGTTTAAACAAGTTTTGGCAACAAAGGTTAACAGATTAACAACTGATTTTCTAGTTATTGGTGGAAGTTAGTCAGAACTAAGGATGGGATCATGTATTAATATTTTAATATCAGTCAAAGTAATTCACTGATGATTTCAATATCAATAGAAAATGGTCAATTTTAAAATTGTTTCTAATAATTCACCCAGCAATGTTTTCAAGATGTTTTTGGGTTTAACTTCTTTTATATTGTAATCATTTCACCATTTTGTCTAGGCATGCATCTTAGAGTGTATCAAATCGGTTTCATTTTGACCTAACTTTATATTTACATTTGTTTCTCTCTTTACTTTGCTATGTAATTTCCAGATTCTAAAGAAGCTTATGGGCTTGGAATTAGTGCTGTAACGAGTTGACCGAAACTCGAGTCGTAACTCGATGGGCGATATTTGGGGATTACATCGGTTTACGCAATTTAAACTCGAGTTTTAAAGAAATATATAATGATATACTAATCTTCGTACAAACTACCACTTTTGCATTTTTTTTAACCATAAAGACGTAAAAATCAATGAGCAATGGTCGTTTTTTTTGTTTCCCTGATTTACGTGGCTGTTCCATAAAGTGCTCATATATATCTGTACGTAATGGCGGATCCCTTAATGACAATATTTGGACATTGTTATTTTATTTATATTTGTGTCATTTACTCGAGTTCACCTTGAGTTCAACTCGCATCTAACAGGCGATCCTCGATCTACAGAAATCACTAATGATTACAGCCCTACTTGGAATCTTATGATTTGGTCAGTTTAACCTTTAGCCCCAAGTGCATACAATAAAATCTGCTGATTCATATGCGTGTGTGATTTATTGTGTATTTACAGACTCTAGAGAAGCTGTTTGCAGGCTACTCATTTGTACTATACAAGTACAATATGTACAGAGAGCTTCTGTTTGTTGGCATCATGTTCCTGGTGGCTGCTTACTGCAGTGGACTTGTCAGAGACCATGCCATAAGCTACAATTCTGATGATGATTTTGATGAGGATGCTCATGATGAATGCGACCTTGATATTGACTTTGAGGATGAACGACAACCCCCTCCACCATATAAACAGGAAGAAGTTCCATCTTACGATGAAAGTCAAGGCACTAGGCCGAAAACGACAACTGGAATACACAAAGAACAAAAGGGTGGGGAGATACAGACCTCTCCTCCAAGGTCTGTCGCCTTTCAAGAGAAGAAAAACCACAGAAAAAGTAATGTTAAGTCAAGTCCCATGCCAGATTTCACTGACGATTTAGATGATGACAGTGACATGGACCCAGAATTCAGTCTAGATAAAAATGTCCCTGATTTCATGCATCTGTCAGATGAGAGTGAGTCATCTGATATCGACCTCCCTTCCTCTGATCTGCCCTCTCCAAATATAGAAGACCTGCCTCCGGAAGTTGGTGCTACTGGTGTGACGGGAAAGTTAGTGCAAGAAGGGGAAGAAGGAGAAATGGCAGATTTGGAAGACTCAGAATCAGCAGGAAGTGAGCCGGAAATACTGAGTGCTGCAGAACTGTTTGATATCAAAGATTCAGGTGTGGATACAGGGTAAAGTGTAGAAAAGCTGGGGCTAAAACGAGTGGTAATTCTTGTGCATCAGTACTCTTTTTGCCCATAAGCCTACTTCTCGTGTAAAAAGAAAGACAAGTCTGTTGATATCAAACAAAAAATATACATATATATTTCTCCCTGCAAGGACAAAGTAAATTCTTAAATCCCTCAGAGGTATGTTCCTTGGATATTTGTTGGTAACTAATAAATTCTGGTGAACTAGAATTTTTTTCAGTTCTGTCATCATTCAAGGTAGTAAGTGCCAACTGTATGGTATATGTTTAAAAAAATAATATCACTTGCCACCCTGTTATAGTGAGATATAATTTCTCACAATTTTTTGCCGATTTTGCATGGGAAAAGTAGAGGCCAAATGTTGTAAAACAAGGCCGAAAGGGGTTTCGATCTAGTAGTGCAAGCACAAAGCCATCAGAGACATGAGTAGTGCACCGAAGGAGTCACACATCCCAGTACTAAATTAGCCCATTGCCGCTTAACTTCAGTGAACAGATCGCGCTAGGCCACAATTCATGAAAGTCTGAAGACAAAAAAAAATAAATAAATAAATAAAATGACAAAAAAATAAAGTTGAAAAGCGAAAGGGGTTTTGTTCTACTAGCATGAGCCACAAAGCCATCAGAGACACAAGTAGTGTACCGAAGCTGTCACCCATCCCAGCACTAACATTGCCCATTGCTGCTTAACTTCAGTGAACAGACAAATACTCAAAAAAAAAAAAAAAGGAAAAAAGGTGTGATTCCTAGAAGAACGTGCCTCGCTTGGGCTCGCACTTAAAAAGTTTTAGAAAATAGAACAAGCTTTTCCTCACTCGCGAATGTCATATACTGTGGTGAATTGGACTGGACTGGGGAGAACATTGCCCTGGCAATTTTCACTATATTAGGCATTTTAATAGGTCAGCCTTTATGATTAACATGGTTACAAAGATTGAATTCCTGTGTTCCTGTTCACTGGGTGGCTGAACTCTGGTGAAAACTAAACTTTGGATCATGAGATACTGTGACCCTATCTCCCTCTATTGTTGTGTCATTTCACACAGTGATATGCATTGTCTGACATCTTACTTGCGTTCTGTTTACCAAACTTGTTCTATCAGTATAAGGTATTTAAACTAGCTAAAGCTTAGAAACATAATATTAGCAAATATGTGTTTCAAACCACAGCTTTAGGAATACATAGTTTTACTAAAATCTAGATTACTACATTATTATGAAAATGTTAAGCACAGTTTTAGAAACTGTAGTGAAACGAATATATTTAATTTTGTTATTGAAATTCAGAACATCAATGGCTACGTCTGTTTCATTGGCTGGTGAATCCAAGAAATGCGGCTGTTTAATTTGGTCATGTGAAAGGAAACTGCTAAAAGTTATTTTTAGAAATTATTCTTCTATTGAAAAACCTTTCAAAGTGGATCCCATTTTGATCCAAACGTTTTTTAATACAGTGGAGCTTTTCTTTTCCGATTGTGTAATAATAAGTAAGATGTTGCTGGGCTAATAGACGGTTCGTATAATAGGAGAGGAATTTCGGAAAAAAAAGATAAGGGGCCACGGTGGTAGAGTGGTAACACTCTCGCCTCCCACCTCTGAGGCCGGGGTTCGATCCCCATCATGGCCTTAAGTGGGAAAGCTGGTAGTTGCTTGCCGTTTGTCGGCAGTTTACAGTACAGAACCCTAGCGAACTATATGTACTGGTTTCCTCTGACCTTCCAACTACCCGTCGCGATATGACCTGTACAGTGTTGAAAGCGACGTAAAACCCCAAATAAATAAATATAAAATGAAAAGGAAATACAATTTGGGAGAGTGGCAATGATTTCACAAAATATAATATTTGTAACTACTGAATATTTTGTATATTTATCATTGTTGTTGAGATTTCTAGCCTGATAGGTTGTTATATTTGAAGTTTTTGTTTGTGAATTTAGTACTAGTTATTTGGGCATTCTGGAGAATTGCACATTTATAGTTATAATTTATATCAGGTGGAGTTAAGCATAGGATTATTTTTTTATTTACAAAGAGTTAAAAGGAATTGGTTGAGGTGTAGGTGTGCAACATCATGGTGTGACCTTGGTTTAACTTTTGAGCTTTCTGTAGTGACCTTCACCTTTAAAATCTGGTCCAGACTATATCTTGGAATCTGTAAGGTGTAAAAGGTTGATATTTGGTATGGACATTAGTGATGGGTTTTGGTATGCATTGTCATGTTATGACCCTGATTTGACCTTTTCTTTAGTGACCTTGAATGTAAAAAACTTTTCTGAGCTACATCTCCAAAACTGTAAGGTGTAGGAAGTTGATATTTGTTAGGGACATTGGTTAGAAGATGTAGGGGAGCAACGAGATTAAACCTTGTTGTAGTGACCGTGTCCTTTAAAATCTTGTCTGGGCTCATCTCAGAAACTGTGAAAAGAGAAAGTTGTAGAAAGGTGTAGAAAGATGATTCGTGGATGGATCATTGTTTTGGGGTGCAAGTATCCAAGTAATGGTGTGATCTTTAACCATGGCTCTGCCAGAGTGTGTTCACCTGCCATTATTGAGACATAGTTTTCTTATGACAAAATTATATGGATTGCTGAAACTGAATATTATATGTACTTTTACTTAATTTTGCTATTCTGTTGGTAGCTATACTTCAATTAACAAATTTTGCAGCTTTATAATTTACAGACATTTTCTCTCTTAAACATTTTCTCCACTAACATTATTTGGACCTTTAGATAACTGCAATTGTTTGCTGTGAAAGTCTCCTGATCTTTGTACTGTTTAATGTCTTCTATATCTCATAGTGTGGAGTATGGGCATCTCCATTGCTATTTTTTACATTGATGACAGTATTACACCCAACTGTATGAAGTTCCCAGAAATCTATCAGTTTAGGACTGAGATCCTTTAATTATGTCCACCCCCCTGGGGGGTGGATATATTATTTTTGCTTTTTTCGCCGTCCGATGTCCGGCGTCCGATGTCCGGCGTCACGCATGGTTTCCGCTCATTTAAAGGAAAAGTATTAGAGCTATTGTCACCAAATTTGGTATGCAGGCTTATTGGGTCAGTAGCTTGCTTGGGATTGCTTTTGGCTGTTGTACCTCTTTTGCTTACTGAGTAATACTTAAGTACAGCTATTTTCAGTACCCATTGGTTTCGGTGCATTTAAGCCAAAATAATTGAAAGATATTTTACTACAATTTTGAATACAATATTGTTATGTCCATAGCTCGCTTGGTATTGCATTTGGGACTGATAGCTTTGTCAGTACATGAGTAATAGCCATTTAGGTACTTCATTGTGTATTTTCAGTACTACTTTTGAGTAATTTGCTTCTATCTCCTTAACCGTGCGAGATAGAGCGATTTCGTCGAAATTTTCAACCCGCAGGGTATCTGAGGAGTGTACTCTTTGCAATTTTCAAAAAATTTTCCCCTCCCCAAAAATGGCGGCCATTTTGAATTTTCGAATTTTTGCCAAAAATGGCGGCCATTTTGAATTTTCGAATTTTTGCCAAAAATGGCAAAACACAAATTTCCTTCTATCTCCTTAACCGTGCGAGATAGAGCGATTTCGTCGAAATTTTCAACCCACAGGGTATCTGAGGAGTGTACTCTTTGCAATTTTCCAAAAATTTTCCCCTCCCCAAAAATGGCGGCCATTTTGAATTTTCGAATTTTTGCCAAAAATGGCAAAACACAAATTTGCTTCTATCTCCTTAACCGTGCGAGATAGAGCGATTTCGTCGAAATTTTCGACCCACAGGGTATCTAAGGAATGTAATATTTGCAATTTTCAAAAAAAATTTCCCCTCCCCAAAAATGGCGGCCATTTTGAATTTTCGAATTTTTGCCAAAAATGGCAAAACACAAATTCGCTTCTATCTCCTTAACCGTGCGAGATAGAGCGATTTCGTCGAAATTTTCGACCCACAGGGGATCTAAGGAATGCAATCTTTGCAATTTTCAAAAAATTTTCCCCTCCCCAAAAATGGCGGCCATTTCGAATTTTCGAATTTTTGCCAAAAATGGCAAAACACAAATTTGCTTCTATCTCCTTAACCGTGCCAGATAGAGCGATTTTGGCAAAATTTTTGACGCACAGGGTATCTAAGCAATGCAATCTTTGCAATTTTCAAAAAATTTTCCCCTCCCCAAAAATGGCGGCCATTTTGAATTTTTGAATTTTTGCCAAAAATGGCAAAACACAAATTTGCTTCTATCTCCTTAACCGTGCGAGATAGAGTGATTTCGTCGAAATTTTCGACCCACAGGGTATCTAAGGAATGCAATCTTTGCAATTTTCCAAAAATTTTCCCCTCCCCAAAAATGGCGGCCATTTTGAATTTTCGAATTTTTGCCAAAAATGGCAAAACACAAATTCGCTTCTATCTCCTTAACCGTGCCAGATAGAGCGATTTCGTCGAAATTTTCGACCCACAGGGTATCTGAGCATTGTACTCTTGGTAATTTCTAAAAAATTTTCCCCTCCCCAAAAATGGCGGCCATTTTGAATTTTCGAATTTTTGCCAAAAATGGCAAAACACAAATTTGCTTCTATCTCCTTAACCGTGCGAGATAGAGCGATTTCGGCAAAATTTTCGACGCACAGGGTATCTAAGCAATGCAATCTTTGCAATTTTCAAAAAATTTTCCCCTCCCCAAAAATGGCGGCCATTTTGAATTTTCGAATTTTTGCCAAAAATGGCAAAACACAAATTTCCTTCTATCTCCTTAACCGTGTGAGATAGAGCGATTTCGTCGAAATTTTCGACCCACAGGGTATCTAAGGAATGTAATATTTGCAATTTTCAAAACCTTTTCCCCTCCCCAAAAATGGCGGCCATTTTGAATTTTCGAATTTTTGCCAAAAATGGCAAAACACAAATTTCCTTCTATCTCCTTAACCATGCGAGATAGAGCGATTTCGTCAAAATTTTCGACCCACAGGTATTTGAGCATTGTATTCTTGGCAATTTAAAAAAAATTTTCCCCTCCCCTAAATGGCGGCCATTTTGAATTTTCAAATTTTTGCCAAAAATGGCAAAACACAAATTTGCTTCTATCTCCTTAACCATGCGAGATAGAGCGATTTCGTCGAAATTTTCAACCCACAGGGTATCAAAGGAATGTAATCTTTGCAATTTTCAAAAAATTTTCCCCTCCCCAAAAATGGCAGCCATTTCGAATTTTTGCCCAAAATGGAAAAACACAAACTGGCCTTAACCGTGCAAAATAGAGTTATTTTGTTGAAATTTTCGACCAATAGGGTATCTAAGAAATGTACTCTTGGCAATTTTCAAAAAAATTTCCTTTTCCCAATAATGGCGGCCATTTTGAATATTCAAATTTTTGCCAAAAATAGAAAAACAGGAATTTGCTTCTATCTTCTTAACCGTGCAAGATAGAGTGATTTCGTCAAAATTTTCAACCCAACCAATGCAAAAAGGCATGAAGCTGAAATAATTTACATCTACACTAACAAATATTTAAGCATCATTGATATATTTTACAAATGAAACAGGGTCTTGTAAGGCTACTGTACAATTTGGGCAAAAGGTTCATGGGTGGACATTACACATGATAATGTGTGTTCTTCTATGCTATCCTGTTTCTATTCGCATCTACTATCAACAGGGCGGCCTATTTCTAGTTAAAATCTTTTTAATGTATGGAATAACTTTGTTCCAGTGTTAGCAAGTAACATGCTTTTTTGTATTCCAAATATACAACATAATTAATTTAGGTACTTATAAGCCTTATTTGCTATCTTTGGGACAGTTTTAAAAAAGTTAGAAGTATTGTTCAAATTACTTAGAGTATCAGTATCCAAAAGCCTGTAGTAATTAGTTTCCTCTAAGTTAAAATTCGTAAAATGTTCATTTTACACATGAGCAGTGCAATCATTCCTGCGTCATAGTTTTTACCAGTGACATTTATGCAGTAGACATACATAGGGCTGTGGCAAGCTAACTGGGAACTTTGAAGACACAAACCAAGTACAATCTAGTAAACTGGGCACTTGTAAAACTACTGGAATATTTGTTATTTCCTTAACCTTGATGAAAAATAATATAATAAGCTGGTTAGACTTTCCGACACTCTGCAAGCAATTGTATTTTAGTTGTAACTTCTTAAAGAAGAGGCATGGTGGTGAAGGGTGTATCATACTCCCCTCCCACTTTATATTTTGTGGTCGTGAAGTTTCAAGTAATTTGGAAAGATGTTTAAATGCAATTACAAATACTTTATCAATGCATATGGAATGCTTTGAATCTGTGTGACCACAGCCCTGAGGGTTGGACAGTTATTCTGTACAAATATCTCAGTTGCACCATGACAACATGCTGATAAAAATGTTTATTTTTGTGCTTCTCAGAGGATTTTAAACGTAACATATTTTTATGTATTTGAAATATGCCATATTTTAATTCAATTTATATTGCTGTTGTGAATTGTATACCACAGATTAGAGATGTATAGAATATGTTGATGAGTTATGTTAGCTTTGTAGTTCTTGTTAAAGCAGTTGAGGTTTATTGAAGGTTTTGTAGTAAAATGCTGTAGAAATTGCTATTTGTTCTAATTTATTACATAATACATACTGATATTGATTGTTATGTAGCTGATATTTTACAACTGGTTTGTATATCTTATATGACAACTTATTCTCATAATGTTCAGTAATTGTAAAATAACTGGTGTAATTATAAATGGTCTGTGTACCTGCACTACACCTGCATGAATGACTCAGTAATTAAAAGCAAGTAGTTTAATTAAAGGACGGATGTTGGAGGCATGACTTAATTGCTATACAGGTAAAATCCCTCTCTAGTCATAGTAAAGACACTCCTCCTTTGAGTGCAATGTTCTGTAAATATTTCACTTTATGCAGTTCAGTTGATGTTTTTAAAAGATTTTTAAGTAGTAGAATTTAGCCTGTGATTGTGTTATTGCTAAGTATTTGAATTGATTATAAATTGATACAATTCAAGCAAATTTTTTGGAAGCGCATGCAGAGGTTAATTTGGATAACTATAGTGGAAGTTGTTCATTGTTGTGTAAAGCCACATGTATGAACGTAAGTCATTTTTGTGAATAATGCTTTTTTCGAATGATCTCAGAGCTTAACACAAACCTGAAATCCTTAAACTTAGTGTAAAGACATTTTCAAAAGAATTTTTTTTTTTTTTTTTTTGTATTTGGTAATGATAAATTGAAAATGAAAAGTTGAACTATAAATGTACATTGTAAGTCTGGTGTGAAAATTGTTACTTGTATACCAGACATTTGTAACTTACCAAAACCTTTTTAACTGTTACTTTTTTAAAAGCAACTTTCTCCAAAGATGAACTATTGACACAATAGACTTATTTTCTTAAAGGTGTAGCTACCTGCCATTCTTAGCCAATTCCACTGTGTATTTCATAGTTTTCTGAAAACTGTTACAAGCAATGTCAGATCATGGATAACTGTTACTATATATTTTCACTCAGTGTAGCACAATGATGCCTTGTCTGGACTTTACATGATGTAATTTGTATTCTGTTTAGACTCAACTTACAAACTCAGCATATTGATTTTAAAGAATAAAGTTGGTACTTTAGCAGTTGTATTTACAACTTTTTAAAAACATTAACAGTATATTGTCAAGTGAAGCATCTATGATAAACTGATACAATAGATGTAGATATATGATGTGCTGTATGTGGTTTGAAATAAAAGATTGCTTCCATTTTTGTAAAATTTGATATAATTTAGACTTACTATTTACCTTTGGGTTGATATCAAAATTCATCTGGACAGGTTTGAATGGTGGTTTATTAAATCCCAAAATTAGTTTTCCTAACAGTAACATGAAGACTTTTTTAAGTGCATAATTTAAAAATATTAAATGTACTGTTAGTGTTGTATTGATGGAAATAAAGAAACTTAGAAAAGTAATCCGAGCTCTCAGCTAGATCCTCACACCAGATCCTTGATATATAAATAGTTTCTTGTGTTTGTTAAATTGAATGAATTTTGCAAACAGGCGAGTTAAGTGATAAAATAAGAATGTCTATTTCTATTTATTGATGTTGTACAAGTAATGAGGACTTTATCATCTGTAAAGAATCTGATTCTCATGCAAACAAATGTTGTGGTTTTTTTGTCTATTTTACTTTAATTTTTTTATGTGCAATGTTTTTCAGTTGATTTCATTGGTGCTGATTTATTTTTGTATATAAACTTTTTAAAGTGATTAACCAAGAACACTTGTTAACAATGCAACATGTTTGTTCCTAGCACTCATTGTGCAACTATATGTTTCATGATTCAATAAATTATCATAAAAAGACTGATTTATCTTCCAGTTGTATTGTCATGTTTTTATCTGAAATGAACTTGTTAATCCACTAAAGTTCCATACATATACTTCAATGAAGAGATGCTGAAACTAACTCAAAGAAACTAACAGTATATAGCATGAATTTCTAACCTAGGAGTGGCCAAAGCAAACCCTAGTGTGCTGTTTGGTCATCATTTGGCCTGTGTTTTCATGATGTTGTGCTTTTTATGACTGCTTAAAGTGGGCTGTGAACTATTGGAAACTGGCCTTTGCTGTGTATTTCTGTAGTTCATATCCGCATTTGAGATTTGTTTTTGTTACATGTTTTACATTTTAACACAGTGATTTATTGTGAATATATTATATCTATTATTTTGAAGGTCCATGTAATTCTCATACAGTAAAGGAACAAAAAAAAACTACGGAAGTGCAGTAACATTAACAATGTAAGTCAAATATACATTTTGAAAGAAATTAATTCATGGGTGTATACATTATGGAGGTTTTATATCAATGTAACAGAGTTCAGTTTTGAATTAATCTTATAAGTATTAATCTCGAGTATTTTTATTGCAATTGGTCTGACCTACTACTTCAAAACAAGGAATTATAATAATAGCTCTGGACAAGCCTCAGCAGAACTTCACTACACACTGATGAGTTTCATCTTGATACCTTCTAACATCTGGATCTATCATCTTCTCTGGAATGCTACACATGCTGTGCTAGTTAACTTTGGCTGCTCACCCATGTCCACTACCAACTCGTGTGACTGATTTTCATTCTGTTTATCTATATTATTTATGTTGACCTTTTCTAATAGACTGACTATTTCATTGTTGATTTCTCACTGATTAAGTGATATGACCAGACCTTACATCTACCTTGTGATTTTGACTTCTTTTATAAATAGAGATCTTGAATGTTAATAACAATCTTTCAAACAACTTATCACATTAACTCTTCTGTTTGAGCTCACCCTAATTTACCTAAACCTATCTTAACTCTGCCACAACCCAAGCTACAGTAATATGGATAGCTACTCCATTTGTATTGAAAAGATATTCAGAAGCAGAGGAATAAATATGGATCCTATGAAAGTTGAGAAGGTAACTAGCTCTTGACGGGACAACATCTCCCTGTCTAACATCTGGAACTAGTTTATATGCACTGTGTTTTCATGTTTAGAAAATAAAATAATTCAGAACTATATTTATCTGGTGATACAAATCACAAGATCTGACGTCTGTTCAATATTTTCTGTAAGTGAAAAAAGGGTTATATAACTGGAGCTACTTAATGGATGTCTTCGAATAAAAGGCAACAAAAATCTGTTTGCCTTCAAATTGTTATAAATAACATAATGAAAAAACCAAGTGCTTATCTTTTATGAATATAAAGGTATTTGAAAAGTTTTAAAACCCATAAATAAGAGAAAAAGTGTATTGAAAGCCAAATTTGGTTCACCAGCTACTTATCTTTCATGTACACATGGATCTACCTAATATTTTGCAGAATTATATTTATGTTTTCTAAAGATTTGTGAAACACTGTCAATTCTTTTATATGAAAAGTTTTACTGATATATTTGCCTATAAGGCTTTGTCGGCAGTAGCACCTTGTTCATTTATTAAAACTTTGTTCTGTCACAAATCCAACTGTCTAGGTTATCTAACTTTCACATACTTTACCAAACATCCATTTTAACTGATAAAAACAGATGGCTTTTTCAGACCTGCCACCACAGTCTATCTTCCCTAGATATGCCATGGCATCAATTGCAACCTACATTGATTGCTTCTTAGCAACAAGAAATAATACTGATGAAGTTTATCCATGTGAAACTTAATAAGTCTTAGTGATAAATTCTGTGAGCAATTCAGATATAACGTTTGGTTAGAAATGTATCCCAATCTTTAAAACCCACCTATAACTAAAGTATTGGCTATGGATTTTGGAATGCAAGAGAATTTTACTGTCAGCCGTCTCAATCTCATCTAAGTATCATTTCTGTGATGATGATTCTGTAATCAATGATTTTATGTTGCAAACTCAAAGGCATGAGTGAGTTTGTGCTTGGCAAGTTTGGTGTGTGATTACTTGGCTCATTTTTTGCAGTTAAAGGTGAAATCCAGCTCATGGCTATATAGCATTCACTGATGGTCTATCTTGATATAACCATATCTATTGAAAGAGATATGAAAACCCAACTGTCCTATTGAATTTTGTCATGAAATCAGTAGAATTTAAGTCCCAACATAAATCATGTGGTTTAAAAATATAGAAGATCTATCTTCTTAACAGCATCAGTGGTAACCACATAAGTCCCTGCAAAAAGACACTGCCTTGCAAACTTGACAGTCTTTCCATGTTGTAAGATATTAAAGAAGGTGCTCGGTGGCCTATACTGGCCAATTGTTGGTCAATGTGAGCAGTGGCAATTATGCTGAAGTTATTTCTCCTGTTGACTATAGTGCAGCTTCATGACCTAGTGGTTAGGTAGGTTGGCATCTAATTACAGGCTTTCACCTGGGTTTGATTCACAAGTGGCAATGCATGGTGTGAATCTGTCCCAATATAACCCTGCTTATCAATTGGGAATTAAATGCCTAACTGACTAGTTTTTGCTGATGATTAATTTACACGTCCCTTGCAGTTTGGGTGTATATGAAGCTGATACTCTTAAGTCTTAACAGGTTGGTGGCCTATCTGTTAATCTGCAGGCAAACACACCATTTTGAAAATAGCATCATATCCACATTTAGTTTGTGATTTATTATTCATAACAGACTCCTATTATATGACATAACAAGTCCCTGTAAAAAGACACTGCCTTGCAAAATTGACATTAAAGAAGGTGCTCGGTGGCCTATACTGGTCGCCAAATTTGGAATTAAATCCCAGGATGTCACATCTGTGGGTATGTTTCTCAAAAGTGACCTGTCCCAATATAACCCTGATCTGACTGTTGAATGTGATATAAATAATATTCTAAACTTTGACTTTGAATAACTTAAACAATAAAAAAACTCAGTCATTTATTTGTATCAACATCATACAACTATTATTTTGATTGTTTCACATATGTTCCAGTCTCTTACAAAAACTGTACAACCCTTTTTTTTTTGCTGTAACATTTGAAACATTTTGGTGCACTTTTCTTGTCCCACAGAATAGTGTGTATAACAAATAGCATTCATATTTTAAGAATATGAAGCTTCCTTTTAATATTTTTCACAACTATATGCATAAGTCTGACATTAAAATTGGTTATACTGGAATTTGGAATGGAACGTATTCTGGTTTGTGAGGGATTACATCATTTTCTCTCACACAGTTGCAAGGAACCAAAAAGGCTTTCTTACTGTTCTATGGCAAGTTTTTGTGCCACCTGTTCATATATTATATAAATATATGGCAATATTTTTATCCCTTAATGATACTGTTGTAGTCCTTTTACAATCAATTATAAACCTACCCTCAGAATCTATATCCTGGGTTGGTCCCTTTATTTTCTCTTGTCTCTAGATGATAGTTATAACTTCTACTTACATTAGCTAAAAAAATTCTTTTGGAATAACCATAATTTGTGCCATAGATGTGTAAATACACCCATTAAATAGACTGGCGTTCACTAACACAATGTAAAAATAGAACTGTTGTATGTTTACTCAGCAGCGGATATAATTTTTCATTCAAACTTTTCTTCACATATTATGATTGCTCTTTTATTAGTATAGTAAAGGGTTTTCATGTATCAGTTACTCTAGTTATCAAGTTAGCAATAATACAATTTCTCCTTTTAGATCAGCATCAAGATACAAATCGTAAGAAAGGAAATTTCAAATAACAACCAGAAAGTAATAAATCGTAATACCTAACCAATTTTTATCCATGTTTAACTCCTGAAAAAATTAATAGAAAAACAGATGATGACTCTGCGAACATTAAGGTTTTGTAATAAAATTTTAGATGAGATCACAAACATATTAATCTTGTTGATAATTAAGTCGAAAATTACAAATTTGTTTTCATTCTGTTGTAATTTTAGCCTCTATGTTACGCTTGCCAAAAATTTTGAGGTATACCTTATTATGAGGGCCAGATAATTTTGAATGATGATGGCGCTTCTTTCAAAGGACAAAAGATATTTCTAAAGTACAAGTATCATCCCCGGTACATTTATATTCCCTTTCATGTGATATATTTTGAACATATTGCACAGTATTTTCATGTGATACACTTCTTCGTAACGGGTATTTTTGCCTTTGAACTCGAGTATGACAGTGGGCGATAAACAGGGATTTTGAAATTTGGAGGTGCGGCAACTGTACTGGATATAAGCCTTATTGGAGTTCCGAGTGCGCATGTGCGGCAACACTGTTTACTGTCGAAATGTGGAAAAACAAAGGACATGTCCGAACAAGAACAATCACTAATTCGCACGTTACATTACAAAAAAAAAAATATTGCTTTATAAAGCCTAATCAGCATTTCGATTCTCGTAGACGTGGTTACCTCGGCTCTACTTTACTTGCGCGTAGAGCCGTGGCACGACCCCACATAGAACTGGAGATTTGCATGAAACACAAATATCATACAAATGTGAACATATAACTGTTCCCACAACTATTTTGTTTCATTTTCTTCAACAATCAGTCAACATGCAAACATGTTTGACAAAACATAAATGACATTTCCTGATTTTCCAGGGTTTTTGGACCATTTCTCCAAAAATTTGAAAATGGTCTTTTATTATAAAAGCTGTGTAAAGTAGGAACTTCAGCTGTCCTTGTTCGTCCGTATCCGTGCCCGTGAAAAGAATAAAACCAATCAAAGTATCACAGCAAACTACACCTGTCCTTACCCGTACACTTGAAAGTTAATACCCGTGTCAGTTCACGGATGGGATGGTTTCTGATCGTTCTTTCACGGACACGGATGAGGGGGGCAGAACTTCTACAGTGCTTGGGGATTACATGAAAATTAAGTTCCCCTCCCCATCCGTGTCCTCAACAGAATAATCTCAAATGAAAAACACGTACAGAAATAAGGATAGGTGTAGTCACTGACAAGGACACGGACACTGATTGAAAAAACGGACACGGGCAAGGACAGGTGAAGTTCTTACTTAAAATAGCATATATTTTGTACACATATTGTATTTGTTGTGTCTTTGGCATAATATCAACTGTTTCTAATCATATTAAACCATTTTCAGTCATTTTATCAAGTTTTATTTAACAGAAAAAAGATTTTATGCAAATCTCCAGTTCTATGTGGGGTCGTGCCACGGCTCTACACGCAAGTAAAGTAGAGCCGAGGTAACCACGTCTACGATTCTCGCAAAGCATCACGGGAAGGTATCGGGATAAACAAAAAACGTCTGGGACAGAAGAAACAGGAAGTAGCGAATATTTAATTTATGTGATTTCTGTGTATATACGCATTTATATTATAAAAAATATAATGGAAATAGTAGTGCTGGTATCGAATGATAATATGCACTTCGATATCAAACCATATTTTTGCCTTGCGTATCGATCGATATTGAAATATCGGGGTATTAGATGCTTTCTTGGGAGAGACTTCCAAACTCTTTTGCAAGGTTTAGTTTTTCCCGAAACGTAAACAAATATGGCCTTTCCGGTTTAGCGGTAAGTGAAATCTGACAGAAAATGATAGGAAAACCAATATATTTCTCAAGTTTTATGATTTATTTACATGGAAAACAGCTTAATTGCGTCTATTTAGTAGTATGTTCCGATAATGATATTGTACCCTACGTTATCGATAACAGTATATTTAGCATGGATCGATAAATATTTCAATATCGATAAACAATAGCAGCACTAGAAAATAGTGTAATACTGCTTCCCTGCATAAGTAGGCCGCAATCATAAGTTTGCCGCGGCTCATCTACAGGTTCCAGAAAAACAAATAGGTTATTGTACACCAGTGAAAACTGTTGCATATAATAAGTTTAACAACAATACATGGTTTCAGAGTGTGGTAGGCCACTCATGTTAAAGCCCTGTGAAGCTGTGGTGAGGGCGGCCAACTTATGACTGCGGCCAACTTATGAAGGGAAGCAGTAAGTTATATAGAATAGAATAGAAACATTTATATAGCGCAAAATTGATGCAACATCCTCTAATGCGCTTGAAATCAAAAAGGGAAAGTCGAGGGACGTTCGAGGTCATGATCCAAGGTTAGCGCCCGCCAGGGAGATGTACTATGGTGGAGGATATGCTAATCTAAACAAGTAGGTCTTTAGCTGGCTACGGAAACCTGTTATTGTTTGTTGTGATCGTACTGATTGTGGGAGTCTGTTCCATTCTATGGGGGAAGCCACTGCAAAACCTCTCCTACCGATGGCCTTTTTGTGAGAGGCTGAGGAAAGAGAAAGACGATTTCCACGTGTTAGACAACTGGTTTTGATCAAGGATGATAGGTATATGGGTTGAGAGAAATTTATAGCCTTGAAAGTAATTAGATTGTACTTAAACAAGATACGGTAAGTGATAGGAAGCCAGTGTAGTTTTTGAAGAAAAGGATGGCTAGTTCTATCAAGTCTAAAAACAATTCTACAAAGGGCATTTTGTATCTTTTGGAGTTTAGCAACATTGTACTTACTGATGCCATAAAGTAGGGAATTGCAGTAGTCAAGTCGACTACTGATCATTGAGTTTGCAAGCAAGGCTGCAGTTTCCACACTGAGGAATTTACGGATACGTCTTAGGTCCTTAAGGTGGTAGTAGCAGGCTCGACACATATTAGTTATGTGGTTGGAAAAGGTGTTTCCAGAGTCAAAAATTACACCCAGGTTCTTGACTGTATCGGTAGGGGAAATAGAATTTCCGAGAAGTTGAGTAGGGAATTTATTTATGAGGGACTCTCTGGCTTGTCTATCACCTATTATAATAAATTCAGTTTTCTCGGGATTGAGTTTCAATTTCACGCCAGCCATCCAGTTTTGGATACATGTGAGACACTCTGTAAGCTCAGCGAAACTGGAATCAAAATTCCTATTGTCCAATGCTAGATATATTTGGGTGTCATCAGCATATAGATGGTGGGTGACATTGAAATTGGAAATGATATTACTGAGAGGGGTTGTGTAAAGGGTAAAAAGGAGGGGGCCCAGGACAGAACCCTGAGGCACACCATACGGAAGTGAGAACACATCTGAAAAGCTATTTCCTAATTTAACCTTCTGTTTCCGGTTTGAGAGATAGGATCTGATCCACCTCAACACAGTGCCATCAACCCCAAACCAATCTCTTAGGGAATTAAAAAGAATGTCATGGTCGATAGTGTCGAATGCCGCTGAGAGGTCCAGCAATGTGAGTGCAACAGCCTTACCAGAGTCCAACGAAGCAGCAATGTCATTCTGGATTTTCAGCAGCGCTGATTCTGTGGAATGGAGTCTCCTGTAAGCGGATTGGTTGACATTGGAGAGCCCCTCGCTATCGATATAATTATTTAACTGTTTGGCAGCTACTTTTTCGATCAGTTTGGATAAAAAACTAAGGTTGGATACCGGTCTATAGTTTTTTAGGAGATTTCTGTCTAAGTTTGGTTTCTTGAGAAGAGGGGTGACATATGCTGTTTTAAAACAGTTTGGGAAACTCCCTTCTTTGAGTGAATAGTTTATAATATTGGTGATTGGAGTGACCAAAATGTCCGCACACTCTTTGACTAGTGCGGTAGGTATTGGGTCCAGGTCACATGATTTGGTGTTGGATGACCTTAGGATTTTGAGGATGTCATCCTCAGATACAGGCTCAAAAGAGGTCAGGGCACTGCTATTACTCTTCGGTATTGTGAGGGAAACAGGCACTGATGACTCTAAAGCAACTCTGATTTTCACAATTTTGTCACTGAAAAAATGACCGAAAGTGTTAGCTAAATCAGTAGGACTAATATGATCGGGTAGGATGATAGTTGAGGTTTTGTGCAAGATTTTCTTGAAAGTGTTCCATAGAGCCTTGGGGTTACCATTATTTTCAGCAATGACAGTGGAATAGTGCCTGCGTCTTGATTGTTCCAGTAGGAAATTGTAGCGATTGACAGCAGCTCGATATCTTCTCCGGTTGATTGCAGAGTTGTTACTGCGCCATACTCGCTCACACTATAAATTAGTTCCGTGAATAATGTGGATTTTTTGTGAGATATTTGTAGCAGTTTTAACATAAATCCTCTATTTTCGCCCGGTTACAGCCAAGATCTAACTGGTGTTACCAATTCGTCATTTTTCTTTGATATTTCTAAAAAAAATTATGTAACTTAAAAATATATGATATACATCATTGTAAAGGAAGTTTAGACAGCTTCTGCTTGATTTATTACATTAAAATCCACGAAGAACTGGAGAAGGAATCATACCTTAATTTTTTATTTAAAAAAAAAATGTTTTTTTGTAATTTCATTCCAAATTTTTTCCATTTCTTTATTGATGGACTTATTTTACTTATTATTTAAACAAACTGGTGGTTAATAAATAAAGCACTCATTAAATTGTTTCATATATTTATGTACTTATTTCCTAATATTTTTTAATATTTTTGTACTATTTTCCTATTATTCTGTTTTCAGCCTCATTTATTAGCTTTATTATGCATTAATCTTAAGTGCGTTATGTGATCTTTAGTTCATTGTTTTTTTTGTTTTTTTTTTTTATTTTAAGATTAAGAACATATTCATTTATGACAAGCTGCACTGATAATAAACATCAAAGTAAGAGTAATTATTTCACTTTTAAGGAATTGTAATCCCTATTTTTAATTTTTTTTGTCCAATTTTTAAGAAAATGGATAATGCATGTACACAAATACCCATCTTTTGCTCACATTTTTTATATTTTTATTTACACACACCCCAACATTGGTTCTCCTCATATTCATTCCATTAAAATCTGCCCATAAAAAAATGAATAAAAAATAATAAAATTATTGAAACTATTTTTTTCAACTGCATATTTCTAGTGAGGACAACATTTATCAAAAAAATTTGAGCAAATATGTACACAACTATTGTCAAGTAATTAACATATGCAACTGCTGGTGTTCTCAACAATTTTCCTAATTTATTAGTTAATACCTTACTTCATATTTTTGTCCAATTTTTAAGAAAATGGATAATGCATGTACACAAATACCCATCTTTTGCTCACATTTTTTATATTTTTATTTACACACACCCCAACATTGGTTCTCCTCATATTCATTCCATTAAAATCTGCCCATAAAAAAATGAATAAAAAATAATAAAATTATTGAAACTATTTTTTTCAACTGCATATTTCTAGTGAGGACAACATTTATCAAAAAAATTTGAGCAAATATGTACACAACTATTGTCAAGTAATTAACATATGCAACTGCTGGTGTTCTCAACAATTTTCCTAATTTATTAGTTAATACCTTACTTCATATAAAAAATATCTGAAACCATAATAATTTTTAAAACATATTTAAATAATCAATAAAGATCATCTCTAAAAATAACAATATAGGTTAAGAAAGCCCATTTCCCCCACCTTAGAAGAATAAAAACAATATTTTAAAGTACCTTTTCTTGGCCAAAAAAATACTATTCTGTAGATCTATATGTATATTTTTATAAAAAAATTAAGCTCAGTGTGTGTAGTGTACATATTATTTTATCTAAAATTTTCTTAAAACTTTTGCTGATTTTTTTTTTTTTAATTAATATATATGTACCAATTGTGGGTGTTCTCAACCAATTTCCAAATTTATTAGCTAATATTTTAACGTTTATTTCAAATTAAAAAATATCTGAAACAACAATAATTTTCACATATAAATTTAATTAAATAATTAATGAAGAATTATCTTCAGAAATATCTGTACATGTTAAGTAACCCTATTTTCGCCCATCTTAGAGGACTAAAAACTATATTTTAAAATATCTTTTCCTGGTGACAAATCCTCATTTTATAGGTCGTTAGGTATATTTTTTATAAAAAATAAGTTTTGTGTGTTTTATGCAGGAAATTATGTATTATTTACTCTTTTATTCATGTAAAAATCACTTCCTGGTTCGGATCTACGTAGATTTGTTTATCCCGAAACGGAAGTCGGGACAATGACTTGACGCATGCGTACTCGAAATGCTGATTAAGCTTATTTCAGTACACTATATATCAATTAATTGTTTAAAATACATTTAAGAAAGGGATTATTCGTCGTGTTCCACCCGATGTTGAGGCTGTATATTATTCGTCGGGTCGAACCCCTTTTTGTAAAATGGAAGCTTCAATTCATGGCAGTAGCATCAACTCATCAATATTCATGAGAAGATATGAGGTCATGGATTTCCCGGGGTTTTCTAACAATATTTTGTAAAATGGAAGCTGCAATGAAAATCAAATACCTCACACTCGAGAATTCACGGCAGTATCACCAACTCATTAATATTCATGAGAAGATGTGAGGTCATGGATTTTCTAACAATATTTTGTAAAATGGAAGCTTCAATGAAGATATGACAATAAAATCCGTGACAATAAAATATGGATTTATAATAATTCACAAAAAATACAACAAACTTGCAAAAGAATAGGTATTTAGCACATATAAAGTCATACGGAATGTCTTTTCTTTATATTTTGCACGACCCGATAAATACACAAATCCCTAATTAACGGGTCAGACCCGACCGATAATCACTTCGTACATTTAAATTAATTCTCCGTAGTAATTTATGCTATTGTGGTGAATTTAGTTACAATTTTCAATATCCTTCACAAAACAATTAAATTCCTTTAAATACTTTTTATAATTTTTTATGTGGGTTGATGGTTTAAGACGAAAAATTGGCATATATTTTAAAAATGAAAATCAAAATAATTTGTTAGATTGTAAATCTTAATATATCTTGGGCTATAAAGTATTCAAAAAATGAAAAGGGGATTAGATTAGTAGATTTTTCATTCATGATCATAAACCATTTTCTTATGCTCTGATGACACAAAGAATATTGCTCACCACAGTATGAATTTGATAAAGTAAAGGTCATAAAGGTCATGGTTTGTCGTGCAAAATTAAGAAAAAATATAATGTTCTCATTTCTAGAGAAGTACATCATTTATTTTATGAACAATGTTTCCATATCATTATTTCCTATGTAAAATTATAGTCACATTTTCACTAGAACATTAATTTTTAATGAAAGGAAAGATTAATGAATCAGAACTTTATAAAATTACAGTTTAATTTTTAAACAAGTTCACAGAAAACAGGAGCCATGAAACCACAATTGTCTCAAAAACTTCACAGATGATAAATGGTTTACTCTTATGAAGACATACTTCTAGTGTGGAGATAAAGTCGCAATTTACTAAAGTAAAAGTGTAAAATTATTTCTAAAATTTACTTTTGAAATAAAATTTATAGAACTGATTATATACGGCAGTGTATCAGTCAAATAATGCATTAAAATATATTAAAGAAAATCATGAAATGCGTATACATTTCAATGACCAGATATGACATAAATTAAGACTTCTATTTACAAACACTCAAAGAATCTCAGTTATAGCTTTACTGGGGGCTATCCTCCCCCACATCTTCTTAAAAGGTCATTTATTTCTAGTGGCCACCTTTTAAATCAAAGGTGGGGAAAAGTGTGAGGGCGGATAGTCACCAGTCAAAACTTTTTTACAATTAGCTTCTGAATGGCTCTGATGAAGAAATATTGAGGTGAATGACAGCTTAGGTACATAAGTTTCAGTGCTTAGATAATGTATGTTACTTTGAAAGTTTCTTTCATATTTCACCAGGGAAATTGTACCAGGGTCCTGAAGAGACCAAAAATTTGGCATATATACCGGTATAACCAAACTGTTTCAATTTTAAACCATCGGTTATTTAATATACTTTAAATTAGTAAATATTACATCTGCAACTTTAATATAACTTCATTGGAAAATTAGGTTTCACTCTTGTCTTGGCAAAATATTTAGACTGTCCACTGTTGCCCATTTTCAAAAAATATTCCAAAACTACCATATTTTATGGAATGTGATTTTAACAATACCTCTTCTCATTTTGTGGTATCAAAATCACATGAATAAAATTAAATCATTAAAATTTTGTTTGGTTCTATAATGCCTTACTTTCCACAGGTGCTCAAAACAATAACCTTAAACATTAACCTAATTTTTTTAAATCAAAGGTAAACTAATACTACAATGAAAATTGTATGAATATGATTTTACTTCACTATAATTATGAATGTTATTTCATTGTAAAAATCATTTTTCAACATCCAGTTTCTAGCATTTTCACAACTTTTAAAATATATTTGTCAACACACTATGATTATGTTTAAATAAAAACACCACAAACTAAAAAAAATTTATTTTAGAAGAATTAAATAATTTTTAAAGAAAGAAAAAAATTCGAGTCAAAAAAGCCTGATGCAGCTCAAAAAATCCCTATTTTCGCCCACCTTAGAAGACCTAAAACAATAGTTTTAAATATAAAAACAGTTTTGTATGTCTATATATATATTCTTGTATGTCTATATATATATTTTTTAAACAAATTAAGTATGATGGTTGAGCTGCAGTTTTCTGTAGACTTGACAAAAATGACCACTCTAAATTTTAATTTAGCTTTAGTAAAGATCAATAAAATTTTAAATAGGTGGAAGAAATGGAATTTATCACCTTTTGGTAAAATTGTAGTGATAAAAACTTTTGACATTAGTACATTAAACCATATGTTTGCTTCTCTTCCTTCACCTGATAAACAAACTATTTCTAATGTAAATCATTTACTGTATTCATTTCTGTGGGATAACAAACCAAACAAAATAAGCCAAAAGCAAATTACGAACGATTATTTACATGGCGGTTTAAAAATGGTAGATATAGAAATGTTCATACTGTCTCAAAAGGTTGCTTGGATTAGGCGTTTATTTGTTTCACCAGAATCTCCGTGGGTTCAAGTATTTTTAACAATGGCATCTCCTGAAAGACTATATATGATGGGAAACCTCTGGCCCTTAATTTTTTCTGGTAAAATCTCCAATCAATTCTGGAAAGAAGTATTGGTGGCCTGGGGCAAATTACGTGGAAAAACAACCTCCTTGCGAAAATGAAGCATTGTTGTGCCTTTTATGGTATAATTCAAATATTTCTATTGAGCCTTTATGGTTTCCTCATTGGTATCATGCAGGAATTTACTGGCCATCTGATTTACTAAATAAAGCCGGAAATATCATGGAACTCAATGAAATATGCCACCTTTACAAAGTCAAAATAAATTTTTTAGAGTACTTAAGAGTTAAACGATGTTTAAAAACTTTCCTTGCTAAATTTACTTTAAAAAATTTTTCTTATGAAAGACCTGTTCTTCCTCTGTATTTGAAACTATTGGTTAGCCCCAACAGAGGAAGTCGCCATTTCTATGAAATACTAAATCAACAGTATGACAACGTCAAATTAAAGACCAAATGGAATACAACACTCAACATTGATATTGATATAGATGATTGGCAGAATGTTTACAAAGTATGTTTTAAAACACTAAAGAGAAATGATTTTATTTGGTTTCAATATAGAATCATTCACAGAATACTGGGTACAAGAGCTTTACTTCACAAAATGAATATAAGCAATACTGCATTGTGTGCTTTCTGTGCAACATCAGTTGAGACACTGAGTCATTTATTTATTTTGTGTCCAGTTATCCTCCAATTTTGGACTAATTTGAAAGCATGGCTTCAACTTGTCTTTGGTTTGTACCTCAATCCAAGTCCATTGAATATTATGTTTGGTATATTAGAAAAGGAAATTGATTTTTTAGCCAAAAACATTATAATTATTGCTGCAAAGAGATACATTTTTGATTGTTCGAGACAGTCCAACTTGCCAAATGTCAGTGGTTTCCAAAAGTATCTTCAAAGTATATATGCTGACCAAGAATATATAGCTAAAATAAATTTTCAGTATGATAAATTTGCAACAAACTGGTCTGTGCTCAATAGAATAAAATAGAGTTGATGTGTTAAGTAAAATTTTTGTGCGTGTGTATAATATTCCAGTAAAGCAAATGTTATAATTCTTTGAAATATCAATGTTAAGCAATTCCCTGTTGAAGTTTTTTTCATAATTAATATATCTCTGTTATGTTGTACATGTATGCATTTCTTGTATTATGTCTTTGAAAAATAAAAATATATAAATAAAAAAAAAAAAGTATGATGGTTGTTATGCAACAAAACGTGAATAATTTTGCATTTGTTAAAAATCACTTCCTGGTTTAGATCTACGTAGTTGTTTATCCACAAACGGAACTCCAATAGGGCTTATTACCATTACTAGTAAGATTTCCGTTATACCCCTTTCACACTACATGCGATATCCTCCCCCGATGTAGGCCACATTTGGTGAAACACCCCTCTCCTTGGATCCCCGCCTGTCATCCGTTTGTAAACCTGTAAGTCAGTGGCAAACCGGCCATTACCTTGCGTGTCCTACGGAAGGTTTGAAATGATTTAGGAACCGTAGGCATGCACAGACAAAAGCGAGCATGCACAGATAAATTTCTTGCTACGGTAACTGAAGGTGTGGTCCACGGTGTATATAAGGTTGTGACTAGGTTGTCTTTCTGTGTAATATGTTCACATAAGGTGAGTGGAGGTAAATGGACATTTCACCACTGTGTCTAAAGGTCGCATAGAAATCTTGGTAGTTGAAGGACAACAGTGTAGGACTTTCGTGTCAAAAAGACCATCGGTCCAGGAACTCAAAAAAGTTGTCTGTCCTCAAAAGTTATCTGCCCAAATATTTTTACCTTTTTTGCAACTTTTAGAATTGTTCTCATGAAAATGTATTATTATGATACTCTCTTACAATTATTGGCACTTCATAATGACTTGATATTGGGTGAGTTGTCTATTTTTAAAATGGGGGGGTTGGACATTGGGGTGAATTGTCTCGATATCGTTTTCACTGCGAAACTATATGGAGAAGATGAGTTAAAAATTTGACAAAAAAGCACTGAGATGTCGAGAGAATACCCTTTACTCACAGGCGTTAGTGTTACTGCTCAGCCAGTGAATTTCATCACCTGCAATTCATGACAATATTAATCATTTTTACACCACAGCCCTTAAGGGCTGTCGGGGTATTGTTTTCACCCATGGTGTCCGGATGGGTGGGCGGGCGTCGGGAAAAAGTTTGTCTGGGCTGTATCTCAGAAACCGTAAGGTGTAGGAAGTTGATATTTGGTAGGGACATGGGTTAGGAGGTGGAGGTGTGCAACGTCATGATCTGACCTTGAGTTTGAAAATCTTGTCCGGGCTATATCTCGGAAAACGTAAGGTGTAGGAAGTTGATACTTGCTAGGGATACTGGTTAGGGTGTGTAGATGTAAAACGTCATGGTGTGACCTTGATTTGACCTTTGACCTTGCTGTAGTGACCTTGACCTATAAAATCTTGTCCGGGCTATATCTTGGAAACTGTAAGGTGTAGGAAGTTGATACTTGGTAGGGACATTGGTTAGGGAGTGTAAGTGTGCAACGTCATGGTGTGACCTTGATTTGACGTTGCCGTAGTGACCTTGACTTATAAAATCTTGTCCAGGCTATATCTCGGAAACTGTAAGGTGTAGGAAGTTGATACTTGGTAGGGACATTGGTTAGGGGGTGTAGGTGTGCAACGTCATGGCGTGACCTTGATTTAACCTTTGACCTTGCCAAAGTAACCTTGACCTATAAAATCTTGTCCGGGGTATATCTTGAAAATCGTAAGGTGTAGGAAGTTGATACTGAGTAGGGACATTGGCTAGGGTGTGTAGATGTAAAACGTCATGGTGTGACCTTGATTTGACCTTGCCGTAGTGACCTTGACCTATAATGCCGTGTTTGGGCTATATTTTGGAAAGCATGAAATACAATAAATTTAGCAGTACCATACGATCCAAAATTAGAAATCTTCCCAAAACAAGCCTAGTTGATAATTCAATTCCAAATTTATGTCTGACAAACTTTTGTAAAGTTAATAATAAAAAAGTATATATGCACTATGTGAAGGGATTGTATAGTACTCCCACAAGTCAACATAAATGGGTAGAGTACTACCCTTTCTTAGAAATGAATGACTGGAAGCAAATTTATCTTCTACCATCTAAATTGGTTTCTAACTCTTACTTAACAAATTTACAGTTTAAAATAATTCATAGATTTTTCAATTGCAATTATAAATTATATATATGGAAGATTAAGGATTCACCAGATTGCAGTCTATGCTCCGACACTGACAATCTTGAGCATTATTTTTACTATTGTCATTTTGTAAAACACTTCTGGGACCAAGTTGAAAATTGGTTGCTCAGCAAATTTCAAATACAAATTAAGTTTACTGTTTTAGAAGTACTACTTGGTGTAAATACCATTGAAAATCACTTTTATTTTCCTGTTAATTATATAATATTAATTGGAAAATACTTCATTTACAAATGTAAAAAAAATGACAGAGATTTGTTTTTTAACTGTTTTTTATATACTTTGAAATATCATCTTAGCATTGAAAACAACATCAGTATCAATCAGGGAAATATAGAAAAATTCAATTTAAAATATGGTACTCTGTATGCGGTCTTATAATCTTGCAGTAATGTAATTTGTATGTGTTATCGTTAACGATCTTTCTTTTTTTTTCTTCTGTAATGATTTCATACTACCCCTTTTTGTGTTAAAGATTGTATAATGTATTTTATAGTTGTCAACTGTGTAACTGTTCAATGTATGCAACCAAAAATGTAAATTAAAAAAAAAATATATGTATATATTTTGGAAAGCATAAGGTGTAGGAAGTTGATATTTGGTAGGGACATTGGTCAAGGGTTATATGTGTGCAAAGTCATGATGTGACCTGGATTTGACCTTTGATCTTGCATATCTGATGCTATTTTATGTCTCTACGAGGATATCTGATACTATCTATCTCTCTTATATCTTTTTGCTTGAATCTTGGTTGTTGCACCTTTGGGTGTCTTTTGGTGTAGATTAAGCACTGTTAAAGTCATATTAGAAGTCATTAACTGTTTTACTTTTGCAACTTCCCATTGTAACAGATGGTATTGCATCAAGTGAGCCACAGGTTTTGCCCCAATTCCACATAAAAGCATGTATTGCTACATCTGTATGTATGGGTACTATTCAAAACATCCAAACCATAATTCGACCATACAAATGAAAATCAAAATGGGAGAAGTCTTACAGCTTCATAATTTTTAGTTTACTGAATTGTCTTGTTTTAATACTTATTCTTTACATGCAATTTCTTTTAGATGTTATTTTCTCTACTTAAACATTATTTGGACACAGACACTGAAAGTATCCCAATCTGTGTACTATTTCAATACTTCTATATCTCATGGTGTTGAAAACTATTTTCCAAGGCTGTGGGGTACGGGCATCTCTGATGCTATTTTTGAGGGTTTAAATGGACGGTGACAAAATTCACTGGGTGACAAAATTCACTGGCTGAGTAGTGAGCAGCTGGATGCATCAAATAAAATAAGCTCACTTTCGTGTTTTCTTTCATCTATTTCTGTGAGCAAATATGTATGTCATCGCTTCCGATAGTAGACAAATTTCTTTGATGGGTAGTTGTTTTGACTGTTTTGCCTGTGAAACTGTTGTGCTGAGCCCGTGAAGTTTGTTACCTGCATTTTAGGACAAAATAAAAGAGTATTTACTGTGAACTTTTGGTAAACGTGTATACCTTACTGCTGAAAGCAGCTATTCCATTCATTTAAATACAAATTTTTATGGCAGTGGACGAACTTCACTGGGGTGACAAAATTTACTGGCTGACCAGTATACAGTAGATAGATAGATAGATGTGGAGACAAATATTTATTTCAACAGAATATTTACATTTTCATTTTTACATGAAGAGAACGAGTTAAAAATTCAACAAAAAAGCACTGAGATCTCCCGAGAATACCCTTTTCTTGCGAGAGTTACTATTAGCTAGATGCTTAAAATAAAATAAACTCAGTATCGTGTCTTTTTTTATCTATTTATATATGAGGAAATATGTATGTCGTCGCTTCCGATGGTAGACAAATTTCTTCAGTGAGTAGTTGTTTTGACTGTTTCGCCTGCGAAAATGTATGTATAAGACGAGTTAAAAATTTGACAAAAAAGCACTGAGATCTCGTGAGAATATCCTATTCTCATGAGAGTTACTGTTAGCTGGATGCATCAAATAAAATAAACTCAATTTCGTGCCTTTTTCATCTATTTCTATGAGGAAATATATGTACATCGTCGCTTCAGATATTAGACAAATTTCTTCGGTTAGTAGTTGTTTTGACTGTTTCGCCTGCAAAACTATATACAGAAGACGAGTTAAAAATTCGACAAAAAAGCACAGATCTTGCGAGAATACCCTATTCTCTTGAGAGTTAAAATTAGCTGGATGCATCAAATAAAATAAACTCAATTTCGTGTCTTTTTCATCTATTTCTATGAGGAAATATATGTAAGTCGTCGCTTTCGATAGTAGACAAATTTCTTCAGTCAGTGGTTGTTTTGACTGTTTCCACTGGCTTCCAAAAAAAAGATACAGGACTCCCAGTCTGAGTGGAGACGAATTTTCCCGAACTGGCCATATATTTGTCGTCCTCGGGCCGCCGGTCCACCGCAAAGGTCACACACTGAAGGGCAGGAGCGTTTTGCCAAAGGCCTATCACCACAACTTACACTGCCTGTTGTGTGTACACCTCGTATGAAAAGGGGCGGAAGGAAGACCTAACTATTGGGAACATACCTAAAATCTGAAAAAAATTGTAAGTTTTTATTTCCTAATTTTGTACACTTATAGACTTTTATATGTTTTAATTTGAGAAGAACTACAATGTTTTGGTCACGACAGTTTATAACATCTATCTTGCTTGTCAACACATATAATCGAAGGAAAACTTAAATAGTGGAAATAAAACACAAATCTGAAGAAATTGCGCACATTTATGTCCTATTTTGTGCATTTGAGGACTTTGTTGTGATTTCATTGATAGGAAAAGTCCATGCTTGATTGGGGTGTACTAAAACCAAAACCAGCTGCAGTGATTCTGCTACGTGAAAAGTCCGGCCGGACATTCTGTCCTAAGACTATGAAAACGTTTAGGACATTTTGGAAGAATTTAGGACAAAATTCTTATAAATCAAATTTTCATTCTACAGATTGCTAAAATTAAGCCATAAAAGTCAATGACTCTATAAGAATGGGAAATAAAGTAAAATTTACTGAACCATAATAAAAATATCATTTTAGTTAAAATGTAAAAATGTCTTTATGATGTTCAATGATGAGATCATGTATTAATTTACTAAAAATAAAATACAGTGAAATAATTGAATGCTGTTTTATTCAAAGCCAAAGTGACAAAGCAAGAGTACTTTAATTATTGTTGTAATGTTAGATTATTGGCATTTGGAAAATATACGTCTCTTCTTGTCTGCTTTCCATTGTTGGAGTGCCTTTTCAAATGGAAAGTCATCAATAGACATTTTGTATCCCTTTACTCTAATTAGATCCTCCTGTGTTTCCGGATTCAGTCTGTTTCTAGAGCTGGTGAGAATAGAGTTCTGTATACTAAAACCTCTTTCACACCCAGAAGTGTGGAGTGGACATGTCAAGCCTAAGGCTGCCAACTTCAACAAGTTCGGATATTCATCCTGACAAAACTGATTGATCAAACACCACAAGTTCCTGGTATTGTCCCTTGGAAACTTTAAGGCTATGACTCGTGGTTTCAGTGCTTTCCACTCTGTAAGTGTATCTTTAACATCAATCAAAGGTTCAGAAACTTTGGTATGATGTTGCTTTTCATGGCCTGATCCTTCAGTCCATGAGTGAGATTTTGGACAAGCAAAATGATTTGTTAAGATCTCAATGTCATCATTGCCCCATGTATCCAAGTCATCTCTGGATAAAAATGAAATTGGCCGCATACTCAAACTGCCAAATGCTGATAAAACATCTGAACTAGGAAACCTTTCATTCAGGTTTGAAATAAGTTTTTCAAGAAACTTTCTCTTTGCAGCGGAAACATGAAGGTCTTGGCAACTTGCAATTTCATGTTCACCTTTGTACACTGTTTTTGTCTCATTCTCAACATCAAGAAGTGAGATGTGCTGACCAAATTCAGATTCAAAATTGCCAGGCTTTTCTTTCAACTCACCTAGAGACCTAAGACACTCAGCAATATTCACCTTCACCAAAGCAATATCCAGGTCATCCTTTTGGAAAAATAAACTTAGTTTTGTCACATGGGGTATGATATCCATCAAAATGTAGGTAAGTGCTAGAAATTTTTTCGTCATGATCTTTTTTTTCAGTCCAAGAGCTTTTGCATCTTTATGAGCAATTGCTGCTTGTGCAAGGTAAGTAAGCAAGGCATCAAGTGTACGATACACTGTTTCTAGAGCACCATAGAACGATAGCCACCGAACACTATGGACTTCTTTATACTTCAGTTGAGGTGAGTCTAGTATTTCCTGAATGTTTGCCATTTGATCTTGCTTGCAAGGTGAGTATTTGAAGTAGTAGTAAATAGATGTTATAACCTCCTGATAGTCTTTCATTGCTGGAACAGATTCTGCTGCTTGACTGGTACACAGTGCAAGTCTATGGGCAATGCAATGGACGTTTAAAAGGTGCGGATTTTTGCGCAACATCATTCCTGTGACACCCTTGCCCCGCCCTGTCATAACACTGGCTCCATCTGAACCTAGTCCCATAATCTTTTCAGGTGGTACACCACAAGATTGCAGCTCTCTGTATATTGCATTTGCAATCCCCTCACCAGTGCCATCTGATAATTTCACATTGGCCACAAATTCTGTTGATGTTTCAAATGAAGTAGGATTGAGAATTTGAGCATAAATTACCAACCTTTTGTTTACAGTAATGTCAGTAGACTCATCTGCAAGCACTGTAACAAATGGGGAACTTTGTAACTTTTCAAACAACTCCTCTTTCAAAACATTTGAAATGGAATGCAAGAATTCTAAGGCAGAGTATGAAGAATCATAAGCCATTTCATCAGACACTTTGAGATGTTTGATATCTGGTGCGTTGACTGCACGTAAAAGGTTTATTAATGACTTGAATTTGACCAGTGGCAACCCTTCTTTAGCCAGCCAGAAAGTCGATTTCAGTGCATCTATAATGGCTTTTTCTTCTTCACTGTTGGCTTTCTTCTGACATGAAGTCATTTCAGTTTGTAAACTTGCTGCTTTCAATGCCATCTGATGGTCACCAGTTTTTTGATGGTCATCTAATGTTGAAGTTCTGAAGTTACAATTTCCAGTAGTGAAAACATTCTTCCGTCCCCTCTCGATACCTAAAAAATATGCAAGTGCACTTAAAATCACGTACTTAACACTTTGATTTGACAGAGTATTTTTTTGTTAATTTTTCTGAACATACAATGTAACAAAACTACAAAATACACACCACCATTTGGCAGAGTAAATAATCAGAAAGGAGTCTGTAAATCTGGGCCAGTCAGAAGTTCATGTTGAGGTGTAAGGTTGATAGTTACTTGCTAATAAATGCCTGTGTATGATTCCTTGGACAACAAATATGCAGGTGTGACATAAAACATTCAATACTTTCAATACATAAACATCTCAGTCAACACCCAAATAGAACAAAATAATTTACACATTTATTTATTTGGATTTTAACGTCGCTTTCAACACATTGTATAGGTCATATCACGACAGGTAGTTTTATGGGCAGAGGAAACCAGTACATACAGTTGGCCAAGTTTCTGTACTGTAAACTGCTGACCAACGACAAGCAACTACCAACTTTCCCACTTGAGGTCGGGCCAGGAACCTAACCCCAATCTCAGAGGTGTAAATAATTTACACAAAAAGTGGACTTACATAGAGTACATGTCATCACATTTCCATCAAAGTTGAGCCATGGGTACAATCTCAGCCATTGCATTTGAAATTTTCTTGCTATTTTGCACTTATTTTTCTCTGTCTGCTCAGGAACAACATTATTATTAACTTCAGAACTATCTCCAGTCTCCTTTGATTCCTCAGGCTTATCTCCAGCAAAATAGTGTTTTAAAGTTCTCTGCTGTAAGTTGGAATGAGCCATGGTTCAAGGTATCTCTACAGTAGTGGTTAATACTGCAGCATTTATTGGGTTTATTAGCATGTTTAGTCACTTAGTGGAGGAGAAAGTTGTAAAATATTGCTAATTCTGTGATTCTGTTGCATTTTATACCGCTATTATAGCGTTTCTAACGTGCTATAATTAGAAATAAATTCCGTAGATCTCGCGAGATCTTAGGGTCTCGTGAGTTGTAACGTGACTTCAGTTCATATTTTGCAAGTAAAAAAGACGGCTAGACCTTTCTGCAATAAAAATCACGCAGATCTCGTGAGATTCTAGGGTCTCGTGACTTCAGCTCATATTTTGCAAGTAAAAAGACGGCTAGACCTTTCTGCAATAAAAATCATGTAGATCTCGCGAGATTTTAGGGTTTCGTGAGTTGTAACGGGACTTCGTGTTTTGTAAATAAAACGGTGGCTAGATCTTCTATTATCGTCCACGGATACGTCTCGGACAATATGTCCTAAGAGTTTATTTAAAATTCGGATTTTCGTTGCAAAATTCGGTCAATGACCGATGGCCGATGCGAATCTGAAACCCTGAGCTGACTAAAATGCGGAATCCCGGAATTGGTTCGGTTTTGCATTGGTGATCTTCCGATCTACGCATTTTTCATACACGACCCATCCCTAATTTTTCATCAACTTGATATTTATTTATACATTCTTATTCTTAAATTTATACAATGCTTGCGTTTTCCTTACCAATGACTTACAACATTCCAATATCTGTGGAGAATTATTACTGTTATTTTGTGTACATCACGTGTGTTGACAGGGGGATATGTCAGCTTTATAAGTCACCTTGTTATATCTGATTTTGTGTATCATCAGGTTGAGTACAAGTGTTCCTGATAACACTGATAGTTAAAGGTTTGATCTCAAAAAATGGAAGTCCGATCTCCTCTGCAAGGTAAGTAGAATACCATATTTTTTCAAAATATGGCCTGGGCGTTAATTATTTTCAAATGGCATCAGGCCAGGTATTAAATTGAACCAGGCATTCTTTTGAAATACAAAAACAGTGTTATAAATTTTAAACAGTGTGCTTGGTACCAGGCGTTAATTCGAACCAGGCGTTTTTATTTGAACGTGGGGGTTATTTTGGAAATTTACGGTTATTTTGATATTGACTTTAACCCTTGATGTATCTTGAAATGTTATTGAAATGTATTGACAGAGAAAATGTACAAAAAAATGAGGATGTTGAAAATAGTGAATAAATTATATAGTGGAAATCCTTCAGTGATCTGGGGCCAGATTCAAGATTTATTATTAAGAATTCATGTTCATTTTTTTGGCTTTAGACTTTGTCTCAGTTATTTTAAAGTCTCTGTGTTTTTTTCTTGAGTTGAGCCCTTTTTTTAGCCCTGATTTTAATGTTAAGTTTTTTTAAAGTCTGAACTTAGCTGAGGAAAGTCTTGTATTTAAATCAGGGTTTATTCAAAGTAACCATGACTTTATTGTAAGATTTTAACCATACATTAAGTTTCTCTGCTTTACTTTTTCTTTGCTTTTAGTGCTGCTGAGTGGTTTGTCACCTTTAATACTAGTCTTGTTAAAGGAATGTCTTTTTGAAAAAAAAAAAAAATGTTTGGCTATAATTTTAGAAATAGCTGTGAACAAGACAACTTCGGAGCAGAGATCAAGTTACAACAAGTACATACATGAAGGTAGTTAATTGATTTTCCTCTTCGGTTACATAAATCAAGAAAAATTGCAGAACTGACAGTGGAAAAGTCTTATTTTGTTCTCCACCAGGAAGTTTTTTTTTTTGGTTATATCCTTTTTTTTTTTTGTTTGTTTTCCTGTGTTCACTATCACTGAATTAGTAAGGAACAAATCTTTCTCAATTTTTACCCCACAGCCCTTAAGGGCTGTCGGGGTATTGTTTTCACCCATGGTGTCCGGAAGGGTGGGTGGGCGGGAAAAAGTTTGTCCGGGCTGTATCTCAGAAACCATAAGGTGTAGGAAGTTGATACTTGGTAGGGACATTGGTTAGGATGTATAGGTGTGCAACGTCATGGTCTGACCTTGATTTGACCTTGCCGTAGTGACCTTGACCTATAAAATCTTGTCCGGGCTATATCTTGGCAACCATAAGGTGTAGGAAGTTAATACGTGGTAGGGACTTTGGTTAGGGTGTGTAGATGTAAAACGTCATGGTGTGACCTTGATTTTACCTTTGACCTTGCTGTAGTGACCTTGACCTATAATGCCTTGTCTGGGCTATATTTCGGAAACGATAAGGTGTAGTAAGTTGATATTTGGTAGGGACATTGGTCGGGGGTTATAGGTGTGCAACATCATCATGTGACCTGGATTTGACCTTTGATCTTATCTGATGCTATTTTATCTCTCTACAGGGATATCTGATACTCTAATATCTCTCTTATAGCTTTTTACTTGAATCTTGTTGCACCTTTCGGTGTCTTTTGATGTAGGTTAAGCACTGTTAAAGTCATATTAGAATTCATTAAGTGTTGTACTTTTGCAACTTCCCATTGTAACAGATAGTATTGCATTAAGTGAGCCACAGGTTTTGCCCCAACTCCACATAAAAGCATGTATTGCCACATTTGTACGTATGGATAATATTCAAAACATTCAAACCATAATTCGACCATACAAATGAATATCAAAATGGGAGAAGTCTCAAATCTTCAGACAAATGTACGAGGTTACTTTTGCATGGTTGAACAAATCGAAAACATGCAAATCATAATTCAACTGTGCGAAATGTGCATGTATAACCATCTTACAACTTCTAGGACAAACAGACTGGCAGGGTCTTAATCTTTTCTACCTGAAAGCATTTTTGTCTGTTGCGGATCAGCACTAATTTTGAACCCTGCCTTGATTTGACCAAAAATAATTTGACAGGGTTGGGGTCAAGTACATTGAAATGTACTTAAGTACAAGTACTTTGTTAATTTTCAAGTACAAGTACAGATACAAGTCCTTTTTTCCTCAAAGTACTTAAGTACAAGTACTTTTCAAAGTACTTAAGTACAAGTACTTATCACCCGTGAATGACAAAGTAAATTAAAAAAAAAAACACCACCAAGTTTATTCAAACATATATACAAAATTTACAATTATACACTAATTGGTTGTTATCCACTTATTACTATCTTTATAACATTAAAAGGCCCACTGTTATTATTGTTTATTCTATTTTAGTGACTACCAATATTTCACAAAACAACAGATACAAAATATAAAAAAATACCCAGCCTGCTATTTGGCTTATAAGTCACTTTAAGTTAGAAATTAATTAAGTGTTGTGATGATGGAAAATTAGTTAATCTAATACAGTAATACTATACATAATAAGTTTTATGTTAACTAGTCTTTGTAAATTGAAGTATTAGAGAGAAAGTAGAAAGCTTGCTGTGTATTACATTCTCCTTTAAGAAATAGGTGTTTTTCTTTTGAATACAATGTTATCACCCAAAATTGTTATTCTATAAAAGTGACAAGTAAACAATGAACTAATCCTCACCTTCAAATGTTTTTACAGAAATTGAAGTGACTTTTGTGCTTCCTGCTATAATCTGAGTGCATTGTTTACAAGCTGCGACACTCCCTTCAGTATTAGCTGGAATCTCAAAATGCTTTAAAACAGCAGCCATTGTGCTAACACAATGTGATTACTATAAAAGTGAGTGGTTTGTCAATCCCCCTGTCCTAGTATTTATAGTGGTCAGACAAGATCATGGCCAGTGAGAGAAATAATCTTTTTTCTGTAATCAACAGTCTTACCTACTCAAACAATCTTCTGATCTGTATTCATGTGTTGAAAAAAAGTCATTCCTGAGCAATTACATCACAGAAACTGTGTTAATCTGGTCCTTGTGATTTTCTTGGACCAATTGAAAGCTCTTAAATGCCCAGGTGCAATTTACAAAGAATACTCATACCAGGGTAGATATTATTAACTGAGATTGGGCAAGTTCAAAGTAGACCGTTATAAGATGATTAAAGAAGGGGAGTAATTGCAATCTTGGAACAATTGTCCCTCTTTTTAAGATGTGATTGGCTTATTGAATTCAAACTTACATAATTTGATTCATTATTATTATCAATTATACTAAACTTTTTAAAGAAACACTATTATCAAATTGAATCAGATATATCAGTGAAACTTTAATGAAAATTTAATCTAAATGATTGTTTATCAATAAAGATATGGAAAAAGCTCAATTCAGTTGTAATGATTATATAATACACAAACTTTTGAAAAATTAGTAAAAATTTACTTAAACTAAAATTACTTAAAAAAGCACTTAAATGTACTTGTAAGTACATCCAATTTAAAATGTACTTAAGTACAATTCAAGTACATGTACTTGGAATTTGAAAATGTACTAAAGTACATTTTAGTACTTTGAAAAATGTACTTAAGTACAAATGTACTTAAGTACAGAGTACTTTGACCCCAACCCTGTTGTCTGGGCATATGTCAAGTTGTCAACCGTATGGATGTGGATTGCTGCAACTGATTATTATGTGTACTTTTACATAATTGTGATATTTCCATCGACAGCTATTCTCCAGTTATAAATTTTACAGCTTCATAATTTTTAGTTTACAGAATTGTCTTGTTTTAATACTTAACCTTTTACATGCAGTTTCTTTCTCTTAGAAGTAATTTTCTCTGTGTACTGTTTCACTACTTCTATATCTCATGGTGTTGAAAACTATTTCCCCAGGCTGTGGGGTACGGGCATCTCTGATGCTTTTTTTTTTTTCTGTGAGAAGGACCTGTCCAAAGGAAGAAATGATAACATTTTAGGGAAGATCTGGATGATATTCACTTATTCAGGTAAGAAATTAATCCAGAACTTTCATAGGTCCCATTTTCACCTTATTTTCAATAAGTTTGGCTTTCTGGTTGACATTACTCCAAAAATAATGAGCAAATCTGGTTCACATCTTCAAGATCTCATTTCACTTATATTAAGTTATAGCCACAGTACTTGAATATCTGTGTATCACATCAATGGGGAAAAGTATGAAGTAAGTATGAAGCAAATCTTATAACCTTTTAAACTTTTTTTGGGAGACCTACAAAACTGGTTGGGGTTTTTATATTTAGTACATCCTTAAAGTCCATAGAGGACTTAATGTCTGTGATTTCATTTTTAACAGGATGTATGAATCAGTAAACTATGTTATAATGTCAAAGCTTTGGGGTTGAATACATTAACGTTTATGTATGGTTGTATTGATTCACTGTTATAGGTTTGTCTTGTTCATGCATTGTTTTATTTTGGTAATTTAGTATAATGTTACTGGTATGTCTTAAATATTATTACTGTGAACTAATTTTTTCATAAAAAAGTTTTTGCCATCTGGGTTTGTGAAAAAGTGTATACTTTTTAGCTAAAAGTGACATAGAAAAAGAAAACTTGTATTCTGCGTGGAAAGGTTACAAGAAGGCATATGGCATCGTACCATCTGAAAAAGTGGCCAGCAAGATCAGTAAACTTGAGGTAGGACTGTTTTTACATAACAGCTGTATTGACTAGGGTACCTCCTGAATTTGTAGAAATAAGATCCCACTCTACACGAATGGGCTAAGGTCTCTTACCCATAATTAATCTATCTTCTGGGAACCTCGGAAATTGCGCTTCCTTATGCAGACACCATGTACATATGGAGAGAGATGTTCTTATCACTGCTTCTTGAGAAAAGTTCTGAAAACGTAGCCCCTGAAATCTCTTTTTTTGGTTGTTGGTTAAAAAAACTTGCTTTAGAATAATTTTGGTCTCATATTAGAAACTTCTTTCACTTGTTGTGAGCAATCAAGGATTTTGTATGGGCAAACTATGACTGGTCCTCAGCTATACAAGGTTGAATCCCTTTATGGGTTATATGTTGAACAGAAATATATGCCCTCATGTAGACATTTGAACCAGAAGCTCTTCATTTGATATCATTGACTGAGCTTCAAATTACCCAATATAGACAGTTTTAGCAGCACTTAAAAGTAAGGATGGGTCGGTAGGCACGGTATCTTGGTATCAAGAGCATTTTACTGAAATACTGTGATGAGATAAATCAACTGCCACTTCGCTTGCCAAAACAAATAATGGAGGGATGAGTTAAAATAGGTACATAGAAGCTTTTATCCCATATTTCCCTGCATTTGCAGACTTTTATAGCGATATGATATGTTGAGTGCCATGTCTTGGGCTACAACACTTTATAACCTGAATCTAGCTTGTCAACATGTATATTGGAAGGAAAACTTAAAATATTGGGAACAAACCTAAAATCTGAAGAAATTCTACACACTCATCTCAGATTTTGTACATTTAAGGACTTTTATTGCGATGTTGTTTATCAGAAATGTCCATGTTTGTTTGGGGTGTACTAAAAACAAAGTCCCGGAATTGGTACGGTTTTGCATTGGCGACCTGATGTATACATTTTTGGTACCGACCCATCCCTACTTAAAAAGTACACATATCTGACATATTATTGGTTACAGTGGCTTAGGATATCAAACCAACATAAAAGAAATCATGGACTGGGAAACGTTTGATTTGTATTTATACTCCATGTATTACAGGACTCAAAGCGTTATATAACCCACCGGACTGTACAAGTACAGTCCAACTTTCAGATTACTGACATTGCCCTGAAAGACAGAGGCTTTAGGATGACCATTTATCAATGTCCTTGAGGTTCTTTAACCTGCCACTGGGGATAGGACCCAATGACAGAGGACCGCCATTTTAGGTGGTCATCCAAGCCACTATGTGTCTACCTGTACCTGGGATTGAACCCATGTCCTTCGTGTTCCTAGACGATTGTGGTACCCACTAGGCCACAGTGGCAGATGATACACTCTTGATGTGGTCAGACTTGACCTTGGGCCCCTTGTTTTTGGTTTTAGAGATTTGTAATGTTAAACCAACTTATATGAATTGAAAATCTGGGAATGTTTAAATGTCAGATTTGACCTCAAGCTGATATTTTAGGGGTGTTTGTTTCTTGCTTATACTTGGTTCTAGATGTTTCTGATTTGGAACACACTCTTGTAACTGGCTGTAAAGCTTTTGGGTTGAGTTTATACCAGTCTGGATTCGAAACGAGAATCTTGTGTACTCAAGACTCTTAAGAAAAGTATGCACAAAAATAGATTTGCAATAAATCTATAGGATAAAAGCAAGCAGCATAAGAGTATCGCTGTCACATTGTGTAATTCTGTGTTGAATGGTATCACATTTGTCACCATGACATCACCATATCCTCACAATTCAGTGTGTATTACTAGTAGTTTCTCTTTTGTCCTGTTTTTTTTTCTTTCTAAAGTTTGGTATTTTAGCATTGGCAAAAAAAGATTGTAATGTGTGTAAACCTAGATGATTTGATTCCAATAGTATGTGTATTCTGTGTATTATCTTTATATGTTTTTCTTTTAGAAACACATGACAACTTACAATTTATGGCCAGATACAAAACAAAAGCAAAGGTGAGATTTTAATAGATCTTAACTTTATCAGAAATAATATGCCAAATTGTGAAAATAGTGAATATCATTTTGCATGTTTGTTTATTGTTTGGAAAGAGGGTTTGCTTCTTGTTGATGTGGGGCTGCTCCATATAGGAGATGAAAAGTCCTTTTTTTGATCTCATACATTTACTTTGCTGTGCAGATATTGTTTTTACCCATGGCATCTAGGATGGCGGCAAGAAGTCAAATCTTGTCGCTGGTTGGGGTGTGTAGGTCTTAGGTAGGTGTGCAATGTTATGGTGTGATGTTGGTTTTGCTTACATGTTTGCTGCTGCCATATATAAGTGATATTTCTCCCATCACAAAGATGTATGGATTGCTGCAACTGATTATTACATGAACTTTTACCTAATCCAATCTTGTTTGACAACTATACATCAATTAATAAATTTTACAGCCTTGTTTTGATACTTTATCTTTTTCATACATTTTTACCCCCACAGCTCTTAAGCCCGGAATATTGTTTTCACCCATGGTGTCCGGATGGGTGAGTGGGTGGGCGGGCATCGGGAAAAAGTTTGTCCGGGCTGTACCTTAGAAACTGTAAGGTGTAGGAAGTTGATACTTGGTATGGACATTGGTTAGGGGGTGTAGGTGTACAACGTCATGGTGTGACCTTGATTTGATCTTTGACCTTGCTGTAGTGACTTGATCTATAAAATCTTGTCCGGGCTGTATCTTGAAAATCGTAACTTGTTACTTGGGACATTGGTTAGGGGGTGCAAGTGTGCAACATTATATGGTGTGACCTTGAGTTGAGCTTTGACCTTGCCGTTGTGACCTTGACCTATAAAATCTTGTCTGGGCTATATCTCGGAAACTGTAAAGTGTAGGAAGTTGATACTTAGTAGGGACATTGTTTTGGGGATGTAGGTGTGCAACGTCATGATGTGACCTTGATTTGACCTTCGACTTTGCTGTAGTAACCTTGACCTATAATATCTTGTCAGGGCTATATCTTGAAAACCGTAAGGTGTAGGAAGTTGATACATGGTATGGACATTGGTCAGGGGTTGTAGGTGTGCAGTGTCATAATGTGAACTTGACTTAACCTTTGACCTTGCCGTAGTGACCTTGACCTATAAAATCTTGTCCAGGCTATATCTCGGAAACCGTAAGGTGAAGGAAGTTGATACTTAGTAGGGATATTGGTAGGGATTGTAGGTGTGCAACATCATGGTGTGACCTTGATTTGATCTTTGGCCTTGTCATAGTGACCATAAGTTTTAAAATCTTGTCTGGGCTACTTCTTGGATTCCATAAGGTGTAGAAGGTTGACATTGGGTTGGGACATTTGTTAGGGGATGTAGGTGTGCATCATGGTGTGACCTTTTTGCTCTGCCAAAGTGTATTCACCTGCCATATTTTAGACCTCTTTCTCTTATGACAAAGATATATGGATTGCTGCAACTGATAATTATATGCACTTTTACATAATTGTGCTATTTCCATTGATGGCTATTCTCCAACTAATAAATTTTTTAGTTTCATGATTTTTTAGTTTACTGATTAATGCTGTCATCTTGCTTTTGAATTGTCTAGTTTTAGTACTTTATCTTTACATATATTTTCTTTCTCTTGGATGTTATTTTCTCTACTTGGAGCTTTATATAACCGACACTGCTCTGAAAGTATCCCAATCTTTGTACTGTTTCACTATTTCTATATCTCATGGTGTTGAAAACTATTTCCCCAAGTTGTGGGGTACGGGCATCTCTGATGCTATTTTTTCTCGTGTGTTATTCTTGCCTGCATCTTTACATAACCTACACTATCTATTCAGAAAGCCTCCTGGCCTTTATGCTGTTTCACCTCTTCTATATCTCATGGTGTTCAGTACTATTTCCCCAGGCAGTGGGGTATGGGTATCTATGATGCTATTTTTAATGGTGACATCACCTAATTCTGATGAGTCAAGGTATTATCTTTACGTTTTTTGTTTCAGGGAGCAGCCATATTGGATTTATTTTCCTGTCAAGGTATATACTAAACAAGGCCTCAATGTTGAGCCAAAATTTCATTTGCGAGCAGTCTACACCAATTATTTGCACTACCTAGTCACACCCTAGTTATTTTGCAGAAATATGTGTTGCCAAAATCATTTTTGTGTGTATGTGTTTTTTTTTTTACCAGTGATTCAGAAGGTGTTCACTCAAACACAAGTTCACATGATCAAAAGGAAAATCAGACATCATCGCAAGGTGAATCCAGCTTAAAAAGTTGTGTTTTCATGCCACCTAACTATATTAGAGTAAGAAATCTAAAATTCGCCACATATCTGAAATTCGCCACATGTGAAAATACTAGTAAAATAAATGAATTGTGGTGAGATTTGTTGAATGTATAGTAAATTAAGCCTTTTTGAACTGAAAAATACCAATTTTTAGACAAAAACATTATTTTCTTCATAAAATTAACTAAGGTTTTAGAGGTGGCGAATTTTAGATTCCTGGCAAATTTTAGATTTCTTACTCTATAGCTCTAGATTTGTCAGGTTCATATTTCCTTTACAGTTATTATTTCTCTGTGTGTTGCATTCATTGATGTGAGGGTTGGGGGGGGGGGGGGGGGGGGGGAGCGTTCAAGCTTTGTAAACCACTTCGTTATCTTTAAAAGTAACTAGTAATCCTATCACAGGTCTGTGCAACTAGTCTTGTGTTTTGTTAATTGTTATATGTATAAATTCTATATACTTGTCATTATAATAAGGAATGAAAAAGTTTTAATTTTAATTTATTAATTTTCTCTGCTGTGTACAACTTAAGTGATTTCTTTCAAATCATCCCATTCCACTAATAATTGTATCACTCTTGCATTCCTGAACATATTTGGCCAGGGCAAAGAATTGAAGACACACCCTGGACATATCTGAGTGAATACTAAGGTTTATGGATTTAAAGTATATTGTGATAGTTTTTGGAGAACCCATTTTGTTAATTTGTTCTTGGTTTGTAATTGTTTTCGAGTAACTAGGTAAACTTAGGGTATGGTCTGCTTTACACACCTGATATCTCTAGTATCTAATTTAGCAGTCACAATTTAATGTTTCTATGTCTAATACACAGATGAAGAGTTCAACAATCTGAACATACTGTATGTTACTAGCTATAATGGAATTTAGCGTAAACTTAAGCCAAATTCTTTGAATATCGGAGGTTCTGTGTGCAGAAAGTCCACTGTGTTACCATTTATTATAACAAGAAAGTCAGAGTTTTAACATTTGAAAATGTGTTTTTTTTTTCTTTTTGTTCCAAAGACCAAGCTGCAGGCAGTGATGTGGTCACTTCTTATAATAACTTCATCCAAAAAGGTGAGATCAAGTGTTAAGACATTGCATCTGTTTGTGGTAGAACTACCTTGAAAAGTAATTTTGCTAATCAACTTGTGTTATTGCGATTGTATATTACCTTTACTCTTGAATGATTACTCTATTTAATGGTAAGTATAAAATGAGCAAAGTTTGACCAGATAATCAGTATGACAGCTGTATTAAGTACCGCAAAAGTCTGTCTGGAGGTCCTTGCCAATCAAAACCTTGCATTAAGACCAACACACTCCCACAAAATTGAAATAACCTGTTGTATTCCTAAACTTAAAAAATATTTTCTGTGTCTGCTATGGACATACTATATACAATTTTAAAGATTTGAAGCTATACTTTTGAAAAGCATACAATTGATTCAAACTAGAAAAATTCATTTTGAGATGGATAGGGTCGTGTCTCTTGTTCAAATGGTGGATTCAAAGCTCTGGGACTCTTGCAAGTTTCTTAATGATAATTTACACTTTACAGTGCAGATTTGTTACCATCTATCATACAATGTTTCCATCAGGTGCTTTTTGTAATATGACATGTAGAACATGTTGAAAACAAATTTAATGTAAAATCTTATGTCCTACTTCAGAATTTTTCAGTTGGATTATATCTGACTGTTCAATTACATTTGTATGTGAAGAAATCATCTAGGTTGCCATTTGTTACCATGACAACCATTATCAGTGTTTCCTGAGCCTCTTTTTTTTCTGGAGGTCAATTGATCCCCTCTTTTAAAAACCGGGGGTCAATGCAAATTTTTGAGGGTCAGTTAGGCTTGCCCCACTTTGGTTAAACTGCACAGTAGAAAAATAATAGACAAATAATACAGAAATACCTCGCAAAGCCAGTGTTAGAGTGTTAGAATTGTGAAATGTGGGGTACCATGTATCCCTTGGGCCACTAAAAATTTGGTACGAGTAATATTCTGCCACATTTTCTTCTAGAAATAATGTTTAGATATGCCCAGTTACTAAAAAGCAATAAATTTGATTTATCACTTTGGAAAAATTACAGTACATTGTACATGTCTGTATATTCATAAAGATATCTGAAGTACACCTTTGTAGATCAGGGTAAAGAAAATAGTCAAAAAATAAGCTTTACTTTCATACGTTTTTTTCTCCCTTATTTTGGGATGATTTTTAAGGTAGCAAAAATGAACAGAAGCACTACTCAATTTCCAATGACATATAGTATGTTGATAGTTTCTAAAAATTATTTCATTTACCCTACAAATATATTATACTGTTTGAAAGACAAATTACTGTAGTTTATGTTGCTTTTTATTTGACAAAAATCCATTGAGTAGTTCCAGTGTTTTTACTACATTCCCTGTAAATATTTGCGAATTTTACAGCTAGTATTTTCCGGGGTTAAAAATTCAAGAGTTTCCGAGATTTAGTAGAACGTGTTTCCCAATGCACAAGGTATTTGTTATCGTTCGGAGACGTTGTTTCCAATTGTGTCCTTGCAGAGATCACGTTTTCTCTTGATGTATGACGTTTCGAGTAAGGTTTGCTAGGGTACATTATAACACTGGCCGTTTAAGATGGATCTCATCTGCGTAGCTCTCGCTTTACAAGAAATTTTAAAATATATGGCATATCCTCAGTGCTGTTTTATTGCATGTAACAGTAAAAAATCTTGCGTCCTTAGAGGGATTTGGTAATTGAATAACGCTAATGCGCATGCGTGACCTCGTAACCTTGCGAACTCTTCACCTGTCGACCTTTTTCACCCCACGCATGCACAGTTACAAGTAAACAACAGGAAATCGGCCATTTTTGTTTTGAAATTGGAATAAATAAAGAACTGCTTCATATATAGACGAAATGTTGATATTTCCTTTACAAATACCTCTGCGTCAGTCTGACCCCCGGTAAATAATATGTGCATAAATCGCTTGATTTCGGTGTAAATTTACACACATTTGTGCGTAAATGGAAACACTGATTATTATCATCCAATACAAATTATACCTTATTTAAATTGCAGAAGCTTGTTCTGGAATTTCTATGTAACAAATAGTAGATGTATCAAAGGTTTGGGAATCATCTTAACTGTGTAGGGTATTTTCTTTTCTTCAGTTTTTAATAAGCCAATCATTAAGCCAGAATATGTCACTTTATTTATTGCTTAAACAAGACATTTAATAATGGTACTGTGAGAGTTGTCATTTATAGTAATGTAGGTATCAATAATCATATGCTTAATAGTATCTATGATTGAACAAGATGGCAAAACTGTTTTTAGCACTTTAATCACCAGTACATCTAATTTGTCACCAGTATGCAACACATACAGATGTGTACTTGTTACAGCAAAAGGCTTCTTGCAGAGGGATGAAGTGTATGAAGCTTATCTGTGTTATCATGAAGCCCAGCAACTGCACCCTTCTGAAAAGATGGAGAGGAAACTCGCAAAAATGAAGGTACCATGAGAATTGTGCATGGTCTGTCAAACATTCATGGCAGAGAAAACACCCTTATTCTACTCTGAATCGTGAGGCATTCTTGTTTGTGTTGGGAATCATTCCCAATATTTTTTTGGCTGATTTATCAACATGCTTTCTGATCTGTGATCGATCCATAATCAATTTGTTGTATTTCATTGCTTGGCTAACATAACACTGTTACTAATGGATAATGTGAAAATCATGAATTAGTGAGAAAAAGCTACGAGAAAAGTGTTTCCTCGTAATGGCCCAAAATAAGAGTGGTTTTGCGGCTGATTGACCTCTATGGGAGTGCTTGTAGAAAATTGCTTAGACTTTTGTGGAATCATCCTTTCAGTAATTCTTTTAAATTTATTTCTTAATTAAACAATATGAAGTGGAGAAAAAAACAAGGAAAAGTGAAGGAGAGCATTTTAGGACTCTAGGTGTTTTTTGATAGAATTTACTAATTCAGATTCAAATAACATTAAGGAGCAAGTTGTTGTAAGATTCAAAACGTCAAAGATAATAATATAAGCCAAGACTGGACTTAGATAACTAGATATCTCTTTCGAAAGAACTGATCCGAATTTATGGTGAATGATGAAAACAAATGTCACAAAAATAAAATGTTAACTATATGTAAAAATAAGGAGAATTGCGTGAAAACTGGTACCAGGCAGACAAAACTGACATCATACAAAGGCTGGCACAAGTAGTTTATAGACGCAAACTACATTTAAGCAGTTTTTCTGTTTCCCAGTTTGCATCTTTATTTTCGGTTTCTCTTTGAATTTGGACTGTTTTCAGGCAACTGGCTAATATATCGCAGCCTTAGTATAAATAACATGATATTGATCTTGTTTCTGATATGTCATTTCTGTGCTTAATGCAAATGGACTTTCATATTTGTGTTGTACCTCTTTGCAAAATAGGCTCATGTGTTCTCTCTCTTTTTTCTTCAGGTATACTTGGAAGAAAATAACATTTTCCCAGCTGGAGATGACAATAGTAATAAAACAACTTCCATGGAAGGAACACCGTCCCGGTCAGTAACAGACGCACGGTTGTGATATATGTTCTTGCTGTTTTAAGTGTGAAAATAGGTGTTCTATTTTTTACTTTTCATATTAAAAGAATTTGGGGCTTGACCGGGCAAAGGAATCAAAGATTGAGCTACCCATTGTTGAAAATTGTCATGGCAAACTTCATAGCTGAAGAATACCTTCTATAATATTGAACAGAAGGTTGTTGTCGTAGCAACAGGAGATTGATGAAGTGGGTTGCATACAAGAGGCTCTTAATTAAAGATGCTGCCATGAACTTTGAAGAATTTTATCTTCACAGATAATGGTCTTCAAAAATCGTCACTGTCTGACCTTGGTATAATTGTACTGTACTGTCAAATCACATGTAAGAGAGATGTTTGTTCATTTCAGTCTAGTGGATGATTGAGATTTCATAGTGATGTAGATTTAATAAGAGTGGATGCAAGAATAGATATCAGATATTCGATAGATATCAGACTAAATTCTGAAAAATCTTCCATGGTTTCTGTCTTATACCCATAACTTTTATAAGCATTATTTATCTGTACTTTGTACTTAAAATATTCATAAAGATATATCATATCTATAATGTTGCAATAAACCTAGGGCTAGCATTAATGGTAAGTCTTGGCACTAGAGCTCTCATGTAACATCTCCTCTCTAACGTATACTCTCTTCAGTTATTAAAGCATCCAAAAATGGCTCATGTCTTTGTCAAATACATTTGAAATAATTTTACACAAATTGCAGGTGGATTTTGACTAAAATATCCTAATTAAGTAACCTTTCCTTACTTTTGTGTTCTAGAGTTCACATTTATTGCATTCTTTAAGAAGTGTACGGGTCCTCTTTTTCACAACCCAGAATACAATTGTTATAGTTAAATTATTCAACAGACGATAGGCAACAGCAATGCTTTTCTTGTTATGTTGAGAATATTCTTTGCAGAGAAAGTGCTAAGGAGCAGTTCGATAAAACAGGCGCACAGAAGCAAAAAGAACCATCTCCAGGTAAACCCATTTGTTAATCGTTATGTAAAGTTCTTGAAATTGGTTGAGACATTAATTATTTCCCAGTACTAGTATGCCAGGTAATTGTTGCAGGTAATTATTGTGATAAGGTATACAATATATTCAAACATCAAAAAAGCACAAAAGGTACACTTGATTTCCATTTAAGCCAGGTGGTAAATTTCAAACAAAAGGTACTCGCATTTCAGTGTACACCAACTGGAAGTAATGTGCAGTAATGTGAAATAACTGCTGAAATAAGGATAATTGGGTGAAAATGGATATAAAATAATCAAATTACACCTAATATTACTATTTATTAGATTTTGATGGAGAAAGTTTACCTCAAAATGACAAATCAATTTATTATCAATAAAATAAGATTGTTGGGGGCCTTGCTTATGAAAGCATTGACGATACAAAGCATGGCAGTGGTATAATAATTTAAATTACATTTTTGCATTCAAAAAGATTAAGGTCCTGGTAAATATGCTGGAATATAGACCAGAGTTGCTTCTAGGATGCATTTTCTGCGATATCTCGCATTAATTTGCTTTTGCTCGCGGATTTCATCGAAGTATGCGGGGACAAGATTGTAAAAGAACGCATTCAGCACAAGGCAATGCGGGATATATATACGAAGCGAAAAGACGAGAGATCAAAGAAATCGAAACGATGCGTGGAGCGAGAGTTTGTCGAGGTTTTGATTTTTCCATCGAAACGTTCTTCGAATAATGCCTGTAGACGATTTTGGTTTCGTGATCATTTACAAACTCAAATATATTATGAGGTACAGACAGTATTTGGACATATTATACCCAAAAATATAAAATTAAGCTGAAAGTGGATGATTATATAAAAAATGGCTGCAAGAAAAACGAAACTTAAAGTAGACTGGATTGTTACCACAACAGGCCATGGCAGTGAAGCCGGTGGTGACCCTATTGGCGTAGTAGCTTTCTACCAGTGAACGCCCGCCTTATATATCTTTATTAGAGGTCAAGGACAAATGCTTCTATTTGCAAACAAATTGGGCGTTCACTGGTATTTCCGGTTAGCGGTAAACACGGTCGATAATAGAGATATATTGTCAAATTACATCACTTTCAAAGAAATGTTCCCCAGCATATTTAAATCATTAATTATCTTGAATGTCATTGGATAATTTGGTTGAAGCAGAACATAAACTAAACCTCCAAATATAAGATAAATGCTAAATGTTATCTTAAACACGGGCGTTTACTGGTAGAAAGCTACTACGTATCTGTCGGAATTCCCTAGAAAAATATTTTACTGGATCAAAATTCACGGACAACTCATTAATATTAATGAGGTCACAGATTTTCGTGGTGGTTTTAATTCTTAATATTTTCTGATTTAAGATCAAATACTAGAAGGACTACAGAGCTCATGTATGCGTAAAAAATATTTGACGATTCCATTGGATTTTTTAGCAATATTTTACTTGAAGAATTTGTGGACTACTCATTACTATTCATGAGGTCATGGTATTCTGTGGGGTTTTCCAACATATTTGTATGAATTGATGGTGTAATGACTGAATTTGTGATGCCATGACTTCAGATGAAAACTTAAAACCATAATGCCATGACAGGAGCCACTTTGATGTAAATAACCATTTTCAGTATTTTTTTAAAATTCTATCACTAGCCTTGAAGTTTATTTTTATTGGGCAAGACAGTAAAAATTGACCACTAATTAATAGAAGTCCACTGTTAAAAATGCCTAAATAAACTGAAAATGTATTTTTTATTAGATTAAACTTATCATAAAGTCGTCCCCCAGAGTTTTTAGCCCCTCCCCCACATTTTGTGTAGTGGTGGGGGATCGCCCCCACTTTTTGAAATTCCTAGAATCAACACTGTAGACACTTCGATAATAATTCGTTCTGGCAGCTGACTTAACCACCATAAGACTTTGTAAGGGGCAATGGCACAACTCACTAAAATTAGTGCCAAAATTTGGCACTAATAAACTCAAAAGACAATTCTGTCTTAGATGTCAAATTAAATTCACTTATGTTCCTTTCTGCTGACAGATAAGCCTGAGGAGACAACTATGTCTTAGTTAGCTGCTCAAGTTGACTTGCTTTCTGTTTTCCTCTGCTGACAGTTAAGGATGAGGAGTCTGTCAACTCTCCCGATTTGCCAGTAGCTGACAAGGTGGCTGTGTTCAGGAAGTGGGTGAAAGAAGGCAAGCAGCTGTTGACCCAGGGCCAGTTCTTTCAGGCTTTGGATCTCTACAGGAAAGCAAGTCAGTTAGTGCCTGGTGAGGAAATACAGAAAAGGATCAGGAAGATTGAGGTAATAGACTGATTCCATTGACTGTTGAGATAAAGTTGTATCCTGGGAGGTCAGTTCTAAAAGGATCCCCGTGAAAGTCTTTACCGGGTGTTGTCTTGACAACCATTAGTTGAAAATAGTGCAAACTTAAAGATGTTCCTGAACAATTGTAGTTGTTTAATGTCATGGTTTAACCTCGGTTTACCTATGCTATATATCAACTTCAGTGGTATTAACTACCAACTTTTCACTCCTGTATCTTTACATAGCTTTCACTTTGTCTCCTGCTCAAGACACATTATCAGTTGTCCCTTTTCACCTTTGGTCTGTTGCCAGGTGTGCCTCACTATTTTCCAGGCTGTGGGGCGTGGGCATCTGTGATATTATTCTTATTTCTGCTTGAGAGGAAATCCTATGTGACCGCCTATATAGTTTATTCAAGCAGCTGATGCTGAAAATAAAGAGTAGTAAGGTTAAAGCAACATCCAGTCACTTTTTCATCTTCAAAGTATCTTGACCAAATCTGTTCTTGTAAACTTGTAAAATTGAAATCAACTGGTTCGGATAGTTTAAAAGTAGTTGTTTTAATGACAAAAGTAACCAATAGCCATGTAAACCATTCCATCTTCCATTAACATCATTAAGTTGTTTTTTTTTTGTTTTTTTTTTTGGACGTTTTCTGGGTGATTATAAATGCTATATTTTGCAAATGTCCTTTTCAGAATTATATTCATGAGAATAACATTGAGAGAGAAGACAACAGCAGTAGCAGTAGTAAGCCATCGCCAAAATCAGTGAATCTGGAACAGTCACAGTATGTGTGAAATCACCTTCATAGATTGTAGAGGCTGAATGGTACCCAATGTCCAGTTTGTTTCATCCTGCCAATACAAAATCCTTACAGTTCCAGGACAGTCATGACACCTATAAATTTGTGATAGTATTTCCTTAATTAAAGATGGATGTTAAAAAGAAAGTCAATAAAAGATAATATACAAGATTTATTCAATCAAATCATGGAAAAAACTTTGAAAATCAAAAAAGAAAGGATTAAATTGTCAATAATTCCTCATGATTCTTATGGTTCATTTTGTGTATTTTGAGTGATCCCATCATTTTATGTGCTAGCAGTGGAGATATCAGTTTAAATCTTTAATCTGGTATTTTAATAAAATAGACTACTGTGACACTGCCACTACACCCTCAACTTTAGTAGGTCATGTGATCGTTGTTTAGATCATAAATGTTGAAAGTGAGGTAGCTGGTAGTCCATAAATTTGTCAAAAAATGACTTTTTCACCAGCCAAAAGTGGAAAAAATTAGTATGTTAATGTTAATATTCTATTCAAAGTTAAACTCTTAAAATGGGTATTCTGAGAGTGGTTATTGCATACCAATAGCTTAGCAACTCACAGGTTTTGGGTTTGAATATAGCTTCAATGTTAAGTGTGAAAATACCTTACCAGTACCCAGTGAAATACAGTTAAAAATGTTGACCATCTAGTATGCACTCTGTCTTTCATCCCACTCAAATATCTGTCATTATGTCCACCCCCCTGGGGGGTGGATATATTATTTTTGCTTTTTTCGCCGTCCGATGTCCGATGTCCGGCGTCCGATGTCCGGCGTCACGCATGGTTTCCGCTCATTTAAAGGAAAAGTATTAGAGCTATTGTCACCAAATTTGGTATGCAGGCTTATTGGGTCAGTAGCTTGCTTGGGATTGCTTTTGGCTGTTGTACCTCTTTTGCTTACTGAGTAATACTTAAGTACAGCTATTTTCAGTACCCATTGGTTTCCGTGCATTTAAGCCAAAATAATTAAAGATATTTTACTACAATTTTGAATACAAGATTGTTATGTCCATAGCTCGCTTGGTATTGCATTTGGGACTGATAGCTTTGTCAGTACATGAGTAATAGCCATTTAGGTACTTCATTGTGTATTTTCAGTACTACTTTTGAGTAATTTGCTAATATCTCAGAAACCGTGTGAGATAGAGCGATTTCGTCGAAATTTTCGACCCACAGGGTATTTAAGGAATGTAATATTTGCAATTTTCAAAAAATTTTCCCCTCCCCAAAAATGGCGGCCATTTTGAATTTTCGAATTTTTGCCAAAAATGGCAAAACACAAATTTGCTTCTATCTCCTTAACCGTGCGAGATAGAGCGATTTCGTCGAAATTTTCGACCCACAGGGTATCTAAGGAATGCAATCTTTGCAATTTTCAAAAAAATTTTCCCCTCCCCAAAAATGGCGGCCATTTTGAATTTTCGAATTTTTGCCAAAAATGGCAAAACACCAATCTGCTTCTATCTCCTTAACCGTGCGAGATAGAGCGATTTCGTCAAAATTTTCGACCCACAGGGTATCTGAGCATTGTACTCTTGGTAATTTTAAAAAAATTTTCCCCTCCCCAAAAATGGCGGCCATTTTGAATTTTCGAATTTTTGCCAAAAATGGCAAAACACAAATTTGCTTCTATCTCCTTAACCGTGCGAGATAGAGCGATTTCGTCAAAATTTTTGACCCACAGGGTATCTGAGCATTGTGCTCTTGGTAATTTTTCCAAAAATTTTCCCCTCCCCAAAAATGGCGGCCATTTTGAATTTTCGAATTTTTGCCAAAAATGGCAAAACACTAATTTGCTTCTATCTCCTTAACCGTGCGAGATAGAGCGATTTCGTCGAAATTTTCGACCCACAGGGTATCTAAGGAATGCAATCTTTGCAATTTTCAAAAAATTTTCCCCTCCCCAAAAATGGCGGCCATTTTGAATTTTCGAATTTTTGCCAAAAATGGCAAAACACCAATCTGCTTCTATCTCCTTAACCGTGCGAGATAGAGCGATTTCGTCAAAATTTTCGACCCACAGGGCATCTGAGCATTGTACTCTTGGTAATTTTTAAAAAATTTTCCCCTCCCCAAAAATGGCGGCCATTTTGAATTTTCGAATTTTTGCCAAAAATGGCAAAACACAAATTTGCTTCTATCTCCTTAACCGTGCCAGATAGAGCGATTTTGTCAAAATTTTCGACCCACAGGGTATCTGAGCATTGTGCTCTTGGTAATTTTTACAAAATTTTCCCCTCCCCAAAAATGGCGGCCATTTTGAATTTTCGAATTTTTGCCAAAAATGACAAAACACTAATTTGCTTCTATCTCCTTAACCGTGCGAGATAGAGCGATTTCGTCGAAATTTTCGACCCACAGGGTATCTAAGGAATGCAATCTTTGCAATTTTCCAAAAATTTTCCCCTCCCCAAAAATGGCGGCCATTTTGAATTTTCGAATTTTTGCCAAAAATGGCAAAACACAAATTTGCTTCTATCTCCTTAACCGTGCCAGATAGAGCGATTTCGTCAAAATTTTCGACCCACAGGGTATCTAAGGAATGCAATCTTTGCAATTTTCCAAAAATTTTCCCCTCCCCAAAAATGGCGGCCATTTTGAATTTTCGAATTTTTGCCAAAAATGGCAAAACACAAATTTCCTCCTATCTCCTTAACCGTGCCAGATAGAGCGATTTCGTCAAAATTTTCGACCCACAGGGTATCTGAGCATTGTACTCTTGGTAATTTAAAAAAAATTTTCCCCTCCCCAAAAATGGCGGCCATTTTGAATTTTCGAATTTTTGCCAAAAATGGCAAAACACCAATCTGCTTCTATCTCCTTAACCGTGCGAGATAGAGCGATTTCGTCAAAATTTTCGACCCACAGGGCATCTGAGCATTGTGCTCTTGGTAATTTTTCCAAAAATTTTCCCCTCCCCAAAAATGGCGGCCATTTTAAATTTTCGAATTTTTGCCAAAAATGGCAAAACACAAATTTGCTTCTATCTCCTTAACCGTGCCAGATAGAGCGATTTCGTCAAAATTTTCGACCCACAGGGTATCTAAGGAATGCAATCTTTGCAATTTTCCAAAAATTTTCCCCTCCCCAAAAATGGCGGCCATTTTGAATTTTCGAATTTTTGCCAAAAATGGCAAAACACAAATTTCCTCCTATCTCCTTAACCGTGCGAGATAGAGCGATTTCGTCGAGATTTTCGACCCACAGGGTATCTGAGCATTGTGCTCTTGGTAATTTTCCAAAAATTTTCCCCTCCCCAAAAATGGCGGCCATTTTGAATTTTCGAATTTTTGGCAAAAATGGCAAAACACTAATTTGCTTCTATCTCCTTAACCGTGCGAGATAGAGCGATTTCGTCGAAATTTTCGACCCACAGGGTATCTAAGGAATGCAATCTTTGCAATTTTCCAAAAATTTTCCCCTCCCCAAAAATGGCGGCCATTTTGAATTTTCGAATTTTTGCCAAAAATGGCAAAACACAAATTTGCTTCTATCTCCTTAACCGTGCCAGATAGAGCGATTTCGTCAAAATTTTCGACTCACAGGGTATCTGAGCATTGTACTCTTGGTAATTTAAAAAAAATTTTCCCCTCCCCAAAAATGGCGGCCATTTTGAATTTTCGAATTTTTGCCAAAAATGGCAAAACACAAATTTCCTCCTATCTCCTTAACCGTGCCAGATAGAGCGATTTCGTCAAAATTTTCGACCCACAGGGTATCTGAGCATTGTACTCTTGGTAATTTTCCAACAAATTTTCCCCTCCCCAAAAATGGCGGCCATTTTGAATTTTCGAATTTTTGCCAAAAATGGCAAAACACAAATTTGCTTCTATCTCCTTAACCGTGCGAGATAGAGCGATTTCGTCGAAATTTTCGACCCACAGGGTATCTAAGGAATGCAATCTTTGCAATTTTCCAAAAAATTTTCCCCTCCCCAAAAATGGCGGCCATTTTGAATTTTCGAATTTTTGCCAAAAATGGCAAAACACAAATTTGCTTCTATCTCCTTAACCGTGCGAGATAGAGCGATTTCGTCGAAATTTTCGACCCACAGGGTATCTAAGGAATGCAATCTTTGCAATTTTCCAAAAATTTTCCCCTCCCCAAAAATGGCGGCCATTTTGAATTTTCGAATTTTTGCCAAAAATGGCAAAACACAAATTTGCTTCTATCTCCTTAACCGTGCCAGATAGAGCGATTTCGTCAAAATTTTCGACTCACAGGGTATCTGAGCATTGTACTCTTGGTAATTTAAAAAAAATTTTCCCCTCCCCAAAAATGGCGGCCATTTTGAATTTTCGAATTTTTGCCAAAAATGGCAAAACACAAATTTCCTCCTATCTCCTTAACCGTGCCAGATAGAGCGATTTCGTCAAAATTTTCGACCCACAGGGTATCTGAGCATTGTACTCTTGGTAATTTTTAAAAAATTTTCCCCTCCCCAAAAATGGCGGCCATTTGAATTTTCGAATTGTTGCCAAAAATGGCAAAACACTAATTTGCTTCTATCTCCTTAACCGTGCGAGATAGAGTGATTTCGTCGAAATTTTCGACCCACAGGGTATCTAAGGAATGCAATCTTTGCAATTTTCAAAAAATTTTCCCCTCCCCAAAAATGGCGGCCATTTTGAATTTTCGAATTTTTGCCAAAAATGGTAAAACACAAATTTGCTTCTATCTCCTTAACCGTGCGAGATAGAGCGATTTCGTCGAAATTTTCGACCCACAGGGTATCTAAGGAATGCAATCTTTGCAATTTTCCAACAAATTTTCCCCTCCCCAAAAATGGCAGCCATTTTGAATTTTCGAATTTTTGCCAAAAATGGCAAAACACAAATTTGCTTCTATCTCCTTAACCGTGCGAGATAGAGCGATTTCGTCGAAATTTTCGACCCACAGGGTATCTAAGGAATGCAATCTTTGCAATTTTCCAAAAAATTTTCCCCTCCCCAAAAATGGCAGCCATTTTGAATTTTCGAATTTTTGCCAAAAATGGCAAAACACAAATTTGCTTCTATCTCCTTAACCGTGCGAGATAGAGCGATTTCGTCGAAATTTTCGACCCACAGGGTATCGAAGAAATGCAATCTTTGCAATTTTCCGAAAAATTTTCCCCTCCCCAAAAATGGCGGCCATTTTGAATTTTCGAATTTTTGCCAAAAATGGCAAAACACAAATTTGCTTCTATCTCCTTAACCGTGCCAGATAGAGCGATTTCGTCAAAATTTTCGACCCACAGGTATTTCAGCATTGTATTCTTGGCAATTTAAAAAAAAATTTCCCGTCCCCTAAAATGGCGGCCATTTTGAATTTTCAAATTTTTGTCAAAAATGGCAAAACACAAATTTGCTTCTATCTCCTTAACCATGCGAGATAGAGCGATTTCGTCGAAATTTTCAACCCACAGGGTATCTAAGGAATGTAATCTTTGCAATTTTCAAAAAATTTTCCCCTCCCCAAAAATGGCAGCCATTTTGAATTTTCGAATTTTTGCCCAAAATGGAAAAACACAAACTGGCCTTAACCGTGCAAAATAGAGTTATTTCGTTGAAATGTTCGACCCATAGGGTATCTAAAAAATGTACTCTTGGCAATTTTCAAAAAAATTTCCTTTTCCCAAAAATGGCGGCCATTTTGAATTTTCAAATTTTTGCCAAAAATAGAAAAACAGGAATTTGCTTCTATCTTCTTAACCGTGCCAGATAGAGTGATTTCGTCAAAATTTTCAACCCAACCAATGCAAAAAGGCATGAAGCTGAAATAATTTACATCTACACTAACAAATATTTAAGCATCATTGATATATTTTACAAATGAAACAGGGTCTTGTAAGACTACTGTACAATTTGGGCAAAAGGTTCATGGGTGGACATTACACATGATAATGTGTGTTCTTCTATGCTATCCTGTTTCTATTCGCATCTACTATCAACAGGGCGGCCGATTTCTAGTTTTTTATTGTACATGATGCATTGAAAGCGATGTCAGACCCAAATCATCTATGATTCTATTCAGAACTTTAAACAAACTTTTGAGTTATCCGTAGTAATATATTACAGGAAACTACTCTCAAATTCACTTACAATTGTTAAATTATTGAATTTTGAAAGAATTCATTAAAAATTTTTAGGTCAGATTTGAAAACCCCACATAAGACAGTACCAGATTATGCAACCAGATCTACACCAGCACAGCAAGAAACCGGTAAGAACCTCTCAAAATTTTTCTCACAATCCAGTATGGTGAAAACCCAGTTGTCTCAATATCCATGCTAGCAATTTTTACCCGAGGGGATCGCCCGTGTTGTATTACCTGTTCAAACATCAGACTTATGTTTGTTGTGTACAAACCGGGACTCTGGTTCACATCCTGTAGGTGCCTTGCTGTGTCTAAAATGCTTATATACAATGGAACCTTCTTCTCTGAAATTCCATGTAAATGTTAAATTTTATAGGGGAAAAAACAAAGCTTCTTGTTGTCTAGTTATTGAAGTATCTATTCTGTAATCTGCTTGCCCAGTTCACGATAATGTGGGATTCGGGGATTTTTTAAAGGATTTTTTATTATTACACTCTTTAGCAAGAGTGGGTGTGCACTCTCTGAGTCCTCTTGTTACTTACGTCTGGCTTCCAGGTATATCTACGAATTTAATGTATTTTGTAATGGTGCGTTTTCAGGAATAGTCCCACTCTGAAGCTTTAAATTTCAATAATTTACTGATGCATATACAGAGTTTTTTGTTGTTATTTAAAGTGATTAAGGATGAAACAGTTAACCTTATTACTCAGGTTTTAGGTTTTACAAACCGTTAACTGATCTTGACATTTCATAACTATCTAGCCATTATAAAGTGCAATTCAAACCAATGTTTTAATGTCGCAAACATGCTTCAAACAGGTTATTTAGCATTTATAGTGAGTTATCGATGAATTGGCTGAATAACATGCATCTGTTTAACAATTGGCTGACCACAAAAAAAAATTAGAATGTTTCAGCCTTAAATTTGAACTTGTAAAAATGTTGCATGTTTGGTTTACAGGAAGCAGTGAGAGCGGTATTGGTTCACAGAGTGAGGAGGATAAGTTTAGAGATCTGTACCAGAAAGCCAAGGAATGCATGGAGTCTGACCAGTACAGGAAAGCTCTCAACTACTACACACGGGCACAGGCTCTCTTTCCTTCAGACAAACTACAGCGCAGGATCAATAAGCTACAGGTAACATGAAATATCTTAAGTGTATCGGACTTTTATAGCACTACAAGCAGATTGCAGTGGCCTTATGCACCAAACCTAGTGTTGTGGTTGAATGCGAATTTTAGAACCGGTTTCCGAAAGCGGAAATTCGGCGAAAAACCGGGTACATTTGATTTATTAAACGCAAAGAAATAAATTTTCAAACGCGTACATGAGATGTAATTTGTATATAAACAAGAACAACGATGTCCTTTTTGAAGATTTTCAAGGACAAAATGGGTGATATATTGACAGAATATTATAAAATACCGTGAAATATTTGTCTTGCTTGAATATTTTAGTAAGCTTAGTCAAAATAATGACTACATGTGGCGAAACTGGTTTTGGTTACAAGAAAACGAAACGTAACCGGATCAGTGTCTTTCGGTCGGCAAATAGGTTTCCGGTTTACCGTCTTCAACACTAACCAAACCAGTTCAATAAGAACCAGTTTTTCGAACTCAGATCAGGAATAAGGAAGTTCTGTTCACTTTAACTGGAGTTCTCTTGTGAATACTGGGGACACGTACCAATGAATTAAAAGTTTGAGAATTCATCAGAATAAAAATTATTTTATATTGGCTTGTGTAGGTTTTGATGCATGTATATGTTACAGTCAATCTGTGAAACCAGTCATTACGCGTAATGACTGAAAGTTTCAGTCATTTCACGTAATGACTGAAATGGCCAGTCATTACGCGTAATGACTGAAATATATGGTTCATTTTTACACAGATTGACTGAAAAGATTTCAGTCAATCTGTGTAATTAAGCGTCCCGCAAGGGACGCTTGTTTGTGTATGGGAGAGCTTCCGGCTCCGCCGGCTCCTGCGGCTCCGCCGGCTCCGCATTTTGTTTTCCTTATAACTCTGTAACCGTTAGGCGGATTCTTTTCAAATTTGGCAGGTTTAGGCAGTAGCCTTGGGGAATTTTTTTGAATATGCTGCAGTGACATTTCAACCAATCAGAGAGGTCACATGACCAAAAATGTCTTTTTTCGATGGGGAAGCTTGTTCGGATGATAACTTGAAAGGAATTTTATCAATTCACCTGAAACTTGGCAAATACATTCATTCTATTAAAATCTGGAAATCATTAGATTTTGGCATTGATTGGTCAAGAAATGGCCGAGTAATTAATGATTAATTAATCATTACGAATTTTCCAAATAAGGAAAACACAAAAATGCTTATATCTCGAAAACCGTGCTAGATAGAGCGATTTCGACGAAATTTTTGACCCGCAGGGTATCTCTGCGGAGTAGTTTTCCCAATTTTCAAAAAAATTTTATCTCGCCCAAAATGGCGGCCATTTTGAATATTCGAAATTTTCGCAAAAATTGCAAAACACAAAAATGCTTATATCTCAAAAACCGTGCTAGATAGAGCAATTTCGACAAAATTTTTGACCCGCAGGATATCTCTGCGGAGTACTTTTCCCAATTTTCAAAAAATTTTTGTCTCGCCAAAAATGGCGGCCATTTTGAATTTTCGAATTTTTCGCAAAAATTGCAAAACATAAAAATGCTTATATCTCGAAAACCCTGCAAGATAGAGCGATTTCGACGGAATTTTTGACCCACAGGGTATATCTGCAGAGTAGCCATGCCAATTTTCAAAAAAATTTTGTCTCGCCAAAAATGGTGGCCATTTTGAATTTTCGAATTTTTCACAAAAATTGCAAAACATAAAAATGCTTATATCTCGAAAACCCTGCTAGATAGAGCGGATTCGACGAAATTTTTGACCTGCAGGGTATCTCTGCAGAGTAGCCATGCCAATTTTCAGACAAAAAATTTCTCACAAAAAATGGCGGCCATTTTGAATTTTCGAATTTTTCACAAAATTGCAAAACACAAAAATGCTTATATCTCGAAAACCGTGCTAGATAGAGCGATTTCGACGAAATTTTTGACCCACAGGGTATCTCTGCAGAGTAGCCATGCCAATTTTCAAAAAAAAATTGTCTTGCCAAAAATGGCGGCCATTTTGAATTTTCGAATTTTTGCGCAAAAATTGCAAAACACAAAAATGCTAATATTTCGAAAACCGTGCTACATAGAGCGATTTCGACGAAATTTTTTATCTTCAGGGTATCTCTGCAGAGCAGCTATCCCAAAGAGCTTTCATTTGGTGAAGTTTCAGACCCATAGCTAATTGCTCACCTACTCAAAAAGAGTAAATGCGAATTACCTCTAAAAGTATTGCAGATGGCCAATTTTTCTCAAATAACTCATTCACCTACTTTTGGAAGAGCTTTCACTTGGTGAAGTTTCAGACCCGTAGCTAATTACTCACCTACTCAAAATGAGTAAATGCGAATTATCTCTTAAAAGTATTGCAGATAGCCAATTTTTCTCAAATAACTCATTCACCTACTTTTGGGAGAGCTTTCACTTGGTGAAGTTTCAGACCCATAGCTAATTACTCACCTACTCAAAATGAGTAAATGCGAATTATCTCTTAAAAGTATTGCAGATAGCCAATTTTTCTCAAATAACTCATTCACCTACTTTTGGGAGAGTTTTCACTTGGTGAAGTTTCAGACCCATAGCTAATTACTCACCTACTCAAAATGAGTAAATGCGAATTATCTCTAAAAGTATTGCAGATAGCCAATTTTTGTCAAATTAATCATTCACCTACTTTTGGGGGAGCTTTCACTCTGTGAAGTTTCAGACCCATAGCTAATTACTCACCTACTCAAAATGAGTAAATGCGAATTATCTCTAAAAGTATTGCAGATAGCCAATTTTTCTCAAATAACTCATTCACCTACTTTTGGGAGAGCTTTCACTTGGTGAAGTTTCAGACCCATAGCTAATTACTCACCTACTCAAAATGAGTAAATGCGAATTATCTCTAAAAGTATTGCAGATAGCCAATTTTTCTCAAATAATTCATTCACCTACTTTTGGCAGAGCTTTCACTTGGTGAAGTTTCAGACCCGTAGCTAATTACTCACCTACTCAAAATGAGTAAATGCTAATTATCTCAAAAACTATTGCGGATACCCAATTTTTATCAAATAACTCATTCATGTACTTTTGGGAGAGCTTTCACATGGTGAAGTTTCAGACCCGTAGATGATTACTCATCTACTCAAAATGAGTAAATGCGAATTATCTCTTAAAAGTATTGCAGATAGCCAATTTTTCTCAAATAACTCATTCACCTACTTTTGGGAGAGCTTTCACTTGGTGAAGTTTCAGACCCATAGCTAATTACTCACCTACTCAAAATGAGTAAATGCGAATTATCTCTAAAAGTATTGCAGATAGCCAATTTTTCTCAAATAACTCATTCACCTACTTTTGGGAGAGCTTTCACTTGGTGAAGTTTCAGACCCATAGCTAATTACTCACCTACTCAAAATGAGTAAATGCGAATTATCTCTAAAAGTATTGCAGATAGCCAATTTTTCTCAAATAACTCATTCACCTACTTTTGGCAGAGCTTTCACTTGGTAAAGTTTCAGACCCATAGCTAATTACTCACTTACTCAAAATGAGTAAATGCGAATTATCTCTAAAAGTATTGCAGATAGCCAATTTTTCTCAAATAACTCATTCACCTACTTTTGGGAGAGCTTTCACTTGGTGAAGTTTCAGACCCATAGCTAATTACTCACCTACTCAAAATGAGTAAATGCGAATTATCTCTAAAAGTATTGCAGATAGCCAGTTTTTCTCAAATTAATCATTCACCTACTTTTGGGAGAGTTTTCACTTGGTGAAGTTTCAGACCCATAGCTAATTACTCACCTACTCAAAATGAGTAAATGCGAATTATCTCTAAAAGTATTGCAGATAGCCAGTTTTTCTCAAATAACTCATTCACCTACTTTTGGGAGAGCTTTCACTTGGTGAAGTTTCAGACCCATAGCTAATTACTCACCTACTCAAAATGAGTAAATGCGAATTATCTCTAAAAGTATTGCAGATAGCCAATTTTTCTCAAATAACTCATTCACCTACTTTTGGGAGAGCTTTCACATGGTGAAGTTTCAGACCCATAGCTAATTACTCACCTACTCAAAATGAGTAAATGCGAATTATCTCTAAAAGTATTGCAGATAGCCAATTTTTCTCAAATAACTCATTCACCTACTTTTGGGAGAGCTTTCACTTGGTGAAGTTTCAGACCCATAGATAATTATTCACCTACTCAAAATGAGTAAATATGAATTATCTCTTAATAGTATTGCAGATAGCCAATTTTTCTCAAATAACTCATTCACCTACTTTTGGGAGAGCTTTCACTTGGTGAAGTTTCAGACCCATAGCTAATTACTCACCTACTCAAAATGAGTAAATGCGAATCATCTCTAAAAGTATTGCAGATAGCCAATTTTTCTCAAATAACTCATTCACCTACTTTTGGGAGAGCTTTCACTTGGTGAAGTTTCAGACCCATAGATAATTACTCACCTACTCAAAATGAGTAAATGCGAATTATCTCTAAAAGTATTGCAGATAGCCAATTTTTCTCAAATAACTCATTCACCTACTTTTGGGAGAGCTTTCACTTGAAGTTTCAGACTCATAGATAATTATTCACCTACTCAAAATGAGTAAATGTGAATTATCTGTAAAAGTATTGCAGATAGCCAATTTTTCTCAAATAACTCGTTCACCTACTTTTGGGAGAGCTTTCACTTGGTGAAGTTTCAGACCCATAGCTATTTATTCACCTACTCAAAATGAGTAAATGCTAATTATCTGTAAAAGTATTGCGGATACCCAATTTTTATCAAATACTCCTTCATCTACTTGTGGGAGAGCTTTCACGTGGTGAAGTTTCAGACCCATAGCTAATTACTCACCTACTCAAAATGAGTAAATGCGAATTATCTCTAAAAGTATTGCAGATAGCCAATTTTTCTCAAATAACTCATTCACCTACTTTTGGGAGAGCTTTCACTTGGTGAAGTTTCAGACCCATAGCTAATTATTCACCTACTCAAAATGAGTAAATATGAATTATCTCTTAATAGTATTGCAGATAGCCAATTTTTCTCAAATAACTCATTCACCTACTTTTGGAAGAGCTTTCACACACGAAAATGAAAAATTGTGAATATCTCGGAAAAGCTATTTCTTCTGCTTTAATGCTCGGCAGGAGATACACACCGCGGCAGTGGTCTTGACAAAAAGTTTTGTCTCCCCAAAAATGGTGGCCATTTTGAATTTTCAAAGTTTTTCCAAAACACAAAAATGCTTATATCTCGAAAACCGTGCTATATGGAGCGAACTCAACAAAATTTTTGACCTGCTGGGTATCTCTGCAGAGTAGCCATGCCAATTTTCAAAATATTTTTGTCTCACCAAATATAGCGGACATTTTTAATTTTTTTATTTTTTGCAAAACACAAAAATGCTTATACCTTGAAAACCGTGCTAGATAGAGCAGACTGCACTGACTTTGGTTGCCACAACAGTATAAGGCTAGAAACGAAGCATTTTCTTAATACTTTAGCACTCACCTTTATATCCTTTTCGGGACGCTTTGTTTTTGCTATGCAAAAACATTATCTTTTTTTTTTGCGAGCGATCCTCTAGTTAATTTAGGAGTTGTTTTTCATCGAAACATTTTTATTATTCAAAACCTTTGTACATTGTTCCCCTGCACTGTGAACATTTGTGTGGTAGAGAACTGTTATGGGTATTAAATATTGAACTGTTTTAATCAAATTAATAACTTTGGAATTCTCGCAAACTTTCTGAATTTATATTCAGAATATTCAAACCTAAACCCAGAATGGTTAGATGTATTTAATTACTTTTTAAATTTTATGTGGTTTTTAAAACTAAACTCATGTCATAGAATGTAAAATAACTCTTTGTGATCAATGAATAAAAATGAACTTTATGTCTTGTTTGAAGACTAATACTCATTTATCCATCATAATTTATGATACAATTTTGCCTTTTATGTTATTAATTAAAGGCTCAATTCTATTGTGGCAGGTTGTTAGGAAGCAGGAAACCATGAAGTCTTTGAAGTGAATCTTGTCCACTGTTACTTGTCCTAATTGCAATGCAGGTCGTTTCATGTTATTTTGTTCTTTGGGGCCATGTTACTGTTGTTTGACCTCTCTACATAAACAGCCTGGGTATCAAAGGTGGAGTGACCTTTAGTGTTTTAAAGTAACAACTTAATCCATTCTTGTAATAGTTAATAAAGCCTGAGTGGGGTAATTTCTAAGCTCTAACTCACACCTGAGTACCATTGTAACTGTATTTTCATATTATTAAATAACCCTCAAGATACATGATTTATTGCAAGTCCTATGTGATGTGTTGCATTGACTTCCAGACAATTTGCTCCCATTCATAAATCCTCCTCAGCTTTTGGCTGATAGCTTTATTGAATTTTTTACAGAAAAAAATTGAGAATATCCGCTCAACTTTCCCTGCTTCCTTCAATTCGCAACACATCTCCCCTGACTCTCCTCCCCCACACTTTCCATGTCTCTCCACTGTTACAGAGGAATGAGAGGATCAAGTTGTCAAAATCATCATGAACTCTCCAAGTAAATCATGTTCCCTTGGCCCACATCCTCATCATCCTCATCACTTCAATAATCAATGCCTCACCTGAACAAGGTAAGTGTCCTGTGTTTTTCAAGCAGGCCCATGTTACTCCAATCCTCAAAAAATCAACCCATCACTTCAATAATTAATGCTTCACTTGAACAAAGTAAGTGTCCAAAGTTTTTCAAACAGGCCCATGTTACTCCAATCCTCAAAAAATCATCCTTAGACAACTCCTTCCTGACTTCCCAATCAATAATCTTGGTAATCAAAGCTAATTTAAAGCTATTTGTCTCAATTCAGCCATTACACGTAATGACTGGACCTTATTTTCAGTCATTACGCGAAATGACTGAAAATTTTAGTCATTACATGTAATGACTGGCCATTTCAGTCATTACGCGAAATGACTGAAACTTTCAGTCATTACGCGTAATGACTGGTTTCACAGATTGACTGTAACATATATAAGATATGTTGTATTGATTCAAAAATTATTTTCAAATTGAATCTCATATTACATCATCATGCAAGCTTTAAGTTGAGTAAAAAGGGAAAGTCACATCCAAAATCGTATTTTGTTGTAAAACTAGAAAATACTATGTTCAAAAACCTAACTGAATCTTTTGATTTGCGGATGCTAGTGTTGTTAACATAATACCGATATACTGGATTTCATTTCACTTGGGACTAAACTAGCAACAACCGCTCTTAAATAATGAGGACCGGTATTTATAAATCTATTTATTGATGCACAGCTCACAATATAAAAAGTGTTGGTAATATTATTAAATATTTAATCAAATGCAGTGTACCTCCATAATGGTTAAATATAACGTCTTTTGGCTTGAAAATATTTCTCATTGTAGACTTATGACTCATATACTGACATCTACATTTTGCACCAAGGCGAATACCAAAACCATACGAAACACCGGATATTGTTTCGTTTTCAGGACCCAGAAACTGGTTTTTGTGTACGCAAACGATAGCACCATTAGCGGATGCAATATTTCCCCAGTGGTGCACCTATTGTACTAAATTAACAAATAAATTAACAAAAGGGACAATCTAGGCCAGTAATCCAGGGTTGTGGGTGTCAAGGGAAGGAAAAATACTTAAGTGGGGAAGCTTAATATTTGTATAATTGGAAGTTTGATAGTGAAGTAAAGTTCTTCTGTATATCAAACATAAGTTTTGAGGTTGTCTTGATTATTTTGATTTGATTTTAAAATAATATTGATACCACTTAATAGATTTCTCGATACACCCACATAGGAGCACCTTGCAGAAGAGGAACAGGAAGTGAATTCATCGCAAGAAGTGGGTGACGACATGGTGCACATGGGTAACGGCTTCTACCTGTTTAAGGATATGTTTAACAGTCTGTATGCACACCAGCGGCAAGGTATTCTCTGGATGTGGGGGCTCTACAAGCAGGGAAAAGGAGGCATTCTGGGAGATGATATGGGGTAGGTTTTAGGGTCGAGTTCTGTGTCTGAATGAGATCTGGGATATTTGCCATATCTCGAGAAGTTTTAAGTGGAAACAATGTCCTTGGTTGTTAGAAGGGTTTTCATTTAACTGTATATATAGGTGTATATTTGTATGATGAATGTTATGCATTTGATATATGGCTGCACCCCAGTAGTCTGGGAGGATGTTTGCAAACTTCGGTATTATTGCTCACTGCTTCTCTGCCGAGAAATGATCGGTAAAATTTAAATAGAAACGATAGTTGCTGAACCCATTTCTTTCAATTCTATACAACCTTTTGTTCACATTAAAAATCCTATTTAGTAAAAATTTGTTACAATTCACCAGTTTAAATCGCAAAACTAGCCATAATATAAAATTATGAAGTTAAAAGAAAACACGTTAGGGTTTTCCTACTGTTTTCAAGGTGATCATAAAATCAGCCAGTCACAAGCGAGGATACATAAATCATGGCATGGAGTGAGGTGGACGTTTGTAAATATTGTAAAGAGGTTTCAGTCTCCCAGCACTACTGAACAGTAATTTTCAGATAACAGAGTAGAAAATGTGCTCTTTGAACCTTGTAATTACTGAGGGCGAGTTGGTAGTAGGGGTGTTGCGGTAGTACCGGTATCGTCGGTACGGTAAATAAATTACTGCAAACCGTCATAAAGTTCAGCTAACGGTTTTCCGCTTACACTTGAATATAAAGAAATTTTACTAACCTTACATACAAAATAAATGTCATAATCCACTTTTATTTGCTTTTTACTGTAAAACAACAGCCATAATGAGCGATAATTCACAGATACCATATATTTCGTCTTTTAGCCAATCAGAATCGAGGACACATCTGTGTTATGTTAGAATTCCTGTTTTACAGTATGGAAACTATTTGGTTCTCATGTTTTCTTAAATAAGAGACGGTTAACCGGTAACCGACCGGGAAGTACTAGACGTGAAACCGGAAGGAAAAAATCGCTACCGCAACACCCCTAGTTGGTAGTGCCAGTATTGAGACCATTTCATAGAAATGCTGTGATAAAACTTTTCAGAAATGAAGAAATTGGTAATACAGTTGATCAGTACTAATTGTTTTCCAATCTCTAATTGTCTCATTGAAACCAGTCAGATTTTAATTGAAAAGAATCTATAGTTTGTTAACGAAAAATGTTTCTGATTGATTTCAATGATCGAGAGAGCTTGGACTGTACTTGTGAAATCGTGATGGGTCAAATGGTGGTTGGAGTCCTCTAGTAAATGAGATATTGCTTTGAGTATAAATAACACGATTGATACACCTTGGCCTCTCTTGTACAGAGATTATGCAGTATAAAGGTGTCTGATTACATAAAATCAGTTGAATATATTTAAAAGTTGGTCTTGGTATCAACTGTGTGCAGTCATGTTTATTTACACAATGAGCACCAGTTGATATCAGGGTCGCTTTTAAATAAAGTTTACTTTGAGTTTTACAAGTCATCATTGCTTCAGGTGACTGTTAGGATTATGAAAAAACAGTTTATGTGAATATCTATTATAATTCCAAGTCCTGCAGACTGTTCATACCGAGGCTGTCTCTCATGGAGAACAGGGCCTAAAGTTGAGTCATATACATCCCGTAGCTGGTGTAGAACTCACACGATCATCCATCCAAGTAATCACATAGCTCATTGCTGCTTCACTTCAGTTATGAGACGGGTACTCATCACGCATGTCAAAAAAAAAATAGTGATCTAGAAGCACAGGCCTGCTAGAAAGAGCTCACGCTTAGAAATGGGTACAGGGATTCGGGCAAGAATGAACCTGAATCTGGTTAACTGCATGTTAGCAGAAGCTAACTGAAAAATTACCAGTGTCAAATATTTGTGAAAATATGGAAATTTACTTGAAACACTACAATCTGGTTGAGAAATCTGACTGAATGCAAGGGTTAACCCAAATAAGTTATGCATTTAAACTATATTTTAATTTCTTTAACTGGAATACTTGGCTTACTATTTTGTACACTGTTTCTGGGCAAAGTTGAAAAGTTTTTCGGTAACCGACTAAACTAGGGGTTAGATTGGTGTGATATAATGGGATTTTGAGATGAAAATGTTAACACCCAGCCTGAAGCGGGAAACACAATTGGACTGCAAGCAAGTATATTGAGAAGAAATGAATGACACACAAAGGTGATAATTACACTGCTGGATGGTATTGATAAGCGGAGTGTATTATACTGCAATATTATACACTACTGCATTATATTAACTAGGCATTTGTCCACAGTTCTCTTTAATATCCCTTTGTTTACAGTGATGGATGGTATTGACTTTCTGTTTGTGTACACTTTTGGATGGTGTAGACTTGCGGTTTGTTTCCTGATCTTTACTGAGTGGGTCACTTGTACATTTGTGAGCACCAGTCGATATCAGGGATACACCCACCTTCTGCTTCCAGGATTGGATCAAGTATATTGTTAAGTCCAAAGGTACCATTACTTTACAAACTTATAAGTAAAAGTTATCTAAGAATCCTTTTTTTTTTTTTTTTTTTTTGTGTCACCAGCACTTATACTGGGTGGCATATATGGATCGCTTTGTTTTCCATAAAGTATGCAAGTACTGACATGTGTAGAATCATTGAATGTTAATTTGATTGGTTTTTTTTTTCAGATGTTATTTTTGTGTTTCAAAAAAAAAAAAAAAAAAATGTAGTGTTTACAGGAGCAAGCTAATAACTTTTTGTAGAAATATATAATGACACTAAATTGCCGCTTAAGATAATTAAAAAAGCTGCTCCATCTGCTTCATAAAGTCTGGAAACAAACTTTTGTTTGACTGTTGACCTTGTTGTAGGGACTTTGACCTTTAAAATTATGTCTGGGCTATATATTGGAAAGCATAAGGTGTAAAAAAAGTTGATATTTTGTAGGGACATTGATCAGGAAACAAAATGTATACTGCTTTTTTGGCAGAAAAATGTCGATTGCTGCAACTAATTATTGTTGTATGTACTTTTACCTACTTGTACTATCTCATTTGACATCTATCCTTAAATTAAGAAATTTTACAGCTTAATAACTTTTTAGTTTTCTAATTAATACTGACATCTTGCTGTTGAATTACAATATTTCTTCTCTTGTTATTTTCTCCTTCATCTTTACATATCTTACACTGTCTGTTCTGAAAGTCTCCTGCCCTTTATACTGTCATCTGTTCTATATCTCATGGTGTTAAATGCAATTTTCCTGGGCTGTGGGGAACAGGTATCTGATGGTATTTCATAATTTTGGAGTAATTGCAAACACAGACAAACTAACCAACAAACAAATGCCCCAAAACTTATCAGCCTTGGTTGAAGTATTTAACTGTAAAATTCCTGAACATAAGTATGCATAAATATGGTGACACTAACATTTCTTACTCTAACAAATCAGAAGGGTTGCTATATATTTTTATTTTGTTGCACATTTTTGTGTTCCAGTCTTGGTAAGACCATTCAGGTAATTGGCTTTCTGAGTGGGATGTTTGATGCGGAGAAGATTAAAGCCGTCCTCATTGTACTTCCTGTAGCAGTGATAATCAACTGGGAGAGAGAGTTTGAGAAATGGTCTGTAACTCTGATAGTCAAGCTTTGTGTACTCTGTATAACTAGAAGATTTAATACTAGCTTGTGAAAGACAACAAACCCGATACCTGGTCTCCCTTTTATTTACTTATGTTTTGTCAAAATACAGTGATATAGTATCCAGAATATCTAATTTTACTGAGAGATAAGCCTCACTTTTTGTGGTATTTATGTCTGATGTACACCCATAAAACATTTTGTGACTGGGATGAAATGCTAAACTGAACAAATCCAAATTGATCAAATTTTCATCTCATCAGGAAGTGATTTTGAAAACTTCTTTCCGTTTTGACACTGTAATACACAGATCACTTGGTTGTTGGTATGATCATCTTTCATTTATATCTTTAAAATTCTACATGTTTAGATGTTAATACAACTGCATTGGTTCAATTTATATCAGAACTCCATTTTTATTGGGTCTATTTATACATATAGGCTCACTATTTTCTAATTGTTACAATGTTTTTTTAAAGAAAGAAAGATTTCAACACATAACAATTACAGATTGTCATTCTTATTTTTTCACTGGCTGTGTACCTTACTTTCTCAAAACCTTGTAGCTTTAAAAAATTTTCAAGCAAAAGTTTTGACCTCAGATCATTTACAACCTTGAAGGGCCCCTTACATTAGGGTAGATTCTGTGGCCTGACTAAGACTGTGCTGTTGGCAGCTTTTCCACTTAATGTTAATAATCTTGACAAGTTTTTCTGATTACTTTGAAAATTAAACCCACAGCCATTTGAATTTGCAGGAGACATGGCCAGATCTAAGATTTAAATACAAAACTAGGGCTGGGACGGGTGCTGAAAAACGGCACCGAGTACTCGCACTCTGATAACCGGCCTGAATTTGAGTAACCGCAAGATTTAGTACCTACTATTAGAAGTCTTCTATAAACAAATAGTCGGTTCCGGAAACGAAACTTTTGAAGAAAAACGTCTTTTATTTGACCAGATATTATAGAATATGGAGTAAATTATACGTTTTCAAGCGAAAATAAAGTTTTATTGATATTATGTGACGGAAATGCTGAAATGTAGCATATTTTACACAAGCGTTTCATTACGTGGGCGATAATACAATACCTCGCAAGTAACCGAGTATTTAAAATGGACTCGAGTACTAATAAAGATTGTCTCGTCTATCCAGGCTCGAGTGCCCGTTCGCAGCCCTATCCAAAACCTTTTGAAAGGTTTGAGTGTTAGTGTGGGTAGATTTGAACACAACCTGTCTGACTTTGCAGGGCTCCCGGCCTGAGAGTAGACTCCTTTCATGGTCCATCCAAGAGTGCCAGAGAGAAGGCAATGCAGAAAGTGGCTCGCAAAGGTGGAGTTGTGCTCACTTCTTACGGCATGTTACAGCGGCCTCAGAATACGGCGCTACTCGCTGAAGTCAATGGCAGGCAGTTTGTGTGGGTCAGTGTTTACAGATTGTATTTTTCTAAAGATTCGAAAAGAGTAAAAATCAAGACTGTTACTTTGTTAGAAAAATGACACCGGGTATTCTTCTTTAAAGAATCTATCCGAATTTGGGTAACCACGTTTTAGTTGTCATCCAGTGGAAGTGTTAGAGAAGCAAATACGGCAGATGATGTTAACAAAATGTTACAAAAAATAATGTTGAATGTATGTATAAATAAGGAAAATTATGTGAAAAACCAGTTTGAGAAATCTGACAGAATACTTGGGTTTAGCCAAGTATTTCATTGATTTATAGTATATTTAATTTTTTTTTTTTTTTTGGTTTCCCACTTCACCACTTTGTACTCGGTTTCTTAAACAATTTGGACTCCTTTTGGGTAGTGGCGTAAATTTATCACAGCCTTAGTGAAAATATTTAAAGTCTTGAAATTGAAATATAGCCCTTTTTTGGGAAAGGCTGGTCTTTTTGGAACTGTTTACTTGTACAGCGTTATAGGCATTTTATTGCGTTAATACATCCTATCCAATGGACAATAGCTTATCCGGTCGGCGCAGACCGGCCCGCCAAACGCCAGAAAAAGACGTCCTGTGTCTCCACCAGCAGGTCGGTCCGTAGTACTAGTGCACTCGCCAGATGGCGTGTCGTACTTCCTTCCTGTCTAGACAGCATGACGTCATAGCATCTTTTTCGTTTGGCGCGTGCTAGTGCACAAGGAATTTTCTTCAAAGGACTTTATTTAGTTTTTCTTCTACCATTTTGCGTTTTCTTCACTATTGTTGCATTTCATTATATACCAGGACTATCATGTCTTCTCCTGGCCAACACAGAGGCGGTTGTGGGCACGCTATGGCAAATTTTGACACTCATGCTTTTTGTGCAAGATGTCGCGAGAAGGGTAAGGGGACGGACGATTGTGTTAAGAACCCACAGTCTGCAAATTGTTCAATCTGCAATGCCTTCTCTGAGGATCAACGTATTCAGCTAGCCACTCCCTCATATAGAATCAAGAAGGAGAAGCGGGAGGCCAAGAAATTGGAAAGTACGCCTGTTAAGGACTCTGAGGCTTTAGTTGATCCTGCTAGCGTGTCCGTTATTGGGCCTATAGACAAACCCACCCCTGCTAAACCTGCTTTGGAAGCCCCTCCGCCTGATAAGAAAATAAAGAAAGACACCAAGAAAGTCGGTAAGAAGGATAAATCACCTTCCTCTACTGTTTCAAAGCCCCCTTCTGCTGATGACAAGATAGCGGACTTAGATTCCAAATGGGCTGAACGTTTCAACCGGCTAGAGGCACTTCTGTTGAGCAAGAGCTTTGAACCTCAGTTTTCTGCTAACGTCAAGGTAACTCCGACCCACTCACCTCCAGCTTCAGTCGAACAGGTATCAGATCCCTTCATCCGACCCGCATCTTCATCTGCTGCGCTTCCTGGAACTGGCTTCTCTGCTGAAAAGCATCAGCCGACCAGTAAAGCATTGACCAGTCAGCAGTCTTCAAGCAGCAAGTTTCCTGGTACAGGCTCCTCTGCTCATAAGCATCAGCCGGCCAGTCAAACTAAAACCAGCCGACCTACTTTATCTTCCACCACCGACCAACCTACCCCGGCTGGAGATATTGGTACCGACCCGACTCCCCTCTCTCAACAGGGCAGTCACCGACCAACTACAGATGACTCAGGCTCTCCGGCCTTGCATAGGCCCAGACAGGACAGTTTCTCAAGCCTCTCTTCCAATGATGGTAGTGCGCTGTCGGACAGGCCTCCCTTAGATCTATATGCCGACGAAGGGGAATGGTCTGAGGAACATTCAGTAACTGAACAGGACCAGCCCATATCTGAGGAGCAAACTTACCGGGACACCATGCAAGGTATCCGATCTTATATGGGTTGGACCCACATTCCTGAGGTCGATAACACCACTGCCACATCCGACGACAATCCATTCGCCGGACCCAAAACTGTCACCCCGGGTAAGGTATCCGTCAGGATGCCCACAGAAGAATGGCTCTGCAAGAAACTTGGCAAACTAAATCTCACTATAGCAGAGGGTTACCCGTCTAGGGGGTCGGAAGCCGGTGGACTGGCCAAGGACGTTTTTATCCGACCACCCCGCTCTCAGACTAAATGGTATGGCCTGCACACCGACCAGAAGCCTGAACCGTCTAGAATCTCTTCATGGCACACAGACGCAGTTAGACTGAATAGCAGTTACAGTCGCATAGCCAGATATACGGGACTGGGCTCTACTCCCCCTGCTTCACGCAAGATTTCTCAAGAAACATTACGCAGATGGGAAAGGTCGGCCCGCGAGGCCTCAGTTATCTGTAATCAGACGGCCAGTTTTAACCGTTGTCTGGTGAAGGTGCAACAGAATATGAAAGAGCAACTCAAGGTTCTGAAAGCCCAGAACAAAGGAAAAGGGTCGGCAAAGGTCTCTCCGGCTATTGATGAACTCCATTATCTACTGGATTTCAATGCTAGCATCTCACAGGCAGCAGCAAAGTCGATGGAGCATCTATCCGACTTCGTCTTCATCACTATGGGGAACCTTACTCTTGTCCGTCGTGATGCATATCTCAGTCATCTCAGGACCGGGATCAAGCAAGACACCCTCACAGCTTTAAGAACTGCTCCTCTTCATCTTTCGACTCTCTTCCCAGATGCCACCATCAAACGAGCTGAGGAAGATATAGCTCAGTTTGAATCCAAGGGGCAATCTACTTCAGGTCATGGCAAGGGTCGGTACCACCCATACGAACGCCCGGAAAGGAAGTCTACCCACACAGACTCTCGACCGGACAAGCCTGCATGGAAAACTATTGGGAAGAGACAGTACAGGAAAGGGAAGGGTCGTGCTGCCTCATTCTCATCCCGACCTGCCAAGGGCCAGCAGTCGTATAAATGACAGTTATTGTGTAACCAAGCTCCACACACGACTGCTGGCCCGGAGCAACACCCTTGCACAGACACTAGACACTTTAAATGTAAAGCTTCCTGTTGTTCATCATGTCACTACTGCGCCCGGGCAATCACAAAAGAAAGATTTAAGTCCCGGGCCAGTAAATTGTCAGTACAAAAAATGCAAATTAAAATCTGTGAAAAGTGTTTCTTGTGTCACTCAATTGTCTTATGTCAATCCTGTTACAAATGTACCAAATGTTGCCCCCAATCTAGCTGTAGGGGCCAGACTTCAGAATTTTTGGGAAACTTGGTTGGACCTAGGTGCCGGTCCAAAAGTAGTTCAGACCCTCAAAGAGGGCTACACCCTCCCATTTCAGATCCGACCAAAACTAGTAAGATTTCCAACCGTCATAAGCTGTTATGGCAATCCCCAGAGGAACAGCTACCTGCTGGAGGCATTACATCAGCTTATAGACAAAAATGCAGTCGAGCTAGTAAGAAACCAGTCATCTCTGAGCTTTTTCAACAGATTATTTCTGGTCCCCAAGCCCAACGGTCGGTGGAGACCGATCTTGGATCTGAGCAACCTGAATTTCTTCCTCAAGTCGGAGAAATTCAAAATGGAGACCCCGGAGACCATCAGGACATCCCTCCAACAGGGAGAGTGGATCACCTCCATAGACTTCAAGGATGCATACTTCCACATCCCAATACAGGAACAGTCCAAGAAATATCTAAGATTTCATGTCCAAGGACAAACCTACCAGTTCAAAGCCCTACCATTCGGGCTTTCGACAGCACCACTGGAGTTTACTGTAATAGTAAAGGAAGTCAAACTGATGGCCACACAACGGGGTATAAGGATCCACCAGTACCTAGACGACTGGTTGGTGAGAGCCGGATCCTACCAGACCTGTCTCCGACACACGCAAGAGCTTGTACAGCTATGCCGGAGGTTAGGTTGGATAGTAAACCTGGAAAAGTCGGAACTGGAACCCAAACAAGTCTTCAATTTCGTAGGCTACCAATTCGACCTGAAAGCCGGCCGGGTCCGGCCCACACCGGACCGGTGGCAAACCCTCAAAGTGAAAATCTTGAACATTCTGTCTCAATCGACTTGTCCGGTTCAGCAGTTTATGTCCCTGATTGGCCTGCTAACAGCCACAGAAAAGCAAGTTTTCCTAGGCCGGCTTCACATGAGACCCATACAGTGGCATCTCAAAAACAACTGGAGAGTACCGGAAGCACTGGAAAAGGTCATCCCGGTACCCAGATCCCTACACTCCCACCTGGAATGGTGGTTAGACGAAAACAATATACTACGGGGTCAACCACTGCACCCTTTACAGCACGCACTGCAAATCTTTACAGACGCGTCCAAGGAAGGGTGGGGTGCTCATCTTGGCGAGCATACTGCAAGAGGTATCTGGTCGGTTCCAGAGAGCAAGCTCCACATAAACTTCCTAGAGTTAAAGGCAGTTTTCCTAGCTCTCAAAGAGTTCCAGCGCCTATGTACGGCCAGAATTGTAGTAGTGGCCACAGACAATACAACAGTAGTGGCCTACATCAACAAGGAAGGGGGTATGAGGTCAGGCCCACTTTGTGCCCTTCTATGGAGAATCTTGACCTGGTGTACCAACCACCAGATAACCTTAAAAGCCCGACACATCCCAGGCCATCTAAATGTGATAGCGGACAAGCTATCCAGACTGGGTCAGACCATACAAACAGAATGGTCCCTACTTCCGGAAGTTTTTCAACAAATATGCAGCCAATGGCACCGGCCTCAAATAGACCTATTTGCCACAAGGTTCAACCACAAGTTACCTCAGTTTGTCTCTCCAGTACCGGACTCCCTGGCTGTAGCAGTGGACGCACTTACTCTGCCATGGGAGGATCTGGATGCATATGCCTTCCCACCGACCGCCATATTGGGCAAAGTGGTGGAGAAGCTACTGGACTCCCCATGCAAAAGGATCATTATGATTGCCCCGGGATGGCCCAACATGCCTTGGTTTTGGGACTTGGTGACCATGTCCAGCCAGGTCCCCCTCAGCCTGCCCAACCTGCCCAATCTGCTGACACAACCCTTCAACCAGATCCCTCACAGAAATCTGACAAACCTAAATCTCCATGCCTGGCTCCTAGAGCCACGGAAATCAAGGAACAGGGATTCTCTGACTCAGTGGCAGCGAGAATTGAGGCTCCTCAAAGAAGATCTACCACATCAGTCTATGAGGCAAAGTGGACCATTTTTACAAAGTGGTGCATCGCTAACCAGGTGGACTTCAGGTCACCACCTGTAAAGTCGGTGGCTGACTTCCTAATGTACCTCTTTGAAGACAAGAAGTTACAGCCCAGCACCATTGATGGCTACAGGTCTGCTATTGCTGATAAGCTAGGTAATACCACAGTCAATATCAGCAGAGATGAAAATCTCACCCGTCTCTTGGAAAGTTTCCACAGAGATAGACCTAAAGGGCGAAGAGGAATACCCTCCTGGAACCTCTCCCTGGTGCTACACCAGCTGACTAAGGCCCCGTTCGAGCCTCTCAGGGAAGCATCTCTGAAGCATTTGACCTTCAAAACTGTCTTCCTTTTGGCCTTGGGCTCAGGCAAAAGAAGAAGTGAGATCCATGCATGGCAACACAAAAACATCAGACACCAATCCGATTGGTCTAAGGTGTCTCTGTTCCCATCTCCCAGCTTTCTATCCAAGAATCAGCTGGCCAAGGAGGGACCGCAGAGTGTAGCCCCAGTGGTCATACCAGCCCTGGCTCCTACTCTGGATAAATCCCTCAAGTCTGACAGATCCCTTTGTCCAGTCAGAGCCTTGCGCTACTATCTGGACAGGACCTCAGATCTCAGGCAGCACAAGGAGCTAGTCTTTGTCTCCTTCAAGAAAGGCTTCGACAAAGACATCTCTCCTGCCACTATCTCCTCATGGATCAAGCAGACTGTGATCCTATGCTATGAGCTCTCTGATCACCAAGCCCACACCCTGCATCAAATCAAGGCTCATGATGTCAGGGCCTTTGCTGCTTCTAAGGCCTTCCAGTCGGGAGTTTCCTTAGAACAGATTTTGTCAGCTTGCCACTGGAAATCCCATAATACTTTCACACAGTTTTATCTGAAGGACGTGGCCTGGGCTGATTCAGAGCTCTTCCATTTAGGTCCTGTAGTGGCTGCTCAGCAGATCCACCAACCAACGAGGACCTAGAGGAGACTTGTAAATATGTAAATAGTATATATACAGTTAAGAAGCATCAAAAAAAAAAAAAAAAAAAAATCAGACGTGCTTCCTTCGGGAGGTTTATTTTCCTTCAAGGGACTGAACTCAGCCCTCTCTTCCCCTACCTCAGAGCAGGTCTGTTGAAAAAAGGGGGGGGACGGGAAGTCGGTTTGGACCGGTTACCCGGCCTTTGATTACCGACCATAGCCTTAAGGGTGTCCTGACCACAAGGTCGGCCCAGGCTTGAGGAATTTTGTTAATTATTTGAGTTCACCTAAGTCCCTAGTAACTTACCCGCCATCCAAGCGGTAGTTATTCAGCTATTGTCCATTGGATAGGATGTATTAACGCAATAAAATTGCAAATTTAATAAGTAAATTAAATTTTTATAAGTTAATACCCTATCCAATGGACACGCAAGACCCTCCCACCGACCCCGCTTTCAACTTACTAGGGGTCTAATTGGTTTAGACAACAAAAAAGATGCTATGACGTCATGCTGTCTAGACAGGAAGGAAGTACGACACGCCATCTGGCGAGTGCACTAGTACTACGGACCGACCTGCTGGTGGAGACACAGGACGTCTTTTTCTGGCGTTTGGCGGGCCGGTCTGCGCCGACCGGATAAGCTATTGTCCATTGGATAGGGTATTAACTTATAAAAATTTAATTTACTTATTAAATTTGCAATTTTATAGAGTTATCAATGAAGAGAAAGTAAAGTTAGACCACTTTTAATATCTGAATATACACTACACCTGTAAAGCTTTTTTTTTTTTCCTCTGAACTTCTGTTTTCGTCCTCGTATAATAGCATGTTTAAACTTTGTGTTTAGGATTATGTGATACTTGATGAAGGTCACAAGATTAAGAACCCGAGTAACAAGTGCTCTAAAGGAGTACACACCGTGCCTGCCAGAAACAGAATACTGCTTACAGGCACACCCATACAGAACAATCTAAAGGTAACAAGTTTCTTTCCTCCAAATAAAATCCAGGTGTTAATTATGTCCACCCCCCTGGGGGGTGGATATATTGTTTTTGCTTTTTGCGCCGTCCGATGTCCGGCGTCACGCATGGTTTCCGCTCATTTAAAGGAAAAGTATTAGAGCTATTGTCACCAAATTTGGTATGCAGGCTTATTGGGTCAGTAGCTTGCTTGGGATTGCTTTTGGCTGTTGTACCTCTTTTGCTTACTGAGTAATACTTAAGTACAGCTATTTTCAGTACCCATTGGTTTCCGTGCATTTAAGCCAAAATAATTAAAGATATTTTACTACAATTTTGAATACAAGATTGTTATGTCCATAGCTCGCTTGGTATTGCATTTGGGACTGATAGCTTTGTCAGTACATGAGTAATAGCCATTTAGGTACTTCATTGTGTATTTTCAATACTACTTTTGAGTAATTTGCTAATATCTCAGAAACCGTAAGAGATAGAGCGATTTCGACAGAATTTTTGACCCACAGGGTATCTAAGGAATGTAATCTATGCAATTTTCCAAAAATTTTCCCCTCCCCAAAAATGGCGGCCATTTTGAATTTTCGAATTTTTGCCAAAAATGGCAAAACACAAATTTGCTTCTATCTCCTTAACCGTGCGAGATAGAGCGATTTCGTCGAAATTTTCGACCCAAAGGGTATCTAAGGAGTGTAATATTTGCAATTTTCAAAACATTTTCCCCTCCCCAAAAATGGCGGCAATTTTGAATTTTCGAATTTTTGCCAAAAATGGCAAAACACAAATTTGCTTCTATCTCCTTAACCGTGCGAGATAGAACGATTTCGTTGAAATTTTCGACCCACAGGGTATCTAAGGAGTGTAATATTTGCAATTTTCAAAAAGTTTTCCCCTCCCCAAAAATGGCGGCCATTTTGAATTTTCGAATTTTTGCCAAAAATGGCAAAACACAAATTTGCTTCTATCTCCTTAACCGTGCAAGATAGAGCGATTTCGTCGAAATTTTCGATCCACAGGGTATCTAAGCATTGTACTCTTGGTAATTTTTAAAAAATTTTCCCCTCCCCAAAAATGGCGGCCATTTTGAATTTTAGAATTTTTGCCAAAAATGGCAAAACACTAATTTGCTTCTATCTCCTTAACCGTGCGAGATAGAGCGATTTCGTCGAAATTTTCGACCCACAGGGTATCCAAGGAGTGTACTCTTTGCAATTTTCCAAAAATTTTCCCCTCCCCAAAAATGGCGGCAATTTTGAATTTTCGAATTTTTGCCAAAAATGGCAAAACACAAATTTGCTTCTATCTCCTTAACCGTGCGAGATAGAGCGATTTCGTCGAAATTTTCGACCCACAGGGTATCTAAGGAATTCAATCTTTGCAATTTTCAAAAAATTTTCCCCTCCCCAAAAATGGCGGCCATTTTGAATTTTCGAATTTTTGTCAAAAATGCAAAACACAAATTTGCTTCTATCTCCTTAACCGTGCGAGATAGAGCGATTTCGTCAAAATTTTCGACCCACAGGGTATCTCAGCATTGTACTCTTGGTAATTTTTAAAAAATTTTCCCCTCCCCAAAAATGGCGGCCATTTTGAATTTTCGAATTTTTGCCAAAAATGGCAAAACACTAATTTGCTTCTATCTCCTTAACTGTGCGAGATAGAGCGATTTCGGCAAAATTTTCGACCCACAGGGTATCTGAGAATTCTACTCTTGCCAATTTTTAAAAAGTTTTCCCCTCCCCAAAAATGGCGGCCATTTTGAATTTTAGAATTTTTGCCCAAAATGGCAAAACACAAATTTGCTTCTATCTCCTTAACCGTGCGAGATAGAGCGATTTCGTCGAAATTTTCGACCCAAAGGGTATCTAAGGAGTGTAATATTTGCAATTTTCAAAACATTTTCCCCTCCCCAAAAATGGCGGCAATTTTGAATTTTCGAATTTTTGCCAAAAATGGCAAAACACAAATTTGCTTCTATCTCCTTAACCGTGCGAGATAGAACGATTTCGTTGAAATTTTCGACCCACAGGGTATCTAAGGAGTGTAATATTTGCAATTTTCAAAAAGTTTTCCCCTCCCCAAAAATGGCGGCCATTTTGAATTTTCGAATTTTTGCCAAAAATGGCAAAACACAAATTTGCTTCTATCTCCTTAACCGTGCAAGATAGAGCGATTTCGTCGAAATTTTCGATCCACAGGGTATCTAAGCATTGTACTCTTGGTAATTTTTAAAAAATTTTCCCCTCCCCAAAAATGGCGGCCATTTTGAATTTTAGAATTTTTGCCAAAAATGGCAAAACACTAATTTGCTTCTATCTCCTTAACCGTGCGAGATAGAGCGATTTCGTCGAAATTTTCGACCCACAGGGTATCCAAGGAGTGTACTCTTTGCAATTTTCCAAAAATTTTCCCCTCCCCAAAAATGGCGGCAATTTTGAATTTTCGAATTTTTGCCAAAAATGGCAAAACACAAATTTGCTTCTATCTCCTTAACCGTGCGAGATAGAGCGATTTCGTCGAAATTTTCGACCCACAGGGTATCTAAGGAATTCAATCTTTGCAATTTTCAAAAAATTTTCCCCTCCCCAAAAATGGCGGCCATTTTGAATTTTCGAATTTTTGTCAAAAATGCAAAACACAAATTTGCTTCTATCTCCTTAACCGTGCGAGATAGAGCGATTTCGTCAAAATTTTCGACCCACAGGGTATCTCAGCATTGTACTCTTGGTAATTTTTAAAAAATTTTCCCCTCCCCAAAAATGGCGGCCATTTTGAATTTTCGAATTTTTGCCAAAAATGGCAAAACACTAATTTGCTTCTATCTCCTTAACTGTGCGAGATAGAGCGATTTCGGCAAAATTTTCGACCCACAGGGTATCTGAGAATTCTACTCTTGCCAATTTTTAAAAAGTTTTCCCCTCCCCAAAAATGGCGGCCATTTTGAATTTTAGAATTTTTGCCCAAAATGGCAAAACACAAATTTGCTTCTATCTCCTTAACTGTGTGAGATAGAGCGATTTCGTCGAAATTTTCAACCCACAGGGTATCTAAGGAGTGTACTCTTTGCAATTTTCCAAAAATTTTCCCCTCCCCAAAAATGGCGGCCATTTTGAATTTTCGAATTTTTGCCCAAAATGGAAAAACACAAACTCGCCTTAACCGTGCAAAATAGAGTTATTTCGTTGAAATTTTCGACCCATAGGGTATCTAAGAAATGTACTCTTGGCAATTTTCAAAAAAATTTCCTTTTCCCAAAAATGGCGGCCATTTTGAATTTTCAAATTTTTGCCAAAAATAGAAAAACAGGAATTTGCTTCTATCTTCTTAACCGTGCAAGATAGAATGATTTCGTCAAAATTTTCAACCCAACCAATGCAAAAAGGCATGAAGCTGAAATAATTTACATCCAAACTAATAAATATTTAAGCATCATTGATATATTTTACAAATGAAACAGGGTCTTGTAAGACTACTGTACAATTTGGGCAAGGTTCATGGGGTGGACATTACACATGATAATGTGTGTTCTTCTATGCTATCCTGTTTCTATTCATATGTCGCAGCTACTATCAACAGGGCGTCCTATTTCTAGTTTAAATATGGTTTTAACATAGACAAAAGCACAAAGACACAGCCATTGGAGCCTATCTATCAGCATTATAATTAAATTCTGAGGAATGTGGAAATTCATAGATTTTTTTCCTTAGAAAGTTGTAAGAATAAGAATATTTCTAAGAATACAAGATGTTACAAAATTTCTAAACTTGTGCAAAGAGTGCACATTGTATTAAAATTAGGCATTCATTTGGACCAGTATTTTTTATCACATTTACTGTTTGGCAAAGAATTAATTTGCTCTTGTATGACCCAGGCTGTTAAAAGGTATGTAAAACACAACTTTACTTTGGTGTGCTAAGCCCAAATTCTGCAGGAGTGGTGGCATATCTGCAGGTTGATAAACTCTGTTTCAAAGCACAAATGTTTTTGCTTCTGTTTATAGGTCTTCGGTGGCCTAGTGGTTAGCAAGTTTAGCTTCTAATGTCAGGTTATCACCTCTGTGTTGGATTAACTCCCACAAGTGGCAATGCTGACGCCCTGTCCCAATATAACCCTGGCTGTTGATGGGACATGAAGTCCCAACTTTGAAATAGGGGTGTGACGAGTACAAATAATTCGGGTCAATTGCTCGCAGATAAAAAGTCGACTTGACATCGAGCCCCCATTTAGTATCCACCTTAACAGGAAACGACATCCAATATGGCGGCTCCAGTAAATGAAAAAAATATAAAGATAAAAGCTTTGAATCGCTTGAATTAGCTATTGTCAGCACATAATATCAATAATATTATGTTACAAATGGTGGATTATGCAATTTAATGAAAGTAAGGTATGTTATTTATGTTATTATTATTATTTATTTTATTAACTAAAAAACGTAACCGGTTCTATAGGTTGTTATATATACAGGAGCACTCGACCCTAAGAATTGGGGTTGAATTTTTGTGAAATTCACCTCTCTTGACGAGTGTCGACTGCTCGGTCGCACCCCTAGTTCAAAGCTTTATTTCTGTTTGTTCCTGCAGGAGATGTGGACTCTGTTTGATTGGACCCATCAGGGCAGCTTGTTGGGCACAGCCAAGACCTTCTCAATGCAGTTTGAGCAGCCAATTGCAAGGGTAAGGCTATTTTTTATGATGCTTGAAATCATCATTAGAACTTTGAGAGGAGAGTTGTAGTCACAAAATCAGAATTGTGTAAAAAAATTCTCCACAAGGAAATATATTCTCACTGGAGAATTTTCACATTTGTTAATGTAAATATAACATTCACTTTCGTACATATAATTTTTGTTTGTATTGTTTTCATCCATGGTGTCCGGGTGGGCGGGCGGCCGTCCTGTCGGGCGGCGGGAAAAAGTTTGTCCGGGCTGTATCTCAGAAACTGTAAGGTGTAGGAAGTTGATACTTGGTAGGGACATTGGTTAGGGGGTGTAGATGTGCAACGTCATGGTCTGACCTTGATTTGACCTTGCCGTAGTGACCTTGAGTTTGAAAATCTTGTCCTTGCTATATCTCAGAAACCGTAAGGTGTAGAAAGTTGATACTTGGTAGGGACATTGGTTAGGGGGTGTAGTTGTGCAACGTCATGGTGTGACCTTGATTTGACCTTTCCGTAGTGACCTTGACCTATATAATCTTGTCCGGGCTATATCTCGGAAACTGTAATGTGTAGGAAGTTGATACTTGGTAGGGATATTGGTTAGGGGGTGTAGGTGTGCAACGTCATGGAGTGACCTTGATTTGACCTTGCCGTAGTGACCTTGACCTATATAATCTTGTCCGGGCTATATCTCGGAAACTGTAAGGTGTAGGAAGTTGATACTTGGTAGGGATATTGGTTAGGGGGTGTAGGTGTGCAACGTCATGGAGTGACCTTGATTTGACCTTTGACCTTGCCGTAGTGACCTTGACCTATAAAATCTTGTCCGGGCTATATCTCAGAAACTGTAAGGTGTAGGAAGTTGATGTTTGGCAGGGACATTGGTTAGGGGGTGTAGGTGTGCAACGTCATGGTCTGATCAGGATTTGACCTTTGACCTTGCCGTAGTGACCTTGACCTATAAAATCTTGTCCAGGCTATATCTCAGAAACCGTAAGGTGTAGGAAGTTGATACTTGGTAGGGACATTGGTTAGGGGGTGTAGATGTGCAACGTCATGGTGTGACCTTGATTTGACCTTGCCGCAGTGACCTTGACCTATAAAATCTTGTCCGGACTATATCTCGGAAACTGTAAGGTGTAGGAAGTTGATACTTGGTAGGGACATTGGTCAGGGGCCATAGGTGTGTATTATCATGGTGTGACCTTAATTTGACCTTTGAACTTGTCGTAGTGACCTTGACCTTTAAAATCTTGTTGCACCTTTGGGTCTGTCTTTTGATGCAGATTAAGCACTGTTAATTCATATTAGAATTTATTAAGAATTTTACTTTCATAACTTCCCATTGTAAGAGATAGAATTTCATCAAGTGAACCATAGATTTTGCTCCAACACCACACATAAGCGTTCATTGAATGTATTACCACTTCTGTATGCATGGTAATATTCAAAACATCTAAACCATAATTCGGCCATGCAGATGTAGATAAAGAATGTTGAATTTTAGTTTACTGATTAATGCTGTCATCTTGTTATTGAATTGACTTGTTTTAATACTTCATCTTTACATGCATTATCTTTCTTTTAAACATTATTTTCTGCATTTAAACATTTTTTGGAACTTTATATAACTGACAGTGCTCTGAAAGTATCCTGAACTTTGTACTGGTACAGTGCTTCTGTATCTCATGGTGTTGAAAATATTTTCCTAGGCTGTGGGGTACGGGCATCTCTGATGCTATTTTTTTTTCTTCTCCATAGTCAAGAACCAGGGTTTAAACAGAGATTGTGACACAAAGTTTGTTGCTGGCCATAGTGCTAGGAAGATGACATGCTAGTGTTTTATAATGTCAGCTGACAAACTGGCAGGGGTTGAAGCACTATCAGGATAATTTGCATAAAGAAAAGGTCAGATCTGTTCAAGAGGAATGGAGAAAATGGCCAAATCATGTATAAGTGGTACCTTTTTACTACTCCTTCAGCAAAAATAAGGCTGAAACATATAAGAATCTCGGTTTCTTCGAAATAGTTCCACTTGATTCTGAATCTGGATATAACTGGTATTTCCTATTTTCTAGGCAAGACAGAAGGACGCCACTGCGGGAGAACATCGACTGGGACAGGAAATGGCTAACAGTTTGAAGAATATCATCCAGCCTTTTTTCTTGCGTAGGACAAAAGCAGAGGTTTCTAGGGGAGAGAAGCAGCGGCATCGGCAGAATGGGGGGGCAGAGGAAGGGGGCTCGGCCAAAACTCCACAGTGAGAAGAAATGGTTTCTTTCTTTCTTTTTTTTTGTGGGCTGTATTCAACAGGTGTTTGCAATTTGACCCAAATATTATTAGAAAAGAACAAAATCATACTACACAAAGTCATAATTGGCGCTGTAGTGAAAGCTAGTTGGTTAGGATTCTGAAATATAAACAGTGAGTATAAGGAAGCAACTGAGCAACTTATACACAATCCCAACTTTAGCATGATGTATATGTATTTATGAACATTTCCACACACATTTAGTGAAGTCTGTCATTTATGTACAAGCTTTTTTAGAACCAGTCCCCAATTAATATCCTTTATATATGCAGAGTGTATCTAGTCATGGAAAACCTGGAAAAGTCATGGAATTCCATTTTTTATTTCCAGGCCTGGAAATGTCATGGAAATTGACTCCAGGTTTTGGAAAATTCATAAAAAGTCATGGAAATTAAAAGACATTCTCTCACAAAATGGCGTTGTTCCCTTCTTTCATCCAGCATTTCAATACAAGGATACGCTTATGAAATCAGACCATATTTTGGTGTCTTCCACGTCTTCCTGTACTGTGACTGGAACCTTGTGCGTGGTTCTCAAAGGCAAAACCAGCCAGAGCTCGTGGCCTCAGTACATATCTCTTTCATGCCACAAAGTATGTAAAAGGTCCTTGATTTTAAAGCTTTGGTCATGGAGAAGTCCTGGGAAAGTCATGGAAAAAATATTGAAATTTAGGGGATACACCCTATATATGAATAAGCTTAAGAACAACCTACTCAAATAAAGTTTCCCACATTGTCTCTTCTCCTCCCTCACACTCAAAACAATGGATTACTGACCTGGAAGATCCCTTGACATTGTAGCACTGATTATTACGTCAATATTGCCATAAAATTAAATTGTTACTTCTTTGTTTTATGGCTATTTCCTCGGCATACTGACCTTTATATGATGTACACTAGATGGTAAACAGTATTATTCTCGGCATGTATTTACAGAATTATGCCTTGCTCCTCATTTCCATGTTTTCCAGTCAAAATACATTGTTGGTATTCTCTCATTATTTCCTAAAACATGCTAACCATTAGTATATATTTTATTTTAAACTCATTTTCCATTTTGTTAGAATCTTATCGTTTGCTTGTTACTTCCCCCAGCATGCCAACCATGAGCAGAAAGAATGACCTGATCTGCTGGGTGTTTCTATCTGACATTCAGCAAAAGATTTACGAGGATTTCATCAGCCAGCCTGATGTCAAACAGGTGGGTTTTTACTGTCAGGAGTTATTGCAGAGAAAAACAGTTCTAATATGTTAGGAAGTAGAGGAGATCCTTGGGATGTGAAAAATCAGGTGGGTATCCTGATTGTAATGGCTAACCTTAAATGGGGCAACTGCATTCTTGTAGTAACCAAATGAAACTCCCCATAAAGCAAATATGGCAGTGGCTCTACACAATTTTATAACAAATGAAATGTCAGGGATCTTGAAATCACGGAAAATTATGTGATAAAAACCCTAAATATTAGGTTGAGATATCTACACCAATGTTGTTTATAGAAACCAAACCACTGCTGTGGTAGTTACTTCCCACCTGTGATTTCTGTGGTCCACACTCCTGGGGTATTGATATAAAAATGATGTTTAAGACTATAAGGTTACCATGAAATGGACTTCCTCCAGGTTCTTAAGTATCCCCACATGCAAACATAAATTTTCTGTTATTAATTAAGGTATAATTAAGTTATCTGAGATTTTCAGGTTAACTGTTACCTGTGCATGTCTTCCTGAGGCCTAAGTACACCCTTGTATCCAATATAAATGGAGTCTATTGTGTAGTTAAGAATATTATACATTTGAGTGGAAACCTTAAAGTCTATAATGAAGTTATCTTTAGTACTTTGAGGTTACCAAGAAGGTGGCATCTTTCTCAGGCCTAAGTACACCCACCCACTTATGAATGAAATCTGTTACATAGTTTTACCATATTAAACAGTACAATGGCAACCTCAAAATTGTTATTATCAAGTTGTCATTGGGACTTTCAGATTAAAAGTAAGCATTTTTTGGAAGCCTAAGCACCCCTATATTCATCTTTCTTGGACAATATGTTTACCGCTAATTCTGCTCTTGTTGCATGTCAGTTCTGTCATGTTTAGTAAACCATGATGATTTAAACACATTTCATTTCTTATTCAGCTTCTAAACTCGAGCCAGTCTCCACTGACTGCCCTGAACCAGCTAAAGAAGATCTGTGACCACCCACGACTGATGACCACCACACAATGCCTGGCCCTGGGACTTCACATGGATGAAGGGTGGGATGAATTTAAATAAATTACTTGTTTTCTTTTCTTCATTGTGCTAATAACAGGTTCATAGTTAGTACACCTTCATATTGCCGAGTAATGAGTAATTTCCTGATACTTACAAGTTGACAAGTATTGAGTAAGTTCCTTATATTTTCACATATCCAAACAATGAGTAAGCTGTTGTTTCTGAATATTTATCATGACAATATGATGTACACACCGGACTGAGTAACTGTGTCACTCTTAATTTACATGCATTTGCTGTGTTTCACACAAAAAACGTACAAACTTATAAAGCCTTTTCATTGTTTGAATGAAATGAAACTGTTTTTACAGCCAATTGGACTGTGAGAAAGGGAGACTGTAGATTGAGTTATCATTTAAGATAAGTCTAACATTCTGTTAAACAATTGTTATCATTTATTATTTGTAGGCATTTAATAGCCATTTATCTTTTATTGCACTACAATAGCTTACCATGTGGAACTGAATGCTATCTCGGTAGGCTGCAGGCATCTGGTCAACGTCCACGAAAAATTGACGTTTAGTAGTGGTCAGTGCCTCACAGGAAGGTGAACCCCGTAGTGAAATACCGCTTAATCCTCATTCTTCTTGTCCGTTAGTGTCTTCTAGTGTAACTTTTTCAAGCATTCAGAATCCAATGGTGAAGAACTCGAGGTCTTTGTTAAAATTCAAAGTAACTCGGAACATTTTTTTCTGCCAATCAGAATCCAGCAGATGGAGACACTTGACGAGGAGACGTCCAAGGCATCTGCAGTTGCCCGTATCAACCACATCCCAGACCACATATTGGTGGAAGAGTCGGGAAAGATGGTGTTCCTAGTGCAGCTACTGGACAATCTGAAGGCTCAGGGTCATCGGTGTCTGGTGTTTTCACAGTCTCGTAAAATGCTGGACATTATTCAGAAAGTCATGGGAGGGAGGGTGAGCATTATGTAACTTTGGAAAGATGATTGTGGTTATTAATTACAGCTGATAAGGTTGAAATGGTTAACTATAGTATTTGGCCTTCAACTTTTTCTTCTGTTCTGACAAAAACTGAAGACAAATGTAGCAATCCTCCTCTTTCGAGGTGACACATACATCATCTCCCTTCTTTTTGTCTCTACAAGCCCAGCAAAAATGAAGGGAGTCCCATTCAGCAGTAAAATGGCGACAACCCGAAGCAATCCTCTGTCCTTTCGTTTTAATCTGGCTTTCAGCCATCTCTTCGAATTTTCCAAACGAATACAGCAAAGTAAACAAACGATGTTTGCTCCCTGACGACCAAAATTGAAGTGAGGCTTAAAGGGGTTTCCGATGAGGGCGCATGCGCGGTCATGCGTGTTCATACTGGTACCGACAAGAATATTTCTTTTTAAATATTCTCGTTTGGTCGTAGTGTTTGCTCCCGCCAAGGCGAAAGCACTAGTGAGGATAAGGTAAGTATTTAACTTACAAAAAGTTAAATTACAATAAAATTTTTACAATTTGGCTTTGAGGTTTTGTATGCACAAACTGTTGTTGCCTTTTCATAACTGGGTAGCTGATGTAAGAGAACATGCCTTCAATATAGGTTAGGGCTGAGTTGGTATTATGTTCTCAGTTGTATTATTCCCTAATGTAAAACCATTCCGATTCCAGGATACTGAAAAAGTTGTGTGCTAATATATCCCTCATTGAATAGGCCCATTAACAGGAACTTGTTTTTGTGAAGTTCACTTCTGTTAGAGGGTCCATCTGATTAGGGATATGCTAGAACACAAGGGTTTTTTTTTGCTATCCTGGAATGGGATAATAAAAATGAAAAATATGATGCTTACCCAGGAAATGTATTTCCAAATTAAAGATGTGATAAAGAGGTTTATTAACAACCAATTTCACTCCCCTGACACACGATCCATCCCATCCTCAAGATATCTTCGTTGAGTCATGCCTGTGTACTGTTTAAGGTAATTTAATCATCTTCAAGGCGGAATGAGATATTTGAAGGAGATATGAAAAATAAATTTAATAAGCACTGAATTTAGTGTGTGTTTTTCTGTTACATACGAGAGTTACAGTATATATTATTTTCAGGGTCACAAGATAGCGCGTCTGGATGGCACCATGCGTCACTTGTATGAGAGAGAAGACATCATAAAGAGGTTTAGTAGGGACCGTTCCTACTCCATCTTTCTGCTTACCACACAAGTTGGAGGGGTGGGTCTCACGTTAACTGCCGCAGACAGGGTTGTCATATGTGAGTTGTGTACATTTAAGTCTGGGTATTTAAGTACATTTCACAACACTGACAATGTTCACATGCTTTTAATTAAATACTGCAGTGTGTATGGACAATAAGTACTTGAAAAATACCACCCTTTAGGGCTTATACCACAATTGTCAGATCAATCCATTATTCATCAAGTCTCAGACCTACATTAGTACAAGAAAGTAAGGCACAAAAGACCGGTATTTTATTTTGGCCAGTTTGGATTTTCATGACAATTGTGCTAGATATTATGATAAAAGGCTTGAATCTTGTTTTAATGGCAAGGATTGACATATGCAAACAAAAGACCTTCATATCAAAAACAAAAAAATGCCAATTAAATAAAATGTGTTAGAAGTGTTCTTTGAAAGATTTTTTTACTTTAATTTTAATTTACTGTCTGTAAGTATGTTACTTGCAATTTCTGGTCCCGTCAAACATCTGTTACAATGTTCTTTGATATGCTCATTGTAGTCGATCCCAGCTGGAACCCAGCCACAGATGCACAGGCAGTTGACCGGGCATTTAGAATTGGCCAGGAGAAGAATGTGGTGATCTACCGACTGATCACATGTGGCAGTGTGGAAGAGAAGATATACAGGAGACAAATCTTCAAGGATTCCATTACTAAACAAACAACGGGCGACTCCAATAACCCATACAAGTGAGTCACTAGAACTAGCACAGGTGATATACATAAGATATATAAATGAGTACAACATCACACATGTAATATTGTAGCATACATATACAAGTCCAGTTACCCAAACAAGTGAGTTGCTATAACTAACAGAGGTAATATGCATAAGATATACATATTAGTAACATCATAATATGTACATACAACTCCAGCAACTTCCACAAGTGATTTGCTGTAAATGGTACAGTTAACTTTGTGTGATATAAAGACAGTTCCAATAACCCTTACATGTGAGTGGTTATAACTAGTACAGGTAATATATACAGGATATAGACAAGAATAAGTGTTATAACTAGCACAGATAGTATACTCCTAATATACTAACATGTATCGAATTGCATGCAGGTAATATCCTAACATACATATGATTCCAGTAACCCATGCAAGTGAGTGGTTGTAACTATCACGGGAAATGCACAAAATATACAGACAACACTTAAGGTAGTAACAAACACAGGTACTAAGATATACAGGTGGTAACGGGCACAGATAACACAGCAACAAAGGTAACAAGAAACCCAGGTAGAAGAAAATAGAGAAAATAACAAACAGAGGTAGAAACTAACAGGCAATAAATTTAGGTAATAACAAACACACCAACAAACCCAGTTTATAAGAAACACGATTGGTACTAAATGCAGGCAGTAGTCACTCTTGTGTGTATTGCAGGTACTTTTCAAGACAAGAGCTACATGAGTTGTTTGTACTGGATAACCCCAAACAATCTGCAACACAGGTGCAACTTAACAGCCTGCATGAGGGCCAGAGAAACACGGACACACACCTGGATGAACATATTGCATTCTTGCATACACTGGGTGAGTTCTGATGTACTTGCATGCTAAACGTTCAAATCTTCCGCCAGGTTGTATTTAAAAAAATTCTGAATATGATCTGGATCTTTCCCAAAATCTAATCAATTCTTTAGTCAGGCCCTACACACTCAAAACATTAGAAAATATGCTACTGACCCAACCCTACTACTTTCCATGGCTCTACTTGCAGTGTTCTTGTGTAATGAGTTATTATCTGTGTATTTACAGACATGTTCGGTATCTCCGATCACGACTTGATGTTTAACAAGGAGGCACATCACAGCGATGAAGAGGAGCATGCAGATGAGGGAAATGACTACATTCAGAACAGGGTCAGGTCACATGATATATTCAGGACAGGCGTGTAAAGAATCTGGATCAAATCATACAAATTTATTTCAGTGTATGACTCCCAAGATACCTGGCAAATTTCAAATTACTTGCCACTATTTCAGTTTAAGTTTGTATTGGAATAATTGTAACATTAAAATTTGCCACAGTATGTTAAATTCACCATATATGAACCCTCTTCCATTTCCTTATTTGTGGGAAAATAGTTGCACATTTCTGATTTTTGGGACTACATTAACCCCACTGTTCTTCCCAAATTTAAAATTTGCACCAATTTTTATTATTTCATGTTACTTTTAAAGGGTACCTTTATGTAGCCAATTTCATATACTTTTGGAAATTTAACAATCTGGTGTTTTTTTGGGGTTTTTTTCAGGTGGCACAAGCCAATCGTCTTATTGCTCTGGAGGCTGAGGAAAACTTGCAGCAGACGCAACAGACTGGGAAATATGCTGCTCCAGAAGTGTTTGCAGACAGGCCAGAGAGACCATCCAGAGCTATTGGTGTGTAATGATATATAAAATTTAGTACAAAATTCATTAAAAATTATGGATAATTAAGAGATTGGAACCTTGTATATGGGTGAGTTAGTGCACATTTGCATGTATGCAGTGTGAATAAATTATGTTTGGAGGGGTGGGGAAGACATGCTTGTGCACAGGCAGCTTTCTGTGTTTTGTCAATATTCATTGAATATTTATTAAACAATTCCTTGACTGCAGGTAGATATTCCATGATTTGTCAAAATTTGTTGAATAGTTATTGCAGTACATTATTGTTGAAATTGAGGGGCCACGGTGGGAGAGTGGTAACACTCTCGCCTCCCACCTCTGAGGCCGGGTTCGATTCCCGGCATGGCCTCAAGTGGGAAAGCTGATAGTTGCTTGCCGTTGGTCGGCAGTGTACAGTACAGAACCCTAACAAACTCTATGTACTGGTTTCTTCTGCCCTTCCAACTACCCATCGTGATATGACCTGTACAGTGTTGAAAGCGACGTAAAACCCCAAATAAATAAATATTGTTGAAATTGCAGCAGTGTGCAATATGGCAACACAGACATTGCAAATCACAGTCATGCCTTGCAAATCATGAATTGTGTACATAGTAACATAGACTTATAAATAGTAATTTAGAGTGCATGACTTATAGTCGGGTAAACTGAACGATGAGCCAAAGCAATTGGCCAAAGTTAATTGCACAAATATTTAGTGTATATTTAATTTTTATTTCATGAATATAACCCTGAGAAATGTTGCCCATCTTATTTACACTAATTTCCTCTATCAGGAAACTACAATTACTGATACAACATAACTGCAGTAAACATTCAGAATGGCCACAGATAGAAACATGAGGTGAATGTAATTGGTGGAATGCTTTTGTCTGTTTGAGAAATAACTTTCTAAGTTCTGGATGGATTTGGATTATGTTTTCAGCAAATGTCAAAAGTGGCACAAGGAATAGATAATTAAAGTTTAGTATTGATTATGGATCGCCATCTTGGTCCAGGAATTTGTTTAAACGTTTTTATCATTGTGGAGGTATTTAGCCTTGGCAGAAGTATGCGCTCCCTGAACACTTTTAGATTTCTTGTTACAAAAGGGATCAACAAAAAGTGATTGAAAAATCTGCTCAAGATTCCCATATTCATTTATCGTACAATAAACATTGTGTTGGATTGGTTTTATATTTTTATTGCGTAAATACATCCTATCCAATGGACAATTGCTTTACCGGTCGGCGCGACCGGTCCCGCCAAACGCCAGAAAAAGACGTCCTGTATATAATACCGGCAGGACCGGTCAGTAGTGTGCATTCGCTAGGTGGCGCATCATACTTGCTTCCTGTCCAGACAGAGTGACGTCAGTCCATCTTTTTCGTTTGGCGCGTAGTGTGCAGACGTGTTTTGAAGTGATCTCCAAGTTTTGAAGGAAACGCGGCTTATTCTACGAATTTAAATATATTTATTGTGTTCATACATATCAGTGCCTCTCCAGGACTAAAACGAGGCATTATCCAGCACTTTATAACCAGTTTTGAAGAATTTCTGTGTACTTGTCGTCGAGACGAAGTCGTGGGTGAGAGCTCGTGTGTCGTCCCTGCAGCATTCCTTCTTCTACACAGAAGGTTGTATCTCCACGACGTAACCTCCATTTATTTCTTCGTTGTCGAGAAACACTGAGTGTATGTCGACGAGAAGAATTATGTCCACCCCCCTGGGGGGTGGATATATTATTTTTGCTTTTTTCGCCGTCCGATGTCCGATGTCCGATGTCCGGCGTCCGGCGTCCGATGTCCGGCGTCACGCATGGTTTCCGCTCATTTAAAGGAAAAGTATTAGAGCTATTGTCACCAAATTTGGTATGCAGGCTTATTGGGTCAGTAGCTTGCTTGGGATTGCTTTTGGCTGTTGTACCTCTTTTGCTTACTGAGTAATACTTAAGTACAGCTATTTTCAGTACCCATTGGTTTCCGTGCATTTAAGCCAAAATAATTAAAGATATTTTACTACAATTTTGAATACAAGATTGTTATGTCCATAGCTCGCTTGGTATTGCATTTGGGACTGATAGCTTTGTCAGTACATGAGTAATAGCCATTTAGGTACTTCATTGTGTATTTTCAGTACTACTTTTGAGTAATTTGCTTCTATCTCCTTAACCGTGCGAGATAGAGCGATTTCGGCAAAATTTTCGACCCGCAGGGTATCTGAGGAGTGTACTCTTTGCAATTTTCAAAAAATTTTCCCCTCCCCAAAAATGGCGGCCATTTTGAATTTTCGAATTTTTGCCAAAAATGGCAAAACACAAATTTGCTTCTATCTCCTTAACCGTGCGAGATAGAGCGATTTCGTCAAAATTTTCGACCCACAGGGTATCTAAGGAATGTAATATTTGCAATTTTCCAAAAATTTTCCCCTCCCCAAAAATGGCGGCCATTTTGAATTTTCGAATTTTTGCCAAAAATGGCAAAACACAAATTTGCTTCTATCTCCTTAACCGTGCGAGATAGAGCGATTTCGTCGAAATTTTCGACCCACAGGGTATCTAAGGAATGTAATATTTGCAATTTTCAAAAAAATTTCCCCTCCCCAAAAATGGCGGCCATTTTGAATTTTCGAATTTTTGCCAAAAATGGCAAAACACAAATTTGCTTCTATCTCCTTAACCGTGCGAGATAGAGCGATTTCGGCAAAATTTTCGACCCACAGGGGATCTAAGGAATGCAATCTTTGCAATTTTCCAAAAATTTTCCCCTCCCCAAAAATGGCGGCCATTTTGAATTTTCGAATTTTTGCCAAAAATGGCAAAACACAAATTTGCTTCTATCTCCTTAACCGTGCGAGATAGAGCGATTTCGTCGAAATTTTCGACCCACAGGGTATCTAAGGAATGTAATATTTGCAATTTTCAAAAAAATTTCCCCTCCCCAAAAATGGCGGCCATTTTGAATTTTCGAATTTTTGCCAAAAATGGCAAAACACAAATTTGCTTCTATCTCCTTAACCGTGCGAGATAGAGCGATTTCGGCAAAATTTTCGATCCACAGGGGATCTAAGGAATGCAATCTTTGCAATTTTCCAAAAATTTTCCCCTCCCCAAAAATGGCGGCCATTTTGAATTTTCGAATTTTTGCCAAAAATGGCAAAACACTAATTTGCTTCTATCTCCTTAACCGTGCGAGATAGAGCGATTTCGGCAAAATTTTAGACGCACAGGGTATCTAAGCAATGCAATCTTTGCAATTTTCAAAATATTTTCCCCTCCCCAAAAATGGCGGCCATTTTGAATTTTCGAATTTTTGCCAAAAATGGCAAAACACAAATTTGCTTCTATCTCCTTAACCGTACGAGATAGAGCGATTTCGTCGAAATTTTCGACCCACAGGGTATCTAAGGAATGCAATCTTTGCAATTTTCAAAAAATTTTCCCCTCCCCAAAAATGGCGGCCATTTTGAATTTTCGAATTTTTGCCAAAAATGGGAAAACACAAATTTGCTTCTATCTCCTTAACCGTGCGAGATAGAGCGATTTCGTCGAAATTTTCGACCCACAGGGTATCTAAGGAATGCAATCTTTGCAATTTTCCAAAAATTTTCCCCTCCCCAAAAATGGCGGCCATTTTGAATTTTCGAATTTTTGCCAAAAATGGCAAAACACAAATTTGCTTCTATCTCCTTAACCGTGCGAGATAGAGCGATTTCATCGAAATTTTCGACCCACAGGGTATCTAAGGAATGTAATATTTGCAATTTTCAAAAAAATTTCCCCTCCCCAAAAATGGCGGCCATTTTGAATTTTCGAATTTTTGCCAAAAATGGCAAAACACAAATTTGCTTCTATCTCCTTAACCGTGCGAGATAGAGCGATTTCGGCAAAATTTTCGACCCACAGGGGATCTAAGGAATGCAATCTTTGCAATTTTCCAAAAATTTTCCCCTCCCCAAAAATGGCGGCCATTTTGAATTTTCGAATTTTTGCCAAAAATGGCAAAACACTAATTTGCTTCTATCTCCTTAACCGTGCGAGATAGAGCGATTTCGGCAAAATTTTCGACGCACAGGGTATCTAAGCAATGCAATCTTTGCAATTTTCAAAATATTTTCCCCTCCCCAAAAATGGCGGCCATTTTGAATTTTCGAATTTTTGCCAAAAATGGCAAAACACAAATTTGCTTCTATCTCCTTAACCGTGCGAGATAGAGCGATTTCGTCGAAATTTTCGACCCACAGGGTATCTAAGGAATGTAATATTTGCAATTTTCAAAAAATTTTCCCCTCCCCAAAAATGGCGGCCATTTTGAATTTTCGAATTTTTGCCAAAAATGGCAAAACACAAATTTGCTTCTATCTCCTTAACCGTGCGAGATAGAGCGATTTCGTCGAAATTTTCGACCCACAGGGGATCTAAGGAATGCAATCTTTGCAATTTTCCAAAAATTTTCCCCTCCCCAAAAATGGCGGCCATTTTGAATTTTCGAATTTTTGCCAAAAATGGCAAAACACAAATTTGCTTCTATCTCCTTAACCGTGCCAGATAGAGTGATTTCGTCAAAATTTTCGACCCACAGGGTATCTGAGCATTGTACTCTTGGTAATTTCTAAAAAATTTTCCCCTCCCCTAAAATGGCGGCCATTTTGAATTTTCAAATTTTTGCCAAAAATGGCAAAACACAAATTTGCTTCTATCTCCTTAACCATGCGAGATAGAGCGATTTCGTCGAAATTTTCAACCCACAGGGTATCTAAGGAATGTAATCTTTGCAATTTTCAAAAAATTTTCCCCTCCCCAAAAATGGCAGCCATTTTGAATTTTCGAATTTTTGCCCAAAATGGAAAAACACAAACTGGCCTTAACCGTGCAAAATAGAGTTATTTTGTTGAAATTTTCGACCCATAGGGTATCTAAGAAATGTACTCTTGGCAATTTTCAAAAAAATTTCCTTTTCCCAATAATGGCGGCCATTTTGAATTTTCAAATTTTTGCCAAAAATAGAAAAACAGGAATTGGCTTCTATCTTCTTAACCGTGCAAGATAGAGTGATTTCGTCAAAATTTTCAACCCAACCAATGCAAAAAGGCATGAAGCTGAAATAAATTACATCTACACTATCAAATATTTAAGCATCATTGATATATTTTACAAATGAAACAGGGTCTTGTAAGACTACTGTACAATTTGGGCAAAAGGTTCATGGGTGGACATTACACATGATAATGTGTGTTCTTCTATGCTATCCTGTTTCTATTCGCATCTACTATCAACAGGGCGGCCTATTTCTAGTTTAGAAGGAAAGAAGAATGCATCGTCTGACGTCATCACTTCCAGCTTATGCTTATCACGTGACACGGACCTGGTCACGTGATACGCATTCAACAATGGAGGTCACGTGATACGCATTTACAATGGAGGAATCGTGTTTTCAACAGAAGTTTTAGAAAAGACGAGTAATTATTACTGTACACACACTTTTTAACTGGCAAGAAGAAATCCAGCATCTCGTCTGTTGGCCTGAAGAATTAGATGACAAGTGGTCATTGAACTCTGCAAATTTTTGCCGGTCATGTGACTTCACAGATCTCAACACAACTACCGGCAAGCAAATCCCCAGGCGTGACTGGTTCAGCTGACAAGAAGTGATGAGTTTTACCGGTACCAGTTCTGGTCAGACTACCGGTGGGGAGCACTAGTGATGAGTTTTACCGGTTCCAGTCTGTACAGACTACCGGTGGGTGCTGTTCCTGTGAAGAAACCCCTTCAGTGGTTGCCAGTGATCAGCCCTGTTTGATCCTGGAACCTCCACCAGAGGCCTTTCCACTGGTGGGACTGTTGGGGATACCGGTTCCGGTCTGTACAGACTACCGGTGGGTGCTGTTCCTGTGAAGAAACCCCTTCAGTTGGTTGCCAGTGATCAGTCCTGCTTGATCCTGGAACCTCCACCAGAGGCCTTTCCACTGGTGGGACTGTTGGGGGTACTGGTTCCAGTCATGTTCCTGTGAAGCTGTCAACAACCCCCCTTCAGTGGTTACCAGTGATCACCCTGTTTTGATACTGGAACCTCCACCAGAGGCCTTTCCACTGGTGTGACTGTTGGTGGTACCGGTTCCGGTCTGTACAGACTACCGGTGGGTGCTGTCCTGTGAAGAAACCCCTTCAGTGGCTGCCAGTGATCAGTCCTGCTTGATCCTGGAACCTCCACCAGAGGCCTTTCCACTGGTGTGACTGTTGGTGGTACCGGTTCCGGTCTGTACAGACTACCGGTGGGTGCTGTCCTGTGAAGAAACCCCTTCAGTGGCTGCCAGTGATCAGTCCTGCTTGATCCTGGAACCTCCACCAGAGGCCTTTCCACTGGTGTGACTGTTGGTGGTACCGGTTCCGGTCTGTACAGACTACCGGTGGGTGCTGTTCCTGTGAAGAAACCCCTTCAGTGGCTGCCAGTGATCAGTCCTGCTTGACCCTGGAACCTCCACCAGAGGCCTTTCCACTGGTGGGACTGTTGGGGGGTACTGGTTCCAGTCATGTTCCTGTGAAGCTGTCAAGGACCCCCTCCTCAGTGGTTTCCAGTGATCAGCCCTGTTTGATACTGGAACCTCCACCAGAGGCCTTTCCACTGGTGTGACTGTGGGGGTACCGGTTCCAGTCTTGTTCAGACCACCGGTGCGGCTGCTCAGAGGGTTCACCTACCAGAAGTCGCAGTGACCATTGACCCTTATCTCCCCAGTGCAGAATTTTGGACCGGTACCAGTCCTGGTCAGGCTACCGGTAGGGTCACTAGCCAGCCAGTGAGGAGGGATACCGGCACCAGTTCTGCTCAGACTGCTGGTTGTGGTCAGAAATCCAGCAAGGGCTACCGGTTAAAACAGGATTACTGGTTACACAGAGTTGCTGGTGACATACAGCAGGGTTACTGTTTACCGGCTCCTGAGTGTTGCCGGTTCCGGAGTGTTAACCGGTTCCTGAGTGTTGCCGGTCCCGGAGCATTGCTGGTTACAGAGGAATCTGTTGTACCCGCTTCCAATCCAGTGCTGACAACAGGTTTGCCGGTTCCGGAGTGTTGCCGGCTCCGGAACCGGAGTGCTGCTGGTTACAAGAAATCTGCTGTTCCCATCCTTACTGGCAAGGAACCATCTTCAAATCCAGTGCTGACATCAGGTTCAACAGTTACAGAGGTTTCTGCCCGGTGCTGCCCCAATTCTTTGGTTGCAGAACCTTCTCCCAGAGCCTACCGGTTTAACCGGTTACAGAGCTGCTGAACCACCACTGTGGACAGGAAGAAGGCAACCTCATATGAGCCTATCCCTGCTAAGAAGTAGTTCACCCAGTTCTGCCAACTCTGGTGAGTTTATGCAGAACTATGGAGCCACCAGGAACCGGTTACAGAGCATTGCCTCGCGTATAACCGTTTAACGCCTGGTACTGGGCAGGTCTCCAGGACTGACTAACAGACCAGCAGAGGTTCCTTAAAGGCCCAAACAGCTGTTTAGGCCAACCAGTGGCAGCCTGAGGAACTGGTTGCAGAGGAATTCTTGGACCAGTCACTGGTCCCGGTGAAATGAACCAGTCAGCCAGCTTACCCTTTCGGGACCCAGCTGGTCAGACAGTGGCTATAGATAAGAGGGAGACTGTCCAGCAGGCATTGTCCACTACCAGTCTACCTCCCCTTATCAGACCTCACACCTTGTAGACTGGCCATCCATTTTGTCTTTTACCCAACCTGGGACCAGTGTCAGCTGCCTCGAGGGGTCCTGAGTTTGTAAGCTCAGCCTTCCTCTCAAGATTATAACCTGTTTTGCCAGTTTTCAAAACTCAAGCAGTGGGTAAAATATCATCTGACCAGGGGCCACCGATGTTATAAATGGCTATGGGGATGAGTGAGGTCTAGTCTGTCACCAGTGTTGACACTACTTTTGGCTAACTATGCCTCCTCAAACTTGGGCCGTCCTAGGGGCTAGCCCAAGTTCGAAAGAAATCTCCCAGGAAGGCTACACCCTCACCTTCCGGAGATGACCGGCTTGACCAGATCTCTAGGCTGGAGAAGTGGCCCAGTACCCTGAGTAATTCAGTTTGGGAAACTTTGAGAACTATATTAACCTCTTCAGCAGGGGAGTGGATTACTTCAAGGTTCCCTACTCCCTCTCCGCTTTCCACCAACAAGGAAGTACCGGAATTCACCTGACCAGAATCACTGGAAAAGGTTATACCGGTCCCCAAGTCTCTCCACCCCCACCTAAGGTGGTGGCTGGAGGAAAGCAATGTGCTGCTAGGTCAACCATTACACCCTCTAAAACAGGCTCTGCAAATCTTTACAGATGCATCAAAAGAAGGGTGGGGATCCCACTTAGACGAGCACACTGCAAGGGAAACTTGGTCCCTTCCAGAAAGCAATTTGCACACAAACCATGTAGTGCTAAGCAGTCTTTCTAGCTCCAGTAGAGTTTCGAACCTCTACTGTAGCAAAACAGTACTGGTAGCTACAGACAACGCTACAGTGGTTGCCTATATCAACAAAGAGGGGGGATGAAGTCGGGCTCCCTGTGTGCCCTACTGTGGAGAATACTGTCCTGGTGTACCAGGCAGCTAGTAACCCTCAGGGCACGTCACATCCCCGGCCGGCTGAACGTGGTAGCAGACAAGCTAGCCTGACTTGGCCAGACCATTCAAACAGAGTGGTCACTTCATCCAGAAGTGTTCCAAAGTATATGCAACCGGTGGCATCATCATCAAGTGGACTTATTTGCCACCACATTCTACAACAAAAACCCACAGTTTGTCCCAGACCCCCAGGCTTGGGCAGTGGAGGCACTCAGCCTATCCTGGGAGGACCTGGACCCATACGCCTTCCCACTGGCAGCCATCTTGGGCAAGTGGTGAAGCTCCAGGACTACCCCTGCAACAGAATAATTCTGATTGCACCAGGGTGGCCCAACATGCCCTGGTTTTGGGACCTGGTAGCAATATCAAGCCAGACCCCACTGTGTCTGCCCAGCATACCCAACCTAGTGTCTCAGCCATTCAACCAGGTCCTTCACAGGAACCTGTCGAATCTGAACCTACATGCCTGGCTCCTAGAGCCTCAGCAATCAAGGAGCAAGGCTTCTCTGAGGCAGTGGCAGCACGAATTGAGGCTCCTCAAAGAAGATCAACCAGATCTGTCTATGAGGCAAAGTGGACCATTTTTACAAAGTGGTGCCTCAGTAATCAGGTGGACTTCAGGGCACCACCTCTGAAGGCCATTGCTGACTTCCTCCTGCACTTGTTTCAGGAGAAGAAGTTACAACCAGGCACTATTGATGGCTACAGATCCGCCATTGCTGACAAACTGGGCAATTCCACCATTAATGTCAGCAAAAATGAGAATCTCACTCGTCTCCTGGATAGTTTCCATAGAGACAGACCTAAGGGCAGGAGGGGCATCCCCTCCTGGAACCTTTCACTGGTTTTACATCAGCTCACAAAGGCTCCCTTTGAACCCCTGAAAGAGGCCTCCTTGAAACATTTAACTTTCAAGACTGTTTTCTTGCTGGCTTTGGGTTCAGGTAAACGCAGGAGTGAGATCCATGCTTGGTTACATAAGAACATCAGACACCAGTCAGACTGGTCTAAGGTGTCTTTGTACCCCTCACCCAGCTTCCTATCCAAGAACCAGCTGGCTAAGGAAGGTCCAGATAGTGTGGCTCCAGTGGTCATCCCAGCCCTGGCACCATCTCTGGATAGGTCACTCAAAGGTGACAGGTCCCTATGTCCAGTTAGAGCCCAGCGCTACTACTTGGACAGGACTGCAGACCTCAGGCAGAATAAGGAGTTAGTCTTTGTCTCCTTCAAGAAGGGTTTTGATAAAGACATCTCACCTGCCACCATCTCCTCATGGATCAAACAGACTGTGGTTCTGTGCTATGAGCTCTCTGACCAGGAGGCCCTCACCTTTCATCAGGTTAAAGCCCATGATGTTAGGGCCTTTGCTGCCTCTAAGGCCTTCCAATCAGGGATTTCCTTAGATCAGATCTTGTCAGCCTGCCACTGGAAATCTCACAACACCTTCACCCAATTCTATTTGAAGGATGTTGCCTGGGCTGACTCGGAGCTTTTCCACCTGGGTCCTGTAGTGGCTTCCCAGCAGGTGCACCACCAGGCCCAGAAGTGAGGGGATGTTGTATATATGTAAATATGTACATATTATAAAAAAAAAAAAAAAAAAAAAACTGTGACTTGCTTCCCTTGGGAAGTTGATTTCTTCTGGGACTGAACTCAGCCCCTCTCTCTCTCTATCTTTCCCTTCTCAAACCGACTCTGGAAGGAAAGAAAAAAAGGGGGGGGGGCAACGTCGGTAGACTCCCGGTTAACCGGTGAGTTGGTGGCCGACCTTGACCTGTCAGGGTTCTCTGACCCTAGGTCAAATGGGCCTGTACTATTTTGTTTTGTTATGAGTTCACAGAAGTCCCTAGCTGCTTACCCGCCTACCAAGCGGTAGTTATTCAGCAATTGTCCATTGGATAGGATGTATTAACGCAATAAAATTGCAAATTTAATAAGTAAATTAAATTTTTATAAGTTAATACCCTATCCAATGGACAGGCAAGGCCCTCCCAACCGACCCCGCTACCAGCTTACTAGGGGTCTAAATCTGTTTAGACAACGAAAAAGATGAACTGACGTCACTCTGTCTGGACAGGAAGCAAGTATGATGCGCCACCTAGCGAATGCACACTACTGACCGGTCCTGCCGGTATTATATACAGGACGTCTTTTTCTGGCGTTTGGCGGGACCGGTCGCGCCGACCGGTAAAGCAATTGTCCATTGGATAGGGTATTAACTTATAAAAATTTAATTTACTTATTAAATTTGCAAATTTTGTCAGTCAACTTGTGAAACAGTAGACATTTCACTGTCTTTACTTTTTCATCATCTGAGATATATGCCTCATTATATGTAATTGCTTCACTGATTCTTTAAGGGGGCTCGGTGGTGCAGCGGTTAGAGTTCACGCCTCCAACCTCTGAGGCCGCCGGTTCGAATCTCAGGCCGGGCGCTTCGTGTTGGAAAGTTGGTTGGTGGTTTACAGTGCAGTATGCACTGGTTTCCTCCACATGTAAACTACCCGTCGCAATATGACCCTGGCTGTTGAACACGACGTAAAAACAAGAAATAAATAAATAAAATTCGCTGATTCTTTATTCTGTAGTTCCAGGATCTTTAATGAATCCAGTGAAGACTCCAGAGTCCAGTCCAGATGTGGTTACAGTGGACAATGATAGCAGTGAGGAGAGCCTGAACAAGACCATGGGTCACATGAGTATTGTGGTGAGTAGACTGATTGATTGCAATGCATCTGTAAAACTATGGGTCACAGGAACATGGGAGTGAGTAAACTGATCGATTGCAATGTCTGCGAAACCATGGATCACCTGAGCATTGTGGTGAGTAGACTGATTGATTGTAAAATCTTTGCAAAACTATTAGTCACAGGAGTATTGGGGTGAGTCAACTGATTGATCGTAATCTCTCATTCAAACCATGGGTCACATGAGTTTGGGGGTGAGTAGACTGATTGCATTGTTTCTGCAGAACCATGGGTCACATAAGTATTGTGGTGAATTGACTGAGTCATTGCAGTACCTGGGCAAAACCACCTCTCAGGTTAAAAGTTCTAATCTCAAGCCTGAACTAAAGTTGGACTTAAAGTAAGACTTTGCGTTACAAAGTCCGTTGAACTACAGTACATAATGGTTGACACTCGGTATGTACTACTTTCTTCCACTCTTAGAACTGTCTGTACAGTAAAACCATGACTATCCCACATTCTATTTTCTGAATATTCAATTTCATGAGTACTAATTTCAATTCTTCCAGTTTGTATTTTGCTGTTGTATTATATTAAAGTGTCTAATTTATTTCTATTACCTTCTATTGTCTGAACATATTGTTGTCTGCCCCTATACTCAAGAATATTGAAGTTCTTTAATATCTTCACAGGGTAAGCACTCTCCACAATCACCAACCCCTCCTGAATCCTCAGACGAGTCTGCAGATGATGAAATGGACACAAATCACTCGTCCAACAACCAGATGCATGATGCTTCTCAAGATATTAGTCCAAGTGTGCAGACTCCATATCATGGTAACCATGGCAATCTACAGCAGCTAAGCGAGGAGGAACAAATAAAAATGGCCATGCAGATGTCTATGTTAGAAGCTAAAGGTAAAGTGGAATATCCCACATAATGAAAATGCTTATAACTTATCACTTGTATGTGACCAATTTCTTCAAAATCAATTTCTGATGGGTCTGCTAAATTTAACAATATTAACCACAATGCATCTCCAGTTGATTTTATTATCACTCATGTTATACATGACTGACTTGTAATTATCTCTCCATGTAAAATGTTTTCAGTTGTTATTTTGTCTTGCTCTCAAATTCTAAATTGATATAATATTGAGCTCTTTCAGAAAATAAGTTTATCAGTTTTTACCCCATCGGGATATTGTTTTCACCCATGGTGTCCGGATGGGCGGACAGGTGGGCGGCGGGAAAAAGTTTGTCCGGGCTATATCTCAGAAACTGTAAGGTGTAGAAAGTTGATACTTGGTAGGGACATTGGTTAGGGGATGTAGGTGTGCAACGTCATGGTGTGTCCTTGATTTGACTTTGCCGCAGTGACCTTGAGTTTAAAAATCTTGTCTGGACTATATCTCGAAAACCGTAAGGTGTAGGAAGTTGATACTTGGTAGGGACATTGGTTAGGGGGTGTGAATGTGGAAAGTTATAGTGTGACCTTGATTTGACCTTTGACCTTGCCGTAGTGACCTTGACCTATAATATCTTCTCCAGGCTATATCTCGGAAACCGTAAGGTGTAGGAAGTTGATACTTGGTAGGGGACACTGGTTGTAGGTGTGCAACATCGTAGTGTGACCTTGATTTGACCTTTGACCTTGCTGTAGTGACCTTGACCTATAAAATCTTGTCCGGGCTATGTCTCAGAGACCGTAAGGTATATGACGTTGATACTTGGTAGGGACATTGTATTGCCACATCTGTATGTATGGGTAATATTCCAAAACTTAAAACATTAGTTTGACCATGCAAAACATATATAAAGATGGGAGAGGTTTTAAATCACTTTGGTATGTTTGGACAATATTCAAAACATCCCAACCATAATTCAACTGTGCATATGTGTGTATATAACAGTTTGCCGAGCAAGCAGACTTGTGGGTTCTTAATCTTTTTGACCTGAAGTTATTTCTGTCAGTCGTGGACTGGCATATTTTTAGGCGGGTTGCATGTAACCAACTTGCCTATTAGATTGGTGTGTCCAATGTCCATCTGTCCTTCCACATTTTCATTTCCGGACTCTAACTCGAAAACGCTTTGTCCAATCGAATTCAATCTTGACAGGGAGATAGATCACCATCATAGCTAGGTTCCTTTTCAAATTGGTGTCATTCCATCTGTTTGTTTGTCTGTTTTTTGTCCGTTTGTCTGTCCGTCAACATTTCCGTTTCCGGACTCTAACTCGAAAACGCGTTGTCCAATCAAATTCAAACTTGACAGGGAAATAGATCACCATCATAGCTAGGTTCCTTTCGAAATTGGTGTAATTAGGTGTGTTCCTTTGTCTGTTTTTGTCCGTTTGTCTGTCCGTCAACATTTCTGTTTCTGGACTCTAACTCGAAAATGCTTTTTCTAATCGAATTCAAACTTGACAGGGAGATAGATAACCATCATAGCTAATTTGCTTTCGAAATTGGTGTAATTCTGTCTGTTTGTTTGTCTGTCCGTCAACATTTCCATTTCTGCATTGTAACTCAAAAACGCTTTGTCCAATCAAATTCAAACTTGACAGGGAGATAGATCACCATCATAGCTAAGTTGTTTTCGAATTTGGTGTAATTCCGTCTGTTCGTTTGTCCGTTTATAGCATAGATACAATTATGTAACCTAGATTACAAGTTTTACCTTTCTCAGCACGTCTAACACATTTACCTTAACTGGGTGACCTAACATTTCTTTCCTTGTTTCAAAATTAATTACAGCAGTCGCTAACCTTATTGCTGCCTGCGCAACCCGGCTTTTGGGCATTTCTGACTCTCTTGTTATTAATTTTGAACCCTGTTATGGGGTGTAGGCGTGGATCATGGTGTGATCTTTAGCTTTGGCTCTGCCAAAGTGTGTTCACCTGCCATATTTGAGACATGTTTCTCTTTGGACAAAGATATATGGATTGCTGCAACTGATTATTATATATACTTTTACATAATTGTGCTATTTTCCATTGACATCTATTCTCCAGTTAATAAATTTTACAGTGTCATAATTTTTAGTTTACTGATAAATGTTGTCATCTTGCTATTGAATTGTCTTGTTTTAATACTTCATCTTTACATACAGTTTCTTTCTCTTAAACATTATTTTCTCTACTTAAACATTAGTTGGACCTTTATACAACTGACACTGCTCTGAAAGTATCCCGATCTTTGTACTGTTTCACTGCTTCTGTATCTCATGGTGTTGGAAAATAATTCCCCACGCTGTGGGGTACGTGCATGATGCTTTTTTTTTTATGCGTGTGTGCGTGCCATAGATTATGTTATGCAAATGAAGACATGTTTATGTTCTGGAATTCTTACTTTGGAAAATGCAGGTTCTGACAATTGTACACTATTATTATATATCTGGAACTAGGATTATATAACTGGAAGTACTTTATGGTTTTTCTTCAAATACAAAGTGCTGTTGGAAATTCTTTATGTACCTATTGATTAAAGTTGTTTCACAAGTTACATTTGCACACTGCTGATACTTCAAATTCCTATGAAGAACAGACCTTGGACATTACTTAGTAGTTTTATGTGAATTTTTTAAATACAAGATATTTTTGCTCAAGAATTGATAACTTTTCAAATGTCATAACCAAACTGAACTTGTTCCAAACATACATTGGTGAATTCATTTGGCCTCTTGAGTGCTTGTTATTTATTGAAATTTTACAGAAGCTGAAAAGAGAATTCTTGCCCAAATCCAGAGTAACAGGAGCAAACACAACAGCGAGTTTAACAAGCAGGGAAACAATGCAAGCTTCTCCACCAGTGATGAGAGAGACACTCTGCAATTCATGCCACACACCGATTCAGTTGAAGCAGATAAGACTCCAGACAAGCAAGAAAGAAAACCTATAGACTACCATTCAGTGGAACACAATGGAGATGAAAATATACAAGAGACAGGACAAAATAACACAGACAGTTCTCCCACTAACATGGAGACAGAAGCTGAAAATATTGTAAACGCCAGTAACAGATCGATGAAAAATAAGTCTGTAAATGAGGAAAGTTCAGACAGCTTTAAAAGTATGGAGGAAGATGGAAAGACTGACAGCCGTGTCATGGATGTTAACATTCTGAGTTCAGACGGAGGGAATAATGAGACAGAGCTAAATAATAGTGACAGAAACATTAGCAAGAGTGAAAGTGAAACTGATGTACAGAAGAGTATAAATGAAAGTAAAGGTAATAGCAGCAATAAAAGTGAAAGTGGTGTTTACACAAAGACTCTAAGTGAAAGTGAGGCTGAGGTGAGTACTACTGAAGTAAACCATTCTGCTCAGGTTTCTTTCGAGAGTGTCAACAAAGAAACGTTATCCAATGGTGAAGAGATGGAGATGAGTAACCATGGTAACACTGATGACGACGAGGTAATAGACAGCAGCTCTGGTGATGAAAGTATAGTTGAGGAAGACAAAGGTGCTCAGGTGTCCTTTGAAAGTAGTGAGAGTGAAAAGGATAGAGTCGCCAGGCAGAAAAATAAACCGAGAGATAGTATGTACAAAGATATTGTTTCATCAGATGAAGAAAATCTTGACACTGAGGATGATCTCCCATCTTTAAATGCAGTAAAAAGGAAAAATCCAAAGAAGAATGTGATAGATTCTGATTCTTCAGAAGAAAATGAAATTGGACATGATTATATAAACGATAGTCTTTCAAAAAATGATCGCAATATCTCTAAAAATGAAAGCACCAGAAACAAGTTGGCAGATTCAAGTGACTCTTCTGAAACCATGCCCTTTGGTGGAGATGAGGAAGTGAAAAAGAAAGATGGAAGGCACAAGCGTTTTGTGGGAAGTGAGTCCGAAAATGAGGACAAAATGGATCAAGAAGAAAGAGAAACTTCGGAGATAAATGTTATAGATAGGTCAAGGACAGATAAAACAAATCTGATTGGAGAAAAGAATGGGACAGAGCAGAACCTTTCATCTCCACAGAAATCAGCAGGTGTGGCGACCAGTGCTATCAATAAAAGAGGTGGGTTATGTTAATTAGCGCATTCAGTTTAGACACTGGTCACAATTTGTGGTGTTATCAGTTTGAAGTGGCTCACACTTCTTGACATCACTTGCTTGCTTGTTGATTTTTGTAATACTTTCATGAATTGTGGCATAGTGTGATGAGTACCTGTTTCATCACTTAAGTTAAGCAGCAGTTGGCTACGTTAGTACTTGGATGGGTGGCTGTCTGAGTTCTAGACCAGGAATGGTATGACTCTGACTCAGAATTTGTTTTTGAAGCCAGACTTTCATAAATTCTACCACACTACTTGTTTTATACCTAGTCTTTTCAAATTTATCAGATATGTTCCCTTTTGTACTGACTGGTTCTCCCCTGTACAATGTTGAATTTCTTTGTGGGTGATAAGTTTAACAGATATATATGTTTTCTGCAGTGATGCACATATTTGACCTTATACATGTTCATTCAAAGTCATCCACATTGTGCCAAAGTACTAGATGTAGCCGATTTTGATCACACTTAAAAGAATAGCCTATATCTCTCATATTATTGGTCCTTCAGGTTTGGCATGTGAAACTAACCTACAGGAAATCATGGCCATGGAATCTTTTCATGTGACAGGGTGTATCCAGTCATGGAAATCCTGGAAAAGTCATGGAGTTCCATTTTGTTTTTCCAGGTCTGGAAAAGTCATGGAAATTGATTCCAGGTTTTGAAAATTCATAAAAAGTTGTGGAAATTAAAAGGCATTCTTGCGTGAAACGGTGTTGTTCCTTTCTTTCATCCAGCATTTCAATAGAAGGATACATTTATATAATCAGATCAAATTTTGGTGTCTTCCACATCTTCCTGTACTGTGACTGGAACCTTGTGCATGGTTCTCAAAGGCAAAACCTGCCTGTCGCACCTTTCCTCGTGGCCTCAGTAGATGTCTCTTTCATGGCACAAAGCATGTAAAAGGTCCTTGATTTTAAAGCTTTGGTCATGGAGAAGTCATGGGAAAGTCATGGAAAAATATTGAAATTCAGTGGATATGTGATCAGATGTAACTTTGGCCCCTTTGTTAAGGTCAATTGGAGTTGGCCAAATTTGAAGTTTTCTGTGTCTCACTTATGATGTAGGTTTTTACTTAGAATCCAAGATATTAAACCAAATTTCAAGGCTTTTTACTTGTTTTGATGAACTATCAGCCATACCCACTGGTAATGTTTAAAACTTTTTAAAGAACTGCTTCTTCACAATGTAAAACATTAAATCTCTATTTTTATCCACAGCACTGACCCCAAGAGACACTCCAGTGGCCAACAAGAGGCGGCGGTCAGTAAATGTGGGACTAACTCCTCAAACCATGCTACCTCAGGGAGTGGCCTCCCCTAGACCAGTGGTCATCAAGGAGGAGCTGGTCTTCTCACCCAGAGCTACAGAGCCAGAAGTGACCACTGCCAAAGCAAAAGAGGACTGGTCAGTAGTCGTAAGGGACCATATATGAGTACTTCGATATGTATTAATCCAACGGTATTGGATCTGAATATTGATACTTGAAGTATCAGTTTGAATACTAGTTTCAACAACTTACTGAAAATATTGTGAAAATATTACTGCAGTTTATAACTAACTTGATGGAAGCATATTTTCCTTTGAGGTGCCCAAAAACCTTCCGTGTTCTGGGATACTGAGAAAGTTGTGTTTTAGAGTTACCACTATCAAAAAAGCCCCCTGAACAGGAAATGTCATTTTGGACACATGGTTAAAATTTACAAAATTTGTGTTTATAATCTTTATTTATTTAGAGATTTATATCTTGTGACAGATGCATTTGAAAGCATGAAACAATATGGTAAACCAAAATATCAACAATAACTCAGTAGGACTGTATGTCGGTGTGTTTTTTTTAAATCTCCCTTTTATTTCATAAAAATGTAAATATACTATACCATATGAAAACACTTGGGTAAGCTTTGCTTGGCATTCGGTGACCGCCACGTACACCGTACATAGAATTTAAACTATGAGGGGAGACCCTCTTTAAACCTATATACTTGCTACCCTTTGACCCCTGGTGACCTAGTTCACTCTGCCATGCGCATTAATGCAGAAATAGTTCATTCTTTTTGTGGCGGTTGAACTCTCAACTCGGCATTTTTGCTGCCCAAATTTTAAGACCTGCAGGTGTTGTGGTGCTCTGTAAGTACGTTTATGCTGTTTTTAATCACTTTTCCTTCATTTTTATTCGATTTTATCGATTTCTGGTGTTTTTTATTGCTTGTTTTGGCAATATTTCTTGTCTTCTTCGTAACTTAGCTCATGTGGTCACGTGGTACGGATGTGGGTTTCCCTTCGGAAATAGTCATTTCCTTGGTGGTTTGCATTAGATTTTTAGTTCTAAATGTTTATTTTCACCTATTCAGGGTATTCTTTCATTCATTCTTCGAAATTCTTCGAATCACCGCAATTTTCACATTTATTTAGCTTTTGTACGAAAACTTCACCAGATCACGTGACTGTGACGTCACATCCAAAATGGAGGTTAATCGTGAACTTTCTGAAGAATAGTCATTCCTTCAGTGAGTACAGCATATTTACTTACTCATTTGCCTTATTATACATCTTTATATTGTGTACTTTGTTTTCAGAGCAATACTTTTTCACAAGTGTCACAAAATTCAAATATTTTTGTTTTTTCACAACTACCTACCATACTCGGTTCCTTATGGATCCTCCCCGAACTACCGGTACTTCAGTTTCTTCTGGCTCGTGTTTTTCCACCTTGCCTTCGGGCTTACTGCCTAGTATGACTTCTTTAGAAGCATGCACTAGTTGGCTTTTGGGGGTTACTCAATCCCCACCGGTGGATTCACGTCCAGTTACTGGTGTGCCTTTACCCCCTCAATCCTGTGTTATGTCATCTTGGTCTGTGAATTCTTCGAATTCTTTGGGTAGACCAATTTCCCAGCAACCGGGTTCTGTGGGTAACTTTCCCTCAGCTCAGCCTATTCAGGCTGTACCGGTGCCGGCAGGCTACCCTGTTTATGACCAATCTTTTCACAGGCCCCCTTATCAGCCTCAGGCTGATTTCTTCAACTCTTTCTCATCTCTCATGTCTTCCATGTTAGATAGGGTACAGGGTATTGCCAACCCTGCTGTTACTCAACAGCCAATGGCTAGTCAGGATCTGTCGCAACCTTCGGGTGCGACTTTTAATGATTCTCAGGACTCACTTCAGACTCAGTCTCAGGTTAATCTTGAGGCTGAGCTGCAGGTCGTAGATTCAATGCCAAACATCCCTTACGTCCAGTCGGTCAATAGGGACTACAGGGAGGCTTTAGACTCTGTCTTTGAAGTCTTATCAGATAAGATTTCCAGGCCTTCTGTTCAGAATCACGATCCCGAGGATTGCTCGGACCTCTACCCCGACCAATCAAAATCCTCACCCATGAGTCTCCCCATCAGCTCTAGACTGAGGAGTTCCTTTAAGATGGCTGATGCGTATCTATCTGATTTGCATTCACGCTCTTCTAATTCGGGAGCTTCCCAAACTAAGTTGAGGAAGTTGGGAATTTTCCCTAACAAACCCTCAAAACTTAGCTTTGCCAGGTACAGACCCATGGCTTCTGATGTCTGGACTGATCTTTTGAAGGATCCGGATCAGGGGTCAGGTTTGCCATCTCCTAAAAAGGAGATTTACTTGTCCAGAAGTACAGCTCATGCCCTTGAGAAGAGTCTTAGGTCAGATTTAATGATTCTGAATTCCCTAGACTTCTATCGAGAGGCTTTAGCGGTCAATCATACCAACTTAGTGAAGTTGGTTGACCAAACTGAGTCTAATCTTTCTCTGGACATTCAGCAGGCCTTGGACGTCGATTCTTTGCTGATCAATCAGGTGAAGTTTCACTTAATTGATTTGTTGGCTTCCATCACCCATTCTATCTCTACTGTGACCTTGGCAAGGAGGGATTCCTTCCTTTGCTCAGTCCCTAAACATGTGCCAGATCATATTGTTAGGGACCTTAGGTCTCATCCTATCTGTGGTCCTTCCCTCTTTGGTGAATTTGCCCTGAAGGCTCTTTCTTCTCACACTAAAGAGTATAAGCAGGAACAGTTCCAGACTGTCTTGACTAAGGGAGTGTCCAAACAACTTTCTGCTTCTGCATCCAGGGGCAAGTCTTTCAAAAGACTACAATCCCAAGATAGGGATTCTCAAGATAGGAAATTTCAGAAGGGTTCTACTTCTGGTTCTGGTTCCTTTCGAGGTTCCAAGAAACCACGTGGTGGAAAGTCTTCCAGGGGTAGGGGCAAAAAGCCCCAACCTCAATCCCAACAATGATGTCCTACAGGAGGTAAGAGTGACCTTGGAACTCTCCAAGGTCCCACTCATACCTCCAGACCCCACCACTTTGCCAGTGGGAGGTCGACTGGGTTATTTCCATCTCAATTGGAAGTTCCTAGGGGCCCATCCTTCTGTTATCAAGACCCTGGAATTTGGACTTCAGCTTCCAATAGGTTCAGTTCGAATTCCGTTATCCAGGGTCCCTTTGATAAACAGTCACTATTCTTCCCTAGAGAAGAATCTAGTTCTTTGCCAAGCTGTTGTGGATATGCTGCTCAAAGGAGCAATCCAGGAGGTCAGGGATTCCTCATCCCTGGCTTTCTACAGCAGACTTTTCCTTGTGGCAAAGAAGACTGGAGGATGGAGGCCAGTAATAGATTTGAGTCATTTAAATCTTTATCTGGACTTCCCCACTTTCAGGATGGAAACTACTCAGTCCATCAGAAACTCCCTTCAAGTTGGCCAGTGGACAACTTCTCTGGACCTCAAGGATGCATACTTCCACGTTCCCATGGCTCCTACGGTTCACAAACTGCTCAGATTTCAAGTCTTGGGCAAAGTGTACCAGTTTGTGGCTATGCCTTTTGGCCTAGCCACAGCTCCCAGGGAATTCACTACCTTAGTCAAGGAAGTGAAAAGGATGGCCTTGAGGTTGGGCATCTCAGTTCACATGTACCTAGACGATTGGCTTATCAAAGCCAACAGTTGTCAAGAGGCTCATTCTGCAACTCTAACTTTGTTGGAGTTGACTCACAAGCGGGGGTGGAATGTAAACAGGGAGAAGTCAGATTTGCTTCCAAAGCAAGTTTTCACCTTCCTGGGCCAGGTTTTCGACCTGTCCAAGGGGGTTTGTTATCCAACAGAGGCCAGGTTCCTGTCCATTCAGGAGGCTATTCATCCTCTGCTTTTCAACCCCCTTACTACTCCATGCCAGGCTATGCACCTTTTGGGTCTACTAGCTTCCACAGAGAAGTTAGTACCTCAGGGTCGCCTTCATATGCGACACCTTCAATTTCATCTCAGGAGAAATTACAATTGCCACCTAAAAGGTGCCCTGGATTCTCCATTCACCTTGGACCCTTCAGTGAAGGTTCATCTAAGGTGGTGGTTACTGAGGAACAATGTCATGGCGCAAGCTCCACTGCACCCACCCAAGTATGTAACATCCATTTACACGGATGCCTCAGCTCAGGGTTGGGGAGCTCATTGTGCTCACATGATTGCCCAAGGTCATTGGTCGACTCAGCAGTCCAAACTGCACATCAATGTTCTGGAGCTCAAAGCTGTGCTCCTGGCTCTCAAGACTTTTGTACCTCAGTTATCCCCTCATCAAAGGATTATTCAGGTAGCCTCAGACAACACCACTGTCTGTGCTTACATAAACAAACTAGGGGGCACCCGCTCCTGGGACCTGTTTGCCCTGACTTGGCATCTGTTTGCCTTCTGTCGCAAGAACAAGGTTGTTCTTACAGCAAGACATGTTCCAGGGGTCATGAATCTTGTGGCAGACCAACTCTCCAGGTCTCAACAGACCCTTCATACAGAGTGGTCCCTCAATCCCAAGATCTTCAGGTGGCTGTCACAAATAGACTTCCAACCTCAAATAGATCTTTTTGCAACAAGATTCAATCACAAGCTTCCCCAGTATGTTTCTCCAGTGCCAGATCCCAAGGCTCTGGCAGTAGATGCCCTGGAGATGAATTGGTCCGAACTTCATCTCTACTCCTTCCCTCCTACAGCTCTTTGTCCACTTGTGGTCAAGAAGTTAATCAACTCTCAGAGCTGCAGGATGCTTCTTGTGGCCCCTCTCTGGGAAACCAAAGAGTGGCTTCAAGATCTATTGGCACTGTCAATAAGAAGACCAATCGCTCTTCCTCTAAAAGAAAATCTCTTAAAGCAACCTCATCTCGAGGTGTTTCATCAAAATCTAAGGAGTCTAAACCTTCATGCCTTTTGGCTGAAGTCTCCTTAGAGAAAAAAGGGTTTTCTCAGGAAGTGACTTCTAGGATTTTGAGTCCTATTAGAAAGTCTTCTAAATCAGTGTATGAAGCAAAGTGGAACGGCTTCTGCACTTGGTGTGAGGAACATGGCTTCTCTGCCATGCACCCTACTGTCCCCATCATAGCTGAGTTTTTCCTGTTTCTTTTCTCTGAAAAGAAATTACTTCCTCAGACTATAGAGGGATATAGGTCAGCTCTCTCCATGAAGCTTGATGCAGATTTGGAGTTGGGTTCTAATAAGGAGCTCAAAAGACTCATTCAGAGCTTTTACAAGTCCAGGCCTAAGACTTCTCGTCACATTCCTTCCTGGGACTTGACCTTGGTTTTGCAGGCTCTTACCAAGGCTCCTTTTGAACCTTTGTCTCTTGCTGAGCCAAAGTTCCTCACTTGGAAGACGGTCTTTCTTATTGCCCTTGCATCTGGAAGAAGGAGTGAGATTCATGCCTTTACTTTTAAGGGTTGTTCTCACTCTAAAGGATGGTCAAAGGTCATCCTTAAAACAGATCCTGCTTTTCTGGCTAAGAACCAGTTAGCTTCAGAGGGTGCTTCAATTTTTTCGGAAATTGAAATTCCTGCTTTGACTAAGTGCCTTGGTCAACAGGATACTGAAGATAGGTCTCTATGTCCTGTCAGAGCCCTTAGACATTATTTGTCTAGGACTTCTGACCTCAGGCAGGGTAGATCTCTTCTCTTTGTTTCACTCTTGAAGTCAAAACAGGGTGATATCGCTGCCCAGACGATTTCTAATTGGATTAAAGACTTAATCCATTTCACCCTTAAGAACTGTTCCACTGAGAATGCATCTCTTCATGGTGTCAAGGCTCATGATGTAAGGGCACAGGCTGCGTCCTGGTCCTTTAAGGGTGGAATTCCACTCCTTGATATCATGAGATCCTGCACGTGGAAGAGCCATTCCACCTTTACATCCTTCTACTTTAGGAATGTGGCTCTCAAGAATCTTGAGGATACCTATAGATTGGGAGATATTGTGGCTGCACAACGTGTAGTCTCCCTTTCTACTTGATCTTCCTTTTTCTTGATCCTTTCTGGGGCTTCTTAGCCTCAGAAGGGGGGGGGGGGGGGGGGGGGGGGGGGGGGAGTATTCCTTTTTTGGGGACTTCCTTTTTTGGGGACTGTGCTTGGTAGTGTACTTTTGGCACATCTTCTGGGTTTTGACACTTTAGTGCTTATCCTCTTAGAGCTGACCTCTTGGGTATAGACAGCAGTGCTGAAGGTAATAAGTAGTTAACTACTTCACACTTAGTCAAGTTCCACCTTCATCACAGGGGTTTCGGTTATGCACCAGGAATTTTCCTTTTTTAGTGCACTTTAACCATGGGTGGTTTCCTCCTTAGTCTGTCTTTTTTCCCACCATCCTTCCATGTGGGCATTCAACCCAAGTGTTTTCATATGGTATAGTATTTTTACATTTTTATGAAATAAAATTTCATATTTTTAAATGTAAAATCCATTTTTATGAATAAAAATGTATATACTTACCATATGAAAACAGCAAATCACCCTCCCGCCTGCCCCGCTTTTAGGCCTTTTTCCAGCATCTAGGTTTATTCACAAAAAGAATGAACTATTTCTGCATTAATGCGCATGGCAGAGTGAACTAGGTCACCAGGGGTCAAAGGGTAGCAAGTATATAGGTTTAAAGAGGGTCTCCCCTCATAGTTTAAATTCTATGTACGGTGTACGTGGCGGTCACCGAATGCCAAGCAAAGCTTACCCAAGTGTTTTCATATGGTAAGTATATACATTTTTATTCATAAAAATGGATTTTACATTTAAAAATATGAAATTTTATACTCTCTCTATAATTATCTAATCATATTTTAATGGACAGTATTTTGGATAATTGCTGTATTCATCCTTTTTTCTCTCCTCTCAGACTAAGTGATATGAAGTAGGCATTTAATCTGTGAAAAGTTAAATTGGAACAAAAAGTGATCAGAGTCATTTTTTGTCAGGTTTTCTGGTGAAGGTGAATTAGAATACAAGGAATTTGAAAAGCATGTGGAGTCCAGGTTTGTGAAAACTTTTTCATAGATGTACCAAGTGTATTTTGCAAATATTCTCACAAAATTAACCTCAAAAGAGGATTATATTGATAATTCTTAAGTCACGTAACTGTTAGATGAGAAAAACATTCTCTGCCCAGTGAAAAACTAGGGCAGGGTCATTAAGACTGGTATCTCAGTATTAAGACCATTGGCGTTTACATAATTATGGGCAGGCATAGAAATAAACACAAGTCTGGTTGTTCAAGAAGTCGACAGAAAGAAGAATTCAGAGAAGCCCAAGTATTGGAAGAATCAGTGTACACACAATGGTGCAAAAGAGTTGGCATTCTGGCACTATTCAAAATATTTTTGACTTGATGCATATCTTCTTATGAAACTTGAAAACAACTTAATCTCCATCCAGTCAAATTAACGGCTTTCACAGGGGGCTCGGTGGTGTGGTGGTTAGGGTGCTTGCCTTCAACCTCTTAGGTCGCCGGTTCGAATATCGGCCCAGGCGCTTCATGTGGGAAAGTTGATAGTTTCCTACCGATACCTGGTGGTTTACAGTGCAGAATCTTGACCAACTAGTATGCACTGGTTCCTTCACCCATAAACTACCTGTCGCAATATGACTCTGGCTGTTGAACTCAATGTAAAACAAAAAATAAGTCTAAATCTATAGGCTTTTACAATAAAAATAACAATAAGAGACTTTGGTTATGATGTATATACCTGGTATTTAAGTGCTCTTACTTCTTTAAATGAGCCAGTTTTTATGGTAAAGTCTGTTTGTTTACATTAGCAGCCTTATTTTGCAGAAAATACTTACCTTTGATTGGTACTAAATGTCAAAGCAACCATATTTCTTTCCAGAATGTTGTATACTCGCACAAAAAGTATTTTATGATACAGTGACCTTCAAGGTAAAGCAAATAATTGGGCTTGTCATTATTGGCAATAAATCAGTTAATTGAGGCAATTCCCAGCACTACATTCAGGTAGATCTTTGTTAAATAGAATTTCCCTTCAACTGATTATTGGATCCTTAGGATGCCTTTCCCCTGTAATTTCCCGTTATTTGAGTCCTTAGTTTATTTTGAGTATTTTGACTTGCTTGTCTGTCTAGTTATGAATTAATCTGCTTCAATTGTATTTGTGTTTTAATCTTTCCAGCTCCACCATTGCAAATTCTACGAGGATGTTTGAGGATGTTGCTAAGAACATATTCCCTGGTTCAAGACCAGAAACAAATGATGTAGTTGTGAAAAATTCTGGTAACTTCTCTTTCTTTCTTTATTTTTAACCCCACAGCCCTTAAAAGGTTTGCAGGTATTGTTACCCCACAGCCCTTAAGGGCTGTTGGGGTATTGTTTTCATCCATGGTGTCCGGAGGGGCGGGTTGGAAAAAGTTTGTCCTGGGCTGTATCTCAGAAACCGTAAGGTGTAGGAAGTTGATACTTGGTAGGAACATCTGTTAGGGGGTGTAGGTGTGCAACGTCATGGTCTGACCTTGATTTGACCTTGCTGCAGTGACCTTGAGTTTGAAAGTCTTGTCCGGGCCATATCTCGGCAACCGTAAGGTGTAGGAAGTTAATACTTGGTAGAGACATTAGTTAGGGGTTGTAGATGTGTCGCATCATGGTGTGACCTTGATTTGACCTTGCTGTAGTGACCTTGACCTATAAAATCTTGTCTGGGCAATATATCGGCAGCCAGAAGGTGTAGGAAGTTGATACTTGGTAGGAACAATGGTTAGGGGGTGTAGGTGTGCAATGTCATGGTGTGACCTTGATCTGACCTTGGCATAGTGACCTTGACCTATAGAATCTTGTCCGGGTTATATCTCGGAAACCGTAAGGTGTAGGAAGTTGTTACTTGTAAGTGACATTGGTTCAGGGGTCTAGGTGTGCAACATCATGGTGTGACCTTGATTTGACCTTGCCGTGGTGATCTTGACCTATAATATCTTGTCCGGGCTACATCTCGGACATAAGGTGTAGGAAGTTGATGTTTGGTAGGGACATTGGTTAGGGGTGTAGATGTGCAACGTCATGGTCTGACTTTGATTTGATCTTTGACCTTGCCGCAGTGACCTTGAGTTTGAAAATCTTGTCTGGGCTATATCTTAGAGACCGTAAGGTGTAGGAAGTTGATACTTGGTAGGGACATTGGTTTGGGGGTGTAGGTGTGCAATGTCATGGTGTGACCTTGTTGTAGTGACCTTGACCTATAAAATTTTGTCTGGGCCATATCTCGGAAACCGTAAGATGTAGGAAGTTGTTACTTGGTAGGGACATTGCTTAAGGGGTGTAGGTGTGCAACGTCATTCTGTCACCTTGATTTTTGTCACTACAGTTGTAAAATCTTGTCTGAGTTATTTCTTTGATTTTATAAGGTGTAGAAGGGTGACACTTGGTAGGGACATTGGTTAGGGGGTGTAGGTGTGCATCATGGTGTGACCTTTAACTTTGGCTCTGCCAAAGTGTGTTCACCTGCAATATTTGAGACATGTTTCTCTTGCGACAAAGATATATGGATTGCTGCAACTGATTGTTACATGGTACTTTTACAGCATTGTGCTTTTTCCATTGACAGCTATTCTCCAATTAATAACTTTTACAGCTTCATAATTTTTCGTGAACTGATTAATGCTGCTATCTTGCTATTGAATTGACTTGTTTTAATACTTTATCTTTACACACATTTTCTTTCTCTTAGATGATATTTTCTCTACTTAAACATTATTTGGAGCTTTTTATAACTGACACTGCTCTGAAAGTATCCAGATTTTTGTACTGTTTCACTACTTCTGTATCTCATGGTGTCGAAAACTATTTCCCCAGGCTGTGGGCTACGGGCATCTCTGATGCTATTTTTTCACCGTGGCATCCAGTTGGGTGGTGGGGGAAAATATCTTGTCAGTTGTATCACAGAAACTATAAGATGCACGATGTTAATAATTCATAGGGATATTGGTTGGGGATGTAGGTTTGCAATGACCTTGATTGGACCTGTAATCTTGCCGTAGTGACATTGAGCTTTAAAGTATTATTTGGGCTATATCTCAGAAATCATAAGGTGTAGGAAGTTAAAATTTGGTAGGGACATTGGTTGGGAGGTGTAAGTGTGCAACGGCATGGTATGACCATGATTTGACCTTGACCTTGCTGTAGTTACTTTTAGTTTGAAAATCTTGTCCGAACTATATCTCAGAAACCGTTGTGTTTTTTTGTGTTTTTTTTTTTAATTAAACTGTTTTATAGTGATATGCAGAGGAAATCACTGATATCAGTTATTAAGATGGTTGTATAAATTTCTAATATTTAGAGTATATCTCTAGATCTAGCCTCAGAAGAAATCGCCGATTTCAGTTATTTATGTGTTTGTACAAATTTCCAACTTTTAGCATGTATTTGTAGATCTGGTGTCAGAGGAGAGCAGTGAGGAGTCTGAATCAGAAGAAGAACTAAGTGCTGAAGAATTGGAGCGATATGCCCACTGTGTACGAGAAAGCAGGTGGGTAATGACAGAGTTTTCCAGAACAGTTATATCTCTTCAAGCCCTTACATGTCAATGGTTGACAGCCAGATGTATTGGTACTCATCAGTGCCATGACTGTCAGCTTAGCAGTCAACACCCATTTATTGTTATTTACTTTCCTTGAAATATATAATTCAAAACGCTTGGTACTTTGAATATTGTTGATTAGAACATTCTGAGAATATTATAGATGATGGGAACACTTGGAGTGTGAGTTTTAATAAATTTGTCTGTAAAATTTTTTCATGTTGTAAGTTCCTTTAGTATGGTTAAATGCGGCTCTATTAGTGGCAAAGGAGTTAAGTAGAACTTTACTGCATGGATTTCTGCTGCAGTAAAATGATCTCTGGAAAAGTAGAACCATTGTATAATTCAAATTTAGGTATACGTGAACTAGTTTTGAAATTCTGACATCAGAACGTGCTTTATTTTTTTGCCAGTATAAGTGGAAGGATGTCATAAGTAGAACCAGTTAATGTAGATAAGGGCTGGGCAGGTAGCAGATTTCCCATTATAGTATCCTGCCTGTGTGAAACCGTACCGATTCTGGGATACCAAAAAAAAATTGCGTTCTAGCTAGGGCTGCAAGCGAGCCCGAAAATGCGCCTCGATTCCTCGTTTTAGAAGAATCGATTCGGACTCGGTTAATCGTTTGATTGTCGCCCACGAAATAAACTTCTTCATATTTTAACATATCACGCCTTATAAAATGGTTACAAACCACACAACAGGAAGGAATTTTAATAATTTATTGAATTTGGGGGAAAAGACGCATTTATATTGCAAAATATAAGAAACTTTAACCATCTTTATATTGCGAGATTTGAGGCGTCTTTGAAATACGTTATATTAAAATGCCGTCTTATAAAACGTTGTTACACAAAGAATTAAAGCTTGCAAATACTTAAAATATATAAATATTGAAATGGAAATGCCTTATATTAGTAAAATATATAAATATATTCATATATTTGAAGAAAAAATAGAATTTTGTGGTTGATTTTGCGTCTTTGTTTAGTTGTTTTCGAAAACCCGGTTCACTTTTCTTGCCTCGAGTATTTAACTGAATCGTTTCGTTTCCGAGTAACCGAAGAATCGTTGCAGCCTTAGTTCTAGCATATCCCCAATCGAATAGGCCCATTACATGAAGTAAAATTTGTGGAAACAAAACATTGCAGTTCTTCTGAAAGAAATCACTATAAAAGTGCTAAAATATACAAAATATGATGAGAAGTTTATAATTTCTTCAGGTTGGAGGTTTGTTTCTAATATTTCTCAGAATATTATATACTGACATTCGAAATACCGGTTGTCAATACGGTATTCAAGTGAATTGGTCTTGATAACGAGATACCTGTATTACCGACCCTGCCTATAAGGAATACATTTACCAAAGTTATACAGACTTGATTATAGATATAAATTTGAGGTTTTAAGTGTCTGCTTGCTATAGTTTGTGTGACAAGCATATTTTTTTTCCAGGAAATCTCTTTTATCATAGTTTTGATTTAACATTATGAATCTGTATTCAGTTGTCGTGTGTAACTTTACAGGAAGCAGTACAAGTCAGGTGACCTGCACAATGCCCTGGTTCTAGTACGTGAGGCTTTACAGATCTATGCAGAGGATGAACAAGTAAGGAAGTATGCCCTCAAACTGCAGAGGAAGGCAGCAGAGGCTATGAAGGCATAGAATAGGAAGTCATTACCAAGAGCTTAGAAGTATAGATGTACGCAAAGAACAAAGTGAGGTGTGATTGTATAAAAAATCACTGATTATTGGGTATTGCTTATGAAAACCAGGGCTGTGACAGGCTACTCTGGAATGTCAAAACATTCTATGTTAGCAACCAAGTACAAATTAGTGGTTAAGGTACTCCCAAAACCATTTTCACAATGTTTACATTGAGAAAATATTGAAGGCATTTTGGTTGGGGTCATAAAGTCCTGGGGAAGGTGATGATAATCAGGATAGGTTACCAGATCAATCTTGTAGTTCCCAGAGATACTAAGGGTTGGGATGCATTTCAGTTTTCCTGCCTTTTTTGGCACTTTCTATCCCGACTAGCAGATTTTAAAGTGACCTCTGTCCTGACAGTTCTTAGATATCAAACCAGGCCTCAAGTTGGCTGCATGTATCAGTACATGTGTTCTGAATGTGTTCAAAGTAAGACTTTATTTATATTGGTCACATTTATATTGATTCCATTTTTTAGAACTTGACCCCGGGCATTAATTACTACTCACGTAATTGTAAATACACAGTAGAATTCCCTTTTCAGTGGCCTAGTGATCAGTAACTTCGCCGTGTAATCACAGGCTGTCACCTCTGTGGGTTTGATGTCAACAAGTGGCAATGTTTAGGACCTGTCCCAGTATCACTCTAGTTATTGAATGGGTTATAAAACCCTAAACTTTAATAGAATTATATTCCTCACCCCTTGAAGTTTCAGTTAGCAGGGTTCTGCTTTAGATAGACATCAATACATGTGTTCAAAATGGAAAGTTCATCAGAACATGTTTGATCTATTTGTTCAAAGTAATATAAGTATGTCTGTGTGCCAGATGTTTTTCAAAATATATGAGGTGTTCGTATGCGTATATAACCAGATATATTTAAATTATGGATGGGTCAGTGGCCCCAGTATCCAGAGTATTTCACCAAAATACTGTGATGACACCATAAGTGGGATCTTTTTTGTTTTCAACACGTCATTGATGGAAAACTTAAAATATTGGAAACAAATCCTAAATCTGAAGAAATAGCAGACTTTTATCTCTTATTTTTGTGCATTCGGAGACATAGTGATTTTGTTGCAGAACTGTCCTGTTTTGGTTCTGTGGGTTTCATTTACTATTACTAGGCCTATTTGATTGGGGATGTACCAAAACACACCTTTTTTTCAGAATCCCAGAATTGGAACTTTTTTGCATTGGCAGGATAGCATAGCAAAAATTATGCTACCAACCCAATCCTTAATTCAAATATTATAGTTTTTTTTTATCCATTTACCATTAGTACATTTATGTATTCAAAGTAGATAGTTGTATATCTGCTAAACATTTATTCTAGATGTTTTAAAAATACATTGTGTTTACCCATTGGAATATTTATGTAATCAAAATAAGATAGTTGTTCACCACCAGTATATGTATACCCGATGTATAAAAAATCAGATGGTTTTCCTAGACATTTTACATATACACCAGATGTGTTCAGAATAGGATAATTATTTGCCCAATACTACATGAATATCAAGTGTATACAAAGTGTGATTTCTCAGATGCACAGTATTTTTTTGCATTTTCTTTACCATTTTGTGAAATGCTAATTCCGCCACTCCTATTCATAGACATACCCTGGCCTTGCTTGTCTATGTAAAGAGCTTATGTCAGGGTAATTTCAATTATTTTATATTGTTAATAAATTTGTAATTTTTTCTGTGTAATTACGCCTGTGACCTTAACTATGCATCAGTGTTCAAAGTGACATATAAGCCCCATTGCAGGGCTAGGTAAATATTGTGCTTGTTTATTGTTTTGTGCAATTGTAAAACATACTACTTGTCACAATAATAAAATAAAATCTGATGCGTTTAAAGCTGACTCCCAGTGAACATAACATATATGGAAACCTGATATTGGTTTACATGTTTGAAATTTGTGTTTAAAATTGAATGTCAAAGTAAATTTACATTACTATTGGTGCTGTGAACTAATTTCTAGAGTTAGAAGTGTGATATTCTACACAATTTGCTGTCAGAATTGATGACAAGAAGCAACACATCCTCTGGAGGCCTAAAATTATCAGCAAAATCATTATTGTGAGAAGAATGTTGCATAATTCAGAGTAGGGCTCAATAAGGGAGGTTTTCTTAGTGGTAATCATGACAATCTGTAAAGAATTTGGCATGTCTTACTCCATTTTGGAAAAAAAACTAGTGATTGATAATTGAGAAGTGATGCTGTAGTATGACTTAATTTTTACAAAATAACCTTACCATTCCTAAACACAGCTCTGCACAGTTTTCCTCTCACCTACCTACTGGATTGCATCTGTTTCAAGGCCACAGAAAACTGGTATTGTTTTTTAAGGCTCGCGCTTCTAGAGATCACTTTTTTTTTCTTTTTTTTTTTTTTTTTTTGTGGCCGGAGTTTCATGAATTGTGGCGCAGTGTGATGAGTATTTGTCTGCTCACTGAAGTTAAGCACCATTGGGCTACGTTGTTACTTGGATGGGTGACCGTCTGAGTTCTAAACCAGCTGTGGGATATGTCTGAGTTGGACTTTCTTTGTGTCCCCAGACTTTCATAAAGTCTAATGCACTACTCGTGTCTCTGATGGCTTTGCGCTTGCGCTGGGGGACCAAAACACCTTTTGGCCTTGTTTGTGAGATGATTACACTACTAACTATGGCAATATTAATGATCCCATGGTATTTAGATTATATTTATTTTGTTGCTAACACTTCAGACATCAGGTGGGAGATCAGTGCTGTAGCAGTATTGTGTTATTAAAAATAAGGAAATTATTAATACTCAGATGTAAAATTGATCTTTATATATGATATGTTATTATTTCAATAAATTTTATCACAGTGATTTTGAAATTTGCATATATAACCATAAGAAAAGAAATGTCAACTTCCCTTCTGAGATATCTTTCTAGACTTGCTTGCATTTTTCCTAAACTTGCTTTACAAGAAACCTTGGTATCGAACATTATACCAAGGTTTTTGTTGTACTATCATCAGGATACCTAAAGTTTAGTTGAAGCTGGTCTATTCCCTGCTGTCACTGTCAATTAAAGCTAGCAGAATAAATGTTGTCTTTTCTGGATTGAAAACTTGGTATCGAACATTATACCAAGGTTTTGTTGTACTATCATCAGGATACTAAAGTTTAGTTGAAGCTGGTCTATTCCCTGCTGTCAGTGTCACTTGGAGCTGTCAGAATAAATTTTGTCTTTCCGGGATTGAGTTTTAGCTTGTTTGCACACATCAAATTCTGAACATTAGGAGAACTGTTCAGGCTGTCCTGACCAAAGGCTGCAATGTTGTAGCTCACAATAATTGGGGTTTTACATCCTTTTCAGCAGCTGATGCCATATTAGGACAGATCCTCAGTGAATCCCACATGTTGAATTAATGTCCACAAAGTTTAGAATCGAGTAATTAAATGCCAACTGGTTGAGTATGTGGCCACTAAAGCCTTTTGATTTTTTTTACGATGGATGAACATCCCAGTTCTCAACTTGGAGATGGCAGAATGAATTCTGTCTTTTCTGGATTGAATTTTAGACTGTTCACACATTACCACTTCTTAACCTCATTAAGAAAACTGGCTTAGGATGTCAAGAAAAAGGGTCCTATCCCCAGTGGCAGGCTAAAGAACCTTGGGAATATTTATACATTGTCATCCTTGAGCCTCTGTCTTTTCAGTTAGGGGATTGTCACTCACTTGAAAGCTTGGGCTGTACTTTTGCAGTTGGATGGATGAAATAGTGTTTTTATTGCGTTAATACATCCTATCCAATGGACAATAGCTTATCCGGTCGGCGCGCCAAATGTCAGAAAAAGACGTCCTGTGTTTCCACCGGCTAGGCCGGTCCAGTACTGTGCACTCGCCAGGTGGTGTGTCGTACTTCCTTCCTGTCTAGACAGCGTGACGTCATGGCATCTTTTTGAATTTTCGTTTGGCGCATGTACTTGCTGCATGGATTATCTGAGCAAAATTTAATTTTCAAAGTTTTTGTGAGAACTCTTTACTACTTCATTTTATTTTACGTTCTTAGGATTCTAGAAGACTTATAGACCATTATGTCTTCTCCCAGTCAGCGACGGGGTAGTTGTGGCCATATGATGGCTGGGTTTGACTTTCACACAGTATGTGCCCGCTGTCCTGACAAGAAAAAAGGACAGGATTCTTGTGTAGAAAAGCCAGGTTCTGACTGCCTGCATTGTAATTCTCTCACCCCAGAGCAGTTGGCTCAGTTTTCTACACCGTCGTGTAAGATAATAAAGGAGACGGGAATTGAAGTCTTCTACTCCAGCTAAGAACCCTCAAGCGTCTGATGCCACTCTCAGTCCCACCCTTGTGGACCCAGCCCGAGTGTCGGTAGTGGGGGTCGTGGATGGCCAGAGCACCTGTAGGTCGCCTTGCTTGAGTGAGCAGCCGGTAGTGAAAAAGAAAAAGAAGGACGAAAAGAAGGCTACTAGTTCCAAGTCTGTGAAACCAGAGAAGTCGGGCAAATCTACCTCTCACCGACCTTCCTCTTCAGACAGTACTGACCAGAAACTGGAAGTCATGGAACAAAAATGGTCGGACCGGTTAGAAGCTCTACTTCTTGCCAAGTCATTGGACCGTCCTCAGGAGCCAGTCGTCTCAGCTGTGAAGGTCGCACCGACCCATGCTCCACCGGCCAATGTTGTCAGCACACAACCCTTTTTGAAGCCTTCCGACCAGCCTTCACACCGACCTTCCTCAACTTTACCGGCTACCAAACCTGCCAGTTCAGCTGCTGCCTCAAAGGCTGGGTCAGACACTTCTCAACCCTCTCAGCCACCGGAAACTTCCGGAATGACCGGCCAGTCTGTCTTACACAAACACATGTCCAGTGCTTTTGACTCTACTAGGAGGGATGACCCCTCTAGCACTTCGGACTCAGACAGTGTAGCTTCCGACCGGCCTGTAGTTGACCTATACCCAGAAGAGGGTGAACTTTCCGATGAACATGATGTTTCCTTTACTGATCCTGACCAATCTCTCTCAGAAGAGCAGTCCTATAGGGAAACTATGAGAGGGATTCGGTCATATATGGGCTGGACCCACATCCCTGACATGGATTCTGGCACCAAATTATCGGATGATAACCCCTTCGCGGGACCCAAGCTACAGACACCCGGAAAAGTTTCTGTCTCCCTCCCCACCGACGAGTGGTTATGCAGCAAACTGAACAAACTCAACCTTACCCTAGTACAGGGCTATCCATCCCATACCACGGAAGCAGGAACCCTCCAGAGGGACCAGTTTGTCCGTACAGCTAAATCCTAAGAAACCTAAGAAAGACTAGTGACTCTGTTAAATCCTGGCATACCGGATCTTCCCGGTTAATTAGTACCTACTTGAGGATAGCCCGTCAGGCCGGTATTGCCTCAAACCCACCTCTGTCCAGACCAATATCACAAGAGAACCTCAGGAAGTGGGAAAGGTCGGCAAGAGAGTCCTCTGTAATATGCAACCAGGCTGCTGGATTCAATTGCTGCCTTCTTAAGGTCCAGCAGAATATGCAAACCCAACTCTAATCTATCCGGACAGAGTCCAAAGGCAAGTCTTCGAACAAGATTGCAACAGCTACTGATGAATTACAGTTCCTGTTAGATTTTAATGCCGGTGTTTGCCATGCCATGGCGAAAGCTATGGAACATTTGACTGACTTTGTGTTTGTGAACATTGCTAATTCCACTTTGTTGAGAAGAGACTCCTACCTGTCGTATCTCAAGGCCGGGGTTAAAGCAGATACTTTAAATGCTCTTAGAGCAGCCCCTCTGGATCTGGATGCCCTCTTCCCTGATAAGATTGTCAAACAGGCAGAGGAAGATATAGCAGCTTTCGATAGAAATCGCTCCGGATCAGTATACAAGAAGGGTAGATACCACCCGTATGAGAGACAGGACAAGAAGTCGGACATTAAAAAGTCAAACCGACCAGCTTGGAAGAACATCTCTTCTCATGGGCACCGCAGAGGGAAAGGCAAACACCAATACTCCACCCGACCAGCCAAGGGCCAGCAGCCGTATAAATGACAATTAATGTGTAAAAATGTTACAGGCACGGCTGCTGGCCGGGAGCTCACCACAGACTTTTAACTATTTCACCTTTAAATGTAAAGCCTCTTGTTGTTTCAAGTGTTCATACTGCGCCCGGGCATTCCCAAAAGAAAGAAATAAGTCCCGGGTCAGCAGGTTGTCATTACACAAATTATGCATTAAAGTCTGTGAAAAGTGTTTCTTGTGTCACTCAATTGTCTTGTGCTCAACCTGTAATAAATGTCAAAAATGTTGCCTCAAATCTGCCTGTAGGGGCCAGACTTCAGAACTTTTGGCAAACTTGGCTGGATCTGGGTGCCGGTCCGAAAATAGTACAAACCCTGAAGGAGGGTTACACCCTCCCCTTTCGGATCCGGCCAAATCTCGCAAGGTCTCCCACAGTCATAAGCTGCTATGTCAATCCCCACAGGAACAGCTACCTGATGTAGGCATTACATCAGCTTATAGACAAAAATGCTGTGGAACTGGTTCACAACCAGACCTCCCTAGGGTTTTTCAACCGGCTGTTTTTGGTACCCAAACCCAACAACAAGTGGAGACCCATACTGGACCTAAGCAAACTGAATCTGTTCCTCAAGGTGGAGATATTCAAAATGGAGACACCAGAAACCATCAGAGCATCCCTCCAGCAAGGGGAGTGGGTCACCTCGATAGATTTCAAGGATGCCTAATTCCATATCCCAATACAGGAACAATCCAGGAAATATCTAAGATTTCATATCCAGGGCCGGACATACCAATTCAAGGCACTCCCTTTTGGTCTGTCCACAGCGCCTTTGGAGTTCACTGTAATAGTAAAGGAGGTGAAACTGATGGCCATACACAAGGGTATAAGAATCCACCAGTACCTAGACGACTGGTTGGTACGGGCCACCTCCCACCAAGATTGTCTCCAACATACTCGAACATTGGTCAAGATGTGCCAAGACCTAGGCTGGATGGTGAATGTAGAGAAATCAGAACTAGAACCCAAGCAAGTTTTCGACTTTGTAGGTTACCAGTTCGACCTCCGGTCCGGCTGGGTCCGACCCACACCAGACCGTTGGCAAAGCCTTCAAGAGAAAGGCAGTTCATGTCCGGTCCGGCAGTTCATGTCCTTGATAGAGTTGCTGACAGCCACAGAAAAGCAAGTTCACCTAGGCCGACTGCACGAGACCCATACAGTGGCACCTCAAAAACAACTGGAGGATACCGGAATCCTTAGAGAAGGTCATTCCAATACCCAAGTCTCTGCACCCACATTTACGATGGTGGCTGAAAGAGGGCAATGTGCTCCAAGGTTAACCATTACACCCAGTAAAACACGCTCTGCAAATCTTTACAGACGCATCAAAAGAAGGGTGGGGCGCTCACTTAAACGGGCGCATTGCAAGAGGGGTATGGTCATTACCGGAAAGCAAGCTGCATATAAAGTATCTGGAACTGAAAGCAGTATTCCTGGCTCTAAAAGAGTTCCAAGACCTTTGCTCGGGCAAGATAGTCCTGGTAGCAACAGACAACACAACGGTAGCAGCTTATGTAAACAAGGAAGGAGGCATGAGGTCGGGCCCACTTTGTGCCCTATTGTGGAGAACCTTGACTTGGTGTACCAAGAAACAAGTGACTCTCAAGGCCCGACACATCCCAGGTCACCTAAATGTAGTAGCCGACAAACTATCCAGACTGGGTCAGACCATCCAGACAGAGTGGTCTCTCCTTCCAGAAGTCTTCCAAATCTTATGCAGCAAGTGGCACCGGCCTCAAATAGACCTATTCGCCACGAGGTTTAACAACAAGTTGCCTCAGTTTGTGTCACCGGTACCGGACCCCCTGGCAATAGCAGTAGATGCTCTCAGTCTGCCATGGGAGGATCTGGACGCGTACGCCTTCCCACCGACCGCCATATTGGGCAAAGTGGTGGAGAAGTTACAGGCCTCCCCATACAAGAGAATCATCCTGATTGCTCCGGCGTGGCCCAACATGCCCTGGTTTTGAGACCTAGTGACCATGTCCAGTCAGGTCCCCCTCAGTCTGCCCAACTTGCCCAACCTGTTGATACAGCCCTTCAATTAGATCCCTCACAGAAATCTGACAAATCTGAATCTCCATGCATGGCTCCTAGAGCCACATCAAGCAAACTGTGATCCTATGTTATGAGCTCTCTGATCACCAAGCCCACACCCTGCATCAGGTGAAAGCCCATGATGTCGGGGCCTTTGCTGCGTCTAAGGCCTTCCAGTCGGGAGTTTCCTTAGACCAAATTCTATCAGCCTGCCACTGGAAGTCAAATAATACCTTCACACAATTTTACTTGAAGGATGTGGCCTGGGCCGACTCCGAGCTCTACCATTTGGGTCCTGTAGTGGCTGCACAGCAGATCCACAAATAACCCAGGACCTAGAGGAGATCTGTAAATATGTAAATAGTTGTACATATATAGTTAAGAACAAGCCAAAAAAAAAAAAAAAAAAAAAAACTGTTGTGCTTCCTTCGGGAGGTTTATTCCTACTTCTTATGGGACTGAACTAACTCCCCTCTTCCCCTACCTCAGAGCAGGTCTGCTAAAAAGGGGGGGGGGGGTCAGTCGGTTTGGACAAATGGGCCGGTTCCTATTAACCAACTATAGCCTTAAGGGTTTCTGACCACAAGGTCAACCCGGGCCTGAAAGAAAGTCAGCTGTTATTTTGTTTATGAGTTCACCTGAGTCCCTAGTAACTTACCCGCCGACCAAGCGGTAGTTATTCAGCTATTGTCCATTGGATAGGATGTATTAACGCAATAAAAATGCAAATTTAATAAGTAAATTAAATTTTTATAAGTTAATACCCTATCCAATGGACACACAAGACCCTCCCAACGACCCCGCTATCAGCTTACTAGGGGTCTAATAGGTTTAGACAACAAAAAAGATGCCATGACGTCATGCTGTCTAGACAGGAAGGAAGTACGACACGCCACCTGGTGAGTGCACAGTACTGGACCGACCTAGCTGGTGGAAACACAGGACGTCTTTTTCTGACGTTTGGCGGGCCGGTCCGCGCCGACCGGATAAGCTATTGTCCATTGGATAGGGTATTAACTTATAAAAATTTAATTTACTTATTAAATTTGCAATTTGAGTCCTGTGGTACATTGAGTTATTGCAAAGAGTACAAATATACAATACAAAAAGATCATAGCATCCTTCCTCAAATATACAATACAAAAAGATCATAGCATCCTTGAATTCCAAGTTGCTGTTGCTCTTCAGGTTGAAAACCCAAGGCCACAAAGATGAAAGTCAATTGATTAAATGACAGTAGTATTCAGTCTAGTTGTAGCAGGGATTAAAATAAACTTATAAAAATAGTATGTTTTGCTTTTTTATACCAAATACTTTAGCTTGTGGTCACGTAACTAGTAGAACTCTATGGGGCCCTATTAAGACATAGGGAGTTGTTAAACTCTATGTAAGTTGAATTGTCTAGAACCTCTTTTGGAGTAAGAAATGTAGAATATATCACTTCGGGGAACTAATAAAATTCTATGGGGCCCTATTAAGACATAGGGAGTTGTTAAACTCTATGTAAGTTGAATTATCTAGAACCACTTTTTGGAGTAAGAAATGTAGAATATATCACTTTGGAGAACTGTTTAACATAAGACAAAATAATCAAAGTTTGTACCAGTTTTGCATCAAGGGAGATAAAGAGGCCTGATGTCTAAAATACCAAATATATAAAGAATTTCGCACAACCATAGAAGGGGGTTTCTTGACTGGCCAGTTTCTGAAACTGTGGTATTTCTTCCTGTATGGCCTGTCATGATCAGGCAAATATGAAGAGATGGATTTCAAAGCATGTCTTTGAAATCTTAACCAGAAAACACTGAAATTTGTAAGTTTGGGTGTTACATCATGTTCAACAGCAAGGGTCATATTGGGACAGGCTCTCAGCATTGTCATGGGAGTCGAAGCTGCACAGAGGTAACAACCAGTGATTAGATGCAAACCTGGTAACCCACAAGGCCACTGATTACCCCTGAAAGCAGTCAAGTACATTAAATTATAAAATTATACTTTCTCAAGAAACTGAAAATAATTCATTGACTGTTCTGTTACTCTTGTCATTCTTCGAGCAGAAGCTATGTTTTAAAGCAAAACATTAGCTTTTTATTGCGTTAATACATCCTATCCAATGGACAATTGCTAAACCGGTCGGCGCAGACCGGCCCGCCAAACGCCAGAAAAACACGTCCTGTGTTTCCACCGGCTGGCCGGTCCCAGTACTGTGCATTCGCAAGGTGGCGCATGGTATTTACTTCCTGTCTAGACAACATGACGTCATAGCATCTTTTTCGTTTGGCGCGTGTACTGTGCAGACGTGTTTTCATCATCTCCAGATTTTTTAAGGAAAAGTGTGCATTATGACGGATTTTCAACCTTTTATGTGGATATTTTCAGTGTAGAAGTTTTATCTACTGATCAAGCACGGATATACAGTTAGAAATCTGCTGGAAACGCTCCCTAGTTGACTCAATTTTATTTTGATAGGGCAGTAATCGACGAGAATTATGAAGGCAGCCATTTTTGCTAGTTTCCTCCCATTCAACCATTGTGTTGTTAGGGGCAGATCGACTTTATTGAGGAATTATGGATTTACTATTTGCAGGTATTTTTATCCGTGTCTTTGTTTGAATATAACCTTCCAGCTTCTGTCACCATAGTAACGTCTTAGAAATCACGGAAACCTCAGTCTATGTAGTTTTGAGCACTGTAAATAGAAGGAATTCCCCAAGGTGCATTCTTCATCAGAGCGCACTGGTACAGACTTCTCTGCTGTAAAGCATCAGTCACACCAGCCCAGCTCGAGTATTTTTCATCAGAAGCAAGAGATGAATTCTTCAGATTTCTTCAGAGCGCACTGGTCCAGACATGTTTGCTGTAAAGCATTAGTCGACCGGCAAGCTTATATATATATATATATTTATTTATCTACACTGGAGGAATTCCATCAGAAGAGCATGAAGTCTACTATTGTGATATCAGTCCCTCCCTTGCGGACCCGGCTTTGTTGTCGGTAGTGAGGGTTGTGGATGGCCAGTTCACTGGTTTTATCACGAAAGGAAGAAGGAATTTCATCTACAAATCTTCAGAGCGCACTGGTCCAGGCTCCCCTGCTTTTAAAGCATCAGCCGGCCGGCCAGCTTAAAAGAACGCGACCTCTGACGTCATATCCAGTCAGCCAATCGCGTTCCTTCCTTCCAACTCACGAAGCTGGTCACGTGTTTTCACCGACCAGGAAGGTCGGAAGTGTGTTCTTCAGAACTCACGTCTACTGTGACTACAGTCCCTGCTTTGCAGACCCGGCCTGGTTGTCGGTAGTGGGGTTTTGTGGACTGTAAAGTTGCCGGTAAAGCATCGCACAAAGAACGCGAATACTGACGTCATCCCCAGTCAGCCAATCGCGTGTCCTTCCGAACAATCACGAAGCAGGTCACGTGTTTTCCCCGACCAGGAAGGTCGGAAGTGCGTTCTTCAGAACTCACGTCTTTTGTGATTCCAGTCCTTGCCTTGCAGACCCGGCTTCGTTGTCGGTAGTGGGGTTGGTGGATGAGCAGAATACTGCGTATTTGCATGTTTAAGTATCACAAAAGAACGTCACAACTGACGAGCTCCAATCAGCCAATCGCGTGTCTTCCGACCAGCAAGCTGGTCACGTGACACACCGAACACCAAGTGTTTCTAAAAATAGTTCACAAGGGCTTTCCCAGCAACTGTCAAATCTACAAATAAGACGTGCGATTAAAGATATTCTTTAATTAATGGAGGAAACCTACAACAAGCTGAATTCAACACAGATGATAGTTGTAAAATTGCTTTAGCAACTGTGTACAGAGTGTACTGACTGGTAACACAGTTTTGTACACTTCAACAACTGGTTACAGAGTGTACCGACTGGTACTGGCTACACAGCCTTGTACACTTGCTTTAACAACTGGTTACAGAGTGTACCGGCTGGTACTGACTGCACAGCCTTGTACACTTGCTTCAACAACTGGTTACAGAGTGTACCGACTGGTACTGGTTACACAGCCTTGTACACTTGCTTTAACAACGGGTTACAGAGTGTACCGACTGGTACTGGCTACACAGTCTTGTACACTTGCTTCAACCTACTGGTTACAAAGTCTACTAACAGGGTGTTGGCGACACAGTCCTTACTGTACAGTGCATCAACCCAACTGGTTACACACAAAAAAAAAAAAAAAAAAAAAAAGCTGGCTAAATATAGACCGGTAGCTGTCAAAATTCATGGATGACCCCAGCCTGCCAGTTTTTTGTTACAGAGAATTACTAGTTACAGTAAAGTACCGAGTATGGAGCCCGGGTACCGGACAGAGTTACCTCAGGTTTATTTGGTTACAGAGAATTCTTAGACCAGTCAGTGGTCTTGGTGATATGACAGGGATATGACAGTGTCCCTTATCACACCTCTCAACAACCTGTTATCGGTGCTGGACTTGACTGCAGAGATAATAAATTTTGTCATCATGTCCGGCCAGGGGTCAGACATCTCACAAATGACAATTGCTCTGTAAATACTGCACCTTGCAGGCTGCTGGCCCGGGGCGAAGAGTCTATTAATGTGAAAAGTTGTGTCAGCCCCACCGGACCACAATAAGAACAGAGAGACTGTTAACCTGGATCATTGTCACCAGACCGGACCAGGGTCCGGAGGGACAGAAAATGTTGGTCAGAATACCAAATGTCCCAAATGTGGCACACAGTCTGCCTATAGGTTCCAGACTAAGCCCTTTTTGGGAACATAGGAAGCCTTGGGGGCTGGACCCTAGGTAGTACAACTGTTGAAGGAGGGATACCTATGTCCATATACCTATACAAGAACAATCCAGGAAATGCCTGAGATTTCACATCCAAGGTCGGGCATACCACTTCAAGGTCCTGCCATTCAGTTGGTCCACAGCTCCTTTGGAGTTCACCGTGATACCAAAGCAGGTGAAATGGATAGCCAAACACAAGGTTTTAAGAAGCCACCTGTACCTAGATGACTGGTTGGTGAGAGCCAGATCCCACCAGGCTTGTCTCCAACATGCACAGGAACTAGTAATAATGTGTCAGCAACTGGGTTGGCTGATGAACTTAGAGAAATCAGAGCTGGAGCCCAAACAAGACTTCGATTTTGTAGGCTACCAGTTCGACTTCAGTTCTGATCGGTTCCGACCGACTCTGGACTGATGACAGAACCTTCAAGAGACTGTTAAAACTGCTATCCCTACCGGCTTGCCTGGTCCGGGAATTCATGTCCTTGATAGGTTACTAACATCTACAGAAAGCATGTTAATCTAGGCAGACTTCATATGAGACCCATACAGTGGCATCTCAAAAACAACTGGAGGGTATCCAGAATCACTGCAAAAGGTGATCCAAGTCCCCAGGTCCCTGCACCCCCATTTACAATGGCGGCTGAAGGAAGACAATGCACTTACAGGCCAACCATTACACCCAATAAAACATGCTCTGCAAATATTTACAGATGCATCAATAGAAGGGTGGGGCGCTCACTCAGATGAGCACTTAGCAAGAGCAACCTGGTCCCCTCCGGGAAGCAAGTTGTATATGAACTATCTAGAACTTAAAGCAGCCTTTCTGGCTTTAAAAGAGTTCCAAGACCTTTGCTCAACAAGATAGTACTTGTAGTACTTGTAGCAACTGACAACACCACAGTAGTGTCATACATAAAGGAAGGAGGAATGAGGTTGGGCCCACTTTGTGCCCTACTATGGAAAATCTTGACCTGGTGTACCAGGAAACAAGTGACTCTAAAGCACGACACATTCCAGGCCGGCCTAATGTGGTAGCAGACAGGCTGTCCAGGCTAGGCCAGACCATCCCAACAGTGGTTTCTCCTTCCAGAGGTCTTCCACTCTATGCAGTAGGTGGCACCGGCCCAAAAAAACTTATTTGCCACGAGGTTCAACAACAAATCGCCTCTGTTTTGTGTCACCGGATCCCCTGGCCACAGCAGTGGATGTGCTCAGTCGGCCATGGTAGGATCTAAAAGCATACACCTCACCATCAGCCATATTGGGCAAAGTGGTGAAGTTGCAAGACTCCCCATGTAAGAGAATCATTCTGATTGCTCCGGGGTGGCCCAACATGCCTTGGTTTTGGGATCTAGTGGCCATGTCCAGCCACATCCCGCTGAGCCTGCCCAATCTGTCCAGCCTGTTCACAGCCATTCGATCAGATCCCTCACAGAAATCTGACAAATCTTAATCTCCATGCAGGGCTCCTAGAGCCTCAGCAATCGAGGAGCAGGACTTGTCTGAGGCAGTGGCAGCAAGAATTGAGGCTCCTCAAAGGGGGGTCAATCAGATCAGTCTATGAGGCAAATGGGTCATTTTTACCAAGTGATGTATCATTCATCAGGTGGACTTCGGGCACCACCTGTAAAGTCAGTTGTTTACTTCCTTAGGTACCTGTTTCAGGACAGGAAGTTGCAGCCCAGTACCATTGATGGTTACAGGTCAGCCATTGCTGATGGTCTAGAAATTTGCCCATCAATTTTAGTAAGGATGAAAATCTCACTCGTCTCCTGGATAGCTTCCACTGAGACAGACCGGAGGGTAACCCCTTCCTGGAACCTTTCCCTGGTTTTTGCACCAGCTGACAAGGTTCATTTTGAACTAATTAAAGGCCTCCTTGAAGCATTTGACCTTCAAGGCAGTTTTCCTCTTGGCCCTGGGTTCGGGCAAGCGTAGAAGTGAGATACATGCTTGGCAAACAGCCCAACACCATTGATGGTTATAGGTCACTCATTGTTGATAACCTGGAAATTCACCCTTTAACATCAGTAAGGACGAAAATCTCGCTCGTCTCCTGGATAGTTTCCTCAGAGACAGACCCAGAGGCAGGAGTGGCATACCCTCCTGGAACTTCTCACTGGCCGTGCACCAGCTGAGACTCCTTTTGATCCAATCAAGGAGGCCCCCTTGAAGCATTTGACCTTCAAGACGGTATTCCTCTTGGCCCTTGGGTCGGGCAAGTGCAAAAGTGAGATTCATGCCTGGCAAAACTGATATTTTGGACACCAATCCGATTGGTCAAAGGTGTCCCTGTATCCATCACCCAGCTTTCTATCCTAGAATCAGCTGGCCATAGAGTGTCCAGTGTGGCCCCTGGGGTTATAACAGCCCTGGCCTCGACTCTGGATAGATCCCTCAAGTCTGACAGGTCCCTCTGTCCGGTCAGAGCATTATGCTACTATTTGGACAGGACCTCAGACATCAGGCAGAATAAGGAGGTGGTTTTTGTCTCCTTTAAGAAAGGTTTCAACAAAGACATCTCACCTGCCACTATCTCCTCTTGGATCAAGCAGACTGTGATCCTATGTTATGAGCTCTCTGACCAGGAGGCCCACATTTAACATCAGGTTAAAGCCCATGATGTCAGGGCCTTTGCTGTTTCTAAGGCCATCCAGTCGGGAGTCTCCTTAGATCCAATCTTGTCAGCCTGCCACTGAAGTCACAATACCTTCACACAGTTCTATATGAAGGGCGGGGCTTGGGCTGATTCAGAGCTTTACCAATTGGGCTCGGTAGTGGCTGCTCAGCAGATCCACAAGTGGCCCTTAGATTGAGGAGATTTGTATATATGTATAAACAGTTTCTTCATGTACATAAGAATTAAGTGTGGCGTGCTTCCTTTGGGAGGTTTATTTGCATTCTGGGACTGAACTCATCCCTCTCTTCCCCTACCTCAGAGCAGGTCTGCAAAAAAGGGGGGGGGCGACGGCGGTATAGCCCCGGGTAACCGGCTGCTGGCAACCGACCATGGCCTTGCAGGGTTTCCTGACCTTAAAGTCAACCCAGGCCTGGACCTATAGGTCTACTGACGAAGTCAGCCTAGACCGTAGGTTTAAATTTGCTATTACTTGTGAGTTCACATAAGTCCCTAGTAACTTACCCGCCGACCAAGCGGTAGTTATTCAGCAATTGTCCATTGGATAGGATGTATTAACGCAATAAAATTGCAAATTTAATAAGTAAATTAAATTTTTATAAGTTAATACCCTATCCAATGGACACACAAGACCCTCCCACCGACCCCGCTATCAGCTTACTAGGGGTCTAATAGTTTTAGACAACGAAAAAGATGCTATGCCGTCATGTTGTCTAGACAGGAAGTAAATACCATGCGCCACCTTGCGAATGCACAGTACTGGGACCGGCCAGCCGGTGGAAACACAGGACGTCTTTTTCTGGCGTTTGGCGGGCCGGTCTGCGCCGACCGGTTTAGCAATTGTCCATTGGATAGGGTATTTACTTATTAAATTTGCAAATTTGATAATCTAAGCAGCCAGTCCATATAAAGGTGCTCCGCAGAAGCACATAATTCTAGACCTTAGCACTCAGTAAACGTTGGAGCGGATGCAGGACTTCATTACTCAACCTTAAACTGACCAAAATTCATACATCTCACTTTCTCCACTCACCTGTCTTCTTGACAAAAGCGGGGAAGTTGCGGCTATGTATTGACAAATGCGCACTTTGCCACAAGAAGGGGATTGGTAGTGAACCTTGTGTGTTGAAAGACTGTGAACTCTGTAACTCACTGACTTCTGCTTAGAAGTCACAGTTACCCAACCCCAACCTTGTTGAGATCGTAGGTGAGGTGAATACTCACGATGCTGTCAAGCAGAAATCTCCAACTACCTCTGATAAGAGGAAGATGACTCCTGTTAAGGACAAAGAATCCACCAAGAAGAAATCTGCTAAGTGCAATACATCTGCTGAATGCTGAAGAAATCCAACATCTTCAAGCTAAGTGGTCAGAACAGTTTTCACGTGTTGATGTTATGCTGCTGGCACTAGATTTCAACCTCATAGCGGTCAGCCAATCTTTCAAAACATTGCAATGCCAGTATCACCCAAGAAAGTGAACACGCTTGAGAGAGACCTTTTATACAGTCCAGATCGGTCAGTCAGGCCTCAAGCGAGCCAGTTACCTGTTCTGGTGAGATGGTTTGTACCAGCCGGGCCCCTGCCACTGTTCACCAGGAGGGTCGACCTGCTACTTAAGTTTTTGTTGAGATGTCGGTAGTTCAACCTACAGGACCAGTCAGCCAGTTTACTGCCAGACCTGTCCCTGCTGGTACCTACCAGGAGGGTCGACCTGCTACCTCAGTTACTATTGATGCACATAAACTCTCTGTAACCGGCTCCAGTAAGATGCCAGTGTTACAGCCTGTTGGAGCAGCCAGTCAGACTACTACCACAACAGGTGACCAGTATTAGTGACAAACCTCTGCCTCCAACTTCTTCCGGTGCTGCTTCTTAGTATACTCACCATGACTTTGACCAGTAATCTGACCCTGCTTCCCCTGTCCATCCTCTTGAGGAAGAGGGAGAAGTGAGTGACCAGGAAACCAGTACAGCTAAACAGGAACCCTATCAGGTTATACCAGAAGACCAAAACTAACTGGAAACCATGAGAGGGGTCTGATCTTATATGAGTTAGAACCAGGTGCCTGAGTTTGAGAGCTCTGCCTCTTTAGAGGATGACAACCCACTTGGTGACATTTACCCTTCATTTAATGCATTTTATCTAAGGAAAAGTGTTGTTTTGAAATGGAAAACCTTGTTACCACATATAACTTCCCAAAGACTGCTTCAGTGAGGTAATTATACTTTAGTTACACCCATTCCAAGTCCAAGATTATCAAATAACCACAGTGGTTTTCTGTGTCATGTGACCTTTCTTTTCTATTCAAACTATACTATTGGTGACATATATCCTTCATTTAATGCATTTTATCCAAGGAAAAGAGCTGTTTTGAAATGGAAAACCTTGTTACCACATAACTTCCCAAAGACTGCTTTAGTGAGGTAATTATATTTTATTTACACCCATTTCAAATTTTGAAGTGGAGAAAAGTTTATGGCGGCCATATTTAAGTCCTCTTCACAAATTTTAAGACCACTACCAACTAGTCTTAAAATTAAGCCATTATTTAAGCCTAAGATTGGTCTTAAGTTCTTTGTGAATACAACTAAGACAAAAGTCTTTCAAATTTTCTGCGAAAGTTGAGACAAAAGTCTCAACTTTTAGCCTAAGCCCTGGCTAAGACCTTTCGTGAATATGGGCACCAGCTTTCTGGACAGTTCCACAAGACATTCAGGTTCCTGGCCAATTCCACAAGACAAGGCATCTGGCTTTAGTTGCTGCTTAACAAAGGTGCAGGACAGCATGAACTCTCAGTTGAAGGTGATTCAAGCTGAGAAAGGCAAAGGCAAGTGGGCCACCAAGACTCAAGAGGGAACTGATGAGCTAGCCTTACTAATGACATTCAATCAAAGCATTACACACGCTATGGTGACCAACTTCACTCTGTTGAGACGTGACAGTTTTTAAACCAGAACAACTTGTGGACAATTATGAGACCTTTCAATGTAGCTTGTTTTACTGTGAATCATGTACCTTCTGTTTCCTAGCAGCCGCAAAAGAAAGGGTTAAGTCCAATGATTGTAAAACAAATTAAACATGTGAAAGGTGTTTCATGTGTAGATTAGTTGTCTTCTGTCCAACCTGTCACCAATGTACTCACTGTTACTCAAAATCCGCCTGTAGGGGCCAGACTGAACCAGTTTTGCAAAACTTGGGTCATAAGAATCCTTAAGGAAGGCTACACCCTTCCCTTCCAGAACTGACCAACTTTGACCAGATCTCCAATAATGATAAGTGGCTATGTACATCCCCACAGGAACAGCTATCTGATGGAGGCATTACATGCACTTATTCAAAAGACTGCAGTAGAAAAGGTCACAAATCAAACATCTCTGGCTTTCTTCAGACTTTTTCTGGTTCCAAACCCAACAACAAATAGAGACCTATTCTAGATCTGAGCTCACCGAAAGAATATCTGAAATCAGAAACATTCAAAATGGAGACACTAGAGAGCATAAGGACTTAATTGCATACAGGCGGATTTTTAACATCCGCAGCTTTCAAAGACGCTTATTTCCATATACTAATACAGCCACAGTCCAGGAAATACCTGCGTTTTCAAGCTGAGGTTTAGGTCCACCAATTCAAAGCACTATCATTTAGTCTATCCACTGCTCCAATGGAACTGACAATGGTAGTCAAGGAAGTCAAACTGTTGGCTCTAAGCAAGGATATAAAAATCTGCCAGTACCTAGACTGGCTGTTGAACGGGACGTAAAACCCCAACTTTGACCTTTGGCCAGTACCTAGACGATTGGTTGATCAGAGCCACATCCCACCAAACTTGTCTCCAGGATACCCAGACCTTAGTAGCTCTGTGCCAGGAATTAGGTTGGGTGGTAAACATGGAGAAGTCCAAACTGGAACCCAAGCAGATCTTCAGTTTCGTAGGTTACCAGTATGACATTAGAGAGGGCAAACTTAAAAATTCAGGAGCTGCTTGACAGACCTTGATGCTGGGTCAGGCAACTTGTGTCACTCCTAGGCCTATTAACAGCTACAGAGAAAGAAAACAATGTGCACATAAACTACTTCAAACTTAAAGCAGTCTTCCTGGCCCTAAAAGAGTTCCAAGATCTCTGTTCAGACAAGGTGGTGCTTATATATAGCAACAGACAACACCACATTTGTTGCCTACATAAACAAGGAAAGAGGCATGAGGTCAGACCCTATGTGTGCCCAAATATGGAGAATCCTGACCTAGTGCTCCAGGAAACGGGTAACTTGCATTCCTGGGTGGCTGAATGTGGTAGCAGACAACCTATCCAGGCAGGGCCAGATAATTCAGACAGAATGGTCTCTTCTTCCACCCGTCCTTCATTTGATATCCACCAGGTGGCACCAACCTCAACTAAACCTTTTCGCAACGAGGTTCAACAGCAAGTTTCCCCTTTTTGTGTCACCGGTTCCAGACTCCTTAGTCTGGGAAGTAGATGCACTCAGTCTACCTTTGGAGGACCTGGGCCCATATGCATTCCCACCAGTAGCCATTCTGGGCAAAGTAGTGGCTCAATTAAGGGACTACCAGTACAAGAGAATCATTCTCATTGAACCAGGGTGGTAAAACATGCCTTGGTTCTGGGATCTAGTAGCCATGTCAAGACAGATTCCCGTGTGCCTGCCCAATCTGCTCAAACGGCAGACTCAACCATTAAATCAGACTCCAAATAGGAATCTACTGAACATAAATCTCCATGCCTGGTTCCTAGAGCCTCAATGATCAAGGAGCAGCATGAATTGTGGCTTCTCAAAGAGTCCCAAGCAGATCAGTCTGTGAAGTGAAGTGGACCGTTTTTACAAAGTGGTGCCACAGTAAACAGTTGGACTTCAGGGCACCACCTATAAACTCCATAGCCAACTTCCCCCTGTATTTGTTCTAGTACAGGAAGTTACAGCCAAGTACAATAGATGGCTACAGATCAACCATAGTAAAGAAACTGGGAAAATCGCCTGTTAATGTCAGCAAGGATTAAAATCTCACCCGTCTCAGGTAGCAAGTTTCCATAGAAACAGACCTAAGGGTCGCAGAGACATTCCCTCTTGGAACCTTTCCTTGGTCTTGCCCCAACTGACAAAGGCTCATTTTGAAATCCTTGTAAGCCATGTGAGCTCTTTCATCCGAGCCCGGTGGTGGCTGCCCACCTCCTTGAAGCATTTGACCTTCAAGACTGTCTTCCTCTTAGCTCTGGGTTCTTTCAAACGCAGGGGTGAGATTCATGCTTGGCTACAAAAAAAACCTTAAGACACTTTGCTCCAAGGTGTCTCTCACCCTCACCCAGCTTTCTCTTGAAAAACCAGCTGGCCAAAGAGTGTCCAGACAGTGTGGCCCCAATTGTTATTCTGGCCCTGACTCCAACGCTGGACAAATCACTCAAGACTGATAGGTCACTTTGCCCAGCTAGAGCCCTACTCTGTTATCTGGACAGGTCCTCAGACCTTCGACAGAAGAAAGAACTGTTCTTTGTATCCTTCCAGAAAGGTTTTGATAAAGATATATATCCTGTTAGGGCCTTTGCTGATTCGAAGGGCTTCCAGTCAGGAGTTTCCTTAGAACAGTTACATCAGCCTGTCATTGGAAATCACACAACACCTTCACACAGTTTTACTTGAAGGATGTAGCTTTTGCTGATTGTGAGCTCTTTCATCCGAGCCCAGTGGTGGCTGCCCAGCAGATCCACAACTAGCCCATAGATAAGATACCAGCTTGTCACCTTACTGAAGGGTTTTCAAGGTTGCAGTGACCTGCTCCAGCCTAGCAAGAAGTCACTTCTTCTTTCCTCTCCAGTGACTGAACTCATACATCTCTTCACCCACCTCAGAGGAGACCTGTAAAACGCGGGGGGTGGTGGTGGGGCAACTGGCCAAGGGTACCAGCCAATGTCCCTCAGAGACTGTTACTGTCTCGTTTTAGTTCAATTTTAAGCTCCTAATAAGCTACCCACCTTCCAAGCTGTAATTATTCTAGCTAATTGCCCATTGGCAATAAAATTGCAAATTTAATAAGTAAGGTGCCTTCCCACTTTATTTCCTAATAAGCTAAATACTTACAAAAATTTAATTTACTTATTAAATTTGCAACTTTGTTGTTCCTATTTTGGCATGAACGAGAAGACATAGAATCATAAAATGCATTGAAGTATTTGACCTTGATATTCAGAAAAATTTGTATGTAACTCATTTAAAAGTTTAATGTTTTAAAAAGAAAGAAAAATCAACATTTCCTCCGAGGTCCCTGGAATCAAACTTTTGAATGAAACTGGTATGAGGTTATGTTTCATATAACTTTCATCTCAGGCTTAAGTTTCCTCTAAGTTGTGGAGTGGATTAGATGTTTACCCGACATTATCTTAAAAAAAAACATTAAAAAAAATTAATCTTCACCATTTGTCAAGTAAAGTATAAGAAATATGCCACAACACATATTACTACTTGTTATCCCTTTGTCCAGCCTTGTCATTACTTCACCTGAATGTAACTCTCCATGCAAGAGGGTTTAATTTTATTGTTACCTCTTTTATTATTTTCATGGCCGTTTGTCTGTCCATTTGTCTTTTAGCAAGATTACACAAATACTATGGGTTGGATGTTCCTGAAAAAAGTCTGGAGATTGTGCTTGTTCCACCTTAAACCCCATTAAATTTCGAATCATCTGTCTCACCGTCTGGATACAAAAAATAATCCTGATTTCCCATTTACTTATCATAACACACCCTGGCAGAGGTAAATTTTCAAAATATAGCACAGTAAAATGAGTTTACTGTACACACATTCCATTCCGTTCGCCTGTAAAGGTTGAGCAACGAAACAAAATAAGACCAGAGACACACATGTTTGTGACAATCTCCATTCAAGTTGGACCTGAGTATCCTTGTATAGTTTGGCAGTTCAAAAGGTTCCTTTTATAACAGATAGTCTACTTGTTGCCATTATTTTATTAGTTTATCATGAGACAGAGTATTTATTGAATTTTACAGATGAGCAAGTAGAATTTTCTGTGTTGACACTTGGTCTCAGAATCAATATATATGTTTACTTTACTTTCTCTGACCCCAAATGGGTGTGCATGTTATGTGTTTATCTGTCACTTTACTTAATAAAATTGTAAAAGTGTTCGGGTGATACAATCATTGTTTATTATTTAATCACACAAATTTTCAAACTAAGCCAAAAAAAGAATAATGAATAAAAATTAAAAAACAACCCACTTTTTAAAAACAAAAAAAATGAATAGTGTAAACATGAATTCTGTATTTTGGGTACATATGCTCGACTTAAGTTCACTTTAATATTAATTATAAGTGAGAGCCATTACTCCTGCTATTCTAACAGAGCTATTGAGGATTCAATGGACATTGTTTGTGGAGATAGTATTCAGGAGAAACCTGGGCATATGAACACGTTTCAATTGTCACTGTGAATTGTATTTGTAGTATCTATATATAAACCCCTACTCCACTCTGGGGTTATTGTTTACGCTACCATTGCTATTGTACATGTGTTTTATTGCTCTACAATATACTAGTACTACATATATTAGTAAAACATCTAGTTTGAAACATCGGGATACAAATACATATCTGTGGGATATATAAAGTTGCGAACTTTCAATCATAGAGTGATAAGGTTTGTATGTTTCATTTACTATTTGATTTTGAGCGCAATGAAAGGATAGCTTTTAACACCTCTTTCCAGTTTGAATCTGGTTCCTCTATAGATTTGAATTTGTTAACTTTCTGATGTAATTTAATTAACAATTGCTCTTATGTCTGCTGTTAGAGATTCAAATCCAGCTTAAGACGACATGTAAGAAATACTGAGGAAGTGTCCTGATATGTTATGGCTGTTAAAAGGAACATAAAATCCCAACTTTGACAAATCTGTCTTGTTTCCCCTGCTTGTAATTATGGTCAGTATACAACTACAGTCATATTAAGATAGACCATGTATGGTGCGACCGGTCCCGCCAAACGTCAGAAAAAGATGTCCTGTAAAACTACCAGCAGGACTGGTCACAGAGTGTGCATTCGCCAGGTGGCGCAAGGTATATCATTTCCTGTCTGGTCATAATGACATCATAGCATCTTTTTCGTATGGCGCGAAAGAGTGTGCTGACGTTTTTCAACAGAGATATGTTTTTGAAGTTTTACAACAAACTCTTCCATTTTCTTTTATTTCAAGTGGTACGGATTATTTCTACTAGTTTTCTGATTCATGTCGTCTCCTGGACAGAAACGAGGTTCTTGCGGGCACGTTATGGCCCTATTCGACAACCACAAGAAATGCACTCGTTGTCGTGAGAAGGGGGTGGGAGACGACCCCTGTGTGAAGAAACAAGATTGCCAGATATGTAAGGCGTTTACGTCTTCTCAGATTATTCAACTGGCCACCCTGACTTACAAGGCAAGAAAAGAACGTGGAGAGCAAAATAAATCTGAAGCTAGCAGTGACGTGACCCCCACTCTCGTGGACCCTTCTGATGTAACGGGTCAGTACTGACAAGCCATCTTCAGTTGAATCTACCCCCAAGCAGAAGAAGAAGTGTTCTGATGGCTCTCCAAGATCCAGCAAACATAAACACAGCAGTAAGCCCACTTCAGATGATCTCAAGTCCCTTGATAACAAGTGGAGTGAGAGGTTTTCCCGTCTAGAAGCTATGCTTCTTAACCAGTCCTTTGCTGTGCTGGTGAGACGTGTCAGTACTGTTTCTGTGGTGCGCAGACAACACCCTTTCTTTGATCCGGGTGCTTCTACTAGTGTTATGTTTGCTGAGAGTACGGCTCCAGTCTTGCTCAGACTGCCAGTGTTTCTTCACAGTTGACGGCTACCCAACCTCCGCTGGGGGTTCCCAGTATGAGTGCTGTGAGAGATGAGAATGGGAGTGCTACCCGCCCTGTTCAGGGTCCTGGTACCTCTGATGTAGCCACCCAGCCTTTACAGGCTCCCGGTGCTGAGTTAGGAACCATCCAAACTCAACAGTACCTTTACCAGAGTGGCCAGACGTAATTTGTCTTCTGCCCCTGCTTCCCATACTTTTAGCCAGGACACTTTCAGAAGGTGGGAAAGGGCGTTCCAGGAACAGTCAGTGATGTGTAACCAGGCTGCTGCTCTGTCAAGATGTTTGACAAAAGAAAAGGACTCCATGGTTACACAGTTCAAGTCACTCAGGGTGGACACCAGAAAAGGCAAGGCAGCAGAGAGAACGCAGCAAGCTGTTGAAGAACTTGAATATCTGGTGACGTTCAACCGTTTCACAAGCAATGCAGCATACAATGCAGGATCTCTCAGAGACGTACAGCACCAGTTCATCTTAACTCACTGTTTCCGGACAGTTTGCTGGTCAAGGCTGAAGATGAAATTTCCCGTAGTGAAGAGAGGCATTCTTCTGGCAGTGTGCACAGGAAATCTGGACATTTTCATCCGTACGTTTCCTCAAATGGCAGATCAAAACAACAACCAGTCTGGAAGTCCACTACACCGGCCTGGAAGCAAATTAGGGACCGGCAAGTTGGACAGAAAGGTCGTGGTAAAGCCTCAAACTTCACCCAAAAGCCGGCCAAGGGTTTCAAGAAACGTAAATGACAATTACTGTGTTTTAAATGTAGCCGTAGTGAAGAACTCTGTACATGTATCCGGCAAGAAGCAAGTTTTAAACCGTTTCACCAGTGATAAAAAAGAGACAGACTGTAGTTTTACATGTAAAAGAAAGGTGTAAATCCCAATTATTGTTGTACCCATACAGAAATAAAGCATGTGAACGATGTTTCCTGTGTAGGTCACTTGAGTTCTGTAACTTCTGTCACAAATATCCCAACTGTTGTCATACATCCACCTGTAGGGGCAAGGCTTCAGCAATTTTAGGAGAAATGGGAAGCTCTGGGTTCGAGTCCAAAGGTAGTCACAATAGTGAGAGAGGGCTACACCCTTCCCTTTCGGTTCAGACCCTACCTAACCAGGTCACTAACGGTCATAAGCAAATATGTCAACCCACAAAGACAGTCCCACCTTTTGGAGGCACTGTATCAGCTGACAAACAAAAATGCAGTTGAACCGGTGGAAAACCAAAACTCACTGGGGTTTTACAACCGGCTATTTTTGGTGCCCAAACCCAACAACCGGTGGAGACCCATCCTGGACCTGAGCACCCTGAACACCTTCCTAAACAAAGAGTCGTTCAAAATGGAGACCCCAGAGACAATAAGGACCTCCCTTCAGGTAGGGGAGTGGGTCACTTCCATAGACTTCAAGGACGCATACTTCCACATACCAATTCACAGTCAGTTCAGGAAGTACATGCGTTTTCACATCCAGGGTCAGTCCTATCAGTTCAAAGCCCTACCCTTTGGTCTTTCCACAGCACCTATGGAGTTCACAGTGGTGGCTAAAGAGGTCAAATTGATGGCCTTACAGAAGGGTATAAGAATCCACCAGTACCTAGACGACTGGTTGGTGAGAGCCACATCCCACCAAATTTGTCTCCAGCATACACTGACCTTGGTAGCTCTCTGTCGAAAACTAGGTTGGCTGGTGAACCAGGAAAAGTCAGAACTGGATCCAAAACAGGTCTTCATCTTCGTAGGTTACCAGTTCGACCTCAGGGAGGGCAAGGTCAGACCCACACCAGAGCATTGGCAGACCTTAACAGACAAGATACTGTCAATCCTATCCGGTCCAATGTGCCCGGTCAGGCAGTTCATGTCCCTTATAGGCCTTCTAACAGCCACAGAAAAACAAGTCCACCTGGGGCGACTTCATATGAGGCCCATACAGTGGCACGTGAAAAACAACTGGAGGGTACCAAAGTCACTGGAAAAGGTGATACCCGTTCCCAGGTCACTCCACCCTCACCTAAAATGGTGGCTGGAGGAAAGCAATGTTCTTCCAGGTCAACCATTACACCTTCTAAAACATGCTCTGCAAATCTTTGAAAGACGCATCAAAAGAAGGGTGGGGCGCTCACTTAAATGAGCACACTGCAAGGGGAACCTGGTCAGTTCCAGAAAGCAAGTTGCACACAAATCACCTGGAACTAAAAGTGGTCTTTCTGGCCTTAAGAGTGTTCCAAGACCTCTGTTCAAACAACATAGTCCTGGTAGCCACAGACAACACAACAGTGGTTGCCTATATCAACAAAGAAGGGGGGATGAAGTCGGGCTCCCTGTGTGCCCTACTGTGGAGAATTCTGTCCTGGTGCACCAGGAAACAGGTAACCTTCAAGGCACGTCACATCCCCGGCCGGCTGAACGTGATAGCAGACAAGCTATCCAGACTTGGCCAGACCATTCAAGCGGAATGGTCCCTTCATCCAGAAGTGTTCAAAGCTATACGCTCCCGGTGGCACCAGCCACAAGTGGACCTGTTTGCCACCAGATTCAACAACAAACTACCACAGTTTGTGTCACCGGTTCCGGACCCCCAGGCATGGGCAGTGGATGCACTCAGCCTGTCATGAGAAAATCTGGACCCATATGCCTTTCCACCAGCAGCCATTTTGGACAAAGTGGTGGAGAAGTTGCAGGACTACCTTTGCAACAGGATTATTCTGATTGCCCCAGGGAGGCCCGACATACCCTGGTTTTGGGATCTAGTGGCAATGTCCAGTCAGATCCCCCTGTGTCTGCCCAATCTGGTGTCCCAACCATTCAACCAGACCCTGCACAGGAACTTGTCAAACCTGAACCTACATGCCTGGCTCCTAGAGCCTCAGCAATCAAGGAGCAGGGATTCTCTGAGGCAGTGGCAGCACAAATTGAGGCTCCTCAGAGAGGATCAACCAGATCTGTCTATGAGGCAAAGTGGACCATTTTTACAAAGTGGTGCCTCAGTAATCTGGTGGACTTCAGGGCACCACCTCTGAAAGCCATAGCTGACTTCCTGCTGCACTTATTTCAGGACAGGAAGTTACAACCAAGTACCATTGATGGATACAGATCAGCCATTGCTGACAAGTTGGGCAACTCCACCATTAATGTCAGCAAAGATGAGAATCTCACCCGTCTCTTGGATAGGTTCCATAGAGACAGGCCCAAGGGAAGGAGGGGAAGAGGGCTCCCTTGGAACCTTTAAAAGAGGCCTCACTGAAACACTTGACCTTCAAAACTGTTTTTCTGCTGGCCCTGGGTTCTGGTAAATTCAAGAGTGAGATCTATGCTTGGCTTCATAAGAACATCAGACACCAGTCAGACTGGTCTAATGTGTCCTTGTACCCCTCACCCAACCTTCTGTCCAAGATCAGCTGGCTAAGGAGGGTCCAGATGGTCATCCCAGCCCTGGTCCCCACTTTGGATAAGTCACTCAAAGGTGATAGGTCTTTGTGTCCAGTCAGAGCCTTTCGGTATTACTTGGACAGGACCTCAGATCTTAGGCCGAACAAGGAGTTGGTCTTCAAGAAAGGTTTTGGTAAAGACATCTCACCTGCCACCATCTCTTCATGGATCAAACAAACTGTGATCCTTTGTTATGAGCTCTCTTACCAGAAGGCCCTCACACTGCATCAGGTCAAAGCCCATGATGTCAGGGCCTTTGCTGCTTCTAAGGCCTTCCAGTTGAGCAGATTCTGTCAGCCTGTCACTGGAAATCCCACAACACCTTCACACAATTCTATTTGAAGGATGTGGCTTGGGCTGACACAGAGCTTTTTCATTTAGGGCCAGTGGTGTCTGCCCAACAGGTCCACCTCCACCATGCCATAAAATGAGGAGATATGTAGATATGTAAATATGTAGATATGTATATATGTACATAGCTTGTACAATTGAAAATTAAAAAAAAAAAACAAAAAAACTGTGACTTGCTTCCTTTGGGAAGTTTATTTCTTATGGGACTGAACTCAACCCTCTCTTCCTATTCCCAGAGCAAGTTCTGAGAAAAAAGGGGGGGCAACCGTGGACTTCCGGTTAACCGGTTAGTCTTAGCCATCTTGACCTTTCGGGTCACCTGACCCTAGGTCAAAATGGGCCTTATCAGTTTTGTTCTTTTATGAGTTCATGTATGTCCCTGGTATTACTCACCTTCCAAGAGGTAGTTATTCAGCAATTGTCCATTGGATAGGATCAGGGTTAGCGAAATATCTCTAAAATATGGAGTCCAATGGACTACATGTCCTCCGAAAAATGGAGTCCCAATCATTTTTTCTGAGTCCAGTGTTTGTGTTAGGGTTATGAAACGTTGGGTACCTTGTACCTCATGGCTCATCAAAAAAGGGGTATCACTGTATGAAAATTGAGTGCAAGTAATAATTTTTCTCCCGTAATTCGGATACATTTAAATATATAGAAGCACTATCCAATTTCCTTTATACTGATAAATAATATGCATCTGTCCATACATAAATTTTAAAAATATTTTAAAAAGCTGAACCCCAGTCAACAAACTTCATTTTAGTGCAATTAGATTGAAATTTATTTTGTTTGATTATTTTATTTAAGCTACAAATATGGCATTGATACTGTTTGAAAGACAAAAATTTGTAGTTTTTCTTGCTTTTTGTTTGACAAAAATTCATTAGGTAGTTCCAGAGATATATTTTTTTGTTACATCCCCTGTAAATATTTTTGAATGTTACAGCTTTTATTTTCCGGGCAACATTCCGGGGTTAAATATCAAGAGTTTCCGAGATTTAGTAAAATAGTTTGTCTTCCACGAAATTCACCGTTCTGGCTTGTTGTTTCGACTGTTTCTGTGCAGAGATCAGGCTTTCTTTCGATATATAACGTTTTGAGTGGATTTGCTAGTGTACGAAATATCTCGCTTTACAATGGTGGACATAAACAACTTGCCAGGAAATCGCTTGAAACCATTTAATATTAAAATATAAAGCGTATCTTCAGTGTTATATATATTGCTTGCACATCTACGTTTACTGCCAGCTGAAATTTGCTTCTAAAGCAGAAATATTTTCTTCATAAAAATCACATCCCGATGGACGCACTGACAACCAAAATTTGCGTCCAAATCTGAAATACCGCGTGTTTAACATACACGGACAGCATAATCGCAAACCCTGCAGGATGTATTAACGCAATAAAATTGCCAATTTAATAAGTAAATTAAATTTTTATAAGTTAATACCTTATCCAATGGACAGGCAAGGCCCACCCATCCAGCCACGCTATCAGCTTACGAGGGGTCTTAATAGGATTAGACACAAAAGAGATACTATGACGTCATTATGACCAGACAGGAAATGATATACCTTGCGCCACCTGGAGAATGCACACTCTGTGACCGGTCCTGCTGGTAGTTTTACAGGACGTCTTTTTCTGACGTTTGGCGGGACCGGTCGCGCCGACCGGTAAAGCAGTTGTCCATTGGATACGGTATTAACTTATAAAAATTTTATTTACTTATTAAATTTGCAAATTATTCCATGTTTATAAGAATATATATATGTCAAGAGAACTGAAGTTTCCATCTGTTTAACAGATTACACGTAACCTGATCAGTCACCCTTGGTTTTGTATTGATGTATACTGTTTTTCACAGTTTTATATCATCTTCATAGAGTCTTAAAAGTGACATTTAAACCTTGAATTTTGGTCATAGATAAGAACCCTATTTGTTTATTGATCAACAATGGCCACAGTCATCTGAGAAGATATACAATATAATTGCAATGAAAAGAATTACTAAAGAATAACCCTCTAGCTTAACATTTTATTCATTGTCATGTCTAAATATTTTATGTAGTTTCTCTTTATGGCTGTTTGTTACAGCTGGTATGGCTGCCCTCGAAAGAAGTAAAATGTTCTTGATATTCTGTTTTGCAGATTCATTCTCCAAGATTTTACAAGTTTTGTCAATTTACAATAATTAAGGTTGCTGAATTTTAAGTCATTGATTGGGGTTGGAGTGCACACCACCTAAGAAGTGGGAGATGAATAGCCAAATGATAAGAATAAAAATATGAACTTTGACACCGGTGACCACCCTTTAACAATAATTAGTGGGCTGTTCCATATACACGATTGTACTCGCTGATAGGTTTATGACTCTGTAAATTGTCTGTTCAGGAGGCCACTTTTTATTTTACTCATAAACCATAATTGGTACATTCGGGACCAACTTTTAACCAGCAGTTTTGGATCGGAAACATTCAGGATTGTTTGGGAGTAAATTGTGTGATTCCCTGATTAATTGAGACTGTTTAAAAATTATCTTAAACTGTTGCCAATCCTTATCAGATCTTGCACTCGGTACGTCAATTGAAAACCTGTCTTAAAAGTTAACCCTAGGTATTGTATAGGCCTTTGTTGGGGTTTGTCACCCACAGGTCAAAGAAACACAAGAGGATTTCCTTGTTTGTGAATTTCACAAATTTTTACATTGGCAAATTTCACATTACTTCTACCCTGCACAATACCTGAACCGTACTGATGAGTTCAACAGAGAAAGAGTACATAAAATATGACAATCGAATAGACACCCTGATGAAAGAGGTCTATTTATCAGGCAATAATTCAATGATACACTATTGTACATTCATCACTACTCTTCTTACATGCAGTAATTCTTCTTTTATTAAGTTCTGAAGACTGGTTACAGGAGGCTTGTAAAGATGGCTGCCAGGTCAGACCGGATTCTTCACAAAGCCAGTGAGAACTATAAGGTGGATCTTCCGGAGGATGAGATCTTTGTTCCATCAAATCTATCCTGGGCAGTTGCATCAGCTTGGCTTAGAGAGTTTGCTGAGCTACAGTTCACGTAAGGATGGCTACAGCATATGACATTCTTCAAGGAGGAACCTCCTTTGCATTATGTGTTTAGTTGATGGATATTTCTCATGAAATTTACTTTCCTGTGACAGTGATTTGACCATTTAACCAATCTGTTGCACAATTGCAGGGACCTGGGCTGCATATAGATGCATTATTGAGAATGTCTAATGTTGTGACACATTCAACATCTAAATTACTCTAAAAGTACTGCAGTTTACAGCCAATGCTAACATTCCTTTAATGTAATATGATATATAAAATGCACATGTATATCTTATTCCAACATTCAAACGAATGGGAACTTTATGTAAGGTCTTTCCTTAGTGCACTATGATTCTTTGGGAACATTTCCCACCAGATGAAACTTCCAGTAAGAGAGTGTCAAATCCAGACTATAATACACTCATTCACTGCCTCAAAAATCACCAGTAAAGTCAGGAGTTGCAAGAAAATTAATCTTTAAAATAAATGCCACGTTCTTCTCATTGTCTGTGGCATGGTTAAATTTCAGTGAACTTGGGCTCTTGGTGATTTATTTCAAGGGTAATCACTTCCCTACTTACCTAGTGATGAATTGTACATCCTGTGGCCAATTAACTATTTTCGTGTGTTTGTAATCTGCTACCAGTGAGGATGCCTTATGTAAGTTCTATGTTCATTATGTCTCAGAAAAAAATGTCTCCAATATGGATGTTTTGTACAAGTTGGACTATAATACCTCAAAGAAATCTTCTTTGAGATGTAAGTTTGATTACACTGTTTCAATTAAGTCTGCCACCACTGCGGGTATTTTGTTTAATTTTGACTGCACTTTTTCAGAGAACTCTGCCACCATTACGGAGAGAAACCAAACCTGGCAGACAAGTCTCCAGTTCTTATCAACACTTCCACCATGCTCAACACCTGGGGTGAATGTCGTCGCCAAGGTTACCATGGAGTTTACTTCCGCATTGGTTATGACAAAGAGGTCTGGGCCAATGCAGTGTGACAAAATTGAAAGAAAACCACTTGGCGACTTAATTTGGCAAACACCATAATTTGGCACAAGCAGGAAAAACAATATATGCATTAGCAATGGGGGAAACTTGAACTTCGCTTTTAAAGATTTAACAATATCTTAATGCTTTCAGTTTCATTACCACATTTCTTTATGGTTATTGTAATGTATATTTTAAAAAGAGTCTTATCTATACAACTTCTCCATATATATTTATTTAAAAAAATAAATCCAGCACCAATTGCTATAGCAATTGCTTATAAGCAATTACATACCATGGTTACTCATAATTTTGTGTTAATTTTGTGTCAAAGTGTTTTGCCAGGATATAATAACTTCATCCCTGTTGAATGGCTATGTATTATACTGGTGCTTTTTCCAAATTAGTTGTCTGTGATATGTAAGTAGTACTGTTGTTAACTTAATGAAACTTTATATTCCAAAATTTTAATTTACAAGGGGACTCAGTGTGGGTAACGTATCGCAGTAGTTTACAGTGTAGATTCTGGAGTAACTAGTATATGCTTTCATTAGTCTCCCAAACAACGGAATCTAATGTGACCCATTTACATATATTAGTAGCAACATTAACCCCAATTTTCACCATTCAAAAGTTTGGTTCCTCTTTCCAATATATTTAATTTTGTATACATGAAGTTAACTATTTCCAATCATTCCAAATTGATTTATACCTGCTGTTTCATAACCTTCCTGGTGGCTGTAAAAACAAACAGTAAAAGTTCAGAAAAGTGAATTTCAAAAGTAACGTTGTTGAATCTACGATTTACAGTCATAATTTGTGGTTTTGTTTCTCTGTATACGAAGATTTTTGAGACGTGTTTTTAAAAGCAAATTGGAAAATTTTCCACAGGTAAAACTCAAATTTGCATACATTGGAACACTTTATCACTCTTTAGAAGAGAAAAAAATTGTCAATAAAATGTCTGGTTGTCAGTCATATACATAGGGAGATAAAATTAAGGCTCTTTAAACTTATGATAAGGAAGGTAGGTAATCAGACAGTTATGTATGACTTTACTATAGATGGTAATGAAGTACCGAGAGTTTTCATTGTTTAGTGTTGTTCACTTGATAGAATAATGTAATAACATTTATACAGTGTTGTGTGTAACCTTTAATAACTGTTACTTTTCTGTGCTTTTTGCATTTTATTTTCTTCTTTGATGTTGCGTGATTTTACCCTTACAGATAAATCCTTTCAACGGAGTGCTCAAGCAACAATAAAGCAATTCTTGTAAAACAAAAACTCGAGATAACAGGATTATTATCAAAGGGAAGAAGTCCTTTAAAGACCAAAGAGTGGCTTGGTGCTCCTAAAAGATGACCCGGGTCAGTATCCAAATCAAAACACCAGAATTTTGTAAGGATTTCTTTTTTCTGCTCCAAAACTCAAAAACTATTGCACGGTGGCCTTATTTTCACATAAGGTGGGTCTCCCTATGGCTTGGTCCACCTCAAAGATTACCTAGATCTCCATTTGGACTGTAGACTTTTTAAAGGATTTTTTTCCCCAAGGTCTTCCTCTGTAGCCATGAGGTCCAATACCAGTCTTTGGCAAAATATGGGATTCACTACAGGTCTATCCTAATATGACATTGACCATTGAAAAAGATATAGCCCCTCTTTGACTTTAAAACAAATAGAATATATGTGGGCTCTCTGGTTTAGTGGTTAACACACTCGGCCCTGAGGTCTGTGGTTCAAGGCTCAGACATCATGTGAAAATGTTCATAATTGCTTACCGATGCCTGGCAACTTAAATACAGAATCTAGACTAACTAGTAAGTGCTATATAACCTATATTATGCTTTGAAAGCAAAGTTAAACCAAAATAAATTTAATCTAAATCAAACAGAACTTTGCAGAGTGGCAGAGTAAGGCCAACAACTGAAACTTGGTGACTTTAGTTTTAGTGGAACCATGTTTTTGTTTTGTTTTGCATAATATGTTGATTATAAGTTAATACTATTGTTTCTGTTTAGTGTGTTTCACAATTGTTGGTAATGTTATTAAAGTTATGTGATGTAACCTTGAAATATTTTTAAAATATCATTTATGTTTATATTTTTTAATAAATAAAATGTTGTTTGTTATTTATGTTACCTCAACAATCACTTTCTGTGCAAAAAGATCGCCTCCACGGTATTTTATTTGTTCAAATTTGAACAAATGGACTCCCATCAGTTCACCAGTCTGTGTTTCTTGAACCGGTTCTCTCCCAGCTAGACTTGCTCCAAGTCTTTGTATTTCCTATTCCACCAAATCTGACATACATGGAAACATTATTAACCCATCATGATGGGTGGGGGAATGACTGTGGAATTAAATACGCCAAATTCTTGAAAAAAGGTCATTCAGTCCTTATGTAATACCTAAGACAAAAGGACTCGAGGAAAGTCTATCTTCTAGCAAACGATACTCAGGCTAATGACTTCAAGATAGAGCAGTTATTGAGATTGAACTTTCGGATATAAATCAGATTTATTCAACATTTTTTTTGTTTGTTTTTGTTAAATACTTATTATCAGGCCACATAAAAACGCATAAATCCCATCAAAATATATGGTAAGCATTTATTGTGACCTCTAAACCAGGGCATGCATACTGATCACTGGAATGATCGCCACCCTCTGGCTGTGTGAAAGTGTGAACGGTCAAAATGTATTCTAAATGTTTCCTGTTTCTTATTCTAACCGTTGTACAATATTACTAATTATAATGAGTCATTAGGCGAAGAAAGAAAACAGTAATTAAAATTTTTGATACAGATAAAAATAAATAGCTAGGACTCTGGCCATGCATAATTGGCTTTCTATATACATTTATTTTATTGATACCCCAATTCCATTCCATGATCTGTCACTATGTTAACACTTTTAATCTCAGTAGTGTGCTGAAATGAATCATAACGGAAAAAGGAGACGCGTGACTTCCAACTAAACCTTTTAAGACGGATATCAATGGTCTTGTTATGGGACAAGCATGTGTTGAAGTATCACTGTTGTACTGTGCTATCGCTATGTCCACAGCGAACCAAACAGAACTTAGCCGATGCTGCACTCTATTTACTTATTCCAAATAAACATCCTGCAACATGATATCAATGACAAACTACTATATGTAATTTCTTAATAAAGTAATTGTACAAGAGAGAATGAAAGAAACATATACAAATATATGTCTACAAGAGGAATAGTGTGTACAGGAACTCTGAGCAGCCAAATATTAAATAGTCGAATATTCAACTTAGAAAGGCGCATGCGCAACTTAGTAACTACGTACAGCTTAAAAGGTTTAAAACTCCATCCAAACATCCAGACTCTGAGTTGCCTAAATTTACCTTTTTCTCAGTTGAATGTGGACGTATTACGTGTAACGAGTCCAGTTAAACATGTTTAATATTAAGACCTAAATATTATTTGCACGACAGATTCACATTTTGATAGATTAAAACCAACAGAACTTCCTTATTTCACTCCTGCACACAAGTACCAGTTTTATTACTCTGGGATATGTATCTCTGGTCGAGTTAAAAGTTTTTTATCAGTGTTTTCAGGTTGAAGAAGGCTGGTATCGATCTGATCTTATTTTTCAGCTTCACATTTGTTTGGTACAGACCACTTTTAGGCGTTACCAGCTATTGTTGACTTTCTGGTTGTATACAATATTCTATCTTTAATCTTATGTTTTAATTACTTGGGAGCTAGCACTTATTGGTTATTTAACAATGCTGAAGTGTCAACAATCAGTACAAACCATTATCCCACTTGCATAAAATGCAGTTGTCACCTCTTAAAACATGACACAATGTCCAAATACATTTCACAATATGCGTATATGTCTTTTATGCAGAATCATAATTCATAAAAAAAAACTAAAAAAAAACAAGAACAGAGAAGAATATACTCGATAACCTTTAAAACAATTTGTGGATGTGTGCGAGCATACGGGTGTAAATATTAATAATTTGAAAACATTTTTTAGTGTTTACAGGCCTGTGTTATCAATTCACATGTCAAAGTCTTTCTTCAGACTTGCCACAAGTCTCAATGTATATTATTGTACACCTAGCTACTACTCTGCGAGGAAAAATCAACACGTACCTGCCCTAAAAACTCTAAAAAAAAAACAAGTAACATCTGTATTTCAACAACACCTTCTATAAACATTTGTGTGTAAATCTAGTCTGAAAGATTTTCTTGACGAAGTTTTAACACTGGCAGAAAATGCAAGTAACTAACTTCACTATCTGAACAGTACTCTCAATTTTGAACCACACTTTCTGGAGCAGCAAGCTTAACTTTTTACACATCAAGAAATTGATTCTTGAATTACAAGCTCCAAGCTCCTATCAAGTTTACAAACACATTCTAGCTGTAGGCAATTTTAACTATATAGTCTACTAGAATTCTAATTGGATTTTCAATCCCCCCCCCCCCCCTATTCAAGGGGGCTCTAAGGTGCAAAAAAAAAAAAAAGATTTAATATAGTATTGTGTGGACTGGATGTGCTCAGGGAAATCACTCATCTTGAAATATAAATGTTTGCAGTGTTGTAGATTAAAATATGGGCAACGTAGAATGTGATCTCTAGATAGTCATAATATACATGTTCCACATTGCTTAAGAGATTTGGAAATGGAAAAGGGGATTTAAATGCGTTCACAGAGCACTGGAGTAAGTTCATGATAATCGTATGCATTCGTGGGCTTCAACAGGACCTTTACGCTTCATGTCAATAGCTGCCATAAAATACTACTGTAGTGACGTAAATTTTGGGGGCAGTTTCAGACACTTTTACATCTCTTTGATTGGTTTATTTGGAAGGTTCCAGAAGTTTTGTAGCACGTTGGTGAGGTGATACTTATTTATCCTTATTCATGTCAAGACATTGTGTGGGTCACATGACAATGGGTACTTGAGGGCTTTGATAAAAGAACGGCATATTGGTTGGTGTATTATTAACCATTATTATTATTTATTATTATTATCTGATTATAAGCCACCAGGTACAAGTCAGTAACTGCCAGTTTTCTTATTTGTGGTCAGGGCAGAGATCTGAACCCATCTGAGAAGCATTATGTTCACACTAGTAATGTATATTAGTTGTAGCAGTGTCCTGGTTTCTGGACAAGACTGGTAGTGGCTCATTGCTACGACTTATCTGTATGATTCATAGCAGGATGATATATATATATATATATATATTTTTTTTTTTTTTTTTTAATTTTTATGATTCATCTTTTAAATTCAGAATCATGCATATGGTCTGTCGGTTATACTTGCTTCTTTTCATCAGGTTCAGTAATAACAGCTCTCCAAGTCAACACTTACCCAGGTAATAACAATAACTCCCGAAAGTGGAACCTAGTAAGGAATTACAGATGATTTCACTGCCAGTATACAATACTCCAGGAATTTGCTTGGTTTGTTGATTTCTTCAGATATATCTCCTCCAAAACATACCAAAGGTGAAATTTGATCGAACTTTAACCCCAAGGTTGTTTTCCTTTTAAACGTTTTAGAAAAACAATTAAGAAGACCACTTATATATGGTGGAGGAAACATAAATTAAATAATTTCCTATTTGAACCGTCAACTGTTCTTACTAATTCCATTTTCTTTTGATTTCATTTCATTCAAAGTAACATTCCTTTGTCACAGTAACGTACGCCTTTTGATAGGCTAAAGAAATAGACAAAAAATAGGATTGACATCGATGCATTCAGCATAACTTCAGTACTGTACTCTTGTTGTATTGCGGATACGCGAGGGAGGGACAGGACGTTTTGGGTATAATGTAATAGACGGATTTCATACAGGTTCTTGTCTAGACAAACTGAGTCGGACACACGTGGAATATTTTGTAAATAAAGTGTACTTCTTCCTGGTAGAGGGATACTCCCTAAACTCTACCACAATATACATAATTAGGGCAGGTGTTGTCTGCAACAAGAATATAGTTGTTTCTTTTCTGAACTATATGAGAAGTTATTGAAAGTTATGGGCAGTAAAACTAGTTTGAAAGTATATGGGAATATCAAGATCAATGTATGCAACATGTGAAAACTTGTGTGACAGTATACTCGATACTACGTACTCATGCTAGTGAAAATAATTTGAAATTATCTTGGGATATCAAAATCAGTTTATGCAACTTGTAAAACCTGTATGGTATATACTGTTAGTGTATACTGGTATTTAAACAAGCAATTGAATAGAAATGTTGTGGACTGGCTGTGTAACACAGAATCTAGTAATAATACTAATATGACATAATCAAGACTATAGCGCTATTTGAAGTGTTTCACATAAAATGTCCGATTCCTATGCAGGTGCAATTTTGCATTGTTACAAAGATATATGTGATAATATCAGGTGTGATGATATAATTTTGGAGTTGGTGTCCAGTATTGTGATTACCATTCAGGAGAAGCAGGATTTGGACGCTTTGCAAGTGGGGACCACAACAAAATGTTCCAGGCTACTGGATTTAATCCTGGACAAGAAGAGGGACCTAGAGCTGTTCACCACAGTTCTGCAAACCAAGCATCCAATCTTAGCACAGCACATAGAAGATGAAAGAAAGAAAATAGAGTCTGGCGAAAGATTACCCCACATCAAAGGTAGGCAACATGCGGGTCAATTTTTCAACTTTTATTGTTGAACACCAGGCTAACAGGAAAATTGCCTGCATGGCATAATTTGTTTTTCACGAGTAAATATCACAAAATAATATCATCTGGATTCCACATTTTCTTGCTCACCAAGGACCAAAAGAAGAACAAACAGAAACCAACTCCAGCTGATATGTAGGCTGATGCGGTGGATCCACTTGATATAACGCTTTGCAATTGAACATCAACTTCTGATAGGATCAGCCAAAATATTATGACATTCCCCTGGGGGCCAACTCAAGCAAAGATATGAAATGGGATTAATATATTATTTATTCTACTAAAAATTTCTTGTAAAATTTAATACTGTTAACATACAATAATGCTCTGATAGTTTACAAGGTTTCTTGTAAAGTTTAACATTGTTAACATACTATAATAATCTGTCAATTTACAGAATGCTGTCATTAATCTGACCTTGATGAGTTACACAAGCCAAGGTCACTGGTCAATCTAAGCTATTGCAATAGACCCCCCCCCCCCCCCCCCAAGCCTAATATTTACAAAACCAATATACAAAGCCCAATACCAATGCAAATGCATGACACTAACCAGCTGAGGGAAGGGATAACCAGTGACTGTGGATGTTGGGGCAATGACCTTTATGACCCAAGGTCATATATGAACGACAAAGGTAAAAGTTAGAAGGTGAATCTGGGTGAATTAAAGGATAATCAATGACCCTGAATGTTAGGGCAATGACCTTTAGGACCCAAGGTCATGTGGGAACTCAAAGGTCAAATTAGAAGGTGAAATGTGAGTGAACGAGATTGTACCGTGAGGTGAAAAATCCACCCTCCCAAAATGGAGTGACTAATTAAGTTTAGTTAATTAAGATGTAGTTGTAATGAGAATAAAGAATTCAAATCCCTGCCATAAAGCTACATTATGAACGGACGATAAACCCCCCAAAAGGGGTGTCTCCGAAATCTGGCAGCCTCACATACTTTACAAATCAGCTGCCAGAGAAGGCAGAAGAAAGAAATGTTGATTGGAATTTTTTTTTAAATAAGACCATTGAACCTAATTTCAAACGTCCTAGTGATTTAGGCGGTCACAAAAGAGGCTGTACAGCCTGCAACCTAAATTGTAAGGAAAACAGGCTGTACAGCTAAATTACTATATATAAAGATTAGCCAAAATAGAGATCAAGACTATAAAGTAAAATTACAAGGGACCTGCCAGAGCAGGCAGATGGCATGTCCCATAGGGGTTATGTCAAATCTATCGGCTTCAAAAGCTTTACAATTCTGCTGACAGAGAAGACAAAACAAAGTAATAGTGATTGGAATTGGTTGAAATAGGCCATATGCAAGTAGAATTTGAAATACAAGTCGCTGGGTGAGGATGATACATCCCCGAAGGGCACTGTACGCCTTGCAGACTCCATCTCACAAGGTCTCCTGGACATGCAGCAGCATTAGTGTTGTCATAACAAAAAGTTTGTAAACCATTTCTGAACGACCATAAAGTGGCAATAGATCAGCCAACAAAGTAAGATGTGTGCAAAAGGTAAGGGAATTTAGGAAAGTGATGTAACTCTGGTCAGAAAATAAAACACAACAAGCCCTTTATGCGCAAATGTACAATATGACAGATAATAGAGTGTAAATAGATATGTACATAATTGTAAACCATTGACTAGCTTGTAGAGAATTAACATAAAGATAGTGTCTTTTAAATAAAATAAATAACTTTATAAACGTAAGCATTCAAGAATGAAATAGCAAAGCACACTACATGGCAGCCAAGCGGTGGAACATGGCAATAATAACTGAACTATTGTGACCCATTCCAAAGTGTCTGAACAAAGAACCAGGCAGTCTGTAGGCTGACTAGGCTCTGGGAAGACAATCCAGGCGCATCTGAAACTACACAACTGATTAAAACTTCCATTGATTTAGGGTGGGACATAAATGTGGGGAGAAAATAAAATTTTAATTTTACAGATGTTACCTCTTTCAAGTCTTGAATGCAAATGGAAGAATGAATGCAGGTATTTAGCCTCGAATTGAAAGAGGCCAATGAAATGACAGTTTGCAAAAGGCATGGGCTACATACTAAGGCCTATAGAACAAAAATTAAGGTTCCCCACAGGAATAAACCTGCATGCACCTTGGTGCCTGCCAGTAAATATACCTTGGTAATATGAAGCACAGAAGCTAATAAGAACACTGGCACTGGTTAAGCTGGAAAATATTCTTCATTACCAAGACAGTAAAACGTATATCAATGAGCAATACTAAAAATAAACAGAATATGCAATGAATATTGTATTCAAACAAATGTTTTTGATCACAGAATATATCCTCAGAAGGAACAGTAAATACACACACTGCACTGGGCAACAACAAACCAGAAACTGACTGGGTTATCAACACTCCTTATCTCATGTAATCCCTAGTGACTAGGTATGAGTAGAAGTAGATGGAATATACACAAGTAGCTGGTCCTGGACCAAATCAATATATAATGGAACTGTAGAAACTAGTTCCCTGTACACTGTTCAACAAGTGTAGTTATGCCCAGGTCCCACAGTGGTGATGTTTGCTGGCAAATAGTAAATTCTTCATTAATCTCTGTCAATTCCTCATTGTTCTCCCTTTGTCTTCAGTCTTCTTCATCTTTATCCCACTATGACAACAAGCTGATGTTCAAAACTATTGCAGTAATTCTCTGATTGCAGTAATTCTCCAACCTGATTTCACCACAATGCATGGCAACTTCTTTGATGTTGCAACTCCCTCGCCAAAGATTTCACAGCTAATTCTCTTATTGTCGCCAGTTTGCACTTTGAATAATTGAGAACAATCTGACATTGGAAGATAGCTGGGCTACCATCACTTTACCAATTAGTGGAAAGGGGCAGCGAATTTTGATGAAGATTGGAGAACATTCAACAAGGGCGGAGGGAGCTACCAATAACTGATTTAGCAATAATTCAGTGTAGATACATGTAATATACTTCAGTTGTTCAGAGATAGTCGTCCTGTTACCCATGTGCCTTCTTTAATATGAGCTATGTATGTTACTGGACTTACAAGGATTCCCCTTGTTTATGTTCAGCTGTACCTTAGAGTCTGTCAACTGATGGAGATTAAGCACTATACAAGATTAAAGATTAAATCAGATTGTTACAGTTTGTAAAGTGCCATATTTGGCCTATCCTGTAACACCGTATTTTGATGACGCAACTATTACTTAATAATTAATGTCTTAAGTTTTTCTATTTCAGTGGTTGAACAGCAGTTCAAGTCCTTCTACAAGAACTCAGAATTCCAGTTAACAGAGAAACTACCTGGTGAAGACTTTACATTGGATGTCAGTGATGAGAGCCAGTTACTGCCATTATATATAACTGTAGAAACAGCTGACAAAGAATTTTTGCAGAAACAAAGGAAGAGGGCAGCCAAACATCTCAAACTGCACTATAGGTATAAGCATGTCAGTAATATTACTTCCATTACTGAGAGTGTATTCGATGATGAGCTGCTTGATGGTCCAAATAGACTTTATATCTGCACAGGAATTGCTGGTGTGGGTAAAACTGTAACAGTACATAGATTGGCATGGCAGTGGGCCAACAGTCAAAACAAGTATCTAAAGAGATTCAGTGTCTTAATTGTAATCCCTCTATCAAAGGTTAGTTGCCATCAGACATTAAAAGAAATTCTGTCAGATGACACTGGTGGTCTTGGTTACATAAAGAAATCTCAACAAGACACCATACCTAGAGTTATAGAGAAGCAAGGTCAAGATGTTCTTTTTGTCATTGATGGAGGAGATGAGGTTAAGATACCACCTGAAACTGAGCTTTTCAAGTTGATAAACGGTCAATTGCTTCCTGAAGCTAAAGTCTTTGTAATGGCAAGATCTGATATACATTCACTGGCAGCAATAGCAGACTTCCATCCAGATGTCAAGATTCATATTAACGGAACAAGCCAAGAAAGTATTAGTGAATACATTGAAGCATCACTTGTGAGTGAGCAAGCAAGTGAAAATGTGATAAAGGAATTCAAGAAATTAGTGCATGAGGTAGATATATTGCATATCCCCCTTTATTAGTCGAATCTTTGATTCGAGTTATGTACTGAGTTGCGGTCACGATTTTAAATTCGCTGTTTAAACCCTTAAATATCAATTCTGCATAATATTTTCTTCACATATCTGTACATTAAGGTGTATATTATACACTCTGCCATTTTGAAGATTTTTAATGCCTTTATTAAGTTATATTTTATGAAGTAAAAAGCATGTCTGGCACTTCGTCTGGCTTTCCCCAAGGACCCGTATGTCCTAGAACCTATTGTATTTCCATTGTGATTTTCTACTCGAACGAGTCTTTTTTAACGGTTTCGTCTGCTGGTTTCTAGAGGTGAAACCCCAATTAATTTATTCGTCTGCAGGGTTTATCACGCAGTCACTGTTAATGTAAAATTGCTGTCTGCGCATCTACGTGTACTCAATTATTTGTCAAACAAATAAACCGCAAAGAAATTAATGAATGAAGTGACGTCACGGTAGTACTACACATTTGTCGTTCAGCCAATCAGAATCGAGAACACCCCTTTCAGAGACAATGAAAATATTCAAACTCCTTAGTTCTACATTCAACCACTCGAAGGCGCTTTTGCATGTCCTAGAAGTTATCACGTCATAAAATACAGCATAATCTGTGTCTCCCTATTTTCGCCCATTGTGGCTTTTTCGTAATATTGTAGAAACAACACACGAATATTTTATTTAAATACTTACAATTTGCTTCTGTAAAATATCCATATACAGTACTATATATCCACGCTTCAAAATTGAAATATGTCTTCTCATTTTAAAATCAAATTTCAAACTGCAAGTCCGTGAACAGGAAATATGCTGGTAGTTTTTGTCTTAAACCAGCCTTGTAAAATATTGTTACGAAACCCCCACAAAAAACTGCCGTGACTGCGCATATTTGCTCATTAATATTAATGAGGCAAGTCCGCGAACAGGAAATATGCTGGTAGTTTTCATTTTAAACCAGCCTTGTAGAATGTCAGGAAACCCCACAAAGAACTGCCGTGACTGTGCATATTTGCTCATTAATATTAATGAGGCAGGTCCGTGGACAGGAAATATGCTGGTGGTTTTCATCTTAAACCAGCTTTGTAAAACTGCGCATCTACAGACCCTTTATATTTGTAAACAAATTCCCATCTCGCGACACAAATCTGAAAACGGTTTCTAAATGCGGGCGATAATACAGAGTTTACAGATTTCAACACCCAGTGCTGTCCTAAGATTCGACTCTGTGGTTGGGTGAAAGCTAACCACGTCACCCTTGTTTAGCAATGGTAAGCATATTGTTTGATCACCACTGGAGCAGCTATGGTATGGGTAGTTTTCGGGTACCAAAGACAGCAACAGATGTATTGAATAGCTTCATGAGTGTAATCATCAAAGTTTGGTTGCAGAAGAATAACAGAAAGAATGAAATGGATTTTTGCACTTTTCAACGTTGCGCACTGGAAGAAGGCTCCAAGATACCCATTGATATCCGAGCCAAGCTGGTCAATATGGGCAGGATGAGCTTTGAATGTCTTTTGAATCAGAGGTATAATTTTAATGATTCAGATTTTGAAAGATACCTGATAGAGAAAAATGATATCCAGTCATGTGGCATGTTCAGGCAGAGAAAAGATACTCATAAGGGATTTTGTTTCATCCATCAAATTTTTCAGCAATATCTGAGTGCACTTTATTTATCTCATATGGAACTGAAAGATGCTGTTTTTCTTGAACACATCAGACGGAAACAAAGCCATTCTCAAACAATGGAAACACTGTTTTCTCCTTTAGAATTATGTGTGAAGTTTATCTTTGGAATGTGCCCGGCATTAGGAAGTAAGTTGATGGAAATGGTCTTGCCATTAGCTACATGTTGTCGACAGGAGAAAGGTTCTCCAGAAGTCACTTTATTGAATGTACAATTTGAATCTGAGCTCTGCAGAGAAAGTGGTGATTCCGCTTTGGTGAAAATTGTTGAAGAATTCTTACTCCAGTCAGAAGCCTGCTGTGAAAGATTAGATGTACAGCACATGGGACAGAATTTTGAATGTGTGCTCAATTTACTAAACCAGTTTTCTGAAAATACTTGCATTTCTTTGTTGGAGAGGATATATAACCTCAAGATATCCAAGGATGAAGAAGGGAAATGTTCTGTGTCAAATAATATCACTTTATGCTCAGCGTCACCTGAACGACAGGTGACCTCTATTATAGCTGAGGGTTTATTGTCAAGTAAATCTACTGCTACTGCAGAGGAGATACTAGAACCAGAAGATGGATGGTGCGTCCTAAACAAAATACAACTTCAGAAAGAACCTTCTTCAAGTCAAAAAGGACTTTTACATGATGATTTATTTACAAATGCACAACACGTTAGTTTGATTTTGGATAACCTGGACGTCACATGCTACTCTTTGTTGTCCAAGTTTGTATTTCCAAATATAGAGAAGCTAGTTGTTTTGCATTCAATAACTTTAGACGTGGATAAATTAATGTGTATCTTTCCCAAGTTGAAAACTCTTAAAGTGAGAGGCAGTGAGAGTGTGGATACAAATATGGATGAAATTCATGCTATCACAGAATCTGTGCTAGAAGAAAGATCAGCTATTTCTTCACTAGAACATATTGATATTCATGGGGATAATGCAGAAGCAATTGTTCCAGCTTGTGTTACCTCAAGCATTTTTCAAAATAAGAATCTAAAATCATTATCTTTGACAAAGCTACAGATGTTTCCGATGGTAGAGAAATCGTCCATAAATGTGCCTGAGATGAGTCATCTTTCTGAGCTCATTTTGAGTGACTGCAGGGTGAATTACTACATGCATAAACTGTGTGATCTCATAAAGTATGCCCAGAACCTAATAAAACTCCATATACATAATACAAGTGGCGAGATGTGTGACAAGTCAAGTGCTGAAATGTTGATGACCACACTCCTGGACTGCCCTTTATGTATTCAACACTTGGCATTGGTACACACCTTTGACATTGAAGGTGTACATGTGATGTGCTCCTTTGTACCAAAAATGCAATCACTGAAGCAGTTATCTCTTGGAGAGTGGGACTTATCGGAAGCAACGGATAAAGTTATTAGTGTCACTCAAAATGTGCTGCTGCATATCTATATCCAGGATGTGACTCGGAAGGACATAAGAAAGCTTTTGGGTACAAGAAAAGTCAAAGTTTCTCCTCTATCCTTACCAAGCCCAAACAAACCACAATACAATGAATGCGACCCTAACATTGACTAGGAGACAATATTTTGCTCTATGTACCAAATGTTTGGGACATTTACGAATGTAGTCTGCAAATAGATAATTTATGTTATTCGTTGATGATTATACTCTTATTTTATATACATATATACAGTTGCAGACTGGTTTATTTAGACTTTCATACAGATATTTTTACAAAGTGGCTGCTGTACAGTGATTCGTTACATTTGAGATTAAATACTTGAGTACGGTAACATTTATCTAGTAAATTCTAGTCAATTTACTACAGTGCGGTTTAAGCTGGTGTTTAAAAGTACATGTACCTGCAGTAATTTTTGTACTCATCATTAATATTTTGATTTTATTTACACCAGAATAGTTTTAAAAAGTTCTGGAGTGTGACAATCTGTTTTGTAGCATATTTACTACAGAAAGGTCCACTGGATCAAAAGTCATGTCTTATATTTATATCTATGTTTATCAAAGCATTTCATATTTGGTTAAAAAACTCTGGATGACAGTGTCAGATGTGTTTCATTGCCTGATAGTAAAGCAGCTACAAGGTTAAACAACTGGGTAGAGAGGAAATTCCTGCATGTTAGTGAAACATTTCTAAACTTATTATAGGTTTGGACCAACATGATGACAAATGCTGTATTAAATACCATATATTTTATTTGTACCTCTGGTAACTAAACTTCTTATGGCCAATAGGGCAAGGGTTACTTTGAAGGTGTAAAAAGAAAGAAAGTTCTACCTCACATATTTATTAACAATCCAAATAATAATTGCATTCAACTGTGATACTCTGGCTAATAATACAATAATTAACTCAATCTGCCCTGCCCACAGTCGTATCCTCAACTAACAGTTAAACAAGTCTGTCTTCCCTGTGCAGCATTCTGTCTAGCGATCTGTGCAGAGCTTGCCAGTAAAAAATGTCTGTATCCAAATGTTCAGTACATCTTAACAAGTCAGACATTTGCCCAAAACCTTGAACAATGTTCACTGATGAGCAATCCACTCTCTAGGATATCCACACTAAATCCACTTCACTCCAGTAAGAAATTACCCATGATTATTATATTGAGCAGTTTCTATCCAATGACACAGATAAATAAATCTAAAATTAAGTATTGCAGCACTACAATTCAACCCTAACACTGTGGTCTGACTGTTTGCCCTTTATATGCTGCTCTGGCTTCTACAATTTAGCGATCTGTGCAGAGCTTGCCAGTAAAAAATGTCTGTATCCAAATGTTCAGTACATCTTAACAAGTCAGACATTTGCCCAAAACCTTGAACAATGTTCACTGATGAGCAATCCACTCTCTAGGATATCCACACTAAATCCACTTCACTCCAGTAAGAAATTACCCATGATTATTATATTGAGCAGTTTCTATCCAATGACACAGATAAATAAATCTAAAATTAAGTATTGCAGCACTACAATTCAACCCTAACACTGTGGTCTGACTGTTTGCCCTTTATATGCTGCTCTGGCTTCTACAATTTTCTGGAAAGGAAATATCAACAGATCAATTTTTTCCAGTTAACAAAAAATACATAGAAGATTCTAGAAGCTTAGTAATGTTTTCCCTTAATCAATAAATATGTCGCTGTATAGAGAGCACAAGATCAAAGTTGGGGTTTTACGTCCCGTTCAACAGCCAGGGTCATATTGGGACAGGTCCTCAGAATTGCCACTTGTGGGACTCGAACCCACAGAGGTGACAGCCTATGATTAGATGCCAAACTTGCTAACCACTAGGCCACTGAGGACCTTAGAGAGCACAAGAAAGATCAACACTAAATATGTGACGTGGCTGCAGAATACAGAGAAGATCAATGCTTCAATGGACTTTTGTGGTACAAGAACTCAGCACACTATCCTTATTTGTAAAAACCTCTGGATTCTGTTTGAACACTGCACAGTAAGGAAAGATGGTGTTGTTCTTATCAAGAGAGTCCAGATTGTAATTTTTAGATACATAAAATGTGAGAAATTCTTTCAAATTTATTACTAGTGGTCACAGTTGGTGGCATCCAGACATGTCTGTCAGTATTACATGAATAGTCACACATTATCATTGGTTTTGCAGTTGAAGAACTTAATCCCTGTGTTCTCATTGAGAAAGAATGAATTAGAATGTTGCTAGAAACAATTTGATCTGCTGAGCTGTAAAAAGATTTTCGGGGGCCATGGTGGCAGAGTGGTAACACTCTCGCCTCCCACCTCTGAGGCTGGGGTTCGATTCCCGGCACGGTCTCAAGTGGGAAAGCTGGTAGTTGCTTGCCGTTGGTCGGCAGTTTACAGTACAGAACCCTAACAAACTGTATGTACTGGTTTCCTCTGCCCTTCCAACTACACTTCGTGATATGACCTGTATAGTGTTGAAAGCGACGTAAAACCCCAAATAAATAAATAAATAAATAAAAAGATTTTCTGTTGCAGCAGTTCTACGAAATTAACCCACACCCACATAAATTAAAACTGCTATTCATAATTGACTACAATCGATTTTTGAAAATAGTTTGGATGTTAATAATGTAGTAAGATTATGGTAGTGGGTCTGATGCATGTTAATCTTCGAATTGTATAAAAAGTAATTACAAAATATGCATACACGCTTGCCTCCTGACTTTGAGATCAGAGTTCAATGACTGGCTTCACCTCAAGTGGGAAAGCTGGTAGTTATTAGCCATTGGTCAGTACTTTACAGTATCAAATCTGTACTGGTATCCTCTGTCCTTCCAACCACCTGTCACAATATGACTGATAAAGTACTAGGCTTGGCCTAAAAAAACTAAATAAATGAATCAAAAATAAACACAACTTTCAATAAACATTGATGATACAGATTTTGATGACAGTGACATGATGAATGTTCAAAATTTTAAATGCTTATTAGATATAAGACAAAATTAGTCATTTTTTGTCTGAATAATAATTTTACAACAGGATATTATAATGTCATTTTGGATTTTTTATGTAAAAATTAATTGTATCCATTTAGTTGTACTATGGATTTTGCTTCGTTACGCCACTGTTGCAGTGTGTAGAGAGATTTTACCATTACCGCTCGAAGGAAAAGAATATTATAGCTAGACATCTGGAATTTGCAGGATATATTCATAACCATAAAATCTTGCCTAGGAATATTTTTAGCCTCTGGCCACCACAGTCATTTTTTCGACTTTCAATTTTGTTGGCCCTCTAGAGCAAAGGGTATTATAAGTAGAGATCTCAAATTCAAAGGATATATTCATCATTACAAACTCTTGACTGAGAACATTTTTGGCCTCATTTTGAAAAACAAGATGGCCACCATTGGCATATCTATGTCAGTCATGAAAAGTGCTTATATCTTCCTTATTATTAGTCCTAGAGCTTTGGTATGCAAGCCAACCTACAGGAAAACATGGGCTAGGAAGCTTCTAATGTGATCAGATTTGACCTTGGGTACCTCCTTCAAGGTCAAACGAGGGGCCACGGTGGTAACACTATTGCCTCCCACCTCTGAGGCCGGGGTTCAATCCCTGGCATGGCCTCAAGTGGGAAAGCTGGTAGTTGCTTGCCATTGGTCGGCAGTTTACAGTACAGAACCCTAACGAACTGTATGTACTGGTTTCCTCTGCCCTTCCAACTGTCCGTCGTGATATGACCTGTACAGTATTGAAAGCGATGTAAAACCCCAAATAAATAAAAAATCAAGGTCAAACGAGGATAGCCAAACTTAAAAGTGCTTATAATTCGCTTATTATTGGTCCTAGAGGTTTGTAATGTGAAACCACCCTAATAGGAAATCATGGCCTGGAAATGTTTTGATGTGGTCAGATTTGACCTTGGACCCCTCCTTCAAGATCAAAAGAGGATAGCCAAACTTAATAGTGCTTATAACTTGCTTATTATTGGTCCTAGAAGTTTGTAATTTGAAACCAACCTATATAAAATCATGGGCTAGGAATCTTCTGATGTGGTCAGATTTGACCTTTTGCCCCTCCTTCAAGGTCAAACAAGGATAGCCAAACTTCAAAAGTGCTTATAACTCGCTTATTATTGGTCCTAGATTGGTCAGATTTGAACTTGGGCCCTCTTTCAAGATCAAAGAAGGCTAGCCAAACTTAAAGGTGCTTATAACTTGCTTATTATAGATCCTAGAGGTTTGCAATGTGAAACCAGCCTATAGGAAATCATGGGCTAGGAATCTTCTGATGTGGTAAGATTCAACCTTGGGCCCCCTTCAAGGTCAGACAAGGATAGCCAAACTTGAAAGTGCTTATAACTCACTTATTATTGGTCCTAGAGATTTGCAATGTGAAATTAACCTATGTAGATCATGAGATAAGAATCTTTTGGTGTGGTCAGATTTGCCCTTGCTCCCCTCCTTGAAGGTCAAATGAAGGTATCCAAACTTATAAGTGCTTATAACTGAACTATTAAAATGCTCTTTATCTTCAAAACCATGTTACTTCTCTGTAAAAAGTATTGTGGGGGAATAATTCTACTATAAAAGGAATGGTCACTTTAAAGAACAAAGTATGCACTGTGTAAGGTTAATTGAGGACACCTCTGAAGAATGTGTAGGGGATATTGACAACAATATAGAAGACATTAAGTGCACTGGGGAAGAAAATGCCAAAGAAAATAAGACACAAGAAGAGACTTTTAAAAATCAATATCAGTGTGACAACACCAGCTAAGAAAAAAGCAGCAAAAATACGAAAAGCATCCTCTCTAATATACACTCCTGAAATCCAGAGAGTAGACAGTATGCTACACTCAATGCAAGATGCAAAAACCACTGGTACGATACTAGAGGCATTTCAGAGAGGTTTTCAAAACCCAATCTCAACAATGACACAGGAGTTTTGTACTGAGATACATCTGTTAAAGCAGGAAACATTGGACAAAGTTCATACATTAAAAAATAAAATTAAGGAAATGTCGCGGGTTATAGCGGAACAAAAGAAAGACATGGCTAGTGTACAGGAGGAAAATTAAGTTTTGAGAGTAAAGTCACAAATTTGGGAGGGAAGAATAACAAGGAATAAAAAAAGATCTTGCATATAAGAAAGAAGGTATTTTACAGCTGACAACAAGGGAGATTAGGGAAAATCTAGTATTCCACAATATTGAAGAACACAAAACTGAAAATCCAAATCAGGCAAAAGAAATATTGTTGAATTTCATGAAAGAGTGAATTTTATGAAAATTAGTGAAACGGATATGAAAACCATTAAAATAGACAGAGTTCACAGAACTGGGGAACACAGTCAATGGAGACACAGACCTTTGATTGTTAGGTTTTTAACTAACGAAAGCAAAGCGGTAGTTCTCAAATATACTAAAAACATAGACAATACAGTTTTTGAGAGAAAACGAGGAGTGTCAGAACAATTCCTATTAGAATTTGTAAAGAGACGAACACAATTGCATGAGACCTCAGTACATAGAAGTCAAAAAGCATCACCAAGATGTGAAATGGGCTGGTGACAAGATAGTTCTAAGCAAACGGATCATTGAGGTTCCTAAAGATAAACTTAGAAATACCAATTCCATCATGGAAGATAAAGCTGCACAAATGCGCATGATTAACCCCTCCTAGATGTTATGATGGCAGCACATTCCAAGGTCATTGCATGAGGCTGGAGAGTCGAGATGATGTCAAAGCTGGACATCATGCAGTGAGAATGGATACCAGGGTGGCAAGGGCAGATCAGAATATCTATGCTTATCGCTGGCAAGGGGCAGGTTGAGGATCAGTGACCAGTATGAAGATGACAGGGAATATGGAAGTGGTAGACGGGTACTAGACATACTATGACAACAAAATTTAGTGAATTATGTTGCTGTTGTTTCAAGATGGTTTGGAGGGAAACATTTTTTTTTGAAGATTAATCTACAAGCCATATTAATTAATGCATTCTGTTTTATATTTGTGTATAAATAATCAGTTATGATATAAAGCTTATGATGTTAAGCCCAACCTTAGTACTATTAGGTGCAGGTTGCAATTTTCTATTTTTTCCTTTTTGTATTTGTGCTGTATTTTTTGTGTGTGTGTCTTTGTGTTTGATGTTTGTCATTATGGTCTAAATGATGGTTGAAATTTACATGTGAAACAAGGGGCCACGGTGGCAGAGTGGTAACACTCTCGCCTCCCACTTCTGAGGCCCGGGGTTCGACCCCCGTCATGGCCTCAAGTGGGAAAGCTGGTAGTTGCTTGCAGCTGGTCGGCAGTTTACAGTACAGATCCCTAACGAACTGTATGTACTGGTTTCCACTGCCCTTCCAACTACCCGTCGTGATATGACCTGTACACTGTTGAAAGCGACGTAAAACCCCAAATAAATAAATACACGTGAAACAAAGTACTGTAGCCATATTATCTCTTTTGAGTGTAAATGTAAGGGGTTTAAATACTCCTATAAAGAGAAGAAGTATTTTTTTACGTATTAAGGATGATAATTATGATATAGTTTTATACAGGAAACATGTTGTAAGAGAGAGAGAGAGTGAGCCAATTTGGCAAAAAGAATGGGGAGGACCAGCTATTAGTACAAATCGTTCTAATCACAGCAAAGGGGTTATGGCTCTGATAAAGGGTTCATTAGATCATAAAATTACTGGTAAAAAATTAATAGCCTGGGGGAGATTTGTGATTATCCATATTGAAATTGATCATAAAATATTTGTTCTGGTAAAGATCTATGCCCCAAATACTGATAAAGAGCAGCTTAATACTATGAAGATCTAGTGCATGTTATAGAAGGCGAAGGAGTAAGAATAAATGACAATATTATCATAGGGGAGATTGGAATTTGGTTCAGAATACAAATATTGATAAGAAAGGTAGATTTCTACAGGCTAAAGAATTCATTAAGGTAGTTGAGAACATCACCAATAGGCTACAGTTGGTAGATACTTAGATAGATAAAGACTTCAAAACCCATTAATTAGAAGGTATAGATGGAGACAAAAACAACCTCAAATACATTGTAGATTAGATTATTGGATGATATCATACAATTTAAAGGACTGGGTTACACAAACTACAATTTTACCATCATTTCAGTCTGATCAATCTCTTATAAGCTTAAAGTTAAAACATCTGGATGATTGCGAAAGAGGGAAGGGTTATTGGAAAATGAATACAAACTTGTTACAAGATAAAGTATATCAAGAACAATTTGAAGCAAAGTTACCAGAATATCTAGAAAAGTATAAGAAACTTGATGATCAGCAAGTTTGGGAATTAATAAAATATGATATGGAAATTTAGTATAACATATAGTAAGGAAAAAGTTAAAGAAAAACACAAATTAGAAAAAATTTAAGAGCAGAACTACAAGATTTAGAAGAAAAACTAGACTGCAGATAAGGAAAATTTGGAATTAGTAGATAAACACGAGGGAGTTAAACATTTATTCGAGGAGTTTGAAACTGAAAAAGCTATTGGTGCAATGATAAAGTCAAGAGTTAGATGGTATGAGGAAAGGAAGAAAAGTACAAAATTCTTTTTTAATTTGGAAAAACACAACTATATTTGAAAATTCATTCAGAAATTACATACAAATGATGGTTATATATTAACAAATAGAGAAGAGATTTTAGAACATAGTTTTAAATTAATTTATATTCAACAAGAGAATATGATAAAGATCCATCAAACAAATCCTATTTCTGGCATACAAATACACCAAAGATAAATGAAGATAATAAATTAAAATGTGACAAAATGTTAACCAAACAAGAGTGTGAAGATGCATTAAAAACATTTAAATTAAATAAAACACCAGGAAATGATGGTATAACAATTGAATTTCACTTAAAATTTTGGAACATTATTGGAAACTTAGCTACTAGCAGTTTCACACAGCTTATGACACAGGTAAACTATCAGCAACACAGCGTCAAGCAGTAATCGCACTTCTAGGAAAAAAATAGAAATAAAAATTAGTTAAAACACCGGCGGCCAATATCGCTTCTTAAGTCTGATTATAAGACTCTCCCAAAGCTTTAGCTATACTAATAAAGACAGATTGCCTGATATTATACACGAGAATCAAGTAGGATATACTAAAGAACGATACATGACGCACTTAGGATTGTAGAAGATATTTTGAACATTACTAATGAAGAACACATTCCTGGGATTATGGTAGCAGTAGATTTTGAGAAGGTATCTGACAGTATTGAATGGGGATTTATTCAAAAGGCATTATCAATTTTCAACTTTCGGCCGGTTTTCAAAAAAATGGATAAATATTATATACAATGATATATATAGTTGTATCATTAACAATGACTTCACCTCAGGATATTTTAACTTAACGAGATGGGTGCGACAAGGAGGTCCACTTTTGCCCTATCTTTTTATTGTCGCAGTAGAGGTATTAGCATTACCACTAACAGAAAAACAGTATAAAAGGAGTAAAAATAAATAAAACAGAAAATAAATAAAACTAACTCAGTATGCAGATGGCACAACATGTTTTATATCGAACATTAAATTTGCAAAACTAATTCTAAAAATGTTAAAAGATTTTGAAAACATTTGAGGTCTGAAGGTAAATATAGAAAAAAAAACTGAAGGATTTCTTTTGGGTACTTTGCAAAAATAATTTAAGTGACCCAAATTATGATCTTGGTTTACAGTGGTCAAATTAACTTATTAAAATACTAGGAATATACTTTGGCTATAATAAAGTGGAAACAGCTGATAGGAACTTTAGATCAAAAGTTTTGGACTTGGAGAAAACATTAAACTTATGGGAGATGCGGAAATTAACATTTACAGTAAAGCAAACGATTTGTGGATATACATGAACAAGAAAAATGTATCTAATTAAATCCATAACGAATAAAGTTTTGCATAATAAATTTGTTAAACAAAAATTGTAAAAATCTATGGACTGGCAGTGTCCACATAACCTAAAAGTACAGAACAAAGTAAAAGACCTACAATATAATATACCGTTGTGTTACTACAAACAGTATGTTGTACAATATGAAATTAAAGCATATAATACATGCGATTTGTGTCATTTCAGGAAGAGACAATAGAGCACCTTTTTGTAGAATGTCACATAATTAAAAACTTATTACTTGAAGTACAAAATAAATTTTGAAATCAAAAATATAACTTAAGAAAACTTTATCAACATATGATATATTGTTCGGAATTAATGAGCAAGAAAACAGGACTGTCAAAGAAGTTAACATAATTATAATTCAGGTAAAGTTTTACATATGGAGAGCCAAAATAAACAAAAGAATGGCCAAAGTTTCAGAAAAATTCTGTAAGTAAAATAAAACTGTAAATGTTGATTAGTAAATATAAACTGTATTTGTATAAATCAAGTTTTGTGCGTCTTTGACCATGATTAGGTACTGGTAATGACAAAATATCTGTCTTGTGTTGTCGTTGTCCTGGGTTGTCTTTGTGCTGTTCTATTGTGTCTTTTATAAAAAAAATCAAGACTTTATGTTGCGGTTAAAATTGTGTTTGAGGCCCATAAAGACACTAATTTTCTTACAAATTTTTTTATATATTTTGCCTTGTAACTTGGAAATGGTAATCCTGATGGGTCTTGAACTGTACGTATACTAGACTGAACTGTACTGTGAAAGTAATTAATATGTTATTTATACATGTATTAAAAATCAGGTCATTCAAAAAAATGTTACTTGTCCTTTTACGGTGGATACATTTTAAATCTAGCCTCAGATGTATCCTTTGTTTAGTTTATTATGTTCTCCGAAACTTGGAAGTTATGAATATTGCTTGTATCATTAAACTCATCATTCCGAGCCTTGGTAGAGCTCGCTCTTCTAGGAATCACTTTTTTTGTCTACAGACTTTCATCAGTTGTGGCACAGTTTGATGAGTATTTGTCTGCTCACTGAAGTTAAGCAGCAATGGGCTACATTAGTACTTGGATGAGTTCTAGACCAGCTGTGGGATGTGTCAGAGTTGAAATTTATTTGTGTTGCCAGACTTTCGTAAATTCTAGTGCACTACTTGTGTCTGTGATGGCTTTGCACTTGTGCTAGGGGACCGAAACACCTTTCGGCCTTGTTTTGTTTATTTACTTACTTAAATTTATGCTGTATGCAGTGTGTATATGACAAATAAAACAATGCAAAAAAAGTCTTTTGGTCTACATGCAATCCTGTCAGAGACACAAGTAGTGCACTAGAATTTATGAAAGTCTGGTGACAAACACAAATTTCGAGTCAGATACATCCCATACCTGGTCAAGAATTTCAGCCAATCTCCTATCCAAGTACTAAATTAACCCATTTTTGGAGGAGACAGGTACTACACATGCTACACCCCAATTCACGAATGTCTGAAGACAAAAAAAAAATTGAAAGAAAAAAGGTGAAGAAAGTTTTAAAGTTTTTCCCCTCTCCTAACCAAGACCAAACAAACAGTGCAATAAGTGGAACATTTTAGCAGCACACTGACAAAAGAGTTATCACCAATGAAGCTATGTGGTTGTAGTCCATAATTGTATATCCTGGGACAAGAATAACGATTTTCCTTTGATGTTGATTTGTTTTTTATTTGGATAATTTCTTAATTGGACCTGTGGTTATTGTCTCAACATTAATACGGATTTATTTTGCTTGCCAAGGGGGTCAGTGACGAGCATAACATGGAATAACCCCCAAATCCTATCAAAGACAGGCAAACTGTAGTTTATAAAACATGACCAAAGTGTGTTCTGAGTGTGCAAGAACATGATAATGAAACAATTAAAATAAATTGGCTAATGCTAATGAGATGGATTGCTCAATATTCCACATCCACTATTTCTCTCTCATTCTTCTATGATTAGTGTCTGCCCAGCAGGCACAGGTCCAATTCTTGACGTCATGTTTTGGTCATGTTAGTATATGACATCAAGTAACTATCACTCGGACATGATTTAAGGTGGTCACGTCATCTGACACAAATCTGACATCCAGTTTATGTGACATGACATGACTTTATGTCAATAACATACCTACAATATCAACTAGATGACAAAATGATAACCAGACCTAATGTGATTGTATTATCCTATTCAATGACATAAAATTGACACCATCCCAACATGACTTTTTGTAGTCATGTCAAATGATGAAAATATGATGTTCGAATAATATGATGTGACCTGATATTCTACTCGGGCATTGTTTCTGACATCTTAATGATATTAATATGATGTCACTTTGTTAAAACATTTCAAGTGGAGTATCATCATATCATTTGAGATTGGATTAACATCAGTATTCTATAAAATTATATCATTTTTAGGAATATTACAAATGTAATATCATCCTGTACACCAGCCAGGGTCATATTAGGACAGGCCCTCAGCTTTTTCACATGAGTAGGGTCAAACCTAGGCAGAGGTGACAACCTTTGATTAGATGCTGAACCTACTAACTTGGCCTCTAGTCTCTGTGATGTTGCTTTGACAAAAATAATTAAGTTTTGGTACAGACAAAACAATTATGTTTAAAACTGTAACTAAAATGCTGTGTGACAGCAAAAATTTACAAGAAATATGTTGTTTTGTAAACAAATGTATACTTTAGTGTTTGCAACCAAGCCAAAGATTGAATAAATAAAGATAAAAGTTCAGAAAAAGGGCTTCTAATATTCAAACTTTTGTACCCATAATTTGTATCTTTACAAATGGTATAAATTTTTGAACTGATTCCCACTGAACATTAATTATTTTCTCCCATGGAATAATCTTTATAGTACATGGAAATCACTTAAGGCTGTGTCAGGTAAGTGTACACAAATGGTAGTTAAATCAATGTAATGTGATATTAACTGTGAAAACAAAATGTTATTAACCAATATTTTTATTACTGAAAATTAGTTTCAGCACTTGTGAAATGATGTCAATCAGATTTTTATATCAGTACATCAAATTGATGTCAGTTTCTGATGTCATATAGACATGAAGTCAGTCCAAATTGGGCGATCATATTGATGTCTTATGCTGATATCAAATTTATATCGGCTACTAGATGTCATTTTTATGGCTTTTGGAGATGTCAAATAGACTAGGCTACTAAAGATCTGTTTGACATTTAACATATGATGTCATTTCGAATTTCAAATAAGCATCAGTTTCTGATGTCTTGCCCAGTGTCTTTTTGATTTCTTTTTGATATCCTATTGCCTGCTGGGTGGTGTATGGTATTTAAGGGAACATTATTCCAGCACTGAGAAGGTCACTGTAATTTATAGCTGAGCCTGACTGTTAAGTGTAAAAATAAAGTGTTACAATTAGAAGTCTTTGAATGTGTACTTAACTACATTAGGTAATCCAATGAATTTGGTCAATTTAAGTAGTTTGTCAAGTAGTTTGTCAAAGTTATCTTTGTTTCCTTCTATTATTTTCAATATAAAATTTTGTTCTTTTTGACAGGGACGGCCAGTTCTTGTAGCTGTTTTTCTTCCAGGTTTACAGCCAATTCTTCTATGAGGTTGGAATATTTTTGTGACTTTGTCTGCCATTTCCTTTTTAGCTTTAAAAACAGATGTATCCATTTTTGGGCTTTCAGATTTCACTTTTGCATGTTTCATCGTAATGTAACACTTTGAGCATATTTTCTTTGGGAACAAATTTTCATTTTCGTTTGACACATCAATTCCATAAAAGATGTAAATTTCATCCTGATTGTTTTTACACATAACTGGGGAATTTTTTTTTCTTATTTGAGCAAATGTTTGTGCCCTTTGTCCACATATTCTATAATTCTACATATGTTACTTAAGCAACTGAAGTGATATTCTAATAAATACATTGTTTTAGATGTATTATACAGTGGTCCAAACTAAATAATATTCTGATTATCACAACTAACAATGAAACTACACAGATTTGTGTAAAAAAACTGCTGTCGAGAGTCAAACTACACTGTTTAAAACTGTATTTTGTACAACAAAACAAAAGAGTATTAGGAGATGAGTCATTTCTATTTAAAGCTTATTATCTGTGGAATATACTGGTACCAATTATAAGACCATATAAAATCACACCATTTGTACATCATTCCATGAAAAAGGTGTCTAACTCTCTAAAATTGAAAAAAAATAAGAAAACAAAGAAACAGCATTAAGGAGTGGAATGTTGACAACTGTACTTTCTTCTACAAAAGCTTTATTGTTAAAATTATACCATTAGAAAGAAAAAAAAGAGAAAAGCTTTTCATACATATAATTTTCATAAAAATATACAGATTTTATATATTTTTAAATTCAAATTTAAAAATGTGATCTTATTATTTTACACACTCCTCTCATGAGAAACAGGAAACATGTTCTTTGTGTGTGATAAACACTGTGATTTGTTTATCCCACACAAGTTCATGCAGTTCAACTGCTTCCCCCACACAAACTAAAAGTGTTACAATGAGGTATTAAAAATTACTGTGTGAGGTGTCATTATGAGAAATTACATATTTAAATTATCAACAGGTTTGGCCTCTACTTTATCATAGGCTGTAATCTCTGTGTGGGTTCCACTCCCACAAGTGGCAATGCTGTGAGCCTTTGTCAGTCATATAACCCTGATTGTTGAACTTGATGTAAATCTTAATTTGACTTTGTTTTTTTTGTTGTTTTTCTACAGTTTAACTGGCTACTTACTGATTCAAAAAAAATATTCTGTAAGTGTTGACATCAAATTTATGGACCACTAGGTTTAGGTAAAATTAGTATTGGGTTTCTAACTTCTATGTTCTTCAAAATAGAGCAATTATGTCATGATAAACAGATGTCTAAAGGCCCTACTAATATCATTTTTTAGACCATGGCCCCAGGACCCAATGAATTAAGGGCAAGTGTAATATTGTATATAGAAGGGTATTGCAAGTGGCCTACTACACTCTGAAACCATGTATTATTGTTAAACTTGTTATGTGCAACAGTTTTCATTGGTGTATAATAACCTATTTGTCTTTCTGGAGCCTGTAGATGAGCCGCGGCCAACTGATGACTGGGGCCAACTTATGTAGGGTAGTAGTATGGTCTTTGAACTTCAAAATTGTAAATCATATGTGCGATATTTCTAATCAAATACTGCCTGCTTCACACACAAGGTGTATAGTTGTTTATTTAAGATTATTTATATTACTTTATACCTATAATTGATAAGATTTCTTGTACATTCATAAATTTTCTATTATTATTTTCTTCTTTGTATTGCTGTTAATTTTACTGCTAAAAGGGGGGAAACCTATTCTTTATATGCTGCCTTAAGAAAAGCATTTTATATGTGCCTGGTAGTACCCCTAGCGAACAGAACCGTAACTAAAACCAAAATTTACTTCCTTCTGTGGTCAAAAATGTTGTAAACTTGAGAATTATAAAAGAAGTAAATATTGACAGTGGCTGGTATTGGTTGAATTCAAGGAGCTTAATATGTGATTTTTTTGTATAAAATTACAGAGACATTCCGAGGAGACATGCCCCTTTTTTCACCTAAGTGGGGTAAGTCGTTCGGTTGGAAACTTGTCAATTTCGGACCTCAGCAATTGGGCCCCCGCCAAGTACACGGGTGGTCACTGAGATAAATGGTCATAATAATAATAAAGTAATAAATAATTTTATTTCCCAAAGCAGTATATATATACTGCTTCCCTGCATAAATTGGCCACACTCATAAGTTGGCCGCTCTCACCACAGCTTCACAGGGCTTTAACATGAGTGGCCTACTACACTCTAAAATCATGTATTATTGTTAAACTTATTACTGCCTTGCTACCAATTATCGCCGGGTACCAATTATCGCCAGACAGAATTCAAATAGATATAACTTCACCAAAATAGCATCCAAAGTCTAGCAAATAAGGTAAAACTATTTCCAAAGTGAATGGAACAAATACACAACAAAAATCTTTTAAAAGATATGACCATTACTGAAATATGAATGTTTTATTTTCTGGTGGCGATAATTGGTAGCCGGCGATAATTGGTAGCAAGGCAGTATATGCAACAGTTTTCATTGGTGTACAATAACCTATTTGTCTTTCTGGAGCCTGTAGATGAGCTGCGGCCAACTTATGACTGCGGCCAACTTATGCAGGGTAGCAGTATATACACCCGTGGACGGTAAATCGGACAGGACAGTGGAGTCGGACACCAATATAAATTGTACTAGATTTCTGTTAAAAAGAAAAAAATACATATGTGAACACATTCATACTTCTTGTGTTTTATATTCTTTTTGTATTTCTCTATTTCTTTTCAACAATAATATTCAATACAAATGTATCTGACACTATTTATATCAGTGTCCGACTCCACTGTCCTGTCCGATTCACCGTCCACGGGTGTATATAAATTTATAAATAATAGTGGCATTCCACCAGTGAATGCCAGCCTACCAGTGAACGCCCCCCTTATGTATCTTTATTAGAGGTCAAGGACAAATCCTTCTGTTTGCAAACAAAATGGGCATTCACCGGTATTTCCGGTTTGCGGTAAAAACGGCCGATAATAGAGATATATTGTCAAAATATAACACTTTCAAAGAATTATTGAACAGCATAATCAAAGCATTAATTGTACAGCATGTCCTTTGATAATTTTGTTTAAAAAAAATATAAGCTAAACCTACTAATATAATATAAATTTTAAATATTATCTATTGCACGGGCATTTACTGGTAGAAAGCCACTACATGTATGATTCTACACTCAAGGACTTCAATAAGAAGTCAAATAGATAATGTATAATATTAAATTTACTTTATAAATGAGATATCTAGTTTTAATGATGTCTACTGACAATATAAATTACATATATAAATTTACTCTCATCAAGGAGGAAATAGCTGAAGCCTAAGCTTTTCTAGGCTATTCCCTACTTCTGGATAACTAATAAACTTAATATTTTACCCTACGTTGAAACAAGACTCTAAAGAAAGAAGACGAGAAATTATGTATATATTATACTAGTTATCTGTAATTTACTGTAATTTTCCTGCTCAGTCATACTTTTGTAATAATAAATTTTTTACCTCTTTCTTAAATTTATACAAACAACATATTTTAGAAACCTCTTTATTTAAGCCATTCCAAATTTTCAAGCCATAGATTGACACACACCTTCTTTTTAACTCGTTCTGACATGTTTATGATTAAATTTACCCAATTGCCTTGTACTATAATGTAAACTTTTATCCTTTGTAAATAGCCTTTGTATGTTATATGGCAATTCCTGCTTATTGGCATTATACATTAAGATAAGCACTTTAAATTCAACAATATCTTCAAATTTTAACAATTTACATTCTGCAAACAAAGAAGTAGTGTGTTCCCTGTATTTGCTGTTACAAATTACCCTTAATGCCCATTTCTGAATTTTTGTTATTTCCTTTGTTAAACATTTGTTTGCTCTACCCCAAACCTCACAGCAATAGGTTAAATACGACAAAAATAATGTGTTATACAATGTTTTTAATACCTCTTTGTTAAATAGAGATAAACAGTCTTCAGAATTATTCAAATTTAATTGGTGTAAACAACAAAATCGCACAAACTATCCTCCAACCACCAGTTACTGTGCCCCTAGTGGCATTCTACCAGTAAACACCAGCCTACCAGTGAACGCCCGCCTTATATTTCTTTGTCAGAGGTCAAGGACAAATGCTTCTATTTGTCTACAAAATGGGCGTTCACTGGTATTTCCGGTTTGCGGTAAAAACGGCTGATAATAAGATAGAATGTTAAAATATAAAAAAGCTTTGAAACAAATGTAGCAAAACGTTCCTCATTTATTAATTGTGGTGAATGTCATTTGACAATCTGGTGATAGACAAATAAATGATAAAGCTGTTATTGTATCCACCGGATGCTATCCGGTGGATACTATGGATTTGACTTCGTTACGCCTATGCCGCCGCCGCAGTGTGTAGAGAGATTTCACCGTTACCGCTCTAACGAAAAAAATTTTATAGCTAGCCTTCTCAAATTTGCAGGATATATTCATAGCCATAAAATCTTGCCTGGGAATATTTTTGGCCTCATTTTGAAAAAAACAAGATGGCTGCCATGGGCGTTTTTCGACTTTAAACAAGGACTTTTGGTGGCCCTCTAGAGCAAAGGATATTCTAGGTAGAGATCTCACATTCGCAGGATATGTTCCTCATTATAAAATCTTGACTTGGAATATTTTTGGCCTCATTTTGAAAAACATGATGGCCACCACATGCGTTTCTTTGCAGTCATGAAAAGTGCTTATATCTCCCTTATTATTGGTCCTAGAGGTTTGGGATGGTAAAACCAACCTATAGGAAATCATGGGCTGGGAATCTTTTGGTGTGGTCAGATTTGACCTTGGACCCCTCCTTCAAGGTCAAATGAGGATAGCCAAACTTAAAAGTGCTTATAACTCGCTTATTATTGGTCCTAGAGGTTTGGGATGGTAAACCAACCTATAGGAAATCATGGGCTGGGAATCTTTTGGTGTGGTGTGATTTGACCTTGGACCCCTCCTTCAAGGTCAAACGAGGATAGCCAAACTTAAAAGTGCTTATAACTCGCTTATTATTGGTCCTAGAGGTTTGGAATGGAAAACCAACCTATTGCAAATCATGGGCTGGGAATCTTTTGGTGTGGTCGGATTTGACCTTGGACCCCTCCTTCAAGGTCAAACGAGCATAGCCAAACTTAAAAGTGCTTATAACTCGCTTATTATTGGTCGTAGAGGTTTGGGATGGTAAACCAACCTATAGAAAATCATGGGCTGGGAATCTTTTGGTGTGGTCGGATTTGACCTTGGACCCCTCCTTCAAGGTCAAACGAGGATAGCCAAACTTAAAAGTGCTTATAACTTGCTTATTATTGGTCCTAGAGGTTTAAGATGGTAAACCAACCTATAGGAAATCATGGCCTGGGAATCTTTTGGTGTGGTCAGATTTGACCTTGGACCCCTCCTTCAAGGTCAAATGAGGATAGCCAAACTTAAAAGTGCTTATAACTCTCTTATTATTGGTCCTAGAGGTTTGGGATGGTAAACCAACCTATAGGAAATCATGGGCTGGGAATCTTTTGGTGTGGTCGGATATGACCTTGGATCCCTCCTTCAAGATCAAACGAGGATAACCAAACTTAAAAGTGCTTATAACTCGCTTATTATTGGTCCTAGAGGTTTAGGATGGTAAACCAACCTATAGGAAATCATGGAATGGGAATCTATTGCTGTGGTCGGATTTGACTTTGGACCCCTCCTTCAAGGTCAAATGAGGATAGTCAAACTTAAAAGTGCTTATAACTCACTTATTATTGGTCCTAGAGGTTTGGAATGATAAACCAAAATCTAGGAAATCATGGGCTGGGAATCTTTTGGTGTGATCGGATTTGACAAAATTAACAGTTTTTATATCTTGCTTATTCATATTCCTAGAGGTTTGCAGTGTCACACCAACCTATAGGAAATCATGGGCTAAGAATCTTTTGATATGGTCAGACCAATAATAAGGGAGATATAAGCACTTTTCATGACTGCAAAGAAAAGCCTATGACGGCCATCTTGTTTTTCAAAATGAGGCCAAAAATATTCCCTGTCAAGATTTTATAATGAGGAACCTATCCTGAGAATTTGAGATCTCTACCTGTAATACCCTTTGCTCTATAGGGCCACCAAAAGTCCTTGTTTAAAGTCGAAAAACGCCCATGGCGGCCATCTTGTTTTTCAAAATGAGGCCAAAAATATTCCCAGGCAAGATTTTATGGTTATGAATATATCCTGCAAATTTGAGAAGGCTAGCAATAATATTTTTTTCGTTCGAGCGGTAACGGTGAAATCTCTCTATACACTGCGGCGGCGGCGTAGGCGTAACAAAGTCAAATCCATAGTATCCACTGGATGCTATCCGGTGGATACAATAATGTATACTATGTTTACTTTCTGCTGCAGTGTTCATTCTAGAGTTCGAGCTACTTGAGTCAAATGACTCCTTTACTAAATTTTGGTGGGACATTTAGTAAATGCGATGAGTCAAATGACAAAAATTAACCTTACATTTGAGCAAATTGACTTAAATAGGAGAGAAGAGAAAAAAGTACTCTTAGTCTATCTTCAAAGTGAATTTGCAATACTAAATCAAATTCAAGTACATATATATTTGCAAGTTCAAGTACATATATATTTGCAATAATTAAAGTGTGTTTGTTTCTTACTGATTTTTAAGCGTCCCGCAAGGGACGCTTGTTTGTGTATGGGAGACCTTCAGGCTCCGGCGGCTCCGCATTTTGTTTTCCTTATAACTTTGTAACCGTTAGGCGGATTCTTTTCAATTTTGGTAGGTTTAGGCAGTAGCCTTGGGGAATTTTTTTGAATATGCTGCAGTGACATTTCGACCAATCAGAGAGGTCACATGACCAAAAATGTCTTTTTTCGATGGGGAAGCTTGTCCGGATGATAACTTGAAATGAATTCACCTGAAACTTGGCAAATACATTCATTCTATTAAAATCTGGAAATCATTAGATTTTGGCATTGATTGGTTAAGAAATGGCCGAGTAATTAATGATTAATTAATCATTACGAATTTTCCAAATAAGGAAAACACAAAAATGCTAATATTTCGAAAACCGTGCTACATAGAGCGATTTCAACGAAATTTTTTATCTTCAGGGTATCTCTGCAGAGCAGCTATCCCAAAGAGCTTTCACTTGGTGAAGTTTCAGACCCATAGCTAATTGCTCACCTACTCAAAATGAGTAAATGCGAATTACCTCTAAAAGTATTGCAGATAGCCAATTTTTCTCAAATAACTCATTCACCTACTTTTGGAAGAGCTTTCACTTGGTGAAGTTTCAGACCCGTACCTAATTACTCACCTGCTCAAAATGAGTAAATGCTAATTATCTCAAAAACTATTGCGGATACCCAATTTTTATCAAATAATTCATTCATGTACTTTTGGGAGAGCTTTCACATGGTGAAGTTTCAGACCCGTAGATAATTACTCACCTACTCAAAATGAGTAAATGCGAATTATCTCTTAAAAGTATTACAGATAGCCAATTTTTCTCAAATAACTCATTCACCTACTTTTGGAAGAGCTTTCACATGGCGAAGTTTCAGACCCATAGCTAATTACTCACCTACTCAAAATGAGTAAATGCGAATTATCTCTAAAAGTATTGCAGATAGCCAATTTTTCTCAAATAACTCATTCACCTACTTTTGGGCGAGCTTTCACTTGGTGAAGTTTCAGACCCATAGCTAATTATTTACCTACTCAAAATGAGTAAATGCTAATTATCTGTAAAAGTATTGTGGATTCCCAATTTTTATCAAATAACTCATTCATCTACTTGTGGGAGAGCTTTCACATGGTGAAGTTTCAGACCCATAGCTAATTACTCACCTACTCAAAATGAGTAAATGCGAATTATCTCAAAGTATTGCAGATAGCCAATTTTTCTCAAATAAATCATTCACCTACTTTTGGGAGAGCTTTCACTTGGTGAAGTTTCAGACCCATAGCTAATTGCTCACCTACTCAAAATGAGTAAATGCGAATTATCTCTAAAAGTATTGCAGATAGCCAATTTTTCTCAAATAACTCATTCACCTACTTTTGGGAGAGCTTTCACTCTGTGAAGTTTCAGACCCATAGCTAATTACTCACCTACTCAAAATGAGTAAATGCGAATTATCTGTAAAAGTATTGCAGATAGCCAATTTTTCTTTAATAACTCATTCACCTACTTTTGGAAGAGCTTTCACTTGGTGAAGTTTCAGACCCATAGCTAATTATTCACCTACTCAAAATGAGTAAATGTGAATTATCTCTAAAAGTATTGCAGATAGCCAATTTTTCTCAAATAACTCATTCACCTACTTTTGGGAGAGCTTTCACTCTGTGAAGTTTCAGACCCATAGCTATTTCTTCACCTACTCAAAATGAGTAAATGCTTATTATCTGTAAAAGTATTGCGGATACCCAATTTTTATCAAATACTCATTCATCTACTTGTGGGAGAGCTTTCACATGGTGAAGTTTCAGACCCATAGCTAATTACTCACCTACTCAAAATGAGTAAATGCGAATTATCTCTAAAAGTATTGCAGATAGCCAATTTTTCTCAAATAAATCATTCACCTACATTTGGGAGAGCTTTCACTTGGTGAAGTTTCAGACCCATAGCTAATTACTCACCTACTCAAAATGAGTAAATGCGAATTATCTCTAAAAGTATTGCAGATAGCCAATTTTTGTCAAATAACTCATTCACCTACTTTTGGGAGAGCTTTCACTTGGTGAAGTTTCAGATCCATAGCTAATTACTCACCTACTCAAAATGAGTAAATGCGAATTATCTCTAAAGTATTGCAGATAGCCAATTTTTCTCAAATAACTCATTCACCTACTTTTGGGAGAGCTTTCACTCTGTGAAGTTTCAGACCCATAGCTATTTATTCACCTACTCACAATGAGTAAATGCGAATTATCTCAAAAAGTATTGCAGATAGCCAATTTTTCTCAAATAACTCATTCACCTACTTTTGGGAGAGCTTTCACTCCGTGAAGTTTCAGACCCATAGCTAATTATTTACCTACTCAAAATGAGTAAATGCTAATTATCTGTAAAAGTATTGCGGATACCCAATTTTTATCAAATAACTCATTCATCTACTTGTGGGAGAGCTTTCACATGGTGAAGTTTCAGACCCATAGCTAATTACTCACCTACTCAAAATGAGTAAATGCGAATTATCTCTAAAAGTATTGCAGATAGCCAATTTTTCTCAAATAAATCATTCACCTACTTTTGGGAGAGCTTTCACTTAGTGAAGTTTCAGACCCATAGCTAATTGCTCACCTACTCAAAATGAGTAAATGCGAATTATCTCTAAAAGTATTGCAGATAGCCAATTTTTCTCAAATAAATCATTGGGGGCCACGGTGGCAGAGTGGTAACACTCTCGCCTCCCACCTCTGCGGCCGGGGTTCGATCCCCGTCATGGCCGTAAGTGGGACAGCTGGTAGTTGCTTGCCGTTGGTCGGCAGTTTACAGTACAGAACCCTAGCGAACTATATGTACTGGTTTCCTCTGCCCTTCCAACTACCCGTCGTGATATGACCTGTACAGTGTTGAAAGCGACGTAAAACCCCAAATAAACAAATAAACAATCAAATAAATCATTCACCTACTTTTGGGAGAGCTTTCACTTGGTGAAGTTTCAGACCCATAGCTAATTACTCACCTACTCAAAATGAGTAAATGCGAATTATCTCTAAAAGTATTGCAGATAGCCAATTTTTCTCAAATAACTCATTCTCCTACTTTTGGGAGAGCTTTCACTCTGTGAAGTTTCAGACCCATAGCTATTTATTCACCTACTCAAAATGAGTAAATGCGAATTATCTGTAAAAGTATTGCGGATACCCAATTTTTATCAAATACTCATTCATCTACTTGTGGGAGAGCTTTCATGGTGAAGTTTCAGACCCATAGCTAATTACTCACCTACTCAAAATGAGTAAATGCGAATTATCTCTAAAAGTATTGCAGATAGCCAATTTTTCTCAAATAACTCATTCACCTACTTTTGGGAGAGCTTTCACTTGGTGAAGTTTCAGACCCATAGCTAATTATTCACCTACTAAAAATGAGTAAATGTGAATTATCTTTAAAAGTATTGCAGATAGCCAATTTTTCTCAAATAACTCATTCACCTACTTTTGGGAGAGCTTTCACTCTGTGAAGTTTCAGACCCATAGCGATTTATTCACCTACTCAAAATGAGTAAATGCTAATTATCTGTAAAAGTATTGCGGATACCCAATTTTTATCAAATACTCATTCATCTACTTGTGGGAGAGCTTTCACATGGTGAAGTTTCAGACCCATAGCTAATTACTCACCTACTCAAAATGAGTAAATGCGAATTATCTCTAAAAGTATTGCAGATAGCCAATTTTTCTCAAATAACTCATTCACCTTCTTTTGGGAGAGCTTTCACTTGGTGAAGTTTCAGACCCATAGCTAATTATTCACCTACTCAAAATGAGTAAATGTGAATTATCTCTTAATAGTATTGCAGATAGCCAATTTTTCTCAAATAACTCATTCACCTACTGTTGGAAGAGCTTTCACACACGAAAATGAAAAATTGTGAATATCTCGGAAAAGCTATTTCTTCTTCTTTAATGCTCGGCGGGGGATACACACCGCAGCAGTGATCTTGACAAAAAATTTTGTCTCCCCAAAAATGGTGGCCATTTTGAATTTTCAAAGTTTTTGCAAAACACAAAAATGCTTATATCTCGAAAACCGTGCTATATGGAGCGAACTCAACAAAATTTTTGACCTGCTGGGTATCTCTGCAGAGTAGCCATGCCAATTTTCAAAATATTTTTGTCTCGCCAAATATAGCGGACATTTTTAATTTTTTTGCAAAACACAAAAATGCTTATATCTTGAAAACCGTGCTAGATAGAGCAGACTGCGCTGACTTTGGTTGCCACAACAGTATAAGGCTAGAAACGAAACATTTTCTTAATACTTTAGCACTCACCTTTATATCCTTTTCGGGACGCTTTGTTTTTGCGAGCGATCCTCTAGTTTTTTTTTTGATTTCTTTGTTTCAATAAATATGGTCCAACCGTGCACTATCTAAAACTAGAAAAAAAATTAACTCAACTTGACATAGATTCACTCAGGGAGTTGTTTTTATTTCATACAGAAAAACTCCATTATTTATGTAAATGGATATAATTTCGCCACTTTTTGAACAAAAAATCTGGTTTTAAAGCAATAACATACCATATAAAATTTAAGTTAAATTATTATTTAACATCTTTTCCAGCTGAAAATTGTTATTAACATAGATGCAACTTTTCAAAAGTTTGTCCCACAGTAGTTTAAAATGTTTGTTGTTACTTGTTAACAATTGTCTTTGAAGTCACTTGTAAGAGTGCATCATGTAAAAATATACTTTAAAAAGTGAAAATATTAAAAACTGGGTAATAAAATCTTGTTGTGCAATAGATATTTATTTCTATATATATTTAACAAAACTATGAAAAAAGTGGAAAATTTACATCCACTGGTGGGTTTAAATTAGGGCTGTGACAGGTGCTGAAAAATGTCATCGAGTACTCGCCCTCTGACAACCGGCCCGAATTCGAGTAACCGCAAGATTTAGTACCTACTAGTGGTGGGATCACCAGCTAAAATGGCTGATCGAGCATCACCTCTTAGAGGCGAGTGGAACTCGAGTAATTTTCGGGATAAAGTATTTTGTTTGATTAATGGAAAGTATTTTACATAACCGGACATTAGCCGAAACTTTAACCTGGAAATGGCTTTCGCGAAATAATTAAAGTTAAATCTTCATTGATTTAAGCCAGAATAAAGTAAAAATGCAGTATATTTTTGAAAATTTGGATATATCTGTTGTGTTGGTGAAGTGTCAGCCTTAGATGGTGAAAATATTGATGTTTTCAAAAAATCGAATTTCACTTTCGCAGATCGATGCTACCCCTAATTATCGCCCATCGAGTTACAACTCGAGTTTCAGTCAACTTGTCCCAGCACTAGTACGTACCATTAGAAGTCTTCTGTAAACAAATAGTCGGTTCCGGAAATGAAACTTTTGAAGAAAAACGTTTTCTATTTGACTATATATTATAGAATATGGAGTAAATTGTGTGTTTTCAAGCGAAAATAACAACTTTAATTGATATTATGTGACGGAAATTCTGAAATTTAGCATATTTTACACAAGCGTTTGATTACATGGGCGATAATACAATATCTCGCGAGTAACCAAGTTTTTAAAATGGACTCGAGTACAAGCCAAGACTGGCTTGTACACCGAGGCTCGAGTACTCGTTCGCAGCCCTAGTTTAAATCACTTACTATAAACGTGTTTTCTATTCATATATATATACTGAATTTTTGTTAAACGAAGTATGATTGGACAGTGCCGTTTCCGCTCGACCAATCAAATTAAGGCATTTCGAAGCAAGGAAACATGGAGGAATTGGGTTAAAAAGACAATATATGTGTCTTTTTATTTGATTTCTAAACAAAATTCATTTAATTTCCCCAGTATTTACAGCAAAACGCAGGCGACAATGCAAGATCTATGCGTTACCGCGACTCGGGACCATAACGTGTACGCGTCTTTTCGCCCCAGAATAGCAACAAAAGATGCGGAAACACGTACTAAAATGAACTCTGCTGCTGCTTATTTCTTTTTATCTCTGGGGCATGCAAAAACAACCATTTTCTACTTTGCATTTTTACCCCTTTGTCGGGGTATTGTTTTCACCCTTAGTGTCCGGATGGGTGGGTGGGCGGGCAGTCGGGTGGGCGGTGGGAAATAGTTTGTCTGGGCTGTATCTCAGAAACCGTAAGGTGTAGGAAGTTCATACTTGGCAGGGACATTGGATGGGTAGTGTAGGTGTGCAATGTCATGGTCTGACCTTGATTTGACCTTTGACCTTGCATAGTGACCTTGAGTTTGAAAATCCGGGCTATATCTCAGCAACCATAAGGTGTAGGAAGTTGATACTTGGCAGGGACATTAGTTAGGGGTTGTAGGTGTGCAACGTCATGGTCTGATCTTGATTTGACCTTTGACCTTGCCGTAGTGACCTTTAAAATCTTGTCCGGGCTATATCTCAGAAACCGTAAGGTGTAGGAAGTTGATACTTGGTAGGGATATTGGTTAGGGGGTGTAGGTGTGTAACATCATGGTCTGACCTTGATTTGACGTTTGACCTTGCTGTAGTGACCTTGACCTATAAAATCTTGTCCGGGCTATATTTCGGAAACCGTAAGGTGTAGGAAGTTGATACTTGGTAGGAACATTGGTTAGGAGTTGTAGGTGTGCAATATCATGGTCTGACCTTGATTTGACCTTTGACCTTGCCGTAGTGACCTTGAGCTATAAAACCTTGTCTGGGCTATATCTCAGCAACTGTAAGGTGTAGGAAGATGACACTGGTAGGGACATTGGTTGGGGGTAGTAGGTGTGCAACATCATGGTGTGACCTTGATTTGACGTTTGACCTTGCCGTAGTGAACTTGACCGATAAAACCTGGTCTGGGCTATATCTTGGAAACCGTAAGGCATAGGAAGTTGATACTTGGTAGGGACATTTGTTAGGGGGTGTAGGTGTGCTACATCATAGTGTGACCTTGATTTGACCTTTGACCTTGCTGTAGTGACCTTGACCTATAAAATCTTGTCCAGGCTATATCTCAGAGACTGTAAGGTGTAGGAAGTTTATACTTGGTAGGGATATTGGTTGAGGGTTTTAGGTGTGCCACATCATGGTGTGACACTGATTGACCTTTGACCTTGCTGTATTGACCTTTAAAATCTTGTTGCACCTTTGGGTCTTTCCGTTGATGCAGATTAAGCACTGTTAAAGTCATATTAGAATTCATTAAGAATTTCCTTTTGCAAGTTCCCTTTGTAACAGATGGAAATTCATCAAGTGAGCCACAGGCTTTTCTCCAACACCACACATAAGCATTCATTGAATGTATTGCCACTTCTGTGTGCATGGGTAATATTCAAAACATCCAAACCATAATTCAGCCATTTTTGGTTTACTGATAATTGCTGTCATTTTATTATTGAATTGTTTTGTTTTAATACTTCATCTTTACATACTGTTCCATATATTACTGCTACTGTTTACAGTGCATCCTATTTCCATGTTTAATATCAATATTATGTGTCCTTAAAAGTTTTTAAGGCAGGTGACAGACTTGGGTAGGCGACAAACTTGGGTAGCTGAGCAGTATTTTTGCGGCTTCAGTCTATTTATAACCATACTATTATCTCCCGCCGGCCGAAGGCCGTGGTCGGGAGATTATAAAACGCCTTCCGTACGTACGTCCGTACGTCCGTTCGTCACGTTTTTGCATAAACCTTAATATCTCATTCATTTATGAACATATCTTCACCAAATTTGCAGGGAATGTTTATGGCTATAAAAACCTGTCTCTGAAAAATTTTAGCCTCACTTTGAAAAACTAAATGGCCGCCATAGCTAATTGTTTGAAAATCCTAAAGGTGCTCTAAATCTTGAAATATTCCACCTAGCTTCATCAAATTCACACAAAAGCTATATGGCTAGAAAAGCTAGCCTGATAATAAATTTGACCTAGTTCAAAAAACAAAATGGCCGCCATATCACATGTTTAATGTCAAACAGGGTTATCCTATTAAAAAGGCCTTATATCACCCCAAATATTGCATATCTTCACCAAATTTGCAGGGAATGTTTATAGCTATGAAAACCTGTCTCTGAAAAATTTTAGCCTCATTTTGAAAAACAAAATGGCCGCCATAGCTAATTGTTTGAAAATTGTAAAGGCGCTCTAAATCTTGAAATATTCCAGCTAGCTTCATCAAATTTGCACAAAAGCTATATGGCTAGAAAAGCTAGCCTGATAATAAATTTGACCTAGTTCAAAAAACAAAATGGCCGACATATCGCATGTTTAATGGCAAACAGGGTTATTCTATTAAAAAGGCCTCATATCTCCCCAAATATTGCATATCTTCACCAAATTTGCAGGGAATGTTTATGGCTATGAAAACCTGTCTCTGAAAAATTTTAGCCTCATTTTGAAAAACAAAATGGCCGCCATAGCTCATTGTTTGAAAATCGTAAAGGTGCTCTAAATCTTGAAATATTCCAGCTAGCTTCATCAAATTTGCACAAAACCTATATGGCTAGAATAGCTAGCCTGATCCTAGTTCAAAAAACAAAATGGCCGCCATATCGCATGTTTAATGTCAAACGGGATTATCCTATTAAAAAGGCCTTATATCTCCCCAAATATTGCTCCTAGAGGTTCGGAATGTGAAAACAACTTGTACGAAGTCATGGCCTGGTAATCTTTTCCATGTGTTGAATTTGACCTTTGACCCCTGCTTCAAGGTCGTCACACTAAAACGTCCTTATTTCTCCCATATTATTGGTGTTGTGGCTTCAGATTGTAAAGACAGACCATGAAAAGCAAAGGCTGTGGTCTAAAATTGTAAACAGCTTCCATACGTGTGTGCATCTGTTTGTGCATCCGTCCGTGCATCCGTTTGTCAGGTTTCAGCATAAACCTTAATATCTTATTCAGACATCTTCATCAAATTGGCAAGGAATGTTTATGCAAAATTTTGGCCTCATTTTGGAAAACAAAATGGCCGCCATAGCCAATTGTTTAAAAATCATACAGTTGTTCTAAATGTCGAAAATTCCAGCTAGCTTCATCAAATTTACATTTTAAGAGGCCTTCTATCTCCCCTAATATTGCTCTTACAGGTTCAGACCATTAAAACTCTTGGCCTTCAAATGTTTTGTCTGTGAAAAATTTTGGCCTTATTTTGAAAAACAAAATGGCCACCATATCCAATTATTTAAAATTCATAAAGATGCTCTAAAACTTGAAATATTGCAGCTAGGTTCATCAGATATGCGGAAAATATATATGGCCAGGAAAGTTAAGCTGATAGTAATTAAGCGTCCCGCAAGGGACGCTTGTTTGTGTATGGGAGACCTTCAGGCTCCGCCGGCTCCGCATTTTGTTTTCCTTATAACTCTGTAACCGTTAGGCGGATTCTTTTCAAATTTGGCAGTTTTAGGCAGTAGCCTTGGGGAATTTTTTTGAATATGTTGCCGTGACATTTCAACCAATCAGAGAGGTCACATGACCAAAAGTGTCTTTTTTCGATGGGGAAGCTTGTCCGGATGATAACTTGAAAGGAATTTTATCAATTCACCTGTAACTTGTCAAATACATTCATTCTATTAAAATCTGGAAATCATTAGATTTTAGCATTGATTGGTCAAGAAATGGCCGAGTAATTAATGATTAATTAATCATTACGAATTTTCCAAATAAGGAAAACACAAAAATGCTTATATCTCGAAAACCGTGCTAGATAGAGCGATTTCGACGAAATTTTTGACCCACAGGGTATCTCTGCAGAGTAGTTATCCCAATTTTGAAAAAATTTTTGTCTCGCCAAAAATGGCGGCCATTTTGAATTTTCGAAATTTTCGCAAAAATTGTAAAACACAAAAATGCTTATATCGAAAACTGTACTAGATAGAGCGATTACGACGAAATTTTTGACCCACAGGGTATCTCTGCAGAGTAGCCATGCCTATTTTAAAAAAAAAATTTGTCTCGCCAAAAAGTGGCGGCCATTTTGAATTTTCGAATTTTTCGCAAAAATTGCAAAACATAAAAATGCTTATATCTCGAAAACCCTGCTAGATAGAGCGATTTCGACGAAATTTTTGACCCACAGGGTATACCTGCAGAGTAGCCATGCCAATTTTCAAAAAATTTTGTCTCACCAAAAATGGCGGCCATTTTGAATTTTAGAATTTTTCGCAAAAATTGCAAAACATAAAAATGCTTATATCTCGAAAGCCCTGCTAGATAGAGCGATTTCGACAAAATTTTTGACCCACAGGGTATCTCTGCAGAGTAGCCATGCCAATTTTCAAAAAAATTTTATCTCGCCAAAAATGGCGGCCATTTTGAATTTTCGAATTTTTCACAAAAATTGCAAAACATAAAAATGCTTATATCTCGAAAACCCTGCTAGATAGAGCGATTTCGACGAAATTTTTGACCCACAGGGTATCTCTGCAGAGTAGCCATGCCAATTTTCAAAAAAAATTTGTCTTGCCAAAAATGGCGGCCATTTTGAATTTTCGAATTTTTGCGCAAAAATTGCAAAACACAAAAATGCTAATATTTCGAAAACCGTGCTACATAGAGCGATTTCGACGAAATTTTTGATCTTCAGGGTATCTCTGCAGAGCAGCTATCCCAAAGAGCTTTCACTTGAAGTTTCAGACCCATAGCTAATTACTCACCTACTCAAAATGAGTAAATGCTAATTATCTCAAAAACTATTGCGGATACCCAATTTTTATCAAATAACTCATTCATGTACTTTTGGGAGAGCTTTCACATGGTGAAGTTTCAGACCCGTAGATGATTACTCACCTACTCAAAATGAGTAAATGCGAATTATCTCTTAAAAGTATTGCAGATAGCCAATTTTTCTCAAATAACTCATTCACCTACTTTTGGAAGAGCTTTCACATGGTGAAGTTTCAGACCCATAGCTAATTACTCACCTACTCAAAATGAGTAAATGCGAATTATCTGTAAAAATATTGCAGATAGCCAATTTTTCTCAAATAACTCATTCACCTACTTTTGGGAGAGCTTTCACATGGTGAAGTTTCAGACCCATAGCTAATTATTTACCTACTCAAAATGAGTAAATGCTAATTATCTGTAAAAGTATTGCGGATACCCAATTTTTATCAAATAACTCATTCATCTACTTGTGGGAGAGCTTTCACATGGTGAAGTTTCAGACCCATAGCTAATTACTCACCTACTCAAAATGAGTAAATGCGAATTATCTCTAAAAGTATTGCAGATAGCCAATTTTTCTCAAATAAATCATTCACCTACTTTTGGGAGAGCTTTCACTTGGTGAAGTTTCAGACCCATAGCTAATTATTCACCTACTCAAAATGAGTAAATGTGAATTATCTGTAAAAGTATTGCAGATAGCCAATTTTTCTCAAATAACTCATTCACCTACTTTTGGGAGAGCTTTCACTCTGTGAAGTTTCAGACCCATAGCTAATTACTCACCTACTCAAAATGAGTAAATGCTAATTATCTCAAAAACTATTGCGGATACCCAATTTTTATCAAATAACTCATTCATGTACTTTTGGGAGAGCTTTCACATGGTGAAGTTTCAGACCCGTAGATGATTACTCACCTACTCAAAATGAGTAAATGCGAATTATCTCTTAAAAGTATTGCAGATAGCCAATTTTTCTCAAATAACTCATTCACCTACTTTTGGAAGAGCTTTCACATGGTGAAGTTTCAGACCCATAGCTAATTACTCACCTACTCAAAATGAGTAAATGCGAATTATCTGTAAAAATATTGCAGATAGCCAATTTTTCTCAAATAACTCATTCACCTACTTTTGGGAGAGCTTTCACATGGTGAAGTTTCAGACCCATAGCTAATTATTTACCTACTCAAAATGAGTAAATGCTAATTATCTGTAAAAGTATTGCGGATACCCAATTTTTATCAAATAACTCATTCATCTACTTGTGGGAGAGCTTTCACATGGTGAAGTTTCAGACCCATAGCTAATTACTCACCTACTCAAAATGAGTAAATGCGAATTATCTCTAAAAGTATTGCAGATAGCCAATTTTTCTCAAATAAATCATTCACCTACTTTTGGGAGAGCTTTCACTTGGTGAAGTTTCAGACCCATAGCTAATTATTCACCTACTCAAAATGAGTAAATGTGAATTATCTGTAAAAGTATTGCAGATAGCCAATTTTTCTCAAATAACTCATTCACCTACTTTTGGGAGAGCTTTCACTCTGTGAAGTTTCAGACCCATAGCTAATTACTCACCTACTCAAAATGAGTAAATGCTAATTATCTCAAAAACTATTGCGGATACCCAATTTTTATCAAATAACTCATTCATGTACTTTTGGGAGAGCTTTCACATGGTGAAGTTTCAGACCCGTAGATGATTACTCACCTACTCAAAATGAGTAAATGCGAATTATCTCTTAAAAGTATTGCAGATAGCCAATTTTTCTCAAATAACTCATTCACCTACTTTTGGAAGAGCTTTCACATGGTGAAGTTTCAGACCCATAGCTAATTACTCACCTACTCAAAATGAGTAAATGCGAATTATCTGTAAAAATATTGCAGATAGCCAATTTTTCTCAAATAACTCATTCACCTACTTTTGGGAGAGCTTTCACATGGTGAAGTTTCAGACCCATAGCTAATTATTTACCTACTCAAAATGAGTAAATGCTAATTATCTGTAAAAGTATTGCGGATACCCAATTTTTATCAAATAACTCATTCATCTACTTGTGGGAGAGCTTTCACATGGTGAAGTTTCAGACCCATAGCTAATTACTCACCTACTCAAAATGAGTAAATGCGAATTATCTCTAAAAGTATTGCAGATAGCCAATTTTTCTCAAATAAATCATTCACCTACTTTTGGGAGAGCTTTCACTTGGTGAAGTTTCAGACCCATAGCTAATTATTCACCTACTCAAAATGAGTAAATGTGAATTATCTGTAAAAGTATTGCAGATAGCCAATTTTTCTCAAATAACTCATTCACCTACTTTTGGGAGAGCTTTCACTCTGTGAAGTTTCAGACCCATAGCTATTTATTCACCTACTCAAAATGAGTAAATGCTAATTATCTGTAAAAGTATTGTGGATACCCAATTTTTATCAAATACTCATTCATCTACTTGTGGGAGAGCTTTCACTTGGTGAAGTTTCAGACCCATAGCTAATTACTCACCTACTCAAAATGAGTAAATACGAATTATCTGTAAAAATATTGCAGATAGCCAATTTTTCTCAAATAACTCATTCACCTACTTTTGGGAGAGCTTTCACTTGGTGAAGTTTCAGACCCATAGATAATTATTCACCTACTCAAAATGAGTAAATGTGAATTATCTCTTAATAGTATTGCAGATAGCCAATTTTTCTCAAATAACTCATTCACCTACTTTTGGAAGAGCTTTCACACACGAAAATGAAAAATTGTGAATATCTCGGAAAAGCTATTTCTTCTGCTTTAATGCTCGGTGGGAGATACACACTACGGCAGTGGTCTTGACAAAAATTTTTGTCTCCCCAAAAATGGTGGCCATTTTGAATTTTCAAAGTTTTTGCAAAACACAAAAATGCTTATATCTCGAAAACCGTGCTATATGGAGCGAACTCAACAAAATTTTTGACCTGCTGGGTATCTCTGCAGAGTAGCCATGCCAATTTTCAAAATATTTTTGTCTCGCCAAATATAGCGGACATTTTGAATTTTTTGCAAAACACAAAAATGCTTATATCTTGAAAACCGTGCTAGATAGAGCAGACTGCGCTGACTTTGGTTGCCACAACAGTATAAGGCTAGAAATGAAGCATTTTCTTAATACTTTAGCACTCACCTTTATATCCTTTTCGGGTCGCTTTGTTTTTGCTATGCAAAAACATTATCTTTTTTTTTGCGAGCGATCCTCTAGTTTGACCTAGTTTCGAAGCCAAAATGGCTGTCTTATCACATGTTAAATGGGATTATCCTATTAAAAAGGCCTTATATCTCCCTTATCATTGCTAATAGGGGTTCCAAATGTGAAAACAACTTAAAGGAAGTAAAGGCCTGAGACTGCTGACTTTTACCTTTGACCCATTCTTCAATGTCATTTAGTTCTCCATTATTACTGATTCCAGGCGGGAGATAAATGCTGCGGCAGTGGCCTTGTTTAATGTAAAACAGTCACAAATAAGCCTTTTGTACGGAAGAGTAGAAGGGCCAACCTGACAAATTTTTTTATCTCGATTTATCGACTTAGTAACTCAATAAATTGAGATAGCTATCTCGATTTATCGACTTACTAACTCGATAAATTGACTTAGCTATCTCGATTTATCGACTTACTAACTCAATAAATCGACTTAGCTATCTTGATTTATCGAGATACTAACTCGATAAATCGACTTAACTCAAGGACCAATTAAAAAGCAGGTATAGGGCATTCAAGGTATGATGGACCACATTAGACCTTGAAAGTAGTGTCCAAGGCCAAATATTACCTCATTAAGACATTTATGCAATGTGGTTTGATATATGTTTTCGCATCAGAAACCTCTAAAACCAATTATAAGGTGCCATAGGCATTATACATCAAGGACCATTATAGGGCTTGAAGGAGGGGACCAAGGTAAAATGTGAACCTACCAAAAGATTCAGGCCACATGACTACCAATAAGTTTACATATCCCAAAGGAGATACAGGGCATTATAAGAACGCATAAACAGGGGGCTGGACAAACTGGCCCTTTGTCAAATCAGCTCTCAGCAAGATGGCTAACATAAAACTTGGCAACTGCAAACTCTCTCGAAAGTAAAAAAAAACAAGAAAAAGTGATGGAATAAGAATACTTTATGGTGATTAATCTCCACCCGATGACAGACTCTAGGGCTAGCATTTATTTATGAAAAGTACATTGGGTATGCCTGTATCAGGTTAGCATACTTTAACTGTAATCTTGTTCCCCTGATCTGCAAATAATAGTGAATGATTTATATGATTATGTTTTTTTTTGTTTCAAAAGTGTGACAAAGTGTGACTGACACATATCAAAGAAATTGGGATGTCGTTATGAATTCCTTTAACCCATGTCATAAAGACAGTTGTTTAGACACTTATTATATCCCTAGACGAAAGTCGGGGATATATTGGATTCAGGTCCGTCGCGCCACCGCCGCCACAGAAATTTCCTTGTGTACGTGATAACTCAAAAACGGATTAATATTTTTTTTTCAAACTTGGTACACATGTTAAGGATGCCCAAAGGAAGCTCCCTATTTTAAGGTGACCTTAAACTCCCAATAATAAAGAACTTATGGCCACCTTAAGGTCAGAAATTGCACTTTTGGCCACTTAGAGCCCTCTAGGTCACAAACTATGAGGCTTATCTGCCTCAAATTTTACCTGAGAACACATTAATATATTCTTAGTACATGTGCCAAAAATCAAGACTTTAAGTTGAGGAGAAAATTGTCTTTGAGGCCCATAAAGACCCCACTTAGGACTTTTTTTAAAACTTATTTTGCCCTATAATTTGGAAGTGGTAATTCTGAGGAGTCTCAAACTGTACTAGATGTAACTCTTATATGTAATCCTTGTCTGTGAAAAATTTAAAGGCTGTAGGTTTACCTGTTAGGCCGACTTAAGATCTCAAAATTGCCCACAGAGACCCAATTTATGGACTTTTTGCCATCTTCAAGCACTGTAGCTTTCAAACTATGTCTCTCATCTAAGTGAAATATCATCTGAGAATATATCAATATGTTTTTCTTGTATGTACTCCAAAATTTAGGCCTTTAATAGACATTTAACCCATGTATGAGGACCATAAACACCCACCCGAGTGACCCTTTTAAGACATTTTTCACATATTTTGCTCTGTAACTTGGAAATGGTAAGTCTGAGAAGTTTCAAACTGTATTAGATATATATTCTATGTGTAATGTTAGTATGTAACAGATTTTAAGTCTGAAGCTTTAATTTGAAGGTCAAATTGAGGTCTCTGACGGGCTCCCAAAGACCCAATATATGGACTTTTTGCCACCTTTAAGCCCTGTGACTGTTAAACTATGTTATTGATGGAGCTGAAATCCCATCTGGGAATGCATTATTATGTCCTTTTTACATGTGCCGAAAATCAAGGCTTTAAGTAGACATTTAACCTGTGTTTGAGGACCATAAATCCCCACCCGAGTGACCCTTTTTAGACATTTTTCACATATTTTGCCCTGTAACTTGGAAATGGTAAGTCTGAGAAGTTTCAAACTGTATTAGATACATATTCTATGTGTAGTCTTAGTATGTGACAAATTTTAAGTCTGAAGCTTTAATTTGAAGGCCACATTGAGGTCTCTAAAAGGCCCCATAGAGACCCACTATTTGGACTTTTTGCCAGTTTTAAGGCCCATGACTGTTAAACTATGTGACTGATAGAGCTGAAATCTCATCTGGGAATATATTATTATGTTCTTTTTACATGTGCCAAAAATCAAGGCTTCAGGTAGACATTTAAACTGTGTATGAGGACCATTAACACCCACCCGAGTGACCGTTTTAAGACATTTTTCACATATTTTGCTCTGTAACTTGGAAATGGTGAGTCTGAGAAGTTTCAAACTTTATTATTAGATACATATTCTATGTGTAGTCTTAGTATGTAGCAGATTTTAAGTCTGATGCTTTAATTTGAAGGCCACATCAAGATCTCTAAAAGGCCCACAGAGACCCAATATTTGGACTTTTTGCCACCTTTAAGCCCTGTGACTGTTAAACTATGTGATTGATTGAGCTGAAATCCCATCTGGGAATGCATTATTATGTCCTTTTCACATGTGCCGAAAATCAAGGCTTTTAGTAGACATTTAACCTGTGTATGAGGGCCATAGACACTTGCCCAAGTGACCTTTTTGACATTTTTTTCTGTATTTTGCCCTGTTATTTGGAAATGCTTAGTGTGACAAGTCTTAAACTGTATTATATATAATTTTTGTTTGTTGTGTATGTCCCCCAAAAAGTTTCAGTTCTGTAGTTTAATTGCTAAGGTCTCTTTAACAATTGTAAAATGCCCACAGAGACCCAATTTATGGATATTATGCCACTTTAAAGCCCTGTAACTGTCAAACTATGTGGCTCATAGAGCTGAAATCTTTGAATTTTTCAAAGGAAGTGCCTGTCTATTTAAATTTTGAATATTAATAATGTTATGGCTATCTTAGGCTTTTAAGAACTTATTTTTGTGTGTTATCTCTCTGCTTGCTGAGTTTTTAACTTTTTAATATGAAACTGGTTAAACATATTCAAGTAGGCAAAATGGACACTGTTATTTTCTGGTGAGCTTTAAGTCCCAAATATTAATGAAATTATAGCCTCATGTAGTAAAACTAGGGGATTTTTAACCCTCAACTAGCCCAGTTTTATTCAACTTGCCTTAATTTTGACACAGCTAGTACAGTTACGAACTCATTTCAATTGATAATCACATACTTAAAATTCTCAATTCTGAATTATTATTATAAATCTGTTCTTGTCGTTTGATAATTTATATTTAATTCTGGAGGTATATAATCTTCCTGTTGGACATTCCTTATTTATATATTTGATTTTATTTTAGTGATAAGATTAACTGAGCTTTTTGTATTTGATTACCCCTTTTATATTATAAGTGTTTGTTTACCATTTGTGCTGCAGCACTCCATCTCTTTGTAGTCCCACCCCCCATCCCCCACTCACCTCTGGGACCTCCAGCTATTGAGTGACACTAAATAAACAAAGGTATACAGATCTTCTGTAACAGTGAGAGAGGTGTGGAGAAGGGGAGAGAGGTGGGGTGGGGGTGGGAGGTGGTGTTTGCTTCATTATCTAATTATCTAAGACAAAGGGAGTCAGAACTGAGATTGTGTCACATATTTAGGTTGCATATATATGGACCACATATATAGGAATTGAGGAAATGAATAACTGAAAAACAATGCAAATTCTAAAAATAATATAATAAAATAATAATATAAATAATATATGATTTTTAAATAATATTTTATTTGTGAACAAATATAGAAACAGAGATACGCTTTTGGAATTATGAATTTAGAATGGACATTCAATCATCAATCATTTAAATACTTTGAAAATAGGTTCAGAGTTACCCTTTGCAGGAAGATTGAAAAGTATGATGAGTTGAGTTAAAAATAATATTTTATTTGTCAACAAATATAGAAACAGATATGCTCTTTTGAGATTATTAATTTAGAATGGACATTCAATCATCAATCATTTAAATACTTTGAAAATAGGTTCAGAGTTATCATTGCAGGAAGATTGAAAATATGATCTGTTGAGTTATGTATTCGACGTCTGGGGATACACCATCTTCCTTGGGAAGATATAAACTTAGTAGATTGATGTGCTGAAGTTCATATAACTTTTCCCAATATTTATGGCATACAACAAATGGATTAAATAAAAAATTCCCGATCAAAACCTGTGGTGTGAGTGTTGACCTGTCTGGGGATATGTTGGCGCCGAGTTGGCCCAATCTAGTTTTGATTCTATGTTAGTAAAATACATATGTAACTTGCACTTGTGTCATTGCATATTGCATATTGACCTAGTTGTGCAAAGTTAGGGTGGGGAGTAGTATGCTCCCTTCATTGTATCCACCGGTGGATACTTTGGTTTAGCATTCGCTACACCGCCGCGCGTAGAGAGATTTTCGGCATTAATGCTCTCAGAGGAAAACTACATCAGCTAGGTTCATCAAATTTGCAGGTTATCCTCATCGGGGGTAAGCTTCTCTGGGACTGAAATTAGCCTCATTCTGAAAAACAAGATGGCCACCACGGGCATTTCTTTGAAAATTATCTATATTTTTCTACTGGCTGTTTCTCATAGGTAGAAGATTGAATCTGTTCATAGATGATATGCGTAATAGATATACATGTCCTTTACAACCTTGGAGATATTTGACCTTGAAGCTCTTAATTCAAGGTCATCCATGGAGTGCGAAAGTATCCCACAGAGCGGACTTTAGAAGTGTTTATATCTCCCTTATTATTGGTCCTAGAGGTTTGCAATGTGAAACCAACCAATAGTAAATCATGGGCTAGAAATCTTGTGATGTGGTCAGGTTTGACCTTGGGCCTCTCCTTCAAGGTCAAAAGAGGATAGCCAAACTTAAAAGTGCTTATAACTCGCTTATTATTGGTCCTAGAAGTTTGTAATGTGAAACCAACTTATAGGAAATCATGGGCTAGGAATCTTTTGATGTGGTCAGATTTGATCTTGGGCCCCTCCTTCAAGGTCAAACAATGATATAAAAACTTAAAAGTGCTTATAAGTCCCTTATTATTAGTCCTAGATGGGAAATCATGGGCTGGGAATGTTCTGATGAGGTTAGATTTGATGTTGGACCCCTCCTTCAAGGCTAAACGAGGACAGCCAAACTTAAAAGTGCTTATAACTTGCTTATTATTGACCCTAGAGGTTTGCAATGTGAAACCAAGTTATAGGATGCGCTGGAAATCATTTGATATGGTCAGATTTGATCTTGGGCCCCTCCTTCAAGGTCAAACAATGATATAAAAACTTAAAAGTGCTTATAAGTCCCTTATTATTAGTCCTAGATGGGAAATCATGGGCTGGGAATGTTCTGATGAGGTTAGATTTGATGTTGGACCCCTCCTTCAAGGCTAAACGAGGACAGCCAAACTTAAAAGTGCGTATAACTTGCTTATTATTGACCCTAGAGGTTTGCAATGTGAAACCAAGTTATAGGATGCGCTGGAAATCATTTGATATGGTCAAATTTGACCTTGGGCCCCTCCTTCAAGGAGTACAGCCAATCTTAAAAGTGCTTATAACTCGCTTATTATTGATCCTAGAGGTTTGCAACGTGAAAACAACTTGTAGGATATCATGGGCTGGGAATTTTCTGATGTTGTCAGATTTGACCTTTGGCCCCTCCTTCCAGCTCAAACAATGGTTCACTGGCTTTGGTGAGTTGTCTTTCCGATGGATACAGATTTGCATTGGTTCTCCGATGCGTAGGTCTAGTTTGAACATGAATGTCAAAGGTGATTTTGTTGTATCTCACTCTGTATGTTAACTCACCCTGCTTTTTAAATGCAAGTCAACCCATAGGATTATTCACACAAAAACGCAACTCACTCAATAACTACATTGTGAAATGAGAACAAATTCACAATATACCTGCCGTCTTAAACATGTTGGTGCCTGGCAGTTGCTTTCACTTGAACAGAAATTTTTATGTCCACCCCAGTGGGGGGTGGACATATTATTTTTGCTTTTTCCGGCGTCTGCCGTCCAGATGCTTGGTTTCCGCTCATTTGAAGGAAAAGTATTTATCCCATCTTTACCAAATTTGGCATGGTTGTTTATTGGGTTAATAGCTTGCATGGGATTGCTTTTGGTTAAGATAGGTGTATAGCTAACTGAGTAATAGCTACTTTGCTACTTTTGTGTACTTCTTTTGTTTCCGGGCATTTTAAGGAAAAATATTTGACATATCTATACCAAATTTAGTATGAGCATTACTTAGGCCGATAGCTTGCTTGGGATTGGTTTTAGTGATAATAGCTATATAACTCACTGAGTAATAGCTACTTAGCTACTTTGCCAAAAACGGAAAACACAAATTTGCTTCTATATCCTTAACCGTGCGAGATAGAGTGATTTCGTCAAAATGTTTGACCCACAGGGTATCTGAGCAATGTACTCTTGGTAATTTTAAAAAAAAATTTCCCCTCCCCAAAAGTTGCAGCCATTTTGAATTTTCAAATTTTTGCCAAAAATGGCAAAACACAAATTTGCTTCTATCTCTTTAACCGTGCGAGATAGAGCAATTTCGTCAAAATTTTCGATCCACAGGGTATCTGAGAAATGTACTCTTGGCAATTTTCAAAAAAATTTTCCCCTCCCCAAAAATTGCAGCCATTTTGAATTTTCAAATTTTTGCCAAAAATGGCAAAACACAAATTTGCTACTATCTCCTTAACCGTGCGAGATAGAGCAATCTTGTCAAAATTTTAGATCCACAGGGTATCTGAGAAATGTACTCTTGGCAATTTTCAAAAAATTTTCCTCTTCCCACATATGGCGGCCATTTTGAATTTTCAAATTTTTGTCAAAAATGGGGAAAAAACAAATTTGCTTCTATCTCCTTAACCGTGCGAGATAGAACGATTTTGTCTTAATTTTCGGCCCACAGGGTATCTAGGCAATGTACTCTTGGCAATTAAAAAAAAATTTTCCTGTTCCCAAAAATGACGGCTATTTTGAATTTTCTCCAAAAATTGAAAAACAGGGCTGGGATTCACAAAAGGTCTTAAGTCTTAGACTTTTTCTTTGCTTAGACCAGTCTTAAAGTTATGACTTTTGTCTTAGCTAAGATTTCTCTTAAATTGGGATTCACAAAAAGTGCTCAGCAAAATCTTAGCTGAGACAAAATTTGTGCAAAAAGTCTGAACTACTTTGAATTCAAATTAACAAATTTTAGTAAAACAAAAACATTTTTCATTGATAAATACACCAAACATGCTCTTCAAAATTATAAAACAGATTTGTTACTTTTTTTTTTGCAAAATTATGTAAAAATAGTAGTCTTTGGGTTTTATTGTGAGTCAGCCATTTTTATGACAATATTTTTACCACAAGAAGGTAAAATGTGGAAATTTATAGGTAATTAAATGATGTAAATTTCGATTACATTATTGTTGTGGCATAACAAAGGGTAAAATGTAAATACATGCAATGGAATATTTTAAAAATGACCTAAGTCTGCCCTGCAGTGGTTTTAAAGTTATGACAAAATCTAAGACAAATTTTTGTCTAAGACTTTTTGTGAATCCCATTTTGTCTAAGCAAAAAAGTCTTAACTTTATGACAAAATTCTTGCACAGTTAAGACTTTTCTCTTAAAGTTAAGACAATTTTTGGTCTAAGACCTTTTGTGAATCCCGGCCCAGAAATTTGCTTCTATCTCCTTAACCGTGCAAGATAGAGCGATTTTGTCGAAATTTTTGACCCAACCAATGCAAAAAGGCATGAAGCTGAAATAATTTACATGTATACTAATAAATATTTAAGCATCATTCATATATTTTACAAATGAAACAGGGTCTTGTAAGACTACTGTACAATTTTTGCAAAAGGTTCATGGGATGGACATTACACATGATAATGTGTGTTCTTCTATGCTATCCTGTTTCTATTCATATGTCACAACTACTATCAACAGGGCGTCCTATTTCTAGTTTATTTTAGCAATAGTCCCATCCTGGGATTAGCGGCAATGTGGCTGCGATCCCATAATATTCTCCTCCCTCACAATGGCCGGACACTTCACTGTCTTGCTCCTGACTGAACACTAGAACTAGATCAGTAGAAGTCTTGTTTTCTCTCTTGAAACTTGTAAGCCTATATCAATCTATAACTCTGACTTTCCCTCTCTGGTGCCAGACTACCAGTACTAACTTTCTCATAGGTCATCCCAAATGGCCCATCTGAATTATTCCCTCTCTTTTAAATATAATTCACTCTTTTTCTACCTTGCTCCAAATATAACTTTCACTATTTTTTCCTGCAGTTATGTGTATCTTATTATGTCACTGTGATAAACACAAGATCAGAATGATGAACACTGTAAAATGATCAATAATTTATACCCATTGGTGTCTAAAATTAAAATTCAGAGAATATGTAAGAGTTACAGGATAATTTAAATTAAGAAGAAAGTTAATAATAAAAGTTTACAATAACCTGGTCTGATCACAAAGAGGGGTGGGTTTTGGTCCAACTTTGATCCCATTAAAGTTTGGGAGTGATCTGGATAACTGTCTGGGTGCAAATAAAATTTTAAAAAATCAGTTTTTGCCATTTCCTATCATTGCATGCCTTGGTGGAGGTATGCTCTCTCGGAGTGCACCTGTTCATTTTTAATTGGTAGTTCTTTTCCATTCTTTGGTTAGAAAACTCCAGTTAATATATTTCTTGTGGTATAATATGTTCTAATAGTCCATTAATAAAGCCAGACAGTGGAAGCTTATTAACAAAAAAATTATTCCAAAAGTCTTGAAATATAAAAATGCAAATAAAAGGACTTTAAACTAGTGATTACAAGACTTTGAATATAAATTGGAGTTTAAGTAGTTTTTCAACACAGATATTTGAGCACTTATCATGGCTCTATATCTGTGCAAGACTTTGACAAGCTTTTCATAAAAAGTACAAAATACATTATGAAAATTTGTAATAATTTTACTATTGCAGGTAGGTCAAATAAAGATAAACCTGCTTCAAAGAAGAGTGTCCAAAATGAACCAAATGGTAAGAAAAAACTTCATTTATAATATATTATACTCCCTACTTTTGAAAATAAGAACTCCAATGTGTTACAACATTGTGTAATGCTAAGCCTTGTTAATGATATTGTATTAAAAAATTTTCATATTTTCACTTTTAATGAACGGCTGTAATTTGATAAAACTTCTATCTACAGTCTTGTTTAAGTTTATTTCCTGTGTGTAAAATGTTATCAAAAAGGTGCAGATGAGAAATATCACATAACCACACAGTGTAGGTCAACATGTGAGACAAAGTCTCTCTAGACTGGAACTGTGTTAAAATTAAAATCTTATTCAAAGTAATGTGTAATTCCATAGTCAACAAGAGCACTCGGAGAGCGCCGACCATGGATCCAGAAGACTCCAGATGGTGATCCGGATCCGGATCACTCCCAAAAGTGAATCATTTCTTCCTTTTACCTTTTCAGACATATTTTGAAAATTTCATCGAAATTCTTTCCTAAGTTTTTGAGTTATCTTGTTCACAAACAAACAAACAAACAGATGGACGGTAGTGGTGTGAACGGTAAACCGGTATACTGCATTCGTTTCATTTAGGTAGAAATGACGAAATCTGCAAAGAATATTTAAGTATCGGTAATTGAAAACGTCATTATATTAGGCTTTCTACTGGTTAATAATTCATCAAAACAATAAAGAACATATACATTAAAGGAAACATGTTACATTTTTACTTTACATTCATGGTAAATGAACTTTACAAACTTCAAAATATCTCGCGAATACATATTTCCTCTTGAGAATGTAGCTCATATATGCTTGTATAAATTTTTTTTTATCATATCTCTGTAAACTTTCGAAATCCCGGATTTCGTTCGGTTCCAAAGCCCTGAAAACTGGTTTTTATTTTCAGAACCGGTCCGACCACTAACAGACAGACAAACCCAGACGAAAACATAACCTCCTTGGCGGAGGTAATTAAGTTAAATATAGTTGCATACTTGCAGTGTTCAAAAGCACTAGCTGTTGGTGGTATAGTGTTAACACTTAACTCCCATGCCCTAGTTTCGGGGTTCAAAGATGGACCCTGCTTCTGCACATGAAACCAAGATACTGTTGGTGAAAATATAGTCCCTAAACTGGACATTTTCAGCAATTTCATATGGTCATTAATAACTGTTTTTGGAACCATTTTCAATCGTTATAACTTACCAATCTTTTGCATGGTCTGACATTCTTTAGTTCATTAAAAAATAAAAATACATTGATTAGGGGTGTTGGTGTGCAATGTCATGGTGTGACCTTGAATCGACCTTTGACCTTGCCGCAATGACCTTGAGTTTGAAAATCTTGTCCAGGCTATATCTAAGGTGTCGAAAGGTAATACTTGGTAGGGACATTGGTTGGGGGGTATAGGTATGCAACGTCATGGTGTGACCTTGATTTAACCTTTGATCTTTCCTTAGTGACCTTGACCTATAAAATCTTTTCCGGGCTATATTTCAGAAACCGTAAGGTGCGGGAAGTTGATACTTGGTAGGGACATTTGTTAGGGGGTGTAGGTGTGTAACGTCATGGTGTGACCTTAATTTGGCCTTTCACCTTGCCGTAGTGACCTTGACCTATAAAATCTTGTCTGGGCTATATCTTGGAAACCGTAAGGTGTAGGAAGTGGATAGTTGGTAGGGACATTGGTTAGGGGGTGTAGGTATACCATGTCATAGTGTGACGTTGATTTGACCTTTGACCTTGCCATAGTGACCTTGACCTATAAAATCTTGTCCGGTTGCAGGAGGTTGATATTTGGTAGGGAGTTGTAGATGTGCAACTTCATGGTGTGATCTTGATCTGACTTTTGACCTTGCCGCGGTGACCTTGGCCTGTAAAATTGTGTCCAGGCTATATCTCAGAAACTGTAAGGTGCAGGAAGTTGACACTTAGTAGGGATATTGGTTGGGGGCTGTAGGTATACATCATCATAGTGTGACCTTGATTTGATCTTTGACCTTGTTCTGTAATATCTTATCCTGGCTGTATCTCAGAAACTGTTAGGTGTAGGAAGTTGATACATGGTAGGGGCATTGCATAAAGTTGCAGGTGTGCCGCATCATGGTGTGATCTTGATTTAACCTTTGTACTTGCTGTAGTGACCTTGACCTATAAAATGTTGTCTGGGTAACATTTTGCAAACCATAGAGTGTAGGAAGTTGATACTTGGTAGGGACATTGGTTAGGGGGTGTAGGTGTGCATCATGGTGTGACCTTTAACTTTGGCTCTGCCAAAGTGTGTTCACCTGCCAATTTGAGACATGTTTCTCTTTTATACAAAGATATATCGATTGCTGCAACTGATTATAAAATGCACTTTTAGATAATTGTGCTATTTCCATTGACAGCTATACTCCAATTAATGAAATTTACAGCTTCATAATTTTTACTTCACTGATTAATACTGTCATCCTGCTATTGAATTATCTTGTTTTTAGGCGGGTTGCGTGTAACCAACCCGCCTATTAGATTGATGTGTCCGACGTCCGTCTGTCCGTCTGTCTGTCTGTCCGTCTGTCCGTGTGTCCGTCCACATTTTTCGTTTCCGGACTCTAACTTTAAAACGGTTTGACCAATCAAATTCAAACTTCACAGGGAGATAGATCACCATCATAGCTAGGTTCCTTTCGAAATTGGTGAAATTCCGTGTGTTCATTTGTCCGTTTTTCGTCCGTTTGTCTGTCCATCCATCTGTTTGTCCACATTTTCGTTTCCGGACTCTAACTTTAAAACGGTTTGACCAATCAAATTCAAACTTCACAGGGAGATAGATCACCATCATAGCTAGGTTCCTTTCGAAATTGGTGAAATTCCGTGTGTTCGTTTGTCCGTTTTTCGTCCGTTTGTCTGTCCATCCATCTGTTTGTCCACATTTTCGTTTCCGGACTCTAACTTTAAAACGGTTTGACCAATCAAATTCAAACTTCACAGGGAGATAGATCACCATCATAGCTAGGTTCCTTTCGAAATTGGTGAAATTCCGTGTGTTCATTTGTCCGTTTTTCGTCCGTTTGTCTGTCCATCCATCTGTTTGTCCACATTTTCGTTTCCGGACTCTAACTTTAAAACGGTTTGACCAATCAAATTCAAACTTCACAGGGAGATAGATCACCATCATAGCTAGGTTCCTTTCGAAATTGGTGAAATTCCGTGTGTTCGTTTGTCCGTTTTTCGTCCGTTTGTCTGTCCATCCATCTGTTTGTCCACATTTTCGTTTCCGGACTCTAACTTTAAAACGGTTTGACCAATCAAATTCAAACTTCACAGGGAGATAGATCACCATCATAGCTAGGTTCCTTTCGAAATTGGTGAAATTCCGTCTGTTTGTTTGTCCGTTTTTCCGTCCGTTTCTTCGTTTTTGTCCGTTTTTCTGTCCATCCATCTGTCCGTCCACATTTTTGTTTCCGGACTCTAACTTTAAAACGGTTTGACCAATCAAATTCAAACTTCACAGGGAGATAGATCACCATCATAGCTAGGTTCCTTTCGAAATTGGTGAAATTCCGTGTGTTCGTTTGTCCGTTTTTCGTCCGTTTGTCTGTCCATCCATCTGTTTGTCCACATTTTCGTTTCCGGACTCTAACTTTAAAACGGTTTGACCAATCAAATTCAAACTTCACAGGGAGATAGATCACCATCATAGCTAGGTTCCTTTCGAAATTGGTGTAAATCCGTCCGTTCATTTGTCTTGTTTTTACTTTACAAGTCCTTCACAGAATAACAGGGTAATTAAATTGCCAGATAGTTTGTTGTTTTCATTCTGCATTTAGTCAAGTCACACACATTTTGTATGCAACAGTATGCCCCAGTCATGAATGGCTAAAAGCTATCTACTTTTGCAGAAACTTTTGTCTGGGGTATTTTGTCTGAGATTAGGTGCATATTTCAGTGGGAGTTAACTGTTTAATTTAGTGTACTAAAGTGCTAAATATATGAATTGTAATCTTCTTCATTGTTTTCATTTCTTGTGATATATAACTTGTGTGATGTAATACATGGTAAAGGTAGAATTAATACATGTCTGTATTGTAATGTTGATGTCTTGTTCGGTTTGGGTACATTTATAACCTGTAGAATTTTATATTTACCTCCGCCAAGGAGGTTATGTTTTCGCTTGGGTTTGTTTGTGGGTTTGTGAGTTTGTTTGTGCGTTTGTGAACAAGATAACTCAAAAACTTATGGACAGATTTTGATGAAATTTTTAGGTGGGTTGTGTGTAACCAACCCACCTATTAGATTGATGTGTCCGACGTCCGTCTGTCCGTCCACATTTTTCGTTTCCAGACTCTATCTCGAAAACGGTTTGTCCAATCGAATTCAAACTTGACAGGGAGATAGATCACCATCATAGCTAGGTTCCTTTCGAAATTGGAGTAATTCTGTCCGTTCGTTTGTCTGTTTTTTGTCCATTTGTCTGTTCGTCAACATTTCTGTTTCCGGACTCTAACTCGAAAACACTGTGTCCAATCAACTTCAAACTAGACAGGGAGATACATCACTATCATAGCTGAGTTGCTTTCGAAATTTGTGTAATTCCGTCCTTTCGTTTGTCTGTTTATAGCATAGATACAATTATGTAACCTAGATTACAAGTTTTACGTTTCTTAGCACGTCTAACACATTCACCTTAACTGGGTGACCTAACATTTCTTTCCTTGTTTCTAAATGTAATTACAGCAGTCGCTAACCTTATTGCTGCCTGCGCAACCCGCCTTTTGGGGCATCTTTGACCCTCTTGTTGATACTTTATATACATTTTCTTCAGCTTAGACGTTATTTTCTCAACTACAGCATTATTTGAACCTGTATATAACTGATACTACTCTGAAAGTATCCCGATCATTGTACTGTTTCACTACTTCTGTATCTCATGGGGATGAAAACTATGTTCCCAGGCTGTGGTGTATGGGCATCTCCAATGCTATTTTTAAAACTTATTTTGTTTTGGATGGGTTTCATGTAGCCATGGACATAACATGGTATAAGTATATTAGAATTAGGGGTGAGACATTAGTGGCGGTATACCGGTTTCGAGACATATTTACTTAAATATCATGATACCTTTTAACAGCCGGAATCTTGAATGTCAGCCAATATAATTATTGGGAAAATAAAGTATTAAATGCCAGACCTGAATCTGAAGAAATTATAAATTATTATCTCATGTTTCACAAGATTGTAATGCATTTTTAGTGTTTTCTTTGAGAAAAATAGCCATTTTTTGGATTATAGAAAATCACTTCCTGTTTGTAGGTCTTTTCGATTGGGGAAATGCTGAAACTCACACTTTTTCGGTATCCTGGAATCGGGACAGTTTTGCATTGGCAGAATCCCGGACTAGAAAATCTTGTACTGTTGCACCCCTAGTTAGAATGAAGTGTTTCTGTACATTAGTTTATACCTTTATTGTTAAATATGTCCTTTTTATGTCAGCTGACTTGTCAGTTAACTGACATTATGTCGTCGCTCTGCGGCGTGGGCGTCCGCGTGAACAACTTCTCCTCCAAAACTACAATGCCTAGAGACATGCTGTTTTTTTAGAAGATACCTTATCTATCGAGGATGAAAAATTGTTCAAGGCATGCAAATCTGTCTGTTTGTCTGTTTGCTAGAGACATTACAAGGGAGGTACCCCCACCAAAAGTGTGAAAATTTCAACACTTTATCACAATTTTCTCAGTGACTATTGCAGGGATTTCTCTCATATCTTGCATATATGTACTAGGCCAGAGGTAGATTCTCTTGTGTGAGTATGAGACCTGGATCAGTCTTTATTTTTTTTTAATAAATTTTTTTTAATAATTTTTACCCCACAGCCCCCAAGGGCTGTCGGGGTATTGTTTTCACCCATGGTGTCCGGATGGACGGGCGGACGGGCGGCGGGAAATAGTTTGTCCGGGCTGTATCTCAGAAACCATAAGGTGTAGGAAGTTTATACTTGGCAGGGACATTGGTTGGGGGGTGTAGGTGTGCAACGTCATGGTCTGACCTTGATTTGACCTCTTGACCTTGCCGTAGTGACCTTGAGTTTGAAAATCTTGTCCGGGCTATATCTCGGCAACCATAAGGTGTAGGAAGTTGAACTTGGCAGGGACATTAGTTAGGGGTTGTAGGTGTGCAACGTCATGGTCTGACCTTGATTTGACCTTTGACCTTGCTGTAGTGACCTTGACCTATAAAATCTTTTCCGGGCTATATCTCGGAAACCGTAAGGTGTAGGAAGTTAATACTTGGTAGGAACATTGGTTAGGAGTTGTAGGTGTGCAACATCATGGTCTGACCTTGATTTGACCTTGCCGTAGTGACCTTGACCTATAAAACCTTGTCCGGGCTATATCTCAGCAACTGTAAGGTGTAGGAAGTTGATATTTGGTAGGGACATTGGTTAGGGAGTGTAGGTGTGCAACATCATGGTCTGACCTTGATTTGACCTTTGACCTTGCTGTAGTGACCTTGACCTATAAAATCTTGTCCGGGCTATATCTCGGAAACCGTAAGGTGTAGGAAGTTAATACTTGGTAGGAACATTGGTTAGGAGTTGTAGGTGTGCAACATCATGGTCTGACCTTGATTTGACCTTGCCGTAGTGACCTTGACCTATAAAACCTTGTCCGGGCTATATCTCAGCAACTGTAAGGTGTAGGAAGTTGATACTTGGTAGGGACATTGGTTAGGGGGTGTAGTTGTGCAACGTCATGGTCTGACCTTGATTTGACCTTTGACCTTGCCGTAGTGACCTTGATCTATAAAATCTTGTCCGGGCTATATCTCAGCAACTGTAAGGTGTAGGAAGTTGATACTTGGTAGGGACATTGGTTAGGGGGTGTAGATGTGCAACGTCATAGTGTGACCGTGATTTGACCTTTGACCCTTGTCGTAGTGACCTTGACCTATAAAATCTTGTCCGGGCTATATTTCGGAAACTGTAACGTGTAGAAAGCTGATACTTGGTGAGGACATTGGTTGGGGGTAGTAGGTGTACAACATCATGGTGTGACCTTGATTTGACCTTTGTACTTGCCGTAGTGAACTTGACCTATAATACCTGGTCGGCTATATCTTGGGATTGGTTGGGGGTAGTAGGTGTGCAACGTCATGGTGTGACCTTGATTTGACCTTTGTACTTGCCGTAGTGAACTTGACCTATAATACCTGGTCTGGGCTATATCTTGGAATTGGTTGGGGGTAGTAGGTGTGCAACGTCATGGTCTGACCTTGATTTGACCTTTGTACTTGCCGTAGTGAACTTGACCTATAATACCTGGTCTGGGCTATATCTTGGAATTTGTAAGAGGTGTAGGAAGTTGATACTTGTTAGGGACATTGGTTAAGGGGTGTAGGTGTGCTACGTCCTGTGACCTTGATTTGACCTTGCCATAGTGACCTTGACCTATAAAACCTTGTCCGGGCTATATCTCAGCAACTGTAAGGTGTAGGAAGTTGATACTTGGTAGGGACATTGGTTAGGGGGTGTAGGTGTGCAACGTCATGGGCTGACCTTGATTTGACCTTTGACCTTGCTGTAGTGACCTTGACCTATAAAATCTTGTCTGGGCTATATCTCGGAAACCGTAAGGTGTAGGAAGTTAATACTTGGTAGGAACATTGGTTAGGAGTTGTAGGTGTGCAACATCATGGTCTGACCTTGATTTGACCTTGCCGTAGTGACCTTGACCTATAAAACCTTGTCCGGGCTATATCTCAGCAACTGTAAGGTGTAGGAAGTTGATACTTGGTAGGGACATTGGTTAGGGGGTGTAGGTGTGCAACGTCATGGTCTGACCTTGATTTGACCTTTGACCTTGCCGTAGTGACCTTGACCTATAAAATCTTGTCCGGGCTAGATCTCAGCAACTGTAAGGTGTAGGAAGTTGATACTTGGTAGGGACATTGGTTAGGGGGTGTAGATGTGCAACGTCATAGTGTGACCGTGATTTGACCTTTGACCCTTGTCGTAGTGACCTTGACCTATAAAATCTTGTCCGGGCTATATTTCGGAAACTGTAACGTGTAGAAAGCTGATACTTGGTGAGGACATTGGTTGGGGGTAGTAGGTGTACAACGTCATGGTGTGACCTTGATTTGACCTTTGTACTTGCCGTAGTGAACTTGACCTATAATACCTGGTCTGGGCTATATCTTGGGACTGGTTGGGGGTAGTAGGTGTGCAACGTCATGGTGTGACCTTGATTTGACCTTTGTACTTGCCGTAGTGAACTTGACCTATAATACCTGGTCTGGGCTATATCTTGGAATTGGTTGGGGGTAGTAGGTTTGCAACATCATGGTCTGACCTTGATTTGACCTTTGTACTTGCCGTAGTGAACTTAACCTATAATACCTGGTCTGGGCTATATCTTGGAATTTGTAAGAGGTGTAGGAAGTTGATACTTGTTAGGGACATTGGTTAGGGGGTGTAGGTGTGCTACGTCATGTGACCTTGATTTGACCTTTGACCTAGCTGTAGCGACCTTGACCTATAAAATCTTTGTCCAGGTTATATCTCAGAGACTGTAAGGTGTAGGAAGTTTATACTTGGTAGGGACATTGGTTGAGGGTTTTAGGTATGCCACGTCATGGTGTAACACTGACTGACCTTTGACCTTGCTGTATTGACCTTTAAAATCTTGTTGCACCTTTGGGTCTGTCTGTTGATGCAGATTAGGCACTGTTAAAGTCATATTAGAATTCATTAAGAATTTCCTTTTGCAAGTTCCCATTGTAACAGATGGAATTTCATCAAGTGAGCCACAGGCTTTTCTCCAACACCACACATAAGCATTCATTGAATGTATTGCCACTTCTGTATGCATGGGTAATATTCAAAACATCCAAACCATAATTCGGCCATTTTTGGTTTACTGATAAATGCTGTCATTTTATTATTGAATTGTCTTGTTTTAATACTTTATCTTTATATACATTTCTTTTCCTTAGATATTATTTTCTCTACTTAAGCATTATTTGGACCTTAATATAACTTACACTGCTCTGAAAGTATCTTGAACTTTGTACTGTTGCACTACTTCTATATTTCATGGTGTTGAAAAATATTTCCCCAGGCTGTGGGGTATGGGCATCTCTGATGCTATTTTTAATGCATTAAAATTCATAAAATCATGCACTAAATCACTTATAACTTGAAAAGTGTTGCATTTAGAGCATTTTGTTAAAATATGTTATTCAGCTACTTTTTTCATAGCTACAACATGGTGTCTGTCTCAATAGCTAAGTGAGTAATAGCTACTTTTGGACTTTTCAGTAACTTCCATCATGAGTAAAATCACTTGTAACTTGAAAACTATTGCATTTAGAGAATTTCGTATAAATATGTTATTCAGCTATTTTCAGGTACTGACTGTTGAGTAAATCAGTTGTAACTTGAAAACTATTGCATTTGCAGTATTTTGTTTAAATATGTTGGGCACCTACTTTTGGGTCAGCTATAACATAGTGAAATTACAGACCTATAGCTCATGGCATAGCTGAGCAATAGCTATTTTCAGGTTCTCACTATTGACTATTGAGTAAATCAGTTGTAACTTGAAAACTATTGCATTTACAGTATTTTGTTTAAATATATTGTTCACCTACTTTTGGGTCAGTTATAACATAGTAAAAATTCAGACATGTAGCTCATTGCATAGCTGAGTAATAGCTACTTTGAGGTTATCACTGTTGAGTAAATCAATTGTAACTTGAAAACTATTACCTTTAGAGTATTTTGTTTAAAAATGTTATTCACATAATTTTTGGTCAGTTATAACATAGTGAAATTGCAGACCTCTCTGTCATAGCATAGCTGAGCAATAGCTACTTTCAGGTTCTCACTGTTGAGTAAATCATTGTATCCACTGGATAGCTGCAGTGTGTAGAGAGATTTCACCATTACTGCTCTAATGAAAAAAATATTATAGCTAGCCTGGGAATATTTTTGGCCTCATTTTGTAAAACAAGATGGCCACCAGGTACGTTTATTCGACTTTAAACAAGGACTTTTGTTGGCCCTCTAGAGCAAAGGGTATTATAGGTAGAGATCTTAAATTCGCAGGATATGTTCCTCATTTTATAAAATCTTGACTGGGAATATTTTTGGCCTCATTTTGAAAAACAAGATGGCCGCCACAGGTGTTTCTTTGTCAGTCATGAAAAGTGTTTATATCTCCCTTATTATTGGTCCTAGAGGTTTTGGATGGTAAACCAACCTGTAGGAAATCATGGGCTGGGAATCTTTTGGTGTGGTCAGATTTGACCTTAGACCCCTCCTTCAAGGTCAAACAAGGATAGCCAAACTTAAAAGTGCCTATAACTCGCTTATTATTGGTCCTAGAGGTTTGGGATGGTAAACAGACATATAGGAAATCATGGGCTGGGAATCTGTTGATGTGGTCCGATTTGACCTTGGACCCTTCCTTCAAGGTCAAATGAGGATAGCCAAACTTAAAAGTGCTTATAACTCATTTATTATTGGTCTTAGAGGTTTGGTGTGGTAAACCAACTTATAGGAATTCATGGGCTGGGATTCTTTTGGTGTGGTCAGATTTGACCTTGGACCCCTCCTTCAAGGTCAGTTGAGGATAGCCAAACTTAAAATTGCTTATAACTCGCTTATTATTGGTCCTACAGGTTTGGGATGGTAAACCAACCTACAGGAAATCATGGGCTGGGAATCATTTGGTGTGGCCGAATTTGACCTTGGACCCCTCCGTCAAGGTCAAACAAGGATAGTGAAACTTAAAAGTGCCTATAACTCGCTTATTATTGGTCCTAGAGGTTTGGGATGGTAAACCAACCTATAGGAAGTCATGGGCTGGGAATCTTTTGGTGTGGTCAGATTTGACCTTGGACCCCTCCTTCAAGGTCAAATAAGGACAGGCAAACTTAAAATTGCTTATAACTCGCTTATTATTGGTCCTACAGGTTTGGGATGGTAAACCAACCTACAGGAAATCATGGGCTGGGAATCATTTGGTGTGGCCGAATTTGACCTTGGACCCCTCCGTCAAGGTCAAACAAGGATAGTGAAACTTAAAAGTGCCTATAACTCGCTTATTATTGGTCCTAGAGGTTTGGGATGGTAAACCAACCTATAGGAAGTCATGGGCTGGGAATCTTTTGGTGTGGTCAGATTTGACCTTGGACCCCTCCTTCAAGGTCAAATAAGGACAGGCAAACTTAAAAGTGCTTATAACTCGCTTATTATTGGTCCTAGAGGTTTGGGATGGTAAACCAGCCTGTAGGAAATCATGGGCTGGGAATGTTTTTGTGTGGTTGGATTTGACCTTGGACCCCTTCTTCAAGGTCGTACGAGGATACTGCATTTGCAGTATTTCTTTAAATATGTTTTAACCTACTTTTTACACTTAAACAGTTACGTTGTTACTTTCCTTCATAATACCATTTGCAGGGCACAACTTTTTTGTCTTTTCTTCTGTCAGCTTCAGAAATTCTTTCGAACATGCTGTTCAATTACCATTTACTGTATTTCAGTACGGCACTTTCCCTGATAATTATGCTTTCCTCTCATTATTAAATTCACAAATCAAAAACACTCAGTCAGCTGACACAGTGCCCGTCCACGGGCACTCTCCTCTTGTTCAGATACCAGTTGTGTATTTTGCTGACTGGATTTTTGTTTATATTTATAAATCTTGTATGAATTGAATGGTAGCAGGTATCCAGATTGCGGTCTGTTAGACCTCTGGACCCGCATTCTGATATTTGTTTTCAATGTTAGTGCTATGAAGCTCATATTTTCCCACCGTATATTACTGTGGACCTTCTGTATTTGCCAGTCACAAAGGAAACCCATGTTATCTGTCATTCTTTGCAAGACAGGGGATCGATCATGATTTGATAAGGTTTCTATCACAGGGGTTATTGATCTGCTTGGAAGTCGTCATAGTGTAAGAATAGGATAACACCGGAAATAGGGGAAAGACATCTCTGATTGACAGACTGGAAAATATTTATTACACAATCTCCTCTCTTGTCAGTCTTGATACTTTTGCCTGTTAGTAAATGACTTTGTCTTATAACTATTATAAACACCAGTGTGTTGTATACTTAAAATCTTGACATCAATGCATGTTTGAATATTATATGTTACGGGCCTATATGTTAAGCCAAAAAAAAAGGCCTTACTATGTTTGCTGCTTCTTTCTTTAAAACCACAATTTTTTTCCAGGAAATAAAGCTTATGATGAATAAATCTACAGTTAGGTTAATCAAGTTGAAATTTTAGTTTCAGTGTGACAAACCATTTATTTTGATTTACTTCTGTGATTGTTGCAGCTGTGTAAAAGAAATGTGAGCTAACATAGTGCCTGGAAGGAACTCTATTATTCTTTGTTAAATGTACAAGTGTAAAGTTAACCATCATTTCCCAAGTCTTGTAATATGTTCTGCTTTAGAACTTAGAAGGGACTCTATTAGTTTGTGTTAAAGCTGTAAGTTGTGGTCAGCCCTCAACGCAACCAAATCCTACAGTATGCATTGCTTGCCACCATCCTTTTGATCAAATGCTTGATCTGTGTATGACCTGAACTGATGGTTGAAAATGACATCAAAACAAGAGCACTTGGAGGGGAGAGCCGAGTGTGGACGCTCCAAAATTTTTGCACATGGAATTAAATGAATGACCGCATTCATTTCTAATGTAACTTAAAAATTGCTTCAGAATCCATGATATTGACCCGGTCATGCCCAAATTTAAATCTGTTCTCCCATGTAACAGTTCTGATGCTACCTGAAAATTTCAAAACAATGCCGTAGTTTTTGAGTTAACCTGCAAACAAACAAACCTACAAACAAGCAAACAGAGCAAGTAATATACTTTGCAAAACTTTTACAAAGTATCAAATCATTTCCAAATATTAAATAACAAGCATGAGCAATATCGTAGCTTGTCTTAAAACTGAATTGGGTTGATGTATACTTCTTTGGATACTTATCAGTGGAAGGATGATCCAACAATGTAATCATATTTGATGATTTGTGTGACACTTTTATCAGGCCTGTCAACAATGCGCTTGAAATGTACTTTTACATGTCTGAAATTTCACTTGCATTCAAATTCACAACTGCTTGAAATAAATGCAACCACAGGATTTATGTACTTGATTTACATTTTGTACACTCTTGTTAAACTAACAACTGTGGCCCTAATCACAAATATTCTTTGCAAAAAGTAAGAGTTTTTCTTTCGTTAAAAATAATTTAAGCAAATATTCTTCAATTTAAAGCATGTAATTCTTTACTTTTAAGAATTATTCTTATTGCATCTCTAGAATTATTCATATTACAAATCTGGATTTATTCAATTTTTAAAGTAGAGAGCTGTTCAAAAGATTCAAAATTCATGTTAAAGGATTAGTAATTGCTGCATGATGATGCTATTTTTAAATCGCCCATGGGCGATAATAGAAGACTTTGTTACCCACAAGGCCAAAACTAAACATTTTCTTATTTGTAGTTTAATTTCTGTAGGTGTTAGGTCACATTAAGTCAAGTGTTTTGCTCTCTTTTAGTGCATCTTTTTAAAGGTGGAGCATCTTCCTTTGAAAAAAATAACAGAACTTGAAATATAAATTTTCATGTAAAATGAATTTTTACAATTGCTGAGTATTTTCAACATAGCTTTTCTCATTTATAAGAAATTTTTTATTCTTGGGAAATTGTTGTTAATCTTAGAATTTTTACACAAGAAATCCCTATTTTTATGAAAATTCATAGAATAACTTGAATATAAGAGTAATTGTAAGAATAAGAATGTTGGTGACTTAGTACTTTATAATCCCACAAACAGACAGACAAATAGATAAACAGCCAAACAATTACCCCCAGTATGAAAAAAACAGAACTTCCTTTATCAAACTAATAAAAATGTGGAGATCCAACATGATCAATCAAATCCCCATCTTTCCTGAGCCCATCTTTCCTGAGAGACTCATTAGCTTTCATGTTAGTGTGTTTTGTGGCAAACCGCTAAAAATTTTCTGGCAATGTATCTGCCTCAATTCACTGCCCCACTCAACCCGTATCACCCCTCATAGCCAAAATTTATTCCCCATTACACACTTGTGTGTCACTGAATGCAGAAACTGACTCTGTCCATTTGCTTTTTATGCACAAAATAAACAGAGAGATAAGGTTCTTATACAATCACTAGCTATTTATAAAAACAAAGTCATAACATTTCTTCAGTCTTCCTTTGTTTAGTGCTATATACTACATACGGGTCCTCAGATCTGTAAGTTCGGAAGTTTGTGATGAATTTTAGGATACTTTTAATTTTATGAAACCATAAAAATGTGAATAAATTTTGGTTTGAAAGTGTGAAAAGGCTTGTTATGGCACATGATGGGATTTGTGTATGTGTATGGGGTGTTAAAGTATTGCCTATATACGGATATAGAAATCCTCCATTGTTCAAATATTAGCTATTAAAAGTCATGTATAAAAAAAAAACAAATTTTTATTTTATTTCTATTATCGAAGAGAAAATAGAGATAATTTAGAATGAAACCGAGGAATAGCACAATTTTTAGAGAATGGAAATGATTTCACGAGTGAAATATTTGGATGATAGAAGCTTGCATAAAAGAGGCTGTATTCTTCAATAAGGCATCCTGTATTCCTTTTCTTTTCTGTGCAGTTGGGCCATGAGAGAGTCTCACAGAGATCTCTTGTCTGTGCTGCAATTCCTTACCCAAGTTTTTGTGACTAATAAGAGTGTCATTCTGTTTGTGTTGGTGTTTGGGTAATTTTGACTGGATAGAAGTTGATTTGATTAATGAGCTTCATTAGGGATATTGAGTTGCCACTGGAAATACAGACATGTGTATGTAGATTGAGGAGTTAATACTTAATAGTAGTCAAATTCCTTAATAGGGCAAACACTCAGAGTCAGCAGGATCAGTTCATCAGTGGAAATCCTTTGTAGCTTCCAGACATGCTTATGAAAAATTAACTTTGTACAGAATTCTTGCAAATGATAAAGAACTTTAATGTTGAATTCTTATCTCGGAATTAGTTTTATTTTTAGGATTTTCTGAAAATTCATAGAGTAAGAATATTAATGTAAAAAGGCCCCTTTATATAAAAGAAGTGCTTCTAAACATAGAACTGGAATGGTCTCATTAAATGTACCAAGTAGATAAATGTGTTTGTATCTGAGATCAGTATAAATCTGCATTGGAAAGACTAAGCATAAAGGATGCAAAAGTTTCTTTCTCTGTACCGAAGAAGCTGCACTTATTTTGTCAATATCCTCCGCGCCCTAGATTAATTTGATAGGCCTCTCAATTACATGTGTTTGGGGATCCCTAAGCCACCCGCCTCACTCCAGAAGGTAGTTACAAAGATGTGAGTTTGGGTCAGAAGTAATCCCAGAAGATGTCACAGATTGACTGGGAGCTCTGTGGTTTTGGTAACATTGTGATTGGCTTTTGAACAGTTGAGGTATCAATGTGAGAAACAGGTTGGATTAGTGGTGAACTAAACAGTTTGAGCAAGAAATAATGCTTAGTGACGATTGATAATTGTGGATTTATATATAAAATGGAATAAGTGTTAGTTCTAGGAAAATATGGTGATTATGGTGATATAGCTGCAGACTTGTTCAACAGTTTGATAAGTAAAAACTGAGTTAATTGGTTGTAAAGAGGCAGTTTGTTGAAGAAATATAGTGTTTATCCAATTTTATTATTCCTGGATTTATACACTGATAGAAATATGTGATATTTCCAGATTTATCAGGTGGATCAGGGTGATAAGGTTGCAGTTTTATCAAGAATGATGTCCACATATGATTATTTTTGGATTTATATATTGACTGGAATATACCTGGAGTATTATTTCTGGTTTTACTGAGTGGTTTATAAAGCCCCTTTGTATTAACAAAAGGTTAATTGTGATATGTTTAAATTTTCAGAGGTAGCAGCTTAGTGTGACTGTTTCATTTAAATCTTTTTTTTAACCACAAAGGGCAGTAAAATCATTACTTAACCAATAGGAAAAATTAATTACGAGGAGTTTACTGGCAGTAAATGTTACTAAACTCACACAAGAAATGGTCTGAGTGGTGTCCAGAGATTGTATCCTTTACAACAACTTCCAGTGTATGAAAAGAGGTGTAATCACAATTTGGTATAATAAGTTAAATAACTCTCAAAAATATTAACAAAAAAAAAATTGGACATAAAAGTGGGAATCCACAACCCAATAAACTTTCTGATGTTGCAACTATAACACTTCAAAAGGTGGTTGTTTTTCATCATTATTTTTACATCAAAATACCCTTGCCATTTTCCAAAAGCAGGTACTTGTTGGAGCTATCCAACTCTAAAGTAATAAACAAAAACAATAAAAATAATGAACTAGGCAAACTTGATCATGTGACCAAAATGTTGGAGGATGGTCCACTATTATTAAGCGTCCCGCAAGGGACGCTTGTTTGTGTATGGGAGAGCTTCTGGCTCCGCCGGCTCCGCCGGCTCCGGCGGCTCCGCCGGCTCCGCCGGCTCCGCATTTTGTTTTCCTTATAACTCTGTAACCGTTAGGCGGATTCTTTTCAAATTTGGCAGGTTTAGGCAGTAGCCTTGGGGAATTTTTTTGAATATGCTGCAGTGACATTTCAACCAATCAGAGAGGTCACATGACCAAAAATGTCTTTTTTCGATGGGGAAGCTTGTCCGGATGATAACTTGAAAGGAATTTTATCAATTCACCTGAAACTTGGCAAATACATTCATTCTATTAAAATCTGGAAATCATTAGATTTTGGCATTGATTGGTCAAGAAATGGCCGAGTAATTAATGATTAATTAATCATTACGAATTTTCCAAATAAGGAAAACACAAAAATGCTTATATCTCGAAAACCGTGCTAGATAGAGCGATTTCGACGAAATTTTTGACCCGCAGGGTATCTCTGCGGAGTAGTTTTCCCAATTTTCAAAAAAATTTTGTCTCGCCCAAAATGGCGGCCATTTTGAATTTTCGAAATTTTCGCAAAAATTGCAAAACACAAAAATGCTTATATCTCAAAAACCGTGCTAGATAGAGCAATTTCGACAAAATTTTTGACCCGCAGGATATCTCTGCGGAGTACTTTTCCCAATTTTCAAAAAATTTTTCTCTCACCAAAAATGGCGGCCATTTTGAATTTTCGAAATTTTCGCAAAAATTGCAAAACACAAAAATGCTTATATCTCGAAAACCGTGCTAGATAGAGCGATTTCGACGAAATTTTTGACCCACAGGGTATCTCTGCAGAGTAGTTATCCCAATTTTGAAAAAAATTTTCTCTCGCCAAAAATGGCGGCCATTTTGAATTTTCGAATTTTTCGCAAAAAATTGCAAAACATAAAAATGCTTATATCTCGAAAACCCTGCTAGATAGAGCGATTTCGACGAAATTTTTGACCCGCAGGGTATCTATGCAGAGTAGCCATGCCAATTTTCAAAAAAAATTTGTCTTGCCAAAAATGGCGGCCATTTTGAATTTTCGAATTTTTGCGCAAAAATTGCAAAACACAAAAATGCTAATATTTCGAAAACCGTGCTACATAGAGCGATTTCAACGAAATTTTTTATCTTCAGGGTATCTCTGCAGAGCAGCTATCCCAAAGAGCTTTCACTTGGTGAAGTTTCAGACCCATAGCTAATTGCTCACCTACTCAAAAAGAGTAAATGCGAATTACCTCTAAAAGTATTGCAGATGGCCAATTTTTCTCAAATAACTCATTCACCTACTTTTGGAAGAGCTTTCACTCTGTGAAGTTTCAGACCCATAGCCAATTACTCACCTACTCAAAATGAGTAAATGCGAATTATCTCTAAAAGTATTGCAGATAGCCAATTTTTCTCAAATAACTCATTCACCTACTTTTGGGAGAGCTTTCACATGGTGAAGTTTCAGACCCATAGCTAATTATTTACCTACTCAAAATGAGTAAATGCTAATTATCTGTAAAAGTATTGCGGATACCCAATTTTTATCAAATAACTCATTCATCTACTTGTGGGAGAGCTTTCACATGGTGAAGTTTCAGACCCATAGCTAATTACTCACCTACTCAAAATGAGTAAATGCGAATTATCTCTAAAAGTATTGCAGATAGCCAATTTTTCTCAAATAACTCATTCCCACTCCTACACACAAGTTCCCAGATCAGCTCAAATCTGAGGAAAATCCAGATCTCTTTATCTGATCCCAGGGTAATAAAACTGGTACTTGTGTGTAGGAGTGTTCACCTACTTTTGGGAGAGCTTTCACTTGGTGAAGTTTCAGACCCATAGCTAATTACTCACCTACTGAAAATGAGTAAATGTGAATTATCTCTAAAAGTATTGCAGATAGCCAATTTTTCTCAAATAACTCATTCACCTACTTTTGGGAGAGCTTTCACTTGGTGAAGTTTCAGACCCATAGCTAATTACTCACCTACTCAAAATGAGTAAATGCGAATTATCTCTAAAAGTATTGCAGATAGCCAATTTTTCTCAAATTAATCATTCACCTACTTTTGGGAGAGCTTTCACTTGGTGAAGTTTCAGACCCATAGCTAATTACTCAGCTACTCAAAATGAGTAAATGCGAATTATCTCTAAAAGTATTGCAGATAGCCAATTTTTCTCAAATAACTCATTCACCTACTTTTGGGAGAGCTTTCACTCTGTGAAGTTTCAGACCCATAGCTAATTACTCACCCACTCAAAATGAGTAAATGCGAATTATCTGTAAAAGTATTGCAGATAGCCAATTTTTCTCAAATAACTCATTCACCTACTTTTGGCAGAGCTTTCACTTGGTGAAGTTTCAGACCCATAGCTAATTACTCACCTACTGAAAATGAGTAAATGTGAATTATCTCTAAAAGTATTGCAGATAGCCAATTTTTCTCAAATAACTCATTCACCTACTTTTGGGAGAGCTTTCACTTGGTGAAGTTTCAGACCCATAGCTAATTACTCACCTACTCAAAATGAGTAAATGCGAATTATCTCTAAAAGTATTGCAGATAGCCAATTTTTCTCAAATAACTCATTCACCTACTTTTGGGAGAGCTTTCACTCTGTGAAGTTTCAGACCCATAGCTAATTACTCACCTACTCAAAATGAGTAAATGCGAATTATCTCTAAAAGTATTGCAGATAGCCAATTTTTCTCAAATTAATCATTCACCTACTTTTGGGAGAGCTTTCACTTGGTGAAGTTTCAGACCCATAGCTATTTACTCACCTACTCAAAATGAGTAAATGCGAATTATCTGTAAAAGTATTGCAGATAGCCAATTTTTCTCAAATAACTCATTCACCTACTTTTGGGAGAGCTTTCACTTGGTGAAGTTTCAGACCCATAGCTAATTACTCACCTACTCAAAATGAGTAAATGCGAATTATCTCTAAAAGTATTGCAGATAGCCAATTTTTCTCAAATTAATCATTCACCTACTTTTGGGAGAGCTTTCACTTGGTGAAGTTTCAGACCCATAGCTAATTACTCGTCTACTCAAAATGAGTAAATGCGAATTATCTCTAAAAGTATTGCAGATAGCCAATTTTTCTCAAATAACTCATTCACCTACTTTTGGGAGAGCTTTCACTTGGTGAAGTTTCAGACCCATAGCTAGTTACTCACCTACTCAAAATGAGTAAATGCGAATTATCTCTAAAAGTATTGCAGATAGCCAATTTTTCTCAAACAAATCATTCACCTACTTTTGGCAGAGCTTTCACTTGGTGAAGTTTCAGACCCATAGCTAATTATTCACCTACTCAAAATGAGTAAATGTGAATTATCTCTAAAAGTATTGCAGATAGCCAATTTTTCTCAAATAACTCATTCACCTACTTTTGGGAGAGCTTTCACTCTGTGAAGTTTCAGACCCATAGCTATTTATTCACCTACTCAAAATGAGTAAATGCTAATTATCTGTAAAAGTATTGCGGATACCCAATTTTTATCAAATACTCATTCATCTACTTGTGGGAGAGCTTTCACATGGTGAAGTTTCAGACCCATAGCTAATTACTCACCTACTCAAAATGAGTAAATGCGAATTATCTCTAAAAGTATTGCAGATAGCCAATTTTTCTCAAATAACTCATTCACCTACTTGTGGGAGAGCTTTCACTTGGTGAAGTTTCAGACCCATAGATAATTATTCACCTACTCAAAATGAGTAAATGTGAATTATCTCTTAATAGTATTGCAGATAGCCAATTTTTCTCAAATAACTCATTCACCTACTTTTGGAAGACCTTTCACACACGAAAATGAAAAATTGTGAATATCTCGGAAAAGCTATTTCTTCTGCTTTAATGCTCGGCGGGAGATACACACCACGGCAGTGGTCTTGACAAAAATTTTTGTCTCCCCAAAAATGGTAGCCATTTTGAATTTTCAAAGTTTTTGCAAAACACAAAAATGCTTATATCTCGAAAACCGTGCTATATGGAGCGAACTCAACAAAATTTTGGACCTGCTGGGTATCTCTGCAGAGTAGCCATGCCAATTTTCAAAATATTTTTGTCTCGCCAAATATAGCGGACATTTTTAATTTTTTTATTTTTTGCAAAACACAAAAATGCTTATATCTTGAAAACCGTGCTAGATAGAGCAGACTGCGCTGACTTTGGTTGCCACAACAGTATAAGGCTAGAAACGAAGCATTTTCTTAATACTTTAGCACTCACCTTTATATCCTTTTCGGGACGCTTTGTTTTTGCTATGCAAAAACATTATCTTTTTTTTTTGCGAGCGATCCTCTAGTTATTAAATGGTGAATAATTCCAAGAAGCATTAAAAAAAATAAAATTATCAGATTGAATTTTGTGAATGTTTAGATTTTTTTTGTGAAAAGAAAAGACCACTCTTACTACCATGGATTATATAAATGTAACCGTGTGGTGTATTTGAGTGGACTGTCAAAACTGATAATGTTAAAAGAACCAAGATTGAGTATTCAATCAGTAGCATTAAATGTAAAGGATAACAGTGAACTTCTACGAGAGGATAAAGAAGTAAATCAGACATGTTATCAGTCTCTCAGAAAAAAACGGTATAATACATCTTTGGAGGTCTTAACGATTGTATTGTTTCTGCTTCAGAGGAAGAACTCAACAGAACAAAGGCTGTGTTATATCAATCATAGTGTAGGCGTAGTACATGGCACACAAAATTTTTTTTTTCATTCAAATTTTTTTAATATTTTTTTTTAATAAATTTACATTGGAAAGTGTGAGGTCAACTAATATGTCACATAGAAACTGAGTGATCATTCTTTGTTCAGTGACACAGGCTTATGGATTAAAATGGCTTTTTCACAGAAAGACTTGCAGTGTTTATGTCGATCCATGGTGGATTTGGGATTGCTTTTTGTGGAGAGTTCTTCACTTCTTAATGATGATGCCTTCCACTGGCTAGGTAAGAGTGGAAACAGACAAGTATAGTCCTTAAGTAATCTGCAAAAATATAATAATTTACAGATAATAATTGAATTTGTCTAAATTGATTACTTTTCTCTGTTGGTTATTGTTTGCAAGAACTGGCCATTGTAAAATTAGAGCCTGTCAAATATTTTACATGAAGAAAAGATTATCCTTTTCTGTATATCATATAGTGTAGGCGTAGTACATGGCTCTACGGCTGTATGGCTGTATAAACATCACCAGTTGCAAAATGAAGTGTTTCTTGTTTTTGTTAAAGATTTTGGAGAGTTTTTTACAGAAAAATTCTCCGTATTTGTTTTTTTTTTGTTGAGAGACCACATGTTGAGTGAATCATGGAAAAAGAGTAGGTGTACATAATTAATTAAGCGTCCCTGAAAGGGCGCTTATTTGTTTTCGCCTCAGTTTCCTTGCCGCCGCCGCATTATGGTCTCCCTTGAATATCTCCCTTATTATTAGAAGGTTTCAAACCATATTTGGCAGTTATATACCTTAGGCGTGGGAAATTTTTTCTGCATGCTTAAATTTGACCTTTGACCTTTATGAAGGTCACATGATCAAAAACTATTTTTTGAAGTACACCCCCCCGTCATCACACTTCAGGAAAAACTACTTGCTACAGAGCCACGTGTTGATACTATCGAAAACGCGAGCTGATTAGATTTTGGGAGCAATCCCTTGAAAAATGTCTCATTTATGAGTGATTTTCTGACACCTTCCAATCTGAAAGCCTTAAATTTAGGCCAACCCCCCCCCTATTATCTTCTTAAGTATTGCATTTAGAGCTATAAAATGTACTGGGAGGTAATAGGAAACCATATGTGGAGAGTCTAAATAGCCGGTCAATTTTACCCCCCGACCCCCCCTTATGGGTCAAACTGGGGTCATAAAATAGCCGATTTTGAGTTTTTGCCTTATATCTCCTTTATTGTTGCTTTTATAGCCTCAGAATGTATTAAGAGGTATTGGGAAAGCCTATATGGAGAGTCTAAATAGCCGGTCAGTTTTACCCCCCGACCCCCCCTTATGGGTCAAAGTGGGGTCATAAAATTGCCGATTTTGAGTTTTTGCCTTTATCTCCTTTATTGTTGCTTTTATAGCTTCAGAATGTATTAAGAGGTATTGGGAAAGCATATGTGGAGAATCTAAATGGCCGGTCAATTTTATCCCCCGACCCCCCTTTATGGGTCAAACTGGGGTAATAAAATAGTTGCTTTGGACTTTTGCCTTATATCTCCTTTATTGTTGCTTTTATAGCTTCAGAATGTATTAAGAGGTATTGGGAAAGCATATGTGGAGAGTCTAAATAGCTGGTCAGTTTTACCCCCCGACCCTCCCTTATGGGCCAAACTGGGGTCATAAATAGCTGCTTTGGGGTTTTTGCCTTATATCTCCTTTATTGTTGCTTTTATAGCTTCAGAATGTATTAAGAGGTATTGGGAAAGCATACGGTGCAGCTTTGTGCATTCTTAGCTTTACAGCATGCTTATTAAAACCACAAAGCATTTTAAACTTTAAGGGACGCTTCGCTTTTGTTAGCAAAAGCATTCCTCTAGTTAATACTTGTGAAATGTGACAGTCATACTGATGAAGTTGGACTTTGTTTTGAGACATTTTGGACATATTTGTAAACTAGTTTATGAGTTTATGGAAGAAAATTATGAAATTTAATAGGCTTTTACAGTTTTATCCAGGTATACAGAAAAAAGATAAAAAGGGGAAAAAAAATGACGGAAATAATAACATAAATTTTATTATTATAAACATGCACAAAATAAGACAGTGTGTATGTACAATACTGATAAATTCATGAAAATACTTTAATATAGCACTTACAGCTGAAAAATACTAAGATTAAGGTACCAGCATATAAATTCATTGACATAATGATGTGTGTACAGATTTGTATTTTCTGTAGGATGCCTAATGGTGCATGCATTATTTGAATTTTTGCTGGGCATAAATAGCCTAACAAATGCCCTCACACTTGAATTGATTCCGACATTTTAGCCATCATTTCCCATGTAACTCACAAGGTACTCTTACTGTCCGTACTCCCAGATACATGGGTACAAAATAGGCAGAAAACAGGCACCATTTGTTATATACAAATACTCTTTACATTATGGACTGTCTACAGTTAACATAAACTTTAGTCTCTTTATTGAAGTCTTTGTCTTTTGATTGTTGCTTCTACTGCTTGTAGCCCATGGTATGAATACTCTGAGTGTTGTACATGGCAGTGTATTGCATGTTGTACATGCACTGCTGTGATGGCTGTGTGGAAGACCTAGAGGCCAGAGCACATGGGTTCCTCTCCATACCTAGCTGTGGTTCTGATACATGTGTTGCCACGGGCTGGATATACTGAGCTGGGTACTCTAGTGACATTTCCTTGCTGCAAGTTGGTACATGACTGGGCAGTGCACTGCTCTGTTGGTAGTTCTTCCATAGGGCTTGGATGTAAGCCTGGTACTGAGCATTGTAAGCCATTGCCTGAGGTCCAACAGATCCAGTAGCAGATTGCATTGTGTCTGGAGCCAGCCTTCTCACTGGCACAGAATATGGTTTATAACCATGTGGGTGTTTGTTGAAGTCCATAGCGTAGTTTGCTTGGATCATTGTGTTACCTTGACCTAGGATAGGATGAACCGTATGTTGACCCTGACTTGGAAGAGTCATGGCTTGGCCTTGACTTAATGTAGTATGACTGGCTATCTGTTGTGCTCCCAGTTTCACAGCATATGGGTTCATTTCCTGTGTGACCTTCTTGACCTTGAAGCGCTTTGCCCTTCTGAGGAAGCTTCCTTCTTTAAACATATCACCAGCATTGGGGTGTAGTGCCCAGTAGTTACCTTTGCCCAGCCTACGCCCGGCCTGCTTGGCCACCTTGACAAAGCAGTCATTGAGGGACAAATTATGTCTGATGGAGTTTTGCCACTTCTTGTCTCCTGGCTTGTAGTAAGGGAATCTGTAAAGAAGAGCAAAGTGTTGGTTAAGTAAAGCATAAAAATATAAGTATGTGAATATGAAATAGACTAAAAAGTCTGTTTGGAAAAAGTTGCTGTCAGCATGGGACGTAAGTGAAATACAACTTTACATGGTCTAAATTTTAGATAAATAGAAGAGTAATCTATTGTTACGAGATTTAAACATTTTAGATTGTAATATCTTCTTACAGAAAACTTTTATACCAGCATACTTATGAATACCTTGACCTCCCACAAATGTCTCTTTAGCTTGTTAATAAGTATCCATCTGGTAGTCAAAAGGTATTCTCTTCCCATTTCTGTCACTTGCATAGTTGATTTACACTCATGATGAAAGTTTGGACTATCTTGTTGTAAAGGAGTCTTTAAATCAGTGTTTGTATGGTAACTTAATTTTACTATAACTTTTGCACTTTTTTGCTTTGTGTATGAATAAGATTTATAATAATAATAAAACCTCTCCCATGTCTTACCTCTTTGAAATGTAATCGTAGACCTGGTTAAGTGTCATCATGCCACTTGATGAACTCTCTATTGCCATGGTAATCATCGCCAGGTAAGAATATGGTGGCTTTTCATCCCCGAAATCCCGCGTTTGTTGGCTCAGTGTTGTCACTCCAGAACAATTTCCCTTTACAATGGCAATTGCTTCCTGTTGTGTGCTATGGTCCACTTTCCTTGCCTTCCCAATATCTTGGCCAGCTAATTTGCTCTCTGAACAGCATTGACTTTGTTTCTCCGGTGCTCCAAGTATCAAGTCACTGCTCTGTGGACTAACTTGGACTGACCTTTCCAGTAAACTCTCTTCAGATCCACTCACACTGGTGTTGCCATGGTGAATCTGTTGCAGAGATTCATCAGAGGTAGGGTAACTCTCCAGGGAACCTGTGGAAGTAGCTCCAGGAGAGCTCTGTAGATGGCAAGGGTTTGATAACTTACTTCCTGGAGTGGGCTTTGAACTCGGAATGGAAGGTAGAAAATAAGGAATATCCTGAGTATTTGGTGTAATTAATGTCTGCTGAGGTCCACCAAGATTTGAACCCCACAGTCCTAGGTTGTTGGTGGTGCTAGTAACTGGAGCCACATCACAGGAGGAGGACATTGTGAAGTCAAGGTCAAAATCTATGCCTGAAAAATCAATTGGTTGCATCTCCATCTCTCTTCTGAATATTGTCAGTCTCAAAAGGCAGTGTCTTTGCCAATTAAGTGATATAAAGTTAAAGAAGTCTTGTTATAAAATACACAAATAAGACTCAGTTGCAGAAAGTAGGTTTTAAAAAAAAATCGAATATACACACTGGTTCTGCAGTAATTAAATAATTTTAAGTAAAAGTTAGTCATAAATTAAACTCTGATGTGAAGATAGGATAAACAGTCAGAGTTTGATGAGGATACTGGAAGCTGGATGGTCTTATATACCTGGTAAAGTTTGCTCCAAGGTATTAAAAACTACTGAGTATATCACAAACTTACATTTCAACCTCTCATTAAAACCAACCCTCATTTCAAGCAGAAGGGATTAGGCCAGTGTCTCCCTACTCACCTGTGTAGTAAATATTACCTGGGCATTGTGTGGGGGGAATTAAATTTAAGTGCAATTAAGCCTGAAGGTAGTGTTGTGAGAGAGATCTTTGAGCCCCTCAGAGGCTACACTGGTTTCTCTTTAAGCCCCAGGTAACAGGGGTTGGGGACAATAAAGACAATTGCATTTGACTATGAAAGGTTAGTTGTATTAATATAGTTACATTTGACCAGTGTAAAATAATGTAAAACTTTTCAATTGGAATAAGAGTTTTGGAAGTATGGTGACATTAGTTAATTGGGCACAGAATCTTTACTGCTTAATAAGAGGAATAACATAATTGCATTTCCTATTATATAATTGTATACTCAGACCCAAGTTGTGTGTGATATTGTAAACTTATTCATATGTGAACAAACTTAGTAGTCAGTGCAGATGTTAGTTGAATTATTTCTCCCAATTTAATTGGATAAAGTCATTATATGTTAAAATAGAATGACTTAAATTGACTTACATATGTCTTCAATTAAAAAAAATTTTTAATGTGTTCAAATTTATTTATCATTTATAAGATTAATGAATTGTTACATATCCTTTAAAATATAATAACCTTAATGGTATCATTTGCATAAGACTAAAAAAGAACATGAAATATTGATTGACATATCAAAGTCTGTGGAATATTTGGGATATACAGTATTTGCTTCTAAGTATAATATGTGGAGTTAAGGTACACAGCAGTTCTTATTGCTCTGTCATTGATGCTACATGTTGTTTACCTTTTTTTCTAACCATGTAAAAATATAAAACTAAAACCGATAAATATGCAGAATAGAGAGAAGATTGCGTCTCTGATCCTGTAGTTTGTCTCAAATTATGTTTAAAACAAAAGGATCGTGATTTTGTATACTTGTCAAATATTAAAGAACTCTTGTCTGATGTTAAAGCATGACTGTGTATAATCACTCTTATCAAGGGATTATAACTGAGATAAAAAATTATCAGGATATTGTCAGCAGATTTTGTTATCAAATGGTTGAAATTGAGTAAAGTTAACCCAGAGAACATTGTAATTAAAGACATATATTGAAATTCTCACATTTGTATTCATTCTCTCTTGAGAGATTATTTTAATTGAACACAATTTTACTTTGAAAACCTTGTGTCTTTGTTCAGCCCATTGTATACCTACTCACAACTTTACTTTATACTCTAACTTGCTTTTATCTTCCCAATAAAATATTCTTAAATAGATGTGAAAATAGATAGTTTATATATATTATATTTAACCACATGCATACATGATCAATATAATTATATATTATGATAATAATAATATTGTTTTGAGAGTTTGTTCTTACCTACATGAAGGAAATTTGTTAGCAAACATGGATCTATCATGATACACAGTTCAAACCCTTTAGTGGATACTCTGATAAAAAGTATAATTCCCTGCAAAATTAGAGATAAATATTAGGTCCTGAAAATCTGTCCCATATGCAATGTTACCTGGAATCCCTTAGTTAAAAATTCAACCATGGTTGACCGTGGAAAGTGTAAGGCATGGTTATCATTTACAACCATGGGTGGCCAACAAAGAACCCATCAAGATGGTTTATACCGTTGTCACATGGATCCAAACACAACAGTCATGGTTGGTCTTCTTTCCAACTATGGTTAAAGCATAACTATTGTTAATATTCTACTTACCATGGATAAACTCACAATAATCATGAATTGAAGTAACAGACAGTTAATGTTTAACTTTTGACCATGGCAAATTGTGGTTAACTGTGATCTTATAATTATTTTTAAGCAGAAGTATTTAAGTATATTTTCTTGTCCCTTATTATTCAACTTAAAATTTGATTATTTATCATTTATAATAAGGTTATTGTCAACCTATTCCTGTGAAGTCAATTCACACAGGTTGATTATTATAGCTTCTCCCCCTCCCCCCCCAACTAGTTCCTTTCTTTTGTTGATTGTTCTTACTAAAGCTTCTTATATCAGTACAGTAACAATAAAGCTTGGTGAATTCCACAGTTAATGCTGTTTTTGTGTACTTTATAACAGACTTCAATAGCCCAAGTGATCATTGCAAATTAGAAAAGGAATCCGTTGTTTCTTACCTACAATGGTAAGAAACTGTGGGTTCAGATACACCTACTGACAGCATAGGGAAAGTAATGTTTTAAAAATGGATTTTACTATCTCACATGCAAATAAAACTCTATCTAATACATTAACCAAACAAAGATTACTTGACCACTACTGATAAATTTGTACAACATAACTAGCAGAAGTGTAAAAGTTGTGGTAGGCCACCATTTCCACCTAGATCACACCACTTAGGCTTTTCAATATATATAAATAGGGTGCCAAGGTGGCACAGTGGTAACACATTCGCCTCCCACTGTAGTGGTTCAAACGGTAGACCTTGTGTGAGAAAGTTGGTAGTTGCTTGCCGTTGGTCGGCAGTTTACAGTACAGAACCTTGACCATCTGTATGTACTGGTTTCCTCTGCCCACAAAACTACCCAGTGTGATATGACCTGTACAGTGTCGGAAGTGACATAAAACCCCAAATAAATATATATATATATTATGTATAGTGGACTTCATTAACACAAATTGTGAATGCTAATCACCAAAAGCAAATTAAATCATTAAGTTACACTTTCATTATTCACTTTGTAGGTGGAAAATAAGTAGTGGTGGGAACAGTAAACCGGTAACTGGTTTTTTGTTCGTTTCTGGCAAAAATAATGAAATTCACAAAGAATATTGGAACCAGAAAATGAAAACGTCACATTTTAGACCACTTAATGGCTGATACTTCTTCGAAACGACAAAAAATATATACGTATTTTGAAAAATAGGTCACATTTTTACATTTTATTGAGCAAAAATCATGTTTATATACTTATTAATATCTCGCGAAAGCCATTTCCAGTTTCATGTTCTGTCTCATGTATGCTCTGCGGATAATTTTACTGCACATTATAAGGCATACGAAATACCGGATTTCATTCGTTTCAAAGCCCCGGTAACCGGTTGTGATTTCTGCAAATGGTCCCACCACTAGAAATAAGTGAACCACCAGACAATACAAGGCTTATACTGTGACTGTATTTGTAGGGGGTTTGCCAGAGGACACATTTTCCTATCATGAAGACAGCCGTCCACGTACTGTATTACCAAATTCTGTCAGTTTGTGTGACTTTGAGAAGGTCACATCCAGTGGTGAGTGCTAAAACTTTAATGTATTTAAAGTCTAAAATGTTTCCAAATGAGGCTTTTTTTTGCCTCAAAACCTACCGTTACACCAAGGCATACCCTCCTTAGTCTTACTTACCCCCTGGCGTTCTCCATGGTGCTTGGACGCGTTTCTGTCCCTGGATACTGAAATTGGTTGACTGTTTTTGTTTTGTTGTGCCTTAGAGTCCCCTTTGAATAGGGGAGATTAAGCGCTATAAAAGTCCAATTAGAATTAGATTTCCAATTGATGACCTTCTAAGGAGCAACTTGAGGGGGGAAATAAAAGACAAAAGGATATCATTTTCTGTAAACATAAATCAGATCACAAAGAACAGTGGTGTACATAAAGGAGGAAAGACATTTTTTATGTCAGCTGACTTGTCAGTCAGCTGACATTATGTCATCACTCTGCGGCGTGGGCGTCCGCGTCCGCGTGAACAACTTCTTCTCCAAAACTACAAGGCCTAGAGACATGCTGTTTTATTTAAAAGATACCTTATCTATCGAGGATGAAAAATTGTTCAAGGCATGCAAATCTGTCTGTTCGTCTGTTTGCTAGAGACATTACAAGGGGGGTACCCCCACCAAAAGTGTGAAAATTTCAACTTTTTATCACAATTTTCTCAGTGACTATTGCAGGGATTTCTCTCATATCTTGCATATATGTACTAGGCCAGAGGTAGATTCTCTTGTGTGAGTATGAGACCTGGATCTGTCTTACTTTTTTTTTAATAAATTTTTTTAATAATTTTTAATGCATTAAAATTCATGAAATCATGCACTAAATCACTTATAACTTCAAAAGTGTTGCATTTACAGCATTTTGTGAAAATATGTTGTTCAGCTACTTTTTTCATAGCTACAATATGGTGAGTAAGTTGGGTGTCTGTCTCAATAGCTAAGTGAGTAATAGCTACTTTTGGGCTTTTCAGTAACTTCCATCATGAGTAAAATCACTTGTAACTTAAAAACTATTGCATTTAGAGAATTTCGTATAAATATGTTATTCAGCTACTTTTGGGCCAGCTATAACATAGTGAAATTTCAGACCTGTAGCTCATGGCATAGCTGAGTAATAGCTACTTTTAGGTTATCATTGTTGAGTAAATCGCTTATAACTTGAAAACTATTTCATTTAGAGAATTTCGTATAAATATGTTATTCAGCTACTTTTGGGTCAGCTATAACATAGTAAAATTTCAGACCTGTAGCTCATGGCATAGCTGAGTAATAGCTACTTTTAGGTTATCACTCTTGAGTAAATCACTTATAACTTGAAAAGTGTTGCATTTAGAGCATTTTGTTAAAATATCTTATTCAGCTACTTTTTTCATAGCTACAACATGGTGAGTAAGTTGGGTGACTGTCTCAATAGCTAAGTGAGTAATAGCTACTTTTGGGCTTTTCATTAACTTCCATCATGAGTAAAATCACTTGTAACTTAAAAACTATTGCATTTAGAGAATTTTGTATAAATATGTTATTCAGCTACTTTTGGGCCAGCTATAACATAGTAAAATTTCAGACCTGTAGCTCATGGCATAGCTGAGTAATAGCTACTTTTAGGTTATCACTGTTGAGTAAATCACTTATAACTTGAAAAGTGTTGCATTTAGAGCATTTTGTTAAAATATCTTATTCAGCTACTTTTTTCATAGCTACAATATGGTGAGTAAGTTGGGTGTCTGTCTCAATAGCTAAGTGAGTAATAGCTACTTTTGGGCTTTTCAGTAACTTCCATCATGAGTAAAATCACTTGTAACTTAAAAACTATTGCATTTAGAGAATTTCGTATAAATATGTTATTCAGCTACTTTTGGGCCAGCTATAACATAGTAAAATTTCAGACCTGTAGCTCATGGCATAGCTGAGTAATAGCTACTTTTAGGTTATCACTGTTGAGTAAATCACTTATAACTTGAAAACTATTGCATTTAGAGTATTTTGTTTCAATATGTTATTCACCTATTTTGGGGTCAGCTATAACATAGTGAAGTTTCAGACCTGTGGCTCATTTCATAGCTGAGTAATAGCTACTTTGAAGTTCTCACTGTTGAGTAAATCAGTTATAATTGGAAAACTATTGCATTTACAGAAATTTGTGCAATTATGTTATTCAGCTACTTTTGGGTCAGCTATAACATAGTGAAATTATAGACCTATAGCTCATGGCACAACTGAGCAATAGCTATTCTCAGGTACTGACTGTTGAGTAAATCAGCTATAACTTGAAAAATATTGCATTTGGAGTATTTTGTTAAAATATATTGTTCACCTACTTTTGGGTCAGCTATAACATAGTGAAATTACAGACCTATAGCTCATGGCATAGCGGAGCAATAGCTATTTTCAGGTTCTCACTATTGAGTAAATCAGTTGTAGCTTGAAAACTATTGCATTTACAGTAGTTTGCTTAAATATGTTGTTCACCTACTTTTGGGTTAGCTATAACATAGTAAAATTTCAGACATGTAGCTCATTGCATAGCTGAGTAATAGTTCCTTTGAGGTTCTCACTGTTGAGTAAATCAGTTGTAACTTGAAAACTATTACATTTAGAGTAATTTGTTAAATATGTTATTCACAGAATTTTTGGTCAGCTATAACATAGTGAAATTGCAGACCTCTATGTCATGGCATAGCTGAGCAATAGCTACTTTCAGGTTCTCACTGTTGAGTAAATCATTGTATCCACTGGATAGCCGCAGTGTGTAGAGAGAGATTTCACCATTACTGCTCTGATGAAAAAAAATATTATAGCTAGCTTTCTTAAGTTTGCAGTATATATTAATAACCATAAAATGTTGTCTGGGAATATTTTTGGCCTCATTTTGAGAAACAAGATGGCCGCCACAGGTGTTTTTTGTCAGTCATGAAAAGTGCTTATATCTCCCTTATTATTGATCCGAGAGGTTTGGGATGGATGATAAACCAACCTGTAGGAAATCATGGGGTGGGAATCTTTTGGTGTGGTCAGATTTGACCTTCAATGACCCCTCCTTCAAGGTCAAACAAGGATAGCCAAACTTAAAAGTGCTTATAACTCGCTTATTATTGGTCCCAGAGGTTTGGGATGGTAAACAGACAGGAAATCATGGGCTGTGAATCTGTTGATATGGTCCGATTTGACCTTGGAACCCTCCTTCAAGGTTAAATGAGGATAGTGAAAATTGAAAGTGCCTACAACTCGCTTATTATTGGTGACAGAGATTTGGGATATCATTTTCCATAGGAAATCATTGGCTCGGAATCTTTTGGTATGGTCAGATTTGACCTTTGGACCCCTCCTTCAAGGTCAAATGAGGACAGCCAAGCTTAAAAGTGCTTATAACTCATTTATAATTGGTCCTAGAGGTTTGGAATGGTAAACCATAGGAAATCATGGGCTGGGAATGTATTTGTGTGGTTAGATTTGACCTTGGACCCCTTCTTCAAGGTCGAACGAGGATATTGCATTTGTAGTATTTCTTTAAATATGTTTTAACCTATTTTTTACACTTAAACAATTACCTTGTTATTTTCCTTCATAATACCATTTACAGGGCACAACTTTTTTATCCTTTTCTTCTGTCAGCTTCGGAATTTCTTTCGAACTTGCTGTTCAGTTACCATTTACTGTATTTCTGTACAGCCCTTTTCCTGATAATTATTCTGTCCTCTAATCACCTTCACAAATCAAAAACACTCAGTCAGCTGACACAGTGCCCGTTCACGGGCACTCTCCTGTTGTTTGGATAAAGCACTCAGGAGAAGACAGGTTTTAAGTTTTCTCAGATTTTTACTGAAAATGTGAGTCTGTTCTATAATGTCAGCTCAGCTGATACATTCTTTTGCAGCAAAGGGGCTATCTTGAGACAAGTTACTACCAAATACTTAATTGCCTCATCATGTTTAACCTGGTCATATTGCCCCAGATTCTCGGTTAAAAACCTACATTATACATTTTATTTGGTCAAAAACACCTTGATTTTTAAAGTTAAGTAAAATATGATCGATTCTTATTTGCAAAAACCTGTGCATGTCATATTTCAAAAATTATATCAATTAAATAATTGCAGTTTCTTAGTGTTCTTTTTGACAGTATACCCTAGCAATCCTCTCTATTATTTAGCCATGTTTGAAAAATCTGTTAATCATTTGACCACAACTTGTAGCTGGTCAGTTTGACCATGTGGACACTGCAGTGCGGACCTGCTCCAGACTGACCAAGACTCTTCATGAGATCCTGCATGACAAGGATGCTCTGCCCTACTTCATCCAGTACATGGACTCACGCCAAGCAGGGCAGCTGGTCAGATTCTGGCTTGATGCCCAAAGCTTTCAGGTATTGTCATTACCTCCACCATAGGAACTTGTTATTTGGTATATTCATTTGTCTGTTTGTTTGTCAAACTCCAAAAATAATGAACAGGGTCCATATTCACAAAGTGGATTAAGTTAAGCGAAAAATAAGCTTAACTTTCATAAAAAAAAGGCTTAGGTAACCTTTGGATTAAATCGGTATTCACAAAGTTAAGCAAATTTTTGGATTTGACTTAACTAATTTTTCACTGATCTTTTCCTAATGCCTTATGTAAATAAGACCCCGGATCTTTCTTAATTCTTTGTATAGGTAAGGCCTGATCAATGGAAGAATTTATTAAATTTTAGGAAAGACCCAGATCATATTTTGGGTGCAATATAATTCTGAATTTTCAAAGATCCCATTTTCAGTGAATTTTGAATTAATTTGGTTGTCTGGTTGACATTACTTCAAAAGTAACAAGAGGATCTTCATGAAATATGTGATGTGTGCAGGGCCTGGTCAAAGGGATTCCATTGTGGGAAAGATCTGGATCATATTCTGAACACCAAAAAATCCTAAATTTTCTGAAATGCACCCTGGTGGAGTCCTGTGCTCTACAAGTGCCTTCTAGTTTAATAAGACATGCATAGCACTTTTGGCAGTACACTCTGAGGTACATAAAAGAAAAGAGCCTTGTTGATTTAGATAATAATGTACAGAAAATGGGTTCAGGTGTGCGTTTAACTGGGTGCATAGATATTACAGTAAAAAAAATTAGGAACTTTTTTTTCTGGCCCATATATTCTATTAAAGTATCCCACTGAGGCAAAAAAGGCCTGATTCCCGAATACAAAAAAATTGTGTTTTGGTCTTTTCACAATTGAATACAGGCCCACTGACAGTAAGTGGAGTTTCCTAAAACCAAGATATGCTCATCAAAACCACTATAAAAACAGAGATATCTGCAATCAAATTGTGATGGAAGGTTGTAAATATATTCGGCTTTCTAGCATTTTAAGTATTTTCCCACCATTTTATATGCTGTTTAATATTGCAGGTTGTAAAGTCTATGAAAAGTAATGAGAGTTGAATTTCTTGTTTGTATATTGTTAATGTCAAATTAATGATGTGCATGCAAAAGGAATATGTGCTTATTGTAGTATGGTTGTTGTTAAATTTATACACTATCACATTTGAGTTTGGTGAATAATTAAACACAAAATGTCTGCTAACAAGATGACAGTGATAATATTTTGTTAAGATATTTCTAATCAGAAAAATGGTTTGTATTAATAGACACCAGTTCTACCCATCCACCTGCTCATTTTGAAAACTTCAAAATAGGTATCAGATGGATTTAACTTTTGTTTGTTACATGTTTATTCTTCATGCTAGGTATACCACAAACCTTTTCTGTCTTTCAGGTGTCTGCCTTGACGCGAGTGCGAAGTCGGTCATTTAACCAAGAGAGCAAGGCCACCTGTACCCGACCTGACAGGGTGGTTGATGCGCCAAGTCGCCTTGGTAACCAGCTCAATACAAACAACTCGGCCAGTGTCTCAGCTGGGGGGTGGTAAGAATCACACTTAAAACCTATGTTACTATACATTACCAACACATGTTTAAGCTGTTAATTATCATCCACGTGTTAAAGGATTTTAAAAAGCATCTTGAATATCTGTAAATGTGTCCATCTTTGTATATCACATTCTCTTATATGGACAATTTTAGCTGCTGACCTTATGTAGAACATCAATAAAAAAATTACATGATACCTTCATTCACATGACTTTTAAGTTTACTAATCACTAGTTGACACTGGATGCATCCCCCTAAAATTATTTTTAAAAAAATAAAATAAATTCAGTCAAAATTCATTATTTGTCAAGCCTGATTGACAAACATGCATCATCTCACACCAAACATGTCGAGGCACAGTATATCCCATGATGGATAAACAAAAGCATAATAGTGGCCAAAGAGATTAAGCATATATATGAGCACATTTGGACCAGAAATAAATCTTCCTCCAATAGACCACAGTACATACAGAAGGTTCATCAGTACAGCAGAATTGGCATGATAGAGTAATCAGATTTCCTGAGAACAAAGATTCAAGTAAAACCATCAGAACCCACAAAAATTGTGACGAGTTCTAGGAGATGTGCTACATAGACCACCTGCCAAGTTGTTCCCATCTATAAACCCCCCTCAGCTTCTGGCTGATAAGATTTGAGGGTTTTTTACTAACAAAACAGAGAAACTCCACTCAACTTTCACTGTATCCTTTACTCCCCAGCACATCTCTGATATTCCTCCCCCAAACTTTTCCTTTTTCTCCCCACCGAGGACCAAGTTGCCAAAGTAATTACAGACTTGCCGAGTAAATCACGCTCCCTTGGCACACTTTTCTTGTCCTGGTGAGTTTTCTTGTCCTTTCTTGACATCCTCATAATCCCTATCACTTCAATAGTCACTGCCTCACTTGACAAAAGTAAGTGTCCTAAGTTTTTATGTCAGCTGACTTGTCAGTCAGCTGACATTATGTCATCACTCTGCGGCGTGGGCGTACGCGTCCGCGTGAACAACTTCTTCTCCAAAACTACAAGGCCTAGAGACATGCTGTTTTTTTTAAAAGATACCTTATCTATCGAGGATGAAAAATTGTTCAAGGCATGCAAATCTGTCTGTTCGTCTGTTTGCTAGAGACATTACAAGGGGGGTACCCCCACCAAAAGTGTGAAAATTTCAACTTTTTATCACAATTTTCTCAGTGACTATTGCAGGGATTTCTCTCATATCTTGCATATATGTACTAGGCCAGAGGTAGATTCTCTTGTGTGAGTATGAGACCTGGATCTGTCTTACTTTTTTTTTAATAAATTTTTTTAATAATTTTTAATGCATTAAAATTCATGAAATCATGCACTAAATCACTTATAACTTCAAAAGTGTTGCATTTACAGCATTTTGTGAAAATATGTTGTTCAGCTACTTTTTTCATAGCTACAATATGGTGAGTAAGTTGGGTGTCTGTCTCAATAGCTAAGTGAGTAATAGCTACTTTTGGGCTTTTCAGTAACTTCCATTATGAGTAAAATCACTTGTAACTTAAAAACTATTGCATTTAGAGAATTTCGTATAAATATGTTATTCAGCTACTTTTGGGCCAGCTATAACATAGTGAAATTTCAGACCTGTAGCTCATGGCATAGCTGAGTAATAGCTACTTTTAGGTTATCACTGTTGAGTAAATCACTTATAACTTGAAAACTATTGCATTTAGAGAATTTCGTATAAATATGTTATTCAGCTACTTTTGGGTCAGCTATAACATAGTAAAATTTCAGACCTGTAGCTCATGGCATAGCTGAGTAATAGCTACTTTTAGGTTATCACTGTTGAGTAAATCACTTATAACTTGAAAAGTGTTGCATTTAGAGCATTTTGTTAAAATATCTTATTCAGCTACTTTTTTCATAGCTACCATATGGTGAGTAAGTTGGGTGTCTGTCTCAATAGCTAAGTGAGTAATAGCTACTTTTGGGCTTTTCAGTAACTTCCATCATGAGTAAAATCACTTGTAACTTAAAAACTATTGCATTTAGAAAATTTTGTATAAATATGTTATTCAGCTACTTTTGGGCCAGCTATAACATAGTAAAATTTCAGACCTGTAGCTCATGGCATAGCTGAGTAATAGCTACTTTTAGGTTATCACTGTTGAGTAAATCACTTATAACTTGAAAACTATTGCATTTAGAGTATTTTGTTTCAATATGTTATTTTGGGGTCAGCTATAACATAGTGAAGTTTCAGACCTGTGGCTCATTTCATAGCTGAGTAATAGCTACTTTGAAGTTCTCACTGTTGAGTAAATCAGTTATAATTGGAAAACTATTGCATTTACAGAAATTTGTGCAAATATGTTATTCAGCTACTTTTGGGTCAGCTATAACATAGTGAAATTATAGACCTATAGCTCATGGCACAACTGAGCAATAGCTATTCTCAGGTACTGACTGTTGAGTAAATCAGCTATAACTTGAAAAATATTGCATTTGGAGTATTTTGTTAAAATATATTGTTCACCTACTTTTGGGTCAGCTATAACTAGGGACGGGTCAGTAGTTCCGGTATCTCGGTATCGAGAGCATTTTACTGAAATACCGTGATGAGATTTTACAACCGCCACTTCGCTTGTGAACACATATAATGGAAGGAATAGTTAAAATATTAGAAACCTACCCAAAATCTGAAGAAATTATAAGGTTTTGTCCCATATTTTCCAGCATTTGCAGACTTTATACAGTACTATCGATTACGTTGAGCAGAACTGCCATGTTTAGGTTACGACAATTTATAACCTCAATTTCGCTTGTCAGCTTATATAACTGAAGGAAAACTTAAAATATTGGGAACAAACAAGAAATCTGAAGAAATTATAAGCTTTTATCTCGTATTTCGTCCATTTGATCACTTTTATTGTGATGTCGTGAAGAGGAAACATCCATGTTTGTTTGGGGTGTACTAAAACGCGGAATTCCGGAATCGGTACGGTTTTGCATTGGCGACCTCCCGATGTACATATTTTTCATACCGACCCATCCCTAGCTATAACATAGTGAAATTACAGACCTATAGCTCATGGCATAGCGGAGCAATAGCTATTTTCAGGTTCTCACTATTGAGTAAATCAGTTGTAGCTTGAAAACTATTGCATTTACAGTAGTTTGCTTAAATATGTTGTTCACCTACTTTTGGGTTAGCTATAACATAGTAAAATTTCAGACATGTAGCTCATTGCATAGCTGAGTAATAGTTCCTTTGAGGTTCTCACTGTTGAGTAAATCAGTTGTAACTTGAAAACTATTACATTTAGAGTAATTTGTTAAATATGTTATTCACAGAATTTTTGGTCAGCTATAACATAGTGAAATTGCAGACCTCTATGTCATGGCATAGCTGAGCAATAGCTACTTTCAGGTTCTCACTGTTGAGTAAATCATTGTATCCACTGGATAGCCGCAGTGTGTAGAGAGAGATTTCACCATTACTGCTCTGATGAAAAAAAATATTATAGCTAGCTTTCTTAAGTTTGCAGTATATATTAATAACCATAAAATGTTGTCTGGGAATACTTTTGGCCTCATTTTGAGAAACAAGATGGCCGCCACAGGTGTTTTTTGTCAGTCATGAAAAGTGCTTATATCTCACTTATTATTGATCCTAGAGGTTTGGGATGATAAACCAACCTGTAGGAAATCATGGGGTGGGAATCTTTTGGTGTGGTCAGATTTGACTTTCAATGACCCCTCCTTCAAGGTCAAACAAGGATAGCCAAACTTAAAAGTGCTTATAACTCGCTTATTATTGGTCCCAGAGGTTTGGGATGGTAAACAGACAGGAAATCATGGGTTGATATGTTCTGATTTGACCTTGGAACCCTCCTTCAAGGTCAAATGAGGATAGCGAAAATTGAAAGTGCCTACAACTCGCTTATTATTGGTGACAGAGATTTGGGATGGTAAACCATCCCATAGGAAATCATTGGCTCGGAATCTTTTGGTATGGTCAGATTTGACCTTTGGACCCCTCCTTCAAGGTCAAATGAGGACAGCCAAGCTTAAAAGTGCTTATAACTCATTTATAATTGGTCCTAGAGGTTTGGAATGGTAAACCATAGCAAATCATGGGCTGGGAATGTATTTGTGTGGTTAGATTTGACCTTGGACCCCTTCTTCAAGGTCGAACGAGGATATTGCATTTGTAGCATTTCTTTAAATATGTTTTAACCTATTTTTTACACTTAAACAATTACCTTGTTATTTTCCTTCATAATACCATTTACAGGGCACAACTTTTTTATCCTTTTCTTCTGTCAGCTTCGGAATTTCTTTCGAACTTGCTGTTCAGTTACCATTTACTGTATTTCTGTACAGCCCTTTTCCTGATAATTATTCTGTCCTCTAATCACCTTCACAAATCAAAAACACTCAGTCAGCTGACACAGTGCCCGTTCACGGGCACTCTCCTCTTGTTTAAACATGCATTCATTCATCCAACCCTCAAAAAATCATCCTTAGACACAGAAGTGTTCAAAAATTACAGGCCTGTTACCAATCTCAATTTCATTTCAAAAATTCTTGAAAGAGTAGTAGCCGTCCAGCTTCAAACCCACCTTGACGAAGCTGGTCTTATGACCGGTTTTCATTCGGTTTCTCCTGTCAATTTTGAATAGGCAGAGCCGGCTTATTTCGTGATAATCTAAGCAGCCATTCCAAGGAAAGATGTCCCACAAAAGCTCAAAACTCTAGACCTGAGCAGGGTCTGGCCACATCTTCTACTTTTGGCTCCCCATTGATTAGATGTCTAAATTTAGTTGAACTTGGATAAAGATATAAAACTCGTGACTTTTGTTTAAAATTTTTATATTAAAGATAATAAACTGGGAGAACTTAACATCAGTCAGTTGCTCTACCAAACTATACCCTCTAGTTCTTCGGGACATAACAAAGGTTGGTTAAATAGAAAATTCATGTCACTATAAGTTGACAGAGAAATACAAAATTGAGAATGGAAATAAGTTTACAAAATCAAATATTTGAACAATAGAATGGATGTTTCGTTATTACAGGTGTAGCAAGAAATACCAGCAAAATCCCACCCTCCGTGATTGGTGCAGAAATTCCATGTTCCGTTTTGTACTAACTTCACGTCCTCTAAATACACCAATTTGATTTGTGTTATACTGAAACAACTTTTGTTTTAAGTTTCAAAGAATCAGATTTGTTTGTTTCAACCTGTCCTTTGATAATTAAAGGTAAAAATATAGAACATACTCTGTATTTGCAGTACAAGAACCTACCATCGGCCAGATGTAGAAACAACATCGTTATCTTTATCATCCACTCGCAGTAAAGGTTCAAGGGAAGAAGTGGTTGAAACAGCAGAAAGCACTAGTGAAAGCCTCTGTGATAACCCACAATGCAAAGACATTCAGTTGCCAAGCAACAGTGTTCATAGCAACAGGGTGATTGTGCCTCAGCATGGTTGTGAGGGCAATGTTGTACAGTTGCCTGCCAGAGACTCGAACCTTTTGAACTCTGAAAAACTTGTGAGTGTTCCGAATACTTGGGTGGGTGATCCCCCATCAGGTTCTAGTCCAGTTCAGTCCAGTCTTTCTATTCCGACCAGTATTGGTTCTGTCTCTGTGTCTGGAGATGGTGCCACTAATAACAATTCCGCCCATGGGGGGAGTGTTTGCCAGAACAACATCCCCTTGCCAGTCCACAGTTCAGGGTCATGTGATGCTGCAAACACCAAAACCAGGATTCATTGCAATAACAGTGGTGGTAATAGAAATATCAATGGAGAGTATAAAACAAGTACTGGTGCTTCTGATAAAGTTTTAACAGATAATCAAATGGGGGTTAACATGGACAAACATATCAAAATGAAAAACTCAGCGGAGATAAGTATAGAACAAAATACCAGCAGATCACATTTGGTGAGTGGTGAAGAGAGTTGTGAAAGTGTGGTGGGTAGTAGAAGTACAGATGAAGAGCTCAAAGTTAAGAGTCTGAAAGTGGAAGGGCACAGAGAGAAAGCTTCAGTGATTGATAAAAGGGATGATAGCAAGAAAAGCATCCAGGATAAACTCTTGCAGAGTAAGTGGTGAAGACAATTGGGTTATAGATTACGGAGTTTCATTTATGTGCAGTTGAGCCTGTTTGTTGAGTTTGTAGAGGAAAATTAAATGACAGATGCTCATTGGCTGTTTTCAATTGAAAGTTTCCATTTAGAATTCCTGGTTTAATACAGATATGCACTTGGCTTGTCCTATATATGATAATCCTTAACTAGAAAAGTAAGACTCATAACAGACTGAAGTATGCAGATGTGTTCAATGCTCTGTTTAAGGTAAACCCACTGAATTGCAGATGTTTTCTGAGAATTCAGATATTTTCTAAGCTGTGTATGTTTCAGGGTATAAGCCTTTTAGGTATATTTTGAAATTTAGTGGAGATTTTGTAAGCCTGAAAATGTTTTTGTTTTAGGTATTTCACAAGATGCTATATAGAAGTTTCTAAGCATGCAGATGTATTTTTTACCCCACAGCTCTTAAGGGCTGCCAGGGTATTGTTTTCACCCATGGTGTCTGCATGGGCAGACAGGCGGGTAGGGAAAAAGTTTGTCCGGGCTGTATCTCAGAAACTGTAAGGTGTAGGAATTGATATTTGGTAAGGACATTGGGTGCAGTGTACAATGTCATGGTTTGAAAATCTTACCCGGGCTATATCTCGGGGAAACATAAGGCGTAGGAAGTTTGTTACTTGGTAGGGACAGTGGTTGGGGGTTATAGGTGTGTAAAGTCTTGGTGTGACCTTGATTTGACCTTGTTGTAGTGACCTTGACCTTTAAAATTTTGTCCGGGCTATATCTTGGGAACCGTAAGGTATAGGAAGTTGATACTTGGTAGGGACATGGGTTGGAAATGTGCAACTTCATGTTGTGACCTTGATTTGACGTGTTCTTGCTGTAGTGACTTTCACCTATAAAATCTTGTATGGGCAATAGCTCATAAACCGTAAGGTGAAGAAAGTTGATATTTGGTAGAGACATTGGATAGGGGGTGTAGGTATGCAGCATCATGGTGTGTCCTTCATTTGAGCTTTAACCTTCCTGTAGTGATCTTGTCTGGACTATGTATCAGGAAGCATAAGGTGTAAGAAGTTGATACTTGGTATGGCCATTGGTTAGGGGGTTTTAGGTGTCCGGGCCATATCTGTGAAACCCTAAGATGTAGGAATATAGGGACAGTGGTTAAGAGGTGTAGGTGTACATCGTCATGGTACATTTTCTTTCTCTTTAATATTATTTTCTCTACTTAAACATAATTTGGACCTTTACAAAGGTGACACTGTTTTCTGATGTTTTTACTGTTTTACTTCTTTTGTATCTCATGATGTTGAAAACTATTTCCCTGTGTGGACATCATCTGATGCTTTCTTTTTTTTAGGTAAAGCACAAGGTGTTATGTAGATGTTTCTACGCATGCAGATGTTTTTGTTTCAGGCATAGCACAGGATGCTGTACGGATGTTTTCTAAATACATTGCGTTGGAGGCCACTCACCCTATTGGAGTGACAGAAGAACTTCGGGCAGAAACCATTCGTAAGTCAGCAAATTAATAGTACAAGATTGAACATCCCTGTGGTGAAAGTATCGTGGTGCCATGAAAGAAATTGCTTTTTTCAATGTTAAGTGTTTGTGACTATATTTAGGGTCATATTTACTAAAGCCTGTATGAGAGGCCACATTCATTCACATTACTTTGATAAAGTGACCTTAAATATGAGTAAGGGAAGATCTTTCATGAATTTTCCTGGAATTGGTATTCACAGAGCAATACTTAGATAGGTCATCTTAGATTTTAAGTTAGGAAAAACCCTAACTCACCATGTATAATAGTTTATAAAACTTTAAAAAGGAACGAAGCCTGACAAATATGTGTTTTCTTTTGTAAACAAACACTTTCGGTTGTTCTTTCCGTCTGCTTGTTTATACCATTCTGAGGTCACCTTAGAATTAGGAATATTTGTAAATATGGCTTCATAATTAAGCGTCCCTGAAAGGGCGCTTCTTTGTTTTCACCTCAGTTTCCTCACCGCCGCCGCATTATGGTCTCCCTTGAATATCTCCCCTATTATTAGAAGGTTTCAAACCGTATTTGGCAGTTATATACCTTAGGTGTGGGAAAATGTTTCCGCATGCTGAAATTTGACCTTTGACCTTTATCAAGGTCACATGATCAAAAACAATTTTTTTTTAAGTACACTCCCCCGTCATCGCAGTTCAGGAAAAACTACTTGCTACACAGCCTTATAATTTGACACACCTGTTCATACTATCGAAAATGCGAGCTGATTAGATTTTGGGAGCAATCCCTTGAAAAATGTCTCATTTATGGGTGATTTTCTCACACCTTCCAATCTGAGAGCCTTAAATTTAGGTCAACCCCCCTATTATCTTCTTAAGTATTGCATTTAGAGCCATAAAATGTATTGGGAGGTAATAGGAAACCATATGTGGAGAGTCTAAATAGCCAGTCAGTTTTACCCCCCGACCCCCCCTTATGGATCAAACTGGGGTCATAAAATAGCTGATTTTGAGTTTTTGCCTTATATCTCCTTTATTGTTGCTTTTATAGCTTCAGAATGTGTTAAGAGGTATTGGGAAAGCATATGTGGAGAGTCTAAATAGCCGGTCAGTTTTACCCCCAACCCCCCCAATGGGCTAAACTGGGGTCATAAATAGCTGCTTTGGAGTTTTTGCCTTATATCTCCTTTATCGTTGCTTTTATAACTTTGGAATGTATTACGAGGTATTGAGAAAGCATATGTGGAGAATCTAAATAGCCGGTCAGTTTTACCCCACGCCCCCCCCCCCTTATGGGTCAAACTGGGGTCATAAAATAGTTGCTTTGGAGTTTTGCCTTATATCTCCTTTATTGTTGCTTTTATACCTTCAGAATGTATTAAGAGGTATTGGGAAAGCATATGTGGAGAGTCTAAATAGCCGGTCAGTTTTAACCCTGACCCCCCTTATGGGTCAAACTGGGGTTGTAAAATAGCTGATTTGGAGTTTTTGCCTTATATCTCCTTTAATGTTGCTTTTATAGATTGAGAATGTATTAAGAGGTATTGGGAAAGCATATGTGGAGAGTCTAAGTAGCCGGTCAGTTTTACCGCCCCCCCCCCCCCCCCCCCCCCCCCCCACTATGGGTCAAACTGGGGTAAACAAATTTTTACCTGATATCTCCTTCATTGTTGCTTTTATAGCTTCGGAATGTATTAAGAGGTATTGGGAAACCATATCTGGACAGTCTAAATAGCCGGTTAGTTTTACCTCCTGACCTCCATGTATGGGTCAAACTGGGGTCATGAAATAGCTTTTACCTTTATTGTTGCTGTTATGCTTTCACAATGTATTAAAACCTATTGCAAAACAATTGCAAAACCCTGTGGACAATCTAAATAGCAATACATACTTCCACACATGATTATATATGAAGTTATCAATACTCGTTACTGAAATGCTTTGTAGCATTTACACAAAATTTACTAAAGTTACATCCAATGTTGTACATCCAATGTACAACACTTTCTCCAGCTTGTCTATGTCTACAACACTTGTTTATGTTAATTAAAGAAGACCTTTGTAGGATTTTCCCTGTCATGATATCACTAAGGGGGTTGGTTTATGTAACAGTATGGTGCAGCTTTGTGCATTCTTAGCTTTACAGCATGCTTATTAAGACCACAAGGCATTTTAAACTCTCAGGGACGCTTCACTTTTGTTAGCAAAAGCATTCATCTAGTTTCTTCCTTGAAATTTAAGTAACACCTAAAATCAAAGTTAGGAATGGTCTAAGTATTGCTTGTGAATACGACCCCAGTATTGAAGAAAGGTACAATATTTCACGTGGAATATTACTGAATGTTAAGGCTTTCTAATTTATAAGAATGTTGTGAATGTTGCTGAATATTTAGGTTAATTAATGTGAATGTTAATGAATATTAAGGTTAATTAATATGTGAAAGTTGTTGAATATTGAGGCAGGTACTTAAGAGGCCATTCTCAATTGCTCTTTTGCCATTACTCTCAGTTCTATCACATTTTTTTAGATGGGCCAGGGGACCTGACGGCAGTGTTGAACATTGTAAGCATTTTGTCATTTTATGATATTAGCTTGTACCTATGTTTTTTCAGGTAAGATTTGTTCAGAAGATGGCCAGGTGGACCCGTGTAGTTTTGTACAGTGTCAGGAGTTTGTCATCTCACAGATGAACAGTTTGTAAGTATATTGAAGAATACTGGGTAGACATGTTATCTCTGCCTAAACTTAAATGAAAGTTCCATTATACTCTATTCATGGTAATGAATGGTCCTTGTTTACTATATACATATAAATAGTTTCACCAATAAATAGAAAATAGTCCCCCTCTGTCTGACTGCTCTCTGTGAATGTTGTGGGGTAACCATGTTACATGCCACATATGTTTTGTTTTTATGTCAGCTGACTTGTCAGTCAGTTGACATTATGTCGTCACTCTGCGGCGTGGGCGTATGCGTCCGCGTGAACAACTTCTTCTCCAAAACTACAAGGCCTAGAGACATGCTGTTTTTTTTAAAAGATACCTTATCTATCGAGGATGAAAAATTGTTCAAGGCATGAAAATCTGTCTGTTCGTCTGTTTGCTAGAGGCGTTACAAGGGAGGTACCCCCACCAAAAGTGTGAAAATTTCAACACTTTATCACAATTTTCTCAGTGACTATTGCAGGGATTTCTCTCATATCTTGCATATATGTACTAGGCCAGAGGTAGATTCTCTTGTGAGAGTATGAGACCTGGATCTGTCTTACTTTTTTTTTAATAAATTTTTTTAATAATTTTTAATGCATTAAAATTCATGAAATCATGCACTAAATCACTTATAACTTGAAAAGTGTTGCATTTAGAGCATTTTGTTAAAATATGTTATTCAGCTACTTTTTTCATAGCTACAACATGGTGAGTAACTTGGGTGTCTGTTTCAATAGCTAAGTGAGTAATAGCTACTTTTGGGCTTTTCAGTAACTACCATCTTGAGTAAAATCACTTGTAACTTGAAAACTATTGCATTTAGAGAATTTCGTATAAATATGTTATTCAGCTACTTTTGGGTCAGCTATAACATAGTAAAATTTCAGACCTGTAGCTCATGGCGTAGCTGAGTAATAGCTACTTTTAGGTTATCACTGTTGAGTAAATCACTTATAACTTGAAAACTATTGCATTTAGAGTATTTTGTTTCAATATGTTATTAACCTATTTTGGGGTCAGCTATAGCATAGTGAAATTACAGACCTGTAGCTCATGGCACAACTGAGCAATAGCTATTTTCAGGTACTGACTGTTGAGTAAATCAGTTGTAACTTGAAAAATATTGCATTTGGAGTATTTTGTTAAAATATTTGGTTCACCTACTTTTGGGTCAGCTATAACATAGTGAAATTACAGACTTATAGCTCATGGCATAGCTGAGCAATAGCTATTTTCAGGTTCTCACTATTGAGTAAATCAGTTGTAACTTGAAAACTATTGCATTTACAGTATTTTGCTTAAATATGTTGTTCACCTACTTTTGGGTCAGCTATAACATAGTGAAATTACAGACTTATAGCTCATGGCATAGCTGAGCAATAGCTATTTTGAGGTTCTTACTCTTGAGTAAATCAGTTGTAACTTGAAAACTATTGCATTTACAGTATTTTACTTAAATATGTTGTTCACCTAATTTTGGGTCAGCTATAACATAGTAAAATTTCAGACATGTAGCTCATGGCATAGCTGAGTAATAGCTACTTTTAGGTTATCACTGTTGAGTAAATCACTTATAACTTGAAAACTATTGCATTTAGAGTATTTTGTTTCAATATGTTATTCACCTATTTTGGGGTCAGCTATAACATAGTAAAATTTCAGACCTGTAGCTCATGGCATAGCTGAGTAATAGCTACTTTGAGGTTATCACTGTTGAGTAAATCACTTATAACTTGAAAACTATTGCATTTAGAGTATTTTGTTTCATATGTTATTCACCTATTATGGGGTTAGCCATAACATAGTAAAATTGCAGACCTGTAGCTGATGGCACAACTGAGCAATAGCTATTTTCAGGTACTGACTGTTGAGTAAATCAGTTTAACTTGAAAAATATTGCATTTGGAGTATTATGTTAAAATATGTTGTTCACCTACTTTTGGGTCAGCTATAACATAGTGAAATTACAGACCTATAGCTCATGGCATAGCTGAGCAATAGCTATTTTGAGGTTCTCACTGTTGAGTAAATCAGTTGTAACTTGAAAACTATTGCATTTACAGTATTTTGCTTAAATATGTTATTCACCTATTTTGGGGTCAGCTATAACATAGTAAAATTTCAGATGTGTAGCTCATGGCATAGCTGAGTAATAGCTACTTTGAGGTTATCACTGTTGAGTAAATCACTTATAACTTGAAAACTATTGTATTTACAGAAATTTGTGTAAATATGTTATTCAGCTACTTTTGGGTCAGCTATAACATAGTGAAATTACAGACCTGTAGCTCATGGCACAACTGAGCAATAGCTATTTTCAGGTACTGACTGTTGAGTAAATCAGTTATAACTTGAAAAATATTGCATTTGGAGTATTTTGGTAAAATATGTGGTTCACCTACTTTTGGGTCAGCTGTAACATAGTGAAATTACAGACCTATAGCTCATGGCATAGCTGAGCAATAGCTATTTTGAGGTTTCTCACTATTGAGTAAATCAGTTGTAACTTGAAAACTATTGCATTTAGAGTATTTTGCTTAAATATGTTATTCACCTACTTTTGGGTCAGCTATAACATAGTAAAATTTCAGACCTGTAGCTCATGGCATAGCTGAGTAATAGCTACTTTGAGGTTATCACTGTTGAGTAAATCACTTATAACTTGAAAACTATTGCATTTACAGAAATTTGTGTAAATACGTTATTCAGCTACTTTTGGGTCAGTTATAACATAGTGAAATTACAGACCTGTAGCTCATGGCACAACTGAGCAATAGCTATTTTTAGGTACTGACTGTTGAGTAAATCAGTTGTAACTTGAAAACTATTGCATTTAGAGTATTTTGTTTCAATATGTTATTCACCTATTATGGGATTAGCCATAACATAGTAAAATTTCAGACCTGTAGCTCATGGCATAGCTGAGTAATAGCTACTTTGAGGTTATCACTGTTGAGTAAATCATTTATAACTTGAAAACTATTGCATTAACAGAAATTTTTGTAAATACATTATTCAGCTACTTTTGGGTGAGCTATAGCATAGTGAAATTACAGACCTGTAGCTCATGGCACAACTGAGCAATAGCTATTTTCAGGTACTGACTGTTGAGTAAATCAGTTGTAACTTGAAAAATATTGCATTTGGAGTATTTTGTTAAAATATTTGGTTCACCTACTTTTGGGTCAGCTATAACATAGTGAAATTACAGACTTATAGCTCATGGCATAGCTGAGCAATAGCTATTTTCAGGTTCTCACTATTGAGTAAATCAGTTGTAACTTGAAAACTATTGCATTTACAGTATTTTGCTTAAATATGTTGTTCACCTACTTTTGGGTCAGCTATAATATAATAAAAAGTCAGACATTTAGCTCATTGCATAGCTGAGCAATAGCTACTTTGAGGTTATCACTGTTGAGTAAATCAGTTGTAACTTGAAAACTATTGCATTTACAGTATTTTACTTAAATATGTTGTTCACCTAATTTTGGGTCAGTTATATCAAAGTGAAATTGCAGACCTCTATGTCATGGCATAGCTGAGCAATAGCTACTTTCAGGTTCTCACTATTGAGTAAATCATTGTATCCACTGGATAGCCGCAGTGTGTAGAGAGATTTAACCATTACCGCTCTAATGAAAAAGACACTACAGCTAGCCTTCTCAAGTTTGCAGAATATATTAATAACCATAAAATGTTGTCTGGGAATATTTTTGGCCTCATTTTGAAAAACAAGATGGCCGCCAGGGTCGTTTATTCGACTTTAAAAAGGACTTTTGTTGGCCCTCTAGAGCAAAGGGTATTATAAGTAGAGATCTCAAATTCGCAGGATATGTTCCTCATTATAAAATCTTGACTGGGAATATTTTTGGGCTCATTTTGAAAAACAAGATGGCCACCACTGGTGTTTCTTTGTCAGTCATGAAAAGAGCTTATATCTCCCTTATTATTGGTCCTAGAGGTTTGGGATGGTAAACCAACCTGTAGGAAATCATGGGCTGGGAATCTTTTGGTGTGGTCAGATTTGATCTTTGACCCCTCCTTCAAGGTCAAACGAGGATAGCCAAACTTAAAAGTGCTTATAACTCGCTTATTATTGGTCCTAGAGGTTTGGGATGGTAAACAGACATATAGGAAATCATGGGCTGGGAATCTGTTGATGTTGTCCGATTTGACCTTGAACCCCTTCTTCAAGGTCAAACAAATATAGCGAAACTTAAAAGTGCCTATAACTCGCTTATTATTGGTTCTAGAGGTTTGGGATGGTAAACCATCCTATAGGAAATCATGGGCTGGGAATCTTTTGGTTTGGTCAGATTTGACCTTTGGACCCTCCTTCAAGGTCAAATAAGGACAGCCAAACTTAAAAGTGCTTATAACTCGCTTATTATTGGTCCTACAGGTTTGGGATGGTAAATCAACCTATAGGAAATCATGGGCTGGGAATATTTTTGTGTGGTCAGATTTGACCTTGGACCCCTTCAAGGTCGTACGAGGATATTGCATTTGCAGTATTTCTTTAAATATGTTTTAACCTACTCTTTACACTTAAACAGTTACCTTGTTACTTTCTTCATAAAACCATTTGCAGGGCACAACTTTTTGCTCCTTTTCATCAGGTTCACAATTTCTTTGAACATGCTGTTCAATTACCATTTACTGTACTTCTGTAAAGCACTTTCCCTGATAATTATGCTTTCCTCTCATTATTACCTTCACAAATCAAAAGCACTCAGTCAGCTGACACAGTGCCCGTTCACGGGCACTCTCCTCTTGTTTTCTTAATGCAGTGCCCACTTTTCCAGGTATCATGCAGACTTTTTGCTGAGCTGTTATCACTGTAAGCACCAGTTTGATGTTCTCTCTGGTTCTGAAGTCTACTTGGCAGATTTCCTCTACAATGATACAGCATTCTCCTACCTTGCAGAAGTAAGCTTAATTAAACTTCTCATATCTTGTGGATTATGCTAGTTTTCCCTACCTTGCAGAATTAAACTTATCTTAATTTCTCCTACATTTTTAGATGTAAGCTTATGCCATTTGCTCTTTATTCTTTAAGCTTGAAAACTTGAACTATAAATTTTAGAAGTAAATATAAATAAATAACAAATATAACCTATTGTGCAGACATGAGCTTTTGTTAATGTTCCACCTTGCAGAGGTCACTGTTAATAAAAATCCCTCTTAACATGCAAGTAAATAGTGTATTCTTTGAGGACCTTTCTTATTGTAATTCAGTGGATTAACCCTGTTATAACTGCAGTACTGACAGGATCTCTTATGTTAAATGTCTGTTTTTCTGTTTGGTATATGGAACAGGAAGGAGTGTTTTGCTATTTTGTGCTGAATGTGCTATCTTGAAATATCTATCTGTTCACTTTGCGGAGTTACTGTACTCATTATGTTTTCACACTGGTTTGTTTGTTCAGTACATGGAGCAGGAGGGAGTGATGCCTTTACTTCAGTGCTGGCTGGATCTGGACAGTTTTCAGCAGTTGCTTGCTTCCAGACAAGGCTGTTACGATGGCCTAGAGGCACAAAATGATGCAATGGTCATCTATGACAAGTAGGGATATGCTTCTATTCTATGAACACTATTGCCTTCTTGATCTTTCCTCTTCAGAATCTGCAAGTGTAGACTGATTAAAGTTTAGATTAGATTAGCCAGCAGATTTTTACTCTGAATGTTTTTTCACTTTTTTCTGTTTGTTTCAGGCACTTTCTGTGCTGGCAATGAAACCACCTCTTTTATCATTAATGTGTAAAGAATTTTGATTATTTTCAAAGTTTTAAGGATGTAGTATCTGCAAAACATAAAAACCATATTTTCCAAATTTCTGTCATTAGTGAAGTAATCATAAAACATTTTTGAAAAATTAATTAGTGTAATGAATTAAATATTTTGAGAGCACATAGATGTATAGTATATTGGAAGTTAAGATTTATGTTGAAGAATTGGTATATCACATTAGTTGAATGCCAAAAAGATGACTGACCACAGTGACACACTCTGATGTTTAATGACAACACATCTGATCACCTCATAACTACATAACAGCAGTCTTATTTTTCTGTATCATCCCCAGGTACTTCTCCCTGCAAGCCACCCAGCCTCTGGGATTTTCAGACTCCCTGAGACTGGAGGTTGAAGGAAACATCTGCAGGGAGGCAGGACCACTCCCTGACTGTTTCTGTAAAGCCAAGGTGACAGTGCTACATGTCCTTGACAAGGTCAGTCTGCTTGTTACTGTAAATTTGCTATACCAATCATTTGCCTCTGTCAATACAATGTCACAGGGCAACATGCCCTTAACAAGGCCAGGTCACTTGTGGTAAACTCAGAATACTAACAGCTTCCATCTGTTGGTACAAAATGGCACATTATCAAAACAAGGAACACCCTATGTTTCATTGGACTTTTAACTAAACTGTTGCGAAATTTCACAGATTTTTGCTTCTTTATAATTTTAAGGAGTGGGTTCTGTTACCAAGTATGGGTTGCTGCAACAAATTCTAAATATCTAAGTTCCAATGGTCAGAAAATTATAATATGTGAAGTCATATTTTTGATGCAGCAAAAGAAGAGTGTATATTTTGACTAAACCTAACATGTGGTTGAGCTTATGAGTCCACTCTTACTTTTTACTTGTAGCATTACTTCCGGGGGTTTGTGCAGAGTGACGTGTATTTCAAGTACCTGTCAGACCTGATGAACACAGTACAGGCAGCAGACATCCCCACGGCAACAAGAAAACGCAAAGGTAACTTTTAAATTTATTGGGTTAAATATCCTTTTCAGTAACTGGTCATATCACAAGTAAAAGTGTCAAGGTCAAGATCTGCATGGTAAGGTGTTATGTAAATTACATTGTCAACCGCCAACTTTCCCACTTTAGTCTTGGAGGAGATTGGAACCCACAACCAGGCAGGTTGAACTGGAGTCATTGTTGCCTCTAGAGTATGTGAAAAGTGATATCTCGTGAGTTTTAGTACTAACCCACAATTCGGTGTGTTTGGTAGAAGAAGTGGTCCCACATGCTCTTAATACGTAACTTGATTGAGCCCCCAAATTTTTTAGACATGGGAGGTGGGGGTAGGGATGATGCAACTATCATAATCAACACGGCAGCAATTTACCACTCATTTTATTGGCACTGTCAATCTAATCATACTTTTATAGTCCTTAGTCATTGTAATAAATTCTAAACTGAAGAAACAGAATCGTAGTTTAATTAGGCCATTGGCCTTGATACTATCTATACATTAACTTATCTAATGATGCATGTTTAACATGTAAACTCTATAATAGCATACTCAAACAAAGTGAAGTGGTAGGAGTTATATTTGTTTCAATGCACAACATAAAATATGACCTGAATGTGTACATTCATACTTTTAACAGCATAGCCAGGCATTAATCATCTCATAACTGTACAGTTACCATAAATTTGACACAAAGTGTTGTTTTTGCCTGATGGACAAGGTAAAATTGGATTGAAAGTGGTATCTGTAAACTTTGACAAAGTCAAGGTTGGGATTTTACGTCCCGTTCAACAGCCAGGGTCATATTTGGACAGGTCCTCAAGCATTGTTACTTGTGGGAGTCGAACCCACACAGAGGTGCCTGCCTGTGATAAGATGCTGAACTTGTGAACCACTAGGCCACTGGTGACCTGTGAGCTTTGAATGACGAATTGGTAAATTTCAGAGACCCATTGTAAAAGTTACTGAAGAAAGCTTTTTCCATTGAAATTTAATCTATTTTCTGGAATTCCAGTTTTAGCAGAAGTGTTTTTATTTTGCCCTGAGATTAAACGTGACAGAGTTCACCCAGTCTTATGGTACACTGCTATCCGCTTTAGAAAGCCTTTTCCATCGCAGTTTAACCAGATGTCTTATCAGTTCTTGTTCAGTAGAAGTTATGTGTGGCTTAGCAGGCTTCAGCGGTGTAGATGTCTTTCAGAGAGTGATGCAATATCCACTACCTCAGACCACAGTTCACACAGTGTACATAGTGAGGGCACCACTAGAAACACACTGCTTGCAGGTGGCAAGAGTCACGGCATCCGCAAAGCATTGCACAAAATGGAAGACAACATGCAGATAGATGGGGCACTGTTTAACCCAGACGCTCTATGGAAAAGGCCGCAGTCGGGGTAATCCAGTGTATTTAAGTAGATAAACCTCTATTTTCCAAACATTCAAGATTATTATTTAAATTCTTCTACCCAAAAATGAATTATTTTGATTGTAAGTGATTTTGAAGTAAGTGATTGTACTTTGTCAGGTACCATGGGTTTTACTCTATAACCTTAATGGCTGTCAGTTTTCACCCATGGTGTCTGGATGGGTGGGTGGGTGGGTGGCAGTGTCAGAAGTTGATACTTGGTAGGGACATTGGGTAGGGGTTGTAGGTGAGCATCATCATGGTGTGACCTAGTTGACCATTGACCTTTCCGTATTGAAGAGACCTATAAATCTTGTCCAGCCTATATCTCAGAAACCGTAAGGTGTAGGAAGTTGATACCTGGTAGGGACATTGGGTGGGGGTTATAGGTGTGCAACATCATGGTGTGACCTTGATTTGACCTTTGACCTTGCTGTACTGACCTTGACCTATAAAATCTTGTCCGGCCTATATCTCGGAAACTGTAAGGTGTAGGAAGTTGATACTTGGTAGGGACATTGGTTGGGGATTGTAGGTGTGCAGTGTCATGGTGTGATCTTGATTTGACCTTGTCGTATTGACCATGAGTTTTAAAATCTTGTCCGGGCTCTTGAATTCTGTAAGGTGTAGAAGGTTGACACTTGGGAGGGACATTGGTTAGGGGGTGTAGGTGTGTATCATCATCTCTGATGCTATTTTTACAGTAATTGCTATTTATTGAGAACAGTTTAATAACTTCACTGAATTTCTTTGTCCCAGAATTTATGTGTTACAGTCAAAATATGTGTTAATCAGCCAACATGGAGTATAAAGAAAATTTCTTAGTCATTTTATGAATTCCTAAAACCACCAATCTCATTTTACAAAACCTTGTTCTGTTACTCTTTCACATCTGTATCTCTAGTACTTAATGCTTGTATACAGTTTTTAAGTTAAACTAAAAATAGTTAAGTTTACTAACTTTCTGGTTGAATAACTTGCTTAATTAGCTTTCCTATATTGACAGGAAAATGTCTTTGGGAATGGTGGATGAGCTTGGCCGCTTTGTGTCAGAGTTAGAAATAGAACCTGATGTGGAAAAACCAAAGCTTGGTGAGTTACTGTTCATATTGTAACTAGGGAGCATTATTAGAGCAGCAACACTCCGCCAAGGCAGCCGAGTATCCCCATATTGTAAATTTTGGATTTTTTTTTTTGTATTCACAGTATGATCCATGTCTTTCCCAAAGTTTAATCATTTCTTTGGTCAGGCTCCACCAACAAAAAAAAAAGAATCATAAGGGTCCGTTCATTACTGTTAGAGTAAAGATGGGCCAACTGACAAACAGCTACACTCAAAACTAGGAAGTACTCGTGAAGCACAGACCTCCACTGGGGTGTGTTACCAAACATTTGGGATATTCTTTTATATCCAGAATGTGATACAAATCTTAGCAAAAAAAAAACAATTGAATCTCTTCTTCCTTTGCAATCGCAAACACAAACAGACAAAATGCATGCTCCTAAAAAGGCCTAAATATAGAATGTTCTTAACAGAATAAATGTTGGATAAAAAGTCATCTGAAGTACTTTAAGGTCAGAAAAGGGATTATTCGTAAGCCCAAAAAATAAAGTGGTACCAGAGACACATCCACAACAGAGAGAACATGAGTAATATCCCCTTTAAGCTGCCTCCCTCCAGCGTAAAAAGCCCTCAGTTTGAATCTCAGTATCCAAACCTGCCTAGGTCATACCTTACCATATGGTCATTTCTGTACACATTTGATTTCTGCTTCAAGACCTAATGGCTATGAAAAGAGGACTGGTATATGGAAGAACTTTGAAGATTGAACCGTCCTGTATATCCATCCTCCCACCCCTCAATTATATAAAGTTTATCGCAGCTTGTGAGAGGATGTAACAGATTTTTCAAAAATCGGTCCCGAATGCAAGTCGCTTTCTGAGCTGTGTCAAAATTGACCAAACTAAATGTGAATCCCACCAAATTGTGCTAAAGATGTCCTAGCAAGACATGAAGTGGACCATAGCTCAGTGGTTCACAACCGTAAGTACACGAGCCCATTCATTTGCTTGTGATCCCAGCGTAGCCAGGTGTAACCAAGGTGTTAAGTAGGAGAGTAGCGGGTTGTGTGCTGATGCCCAGTGGTTTACAGTACGGAGTCTTGAAACAAAATGAACTATCTTTTTTAACACTAAAATAGGTTAGTCGGATTACTGATGATTAAGAGATTGATACAGAGTTAAGAATATGTATCAATGTCTTATTAGATCAGTCAGATATACATAACATTTAGTAGTGTTGACAACATTTGATCAGTCTTCGTAGCTTTGTAATTTGTTATTTTAAATACTGCCATTATAAATAAATATTTTGTGTGTTTTAGGATTTTTGAAGAAACGTAAAGAAAAAGAACAAACTCAGGAGGAAATGGCAGCACAGATAGCCATGAAAATAGTGGCAGGAATCACTGCCAACTCACAGGTAAACTAAACTCAACAGCCATGCCAATTGTGTGAGTAATTACTGCTGTACACAGATAAACTAAATACAATAGCCATGAAATTAGTGGAAGAATAAATTACTGCTAATATACAGGTAAACTTAACTCAAAAGCCATACAAATAGTAGCAAGAATTACTTCCAAGAGCCAGGTGAACTAAAGTCAATAGCCATAAAAATAGTAACAGTAATTACTACAAACACTAGCCAATACAATTGTTAGGCATAACTTGATCCTCTGAAATATGGCTGAACATGTTTTAATTGTATATACATGTTCCATTGACCAGTGATGTTTGTGTTTTAGGTTGGAGGGGAGACAGGAGCTTTGTCTTCAGACACTTACCACTGTGATAATAAAAGTATGTTATAACTTCAATCCAAAACACCAAGACAATCCAGCCAGACCTCTTTACAGGATTCGCAGTGTGGGATGCCTTTGTAGTCTACAGCAAAAGGAAATGTGAAATTTGCTGCTGTGGCCACCAGTCTTAAAATTAAACAATGTTTGTTAAGGTGGTAAATTAATGTTAGAATCAATCCTGATGCATGTCTTTGTTGGTTTGTTACCATGCTTTGATGTGTACTAGTAAGGCAAATTTAGGTAGTAGGTGGTTATTATGCAAATGCCTATTGGATCAATGAAGTTAAAGAACCCCAAGGTAAATGGCCATAATTATGGAGTGTTTAGGTCATATTGACTGGTTCACTGGCTATGACCTCACAGAGTGAAGCAGTTAGCTCAACTTGGTCACCGAGTACCTACTGGTATGTGCCACTAGCTGTTTAGTTGTTTCCAATGTCTTGTATCTTTAGGAAATACTGAAAATACAAACAGTGAGGTGGATTTCAATGTGCCAGTTAAGTCGATAATTCATGCAAGTTGTTGCGTGGTTTCCAAATGAAAATATTATTTACATTTTTTTAGGATAATGTACACATAAAGTGCTTCAATTGCATACCTTTGGTAGGTTAAAACTCCTAATATAAAGAAATTTAATTTGCCTAAGTACAGTCAAATCCTGTGTGAGGTGATATGCACATGAAAACCGTTGACTGGCCTGACAATATTGGTGCTAGCTAGTGTTTTGGTAAACTTATATTCAGTTGCTATGGTTAATTATCTCCCGCCCGGCTCGCCGGAGGGAGATTATAATTTGCACCATGTGCGTGTGTACGTGCGTGCGTGCGTGCGTGAGTGCGTGCGTGCGTGCGTGTGTCACGCAGTTTTCTCTGAAACTACTACAGTTACACATTTTTGGTAAATCACAAGTCCTAATGAATTTTTTTGCTCTTCAATATTTTTGGGGTTTGGTGAACTTTGGCCTACTTTTGACTGAGTAATAGCTATTTTAGCAAATATAATTATATGGCTTATAACTCTGAAACTATTGCATTTACAGTATTTTGTTCTAATATGTTGTTCAGCTACTTTCTCCACAGCTACAACATGGTCAGTAGTTTGGAAGTGTATCTCCATAGCTAAGTGAGTAATAGCTACTTTGTCAATTTTTAATTATAACCATAATGAGTAAATGGCTTATATCTTCATAAGTATTGCAGCTACACAATTTTGTTCCAATATGTTGTTCAGCTACTTTCTCCACAGCTACAACATGGTCAGTAGTTTGCAAGTGTATCTCCATAGCTAAGTGAGTAATAGTTACTTTTTCAATTTTTAATGATAACCATAATGAGTAAATGGCTTATATCTTCGAAAGTATTGCAGCTACACAATTTTGTTCCAATATGTTGTTCGGCTACTTTCTCCTCTGCTACAACATGGTCAGTAGTTTGGAAGTGTATCTCCGTAGCTAAGTGAGTAATAGCTACTTTTTCAGTTTTTAATGATAACCATAATGAGTAAATGGCTTATATCTTCAAAAGTATTGCAGCTACACAATTTTGTTCCAATATGTTGTTCAGCTACTTTCTCCACTGCTACAACATGGCCAGTGGTTTGGAAGTGTATCTCTATAGCTAAGTGAGTAATAGCTACTTTTTCAATTTTTAATGATAACCATAATGAGTAAATTGCTTATATCTTCAAAAGTATTGCAGCTACACAATTTCCCTCAAATATGTTGTTCATGTACTTTTTTGTGAACTGTAACATATTTAAGTTTCACAACTGTTGCTCAATGTACAAGTGAGTAATGGCTACTTTATTGCTACTTTTAGTGAAAATGTGAAAAATCAGAAATATCTCTCAAACTGTAAGATATAGAGCAATTTCGAGCAAATTTTTGACCCACAGGGTAGTACTACAGTATCCTATTGCTAAGGGGGATAAAGTTTGGTGAACTTTGGCCTACTTTTGAGTGAGTAATAGCGCTTTTACCTAATGTAATTATATGACTTTTAACTGTCAATGAGTAAATGGCTTATATCTTCAAAAGTATTGCAGCTACACAATTTTGTTCCAATATGATGTTCAGCTACTTTCTCCACAACTACAACATGGTCAGTAATTTGGAAGTGTATCTCCATAGCTAAGTGAGTAATAGCTACTTTTTCAATTTTTAATGATAACCATAATGAGTAAATGGCTTATATCTTCAAAAGTATTGCAGCTACACAATTTCTCTCAAATATGTTGTTCATGTACTTTTTTGTGAACTGTAACATATTTAAGTTTCACAACTGTTGCTCAATGTACAAGTGAGTAATGGCTGCTTTATTGCTACTTTTAGTGAAAATGTGAAAAATCAGAAATATCTCTCAAACTGTAAGAGATAGAGAAATTTCGAGCAAACTTTTTGAACCACAGGGTAATACTAGAGTATCCTATGCTAAGGGGAAAATGGTTTGGTGAACTTTGGCCTACATACTCACCTCCTCAAAATGAGTAAATGCGAATTATCTCTAAAAGTATTGCAGGTAGCCAATTTTTCTCAAATAACTCATTCACCTACTTTGGGGAGAGCTTTCACTTGGTTAAGTTTCAGACGCGTAGCTAGTTACTCACCTACTCAAAATGAGTAAATGCTAATTATGTCTAAAAGTATTGCAGATAGCCAATTTTTCTCAAATAACTCATTCATATACTTTTGGAAGACCTTTCACTTAGTGAGGTTTCAGACCCCTAGCTAATTTCTCACCTACTCAAAATGAGTAAATGCGAATTATCTCTAAAAGTATAGAAGATAGCCAATTTTTCTCAAATAACTCATTCACCTACTTTTGCGAGAGCTTTCACTTGGTGAAGTGTCAGACCTGTAGCTAATTTCTCACCTACTCAAAATGAGTAAATGCTAAATATCTCGAAAAGTATTGCAGATAGCCAATTTTTCTCAAATAACTCATTCATTTACTTTTGCAAGAGCTTTCACATGGTGAAGTTTCAGACCCATAGCTAATTACTCACCTACTCAAAATGAGTAAATGCGAATTCTCTCTAAAAGTATTGCAGATAGCCAATTTTTCTCAAATAACTCATTCATCTACTTTTGGGAGAGCTTTCACTTGGTGAAGTTTCAGACCCGTAGGTAATTACTCACCTACTCAAAATGAGTAAATGCGAATTATCTCTAAAAGAATTGCAGATACCCAATTTTTCTCAAATAACTCATTCATCTACTTTTGGGAGAGCTTTCACTTGAAGTTTCACGCCCGTAGCTAATTACTCACCTACTCAAAATGAGTAAATGCAAATTATCTCTAAAAGTATTGCAGATAGCCAATTTTTCTGAAATAACTCATTCATCTACTTTTGGAAGAGCTTTCACATGGTGAAGTTTCAGACCCATAGCTAATTTCTCACCTACTCAAAATGAGTAAATGCGAATTATCTCTAAAAGTATAGGAGATAGCGAATTTTTCTCAAATAACTCATTCATCTAATTTTGGGAGAGCTTTCACTTGGTGAAGTTTCAGACCTGTAGCTAATTTCTCACCCGCTCAAAATGAGTAAATACTAATTATCTCTAAAAGTATTGCAGATAGCCAATTTTTCTCAAATAACTCATTCATCTTCTTTTGGAAGAGCTTTCACATTGTGAAGTTTCAGACCCGTAGCTACTTACTCGCCTACTCAAAATGAGTAAATGCGAATTCTCTCTAAAAGTATTGCAGATAGCCAATTTTTCTCAAATAACTCATTCATCTACTTTTGGAAGAGCTTTCACATGGCAAAGTTTCAGACCCATAGGTAATAACTCACCTACTCAAAATGAGTAAATGCGAATTATCTCTAAGAGTATTGCATAGAGCCTATTTTTCTCAAATAACTCATTCACCTACTTTTGGGAGAGCTTTCACATGGTGAAGTTTCAGACCTGTAGCTAATTACTCACCTACTCAAAATGAGTAACTGCGAATTATCTCTAAAAGTATTGCAGCTAGCCAATTTTTCTCAAATAACTCATTCATGTACTTTTAGGAGAGCTTTCATTTGGTGAAGTTTCAGACCTGTAGCTAATTACTCACCTACTCAAAATGAGTAAATGCAAATTCTCTCTAAAAGTATTGCAGATAGCCAATTTTTCTCAAATAACTCATTCATCTACTTTTGGGAGAGCTTTCACTTGGTGAAGTTTCAGACCCGTAGGTAATTACTCACCTACTCAAAATGAGTAAATGCGAATTATCTCTAAAAGAATTGCAGATACCCAATTTTTCTCAAATAAGTCATTCATCTACTTTTGGGAGAGCTTTCACTTGGTGAAGTTTCATGCCCGTAGCTAATTACTCACCTACTCAAAATGAGTAAATGCAAATTATCTCTAAAAGTATTGCAGATAGCCAATTTTTCTGAAATAAATCATTCATCTACTTTTGGAAGAGCTTTCACATGGTGAAGTTTCAGACCCATAGCTAATTTCTCACCTACTCAAAATGAGTAAATGCGAATTATCTCTAAAAGTATAGGAGATAGCGAATTTTTCTCAAATAACTCATTCATCTACTTTTGGGAGAGCTTTCACTTGGTGAAGTTTCAGACCTGTAGCTAATTTTTCACCCGCTCAAAATGAGTAAATACTAATTATCTCTAAAAGTATTGCAGATAGCCAATTTTTATCAAATAACTCATTCATCTTCTTTTGGAAGAGCTTTCACATTGTGAAGTTTCAGACCCATAGCTACTTACTCGCCTACTCAAAATGAGTAAATGCGAATTCTCTCTAAAAGTATTGCAGATAGCCAATTTTTCTCAAATAACTCATTCATCTACTTTTGGAAGAGCTTTCACATGGCAAAGTTTCAGACCCATAGGTAATAACTCACCTACTCAAAATGAGTAAATGCGAATTATCTCTAAGAGTATTGCATATAGCCTATTTTTCTCAAATAACTCATTCACCTACTTTTGGGAGAGCTTTCACATGGTGAAGTTTCAGACCTGTAGCTAATTACTAACCTACTCAAAATGAGTAACTGCGAATTATCTCTAAAAGTATTGCAGCTAGCCAATTTTTCTCAAATAACTCATTCATGTACTTTTAGGAGAGCTTTCACTTGGTGAAGTTTCAGACCTGTAGCTAATTACTCACCTACTCAAAATGAGTAAATGCGAATTATCTCTGAAAGTATTGCAGATAGTCAATTTTTCTCAAATAACTCATTCATCTACTTTTGGAAGAGCTGTCACATGGTGAAGTTTCAGACCCATAGCTAATTACTCACCTACTCAAAATGAGTAAATGAGAATTATCTCTAAAAGTATTGCAGATAGCCAATTTTTCTCAAATAACTCATTCATCTACTTTTGGAAGAGCTTTCACATGGCAAAGTTTCAGACCCATAGGTAATAACTCACCTACTCAAAATGAGTAAATGCGAATTATCTCTAAGAGTATTGCATATAGCCTATTTTTCTCAAATAACTCATTCACCTACTTTTGGGAGAGCTTTCACATGGTGAAGTTTCAGACCTGTAGCTAATTACTCACCTACTCAAAATGAGTAACTGCGAATTATCTCTAAAAGTATTGCAGCTAGCCAATTTTTCTCAAATAACTCATTCATGTACTTTTAGGAGAGCTTTCATTTGGTGAAGTTTCAGACCTGTAGCTAATTACTCACCTACTCAAAATGAGTAAATGCAAATTCTCTCTAAAAGTATTGCAGATAGCCAATTTTTCTCAAATAACTCATTCATCTACTTTTGGGAGAGCTTTCACTTGGTGAAGTTTCAGACCCGTAGGTAATTACTCACCTACTCAAAATGAGTAAATGCGAATTATCTCTAAAAGAATTGCAGATACCCAATTTTTCTCAAATAAGTCATTCATCTACTTTTGGGAGAGCTTTCACTTGGTGAAGTTTCATGCCCGTAGCTAATTACTCACCTACTCAAAATGAGTAAATGCAAATTATCTCTAAAAGTATTGCAGATAGCCAATTTTTCTGAAATAAATCATTCATCTACTTTTGGAAGAGCTTTCACATGGTGAAGTTTCAGACCCATAGCTAATTTCTCACCTACTCAAAATGAGTAAATGCGAATTATCTCTAAAAGTATAGGAGATAGCGAATTTTTCTCAAATAACTCATTCATCTACTTTTGGGAGAGCTTTCACTTGGTGAAGTTTCAGACCTGTAGCTAATTTTTCACCCGCTCAAAATGAGTAAATACTAATTATCTCTAAAAGTATTGCAGATAGCCAATTTTTATCAAATAACTCATTCATCTTCTTTTGGAAGAGCTTTCACATTGTGAAGTTTCAGACCCATAGCTACTTACTCGCCTACTCAAAATGAGTAAATGCGAATTCTCTCTAAAAGTATTGCAGATAGCCAATTTTTCTCAAATAACTCATTCATCTACTTTTGGAAGAGCTTTCACATGGCAAAGTTTCAGACCCATAGGTAATAACTCACCTACTCAAAATGAGTAAATGCGAATTATCTCTAAGAGTATTGCATATAGCCTATTTTTCTCAAATAACTCATTCACCTACTTTTGGGAGAGCTTTCACATGGTGAAGTTTCAGACCTGTAGCTAATTACTAACCTACTCAAAATGAGTAACTGCGAATTATCTCTAAAAGTATTGCAGCTAGCCAATTTTTCTCAAATAACTCATTCATGTACTTTTAGGAGAGCTTTCACTTGGTGAAGTTTCAGACCTGTAGCTAATTACTCACCTACTCAAAATGAGTAACTGCGAATTATCTCTGAAAGTATTGCAGATAGTCAATTTTTCTCAAATAACTCATTCATCTACTTTTGGAAGAGCTGTCACATGGTGAAGTTTCAGACCCATAGCTAATTACTCACCTACTCAAAATGAGTAAATGAGAATTATCTCTAAAAGTATTGCAGATAGCCAATTTTTCTCAAATAACTCATTCATCTACTTTTGGGAGAGCTTTCACATGGTGAAGTTTCAGACCCGTAGGTAATTACTCACCTACTCAAAATGAGTAAATGCTAATTATCTCTAAAAGTATTGTGGGTACCCAATTTTTATCAAATAACTCATTCATCTACTTTTGGAAGAGCTGTCACATGGTGAAGTTTCAGACCCATAGCTAATTACTCACCTACTCAAAATGAGTAAATGAGAATTATCTCTAAAAGTATTGCAGATAGCCAATTTTTCTCAAATAACTCATTCATCTACTTTTGGAAGAGCTTTCACATGGCAAAGTTTCAGACCCATAGGTAATAACTCACCTACTCAAAATGAGTAAATGCGAATTATCTCTAAGAGTATTGCATATAGCCTATTTTTCTCAAATAACTCATTCACCTACTTTTGGGAGAGCTTTCACATGGTGAAGTTTCAGACCTGTAGCTAATTACTCACCTACTCAAAATGAGTAACTGCGAATTATCTCTAAAAGTATTGCAGCTAGCCAATTTTTCTCAAATAACTCATTCATGTACTTTTAGGAGAGCTTTCATTTGGTGAAGTTTCAGACCTGTAGCTAATTACTCACCTACTCAAAATGAGTAAATGCAAATTCTCTCTAAAAGTATTGCAGATAGCCAATTTTTCTCAAATAACTCATTCATCTACTTTTGGGAGAGCTTTCACTTGGTGAAGTTTCAGACCCGTAGGTAATTACTCACCTACTCAAAATGAGTAAATGCGAATTATCTCTAAAAGAATTGCAGATACCCAATTTTTCTCAAATAAGTCATTCATCTACTTTTGGGAGAGCTTTCACTTGGTGAAGTTTCATGCCCGTAGCTAATTACTCACCTACTCAAAATGAGTAAATGCAAATTATCTCTAAAAGTATTGCAGATAGCCAATTTTTCTGAAATAAATCATTCATCTACTTTTGGAAGAGCTTTCACATGGTGAAGTTTCAGACCCATAGCTAATTTCTCACCTACTCAAAATGAGTAAATGCGAATTATCTCTAAAAGTATAGGAGATAGCGAATTTTTCTCAAATAACTCATTCATCTACTTTTGGGAGAGCTTTCACTTGGTGAAGTTTCAGACCTGTAGCTAATTTTTCACCCGCTCAAAATGAGTAAATACTAATTATCTCTAAAAGTATTGCAGATAGCCAATTTTTATCAAATAACTCATTCATCTTCTTTTGGAAGAGCTTTCACATTGTGAAGTTTCAGACCCATAGCTACTTACTCGCCTACTCAAAATGAGTAAATGCGAATTCTCTCTAAAAGTATTGCAGATAGCCAATTTTTCTCAAATAACTCATTCATCTACTTTTGGAAGAGCTTTCACATGGCAAAGTTTCAGACCCATAGGTAATAACTCACCTACTCAAAATGAGTAAATGCGAATTATCTCTAAGAGTATTGCATATAGCCTATTTTTCTCAAATAACTCATTCACCTACTTTTGGGAGAGCTTTCACATGGTGAAGTTTCAGACCTGTAGCTAATTACTAACCTACTCAAAATGAGTAACTGTGAATTATCTCTAAAAGTATTGCAGCTAGCCAATTTTTCTCAAATAACTCATTCATGTACTTTTAGGAGAGCTTTCACTTGGTGAAGTTTCAGACCTGTAGCTAATTACTCACCTACTCAAAATGAGTAACTGCGAATTATCTCTGAAAGTATTGCAGATAGTCAATTTTTCTCAAATAACTCATTCATCTACTTTTGGAAGAGCTGTCACATGGTGAAGTTTCAGACCCATAGCTAATTACTCACCTACTCAAAATGAGTAAATGAGAATTATCTCTAAAAGTATTGCAGATAGCCAATTTTTCTCAAATAACTCATTCATCTACTTTTGGGAGAGCTTTCACATGGTGAAGTTTCAGACCCGTAGGTAATTACTCACCTACTCAAAATGAGTAAATGCTAATTATCTCTAAAAGTATTGTGGGTACCCAATTTTTATCAAATAACTCATTCATCTACTTTTGGAAGAGCTGTCACATGGTGAAGTTTCAGACCCATAGCTAATTACTCACCTACTCAAAATGAGTAAATGAGAATTATCTCTAAAAGTATTGCAGATAGCCAATTTTTCTCAAATAACTCATTCATCTACTTTTGGAAGAGCTTTCACATGGCAAAGTTTCAGACCCATAGGTAATAACTCACCTACTCAAAATGAGTAAATGCGAATTATCTCTAAGAGTATTGCATATAGCCTATTTTTCTCAAATAACTCATTCACCTACTTTTGGGAGAGCTTTCACATGGTGAAGTTTCAGACCTGTAGCTAATTACTCACCTACTCAAAATGAGTAACTGCGAATTATCTCTAAAAGTATTGCAGCTAGCCAATTTTTCTCAAATAACTCATTCATGTACTTTTAGGAGAGCTTTCATTTGGTGAAGTTTCAGACCTGTAGCTAATTACTCACCTACTCAAAATGAGTAAATGCAAATTCTCTCTAAAAGTATTGCAGATAGCCAATTTTTCTCAAATAACTCATCTACTTTTGGGAGAGCTTTCACTTGGTGAAGTTTCAGACCCGTAGGTAATTACTCACCTACTCAAAATGAGTAAATGCGAATTATCTCTAAAAGAATTGCAGATACCCAATTTTTCTCAAATAAGTCATTCATCTACTTTTGGGAGAGCTTTCACTTGGTGAAGTTTCATGCCCGTAGCTAATTACTCACCTACTCAAAATGAGTAAATGCAAATTATCTCTAAAAGTATTGCAGATAGCCAATTTTTCTGAAATAAATCATTCATCTACTTTTGGAAGAGCTTTCACATGGTGAAGTTTCAGACCCATAGCTAATTTCTCACCTACTCAAAATGAGTAAATGCGAATTATCTCTAAAAGTATAGGAGATAGCGAATTTTTCTCAAATAACTCATTCATCTACTTTTGGGAGAGCTTTCACTTGGTGAAGTTTCAGACCTGTAGCTAATTTTTCACCCGCTCAAAATGAGTAAATACTAATTATCTCTAAAAGTATTGCAGATAGCCAATTTTTATCAAATAACTCATTCATCTTCTTTTGGAAGAGCTTTCACATTGTGAAGTTTCAGACCCATAGCTACTTACTCGCCTACTCAAAATGAGTAAATGCGAATTCTCTCTAAAAGTATTGCAGATAGCCAATTTTTCTCAAATAACTCATTCATCTACTTTTGGAAGAGCTTTCACATGGCAAAGTTTCAGACCCATAGGTAATAACTCACCTACTCAAAATGAGTAAATGCGAATTATCTCTAAGAGTATTGCATATAGCCTATTTTTCTCAAATAACTCATTCACCTACTTTTGGGAGAGCTTTCACATGGTGAAGTTTCAGACCTGTAGCTAATTACTAACCTACTCAAAATGAGTAACTGCGAATTATCTCTAAAAGTATTGCAGCTAGCCAATTTTTCTCAAATAACTCATTCATGTACTTTTAGGAGAGCTTTCACTTGGTGAAGTTTCAGACCTGTAGCTAATTACTCACCTACTCAAAATGAGTAAATGCGAATTATCTCTGAAAGTATTGCAGATAGTCAATTTTTCTCAAATAACTCATTCATCTACTTTTGGAAGAGCTGTCACATGGTGAAGTTTCAGACCCATAGCTAATTACTCACCTACTCAAAATGAGTAAATGAGAATTATCTCTAAAAGTATTGCAGATAGCCAATTTTTCTCAAATAACTCATTCATCTACTTTTGGGAGAGCTTTCACATGGTGAAGTTTCAGACCCGTAGGTAATTACTCACCTACTCAAAATGAGTAAATGCTAATTATCTCTAAAAGTATTGTGGGTACCCAATTTTTATCAAATAACTCATTCATCTACTTTTGGAAGAGCTTTCACATGGTGAAGTTCCAAACCTGTAGGTAATTACTCACCTACTCAAAATGAGTAAATGCGAATTATCTCTAAAAGTATTGCAGATAGCCAGTATTTTTCAAATAACTCACTTCACCTATATTTTGGGAGAACTTTCAATTAGTGAATTTTCAGATCCATATCTAATTACTCACCTACTCAAAATGAGTAATTGCCTATTATCACTAAAAGTATTGCAGATAGCCAGTATTTCTCAAATAACTCCTTCACCTACATTTTGGAGATATTTCACATGCTAAAGTTTTTATTTACATGAATTATTAAAATAATTTTTAATGCATTAAAATTAATGAAATCATGCACTAAATCGATTATAACTTGAAAAGTATTGTATTTAGAGCATTTTGTTAAAATATGTTATTCACCTACTTTTTCCCACAGCAACAACATGGTGAGTAACTTGGGTGTCTATCTCAATAGATAAGTGAGTAATAGCTACTTTTGGATTTTTCACTAACTTCCATCATGAGTGAAATCACTTGTAACTTGAAAACTATTGCATTTAGACCTTCAGGGTAGTACAAAAGTGTCCTATGCAAAGGGGAAAGATTTCAATTTTCGCCACTTTTGGCGGCCATCTTGGATTTTAGCGGAAAAAAATGAAAAAGTGTGAATATCTCGAAAACCATAAGAGATAGAGTGATTTCGAGCGAATTTTTGACCTCTAAGGTAGTACAAGAATGTCCTGTGCAAAGGGGTAAAATTTCAATTTTCACCACTTTTGGCAGCCATCTTGGATTTTTGTGGAAAATGGAAAAGTGTGAATATCTCTAAAACCGTAAGAGATAGAGCGATTTCACGCAAATTTTTGACCAGAAGGGTAGCACAAGAGTGTCCTGTGCAAAGGGGAAAAATATTGATTTTCGCCACTTTTGGCGGCCATTTTGGATTTTTGCGGAAAATAGAAAAGTGTCAATATCTCGAAAACCGTAAGAGATAGAGCGATTTCGAGCAAATTTTTGACCTGCAGGGTGGTACAAGAGTCTCCTGTGCAAAGGGGGAAAATTTCAATTTTCGCCACTTTTGGCGGCCATCTTAGATTTTTGCGGAAAATGAAAAAGCGTCAATATCTCAAAAACCGTAAGAGATCGAGCGATTTCGAGCGAATTTTTGACCCGCAGGGTGATACAAGAGTGTCCTGTCCAAAGTGGAAAAATTTCATTTTTCGCCACTTTTGGCGGCCATCTTGGATTTTTGCTGAAAATGAAAAAGTGTCAATATCTCAAAAACCGTAAGAGATCGAGCGATTTCGAGCAAATTTTTGACCCGCAGGGTGATACAAGAGTGTCCTGTCCAAAGGGGAAAAATTTCATTTTTCGCCACTTTCGGCGGCCATCTTGGATTTTTGCTGAAAATGGAAAAGTGTCAATATCTCGAAAAGCGTAACAGATAGAGCGATTTCAAGCGAATTTTCGACCTGCAGGATGGTACAACAGTGTCCTATGCAAAGGGGAAAAATTTCAATGTAGTATTTCTTCCCCTGCGGTACTCGGCGGGAGATACATACCGCGGCAGTGGTCTTGTTGTTTCAGCTTTACATCACAGATTCTCTTTGAACTAAAGGCAATAGCCATAAAAATAGTAAGAGTAATTACTACATACACTAGCCAATACAATGGAACTTTTGTTAGGCATAACTGGATCCTTTGAAATATGGCTTAACGTGACAAGCGGTGGCTTAGTGGTTAGCAAGTTTGGCATCTAATCATAGGCTGTCGTCTCTGTGGGTTCGAGTCCCACAAGTGGCAATGCTGAGGACCTGTCCCACTATAACCCTGGCTGTTGAACGGGATGCAAAACCCCAACTTTCACTTTGACTTTACGTGGAAATGATGTTGAATGGGGAGCGTTAACTCCTCAGACACTTAGTAAGCTAGATTTGTGTGTATTAAAGTGGGACACCTTTCTTTGGGCATATTGTTTGTGAAGCTGATATGGTGATTTTTTTCCACAGCATGTGCCTGGTCATGCTAAACTTTGGTGTATCTTATGGTTTCTGGCTGACGCAAAACCTGGATTGGGTTGGCTCTGATAATACTGGTGACTGATCACACGTGTGATGAACATGCTAAATAATGATGGGGGAGGGCCCTCTGGCAGGTTTATATGGTCAAAATGAAGCAAATTTAACCAAGATTCTGCAACAGATATGATAAATAACTATTGTCACAAAAAAATTTCAAATTTGAACGGATTGTCCACATATTGATTATAAAATAATTGAGTCTCCACAGTTGGAAACTTTATTTGTTGTGGCACATTTCACATTTACATGTCGACCAGTTACCAGGGTGTTAAAGCAATCTTGTTAAACATACATGAAATTAGGATACTGCTTCTAGAAGCAATTTAACACAGCTGCCAAATATAATTGTTATTCGTCCTAGTTCTTTGTAAATAAGTGCGATTTTTTTGGGGATAAAAATATTCATGTATACATTCACAAAAGCAATAAACAGACTTTACACAAAAAAAATGGTTCACTGATTAATCTTTTTCAAGATTTGTTCAGTTATTCTGATGACATTTTGAACTTAATTTCTACTTCATAATTGTGCTGATTTAAGGTGTTTACTGGCCTACAGGTGGCAACAGTAAACAACAGTATACAAGAAGTCATAACCTCTGAGGCCGGGGTTCGATCCCCGTCATGGCCTCAAGTGGGAAAGCTGGTAGTTGCTTGCCGTTGGTTGGCAGTTTGCAGTACAGAACCTTGACCAACTGTATGTACTGGTTTCCTCTGCCCTTCCAACTACCCGTCGTGATATGACCTGTACAGTGTTGAAAGCGACGTAAAACAAAAAATAAACAAACAAAAACAAATAAACAAGAAGTCACAATGAATGAGAGTATCTTAGTCTGGTGGAAGACGTATAACTGGGTTGTTATTTTTGAAAAATCTCTTTACACAATGTCAACCAGAAAGTCCTATGTAACTACAAAGAACAAATTCTATACATATATGTATTTTATTTTTAAGTGAAATCTTAAGTATTTGATGAAAGTCAAATTTGAGCTTGAGTTTATAATCAATTGGTTATCAATTGTTTATAACTCAGAAATTATAGTCAAGTATATTGGAGTTTGTGTTTGAGCTTTAGTTTGAATACCAACCCTGGTGACCGGACATTGGTGGAATTTTTGAGTTCTAGTCTGGCTTCAGCTTGAGAATTTTAATGATTATAGCAACCATATTTTGCAACATATCAGTGTGTATACTGTGTGCGGTTATTTGACGTTATTCTGCTATAGTATTAAATACATGTATTATAACACACACTTTGATTGGAAGCTTGTATGACTTTGTATAGTAGTTCAATATGGACACCCATGTCTTAACATAAGAATCGATCCAAATATATTAAAAAATTTTTTACGAACAGTACAATTCTTTAAGATCCTGTACTATTACTTGTACATTATGAAATAAAACTTGACTCGTGTTACAGATTGTAAGCTGGATAAAAGTAAAAAAATAAAGCAAGAGTGCTCGGAGGCCAGCCAAGTACATACTTTGCAAAATTTTTGCAACATATATTACTCATTCTGTTTGCGAACCACCAATCTGCTTACAGGGTATTAAATAATATCTTCCTTGTAACAGTTCTGATGCACCCTAAAACTTTCATTACAATCCGTACAGTTGTTTTGGAGTTATGCTGTAAACAAACTAACTTACAAACAAGCCTCTACTTTGCGAGAGTTTGCAAAGTCATTAATTACAAGTACAAAATTAATTACAAAGATTCCCATCTTTTTGTTGATGTTGTTGGAAATTACACAAATAGTCATATAAATTATGAAGAGCATTTGCAAATTATGTGGAAACATTAATATGGAGTGTTTCCATTACCATTTGTCAAAACATTGCTTTATCCAAAACCAAAAGTAAGTTTTCCTTGAAAAATTAAATGCAATTGTATTACTTGATTATAGATTTTGATAATAAAAAAAATTGGAACAAATTGCATGTAATTTTAATTCTTTGTAAATTTTCTTTTCCATAAAATGTAAACAATTTCAACACCCAATTGTTGAAAAATTGTCTTGATTGGGGTGTCCTAGTCCTGGAGATGCTATTTATATAGAACTGTGTTTGCATATTGGGTATCAACATCCTGTCAGCACTAACAGGACATTGCATTTTCTAAGCATAATATATTAGTGATCTGACCTATAGTCTTGAATAAGATGTGAACCACAATTCTGTATAATTTTATGGTTATCAGAATTGGTATTTGGTAATAATCAATTGGTGTTCCAATGCAAAACTGAATTGGTCCACAAAATATTGCACTTTACTTTGTATCAGAAAAGCAGCTGAAAGTCCTGTTAAAGCAATTAAGGGGAACTTGTTTTAATATTCTGTTTGTCTAATCTTGTTGTACAAGTGTTCTCCAAAGTTTGGGATAAATACCTTTGTTTTCCTTGTATCTTTCAGTTCTGCTTAATGAAAACATAGACTTCATCTGATAAGTGGAAATATACCTTTATCTTTCTTATCTTATCAAGTCAGGTGGACCGCTATATTGAAGGTTAAGGTGTTGTATCTTAGTTAAATGGATGATCTTTATGTCCATGATATGTATTTAATCTAATACTCCAGTCACACTAAGGCAGTATTGCCAATGTTTGTAGGTTTCCAAAACCTCTGATAATTGTGAAGATGGAAATTTTGAACATTTTAAAATTTGCGAGTGTATTGACAGGTGAAGCAGGGAAAGCTAGGGTCTTCAAGTCCACAGGCAGAGGTGTATCAGTAATTACAGGAGTGAGGCAATTAACAAAACGTCTATAAATGTAGGCAATATCGGCTGTAGTATGACTGGGGTGTTAGTACCTTCAACTATTGGGAATATACCTTTAGAAGTAGAATACTAAAATGGCATTTTTTTAAATCAGAGTTGTTAACTTGTACTAGTCAAGTGGAATACATTGAAAGGTTCAGATGACAATTCTGTTTGTGGTCATATCATTGACTTGTTGAGTTATTTGTAAATTTTAGAAATAAAATGTTACATTTTTTCCATTCAGACTTTCCCTGACACTTTTGTCTAGTAAGGCCTTGCCCTATTGATCAAAGTTGAGTATCCACACTACAGAGTTTAATCGGGATTGAGAAGCGTCAAAAATCTGAGGACAAAAAACCTCCATAGTAATAAAATAGCACCAGAGATGGCCATACTCCACAGCCTGGGGAAATAGTTTTCAACACCATGAGATATAGAACTAGTGAAACAGTACAAAGATTGGGATACTTTCAGAGCAGTGTCAGTTATATAAAGGTCCAAATAACATTTAAGTAGAGAAAATAACATCTGACAAAGAAAATGTAAGTAAAGATAAGGTATTGAAACAATTCTATAGGAAAATAACAGCATTAATCAGTAAACTAAAAATTATGAAGCTGTAAAATTTATTAATTGGAGAATAACTTAATAGTACAATGATGTAACAGTACATATAATAATAAGTTGCAGCAATCCATATATCTTTGTCATAAGGGAAACGTGTCTCAAATATGGCAGGTGAACACACTTTGGCAGAGCCAAAGTTAAAGGTCACACCATGATGCACACCTACACCCCCTAACTAATGTCCCTACCAAGTGTCAACCTTCTACACCTTACAGGATGCAAGAAATAGCCTGTACAAGATTTCATAACTCATGGTCACTATGACAAGGTAAAAGGTCAAATCAAGATCACACCATGAAGTTGCACACCTACAACACCTAAGCAATGTCCCTACCAAGTATCAACTTGCTACACCTTACAGTTGCCAAAATATAGCCTGGGCAAGACATTGTAGGTCAAAGGTCAAATTAAGGTCACACTATGACATTACTAGGCCCAAATGGAAAAGCTGTAAGTCATCTCAAGCCACATCCTTCAAATAGAACTGTGTGTAGGTATTGTGAGATTTCCAGTGAATGGCTGATAATACCTGGTCTCAGGAGACTCCTGACTGAAAGGCCTTGGAGACAGCAAAGGCTCTAACATCATGGGCTTTCACCTGATGCAAAGAGAGGGCTTTCGGATCAGAGACCTCATAACATAGGATCACTGTCTGCTTCATCCACGAGGAGACAGTGTCAGAGGAGATATCTTTATCACAACCTTACTCGAAGGACATAAAGACAAGCTCCTTGTTCTGCCTAAGATCTGAGGTCCTGTCCAAATAATAACGCAGGGCTCTGACCGGACATAAGGATCTGTCACACCGACCTCAGAATCGCTTCCACCCTTATGCTGCAAGTGACAAGTCGACTGGCCATCACGACAGGAAATCGAACCTCCCGGCTTGGAAGCAGATTAAAGACAAGCAACAAGCCAGGAAGGGTCATGGCAAAGCCTCGACATTCTCCCAGAAGCCGGCTAAGGGTTTCAAGTCTCATAAATGACAATCACTGTGTAAATTCTGTGACCGGTCAGAAGAACTCTGTACATCTTACCGGTTAGGGAGACTTGAATCCAGCACCAGTGGTAGCCGGGAACAGCAAAGTGACTTTAAATTTGAATGTAGACTCTCATGTTGCAAATGCTCATATTGTCACCGGGTTGCCACAAAGGAAGGCATAAATCCCACTTTTTGTCAAATGTACACAGAAATAAAATATGTGAAAAATGTTTCTTGTGTAGGTCACTTGAGTTCTGTAAATCTTGTCACCAATGCCCCACATGCTGTTATAGATCCTCCTGTAGGGGCAAGGTTACACCAGTTTTGGGAGAAATGGGAAGCTCTGGGTTCGAGTCCAAAAGTAGTCACCACACTGAGGGAGGGCTACACCCTCCCCTTCCGGTTCAGACCCAACTTGACAAGGTCACCTACTGTAATAAGCAACTACCACAATCCAGTGAAACAGTCCTTCCTTTTAGAGGCACTGTGTCAGCTGATAGACAAGAATGCAGTAGAACCGATACAAAATCGAAACTCACTGGGTTTTTACAACCGGCTATTTTTGGTACCCAAACCCAACAACCAGTGGAGACCGGTCCTGGACCTGAGCAACTTGAACACCTTCCTAAACACAGAGTCGTTCAAGATGGAGACCCCAGAGACAATAAGAACCTCCCTACAGGCAGGGGAATGGGTCACATCCATAGATTTCAAAGACGCATACTTCATATACCAATTCACAGTCAGTCCAGGAAGTACATGCGTTTTCATCTCCAGGGTCGGTCCTATCAGTTCAAAGCCCTACCCTCTGGTCTATCCACAGCTCCCATGGAGTTCAAAGTGGTGGCCAAAGAGGTCAAACTCGTGGCACTTCAGAGGGGTATAAGGACCCACCAGTACCTAGACGACTGGCTGGTGAGAGCCTCTACCCATGACACTTGTCTCCAGCATACACAAACCTTAGTGACTCTTTGTCAGGAACTAGGGTGGCTGGTAAACAAGGGAAAGTGAGAACTGGCTCCCAAACAGGTTTTCAACTTCGTAGGTTACCAGTTTGACCTGAAAGAGGGCAAGGTCAGACCAACAGCAGAACCTTGGCAGACCATGACAGACAAGATCAGATCAATACTGTCGGATCCAGTTTGCCCGGTCCGACAGTTCATGTCCCTCATAGGTCTACTCACAGCAACAGAAAAACAAGTCCACCTAGGGCGACTGCACATGAGGCCCATACAGTGGCACTTGAAAAACAACTGGAGGGTCCCAGAGTCACTAGAAAAGGTGATCCCGGTCCCCAACTCCCTCCACCCCCATCTAAGGTGGTGGCTGGAGGAAAGCAAGGTGCTACTAGGTCAACCATTACACCCTCTAAAACATGCTCTGCAAATATTTACAGACACATCAAAAGAAGGGTGGGGCGCTCACTTAGACGAGCACACTGCAAGGGGAACTTGGTCCCTTCCAGAAAGCAAGTTGCACATAAACCACTTAGAGCTAAAAGCAGTTTTTCTAGCTCTAAAAGAGTTTCGAACCCTCTGCTGCAACAAGACAGTATTGATAGCTACAGACAACACAACAGTGGTTGCCTATATCAACAAAGAGGGGGGGATGAAGTCGGGCTCTCTGTGTGCCCTACTGTGGAGAATCCTGTCCTGGTGTACCAGACAGAAGGTAACTCTCAGGGCACGTCACATCCCCGGCCGGCTGAACATGATAGGAGACAAGCTATCCAGACTTGGCCAGACCATTTAAACAGAGTGGTCACTTCATCCAAAAGTGTTCCAAGTTATATGCTCCCGGTGGCACCAGCCCCAAGTGGACCTGTTTGCTACCAGATTCAACAACAAACTGCCACAGTTTGTGTCACCGGTCCCAGACCCCCAGGCATGGGCAGTGGATGCACTCAGCCTCTCCTGGGAGAACCTGGACCCATACGCCTTTCCACCAGCAGCCATCTTGGGCAAAGTGGTGGAGAAGTTGCAGGACTACCCTTGCGACAGAATAATTAAGCGTCCCTGAAAGGGCGCTTATTTGTTTTCACCTCAGTTTCCTTGCCACCGCCGCATTATGGTCTCCCTTGAATATCTCCCTTATTATTAGAAGGATTCAAACCATATTTGGCACTTATATACCTTAGGCGTGGGAAAATTTTTCTGTATGCTTAAATTTGACCTTTGACCTTTATGAAGGTCACATGATCAAAAACAATTTTTATGTCAGCTGACTTGTCAGTCAGCTGACATTATGTCGTCACTCTGCGGCGTGGGCGTACGCGTATGCGTACGCGTCCGTGTGAACAACTTCTCCTCCAAAACTACAAGGCCTAGAGACGTGCTGTTTTTTTAAAAGATACCTTATCTATCGAGGATGAAAAATTGTTCAAGGCATGCAAATCTGTCTGTTCGTCTGTTTGCTAGAGACATTACAAGGGGGGTACCCCCACCAAAAGTGTGAAAATTTCAACACTTAATCACAATTTTCTCAGTGACTATTGCAGGGATTTCTCTCATATCTTGCATATATGTACTAGGCCACAGGTAGATTCTCTTGTGTGAGTATGAGACCTGGATCTGTCTTACTTTTTTTTAAATAAAATTTTTTAATAATTTTTAATGCATTAAAATTCATGAAATCATGCACAAAATCATTTATAACTTGAAAAGTGTTGCATTTAGAGATTTTGTTAAAATATGTTATTCAGCTACTTTTTTCATAGCTACAATATGGTGAGTAAGTTGGGTGCCTGTCTCAATAGCTAAGTGAGTAATAGCTACTTTTGGGCTTTTCAGTAACTTCCATCATGAGTAAAATCACTTGTAACTTAAAAACTATTGCATTTAGAGAATTTCGTATAAATATGTTATTCAGCTACTTTTGGGTCAGCTATAACATAGTAAAATTTTAGACCTGTAGCTCATGGCATAGCTGAGTAATAGCTACTTTTAGGTTATCACTGTTGAGTAAATCGCTTATAACTTCAAAAATATTGCATTTAGAGAATTTCGTATAAATATGTTATTCAGCTACTTTTGGGTCAGCTATAACATAGTAAAATTTCAGACCTGTAGCTCATGGCATAGCTGAGTAATAGCTACTTTTAGGTTATCACTGTTGAGTAAATCGCTTATAACTTGGAAACTATTGCATTTACAGTATTTTGTTGCAATATATTATTCACCTATTTTGGGATCAGCTATAACATAGTGAAGTTTCAGATCTGTGGCTCATTGCATAGCCGAGTAATAGCTACTTTGAAGTTCTCACTATTGAGTAAATCACTTGTAACTTAAAACCTATTGCATTTAGAGAATTTCGTATAAATATGTTATTCAGCTACTTTTGGGTCAGCTGTAACATAGTAAAATTTCAGACCTGTAGCTCACGGCATAGCTGAGTAATAGCTACTTTTAGGTCATCACTATTGAGTAAATCAGTTGTAACTTCAAAACTATTGCATTTACAGTATTTTGCTTAAATATGTTGTTCACCTACTTTTGGGTCAGCTATAACATAGTGAAATTTCAGACCTGTAGCTCATTGCATAGCTGAGTAATAACTACTTTGAGGTTCTCACTATTGAGTAAATCAGTTGTAATTGCAAAACTATTGCATTTAGAGAATTTAGTATAAATATGTTATTCAGCTACTTTTGGGTCAGCTATAACATAGTAAAATTTCAGACCTGTAGCTCATGTCATAGCTGAGTAATAGCTACTTTTAGGTCATCACTATTGAGTAAATCAGTTGTAACTTGAAAACTATTGCATGTACAGTATTTTGCTTAAATATGTTGTTCACCTACTTTTGGGTCAGCTATAACATAGTAAAATTTCAGACCTGTAGCTCATGGCATAGCCGAGTAATAGCTACTTTGAGGTTATCACTGTTGAGTAAATTGCTTATAACTTGGAAATTATTGCATTTAGAGTATTTTGTTTCAATATGTTATTCACCTATTTTGGGGTCAGCTATAACATAGTGAAGTTCCAGACCTGTGACTCATTGCATAGCTGAGTAATAGCTACTTTGAAGTTCTCAATGTTGAGTAAATCACTTATAATTTGAAAACTATTGCATTTAGAGAATTTAGTATAAATATGTTATTCAGCTACTTTTGGGTCAGCTATAACATAGTAAAATTTCAGACCTGTAGCTCATGGCATAGCTGAGTAATAGCTACTTTTAGGTCATCACTGTTGAGTAAATCAGTTGTAACTTGAAAACTATTGCATGTACAGTATTTTGCTTAACAAAGTCAAAGTTGGGGTTTTACGTCCCGTTCAACAGCCAGGGTCATATTGGGACAGGTCCTCAGAATTGCCACTTGTGGGACTCGAACCCACAGAGGTGACAGCCTATGATTAGATGCCAAACTTGCTAACCACTAGGCCACTGAGGACCTCCAGTATTTTGCTTAAATATGTTGTTCACCTACTTTTGGGTCAGCTATAACATAGTAAAATTTCAGACCTGTAGCTCATGGCATAGCTGAGTAATGGCTACTTTGAGGTTATCACTGTTGAGTAAATTGCTTATAACTTGGAAATTATTGCATTTAGAGTATTTTGTTTCAATATGTTATTCACCTATTTTGGGGTCAGCTATAACATAGTGAAGTTCCAGACCTGTGACTCATTGCATAGCTGAGTAATAGCTACTTTGAAGTTCTCAATGTTGAGTAAATCACTTATAATTTGAAAACTATTGCCTTTAGAGAATTTAGTATAAATATGTTATTCAGCTACTTTTGGGTCAGCTATAACATAGTAAAATTTCAGACCTGTAGCTCATGGCATAGCTGAGTAATAGCTACTTTTAGGTCATCACTGTTGAGTAAATCAGTTGTAACTTGAAAACTATTGCATGTACAGTATTTTGCTTAAATATGTTGTTCACCTACTTTTGGGTCAGCTATAACATAGTAAAATTTCAGACCTGTAGCTCATGGCATAGCTGAGTAATAGCTACTTTGAGGTTATCACTGTTGAGTAAATTGCTTATAACTTGGAAATTATTGCATTTAGAGTATTTTGTTTCAATATGTTATTCACCTATTTTGGGGTCAGCTATAAGATCGTGAAGTTCCAGACCTGTGACTCATTGCATAGATGAGTAATAGCTACTTTAAAGTTCTCAATGTTGAGTAAATCACTTATAATTTGAAAACTATTGCATTTAGAGAATTTTGTATAAATATGTTATTCAGCTACTTTTGGGTCAGCTATAACATAGTAAAATTTCAGACCTGTAGCTCATGGCATAGCTGAGTAATAGCTACTTTTAGGTTATCACTGTTGAGTAAATCACTTATAACTTGCAAACTATTGCATTTAGAGTATTTTGTTGCAGTATGTTATTCATCTATTTTGGGGTCAGCTATAGCATAGTGAAGTTCCAGACCTGTGGCTCATTGCATAGCTGAGTAATAGCTACTTTGAAGTTCTCACTGTTGAGTAAATCAGTTGTAATTGGAAAACTATTGCCTTTACAGAAATTTGTGCAAATATGTTATTCAGCTACTTTTGGGTCAGCTATAACATAGTGAAATTACAGACCTGTAGCTCATGGCACAACTGAGCAATAGCTGTTCTCAGGCACTGACTGTTGAGTAAATCGGCTATAACTTGAAAAATATTGCATTTGGAGTATTTTGTTAAAATATATTGGTCACCTACTTTTGGGTTAGCTATAACATAGTGAAATTACAGACCTATAGCTCGTGGCATAGCGGAGCAATAGCTATTTTCAGGTTCTCACTATTGAGTAAATCAGTTGTAACTTGAAAACTATTGCATTTACAGTATTTTGCTTAAATATGTTGTTCACCTACTTTTAGGTCAGCTATAACAGAGCAAAAATTCAGACATGTAGCTCATTGCATAGCTGAGTAATAGTTACTTTGAGGTTCTCACTCTTGAGTAAATCAGTTGTAACTTGAAAACTATTACATTTAGAGTATTTTGTTAAATATGTTATTCACAGACGTTTTGGTCAGCTATAACATAGTGAAATTGCAGACCTCTATGTCATGGCATAGCTGAGCAAAGCTTCTTTCAGGTTCTCACTGTTGAGTAAATCATTGTATCCAACCTGTAGGAAATCATGGGCTGGGAATCTGTTAATATGGTCCGATTTGACCTTGGAATCCTCCTTCAAGGTCAAATGAGGATAGCCAAACATAAAAGTGCTTATAACTCGCTTATTATTGGTCCTAGAGGTTTGGAATGAAAACCAACCTATAGAAAATCATGAGCTGGGAATTTTTTGGTGTGGTCGGATTTCACCTTGGACCCCTCCTTCAAGGTCAAATGAGGATAGCCAAACTTAAAAGTGCTTATAACTCGCTTATTATTGGTCCTAGAGGTTTGGAATGGAAAACCAACCTATAGAAAATCATGGGCTGGGAATCTTTTGGTGTGGTCGGATTTCACCTTAGACCCCTCCTTCCAGGTCAAACGAAGATAGCCAAACTTAAAGTGCTTATAACTCGCGTATTATTGGTCTTGGAGGTTTGGGATGGTAAACCAACATATAGGAAATCATGGGCTGGGATTCTTTTGGTGTGGTCAGATTTGACCTGGGACCCCTCCTTCAAGGTCAATTGAGGATAGCCAAACTTACAATTGCTTATAACTCGCTTATTATTGGTCCTACAGGTTTGGGATGGTAAACAAGCTACAGGAAATCATGGGTTGGGAATTTTTTTGTGTGGTCGGATTTGACCTTAGACCCCCTCCGTCAAGGTCAAACAAGGATAGCCAAACTTAAAAAGTGCCTATGACTCACTTATTATTGGTCCGACAGGTTTGGGATGGTAAACCATCCTAAATTCTTTGGCTGGGAATCTTTTGGTATGGTCAGATTTGACCTTTGGATCCCTTCTTCATGGTCGAACGAGGATATTGCATTTATAGTATTTCTTTAAATATTTTTAACCTACTTTTTACACTTAAACAATTACCTTGTTACTTTATTTCATAATACCATTTGCAGGGCACAACTTTTTTGTCCTTTTCTTCTGTCAGCTTCGGAATATCTTTCGAACATGCTGTTCAGTTACCATTTACTGTATTTCTGTACAGCCCTTTTCCTGATAATTATGCTTTCCTCTCATTATCACCATTTCAAATCAAAAACATTCAGTCAGCTGACACAGTGCCCGTTCACGGGCACTCTCCTCTTGTTTTAAGTAGACCCCCCCCCCCCATCACAGTTCAGGAAAAAACACTTGCTACACAGCCTTATGCTTTGACACACCTGTTCATACTATCGAAAACGCGAGCTGATTAGATTTTGGGAGCAATCCCTTGAAAAATGTCTTATTTTTTGGGTGATTTCCTCACACCTTCCAATCTGAGAGCCTTAAATTTAGGTCAACCCCCCTATTATCTTCTTAAGTATTGCATTTAGAGCCATAAAATGTATTGAGAGGTAATAGGAAACCATATGTGGAGAGTCTAAATAGCCGGTCAGTTTTACCCCACGGCCCCCCCTTATGGGTCAAACTGGGGTCACAAAATAGCTGATTTTGAGTTTTTGCCTTATATCTCCTTTATTGTTGCTTTTATAGCTTCAGAATGTATTAAGAGGTATTGGGAAAGCATATGTGGAGAGTCTAAATAGCTGGTCAGTTTTACCCCATGGCCCCCCCTTATGGGTCAAACTGGGGTCATAAAATAGCTGATTTTGAGTTTTTGCCTTATATCTCCTTTATTGTTGCTTTTATAGCTTCAGAATGTATTAAGAGGTATTGGGAAAGCATATGTGGAGAGTCTAAATAGCCGGTCAGTTTTACCCCCCGACCCCCCCTTATGGGTCAAACTATGGTCATAAAATAGCTGATTTTGAGTTTTTGCCTTATATCTCCTTTATTGTTGCTTTTATCGCTTCAGAATGTATTAAGAGGTATTGGGAAAGCATATGTGGAGAGTCTAAATAGCCGGTCAGTTTTACCCCTCGACCCCCCCTTATGGGTCAAACTGGGGTCATAAAATAGCTGATTTTGAGTTTTTGCCTTATATCTCCTTTATTGTTGCTTTTACAGCTTCAGAATGTATTAAGAGGTATTGGGAAAGCATATGTGGAGAGTCTAAATAGCCGGTCAGTTTTACCCCCCGACCCCCCCCTTATGGGCCAAACTGGGGTCATAAATAGCTGCTTTGGAGTTTTTGCCTTATATCTCCTTTATCGTTGCTTTTATAGCTTCAGAATGTATTAAGAGGTATTGGAAAAGCATATGTGGTGAGTCTTAATAGCCGGTCAGTTTTACCCCCCGACCCCCCCTTATGCGTCAAACTATGGTCATAAAATAGCTGATTTTGAGTTTTTGTGAAGAGTCTATTACTGTGAAAAGTTGCGTCAGCCCCAGCGGACCACAATAAGAACAGAGAGACTGTTAACCTGGATCATTGTCACCAGACCGGACCAGTGTCCGGAGGGACAGAAAATGTTTGTCAGAATATCAAATGTCCCAAATGTGGCCCACAATCTGCCTGTAGGGTCCAGACTAAGCCCTTTTTAGGAACTTAGGAAGCCTTGGGGGCTGGACCCTAGGTAGTACAAATGTTGAAGGAGGGATGCCTACTTCCATATACCTATACAAGAACAATCCAGGAAATGCCTGAGATTTCACATCCAAGGTCGGGCATACCATTTCAAGGCCCTGCCATTCGGTTTGTCTACAGCACCTTTGGAGTTCACCCTGATACCAAAGGAGGTGAAATTGATGGCCATACACAAGGATTTAAGAAGCCACCAGTGCCTAGATGACTGGTTGGTGAGAGCCAGATCCCACCAGGCTTGTCTCCAACATACACAAGAACTAGTAAATAATGTGTCAGCAACTGGGTTGGTTGATGAACTCAGAAATCAGAGCTGGAGCCCAAACAAGACTTCGATTTTGTAGGCTACCAGTTCGAATACAGGTCTGATCAGTTCCGACCGACTCTGGACCGGTGACAGAACCTTCAAGAGACTGTAAAACTGCTATCCCTACCGGCTTGCCCGGTCCGGGAATTCATGTCCTTGATAGGTTACTAACAGCTACAGAAAAGCAAGTTAATCTAGGCCGGCTTCATATGAGACTCATACAGTGGCATCTCAAAAACAACTGGAGGGTACCGGAATCACTGGAAAAGGTGATCCAAGTCCCCAAGTCCCTGCACCCATTTACAATGGTGGCTGAAGGAAGACCATGTACTTACAGGCCAACCATTACACCCAATAAACATGCTCTGCAAATATTTACAGACGCATCAATAGAAGGGTGGGGCGCTCACTTAAGCGAGCACACTGCAGGAGGAACCGGGTCCCTTCCGGGAAGCAAGCTGCATATAAACTATCTAGAACTTAAAGCAGTCTTTCTGGCTTTAAAAGAGTTCCAAGACCTTTGCTCAAACAAGATAGTACTTGTAGCAACCGACAACAGCACAGTAGTGTCATACATAAACAAGGAAGGAGGCATGAGGTCGGGCCCACTTGTGCCCCGCTATAAGGACTCTTGACCTGGTGTACCAGGAAACAAGTGACTCTAAGCCCGACACATTCCAGGCCGGCTGAACGTGGTAGCGGACAAGCTATCCAGGCTAGGCCAGACCATCCAAACAGAGTGGTTTCTCCTTCCAGAGGTCTTCTACTCAATATGCAGCAGGTGGCACCGGCCCAAAATAGACTTAATCGCCATGAGGTTCAACAACAAGTTGCCTCTGTTTGTGTCACCGGTACCGGATCCCCTGGCCACAGCAGTGGATGCGCTCAGTCGGCCATGGTAGGATCTGGAAGCATACACCTTCCCACCGTCAGCCATATTGGGCAAAGTGGTGGAGGAGTTGCAGGACTCCCCATGCAAGAGAATCATTCTGATTGCTCTGGGGTGGCCCAACATGCCTTGGTTTTGGGATCTAGTGGCCATGTCCAGCCAAATCCCACTGAGCCTGCCCAATCTGCCCAACCTGTTGACAGCCATTCAATCAGATCCCTCACAGAAATCTGACAAATCTTAATCTTCATGCATGGCTCCTAGAGTCTCAGAAATCGAGGAGCCGGGCTTGTCTGAGGCAGTGGCAGCAAGAATTGAGGCTCCTCAAAGGGGATCAATCAGATCAGTCTATGAGGCAAGTGGGGCTTTTTTACAAGTGATGTATCACTCCTCGGGTGGACTTTGGGGTCCCTCCCCCCTGTAAAGTCAGTTGCTGACTTCCTTATGTACCTGTTTCAGGACAGGAAGTTGCAACCCAGCACCATTGAGGGTTACAGGTCAGCCATTGCTGATAGACTGGGAAATTCGCCCATCAATATCAGTAAGGATGAAAATCTCACTCCTCTCCTGGATAGTTTCCACTGAGACAGACCCAAAGGCCGGAAGGGAATCCCCTCCTGGAACCTCTCCCTGGTTTTTGCACCAGCTGACAAGGTTCATTTTGAACCAATTAAAGAGGCCTCCTTGAAGCATTTGACCTTCAAGACAGTTTTCCTCTTGGCCCTGGGGTCGGGCAAGCGTAGAAGTGAGATACATGCTTGGCAAAACAGAAATATTAGACACCAATCCGACTGGTCAAGGTGTTCCTGTACCCGTCACCCAGCTTTCTCTCCAAGAATCAGCTGGCCAAAGAGGGTCCAGACAGTGTGGCCCCAGGGGTATAACAGCCCTGGCCCCAACTCTGCATAGATCCCTCAAGTCTGACAGGTCCCTCTGTCCAGTTAGAGCATTGCGCTACTATTTGGACAGGACCTCGGGCAGAATAAGGAGGTGGTTTTTGTCTCCTTTAAGAAAAGTTTTGACAAAGACATCTCACCTGCCACTATCTCCTCTTGGATCAAGCAGACTGTGATCCTATGTTATGAGCTCTCTGACCAGGAGGCCCACACTTTACATCAGGTTAAAGCCCATGATGTCAGGGCCTTTGATGCTTCTAAGGTCTTCCAGTCGGAAGTTTCCTTGGATACAGTCTTGTCAGCCTGCCTCTGAAGTCACATAATACCTTCACATGGTTCTATTTGAAGGGCGGGGCTTTGGGCTGATTCAGAGCTTTACCAATTGGGCTCAGTAGTGGCTGCTCAGCAGATCCACAAGTGGCCCTTAGATTGAGGAGATTTGTATATATGTATAAACGGTTTCTTTATGTACATAAGAATTAAGTGTGGCGTGCTTCCTTTGGGAGGTTTATTTGCATTCTGGGACTGAACTCATCCCTCTCTTCCCCTACCTCAGAGCAGGTCTGCAAAAAAGGGGGGGGGGAAACAGCGGTATAGCCCCGGTTAACCGGCTGCTGGCAACCGACCATGGCCTTACAGGGTTTCCTGACCTTAAGGTCAACCCAGGCCTGGGCCTATAGGTCTCCTGACGAAGTCAGCCTAGACCGTAGGTTAAAATTTGCTATTACTTGTGAGTTCACATAAGTCCCTAGTAACTTACCCGCCGGCCAAGCGGTAGTTATTCAGCAATTGTCCATTGGATAGGAAGTATTAACGCAATAAAATTGCAAATTTAATAAGTAAATTAAATTTTTATAAGTTAATACCCTATCCAATGGACACACAAAACCCTCCCACCGACCCCGCTATCAGCTTACTAGGGGTCTAATAGGTTTAGACAACGAAAAAGATGCTATGACGTCAGGTTGTCTAGACAGGAAGGAAGTACGAGGCGCCATCTGGGGAGTGCACAGTACTACGGACCGGCCAGCCGGTGGAAACACAGGACGTCTTTTTCTGGCGTTTGGCGGGCCGGTCTGTGCCGACCGGATTAGCAATTGTCCATTGGATAGGGTATTAACTTATAAAAATTTAATTTACTTATTAAATTTGCAATTTTGGAGTTTTTAACCTGATATCTCCTTCATTGTTGCTATTATAGCTTCGGAATGTATTAAGAGGTATTGGGAAACCATATGTGGACAGTCTAAATAGCTGGTTAGTTTTACCTCCTGACCCCCATGTATGAGTCAAACTGGGGTCATGAAATAGCTTTTGCCTTTATTGTTGCTTTTATGCTTTCACAATGTATTAAAACCTATTGCAAAACCCTGTGGAAAATCTAAATAGCAATACATACTTGCACACATGATTATATGATAATATTATATGATTATATGAAGTTATCAATACTCGTTACTGAAATGCTTTGTAGCATTTACACAAAATTTACTAAAGTTACATCCAATGTTGTACATCCAATGTACAACACTTTCTCCAGCTTGTCTATGTCTACAACGCTTGTTTATGTTAATTAAAGAAGACCTTTGTAGGATTTTCCCTGTCATGATATCACTAAGGGGGTTGCTTTATGTAACAGTACGGTACAGCTTTGTGCATTCTTAGCTTTACAGCATGCTTATTAAAACCACAAGGCATTTTAAACTCTCAGGAACGCTTCGCTTTTGTTAGCAAAAGCATTCATCTAGTTCTGATTGCCCCAGGGTGGCCCAACATGCCCTGGTTCTGGGATCTAGTGGCAATGTCCAGTCAAATCCCACTGTGTCTGCCCAACATACCAAACTTAGTGTCTCAGCCATTCAACCAGACCCTGCACAGGAACTTGTCAAACCTGAACCTACACGCCTGGCTCCTAGAGCCTCAGCGATCAAGGAGCAGGGCTTCTCTGAGGCAGTGGCAGCACGAATTGAGGCTCCTCAAAGAGGATCAACCAGATCTGTCTATGAGGCAAAGTGGGCCATTTTTACAAAGTGGTGCCTCAGTAATCAGTTGGACTTCAGGGCACCACCTCTGAAAGCTATTGCTGACTTCCTCCTGCACTTGTTTCAGGACAAGAAGTTGCAACCAGGCACTATTGATGGCTACAGATCAGCCATTGCTGACAAACTGGGCAATTCCACCATTAATGTCAGCAAGGATTAGAATCTCACGTCTCCTGGACAGTTTCCATAGAGACAGACCCAAGGGCAGGAGGGGCATCCTCAATGCCCCTTTCAAGACTGTTTTCTTGCTCGCCTTAGGTTCTGGTAAACACAGGAGTGAGATCCATGCTTGGTTGCATAAGAACATCAGACACCAGTCAGACTGGTCTAAGGTGTCCTTGTACCCCTCACCCAGCTTCCTATCCAAGAATCAGCTGGCTAAGGAGGGTCCAGACAGTGTGGCACCAGTGGTCATTCCAGCCCTGGCCCCATCTCTGGATAGGCCACTCAAAGGTGACAGGTCCCTATGTCCAGTTAGAGCCCTGCGCTACTACTTGGACAGGACTTCAGATGTTAGGCAGAATAAGGAGTTGGTCTTTGTCTCCTTCAAGAAGGGTTTTGACAAAGACATCTCACCTGCCACCATCTCCTCATGGATCAAACAGACTGTGATTCTGTGCTATGAGCTCTCTGACCAGGAGGCCCTCTCCTTGCATCATATTAAACCCCATGATGTTAGGGCCTTTGCTGCCTCTAAGGCCTTCCAATCAGGGATCTCCTTAGAGCAGATACTGTCAGCCTGCCACTGGAAGTCTCACAACACCTTTACTCAGTTTTATTTGAAGGATGTTGCCTGGGCTGACTCAGAGCTTTACCACCTGGGACCTGTAGTGGCTGCCTAACAGGTGCACCACCAGGCCCAGAGGTGAGGAGATGTTGAAAATATATATGTATATATGTACAAATTGTAAATATGCTATATATGTACATAGTGTAAATATATTGGAATGTATATATGTTTAAAAAAAAAACAAAAAAAAAAACAAAAAAAAAACTGTGACTTGCTTCCCTTGGGAAGTTTATTTCTTCAGGGACTGAACTCAGCCCCTCTCTCTCTCTCTTTCCCTTCTCAGACCTACCCTGGGAAGGAAAGAAAAAGGGGGGGGGTGACGTCGGTAGACTCCCGGTTGACCGGTTAGTTGGTAACCGACCTTAACCTCTCAGGGTTCTCTGACCCTAGGTTAAATGGGCCCGTACAACTTTGTTTTTGTTATGAGTTCACTTGAGTCCCTAGCTGCTTACCCGCGTACCAAGCGGTAGTTATGCAGCAATTGTCTATTGGATAGGATGTATTAACGCAATAAAATTGCAAATTTAATAAGTAAATTAAATTTTTATAAGTTAATAGTATTAACCTGAGTACCCTCATCTAAGCTTAAGTGCTTCCAATATCGCCCATGTTGGCCGACCGGGTCCCGATATGTCCCGACTTCATAAAGTCACTTCAAAAGGAAACTATTCAGTTGATTTGTACAATAATATTGTTTTCTCACCTTTTTACACCATTTATAGTGTCATATTTATCTTTTATTTTGGTTGTTTATATATTGCCAAATGCAGGAACGCTTTGAAATTCGTCAGCATATTAAAACAATGATCTAATTCCGACAACATAAATTGCTGTATATTGTCCATATAGTGGCATGTTCTACTTCAATAAATAAAACTTCAGTGTTTTCACACAGTATTTTATAACTTTTAATCAGTAAAATTAACTTATTGATCTGAGAAAAAAATAAAAGTTGCGATTCCGAAACTACATTCGAGCTTTGTTTAATGTTTGACCTTTTGGTCATGTGACTCCATTTTATGGCATAAACAACCGTGTTTTGAATCTACAACAGTCTTTTTAAGTTTTTATAAACATTTCTTCCGTCTCCTGGTGTTTTGAATGCACCAACGAGTGAAGTAAAAAACAATATTATCCTAATATACACAATTATTTTGTCATTTATTAAATAAAAAGCTTGGCAGATAAGGAATAAAGTAAATGGTTGGATCCCGTGCTTTATGTGAGTTTTAAGTTTGTAAATGTGGAGATTTTTGTACTAATACCTATTATCGCCCATCGGAACGAGTACCCGGGTACCCGCCCGTTAAAATTACTACCCACCCGGTCCCACATAACTGGAAATATTGAGAACACTAGTTAATACCCTATCCAATGGACAGGCAAGGCCAACCCAACCGGCCCCGCTATCAGCTTACTAGGGGTCTTACTAGGACTAGACACAAAAAAGATGCTATGACGTCACGATGTCTAGACAGGAAGAGAAAGTATGATGCGCCACCTGGCGAATGCACTCTCCTGGCCGGTCCTGCTGGTATTCTATACAGGACGTCTTTTTCTGATGTTTGGCGGGACCGGTTGCACCGACCGGTAAAGCAATTGTCCATTGGATAGGGTATTAACTTATAATAATTTAATTTACTTATTAAATTTGCAATTCTGTTTGAATGGTTTGGCCCAGTCTGGATAGCTTGTCTGCTATCACGTTCAGCCGGCCGGGTATGTGTCGAGCTTTGACAATAACCTGCTTTCTGGCACATCAGGTCAGTATTCTCTACGGGAGGGCACATAATGGGCCCGACTTCATCCCACCCTCTTTGTGTGCTCGTTTAAGTGAGTGCCCCACCTTCTTTTGATGCATCTGTAAAGATCTGCACAGCATGTTTCAGTAGGTGATGACCTTTTCTAGTGTCTCTGGAACCCTCCAGTTGTTTTTGAGATGCCACTGTATGGGTCTCATGTGTAACCGGCCTAAGTCAACTTGCTTCTCTGTGGCTGTCAGTAACCCTATTAGGGGCATCAGCTTCCAGACCGGACACACCGGACTGGTTATGAGGTCTCTTGTTTTTGTGTGTAGGGTCTGCCAACGCTCTGGGGTGGGTCTGACCCTGCCCTCCTTCAAATCAAACTGGTAACCTACAAAGTTGAAAACCTGTTTTGGATCCAGTTCTGATTTGTCTTTGTTTACTTGCCAACCCAATTCTTGACAAAGAATTACTAGGATCTGTGTGTGCTGGAGACAAGTTTGGTGGGATCTGGCTCTCACCAACCAGTACTGGTAGGTAATGGTAGATCCTTATACCCTTCTGCAGTGCAAGTAACTTGACCTCTTTGACCACTATTGTAAACTCAAATTGGTAAAGTTTGTCCTGGATGTGAAAACGCATGTACTTCCTGGACTGACTGTTTATTGGTATGTGGAAGTATGCGTCTTTGAGATCTATCGAGATAACCCACTCCTCTGCTTGTAGGGAGGTCCTTATTGTCTCTGGGGTCTCCTTGAATAACTCTGTCTTTAAAAATTTGTATGCAGGGGAGTAATTCTGAGGGCTGTGAGAGTATCTTGCTTAATTCCAGCTTTAACAAAGTCCAGGTAGCTATCTCTACGTGCTAGGGTAAAGTTGGCTACATTTATGAAAATCCCCTCTGACAAATCTTGCATGGTATAACCCATTGCTTGAGTGATGCTGTGGTTAAGCGTAACCAGATAATCCAATTCTTCAGCTGCCTGTTGAAGTTTGCTAGAAGATTTCCCTTTGTTCGTGTCACCCATTATGATCTTAAGCTGAGATGTCTTAGAATTGTGCACTTTAGTTAGGCAGTGACTAAGACCGGCAGCCTGGTTTGCCATGTAGGTTTGGTCACATGCAGCCCGCTCCCACTTCCTCAAAGTCTCTTGTTGTACTGGCCGGGAGGTGGGTGCAGAAGGCAGTGAATGGTTAGCTATCCTAGGGAAGCAACTGTTAAGACGAGCGGGTTCATTAGTCCATGTGTACACCTTGCTTCTAGAAAAGTCCTTCTTTTGACTGTGCATCTCATGCCATTTGAGAGTTTTGGGTGGCTTAATGTACTGGTCTCTTAGTTAATCCTGCTGTCTCTGATGAACAAGAGGGGTAGCCTTCCTGTACAGTGAGGTTAAGTTTTTCAAACTTCCGGCACATCCATTCATCTACTCCGGGACCTGAGACCAACCCTTGAAGGAACACACACCATGTATTGTCTCTCTGTACATCTGCTCAGCACTCAGTTCTTGGTCCACATCTACTTATTCTTCATGTTCTGGACCAGCAGACTCCAGGCCTCAACCTCCTCATCAACAGGAATTGTAGAAGTGTGGTCACTAAAAGGCTCAGTATCTGACACAGGTTCATTAGCTGGGTGACCCGAACCGGTGATGGAGACAGCACTTTTCTTAGCATCAAATGCAGCTTGATCAGTGGGACCTGGGGGCTGGACCTTGGGTCGACCACTGGTGGATGTAGAGCTGGCAAGACCTAGGGGCTGAACCTCAGGTCTGTCAGCAGCAGCAACAGTGGAAGCATCCTGGCTGGTAACTTTTACAGCAGCACTGGGAGCCCAAACATGACAGGTGGCTAACACTGCACTGGGAGCCTCAACAGGCTGGGTGGCTTTCTTCCTCTCCAATTGATCAGAAGTACTGCAAATCACCCTTTGACCGGTAACACTGGTAGTCTGCTGCACTGGTGGGATGAAGGGTCTGTCAGACACCACATCTTGCTTCTGGACAGGCTCCACCGGTACTTGAAAGCTTCTGGCCAGAAACATGGCTTCTAGCCGGGCAAAACGTTCTGACCACTTTTCAAGATTCTTCAGGTCAATTTGGAGGTCTGCAATTTTGCCGGCCTTGGTAGACTTCTTGGAAGGGGATTTGTGAGAGGACTTTTTCTTCTTAGATGGGGTTTCACCTTGATCACTAGATTCACCCTTATTGCTCTGAACCTGTCCCAACACAGTTACATCAGCAGGGTCCACAAGGGGGGAGAGCTTGCCTTCTTCTGGAGCTCCTTACGTGCCTTGTATGTAGGGGTGGCCAATTGCCTCTTCTGATCTTCAGAAAAGTTGTCTCAAATCTGGGATTGCTTCTTCTCAACACAGAGGTCTTGGCCAATGCCTTTCTCACGGCAACATGCACACTTAGCATGTGCCAGATAGCAAGACTCTGTAGGGCCACCACTGGCCCACCAGCGGCATAGCAGTCGGTCCGATATTGGCTGTAGCTGGTGGCTAGCCATTGGCGTGACCAGCTGGTAGATAGTGGTCCACCATTGGCAGCCAACAATAATATTTACTGGTGGTCTATCAGTGGCCCACTGTCGGCAGCCAATGATAAGCTTTTCTATGGGTCCACCGGTGGCCCACCTTCAGTAGCCAACAACAAGGTTGACTGGTGGCCCACTAGTGGCCCACTGTTGGGTGCCTTTTATGGTGGTTCTCTGGTGGTGTGACCAGCTGATAGATTAGACAGTGGTCCACTGTTGGCAGCCAATGATAAGCTTTTCTATTGGTCCACCAGTGGATCACCTTCATTAGCCAACAACCCAGATAGCATGCAGACCTTGTCCCAACATTGGCATATCCGTCGGTCCGACATTGGCAGCCATTGTTGGCTCAATTGCTTTTTGGCCGGCGGATGCTACATTGGTCTGACATTGGCAAGCCACTGGTAAAATTTTACTACCACTATAGCATCAGCCAATCAGATTGCAGCATGGAGTTATGTGGCCATTGTTTAACAGAAAGCAAATAATTGACAGATTAGGGGTGGAATTTAGTTAAGGGAATCCCTGATAAGTCACATGACCAAACATGAACAATGGTGGAACAGTATCTAAGGATGATATGTTCCATAATCAAATAATAAAATGATAATGTTCAGAAACAACTTTTCTTATTGTGAATTTATAATGAGAATGTTATTTTTATGTCTAAAATTGTTAAATAGTTAGTTAAAAATTGTGGGCTCACTGAAATATGATTTTTAGACATACCATAATAAATCATTTTTTTGTCTCAAAATCCCCTATTATTGCTTGCCGCCATCTTGAATAAAAAGCCACCATATGCCCACCGTTGACCCAACCTTGGCAGGCTGAGTTTTGGTTGGCAAGCCTTCGTTGGGCCAATGTTGGCATGTGTAATTCAGCCACTGTTGGGAATATATTTCAAGGGTAATTCAGCCACAGATTGGAATATGTTTTAAGTTTAATTATTCCATTTAATTTAAGAAACTATATATTTTATCCGACACATACATAAAGCAGCTAGTGGACCAAGGGTAGTCCTGTGGTGGCTACACCTCAACACCAATTAATAGGGTTTTAATTTAATAACATATTTTCCACCTGTACATGTTTTATGGTTTGTTTACAGGGGAAACTTTCACTTCTGTTAACTTTTCTGTATAATTATCAGATGATTTTATTGATTCGATCTAAAATCCGGGTGAAAATTAGAAAATTCCCATCAGTGGCCCATCGATCATAGCTTATATACCACTCATATAGTTGGTGGGCTGCCAGTGGTAAACCTTAGAAGCAATTTGTGGCACAAGAGTGGGAAAAATAGAAACATATATTAATGCAGAGATGTAACATCTGTTATTTAAAAATGTCAGTGTCTCAGTGATATACACACACAAAAAGTATCCAATTACTTTGCCATCTGTGGCCCACCGGTGGACCAACAGTATGTGTACCATTCAGGCAGAAAGTGGACAACTGATGGACCACCAGTGGCAAATCTTACAATTGTTTTGTGTAATAAAATTCAGAACAACTACTTTTGGAAAGTAATTCACTTAAAACAAATGAATTTTAGCCAAGACAGTCTCTTTTCAAGATCTGTCGAAACAAATGCCGTTCAGCAGCCACCAGAGGACCACCAATGGTCCACCAACTAAGTATAGCTCTTACAGATCATAGTTGCATGTGTCAGATAAAAAAAAATTCTGGGATAGTTTTAGGTTTCATCAAAACACAAAATTATATCACATGGATATTTTTCTGTAACCGTCACTAAAACTAAAATATTTGCCACCAGTGGCCCACTGGGTGCCCATCAATGGGTCCTGTACTACTTATGTAGTGGGTGGACCATTGATGGACCACCTGTGGCAAATATATAAGCAAGTAATATATAAAGTAATAAAGTATAGGAAATACTGACTGAATAAAATGAATGAGTACAGAATAAGTTTCTTATATAAATGACATTAACTTATGTTAAGTGAAAGAAAATGCACATTTCATATAATTTTTCCCGTAATTTTACACCAGTGGGCGTAGGATGGTCCCTGAGCTACAGCCACTGACTTTGGTAGTTGGTGGGCCAACAGGGCGCAACGCAATATATTTATATTTTGAAATTTGAAAAATTTTGTTGTAATTTTAATTTTTATTAGATAAATACTTACCATTTCCTGACCATTGCTATATGTTGGTGCCATCCAACTCACTGGCCAACGTTGAGAAACGTTTTAAGAAACCTTAAGAGGCCAGTGAGTGAGTGTGAACTAGCATGTCCCCCTAGTGGTCATGTGACCACGCTAGTAAACAACCTTCATTATTTTTGTTGCAGAAAATACTCCCCTAGTACTGAATCTGCGGGGAGGTAGGGGGGGACTATCCTGGTCAGGAAATGGTAAGTATTTATCTAATAAAAATTAAAATTACAACAAAATTTTTCAATTTTATTGCGAAAAATACACTTACCATTTCCTGACCATTGCTGAATGCAGCCTTCATGGAAGGAGGGAAGTACTAGAATATAAAGACCCAGTACACCACTCTGCACAGCTATCATACACAGCACAATCCTATAGGCATTCAGATCCAAACTAACCTCCCAGATGAGGCAGTGGAACTGTTGAGCACTACAAAACAACACAGCCTTGTTGTTGTTGTTGTAGGAAGGAAGTAATCATTACAGAGACTCACTACCTAGCCTACAACTAAAACATTATGAGAAGTTTACATTGAAATTTACATGCATACAACAACATATAAACTTCCAACAGTCACCACATACCATACAGATCCCCTAAATCATAGTATGTAGTTGAAGTTCTCACAAATTGACAGTTATTGCCACAGTTAAATGCTGTATCTAGACAAACATCCAAAACCCACACAGGTGACACAAATATTGGAAGTGTCATCAGCATATTGTGTAATTTCAAGTCTGAATGAAGTCAACAAATCTGCCTAATATAAAAACAGATAGTATGACAGACATACAGCTGCAAATGCATACTAAAGTATCAATATAAGTATCACGCATATACTTATAACAAAACAAACTGTAGGACACAATATCAAAGTCTGACCACAAGCAAACCAAGCAGGTGAGACTGAAAATTGGTAAAAAAGTTATGGTTTCCAGTAACATGCATCTAAAAATTCATATACAGAAACACTATCCTAAAACCTAAAGATTCTTGCTTTGACTCGCTGCTGTTGAGAGTCAGAATTTGACTTCTCCTCAGTCAAAATGATAGTCTGCCTACAGCAAGATAAGATAGTTGACCTGAAAATATCTGCTGTAAAGCCTTCCTAACTAGGCACAGACAAGACATAATAATTCCTCATTGAATCCTTTGTCCCAAGTAAAAGTATTTCAAAACCTCACAAGACAAAGAGATCTATCTTGAGTAAAACTGCTGTCCCAGTGATTGAGAGCTGGCATATCGACCGGCTTAACTGAAGTAGGCCCATCCGAAGCCAACTGAATCTTGGCTAATAAATGGCCAGAGCCACTTGTGAGCAATACTCATTCAAAGTAAGGGAAGACAAAACTAACGAGAATACCCTTCTTCCTTTGCCTAATGCCAAAGTCAAAAGAAAGACCGTCTTGAAAGTTAATAACCTCCAAGAAATCTTCCCCAAAGGCTCAAAAGGCTGTCTGGTGAGACCAAACAAGGCCAGAGACAAAAGGTAAAGAAGGCTTAACCTATTGGCTACCGGGTTGTCTCTATAGAAATATGTCAACAATCTATACAGCTGAAGAGTTCTAGAGACTTATTCCCCTTCAAGCAAAGCCATCTACCATTGTTATTCTGTAACCAGCAATAGTAGATGGCTTAAGATTCTTTTCCTTAAAGAAATAATTAAGGAAATTTGCTACATCTAGAAAAGTAGTATCTGAGAAGTTCACCACAAAGAAGCCTCAGATGGAAGTTTGTGCAAAGATCTACCAGGTCCCACAATCAAGAACATCCACCATGACCATCATAATTCAGTCATGATGAATCTGAACCTGAAGGTGGTCATCTTCTAAATCACCTGAAGAATCCTTGGCTATCCTGGTGCAATCATGATGATTCTGCACCTGTAGGTGATCATCTTGAGTCACCTGAGGAATGAGAGCCACTGGAACAAACACAAAGCTGTCCAGATCCTCCCAAGAAAAGAGTAATGCATCTGTTCCCCAAGCCCCACAGTCTAAGAAAGGAAACACATACACTGGAAGCTTAAGATTCAGGTTGTTGGATACCAATGGCAGAATGATTGAACTCACCTGCAAGGGAAGCCCTAAAAGGAACCTTTGTGGAACAGATCCACCAGATCCCAAAAATAAGACATCCCTAGCCACTCTGATGCAATCAAGATGATTCTGCACCTAAATCTTGGAGTAGCCCTTCTTAATAGCTACAAAAGAATTTTCTTGCCTTTCCTGAGATCTTTTGTCTCATCAAGATAACCTCTCAAGGCTCTCACTGGACAAAGAAACCTATCTTGCATCAAAGCATGATCTAAAGAAGGTTTCAAAGCAGGAATGACTACAGGTTGAAAATCCAAGGAGCCTTAGAAGCCAAATGATTCACCTGCATCACCTGAAGAATCAAGGTCACAGGACCAAACAAACTGTCCAGTCCATCCCAAGAAAAGTTGAAAAAGACGAGCTTGTGATTCAAACTAGTTGCAAAACAAGTCCATCATTGGTGATAGTAATCAAAGACAGATTTGATTGAACACCTGAATCAGAATAGAAGATTCAACAGTCATCCAAAACACATTCAATTTGAATCATCTTGACTCCCATGAACAAAGAATTTGTTGGAATATTTGTATACCCTGGGAAGTGATATGCCTGAATCTGGACCCATGGCATTCGTCCAAGGAATGATTCTTCAGATAAGGAAACACATTCCTGAAAGTGGGTACCTCCCTACCTGTTCAGATAGGAAACCACTGAAGAAATATCTGGGGAAATCAACAGATTCAGAATCCGAATCAGACCTCCAAATGATTCTAAAGGTAGTAGCCCTGTTAATGTGGAGTCTTGACCCCTCATGATACAACAGACCACTGGCTGTTTGATGCCATAATTGTGCATCCCAACCCTTAAAGAAAGCATCTAATAACAGAAGGAGATTGTGCTCCTTCTGATGAAGTAATGGAAGCTCCTGCAAATTGAAAAGTCGTTCCACCACTGAAGATGGAACCTGAGAACAGGTTATATATAAGCTGGTGAAACCCAATGCCTTCTACTGCAGCCATCAGGTTCAGTATCCGTTGATGCCATAGAAAGTCGAAAATAAACCATTTTCAAGCGCAAGCAATGAAATGGTCTGTACTGGTAAAGAATGATGCGTTCTTATAGATCCCACATTCTCACCATGGACTAACATAGCAAACAGGCAGTGAACCGGTGTGAATTGTCATCAACAGGGAAGTGAAGATAAGAATTGCGTGAATCCGGCTATGAAAGAATGCAACTGTAAGGAAACGAGTGGGCACACCCATTTACTTACTAGTAACAATTAATTGCGAAAATCCCAACTATGCGAAATTAAGGTACATGTAAAGGTTTATTACCTGACCTCAACTATTAGTGGTAGCCATCTCTTCCCAGCTTATCACAACCAATAAAGTGTAAAATTGTAGCGATATCACCATCTAACTGGTGTTATCGCCCTTTTGTCGATCATTCCATACACAGCTTTATGCAAACTGATGTCTCCCGCATTTTATTCATTTATTCTTAACACCCATGTCCACAAACTGCTTTAGGAACATGAATAAGCAATCCCTCCTGGTACTGTTGCCTCTGTGAAAGGTAAAGAATGGTTGAAGATTATCCTCTTACTATGTTGAGATGTAAGGTGTAGTATATCTGCACTAGTGGACAAACACTACTCCTAAAGATTACTCCTAACCCCTCTAAATCTTCAGAGGAGAGTTTTGTAACAGAGTTGGAGGATAAAGTATCATAATGGGAAGAAAAGTGCCCTGGGCACTAATCCCCTTTCTAGCCATGTGTAGGAGTTTGCTCCTTCCCAAACAGAAGAAACACTATACACCTGAGATCACAAAATGAAGTTTCCCTGGACATCTGACCAAAAGTTCAGCAGGAGAAAACCTCATTAAGAGTGAAAAATGCACTCTTAATTCTACCAAACTCATCTAAGAGATAAGATAGAGAGAAGTACGACTTGTAACACTCCTGTTGAATAACAAGTTGGAGAACTGATCCCAGCACTGCCCAACAAAAAATTCCTGATCACTGAGGACTGTAATTGCAAAAAACTCTGCACACAGCCCAAGGCAAAAAAGAAACTCTGTGAGCTCCTGTTAATCCTTAGCTCCTTGAAGACGTCCTGCCAGAGGTCCTGCTAGACCACTTCAAAAAATTATCCAGGCCTTAACATGCTCTCTGTAGCAGAAACCAGAGAACCTGTACTCCTGAATAATAAATTGACAATGGTTACAAGTTCATATGTACCGGTGACGGTTTCAGACCAGCTGAAAAACCGGTAAAAAATCACAGAAACAAAAGCCAATTACTGAGATGAATCACAGCTCCGGGAAACTGACAAACCGATTTCTGACCTTTTGGGAGGTATGGAAACTCGATTGTCTTCGGATGACGTCATGCAGGTATTTTCCTCCGTGAAAAGTTCCGACTGAACCTGACGGAAGAATTAGAAGCTGTGACGATCGCTTCTGCATCCGGAACTTGTCCACGATGCAGCAACCAATGAGAAACTAAGATGTCTGCTCTCACCGGGGAATCCCACCGGACACCCATTCGAGTGAGATCGTCGCGGTGAGATGTTGACTACCACAAAACGCCTGGCTTTTAGAACCCGACGTGAGAATAGCCAATGACAATCGAATTGTCTCCTCTCTTCAGGTTGCCTCCATTAGTCGCCTAGCAACATATAAACTGTCCCTGTCGGAGCTAGAATGACTGCCAACAGTTTCAGAATTAAAAAGTTGTAAATCTTCAATCAAGTGAAAAATAAAATAACTGGTCTCAAGAAACACGAGCCTTTTGAAGAATTCTGAGAAGAAGAAAGTCTTCATCCAACGACGATACATCCATGCCGCCATCTTAAAATAGTGGTCAAACATCCACCAAAAAATGGCCACAAAAGTCTTTTTCTCTGTCCTTTTCTCTTAAATTCGTCCTGAGAAGACATTGTCAACACAGATGCCTTACCACAGAACTCAAATTCCCACAAAAACTCCAAAAACTTTATAAAAATCCAAATTAAAATAACACATCCACACTCTAGGATGGCCAACAAAAATAATGAAGGTTGTTTACTAGCGTGGTCACATGACCACTAGGGGGACATGCTAGTTCACACTCACTCACTGGCCTCTTAAGGTTTCTTAAAACGTTTCTCAACGTTGGCCAGTGAGTTGGATGGCACCAACATATAGCAATGGTCAGGAAATGGTAAGTGTATTTTTCGCAATAAAAAATATGTTTTTAACATTGAATATTGTTAAATAATATGTCAGAAAGCAAAGGTTGAGGTTGCTTATGAAGTAGTTTATAATGTTTTAAAAATTTTTTTAAAAATGCAGTTAGTGGTCCAGCAGTGACTCAGTGGTGGCCAACTAGCTATATTTTGCCATCAATAGCCAACGGTGGCCACACAAACACATAAAGTATCCAATACTTTGCCATCAGTGGGCCAACGTTGGACCAACAGTATGTGTACCATTCAGGCAGAAAGTGGACCACTGATGGACCACCAGTGGCAAATCTTACAATTTTTCTTTGAATTAAAATTCAAAACAACCACTTTCAGAAAGTAATTCATTTAAAACAAATGAATTTAAGCCAATACAGTCTCTTTTCAAGACCTGTCAAAACAAATGCCGTTCAGCAGAGCTTGAGGTGTAGCCACCAGAGGACCACCATTGGTCCACCAACTAAGTATAGCTCTTGCAGATCATAGTTGCATGTGTCAGACAAAAAAAAAATCTGCAATAGTTTTAGGTTTCATCAAAAAAGAAAATCATATCAAAAGGAAAAAAAATGAAAATATCTTTCTTTAACCTTCACTAAAGAAAATATTTACTACCAGTGGCCCACTGGCTGCCCATCATGGGTCATGTTCTGCTTATGTAGTGGGTGGACCATTGATGGACCACCTGTGGCAAATATATAAACAAGTAATATATAAAGTAATAAAGTGGAGGAAAGACTGACTGAGCAAACTGAATGAGTACAGAATACGTTTGTTATATAAATGACATTAACTTATGTTAAGTGAAAGAAAATGCACATTTTATCTAATTTTTCCCGTAATTTTACACCAGTGGGCGTAGGATGGTCCCTGAGCTACAGCCACTGACTTTGGTAGTTGGTGGGCCAACAGTGGGCCACACAATATATTTATATTTTGAAATAATATGTAATTAACATTGAATATTGTTAAATTATATGTCAGAAAGCAAAGGTTGAGGTTGCTTTTGAAGTTGTTTATAATGCTTTAACAATTTTGAAAAAAATGCAGTCAGTGGTCCAGCAGTGGCACAGTGGTGGCCCACTAGCTATATTTTGCCACCCATAGCCAACGGTGGCCCACTAGGGTCTTGCTATCTGGGGTGAGTCAAATTATGCCACAATGTGGCCACACATTCCTCTCTCCTGTCCAGGGGATGCCATGATACTTCAGAAAGAATATATATTCACAAGTTAAAAGTTTGTTGTTGTCTTTGTAAAATCTTCCCTTTCAACACTGCAAAAAACACGTCTGTACACTCCACACGCCAAATGAAAAAGACACAATGACGTCAGCATGTCTAGACAGGAAGGAAGTATGGTGTGCCATCTAATGAATATACACTCCGTGAATGGTCCTGCTGGTACTATATACATGACGGCTTTTTCTGTTGTTTGGCGGGACCGGTCGCGCCGACCGGTAAAGCAATTGTCCATTGGATAGGATGTATTAACACAATAAAAATGTAATTTTCCCACACTAATGTACCCACCAAGTATCCATTTCAGCACGTTACACTTTGGGAGATAGGCCGGTCACGACATCAAAGGTGAAGGTAATTACAGCAACGTCACAGGTCAAATCAAGGTCACATCATGATGTTGCATACCTATAACCCCCAGCCAATGTCCCTACCAAGTAGAACCTTGCTAGACTGTTAAGGTTTCTGAGATATAGCCTGGACAAGATTTTCAAACTCAAGGTCACTACGGCAAGGTCAAAGGTCACACCATAGCATTGCACACCTACACCTCCCAACCAGTGTCCCTACCAAGTATCAACATCTTCCACCTTATGGTTTCTGAGATACAGCCCTGAGCTAGACTGCAGAGGTGAAGGCCAAATTTATAATATCAACCAGCACCATTTTACCATTGAAGCCCTGCTTTCCACACACATGGACATGTACAGTCTCAAACTGTGTTCAATTTTAAAACTGATAACCCTTCTGTACATTAGCACAACGGGACAACAAACTTTCTTTCACACTTGTTTTGTGTAAAGTTCTATTGATAAAAGTACCTGCTGACACTTTGTAAATGTACTACATAAAAAAATATAATCTATTAATATCTTAACTTCTTAAAAGTGTTTTTAAGTGGTGATAACAGAAATTTACTTGAAATCAGCAAATTAGCACATGACCACAAAAAAATCAGCTTTCAATGATCATGGTTATGTCAGCAAGCCTGATTGGCTAGATGATTTTCACTGTTTTCCAACAAGCAACAGTGTCAATACATAAATCTTATTTCTAGTTGAAACCAATGACTACATAAGTTGTCTGGTTACCAAAAATGCAGACACTACACGTTTCATCAAGCAACCTAGAATGTATTGATGATAAATTAAACTAGAAATAGGACGCTCTGTTGATAGTAGCTGCGACATATGAATAGAAACAGGATAGCATAGAAGAACACAGATTATCATGTGTAATGTCCACCCCATGAACCTTTTGCCAAAATTGTACAGTAGTCTTACAAGACCCTGTTTCATTTGTAAAATATATCAATGATGCTTAAATATTTATTAGTGTACATGTAAATTATTTCAGCTTCATGCCTTTTTGCATTGGTTGGGTCGAAAATTTTACATTCCTTATATACCCTGTGGGTGGAAAATTTCCACGAAATCGCTCTATCTGGCACGGTTAAGGAGATAGAAGCAAATTTGTGTTTTGCCATTTTGGGCAAAAAATTCGAAAATTCAAAATGGCCGCCATTTTTGGGGAAGGGAAAATTTTTTGAAAATTGCAAAGATTACATTCCTTATATACCCTGTGGGTGGAAAATTTCGACGAAATCGCTCTATCTCGCACGGTTAAGGAGATAGAAGCAAATTTGTGTTTTGCCATTTTGGGCAAAAATTCGAAAATTCAAAATGGCCGCCATTTTTGGGGAGGGGAAATTTTTTTGAAAATTGCAAAGATTACATTCCTTAGATACCCTGTGGGTCGAAAATTTCGACGAAATTGCTCTATCTCGCACTGTTTAGGAGATATGACCACATTAGTCTTTTTCAGTACGCAAAATAGCCAATTACTCATTTATTTAATTAATTACTCACTGATCTATGAAGCAATTCCCCCCCAAAAGCAATCCCATACAAGCTATTAACCCAATGAACCTCCATACCAAATTTCAGAAAGATAGGCTTAATAGCATTCCTTAAAATGTCTGGAAACCAAAGAGATACTCAAAAGTAGCAAAGTAGCTATTACTCAGTTAGCTATAGAGCTATCATCATCACCTGCATGCCAAATTTGGTAAAGATAGGATAAGAACTGTTGCCTAAAATGTCTGGAAACCAAGTGTGACGCCGGACGGCGGACAGTGGACGGCGGAAAAAGCAAAAATAATATGTCCACCCCCCAGTGGGGTGGACATAATTAATTACTGGTAGATCTATCTACCATTGTGACTGGACACATATTAAGTAGTTTTATTTTTGTGGATCTATAGTAAGACCATGGTCTCAATCAAATACCACAATTCCTAACAACCTGGTGGGAAAGGTGGTACAATGGTGATTCTGTACAGGTGAGAACCAGTAATTGCTAGCACAGACAATTTAGAAATTTAGCAAACTAATGAGATCTCAGCAGCCGAGCTAAAATAAAATAACTACACAAGTAGATTTATAGAGTCCACTGGGACAATGTAGATAGTAAGTAGAAGAGACCTGTTATAAAATCACATGTGAAGTGTAACAAACACATAAAATTTACTACAGTAACATACAATATATTTGTATTGTATACAAATATACACTGATTTATGCTGTCTGTGTTAATTTAATTTAAAAATTGTTTCATTACAAGTACAATGTTAGCACCTGACATTATCCGGAAGCACTTTTGAAGGTTGATTCTTAAACTTGGTAGAAGAAATTTTGTAGAGAGAAAAAATTGTCAATTTTTTTTTCTTTTATTCACCTTGAGAATACACGTAAACTGGTAGAGTAAGAAATCTCAAATTCGCCAGGAATCTAAAATTCGCCACCTCTAAAACCTTAGTTAATTTTATGAAGAAAATGATGTTTTTGTCCAAAAATTGGTATTTTTCAGTTCAAAAAGCCTTAATTTACTATACAGTCAACAAATCTCACCATAATTCATTTATTTTATTAGTATTTTCACATGTGGCGAATTTCAGATATGTGGCGAATTTTAGATTTCTTACTCTAGTTCTATGCTGAAGTAAGTTCTTGTGAGACAATGTATATGGCTGTGGAAGCACAAAGTCCTGCCATTGCAATTAAATACAACAGACTCTGTTTTAGTAGAAACACTGTAAGTCACAATTATGTAAAAAGTGGAGTTCCTTACAATAGTAGTGACTGCACCTGTATTTTAGCTGGCCTAAGTGGAAGTCCGCCATTACCAGAACCGAATCCTGTAGATATTAAAGTTTCTATAGTTGCACAGAGTCTCCTGTATTTTATATTGAAAGACTGAGCCAAACACCATCACAGAGTCTATTGTGTTTTAAAGGTATGTATACGAACAGATCATTACAAGGCTATGATTCTGAGGTCTTTATGGAGGAGAAGAGTGACCACACAAACACCAGGCTTGAACAAGTGACCCCTGCCCTGAAAATATACAAACATCACTGGCAGAGTCAGCAGGATATCAAAATACATTTCTGGAAAGATTTCAAAATGTTATAGAAGGATTCTCAAATGATCGTATAGTATAATGGGCACAGGTGATTATTCCGCTATCAGGAGGTACAATTTCTTTATTTTGAACACCAGATATTACACTGTTAACTTGCAAAGCTTTGTCAATTTTAGTTCTTTGAACTAGTTTTATTTTTCAGCTCATTGTACTTTTTGACTGAAAGAGTGGACAGCTATCAGTTGAATAATTTTCTTGACTCAGATAATGGACGCCTACCAAATGACCGATTTTCTTGAATCAGATAATAAACAGCTATCAAATGACAAACTTTGTCAATGACTTAGATAATGGACAGCTATCAGATAACTTTCCTGAATCGGACAATGGACAGCTACCAACTGACTTTCTTGACTCAGACAATGGACAGCCATCAACTGACTGACTTTCTTTAGTCAGACAATGGACAGCTACCAACTGACTTTGTTGACTCAGATAATACATAAACCAAATGACTGACTTTTTAAACTCAGACTATAGACACCTATCAACTGAGTTTCTTGATTCAGATAATGGACAGCCAGCAACTGACTGACTTTCCTGAGTCTGACAATGGATAGCTACCAACTGAATTTCTTGACTCAAACACTGGACAGCCACCAACTGACTGGCTTTGTTGAGTCAGACAATAGACAGCTGCCAATAGTATATGTGTTCCATGTATATAGGAAGAAGTCATTATCCAAATACATACATATCATTAGAGACTTGGAATCATCTGCATATTGGATGGTCAATGATTCAAATGCTGTTGGGAATTTAGTCTTACAAGTCTTGTAGAAATCCCTATAAAGTAGAGGTAAATATCAGGTTCTTTGAGAGCCTTTGATTGATTTAATTCCCTCTTAGCAGGAATTCCTGGTGAAGTAAAAGTATTTACCAGGATTAAACTGCATTAACAACCATCAAAAATTGAAATGGAGCTTAAACTAATATAATAATATAATTATATATAATATAACCTTCTTTTGCTCAGTATTCTTGCTGAATATTGCCTTCTATTAAAAGTCATATTTAAATGATTCACTAAAGGTAAATCTAGCAACAAAATGAATACAAACCATAAGGCAGCCCGCACCAATGGGGAATGTTTCCAGATGCTATATTTCCTGACTAGAATGTACTCGTGTTTGTAGAAAGCCTTCAGAATCTCACGGCCACTAAAACGATGGTAATTCAAAAAGGTTATTATTGTGTGAATATTATTGAGATGCAAGGCATATAAAATAGTATAAAATTTAATGTATCCATCATGAACTAGAATCCGGTTCATTCCACATTCCGGTCTAAATGGTTTTAATGTAAGATGTATGCATGTTTTTGTGCAAAAATATTAAAAGAAACTGTATATTCTTAAAATAGAAGTGTTGTTTGTTATACAGACAATTTTGTGGAACATGAAAAATGCACTAAAATGTTTTAAAGGTGATAGGTAAATGATTTTTGTAATAGACTGGAAATAGGTACAACAATTGTACAACCTTTTGTAACAGCCATATGAACTATTTGACTGAGTTCTCATGAGTAAAGGTGACAGTGAATACTACACAATATAAATATATAAACTGAAAAAATAACAATAAGAAGTAACAAATTTGAGAACTGTATCCACAAGATTCAATACTGCACTTCTCCAAAATAATTCTACAGCTAAAAGTTGCAGTCAAGTGTTTTTCAATAGGCATTAGTTTGAACACTGGACATTAATTTGAGCACTGGCCATTAACTTGAACACTGGGGCAATAATTTGAACACTGGGACGTTAATTTGAATACTGGGGCATTAATTTAATCACAAGAATGTCAATTTGAACACCAAGTATTGATTTTGATGGATGATAAGCATAGATCTTGGATACTGGGCATTAATATGAATATTAAGACATTAATTTGAGCATGGAACATTAATTTGAATGCCAAGCATTAATTTAGACACAAGGGCATATAATGGTAAGCAATATTTGAAAACCAGGGATATAAACTTGGTACTGGTGTGATATTTTGAAAATTTGTGGTATTTGTATTCCAATTTTCAGCTAAAAGAAATCAAAGTTGTGAAAATAGCCAGCCTCGGCAGGCAAGAACCCTGGCCCGCAGGTACAACTAAATTGGCAACAACATTGAGATTTTGGAAAATCTTAGGAACAACTTCAGGTGTAAGAAGTATACAGAATCCAGGAAATGTTGTCAGATGTAAGATTCACAGGCCATTATTTCTTACAAGTTGTTTTCATATTTTGAAGTCCTAGAACCACTTATAAGGACGATATAAGACTCTTTTAGCATGATGACCCTACATGACCTTGAAGCAGGGGTCATAGGTCAAATTTGACAACTGCAAAAGATTTGCAGACCATGATTTCCAATAAGTTGTTTTCTCATTTCAAACCCCTAGGACCAATGATAAGGGAGATATTTGGACTTTTTGATATCCCCCCATTTGACATTAAAGATGTGATATTTCGGCCATTTTGTTTTCAAAACAAGGCAAAAACTAGACCAAGGACGCATCTGTGGCCAGATGCAAGATGTATCCACCGGAAAAGGCCAACTAACATAGTTTAGAAGATAAACAGCATTTTTCAATAATAAGCAAGTTGAAAGCACTTTTAAGTTTGGCTACCCTCATTTGACCTTGAAGTAGGGGCCCAGGATTAAATCTGACCACATCAGAAGATTCGCAGCCCATGACTTCCTATAGGTTGGTTTCACATTGCAAACCTCTAGGACCCATAATAAGTGAGTTATAAGCACTTTTAGGTTTGGCTATCCTCGTTTGACCTTGAAGGAGGGCCCAAGGTCAAATCCGATCACACCACGAGTTTCCCAGCCCATGATTTCCTATAGGTTGGTTTACCATCGCAAATCTCTAGGACCAATAACAAGCGAATTATAAGCACTTTTAAGTTTGGCTATCCTTGTTTGACCTTGAAGGAGGGATCCAAGGTCAAATCCGACCACATCAGAAGATTCCCAGCCCATGATTTCCTATAGGTTGGTTTACCATCCCAAATCTCTAGGACCAATAATAAGCGAGTTATAAGCACTTTTAAGTTTGGCTATCCTCATTTGACCTTGAAGGGGCGGCCTAAGGTCAAATCCGACCACACCAGAAGATTCCCAGTCCATGATTTCCCATAAGTTGGTTTACTATCCCAAACATCTAGGACCAATAATAAGCGAGTTATAAGCACTTTAAGTTTGGCTATCACCGTTTGACCTTGAACGAGAGGCCCAAGGTCAAATCTGACCACACCAAAAGATTCCCAGTCCATGATTTCCCATAGGTTGGTTTACTATCCCAAACCTCTAGGACCAATAATAAGCGAGTTATAAGCACTTTTAAGTTTGGTATCCTCGTTTGACCTTGAAGGAAGGGCCCAAGGTCAAATCTGACTACACCAAAGGATTCCCAGCCCATGATTTCCTATAGATTGGTTTCACATTGCAAACCACTAGGACCAATAATAAGGGAGATATATTCATTAAGAAGTTTAAGAAAAAAAAGTATTTAAAGTGTAGTCATGACAACAGCTGTTGCCAGATACCCTCCAAAACCTACTCATATGTAGTTCCTGTTTCAGTTAACATATCCTGAAAATTTGGGGAAAATCCATGAACTGGTTTAGGCTGTGGAACACCCATAAACATTGAAAACCAAAAAAATTTCAAAATGTTACCATGGCAACAATTGTTGCCAGATACCCCTAAAAATCTAATCAGCTCTAGATCATCTTTGGGTAAACATATCCTGAAAATTTGGTGAAAGTCAATGCATTGGTTTAGGCTGTGGAACATTTGGAAATTTTAAGACCCAAAAGTCTTAAAAGCATTGCCATGACAACGGTTGTTGCCAGATACCCCGACAAAACCTAATCAGCTCTAGATCTTCTTGGGGAAAACATACAATGAAAATTCGGTGAAAATCCTAGAGTGGGTTTTGTCTGTGGAACACCCACAAACTTTAGGACCCAAAAATCTTGAAAGTGTTGCCATGACAACAGTTGTTACTGTATACCCCCCAAAAATCTAATCAGCTCTAGATCCTCTTGGGGTAAACATACCCTAAATATTTGGAGAAAATCTGTGCATGGATTTAGGTTGTGGAACACCCACAAGCTTTATGCCTGCCACTGCCCAGACGGCCCAGGGGATGACTATAACCCCAGCCTTTATGGGCTGGGGTTAATAATTGCCACTGTAACTAGAGGATCGCTCGCAAAAAAAAAAGATAATGTTTTTGCATAGCAAAAACAAAGCGTCCCGAAAAGGCTATAAAGGTGAGTGCTAAAGTATTAAGAAAATGCTTCGTTTCTAGCCTTATACTGTTGTGGCAACCAAAGTCAGCGCAGTCTGCTCTATCTAGCACGGTTTTCAAGATATAAGCATTTTTGTGTTTTGCAAAAAATAAAAAAATTAAAAATGTCCGCTATATTTGGTGAGACAAAAATATTTTGAAAATTGGCATGGCTACTCTGCAGAGATACCCAGCAGGTCCAAAATTTTGTTGATTTCGCTCCATATAGCACGGTTTTCGAGATATAAGCATTTTTGTGTTTTGCAAAAACTTTGAAAATTCAAAATGGCCACCATTTTTGGGGAGACAAAAATTTTTGTCAAGACCACTGCCGCGGTGTGTATCTCCCGCCGAGCATTAAAGCAGAAGAAATAGCTTTTCCGAGATATTCACAATTTTTCATTTTCGTGTGTGAAAGCTCTTCCAAAAGTAGGTGAATGAGTTATTTGAGAAAAATTGGCTATCTGCAATACTATTAAGAGATAATTCACATTTACTCATTTTGAGTAGGTGAATAATTATCTATGGGTCTGAAACTTCACCAAGTGAAAGCTCTCCCAAAAGTAGGTGAATGAGTTATTTGAGAAAAATTGGCTATCCGCAATACTTTTAGAGATAATTCGCATTTACTCATTTTGAGTAGGTGAGTAATTAGCTATGGGTCTGAAACTTCACCATGTGAAAGCTCTCCCACAAGTAGATGAATGAGTATTTGATAAAAATTGGGTATCCACAATACTTTTACAGATAATTAGCATTTACTCATTTTGAGTAGGTGAATAAATAGCTATGGGTCTGAAACTTCACAGAGTGAAAGCTCTCCCAAAAGTAGGTGAATGAGTTATTTGAGAAAAATTGGCTATCTGCAATACTTTTAGAGATAATTCGCATTTACTCATTTTGAGTAGGTGAGTAATTAGCTATGGGTCTGAAACTTCACAGAGTGAAAGCTCTCCCAAAAGTAGGTGAATGAGTTATTTGAGAAAAATTGGCTATCTGCAATACTTTTAGAGATAATTCGCATTTACTCATTTTGAGTAGGTGAGTAATTAGCTATGGGTGTGAAACTTCACCAAGTGAAAGCTCTCCCAAAAGTAGGTGAATGAGTTATTTGAGAAAAATTGGCTATCTGCAATACTTTTAGAGATAATTCACATTTACTCATTTTGAGTAGGTGAGTAATTAGCTATGGGTGTGAAACTTCACCAAGTGAAAGCTCTCCCAAAAGTAGGTGAATGAGTTATTTGAGAAAAATTGGCTATCTGCAATACTTTTAGAGATAATTCGCATTTACTCATTTTGAGTAGGTGAGTAATTAGCTATGGGTGTGAAACTTCACCAAGTGAAAGCTCTCCCAAAAGTAGGTGAATGAGTTATTTGAGAAAAATTGGCTATCTGCAATACTTTTAGAGATAATTCGCATTTACTCATTTTGAGTAGGTGAGTAATTAGCTATGGGTGTGAAACTTCACCAAGTGAAAGCTCTCCCAAAAGTAGGTGAATGAGTTATTTGAGAAAAATTGGCTATCTGCAATACTTTTAGAGATAATTCGCATTTACTCATTTTGAGTAGGTGAGTAATTAGCTATGGGTGTGAAACTTCACCAAGTGAAAGCTCTCCCAAAAGTAGGTGAATGAGTTATTTGAGAAAAATTGGCTATCTGCAATACTTTTAGAGATAATTCGCATTTACTCATTTTGAGTAGGTGAGTAATTAGCTATGGGTCTGAAACTTCACCAAGTGAAAGCTCTCCCAAAAGTAGGTGAATGATTAATTTGAGAAAAATTGGCTATCTACAATACTTTTAGAGATAATTCGCATTTACTCATTTTGAGTAGGTGAGTAATTAGCTATGGGTCTGAAACTTCACCAAGTGAAAGCTCTCCCAAAAGTAGGTGAATGATTTATTTGAGAAAAATTGGCTATCTGCAATATTTTTAGAAATAATTCGCATTTACTCATTTTGAGTAGGTGAGTAATTAGCTATGGGTCTGAAACTTCACCATGTGAAAGCTCTCCCACAAGTAGATGAATGAGTTATTTGATAAAAATTGGGTATCCGCAATACTTTTACAGATAATTAGCATTTACTCATTTTGAGTAGGTAAATAATTAGCTATGGGTCTGAAACTTCACCATGTGAAAGCTCTCCCAAAAGTAGGTGAATGAGTTATTTGAGAAAAATTGGCTATCTGCAATACTTTTAGAGATAATTCGCATTTACTCATTTTCAGTAGGTGAGTAATTAGCTATGGGTCTGAAACTTCACAGAGTGAAAGCTCTCCCAAAAGTAGGTGAATGAGTTATTTGAGAAAAATTGGCTATCTGCAATACTTTTAGAGATAATTCGCATTTACTCATTTTGAGTAGGTGAGTAATTAGCTATGGGTCTGAAACTTCACCAAGTGAAAGCTCTCCCAAAAGTAGGCGAATGATTAATTTGACAAAAATTGGCTATCTGCAATACTTTTAGAGATAATTCGCATTTACTCATTTTGAGTAGGTGAGTAATTAGCTATGGGTCTGAAACTTCACCAAGTGAAAGCTCTCCCAAAAGTAGGTGAATGAGTTATTTGAGAAAAATTGGCTGTCTGCAATACTTTTAGAGATAATTCGGATTTACTCATTTTGAGTAGGTGAGTAATTAGCTATGGGTGTGAAACTTCACCAAGTGAAAGCTCTCCCAAAAGTAGGTGAATGAGTTATTTGAGAAAAATTGGCTATCTGCAATACTTTTAGAGATAATTCGCATTTACTCATTTTGAGTAGGTGAGTAATTAGCTATGGGTGTGAAACTTCACCAAGTGAAAGCTCTCCCAAAAGTAGGTGAATGAGTTATTTGAGAAAAATTGGCTATCTGCAATACTTTTAGAGATAATTCGCATTTACTCATTTTGAGTAGGTGAGTAATTAGCTATGGGTGTGAAACTTCACCAAGTGAAAGCTCTCCCAAAAGTAGGTGAATGAGTTATTTGAGAAAAATTGGCTATCTGCAATACTTTTAGAGATAATTCGCATTTACTCATTTTGAGTAGGTGAGTAATTAGCTATGGGTGTGAAACTTCACCAAGTGAAAGCTCTCCCAAAAGTAGGTGAATGAGTTATTTGAGAAAAATTGGCTATCTGCAATACTTTTAGAGGTAATTCGCATTTACTCATTTTGAGTAGGTGAGTAATTAGCTATGGGTCTGAAACTTCACCAAGTGAAAGCTCTCCCAAAAGTAGGTGAATGATTAATTTGAGAAAAATTGGCTATCTACAATACTTTTAGAGATAATTCGCATTTACTCATTTTAAGTAGGTGAGTAATTAGCTATGGGTCTGAAACTTCACCAAGTGAAAGCTCTCCCAAAAGTAGGTGAATGATTTATTTGAGAAAAATTGGCTATCTGCAATATTTTTAGAGATAATTCGCATTTACTCATTTTGAGTAGGTGAGTAATTAGCTATGGGTCTGAAACTTCACCATGTGAAAGCTCTCCCACAAGTAGATGAATGAGTTATTTGATAAAAATTGGGTATCCGCAATACTTTTACAGATAATTAGCATTTACTCATTTTGAGTAGGTAAATAATTAGCTATGGGTCTGAAACTTCACCATGTGAAAGCTCTCCCAAAAGTAGGTGAATGAGTTATTTGAGAAAAATTGGCTATCTGCAATACTTTTAGAGATAATTCGCATTTACTCATTTTCAGTAGGTGAGTAATTAGCTATGGGTCTGAAACTTCACAGAGTGAAAGCTCTCCCAAAAGTAGGTGAATGAGTTATTTGAGAAAAATTGGCTATCTGCAATACTTTTAGAGATAATTCGCATTTACTCATTTTGAGTAGGTGAGTAATTAGCTATGGGTCTGAAACTTCACCAAGTGAAAGCTCTCCCAAAAGTAGGCGAATGATTAATTTGACAAAAATTGGCTATCTGCAATACTTTTAGAGATAATTCGCATTTACTCATTTTGAGTAGGTGAGTAATTAGCTATGGGTCTGAAACTTCACCAAGTGAAAGCTCTCCCAAAAGTAGGTGAATGAGTTATTTGAGAAAAATTGGCTGTCTGCAATACTTTTAGAGATAATTCGCATTTACTCATTTTGAGTAGGTGAGTAAAATGGCCGCCATTTTTGGCAAGACAAAATTTTTTTGAAAATTGGCATGGCTACTCTGCAGATATACCCTGTGGATCAAAAATTTCGTCGAAATCGCTCTATCTTGCAGGGTTTTCGAGATATAAGCATTTTTATGTTTTGCAATTTTTGCGAAAAATTCGAAAATTCAAAATGGCCGCCATTTTTGGCGAGACAAAATTTTTTTCAAAATTGGGATAACTACTCTGCAGAGATACCCTGTGGGTCAAAAATTTCGTCGAAATCGCTCTATCTAGCACGGTTTTCGAGATATAAGCATTTTTGTGTTTTGCAATTTTTACGAAAATTTCGAAAATTCAAAATGGCCGCCATTTTTGGCGAGACAAAAATTTTTTGAAAATTGGGAAAAGTACTCTGCAGAGATACCCTATGGGTCAAAAATTTTGTCGAAATTGCTCTATCTAGCACGGTTTTTGAGATATAAGCATTTTTGTGTTTTGCAATTTTTGCGAAAATTTCGAAAATTCAAAATGGCCGCCATTTTGGACGAGACAAAAATTTTTTGAAAATTGGGAAAACTACTCCGCAGAGATACCCTGTGGGTCAAAAATTTCATCGAAATCGCTCTATCTAGCACGGTTTTCGAGATATAAGCATTTTTGTGTTTTGCAATTTTTACGAAAATTTCGAAAATTCAAAATGGCCGCCATTTTGGACGAGACAAAATTTTTTTGAAAATTGGGAAAACTACTCCGCAGAGATACCCTGCGGGTCAAAAATTTCGTCGAAATCGCTCTATCTAGCACGGTTTTCGAGATATAAGCATTTTTGTGTTTTCCTTATTTGGAAAATTCGTAATGATTAATTAATCATTAATTACTCGGCCATTTCTTGACCAATCAATGCCAAAATCTAATGATTTCCAGATTTTAATAGAATGAATGTATTTGCCAAGTTTCAGGTGAATTGATAAAATTGCTTTCAAGTTATCATCCGGACAAGCTTCCCCATCGAAAAAAGACATTTTTGGTCATGTGACCTCTCTGATTGGTTGAAATGTCACTGCAGCATATTCAAAAAAATTCCCCAAGGCTACTGCCTAAACCTGCCAAATTTGAAAAGAATCCGCCTAACGGTTACAGAGTTATAAGGAAAACAAAATGCGGAGCCGGCGGAGCCTGAAGCTCTCCCATACACAAACAAGCGTCCCTTGCGGGACGCTTAATTAACTGTTAGTAAGTTACATTATCCTGATAAGTGTTATGTGACTTGTTTTCTTAATAAATTTGAATGTCGAGCACTTGTGAATATAAGACAAGTTTTCTTGACTCAATAAAAATAAACTCCTCCAATGCACATTTGCCAACAAGATTTTTTTTCTCAAAATATTCCGTTTTGTCATGTTTTCAAACCATAATGATAGCATTTGTGTGGATAAGGTAACTGTATTTGCATTTGATAAGCATTTGATACAATTCTCCCCTTTACCATCGATGTGTATCCACTGCAACCAGTGCCTGTCTGGAGTCTTTCACTTTGATGTCCACTCTACCATATGAAGCGAATAAACTTGCCAGCTAGAAAATACACAGACTGTATTTATCTATCAGAAATCCACAGCACTTTATCTCAGTTTATGACAGCAGATTTTTTAGTGCCTATATTTGTGACCAGTTTAAACCTATGGACATGCATCTAGTATTTTCTGACCACAAAATATAAACAGATTGGCTAGAAGTTCCAGACTGCATGCATAAATCTAATTAAAAATTCAAAGTACTTACTCTCTGCCACACCCTATAGTGAGGTAAATAAGGGTATCAACATTAGACTTCATGTTTTACCTCTTTCAGAAAGAAGCTTAAATCCTACCTCTACACCAAGCCATACCCACCTTAGTCTCTGTATTTCCCTGGTGTATTCTGTGGTGTTTGACCTTTTTTCCGTCCCTGGATAGTGAACACTGAAGTTGTTTGACTGAATTTCGTTTTGTGCTGTTCCACCAAATTCCACTTATTAAGTGTTATAAATGTCCAACTGGACTTTTGATCACAAGAAGAAAACAGAATGCCAAGCTAGAAATATACTCGAGTAGTAGAATGCATCTAATCTAATAACCAGAGATTTATAGAACTTCGTCTGTGTCCTAGCAGATTCTAAAGAGACGATATAACAACAAGCTGATCTGACACACATCTCAGCCTCTCAAAGCAAAGAGACTGGATAGCTAGAGAAACTGAGTCACTTCTGATTGCCTCCAATGTTATTAGACTTTTGCAGCAGTTTATAAATCACAATAGGCTGCCACAAGAAATCATTTTTGTATTTGATTACTATTATAGGGATTGATGCTCGATCTTGTAAGTTTGTTTGTTTGTTTACAGCGTAACCCCCAAACTACTGCAGGGATGATTATGAAATTTTAAGGAGCATCAGAAATGTTACAAATAATGATTCAAATATGGGCATGATCGAGTCAAAATAGTTGATTCTGGGGCAGAATGAGTAATAAAAATTTTGCAAAGTCTGCACTTAGCTCACCTTCGAGTGCTCTTGTTTGTCTGTTTGTTTGCGTTCAGGATAACTCCAAATGTAATGAATGGATCTTTCTGACATTTTTCATGCAGGTAGGGCCTGACCAAAGGATGAAGTAATACATGTAAAATATTGGGAAAGATCGGGATCATATTCTGGATACAAAATTCGTTCATTTTCAAAGGTAACTGACCCATTTCACTGTATTTTCAATGACTTTAGGCTTTCTAGCTGACATAACTCCAAAGTAATGAGCAGATCTTCATGAAAATTTTTATGTGGCAGTGGCCTGCACTCTTTCAGTGCTTTCTAGTTTACATGGTACAGAGCATCAAGACCCCTTCCCCCTGTCCCCACATAAGTACTGTTGTGTAAAATACCAACCTCTGAAGAGTTAAGTTTGTGGGACCTCCCAACAACCTTCACAAACAGCCACTGAGGTCGCCTTGATGAGGGATCTTTGTCATCTAGACACTGGTAAAAAGGAAAAAAAAGACCTATAAAGGATAACGTAGTGAGTGGATAGTGCATTATGAGAACCTAGATAATAAGTTTAGTTTTCTGTTGTTTTTTTCATTTAAATATATACAAATAACGATAACAAATATAAGGTTGTACAATCACTAATTTAAAATACTAACATAGAAGCATTAAATTTTAAATGTATGCGAAAAAATGAATTTAAAAAATACTTAGTGGCTGAGTTTTTAAAGTCTAGAGGCCCAGTTTGTAATATCTAGTGGCCTAGTTTTTAATATATAGAGGCCCAGTTTGTAATATCTAGGAGCCCAGTGATTGGGCTGTAATTTTTTTTCAATCTTACAACCTGTCTGTACTTACAATATGGTCGACTGCTGCCCGTATCACATTGATTTTGTTGACTTGAGCTGAAACGGAGTGAAGGTAATCCTGTAATGACTGCGGCCTGATTTCCATGGAGCTACGGAGTAATACAGAGGATATCTGACCAGAGATTTTGCATTTACAGGAGGGAGAGGGAGTGGGGGTTGGTCATCCGGATGGTGTATGATTAACTACTAGGCACTGATATATAATTAACCACAAACTTTTCCACTTCAAGCTAGGGCCCATAATCACTTACACTCTAATTCTTAGAATAGCCCTAAAATATGTTTGCAAATGTTGGATGAGTATCTCTAGTATCCTTATCTAGAAATTAAGAGACCAAACTATCCAGTAATTACCAACAGAACTGATATCTAAGTTTGAAATGTATAGGCTTCTGTTTATATGAAATAGATGGCTGATTCAAATTGAAACTTTGGCTGCTAGCTATATCATTTTGAGCAAACATCATGAGTTCAATATTTTTACCCAATAAAGCAATGGTTTCATATGACAACTACTGTATCAAGAAAAATAGTATCAGAGATGCCCGTACCCCACAGCCTAGGGAAATATTTTTAACACCATGAGATATAGAAGTACTGTATCAGTACAAAGTTCAGAATACTTTCAGAGCACTGTCAGTTATATAAAGGTCCAAACAATGTTTAAATGGAGAAAATAATGTCTAAAAGAAAGATAATGCATGTAAAGATGAAGTATTAAAACAAGATAATTCAATAACAAGATGACAGCATTAATCAGTAAACTAAAACCAGAGGAATGCTTTTGCTAACAAAAGCGAAGCATCCCTAAAAGTTTAAAATGCTTTGTGGTTTTAATAAGCATGCTGTAAAGCTAAGAATGCACAAAGCTGCGCCATATGCTTTCCCAATACCTCTTAATACATTCTGAAGCTATAAAAGCAACGATATTGCAAATTTAATAAGTAAATTAAATTTTTATAAGTTAATACCCTATCCAATGGACAATTGCTTTACCGGTCGGCGCGACCGGTCCCGCCAAACGTCAGAAAAAGACGTCCTGTATAGAATACCGGCAGGACCGGCCAGGAGAGTGCATTCGCCAGGTGGCGCATCGTACTTCCTCTTCCTGTCTAGACATCGTGACGTCATAGCATCTTTTTCGTGTCTAGTCCTAGTAAGACCCCTAGTAAGCTGATAGCGGGGCCGGTTGGGTGGGCCTTGCCTGTCCATTGGATAGGGTATTAACTTATAAAAATTTAATTTACTTATTAAATTTGCAATTTTATTGCGTTAATACATCCTATCCAATGGACAATTGCTGAATAACTACCGCTTGGTAGGCGGGTAAGCAGCTAGGGACTTAAGTGAACTCATAACAAAAACAAATTATGCAAGCCCATTTGACCTAGGGTCAGAGAACCCTGAGAGGTCAAGGACAGCTATCAACTCACCGGTTAACCGGGAGTCTACCGTCATTGCCCCCCCCCTTTTTCTTTCCCTCCCAGAGATGATCTGAGTAAGGGAAGATAGAGAGAGAGAGAGGGGCTGAGTTCAGTCCCAGAAGAAATAAACTTCCCAAAGGAAGCAAGTCACAGTTTTTTTTTTTGTTTTTTTTTTAAACTTATGTACATTGAAACTATTTACACTATGTACACATCTGGCATTTTTACAATATGTACATATTTACATATATACAATATCCCCTCACTTCTGAGCCTGGTGGTGCACCTGTTGGGCAGCCACTACAGGTTCCAGGTGGAAAAGCTCTGAGTCAGCCCAGGCAACATCCTTCAAATAAAATTGGGTGAAGGTGTTGTGAGATTTCCAGTGACAGGCTGACAAGATCTGATCTAAGGAGATCCCTGATTGGAAAGCCTTAGAGGCAGCAAAGGCCCTAACATCATGGGCTTTAACCTGATGTAAGGTGAGGGCCTCCTGGTCAGAGAGCTCATAGCACAGAATCACAGTCTGTTTAATCCATGAGGAGATGGTGGCAGGTGAGATGTCTTTGTCAAAGCCCTTCTTGAAGGAGACAAAGACTAACTCTTTATTCTGCCTGAGATCTGCGGTCCTGTCCAAGTAGTAGCGCAGGGTTCTAACTGGACATAGGGACCTGTCACCCTTGAGTGACCTATCCAGAGATGGTGCCAGGGCTGGAATGACCACTGGTGCCACACTATCTGGACCTTCCTTAGCCAGCTGGTTCTTGGATAGGAAGCTGGGTGAGGGGTACAAAGACACCTTAGACCAGTCTGACTGGTGTCTGATGTTCTTATGTAACCAAGCATGGATCTCACTCCTGCGTTTACCAGAACCTAAGGCCAACAAGAAAACAGTCTTGAAGGTCAGATGTTTCAAGGAGGCCTCTTTTAGGGGTTCAAAGGGAGCCTTTGTCAGCTGGTGAAGCACCAGAGAAAGGTTCCAGGAGGGGATGCCCCTCCTGCCCTTGGGTCTGTCTCTATGGAAACTGTCCAGGAGACGAGTGAGATTTTCATCCTTGCTGACATTAATGGTGGAATTGCCCAGTTTGTCAGCAATGGCTGATCTGTAGCCATCAATAGTGCCTGGTTGCAACTTCTTGTCCTGAAACAAGTGCAGGAGGAAGTCAGCAATGGCCTTCAAAGGTGGTGCCCTGAAGTCCACCTGATTACTGAGGCACCACTTTGTAAAAATGGTCCACTTTGCCTCATAGACAGATCTGGTTGATCCTCTTTGAGGAGCCTCAATTCGTGCTGCCACTGCCTCAGAGAAGCCCTGCTCCTTGATTGCTGAGGCTCTAGGAGCCAGGCATGTAAGTTCAGATTTGACAGGTTCCTGTGAAGGACCTGGTTGAATGGCTGAGATACCAGGTTTGGTATGTTGGGCAGGCACAGTGGGATTTGACTGGACATTGCCACTAGATCCCAGAACCAGGGCATGTTGGGCCACCCTGGGGCAATCAGAATTATTCTGTTGCAAGGGTAGTCCTGTAACTTCTCCACCACTTTGCCCAAGATGGCCGCTGGTGGAAAGGCATATGGGTCCAGGTCCTCCCAGGAGAGGCTGAGTGCATCCACTGCCCAAGCCTGGGGGTCTGGCACCGGTGACACAAACTGTGGCAGTTTGTTGTTGAACCTGGTGGCAAACAGGTCCACTTGTGGCTGGTGCCACCTTGAGCATACAGCTTGGAACACTTCTGGATGAAGTGACCACTCTGTTTGAATGGTCTGGCCAAGTCTGGATAGCTTGTCTGCTATCACGTTCAGCCGGCCGGGGATGTGACGTGCCCTGAGGGTTATCTGCTGTCTGGTACACCAGGACAGGATTCGCCACAGTAGGGCACATAGTGATCCCGACTTCATCCCCCCTCCTTGTTGATATAGGCAACCACTGTTGTGTTGTCTGTAGCTATCAGTACTGTCTTGTTGTAACAGAGGGTTCGAAACTCTTTTAGAGCTAGAAAAACTGCTTTTAGCTCTAAGTGGTTTATGTGAAGCTTGCTCTCTGGAAGGGACCAAATTCCCCTTGCAGTGTGTTCATCTAAGTGAGCACCCCACCCTTCTTTTGATGCATCTGTAAATATTTGCAGAGCATGTTTTAGAGGGTGTAATGGTTGACCTAGTAACACATTGCTTTCCTCCAGCCATCACCTTAGATGGGGGTGGAGGGACTTGGGGACCGGGATCACCTTTTCCAGTGATTCTGGGACCCTCCAGTTGTTTTTCAAGTGCCACTGTATGGGTCTCATGTGTAGTCGCCCTAAGTGGACTTGCTTTTCTGTTGCTGTGAGTAGACCTATGAGGGACATGAATTGTCGGACCGGGCAAACCGGATCCGACAGTATTGATCTGATCTTGTCTGTCAAGGTCTGCCAACGTTCTTCTGTTGGTCTGACCTTGCCCTCTTTCAGGTCAAACTGGTAATCTACGAAGTTGAAGACCTGTTTGGGGACCAGTTCTGATTTTTCCTTGTTCACCAGCCACCCTAGTTCCTGACAAAGTGTGACCAGGGTTTGAGTATGCTGGAGACAAGTATCGTGGGTAGAGGCTCTCACCAGCCAGTCGTCTAGGTACTGGTGGGTCCTTATACCCTTCTGAAGTGCCATGAGTTTGACCTCTTTGGCCACCACTGTGAACTCCATGGGGGGTGTGGATAGACCAAAGGGTAGGGCTTTGAACTGGTAAGACCGACCCTGGAGATGAAAACGCATGTACTTCCTGGACTGACTGTGAATTGGTATGTGGAAGTATGCGTCTTTGAAGTCTATGGAGGTGACCCACTCCCCTGCCTGTAGGGAGGTTCTTATTGTCTCTGGGGTCTCCATCTTGAATGACTCTGTGTTTAAAAAGGTGTTCAAGGTGCTCAGATCCAGGATGGGTCTCCACCGGTTGTTGGGTTTGGGTACCAAAATAGCCGGTTGTAAAAACCTAGTGAATTCTGATTTTGTACCGGTTCGACTGCATTTTTGTTTATCAGCTGATACAGTGCCTCCACAAGGAAGGACTGCTTGGTGGGATTGTGGTAGTTGCTTATTACAGTCGGTGACCTTGTCAAGTGGGGTCTGAACCGGAACGGAAGAGTATAACCTTCCCTCAGTGTGGTGACTACCTTTGGACTCGAACCCAAGGCTTCCCATTTCTCGCAACACTGGTTTAACCTCGCCCCTACAGGAGGATCTATAACAGCATGTTGGGCATTGGTGACAAGATTTACAGAACACAAGAGACCTACACAAGAAACATTTTTCACATATTTTATTTCTGTGTACATTTGACAAAAGGTGGGATTTACGCCTTTCCTTTGTGGCAACCCGGTGACAATATGAGCATTTGCAACATGAGAGTCTACATTTAAAGTCACTTTGCTGTTCTTTGCTGCCACAGGTACTGAGTCCAAGTCTCCCTGACCGGTAACACATACAGAATTCAACTGACCGGTCACAGAATTTACACAGTAACTGTCATTTATGAGACTTGGACCCCTTAGCCGGCTTCTGGGAGAATGTGGAGGCTTTGCCACGACCTCTCCTAGCCTGCTGCTTGTCCTTGATTTGTTTCCAAGCAGGGACGTTCTTCTTGTCGGTGAGATGGTTAGTCGACTTGTCACTTACATATGGGTGAAAGCGACCTTGTTGTCGGTGTGAAGTACCGGAAGAACGCCTCTCCTCACTCTTACCGACTTCTTCTTCAGCTTTTGCTATAAACTGGTCCGGGAATAAAGCATTCAGATGAACCGGAGATGTTCTCAAGGCGTGCACAGTATCTTGTTTCACCCCAGCATGTAAATAGTCCAGGTAACTATCCCTGCGAGCAAGGTGAAGTTGGCCATGTTGATAAAGACTGCTTCTGAAAGATCTTGCATAGTCCTGGCCATTGCTTGAGATACTGACCGGTTGAAAGTGGTCAAATACTCCAACTCACTAACAGCTTGTTTCGCCTTCTCAGATGACTTCCCCTTACTGTCCAGACGCAGGGTTTTTAACTGAGAGTTCATAGAGTCTTGAACCCTGGTCAAACACCTTGACAAGCCAGCAGCCTGGTTGCACATTATTGTCTGTTCACGAGCTGCCCTCTCCCAGCGTCTGAGGAGATCCTGACTGAAGGCCCGGGAGGGTGGAGCAGAAAGCAAGTTTCTTCTGGCAACCCTGCTGAAAGAGTGGTTGAGTTTAGCCAGATCCGGTGACCAGATACGAACTGCAGAACTGTCACTGTCTTTTTCAGCATGCATCCCATACCATCTAGACGGTCTAGGGGTTTTGATAAACTGATCCCTGAGGAGGCCAGTATTGTCAGTGTTTCTGGTTGGGTAGCCTTCCTTGATTGTGAGGTTAAGACTGGACATCTTCCTGCACAACCAGTCGTCCACAGGAAGTTTGACACTGACTTTACCGGTTGGCTGGACACGGGTACCGGCAAAGGGGTTGTCATCTGCAGTAGAGGACACAGTTTCAAACTCAGGAACCCTGTGCCAGTTCATGAAACTCCTCACACCCCTCATGGTTTCCCTGTAGTTAGCCTCCTCAGTGGGTTCAGTCTCAGGATCATCTCTGGAGGCATCCTTGTCTGCTGACCGGTCCCAGTGGATGTCACCATCCAGGGAACCGGTTTCCCTGCACTGGTCAGCTTCACTGTCAGAGGCTGCACTCAGATCTACATCACCGGTGGGCTGAACCTCTGGGAATGAACCGGGGGCCTGAACAGGCTGGGTTGCTATCCCTGCACCGGGAGCCCCAAGGGGCTGGGTGGCAGTCTGCATCTCCTCTACAGCAATACCGGTAGCCGGGTCAAGGCAGGGACCGGATTTCTCAACTGGCAGACTGTTCTCCACAGGTAGACTGCTGGTGGAGGCACCAGGGTCAAAAAAGTGCTTCTGAGTGGCAGTCACATCTGAAGCTGGCTTCACAACCGGTTCAACCGGCACTGTGAAGGTCTTGGCCAGTAGCATCGCCTCAAGTCTGGAAAATCTTTCTGCCCACTTGTCATCAAGCTGTTTAAGATCTTCAGATGAAGGTTTACTACTTGAAGATCTCTTCTTGCTGGCAGACGGCTTGGGAGACTCACTACGTTTCGTCTTCTTGGTAGGGGTCGACTGCACAGCCTTCACCTTCTCCACTTTACCCAGTACGCTAACGTGTGCTGGGTCCACGAGAGTGGGAGTGGATGAGGTCGTCTTCTTCTCTTTTCTGTCCTTGTAGGCAGGTGTAGCCAACTGCAGGACCTGCTCAGGGGTAAACCCTTTACAGATAAGGCATTCCTTCTTCAGGACGCAGGGGTCGTCGCCTAGCCCTTTGTCCCTACAACGTGCACACTTGGAGTGGGAGTCGAACCCAGCCATAACGTGTCCGCATGAACCTCGTCTTTGTCCTGGAGATGACATAGTTGTAGGTAATAATTCTAATTTACTTCAAAGATGAAATAAAGCAGTTGCGTTCGGTATAAAACCAAAAATTCCTTGTCGTTGAAAACACGTCTTCACTCTCCATGCGCCAAACGAAAAAGATGCTATGACGTCACGATGTCTAGACAGAAAGAGGAAGTACGATGCGCCACCTGGCGAATGCACTCTCCTGGCCGGTCCTGCCGGTATTCTATACAGGACGTCTTTTTCTGACGTTTGGCGGGACCGGTCGCGCCGACCGGTAAAGCAATTGTCCATTGGATAGGATGTATTAACGCAATAAAAAAGGAGATATAAGGCACAAAACTCCAAAGCAGCTATTTATGACCCCAGTTTGACCCATAAGGAGGGGCCGGGGGTAAAACTGACCGGCTATTTAGACTCTCCACATATGCTTTCCCAATACCTCTTAATACATTCTGAAGGTATAAAAGCAACAATAAAGGAGATATAAGGCAAAACTCCAAAGCAACTATTTTATGACCCCAGTTTAACCCATAAGGGGGGGTCGGGGGATAAAACTGATCGGCTATTTAGATTCTCCACATATGCTTTCCCAATACCTCTTAATACATTCTGAAGCTATAAAAGCAACGATAAAGGAGATATGAGGCAAAAACTCCAAAGCAGCTATTTATGACCCCAGTTTGGCCCATAAGGGGGGGTCGGGGGGTAAAACTGACCGGCTATTTAGACTCTCCACATATGCTTTCCCAATACCTCTTAATACATTCTGACGGTATAAAAGCAACAATAAAGGAGATATAAGGCAAAAACTCAAAATCAGCTATTTTATGACCCCAGTTTGACCCATAAGGGGGGGCCGTGGGGTAAAACTGACCGGCTATTTAGATTCTCCACATATGCTTTCCCAATACCTCTTAATACATTCTGAAGCTATAAAAGCAACGATAAAGGAGATATAAGGCAAAAACTCCAAAGCAGCTATTGATGACCCCAGTTTGGCCCATAAGGGGGGGTCGGGGGGTAAAACTGACCAGCTATTTAGACTCTCCACATAGGCTTTCCCAATACCTCTTAATACATTCTGAAGCTATAAAAGCAACAATAAAGGAGATATAAGGCAAAAACTCAAAATCAGCTATTTTATGACCCCAGTTTGACCCATAAGGGGGGGCCGTGGGGTAAAACTGACCGGCTATTTAGACTCTCCACATATGGTTTCCTATTACCTCCCAGTACATTTTATGGCTCTAAATGCAATACTTAAGAAGATAATAGGGGGGTTGACCTAAATTTAAGGCTTTCAGATTGGAAGGTGTCAGAAAATCACTCATAAATGAGACATTTTTCAAGGGATTGCTCCCAAAATGTAATCAGCTCGCGTTTTGGATAGTATGAACAGGTGTGTCAAATTATAAGGCTGTGTAGCAAGTAGTTTTTCCTGAACTGCGATGACGGGGGGTGGGGGGGGGGGGGGGCTGTACTTCAAAAAAATTGTTTTTGATCATGTGACAAGGTCAAAGGTCAAATTTAAGCATGCAAAAAAATTTTCCCACGCCTAAGGTATATAACTGCCAAATATGGTTTGAAACCTTCTAATAATAAGGGAAATATTCAAGGCAGACCATAATGCGGCAGCGGCGAGGAAACTGAGGCGAAAACAAATAAGCGCCCTTTCAGGGACGCTTAATTACAACACGGTCGAATTATGGTTTAGATGTTTTGAATATTACCATGCATACAGAAGTGGTAATACATTCAATGAATGCTTATGTGTGGTGTTGGAGCAAAATCTGTGGCTCACTTGATGAAATTCCATCTGTTACAATGGGAAGTTATAAAAGTAAAATTCTTAATAAAATCTAATATGACTTTAACAGTGCTTACTCTGCATCAAAAGACAGACCCAAAGGTGCAACAAGATTTTAAAGGTCAAGGTCACTACGACAAGGTCAAAGGTCAAATTAAGGTCACACCATGATAATGCACACCTATAACCCCTAAACCAATGTCCCTACCAAGTGTCAACTTCCTACACCTTACAGTTTACGAGATATAGCCTGGACAAGATTTTCAAACTCAAGGTCACTACGGCAAGGTCAAATCAAGGTCAGACCATGACGTGGAACAACTACACCCCCTAACCAATGTCCCTAGTAAGTATCAACTTCCTACACCTTACGGTTTCCGAGATATAACCCGGACAAGATTTTATAGGTCAAGGTCACTATGGCAAGGTCAAAGGTCAAATCAAGCTCAGACCATGACGTTGCACACCTACACCCCCTAACCAATGTCCCTACCAAGTATCAACTTCCTACACCTTACGGTTTCCGAGATATAGCCCGGACAAGATTTTATAGGTCAAAGTCAATACAGCAAGGTTAAAGGTCAAATCAAGGTCAGACCATGACGTTGCACACCTACACCCCCTAACCAATGTCCCTACCAAATATCAACTTCCTAGACCTTAAGATTCCGAGATATGGCCCGGACAAGATTTTATAGGTCAAGGTCACTACGACAAGGTCAAAGGTCAAATCAAGGTCACACCATGACGTTGCACAACTACACCCCCTAACCAATGTCCCTACCAAGTATCAACTTCCTACACCTTACGGTTTCCGAGATATAGCCCGGACAAGATTTTTAAACTCAAGGTCACTACAGCAAGGTAAAAGGTCAAATCAAGGTCAGACCATGATGTTGCACACCTACACCTCCTAACCAATGTCCCTACCAAGTATCAACTTCCTACACCTTACAGTTTCTGAGATACAGCCCGGACAAACTTTTTCCTGCCGACCGCCCACCCACCCGCCTGACCGCCCATCCGGACACCATGGGTGAAAACAATACCCCGACAGCCCTTAAGGGCTGTGGGGTAAAAACTACTTTTGTCATGTAAGTTCTTGTTAACCTATATTTTATCCAAGTACTTTCTTGATTAGATATATCAAATTAACTAAGATACTTACTCTATATCTCTCGTGCTCCAAAGGTGTACCATCCGTAAGAATACTGAAAAAAACAGGATGTTTGCTATACTAAGCAATACATTAAATAAATGTCTCACGTATCTCATCCATGTCCCAATTAACACCTTGATTCAAAGTAATGCCTCATGTGGAAGATTTAGTAGCTACATGTATAAACTCCCCAGTTGCCTTCTTAACATCAGTCAAGTAACTTGCATCATCAAATTGTTAAAATTTGAAAATTTTAATTACTTAAATGTAGTTTTCATAAGCTACAAAGTTACCATGTGGAACTAAATGCTATCTCGGATAGCCGTGGCATCCAGGCGAACTCAAGAAACATGAACATAATATTGGCCTGATGCCTTCCACACTGAGGTGACTTAGACAGTGATGCGTGTACTTTCACAATCTGAGATAGCGTTTGTTCCACATGGTAAGCTACAGTAGTGCAATAAAAACATATACTGTAGAATCATTACTATCTAACAAGGTTGGTGGAGTAAGATTTTGGTCAGATAATTGAAGACACAGATAACAGAGAGGTAGTTAAGTATGACACAATGATTCTTTGGGACAGTTAGAAGTAAGGTCATTAAATGGAATAATTGGATAAAATAAGTCTATATTGTGCTAACAAAATAAATGTTATTTACAACTGTAGAAGAAAGTCTATTCTGATAGAATTACCTTTGACAATTTCTATACAGTATTTTAAAAGGTTTATTGTTTATTTTTTTATTTTTTTTTTTTATTTATATATGAAATATTTATACTGAAAGACTGATTAAGCTTTGGTTTTAAAAATTCAGTGTACGGCTTTTTCATATCAACACCTATTCATTTGGATTACTTCCTTGTATGTTTTCATTTAGTATTTGTAATTAATTATCTGCAGTGCTTATTCAGAATAAATATCTTATTCTGATTTATTTAAATATATGTAGTGTGAAAACTATTTCATCAGCTTGACAGAGAAAAAACACACTCACCAAAACCACACATAAAGGCGTCAAATCCCGCCTCATGGGGATGAGAATTATCATCTAAAAAACAGTTAAACTACAAAAAATAAGACAGGGCAATAAGGATTTTGTTGTGTAAATCTGATTGATTTGGACAATGGAATTTGTAAGGTAGAAGAGGCATTTCTTTACAAGCTAAATTAGATCTGACAACAGAACTTTGTCTCAGACAAAGTTCCTCAAATTCAAACTCACGACCCCAGAGCTCTATTTAGTATATTAGCCTGACCAATGTCTCAAAACCTTTTATACTGTATTATTCCAACATTGTGGAGAATTATTTTGAATAAAGATACATGTATTTCTTCTTTTCAAAGGCTATGTGTTGAATAAATCACAACAGATGGATTTACAACTTTACAAAATATTGCCAAAATTTAATTAAACACCTGGTTTAAACACCTGAGCATGTGTTCAGCAACATTCTTATTCACAAGATACTCTCAAAGCAAGAATAAGAAAAAAATGAGTAGAAGTTTTTAAGAAGTACCATAAACTTGCAAATTTAATAAGTAAATTAAATTTTTATAAGTTAATACCCTATCCAATGGACAATTGCTTGACCGGTCGGCGCGACCGGTCCCGTCAAACATCAGAAAAAGATGTCCTGTATATACTACTGGCAGGACTGGCCACAGAGTGTGCATTCACTGGGTGTCGCCTCGTACTTCCTTCCTGTCTAGACATTGTGACGTCATAGCATCTTTTTCCTTGCCTAGTCCTATTACAACCCCTAGTAAGCTCATAGCAGGGCCGGATGGGTGGGCCTTGCCTGTCCATTGGATAGGGTATTAACTTATAAAAATTTAATTTACTGATTAAATTTGCAATTTTATTGTGTTAATACATCCATACTGCTTAGTAAACGGGTAAGATACTAGGGACTCAAATGAACTCATAAACAAACAAAACTGAGAAGGCCAGGTTTGACCTAGGGTCAGAGAACCCTGTAAGGCCATGATCGGTTAGCACTAACCGGTTACCCGGAAGTATACCGACATTGCCCCCCCCTTTTTTTCCCAGACCTGCTCTGAGAAGAAGAAGAGAGGGTTGAGTTTAGTCCCATAAGAAATAAACTTCCCAAAGAAAGTAAGTCATTGTTTTTTTTTATAGTTTTTTTGGTTTTTTGTCATTATACTTATGCATTATATACAAAGTATATACAATATGTACATATATACATATCTACAAAACTACCTATCTCCTCATTTTTGGGTTTGGTGGTGGACCTGCTGAGCAGCCACCACTGGCCCCAAATGGAAAAGCTCTGAACCAGCCCAAGCTACATCCTTCAAATAGAACTGTGTGAAGGTGTTATTTGATTTCCAGTGGCAGGCTGACAACATTTCCTCTAAGGAGACCCCCGATTGGAAGGCCTTAGAAGCAGCAAAGGCCCTGACATCATGGGTTTTAACCTGATGCAATGTGAGGGCCTCCTGGTCAGAGAGCTCACAGCGTAGGATCACAGTTTGCTTGATCCATGGGGAGATGGTGGCAGGTGAGATGTCCCTATTAAAACCTTTCTTGAAGGAGACAAAGACCAACTCCTTGTTCTGCCTAAGATCTGAGGTCCTGTCCAAATAATAATGCAGGGCTCTGACTGGACATAGGGACCTGTCACCTTTAAGTGACTTATCCAGAGTGGGGGCCAGGGCTGGTATGTCCACCAAGGCCACACTATCTGGCCCCTCTTTAGCCAGCTGGTTCTTGGATAGAAAGCTGGGTGAGGTGTATAAAGACACCTTAGACCAGTCTGACTGGTGTCTGATGTTCTTGTGTAGCCAAGTATGAACCTCACTCCTGCGTTTACCAGAACCCAGGGCCAACAGGAAAACAGTCTTGAAAGTCAAATGTTTTAGGGAGGCCTCTTTTAAGGGTTCAAATGGAGCCTTTGTCAGCTGGTGAAGAAACAGGGAAGGTTCTAGGAGGGAATGCCCCTCCTGCCCTTGGGTCTGTCTCTGTGGAAACTATCCAGGAGATGGGGGAGATTCTAATGTGCTAATATTTACGGGAGAGTTTCCCAACTTGTCAGCAATTGCTGTCCTATAGCCATCAATGGTGCCCAGTTGTAACTTCCTGTCCTGGAACAAGTACATAAGGAAGTCAGCTATGACTTTCAGAGGTGGTGCCCTGAAGTCCACCTGATTCTGAGGCACCACTTTGTAAAAATGGTCCACTTTGCCTCATATACAGATCTGCTTGATCCTCTTTGATGAACCTCAATTCATGCTGCCACTGCCTCCGAGAAGCCCTGCTCCTTGATTGCTGTGGCTATAGGAGCCAGGCATGTAGGTTCAGGTTTAACAGATTCCTGTGCAGGGTCTGGTTGAATGCTTGAGTCACCAGATTGGGCAGATTGGGCAAGCACAGTGGGATCTGACTGGACATGGCTACCAGGTCCCAAAACCAAGGCATGTTTGGCCACCCTGGTGCAATCAGTATGATCCTGTTGCATGGGTAGTCCTGCAACTTCTCCACCAAGTTGCCCTAGATTGCTGCTGGTGGGAAGGCATATGGGTCCAGATCTTCCCAGGACAGACTGAGTGCATCCACTGCCCATGCCTGGGGGTCCGGAACCAGTGACACGAAATGTGGTAGTTTGTTGTTGAATCTGGTGGCAAACAGGTCCACTTGGGGCTGGTGCCACTGTAAGCATATTGCTTGAAGACCTCTGGGTGAAGGGACCATTCTGTTTGAATGGTCTGGCCTAGTCTGGATAGTTTGCTATCACATTCAGCCGCCCTGAGATCTGTCGAGCTTTGTGGGTTACCTGTCTCCTGGCACGCCAGGTCAGGATTCTCCATAGAAGGGCACACAGAGGGCCCGACTTCATCCCCCCTTCTTTGTTTATATATGCAACCACTGTAGTGTTGTCTGTAGCTACCAGAACTATGTTGTTCAAAGAGAGGTCTTGGAACTCTTTTAGGGCCAGAAAGACCACCTTTAGTTCCAAATGGTTTATGTGTAGCTGCTTTCTGGAAGGGACCAGGTTCCCCTTGCAGTGCGTTCGTTTAACTGAGCGCCCTACCCTTCTTTTGATGTGTCTGTAAAGATCTGCAGAGCATGTTTTAGTGGGTGTAATGGTTGACCTTGAAGCACATTGCTTTCCTCCAGCCACCATTTTAAGTGAGGGTGGAGTGACCTGTGAACCTGTATCACCTTTTCTAGTGATTCTGGGACCCTCCAGTTGTTATTCAAGTGCCACTGTATGGGCCTCATATGGAGCTGACCTAGGTGGATTTGTTTTTCTATAGCTGTGAGTAGACCTATAAGGGATATGAACTGCCGGACAGGGCACACCGGACCGGACAGTATGGTTTGGATCTTGGTGGTTAAGGCCTGCCAACGCTCTGGTGTCGGTCTGACCTTGCACTCTGTCAGGTTGAACTGGTAACCTACAAAGTTGAAAACCTGTTTTGGATCTAGTTCTGATTTCTCCCTGTTCACCAGCCAACCTAGCTCTCGACAGAGAGCTACCAAAGTCTGTGTATGCTGGAGACAGGTATGGCGGGACCTGGCTCTGACCAACCAGTCATCTAGGTATTATACCCCTCTGTAAAGCCATCAGTTCGACCTCTTTGGATAACAATGTTAATTCCATGGGTGCTGTGGACAGACCAAAGGGTAGTTCTTTGAACTGGTAGGACCGACCCTGGACGTGAAAAGGCATGTACTTCTTGGACTGACTGTGAACTGATATGTGGAAGTATGCATCTTTGAAATCTATGGAGGTAACCCATTCCCCTGTCTGTAGGGAGGTTCTTATTGTCTCTGGTGTCTCCATTTTGAACGACTCTGTTTAGAAAGTTGTTCAAGGTGCTCAGTCCAAGATAGGTCTCCACCGGTTGTTGGGTTTTGGTACCAAAAATAGCGTGTTGTAAAACCCCAGAGATTTTGAGTTGCTACCGGTTCTACTGCATTTTTGTTCACCAGCTGATGCAAAGCCTCCATCAAGTAGAGGTTCTTGTGGGGGTTAACATAGCAGCTTATGACAGTTGGTGACCTGGTCAAGTTGGGTCTGAACTTGAAGGGGAAGGTGTAGCCCTCTCTGAGTACTGTTACCACCTTTGGACTTGCCCCCAGGGCTGCCCATTTTTCCCAAATCTAGCCCCTACAGGAAGATCTGGAGCAACAGTTGGGATGTTTTTGACAAGCTTTACAGAACACAAGTGATCTACACAGGAAATATCTTTCACACACTTTATTCTGTGACAGTGATAACAATAACTGGGATTTACACCTTTCTTTTATGGATACCTTTGACAACACAACAGGATTTACAACACAAGAGTTTACATGTAAATTTACAGTCTCGGTCTTGCTGGTCAAGTCCTTGCTTCCGGCTATCACTGGTGAAGGGTTCAAACTTTTCTTTCCAGACACACAAGCACAGTCCTTCAGTCCGGTCACACACTTTACACAGTAATTGTCATTTATGTTGCTTAGAACAATTAGCCGGTTTCTGTGTGAAAGTTGAGGCTTGCCACAACCTTTCCTAGCCTGTTACCTATCCCTTATCTACTTCCAAGCTGGTACACCAGACTTCCAGTCCGGTTGGTGAGATGGCTTGTTACTTGAAGCATAGGGGTGATAGCAACTGGGTTTCCTGTGAGAGTTGCCAGAAGAACGCCTCTCCTCACTTCTAGACAGTTCTTCTTCGGCTTCAACAAGAAGCTGGTCTGGAAACAGTGACTGCAAATGGAAGGGAGCAGTATGCAGTGCAGTGAGAGTGTGCTGTTTTACACCAGCACGGCAGTACTCCAGGTAGCTGTCCCTACGTACAACAGTAAAATTCGCCATGCTGATGAACACACCTTCAGAAAGGTCCTGCATTGTACGAGTCATGGCTTGAGAGATAGACCGGTTGAAAGTCACCAGATACTCTAACTCCTCCACAGCTTGCTGCATTCTTTCTGATGCCTTGCCTTTGCCCTTACCCATATGCAGGGTCTTAAGTTGTGTAACCATCGCGTCCTGCACTTTAGTCAGACATTGAGACAAGCCAGCAGCTTGATTACTCATCACAGTTTGTTCTCTGGCTGATCTCTCCCAACGCCTTAAGATGTCCTGGCTAATGGCCTGGGAGGGTGCAGCAGAAGGCAAGCTGTGTCTGGCAATTCTGCTGAAGGCACTGTTCAACTTGACCACTTCCGGTGACCAGGAACACACTGGTTCTGCCAGAGTCCTTCTTGTCAGTGTGCATATCATACCATCTAGAAGACATGGGTGATTTGACAAACTGGTCCCTCAGAAGTCCCACAGTTTCTGCATTTCTGGAAGGGTAGCCTTCAGTAATGGTAAAGTTTAAATTTTCCATCTTTCTGCATAACCAGTCGTCCACTGGTAGTTTGACAGAGACCTTCCCGGTAAACGGATTATCATTTGAAGATGAAACACTATAGAAGTCAGGGATCTGAAGCCAGCCCATAAATGACTTCACACCTCTGATGGTTTCTCTGTAACTAGCTTCTTCAGAGAGTTCCTGATCAGCTGATTCATCTCTGGTGAGGTCTCTGTCTGGAGACTCACCCTGGACGTTGCTATCAACAGGGGAGCCTGGTTCACTTTGTAGATCTTCATCACTCTCAGATCCACCGGTAATATCAACAGTCTTTCCACCAGTAAAGGTATGGTCAACATATAGGGCAGCATTACCGGTACCGGTTAGCAGAACCTCAGGACCTGCACCAGGAGCCTCAACAGACTGGGTGGCTGTCCCTGCACCAGGAGCCTCAACAGGCTGGGTGGCTAACACTCTCGTACCAGGACCCTCAACAGGGTGGGTAGCAAAATTGCTGGCAGCCTCAGAACCTCTCCTGGGAGCCTCAACAGGCTGGGTCAGCCTGGGTAGCAGTCATGCTGGTAGCTTCACTGGTGGTCTGAACAAGACTGGAACCAATACCTTCAGTGACCAAACCAGAGGACATCACGCTGGTGGAAGCACCCGGATCAAAAAAGGACTGATCACTGGTCACCACTGAAGAGGATTTCTTCACAGGCTCCACAGGCACAGCAAAAGACTTGGAGAGCAGCATTGCTTCCAGTCTAGCAAACCTCTCAGACCACTTCTCGTCCAGGCTCTTGAGGTCATCAGACCTGGGTTTGCTGCTGGATTTCTTCTTGCTGGGCTTTGGTGAATCGTCAGATCTCTTCTTCTTCTTCTTACCAGCAGGAGAAGCTTCAATCGAAGTAGATCTCTCTCCCTCTACCTGTCCCAAAAGAGTGACCTGTGATTGGTCCACAAGAGTGGGGGTAGCACTGGGAGGGTAATCAGTCACAGCTTTCTTCTGTTCACATTCTTTCCTGGACTTGTAGGTAGGGGTGGACAACTGTGGAATTTGCGCAGGCATAAAAGCCTTGCAAATCTGACAATCCAACTTCTTCACACAGGGATTGTCTCCAATCCCCTTCTCTCTGCATCTCAAAGTTTGTTTGAATCAAAATTCAAAACTTCTAAAATATTTCCTCTCTGTGAAACACGTCTGCACACTCCACGCGCCAAACCAAAAAGATGCTATGACGTCACGATGTCCAGACAGGAAGGAATTATGAGGCGACACCTAGGGAATCCACACTATGTGACTGGTCCTGCCAGTAGTATATACAGGACATCTTTTTCTGGCATTTGGCGGGACCAGTCGCGCCGACCAGTAAAGCAATTGTCCATTGGATAGGATGTATTAATGCAATAAAAGTAGATTTTTCCACAATCAAAACATAGTCATTTTGATCAACAGGTATAATACTAAATACTAATTTCTCTCTGTCCAATTTGTTATTTTAATCAAAAATTGGTCAGGAATTTAAGAAATCTAATTTTTTCCCTTTCACATTTTTATTTTTGGAGTTTTTCATAGAAACTTCCTGTTGTCTCAGCAAGTTTAAAGAATAAGAATGATTCAAAGAACAATTTTGTCTGTCTCAGTGGATGGGGCCCCTGTTCTACAACAAAACTTCATTAATTTTGAAAATTTTAACTAAATGCAGTTTTTTTATCAGCTACAAGCTTACCATCTGGGACTCACTGCTAATCTCGAAAGGCTAGTCCTTGAAAAAAAAGAGTTCTAATGACCATGAAGAGGTTTAGTTGTACCCTACTTAGTCGTTGATGAGGAAAGCGAGCCTGCACAGTATTTCCTTCTTCAAATTTTTTTATCACAATATGTATTTTATCTTTTATCTAAACTCTAAGCAGACTCTTAACACTGCTGGTGGAAAAATATTATAACATGGAAGGTTTGTTGAAAGGTTGCACTTACTATACAGGTTGAAGCCATCTGCATGAACTATAGCAGGAGAAAAGAGTGATATGCTCTTCACTTTGTCACTGTAAAGAAAAAAAAAACATACTTGAATACATTATATTCAGTGACTGAATAAATTGGTCACCTAAGATTTCACTTGGAAAGAAATTGTAAAAGAAAATAAGGGAATTACAAAAACAGGGTAAAACAGAAAAGGACTAAAAAATGCAGAGAAGTATCTTTAATGGGAGTAAACTGGTTGACAGTGTTTTTATTAGAACCTGACTATGTTCTGCAATAAGAATAATTTTAAGCAGTACAATATTTGAGAACATCGTCTACTCAATAGATTTCTATTTAAAGGCATTCTATTTCATGTTTACTTTTCTTTTTTTTTATTTAAAAAAAATAAAATTAAATGTATTATTTAAAATACATGAAGGCCAGTGAATATGGAAAGTTAAAGCTTATTCACTCTTATTCACTCTTACCTGTTGAGACAGGTATACAGGTGATTAAGACCTCGAGAGCGGACAAACCCCAGGTCTTCAAAAAACTGCAACACAACAAATTAGGCACGAGGTGCTAATAATGAATTAGAACAAGTTAATTTTACTGGTTTAGTTCACCTGACTTGCTTTATAATATATTTAGTAAAACTTACCCAACTCAGTCTTTCCCAAATCAACTGTCTTAATTTTTAATGATTCAACATTTAGCTAATAGCTGCATCATTTTGTAAACATGACTTATATTTTATATTTGATGGGCCTTAACAGTCTGTTAGTACAGCCAATTAAGAGTTATAAAGACAAGAAAGATCAGACCAGTGTTGGGATCAAATAGGGATGTGACTCTGAATCAAAAAATGGGTCATTGTGTGAACTATTCAAAATCCAGGTAATCTCAGTGTAGGAAGTTTACTGGAAAACTTTCTGGGTTCCACTGGACCTGCAAGTCACCATCATTACATGTCCACTGAAAAAGTTGCCAGTCCATATTTCAATGTAGATTATATCAATATTAAATTTCACAACTGACCAAGTGGCGAATACTAAATAAAAAATGGCTTAATGTTATTTCCTATAAAAAGTGTCTGTTATAGTATCCCTAGTCCTGAAAAAAAAAATTTTGGTAGTTGAATAGAAAAAGAACAGTTTCCGTAAGTTACCTGACATCCGGACCTGTAACTCTAGACAGATACCGGTCCATGAGAGTAGTTACCAGTATCTGACAGGGGAAGTAGGTGTAAATTTTGTACACTGGGTACTCTCGTGTTAATGTTAATTGGAATTTCCAGTAAAGCAATAAAAGCACTAGGAGATCACATACCTCCGCCAAGACTCAACATCTCCAATATTGCTTACGGGTGTCATGAGAAAAAATCCTAAAATATTTATAGATCCAGATGGTGATCCAGATCACCACCAAAAACTGCATCATCTGTTCCTTGTGCCTTTGTTAGAGTAAGAAATCTAAAATTCGCCACATATCTGAAATTCGCCACATGTGAAAATACTAATAAAATAAATGAATTGTGGTGAGATTTGTTGACTGTATAGTAAATTAAGGCTTTTTGAACTGAAAAATACCAATTTTTAGATAAAAACATCATTTTCTTCATAAAATTAACTAATGTTTTAGAGGTGGCGAATTTTAGATTCCTGGCGAATTTTAGATTTCTTACTCTAACATTTCCTGAAAATTTTATCAAAATCTGCCCATAATATTTCAAGTTATTTTGCAAACAGAGAGACAAATGCACAAAAACCTCCTTCATGGATGATGTAAACATATTTTTTGAAAGTAACAGTCAAATATCTGTAAAGTGGAATTATGTGACAAACAAAACTTTGGAAGAAAAATCTGAATTAAAACTAGATTGGGCCAACTCGGCGCCAACATATCCCCAGACAGGTCATCACTCACGCCACAGGTTTTGATCGGGAATTTTTTAAAACATAATTACCCATTATTATATGAACTTCAGCACATCAATCTACTCTGTTTATATCTTCCAAGGAAGATGGTGTATCCCCAGACGCCGAATACATAACTCAAATTATATTTTCAATCTTCCTGCAATGATAACTCTAAACCTATTTTCAAAGTATTTAAATGATTGATGATTGAATGTCCATTCTAAAATAATAATCCCAAAAGAGCATATCTGTTTCTATATTTGTTGACAAATAAAATATTATTTTTAACTCAACTCATCATACTTTTCAATCTTCCTTCAAAGTATTTAAATGATTGATGATTCAATGTCCATTCTAAAATTCATAATCCCAAAAGCGCATATCTGTTTCTATATTTGTTCACAAATAAAATATTATTTAAAAAAAAATTATTTATATTATTATTTTATTATATTATTTTTAGAATTTGCAAATTGTTTTCAGTTATTCATTTCCTCTATACCTATATATGTGGTCCATATATATGCAACCTAAATATGTGACACAATCTCAGTTCTGACTCCCCTTTGTGTTATATGTAATGAAGCCCACCACCTCCCACCCCCACCCCTCTCCCCTTCTCCACACCTCTCTCACTATTACACAAGATCTGCAACCCCATTGAGTTCTTTGTTTCTCATCTGATATCATTAAATACCTTTGTTTATTTAGTGTCACTCAATATAGCTGGAGGTCCCAGAGGTGGGTGGGGGGAATCCGGGTGGGGGATGCATAAATGGTAAACAAACAATCTATATAAAAGGGGTACTCAAATACAAAAAGAATTGAGAATTTTAAGTATGTGATTATCAACTGAAATGAGTTCATAACTGTAGGAGCTGTGTCAAAATTAACTGAGGCAAGTTGAATAAAACTGGGCTAGTTGAGGGTTAAAAATCCCCTACTTTTACTACATAAGGATATAATTTCATTAATATTGGGACTTAAAGCTCACTTAAAGTGTCCATTTTGTCTACTTGAATATGTTTAACCAGTTTCATTTTAAAAAGTTAAAAACTCAGCAAGCAGAGGTATAACACACAAAAATAAGTTCTTAAAAGACTAAGATAGCCATAACATTATTAATATTCAAAATTTAAATAGACAGGCATTTCCTTTTAAAAATTCAAAGATTTCAGCTCTATAACCCACATAGTTTGACAGTTACTGGGCTTTAAAGTGGCATAATGTCCATAAATTGGGTTTCTGTGGGCATTTTACAATTGTTAAAGAGACCTTAGCAATTAAACAACAGATCTGAAACTTTTTGGGGGACATACATAACAAACAAAAATTATATATAATACAGTTTAAGACTTGTCACACTAAGCATTTCCAAATAACAGGGCAAAATACGGAAAAAATGTCCAAAAAGGCACTTGGGCGAGTGTCTATGGCCCTCATACACAGGTTAAATGTCTACTAAAAACCTTGATTTTCGGCATATGTAAAAAGGACATAATAATGCATTCCCAGATGGGATTTCAGCTCCATCAATCACATAGTTTAACAGTCACAGGGCTTAAAGGTGGTTAAAAAGTCCAAATATTGGGTCTCTGTGGGCCTTTTAGAGATCTCGATGTGGCTTTCAAATTAAAGCTTCAGACTTAAAATTTGTTACATACTAAGATTACACATAGAATATGTATCTAATAAAGTTTGAAACTTCTCAGACTTACCATTTCCAAGTTACAGAGCAAAATATGTGAAAAATGTCTTAAAAGGGTCACTCAGGTGGGTGTTTAAGGTCCTCATACACAGGTTAAATGTCTACTTGAAGCCTTGATTTTTGGCACATGTAAAAAGAACATAATAATGTATTCCCAGATGAGATTTCAGCTCTATCAGTCACATAGTTTAACAGTCACAGGCCTTAAAATTGGCAAAAAGTCCAAATACTGGGTCTTTATGGGGCCTTCTAGAGACCTAAATGTGGCCTTCAAATTAAAGCCTCAGACTTAAAATTTGTCACATACTAAGATTACACATAGAATATGCATCTAATAGAGTTTGAAACTTCTTAGACTTACCATTTCCAAGTTACAGGGCAAAATATGTGAAAAATGTCTAAAAATGGTCACTCGGGTGGGGATTTATGGTCCTCATACACAGGTTAAATGTCTTCTTAAAGCCTTAATTTTTGGCACATATATAAATAACATACTAATATCTTCCCAGATAGGATTTGAGCTCTATCAGTCACATAGTTTGACAGTCACAGGGCTTAAAAGTAGCAAAAAGTCCAAATATTGGGTCTTTGGGAGCCTTTTAGAGACCTCAATTTGACCTTCAAAATTAAAGCTTCAGACTTAAAATCTGTTACATACTAAGATTACACACAGAATATATATCTAATACAGTTTGAAACTTCTCAGACTTACCATTTCCAAGTTACAGGGAAAAAGATGTGAAAAATGTCTTATAAGGGTCACTCGGGTGGGTGTTTATGGTCCTGATACACAGGTTAACTGTCTATTAAAGGCCTAAATGTTGGGGCACATATAAGAAAACACATAGATATATTCCCAGATGATATTTAACTTAGATGAGAGACATAGTTTGAAAGCTACAGTGCTTGAAAGTGGCAAAAAGTGCATAAATTGGGTCTCTGTGGGCACTTTTGAGACCTTAAGTCGACCCCTTTGGGTAAACCTACAGCCCTAAAATTTTCTACAGACAAGGATTACATATCAAAGTTATACCTAGCGCAGTTTGAGACTCATCAAAATTACCACTTCCAAATTATAGGGCAAAATATGTGAAAAGTATAGCAAAAAATCCCCAAGTGGGGGTATTTATGGGCCTCAAACACAATTTTCTCCTCAACTTAAAGTCGTGATTTTCGGCACATGTACTAAGAACATATTAATGTGTTGTCAGGTAAAATTTCAGCCAGCTGAGCATCATAGTTTGTGACCTACAGGGCTCTAAGTGGCCAAAAGTCCAATTTCTGACCTTAAGGTGGCCATAAGTTCTTTTTTACTGGGAGTTTAAGGTCACCTTAAAATAGGGATCTTCCTTTGGGCACCCTTAACATGTGTACCAAGTTTGAAAAAAAAATATTAATTTGTTTTTGAGTTATCGCGTCCACAAGGAAATTTCTACGGCGGCGGCGGCGGCGGCGGCGGCGGCGGCGGCGGCGCGACGGACCTGAATCCAATATATCCCCGACTTTCGTCTGGGGATATAATAAAGATTCATCCATGGTATTTATAGAAAGAGGCAATATTATATTAGTTTTATCGATACTTGGTTTGATAGTTTTGCAAAGTTTCTCAAAAGTCTGTGTGCTTTCCAGAACCCTGGTACTCTGTCACAGCCCTGGCATCAATTTTAATATTTCAACTGGATGGCGCTGACTCGACGCCAACATATCCCCAGACAAGCTATCTGTCATGTCCCAGGCATTCACTGGTTGTATTTTGTATCTCCACATAATGATCAGATTGATTCTTTCTTAGTGTATTTACATGGTTTACTGTACATTCTACAATAGAAGCAAAAAAAAAAAAAATTGTAGGGACTGTATGTGTTTAATATCTTAGTGGAGACGTGGAGATATCTAGTACAGTCTGATGTTAGTTATTACTATTTTGAATTACTATTTTGAATTTACAATTCAAAATATATGGAAAATGTAAAAACAGCATCAGAGATGCCCGTACCCTACAGCCTAGGGAAATATTTTTAACTTTTAACACCATGAGATATAGAAGTACTGTATCAGTACAAAGTTCAGGATACTTTCACAGCACTGTCAGTTATATAAAGGTCCAAACAATGTTTAAATAGAGAAAATAATGTCTAAGAGAAAGATAATGCATGTAAAGATGAAGTATTAAAACAAGACAATTCAATAACAAGATGACAACATTAATCAGTGAACTGAACATTACAACATGCTTTATCTACATCTCGGATGGCCGAATTATGGTTTGGATGTTTTGAATATTACCATGCAATGACATGCCTACAGAAGTGGTAATACATTCAATGAATGCTTATGTGTGGTGTTGGAGCAAAATCTGTGGCTCACTTGATGAAATTCCATATGTTACAATGGGAAGTTGTAAAAGTAAAATTCTTAATGAATTCTAATATGACTTTAACAGTGCTTAATCTGCATCAAAAGACAGACCCAAAGGTGCAACAAGATTTTGTAGGTCAAGGTCACTACGGCAAGGTCAAATCAAGGTCACACCATGACGTTGCACACCTACACCCCCTAACCAATGTCCCTACCATGTATCAACTTCCTACACCTTACAGTTTCTGAGATATAGCCCGGACAAGATTTTATAGGTCAAGGTCACTACAGCAAGGTCAAATCAAGGTCAGACCATGACGTTGCACACCTACACGCCCTAACCAATGTCCCTACCAAGTATCAACTTCCTACACCTTACAGTTTCCGAGATATAGCCCGGACAAGATTTTATAGGTCAGGGTCACTACAGCAAGGTTAAAGGTCAAATCAAGATCAGGCCATGACGTTGCACACCTACACCCCCTAACCAATGTCCCTACCAAATATCAACTTCCTACACCTTACAGTTTCCGAGATTTAGCCCAGACAATTTTTTTTTTTTTTTTTTTTTTTTTTTTTTTTAGCCCAGACAATTGCTCAACTACATCCTCTACCATGTATCAACTTCCTACACCTTACGGTTTCCGAGATATAGCCCAGATAAGATTTTCAAACTCATGGTCACTACGGCAAGGTCAAAGGTCAAATCAAGGTCAGCCCATGACGTTGCACACCTACACATCCTAACCAATGTCCCTACAAAGTATCAACTCCCTACACCTTACAGTTTCTGAGATACAGCCCAGACAAACTTTTTCCCGCCGCCCGCCCGCCTGCCCGCCCGTGGGGTAAAAACCAGACCCTGGGTGGGTCTTTATGTACCTCATACACAGTTTTGATAGGTAAGATATCAGGTGGGTGAGTCAATAATGAATATACATGTAGTTTGCAAGGTTCAGGGCTTAAAGTGACAAAAAGTGCATAAAATTGGTCCTTATGAACATTCTTTTAAACATAAAGGTGATCTTAAAATTTAAACTACGGAGCTAAAATTTTCCACAGACAAAGATGAAAAATTTTATTTAATTCAGTGTGAGACTGGTCAGACTTTCCATTTCCTTGCTACAAGGTACAATTTGAAAAAAACCCAGTCTTTTGGGTGCGGTCTTTATAAGCATCAAACATGGTTTAAATGTTAACTTGAGGCTTCAGTTTTGGCATATGGAAAAAGAATATATTAACATATTATCAGATATTAGTTGGATGAGGGGCATAGTGTGAAAACTATAGGACTATAGGGTATTTTAATGACCTTAAGGTGGCCTTACAATTAAAACTACCAACCTGAAATTTTTTACAAAGATCACATAGAGAACTTATATCTAATGCAGTTTAAGTCTGATCAGACTCGCTATTTTTAAGTTACAAGATAAATTAGACCCAGAACACATCTGTGGCCAGATGCAAGATATATCCACCGGAAAAGGCCAACTAACATGGTTTTGAAGATATACAGCATTTTTCAAGATGGCACCAAAATTAAGAAAATTCTAAATTATTCACAGGAATTAAATGGGTAGTCTTCATTATCCAGTGGGGCCAACATTTGCCCGAAGTTGCCCTATGTGTTACAATATTCAAGATAAATGATATTTTCCATTTCAACCAAAATTCAATATGGCGGCCGAAATTTGGAAAAGTATAGGTTGGTTTGATATCCCAAACCTCTAGGAGCAATAATAAGCAAGTCATAAGCACTTTTAAGTTTGGCTATCTTCATCTGACCTTGAAAGAGGTCCAAATGTCAAATCTGAACACATCAGAAGACTATTAGCCCATGATTTCCTTTTGGTTGCTTTCACATTGTAAAACTCTAGGACCAAGAATAAGGGAGTTATAAGCAGTTTTAAGTTTGGCTATCCTTGTATGAACTTGTATGGCCTAAGGCCAGATCTGAACACATCAGAAGATTCCTAGTCCATGATTTCCTATAGGTTGACTTCACATTGCAAACCTCTAGGACCAATAATAAGTGAGTTATAAGCACTTTTAAGTTTGTCGATCCCCATTTGACCTTGAAGGAGGGGCCCAATGCAAAATCTGACATCAGATGATTCCTAGCTCAAGATTTCTTATAGGTTGGTTTCACATTGTAAACCTTTAAGACCAATAATAAGCGAGTTATAAGCACTTTTAAATTTGGCTATCTTCATTTCACTTGAAAGAGGGGCAAAGGTCAAGTCTGAACACGTCAGACAATTCCTAGCCTATGATTCTGTATAGTTTGGCTTAACATTGCAAAACTCTAGGACCAAGAATAAGTGAGTTATAAGCACATTTAACTTTGGCTATCCTAATTTGACCTTGAAGGAGGGGCCCAAGGTCAAATCTGAACACATCATAAGATTCCCACCCCATAATTTCCTACAGGTTGGCTTTACATGCCAAACCTGTAAGACCTATAATAAGGGAGATACAGGCACTTTAAAATTTAAAGTCTGCTACATGGGGTACTTTAGCACTCCGTGGATGACCTTGAATTAAGTTCTTCAAGGTTAAATGTCTGCATGCTTGTAGAGGAAATACATATCTGTTAAACATATCACCTATGATGAGATTCAACCTTCTAGTTATGAGTACCAGACAGTAGAAAAAGTAGATAATTTTCAAAGAAATGTAAAAGGTGGCCATCTTGTTTTTCAGAATGAGGCTGATTTCAGTTAGTGAAGCTAGCAGTCTAGTTTTCCACTGGGAGTATTAATGTCGAAAATCTCTCTACACGCGGCGGCAGCGTAGCGAATGCTGAACATGGGTGTCCACAGGATGCATCCGGTGGATACAAATATATGAAAAGTGCAGACAACAGCCCATTGGGTGAGGTGGTTACGGGCCTCAAACAGTTAAATGTCAAGTTAAAGCCTTGAAGATGTAAAAGGAACATATTAATATACTCCCAGATGGAATTTTAGGTGAATGAACCACATAATTTTTTTGAGTTATAGGGCTTAAAATCTAAAAGTGGCAAAAAGTCCATAAATTGGGTCTCTTTGGTTATTTTAGACACCTTAAGGTGAGCTTAAAATTAAAGCCACAGGCCTCAATTTTTTCACAAAGATAACTGATAAAAGTTACATTTAGTACAGTTTGGAACTCTTCAGAGTTACCATTTCCCAATTACAGTGCAAAATATGTGAAAAATATAGAAAACTAGACCTACGCATCGGAGACCGAAGCAAATTTGTATCCACCGAAAAGACAACTCACCAAAGCCAGTGAACCACTGTTTGACCTTGAAGGGGGGGCCCAAGGTCAAATCTAACATCAGAAAATTCCTAGCCCAAGATTTCGTATGAGTTGGTTTCATTCTGTAAACTTCTAGGATCAATAATAAGCGAGTTATAAGCACTTTTAACTTTGGCTATCCTTGTTTGACCTTGAAGAAGGGGCTTAAGGTCAAATCCGACCACGCCAGAAGATTCCCAGCCCATGATTTTCTATAGGTTGGTTTACCATCCCAAACCTCTAGGACCAATAATAAGCTAAGTTATAAGCACTTTTAACTTTGGCTGTCCTCATTTGACCTTGAGGAAGGGGCCCAAGGTCAAATCCGACCACACCAGAAGATTCCCAGCCCATGATTTCCTATATGTTGGTTTACCATCCCAAACCTCTAGGACCAATAATAAGCGAGTTATAAGCACTTTTAACTTTGGCTATCCTCGTTTGACCTTGAAGGAGGGGCCCAAGATCAATTCCGTCCACACCAGAAGATTCCCAGCCAATGATTTCCTATATGCTGGTTTACCATCCCAAATCTCTAGGACCAATAATAAGTGAGTTATAAGCACTTTTAAGTTTGGCTATCCTCGTTTGACCTTGAAGGAGGGGTCCAAGGTCAATTCTGACAACATCAGAAGATTCGCAGCACATGATTTCCTATAGGTTGGTTTCACATTGCAAACCTCTAGGACCAATAATAAGGGAGATATAGGCACTTTTAAAGTCCGCTATGTGGGTTACTTCGGCACTCCGTGGATAACCTTGAATTAAGAGCTTCAAGGTCAAATGTGTGCAAGGTTGTAGAGGACATGTATATCTGTTATACATATCACCTATGAAGAGATTCAACCTTCTACCTATGAGAAACAGCCAGTAGAAAAATGCGATTATTTTCAAAGAAATACCTGTGGCGGCCATCTTGTTTTTCAGAATGAGGCTATTTTCCTTCCCAGAGAAGCTTACCCCCCAATGAAGATATCCTGCAAATTTGGTGAACCTAGCTGCTGTCGTTTTCCTCTTAGAGCGTTAACGCCGAAAATCTCTATATGCACGGCGGCGGCGGTGTAGCGAACGCTAAACCAAAGTATCCAACCAAAGATACAAAAATTCCCAGATTAGGGTCTTTATGGGCCTAATACACAATTATAACCTCAAAACAAATTCTTGATTTTTGGCACATGTGAGAAAAATATATTCGTGTGTTTCCAGATAAAATTTTAGCAAGATGAGCCATGTAGCTTTTGTCCTAGAGGGCATTGAGTGGCCAAAATTCAAATTTCTGACCTTAAGGTGGCCATAACTTCTTTATTTTTGTTAGTTTAAGGTCACCTTAAAATATGGTTCCTCCACTGACCCAGATACATGTGGGTGCCACGTTTGAATGAAATTCATGAAAGTTTTTTTGAATTATCGAAACCACAAGTCAAAACGTTTGTCGCCGGTGGCTGGAGCACCACCATGATGGACATGAAACCTGATTTTTGTCTGAAGATACAATAACAATATCAAAGTTCCATTTGACTTTCTACATAATTTGATATTGAAAAATCATTTCTTGATCATAAAATGCATTATTTTGCAACTAAAGTAATGCTTCATTTACCATAATGATTCAGTTAATGTGTACACATTTAAAAATCACTATAAAGTTTTAAAAATCACTATAAAGACATCAAATTATTTCAAAAAATAAACCTTGAATACACATAAAAATTAAGAATGGTAATGTTTAATGTTTGTACAATAATACAGATATTTATTGAGAAAATTACTCACTAATTTTTTATAAAATTATATTGAAACTGAAAGTCGCAAAATTGATATCTAAACTCACATATATTATCTATTGATATTAAAAATACATGTTACCATTACTACAAAAAAATTGCTTAGTAAGTCTGGATATAAATATTACCATTCAAAATTACCATTCAAATTTACATTCATTGTATTTAGCAAATCATTGAATATTTGGCATCTTAGTAAAGTGTATGCTATTAACCTGCTGTCTACACATAAATCAACATTCCTGCAGTTGTTCGCTACACTACTTTCAGATCGATTTTTCAATTAAGTACATGGCAATTAATGACAGGCAGGAATTGAAACTGCTGCAATAACAACACACAGAAAGCTAATTGACATAGCAAATGTGAAAGGAAAGGTTGGTTGAAAGATAATAATCTCTAGCATAGTGGTATTTTGTTAAGTTTATTACCTGAAATTGACAGCTGAAAAAATACACCAAATGACAATAGATTTGTACAACTGAAAAACAGGTACCGTATTTATCCGTACAAATGCCTCCTCCCTATTAATCGTCTCTTCCCCCCCCCTTCTGAACCTTTGCAAAGTACATATTTCGGAGTTTTACATCCCTCTCAACAGCCACCAGCCTTGCGATTACGGGATTCTGAAAAAAGATGTGTTTTAGTAGTTCCCCAATCGAATATCGCTTACGAGAAAGGAAAATCACATCAAAACACACATTGATCACAGATGCATTAAAATCTGTAAAAAACGAGATAAAAGTTTATAAATTCTTCAGATTTAAGATTTATTTTTAACATTTTAAGCTCTCCTGCCATTATACATGCTGGCAAGCGAGATCAAGGCTGATAATGTCCATTATCGTCCCTCGCCACTGGACTCGAGAGTTGATCATTTTTATCTATAATAAGAGCCCCCCTCTCCCCCCCCCCCCTTCCTCTTTTGAAAAATGCATCACCCCCGGGGCGTTTATATGGATAAATACGGTATCTGGTGTCTGCCTCTCAGCATTACCTTGCCCAATCTGGCAGCCAGGTGCTTTGTGTCTATGATCTGAGGGAAGAGTCTATGTAGTTCAGACTTGAAGGCACTGTAATCTGCAGGAAGAGGCTTGTGGAACTTCTCGTACATCATCACTAGGTCAGAGAAGTTGTTGTGGCCCAGGATCAGCTGGAACAGAGATTGCAGGAATAGTGATTAAGTCTTATAAATATCTGACACACCATTTTCAGTGCAGGCTTAGAGTAAGAAATCTAAAATTCGCCACATATCTGAAATTCGCCACATGTGAAAATACTAACAAAATAAATGAATTGTGGTGAGATTTGTTGACTGTATAGTAAATTAAGGCTTTTTGAACTGAAAAATACCAATTTTTGGACAAAAACATCATTTTCTTCATAAAATTAACTAAGATTTTAGAGGTGGCGAATTTTAGATTCCTGGCGAATTTTAGATTTCTTACTCTACAATGACAGGGACTCAAAAATTTTTCTTTTGTGTTCAACTTCTAACACTGTTGGATGTCCAGCTATTCCACACATATGGGGCTGAATGACTACATTCGATAGATTCGCTTATTGACTAAAAGCCCCAGTAACTGAATCATTAATAGTAGAAATAATAAAGTTAACAAGAGTTTACCAATTTCTCACATATCATGAAAATTTGATCAAAATCTCTCCATAAGTTTTTGAGCTATCTTTCTTTAAAAATTAAATTTCATGGATCCAGAAGATGTAGACAGTGAGCAGAATCACTCCCAAAATCTAATCACTTCTTCCTTTTACCATTTCGAACATATCCTGAAAATTTTATCAAAATCTGTCCATAAGTTTTTGAGTGATCTTGTTCACAAACAAACAGACGGACAGACAAACCCAGGCAAAAACATAACCTCCTTGGCGGAGGTAATGACAGGCTTGAAAGGTTGTTATGAACCAGAATTAACTGGATTAGATTGAATTATTGATTAAATTATTGGCTGAAGACTGACAGACTGAACTTCTGTGGATAACTGATATGTTTTAAGCAATTGCATATATTGCATTGGTTAGCTTAATGACTGACTGAATGATTTATTCAGTGTAACTGTATAAATATTTGGCAGAAACCAGTCTTTATTTTTCAAAACAAGTCTGGCCACTTCTAATTGCTCAGGATTCTGTGCTGTAAATCATCAGTAATCGAGTGAATGTGACCAATACTTACTTTTTTACTTTGTACCAAGGCTCTAAATACTTTTGTGAATCCAAGCATTTCTTGCATTAGTCTGTAAAAAATAGCAATAGAACTGACAATAATTTCAAAATACGGTACAGTGATTGGTCAAGATTCTGTGTTATAAATGTTTAGGTATTAGCAAGCTACTTGCCAAGATTATAACAGGGCTTAACCTAACATTCAAACCATAGCTCAGAACACAAGAGGAGAGTGCCCGTGAACGGGCACTGTGTCAGCTGACTGAATGTTTTTGATTTGTGATGGTGATAATGAGAGGAAAGCATAATTATCAGGCAAAGGGCTGTACAGAAATACAGTAAATGGTAACTGAACACATGTTCGAAAGATATTCCGAAGCTGACAGAAGAAAACGACAAAAAAGTTGTGCCCTGCAAATGGTATTATGAAATAAAGTACCAAGGTAATTGTTTAAGGGTAAAAAGTAGGTTAAAAATATTTAAAGAAATACTATAAATGCAATATCCTCGTTCCACCATGAAGAAGGGGTCCAAAGGTCAAATCTGACCATACCAAAAGATTCCCAGCCAAAGAATTTAGGATGGTTTACCATCCCAAACCTCTAGGACCAATAATAAGTGAGTTATAGGCACTTTTTAAGTTTGGCTATCCTTGTTTGACCTTGAAGGAGGGGGTCCAAGGTCAAATCCGACCACACAAAAAAATTCCCAGCCCATGATTTCCTGTAGCTTGTTTACCATCCCAAACTTGTAGGACCAATAATAAGCGAGTTCTAAGCAATTGTAAGTTTGACTATCCTCAACTGCCCTTGAAGGAGGGGTCCCAGGTCAAATCTGACCACACCAAAAGAATCCCAGCCCATGATTTCCTATATGTTGGTTTACCATCCCAAACCTCCAAGACCAATAATACGCGAGTTATAAGCACTTTAAGTTTGGCTATCTTCGTTTGACCTGGAAGGAGGGGGTCCAAGGTCAAATCCGACCACACAAAAAAATTCCCAGCCCATGATTTCCTGTAGCTTGTTTACCATCCCAAACTTGTAGGACCAATAATAAGCGAGTTCTAAGCAATTGTAAGTTTGGCTATCCTCAACTGCCCTTGAAGGAGGGGTCCCAGGTCAAATCCGACCACACCAAAAGATTCCCAGCCCATGATTTTCTATAGCTTGGTTTTCCATTCGAAACCTCTAGGACCAATAATAAGTGAGTTATAAGCACTTTTAAGTTTGGCTATCCTCATTTGACCTTGAAGGAGGGGTCCAAGGTGAAATCCGACCACACCAAAAAATTCCCAGCTCATGATTTTCTATAGGTTGGTTTTCATTCCAACCTCTGGGACCAATAATAAGCGAGTTATAAGCACTTTTATGTTTGGCTATCCTCATTTGACCTTGAAGGAGGGTTCCAAGGTCAAATCGGACCATATTAACAGATTCCCAGCCCATGATTTCCTACAGGTTGGATACAATGATTTACTCAACAGTGAGAACCTGAAAGAAGCTATTGCTCAGCTATCCCATGACATAGAGGTCTGCAATTTCACTATGTTATAGCTGACCAAAACGTCTGTGAATAACATATTTAACAAAATACTCTAAATGTAATAATTTTCAAGTTACAACTGATTTACTCAAGAGTGAGAACCTCAAAGTAACTATTACTCAGCTATGCAATGAGCTACATGTCTGAATTTTTGCTCTGTTATAGCTGACCTAAAAGTAGCTGAACAACATATTTAAGCAAAATACTGTAAATGCAATAGTTTTCAAGTTACAACCGATTTACTCAATAGTGAGAACCAGAAAATAGCTATTGCTCCGCTATGCCATGAGCTATAGGTCTGTAATTTCACTATGTTATAGCTAACCCAAAAGTAGGTGAACAATATATTTTAACAAAATACTCCAAATGCAATATTTTTCAAGTTATAGCTGATTTACTCAACAGTCAGTGCCTGAGAACAGCTATTGCTCAGTTGTGCCATGAGCTACAGGTCTGTAATTTCACTATGTTATAGCTGACCCAAAAGTAGCTGAATAACATATTTGCACAAATTTCTGTAAAAGCAATAGTTTTCCAATTACAACTGATTTACTCAACAGTGAGAACTTCAAAGTAGCTATTACTCAGCTATGCAATGAGCCACAGGTCTGGAACTTCACTATGTTATAGCTGACCCCAAAATAGGTGAATAACATATTGAAACAAAATACTCTAAATGCAATAGTTTTCAAGTTATAAGTGATTTACTCAACAGTGATAACCTAAAAGTAGCTATTACTCAGCTATGCCATGAGCTACAGGTCTGAAATTTTACTATGTTATAGCTGACCCAAAAGTAGCTGAATAACATATTTATACTAAATTCTCTAAATGCAATAGTTTTCAAATTACAAGTGATTTACTCAACATTGAGAACTTCAAAGTAGCTATTACTCAGCTATGCAATGAGTCACGGGTCTGGAACTTCACTATGTTATAGCTGACCCCAAAATAGGTGAATAACATATTGAAACAAAATACTCTAAATGCAATAATTTCCAAGTTATAAGCGATTTACTCAACAGTGATAACCTAAAAGTAGCTATTACTCAGCTATGCCATGAGCTCAGGTCTGAAATTTTATTATGTTATAGCTGACCCAAAAGTAGGTGAACAACATATTTAAGCAAAATACTGTAAATGCAATAGTTTTCAAGTTACAACTGATTTACTCAATAGTGATGACCTAAAAGTAGCTATTACTCAGCTATGCCATGAGCTACAGGTCTGAAATTTTACTATGTTATAGTTGACCCAAAAGTAGCTGAATAACATATTTATACTAAATTCTCTAAATGCAATATAGTTTTCCAATTACAACTGATTTACTCAATAGTGAGAACCTCAAAGTAGTTATTACTCAGCTATGCAATGAGCTACAGGTCTGAAATTTCACTATGTTATAGCTGACCCAAAAGTAGGTGAACAACATATTAAAGCAAAATACTGTAAATGCAATAGTTTTCAAGTTACAACTGATTTACTCAATAGTGATGACCTAAAAGTAGCTATTACTCAGCTATGCCATGAGCTACAGGTCTAAAATTTTACTATGTTATAGCTGACCCAAAAGTAGGTGAACAACATATTTAAGCAAAATACTGTAAATGCAATAGTTTTCAAGTTACAACTGATTTACTCAATAGTGATGACCTAAAAGTAGCTATTACTCAGCTATGCCATGAGCTACAGGTCTGAAATTTTACTATGTTATAGTTGACCCAAAAGTAGCTGAATAACATATTTATACTAAATTCTCTAAATGCAATAATTTTCCAATTACAACTGATTTACTCAATAGTGAGAACCTCAAAGTAGTTATTACTCAGCTATGCAATGAGCTACAGGTCTGAAATTTCACTATGTTATAGCTGACCCAAAAGTAGGTGAACAACATATTAAAGCAAAATACTGTAAATGCAATAGTTTTCAAGTTACAACTGATTTACTCAATAGTGATGACCTAAAAGTAGCTATTACTCAGCTATGCCATGAGCTACAGGTCTGAAATTTTACTATGTTATAGCTGACCCAAAAGTAGGTGAACAACATATTTAAGCAAAATACTGTAAATGCAATAGTTTTCAAGTTACAACTGATTTACTCAATAGTGATGACCTAAAAGTAGCTATTACTCAGCTATGCCATGAGCTACAGGTCTGAAATTTTACTATGTTATAGCTGACCCAAAAGTAGCTGAATTGAAAAATTTTGTTGTAATTTTAATTTTTATTAGATAAATACTTACCATTTCCTGACCATTGCTATATGTTGGTGCCATCCAACTCACTGGCCAACGTTGAGAAACGTTTTAAGAAACCTTAAGAGGCCAGTGAGTGAGTGTGAACTAGCATGTCCCCCTAGTGGTCATGTGACCACGCTAGTAAACAACCTTCATTATTTTTGTTGCAGAAAATACTCCCCTAGTACTGAATCTGCGGGGAGGTAGGGGGGGACTATCCTGGTCAGGAAATGGTAAGTATTTATCTAATAAAAATTAAAATTACAACAAAATTTTTCAATTTTATTGCGAAAAATACACTTACCATTTCCTGACCATTGCTGAATGCAGCCTTCATGGAAGGAGGGCAGTACTAGAAATTAAAGACCCAGTACACCACTCTGCACAGCTATCATACACAGCACAAACCTATAGGCATTCAGATCCAAACTCACCTCCCAGATGAGGCAGTGGAACTGTTGAGCACTACAAAACAACACAGCCTTGTTGTTGTTGTTGTTGCTGTTGTAGGAAGGAAGTAATCATTACAGAGACTCACTACCTAGCCTACAACTAAAACATTATGAGAAGTTTACATTGAAATTTACATGCATACAACAACATATAAACTTCCAACAGTCACCACATACCATACAGATCCCCTAAATCATAGTATGTAGTTGAAGTTCTCACAAACTGACAGTTATTGCCACAGTTGAATGGTGTATCTAGACAAACATCCAACACCCACATAGGTGACACAAATATTGGAAGTGTCATCAGCATATTGTGTAATTCCAAGCCTGAATGAAGTCAACAATTCTGCCTAATAAATACAGATAGTATGACAGACATACAGATACAAATGCATACTAAAGTATCAAAATAAGTATCACACATATACTTATAAGATAACAAACTGTAGGACACAATATCAAAGTCTGACCACAAGCAAACCAAGCAGGTGAGACTGAAAATTGGTAAAAAAGTTATGGTTTCCAGTAACAGAAATCTGAAAATTCATATACCGAAACACTACCCTAAAACCTAAAGATTCTTGCTTTGACTCACTGCTGTTGAGAGTCAGAATTTGACTTCTCCTCAGTCAAAAAGCTAATCTGCCTACAGCAAGATAAGATAGCTGACCTGAAAATATCTGCTGTAAAGCCTTCCTAACTAGGCACAGACAAGACATAATAATTCCTCATTGAATCCTTTGTCCCAAGTAAAAGTATTTCAAAACCTCACAAGACAAAGAGATCTATCTTGAGTAAAACTGCTGTCCCAGTGATTGAGAGCTGGCATATCGACCGGCTTAACTGAAGTAGGCCCATCCGAAGCCAACTGATTCTTGGGTAATAAATGGCCAGAGCCATTTGTGAGCAATACTCCTTTTAAGTAAGGGAAGACAATGCTAACAAAAATTACCCTTCTTCCTTTGCCTGATGCCAAAGTCAAAAGAAAGATCGTTATGAAAGTTAATAACCTCCAAGAAATCTTCCTCAAAAGGCTGTCTGGTGAGACCAAACAAGACCAGAGACAAAAGGTAAAGAAGGCTTAACCTATTGGCTACTGGATTGTCTCTAGAAACATGTCAACAATCTATACAACTGAAGAGTTCTGGAGACTTATTACCCTTCAAGTAAAGCAATCTACAATTGCTATTCTGTAACCAGCAATCGTAGATAGCTTTAGATTCTTTTCCTTAAAGAAATAGTTAAAGAAATTTGCTACATGTAGAAAAGCATTATCTGAGATGTTCACCACAAAGAAGCCTCAGATGGAGGTTTGTGGATAGATCTACCAGGTACCACAACCAAGAACATCCACCATGACCATCATGATTCAATCATGATGAATCTGCACCTGAAGGTGGTCATCTTCTAAATCACCTGAAGAATCCTTGGCTATCCTGGTGCAATCATGACGATTCTGCACCTGTAGGTGATCATCTTGAGTCACCTGAGGAATGAGAGCCACTGGAAGAAACACAAAGCTGTCCAGAACCTCCCAAGAAATGTGTAATGCATCTGTGCCCCAAGACCCACAGTCTAAGGCAAGGAAACACCTACACTGGAAGCTTAAGATTCAGGTTGTTGGATACCAATGGCATAATGATTGAACTCACCTACAAGGGAAGCCTTAAAAGGAATCTTTGTGGAACAGATCCACCAGATCCCAAAAATAAGACATCCCTAGCCACTCTGATGCAATCAAAATGATTGTGCACCAAATCTTGAAGTAGCCCCTCTTAATAGCTACAAAAAGAATTTCTTGCCTTTCCTGAGATCTTTTGTCTTATCAAGATAACCTCTCAAGGCTCTCACTGGACAAAGAAACCTATCTTGCACCAAAGCATGATCTAAAGAAGGTTCCAAAGCAGGAATGACTACAGGTTGAAAAACCAAAGGAGCCTTAGAAGCCAAATGATTCACCTGCATCACCTGAAGAATCAAGGTCACAGGACCAAACAAACTGTCCAGTCCATCCCAAGAAAAGTTGAAAAAGACAAGCTTGTGGTTCAACTAATTGCAAAACAAATCCATCATTGGTGATTGTAATCAAAGACAAATTTGATTGAACACCTGAATCAGAATAGAAGATTCAAAAGTCATCCAAAAACACATTCAATTTGAATCATCTTGACTCTCACGTACAAAGAATTTGTTGGAATATTGTATACCCTGGGAAGAGATATGCCTGAATCTGAACCCATGGTATTCGTCCAAGGAAGATTCTTCAGATAAGGAAACACATTCCTGAAAGTGGGTACCTCCCTACCTGTTCAGATAGGAAACCACTGAAGAAATATCTGGGGAAATCAACAGATTCAGAATCCGAATCAGACCTCCAAATGATTCTAAAGGTAGTAGCCCGGTAATGTGGAGTCTTGACCCCTCATGATACAACAGACCACTGGCTGTTTGATGCCAGAATTGTGCATCCCAACCCTGAAAGAAAGCATCTAATAACAGAAGGAGATTGTGCTCCTTCTGATGAAGTAATGGGAGCTCCTGCAAATTTGAAAAGTCGTTCCACCACTGAAGATGATCCCTGAGAACCTGAGAACAGAAAAACTGGTACATTATCTGTGTATTATGTGTGGTATCTGTGGTACATTAGCAGATAGCCTTGGGGTTACCTGATAAACAAATGACCCAATGGCACTGTTTTCTCCTATGAAGACATACCGCCACCAAAGAAATGGCTTCCTTAGAAACCATTAGCCGGAGAAGATGCTTTGCTATGAGTAAAGATGTACCCTAAGGTGGAATCTGCAATCCAAACTAAAAATCCTGGTGCTTTAGCCAAAAAGTTTTTTTTTTTTTTTTTTTTTTATAAGCTGGCGACACCCAATGCCTTCTACTGCAGCCATCAGGTTCACTATCCGTTGATATAATAGTAAAGTCGCAAATAAACCATTTCCAAGAGCAAGGCAATGAAATTGTGTATATAGTGGTAAATCAAGATGCGTTCTTATAGATCCCACAGACTCACCATGTACTAACACAGCAAACAGGCTGTGAACCGGTGTGAATTGTCATCAACACTGAAGTGAGGTTAAAATTCGCGTGAATCCGGCTACGAAAGAATGCAACTGCAAGGAAACGTGAACATACCTCCATTCACTTACTAGAAACAAAGGCGAATATTGTAACATTGTGAAATTAAGGTACATGTAAAAGCTTATTTACCTGACCTCAACTATTAGTGGTAGCCATCTCCTCCCAGCTTATCACAACCGATAAACTGTAAAATTGCAGCGATATCACCATCTTACTGGTGTTATCGCCCTTTTGTCGATCATTTCATAAACAGCTTTTATGAAAACTGTTGTCTCTCGCATTTTATATATATATTTTTAAAAGACATGTCCACAACTGCTTTAGGAAAATGGCTAAGTACTCCTTCCTGCTACTCTCGCTTCTGTGAAAGTAAAGTATGGTTGAAAAATTATCCTCTTACTATCTTAAGATGTAAGGTGCAGAATATCTTCCAATACTGGACAAATATACCACCTAAAGATTAGTCCTAACACCTCGAAGTCCTACAGAGGAGAGTTTTGAAACAGTATAAGAGGATTAATTATCATAATAGGGACAAAAATAACTGCCCTGGGGCACTTATCCCAATACTAGCCATGTGTAGGAGTTTGCTCCTTCCTAGACATAAGAATCACTATACACCCAAGATCACAAAATGAAGTTTCCCTGGGCATCTTGACCATGTGTCCAACAGGAAAAAGTCATTAAGAGTGAAAAATGCACTTCTTATTCTACCAAAATCATCTAAGAGATAAGATGGAGAAAAGTAAGACTTGTAACACTGCACAAAAAACATACAGGATCATTGAGGACTGTAATTGCAATTACTGTACACACAGTCCAAAGCATTACTAGACATTCTATGAGATCCTGTTAATCCTTAAATTCTTGAAGACCTCCTGCTAGATAACTCCAAATTATTATGTTGACATGATTATGCTGCAAGTAAACAGAGAACCTGTACTCTTGAACAAAATCTCACAATGGGTACATATAGGTTTTATGTACCGGTGCCGGTTTCCAGCAGAAACCCTGCATTACACCACAGAATGAAAAGCTAACTTCTGAGATGAAATACAACTCCGGTCATCTGACAACCCGATTTCAGACCTTTTGGGAGGTATGGAAACTCGATTGTCTTCGGATGACGTCATGCAGGTATTTTCCTCCGTGAAAGTTCCGACTGAACTTCACCGGAAAAATTTATTGCAGAGAAAGCCCAGACCTGTACTCGGAACTTCTCCACGATAATGCCTCCAACGGAAAATTAAGATGTCTGCCTCCATGGGGAATTCCTTCTTGTCGTTCTATTCGACTGAGACGTACGTAGTGAAGAAATGCTTCCAAACGACTTTCTATTAGAACCCGACGTATGATCAGGTTTTATAACAGTCGAATATTCTGTTTTTCATGGCGACTTCCTTGGTTGCCTAGCAACCTGTAAACTGTCCCTGCCGGAGCTAGTAAGACTGCCGACAGTTTCAGTGTTTTAATTATTGTAGCAATTGTAGATCTTCAATCTAGTGGAAAAAATTGCATAAAAATAAAAGAACTTGTCCCATTCTCGTGTAACACATGCCTTTTGAAGAATAAATTGTATTCTGAATTGAAGAAACAATGCCGCCATCTTACAAATAGTCTTCCTCAATCCGCCATAAAATGGCCACAAAAGCACTTTTCCTCTGTGCTTTTTTTTTAAAATTTTGTCCTGAGAAGACATTGTCAACACAGATGTCTAACCACAGAACTCAAAAAACCACAAGAAGTCCATAAAACTTAACAAAAATCCGAATTGAAAATAACACATCCACACTCTAGGATGGCCAACAAAAATAATGAAGGTTGTTTACTAGCGTGGTCACATGACCACTAGGGGGACATGCTAGTTCACACTCACTCACTGGCCTCTTAAGGTTTCTTAAAACGTTTCTCAACGTTGGCCAGTGAGTTGGATGGCACCAACATATAGCAATGGTCAGGAAATGGTAAGTGTATTTTTCGCAATAAAATAACATATTTATACGAAATTCTCTAAATGCAATAGTTTTCCAATTACAACTGATTTACTCAATAGTGAGAACTTCAAAGTAGCTATTACTCAGCTATGCAATGAGCCACAGATCTGAAACTTCACTATGTTATAGCTGATCCCAAAATAGGTGAATAACATATTGAAACAAAATACTCTAAATGCAATAGTTTCCAAGTTATAAGCGATTTACTCAACAGTGATAACCTAAAAGTAGCTATTACTCAGCTATGCCATGAGCTACAGGTCTGAAATTTTACTATGTTATAGCTGACCCAAAAGTAGCTGAATAACATATTTATACGAAATTCTCTAAATGCAATAGTTTTGAAGTTATAAGCAATTTACTCAACAGTGATAACGTAAAAGTAGCTATTACTCAGCTATGCCATGAGCTACAGGTCTAAAATTTTACTATGTTATAGCTGACCCAAAAGTAGCTGAATAACATATTTATACGAAATTCTCTAAATGCAATAGTTTTTAAGTTACAAGTGATTCTACTCATGATGGAAGTTACTGAAAAGCCCAAAAGTAGCTATTACTCACTTAGCTATTGAGACAGGCACCCAACTTACTCACCATATTGTAGCTATGAAAAAAGTAGCTGAATAACATATTTTAACAAAATGCTCTAGATGCAACAGTTTTCAAGTTATAAATGATTTTGTGCATGATTTCATGAATGTTAATGCATTAAAAATTATTAAAAAAATTTATTAAAAAAATAGTAAGAGAGATCCAGGTCTCATACTCACACAAGAGAATCTACCTCTGGCCTAGTACATATATGCAAGATATGAGAGAAATCCCTGCAATAGTCACTGAGAAAATTGTGATTAAGTGTTGAAATTTTCACACTTTTGGTGGGGGTACCCCCCTTGTAATGTCTCTAGCAAACAGACGAACAGACAGATTTGCATGCCTTGAACAATTTTTCATCCTCGATAGATAAGGTATCTTTTAAAAAAAACAGCACGTCTCTAGGCCTTGTAGTTTTGGAGGAGAAGTTGTTCACGCGGACGCGTACGCGTACGCCCACGCCGCAGAGTGACGACATAATGCCAGCTGACTGACAAGTCAGCTGACATAAAAATCAATGCACAGTAAAATCTCCATTATGAATCCTTGTATTCTCCAAATAGTTGAATTTATAAACTCACATCTACTCTGCTTACACATTGGATATTGATATTGTTTTAAACTAAAATACCTCTTTTATTACTCGATCCTTCTATTATCTGAATTTAATATAGAGGTTTCACTCAATGCTTACATTAATTTTTTCTTATTTAATTTCACATGCTGTTCAAACAATTCCAAAATAAATACCTTAAACATAACATAAAAATATTCCAGCCTGCAAACATTGGAAACAATGAGCTTGAAGCAAGTGCTAAATTAAGACAATAACCAATACAGATATCAATAAAAGAGATAGGTGAAAATATATCATGGCTACTTGTCAAAAAGTGGGGATCCCCACAAAAGAATAGCACTAACTTGGCCACCAGAGGGAAACAGGAAATTAGACTGATTGATAGGAACACAAAAGGAGAATAACAGAGAAGAAATACAATGAGATGAATAAGCTGGAAGGCTGCTGAGAATATAGCAGCAGACAGTGCAACAGTAAAGAGATCTATAGTCTGCCTTATATTCCATTTGGAATGATAAGGATAGCTATGTAGGCACCAGGTAGGTTTCCAATTTTTAAATATTAGTTCATATATACTAAAATACTAAAATACCAGGAATACCAAGCAAACCAGGACAAACAGCATTCGAGACCATGAGAAATAGAAAAGGTGAAAGAGTGCAAAGATAAGGAGTCTTTCAGAACAGTGTAGGTAATGTGAAGGTGCAGACAAAACAACACCCAAGAAAGAGAAAATGTATGTAAAGACAAAGCATCAAAAACAAGACAATTTACAACATTAATTTTTGTAAACTTAAAGTTATGAAGCTGTAAAATTTATCAATCGATCTATTTATTAAGTGAAATAGTACAATTAGGTACATACAATAATCATATAAGTCCATATAATAATCAGTTATGGCAATCCAATTTTCTTTTTGAGAGGAAAAAAGGTCTCTAATATGGCAGTAGATAGAACGCTATGGCAGAGCCAAATTAACTGCCACAATAAGGTAACACAATATAACATTGTACAGCTACAACTTCCAACAAATATACATGCCACATAACAACTTCTACACTTATGGCTTCTGATATATAGCTTGGACAAGATTTTAAATGTCACGGTCACTAAGGAAAGGCCAAAGTTCTCAATCTTATCCATTGCACACCCCTCCACAACCAATACCCATGTCAAATGTCAACTTCATACACCTTACAGTTTCCAGCAAAGTCCAAGATCAAATCAAAGATATTACATTCCTACAACTCCAAACCAATATCTCTGTCCACTGTCAACTTCCTGTTGGCTGTGGGGGTAAAAACGTTTCAACAGTTTCTTATATGATGGTCCAAAACTTTGGAATGATATGTCTCTTAATACTGGATGTCCCACATCCCTTACCTGTTACCAAGAAATGCTTAACAACATTTATTTAACAAAACTTTCCCATATTTATCGCCCATGCTGCCTGGTAACTTTGCAGTTTATGAGACATACTTGGTTCCCTGGCATCTCAATAGCATGACTATATGATTCTACAGATAAAACTGGATTGTGCAGACTAGATGCCAACTGTCACAGTGTTAAGATGAGGAGTGGTGAAAGATGCACGATGTTTACTTTCCACTTTATTAAATAAAGTTTCGCAAGGGTAATATATATTTAGGTTAGCATAATCAATAACAATTTACATAGTAATCACATATATTTCGGGTAAATCATCAATACACACAGCAGAGCCACAAGCACTCACACCAACACACAACACACCAATGCAGCGATATCACACATATTCAACAACCTGTAAATTATTTATGTACAAATAATAAATCAAATGCTAATATGTGTTTTAAATGTCCATAATGTCAATATTTATCATGTTCATATATTGTATATGCAATGTTTCATATTATAAAAATGTTCTTCAAAATTTCATCAATAAATTAGTGTCCATCATAATCTTCATCAAGTCCATCAGGTCCACTTCAATAATCTCCATCAACCATATCAACCATATCAAGTACATCACATCAGCAACATTTCCATCAAATCATAGGGGGCCACGGTGGCAGAGTGGTAAACACTCTCGCCTCCCACCTCTGAGGCCGGGGTTCGATCCCCGTCAAGGCCCTATGTGGGAAAGCTGGTAGTTGCTTGCCGTTGGTCGGCAGTTTACAGTACAGAACCCTAGCGAACACTATGTACTGGTTTCCTCTGCCCTTCCAACTACCCGTCGTGATATGACCTGTACAGTGTTGAAAGCGACGTAAAAAAACCCATCAAATCATAAGATATGTCATCAGTAAAGTAACAAGTTGATATGACCACATCATACATGACACAAGTTGAATATCAGCCAACATCAAGAATATTAAAAAAAAGAACAGCGGTGCCCACAACAGCAATACCAACAACAGCACTACCAAGAACAGCAATACCAAAAACCAGCACTGCTGCTGGTTCAGCACATGTGACAACTAGTCACATCAGAATAATAGCCTCTGTTTATGAACCTAATCAAAACACTTTCATGACCAACAATATTAAATTCACAATGACTTCATGCAAAATGTCAGAAGTTGAAGTTACCAAATGAAATCATAATGCACCAGAAAGAATTTTATAGCTGCATGACACCAACATATCTCCAGACAGGCCATCTCTCATGCCATAGGCATTCACTGGGTATTTTTGTAGCCCCCATTTTGTGTGGTTCACAATTATTATACTTTAGTTTTCATTTATTTTTATTTATTTAATTTTCTTTTGGTCAAACCATTTTTTCACATTTTTGGGGTCAATTTTAAAAGAAGTCCTCTGAGTAGATTGTTCATTGTTTAAAATATGTGAAAAATGTAAAAAAGAAACAGTCTAACTAGGGTCTTTATAGGCCTCATACACAATTTTAACCTTGAAGTCTTGATTTCTAGGAATATATGTAAGAATATATTAATTTGTTTACAGGTAAAATTTGAGCCAGATGAGCCACATAGTTTTGACCTAAAGGGCATTAAGTAGCCAAAAATCAAATTTCTGACTTTAGTGTGGACATAAATTCATTATTATTAGAAGTTTAAAAGTTTAATCTCGATTAAAAGCTCTGGAAATAGTTGAAAATCTCAAACTAAGGGACGCCTTTAGACTACTAAATCCAACAACTAAGAGATATACATGGAGAAGACGTAACCCTATAAAACAGGCAAGACTGGACTACTTTTTGGTTTCCGAAACCCTTACTGATTTACTGCAGGACTGTCATATAAAGCCAGGATATAGAAGTGATCACTCAAGAGTAGACATAGACATAATACTAGATACCTTTAAACAAGGCAAAGGTGTATGGAAGTTTAACTGTAGTCTGTTGACACACTCAGATTATGTAAAACTAATCAATGATGCCATTATGATGGTCAAGAAACAATATGCAGTCCCAGTGTATGATTTAGAAAACCTTGCTTCAGTGCCGGATACAGATATAAATTTTGTAATAACGGATGATGCTTTTCTAGAAACATTGTTATTAAAAATGAGAGGAGATACTATTAAATATGCCAGTAAACTTAAAAAAGAGCGACAAGCTAAAGAGCGGTACTTAATGGCAGAAATAGACCAACTAGAAAAAAATGAATCTACCTGTAACGCAGAAGCTATAACACTAAAGAAAGAAGAACTCCAACATTTACGTGAATCCCAAATGCATGGTCAAATGATAAGATCTCGGGTCCAAAATCTTTCCCTTTATGAAAAGCCTACAAGAGAATTCTGTAATCTAGAAAAACTTAAATTTATTGAGAAGACAGTCAAAAAGATTATGCTTAACAACAACACAGTACTTACAAATCAAAAAGAAATACTAGATCAGATAAGAACGTTCTATGCACGACTGTATGAAAATAAAGAAAATGATTTAAAGGACTGCGACTGGGACACCTTGAATTACCAACAAAACAAGTTAAAATTAGACGACTCATTAAGTCTAGAGGGTCCATTAACTATTACAGAAATTGGTACAGCTTTAAAGGGAATGAAGCATAATAAAACACCAGGTATTGATGGTTTTCCGGCTGAATTCTATAAGATGTTTTGGGGTAAACTAAAGTATTTTGTTTTGAGAGCATTAAATTATTCCTTCCTAAAAGGGAACCTCCCATTAAGTCTAAGACAAACAATTATTAGTTGTCTTCCTAAAGGTAACAAACAACGTGATTTGTTAAAAAATTGGAGACCCATATCGCTATTAAGTGTTCTCTATAAAATAGCATCCTCAAGCATAGCAGCAAGACTTAAACCTCTACTTCCGAAACTGATTGATAAAGCACAAACAGGCTTTATCCAGGGACGTTTTATAGGGGAGGGAACACGACTAATTTATGATCTAATGAATTACACAGAACAAAGAGACATTGATGGGCTATTAATGCTTATAGACTTCGAAAAGGCTTTTGACTCAATTTCTTGGAAATTTCTATATGAAGTACTCAATTGTCTTGGTTTTGGTCCAGACTTTATCAAGTGGATTAAACTATTCAATAGCAACATAAAGGCAGCAGTCCTCCAATCAGGCTTCCTGTCAGAATTTATAAATATCGAGAGAGGTTGTAAACAAGGCGATCCGGTTGCACCATACTTGTTCATAATTTGTGCACAGATTCTTTTTGTTTTAATACATAATAATAGCAACATTAAAGGTGTGAAAGTAGGGTCCGAAGAATATAAAATCACACAATTTGCCGATGACACAACTATAATTTTGGATGGCTCAGAGAGATCCTTGCTGTCAGCTCTTAATACCATTGAAATATTTGGAACAATTTCTGGCCTAAAAATGAATACTAGCAAAACAAAATTAATTTGGATAGGAAGGAAAAAATATTCAAAAGATAAGATCAATACAAATTATAAATTAGAATGGGGTGCTACTGACTTTTCCTTTTTAGGAATAGAATTCAGTGTAGAAATAACCAAAATTCCAGAAATGAATTATTCAAAGGTGATAAGCAAAATTGAGAAACTATTGACTGGGTGGACAAAGAGATGCTTGACTCCCATTGGGAAGGTAACTGTTATCAAGAATCTAGCAATCTCAAAGTTGAACCATATAATAATGGCTTGTCCCTTGGGGAAGACAGAGTACATAAAGCAACTCGAGAGCAAATTTTATGCCTTTCTGTGGGGTGATAAACCTGACAGGGTAAAACGTAAAAATATAACACAGAGCTATCAAAAAGGAGGTCTCAAGATGATTAATATTGATTTTTTTGTAAAGGCCATGAAGTCTACTTGGATTAGAAGGTTAGCGATGTCTCAAAATTCACAATGGGCTACATTATTTCAAAACCAGTGTTGTTCGGTCAAAAGATTGCTTGACTATAGTCCCCAAGGGGCATACACAATAGTATCTAAAGCAAAAAACCAATTTTGGAACGAAGTTTTTGAAACATGGGACTTTATTTATAATGCCCTACCAATAACATCTGATAACACTTTGTTATCCCCGCTGTGGCATAACTCCAGAGTGAAAAAAAGGCTTTATAAAGAGGCATGGTACAAAAATGGAATTACTCTAGTTGGTGACTTGATCAGTAATAACACTGGAAAAGTAATGTCCATGATTGAGATTGAAAACATGTACAACTTCAAAATAAAAAATTTTCTTGATTACTTTGAAGTAAGAGATACCGTTAAAAAAATCATAGGAGAACTAGATCATGAAAGTAAACGGCTAGAAAGGCCGTGCATTCCCAATCATTTATCTTTCATAGTAAAGAAAAAAAAGGGCTGTAAAAACATATATAATATTATAAATAATGGGAACTGTGAAAACAAATACAGAAGCCAATGGAATCAAGACTTAAGTATAATAATTGACAATGCAACTTGGAGGAGAATTTTCTACTTATGTTTTAATACTATATTGGACAATAGATTAATTTGGTTCCAGTACAAATTGTTATACCGGATACTGGGAACAAATAAACTGCTGCACCAGATTGGCAGGTCAAAAAAAAATGCCTGTCGGGTATGTAACACAGATACTGAAACTATAATTCATTTATTCACAACATGTGAAGTAGCAAAGCAATTACGGGCAGATCTGAACAATTGGTTGGAAAGGGAAATAAATAAGCATTTGAGTCAAGCACCACTTGAAATCCTCCTAGGCCATTTAAAAAATGACAATCAATCCCTTCCTATCAACTCTCTAATTATGGCCACAAAATACTACATTTTTGTATGTGCTGTTAAATTGAAAACCCCAAGTCTTAACGAATTAATACTGAAATTAAAGACATGTTATCAAGAACAACTCTTACTGAGCATAAATGCGGGCAAAGAGGACGAGTTTAGAAAGAATTGGTTAGGTTTCAGCAAACCTTTTGAATCGGGTTCATGTTAACAGAAATATTAATCTAAGCCTTTTCTCATATACCTTAGCCACGTAGTACTTGTGTTTTCTTCCTTGGACAAACAAAGTAATTCGTACCAAGAAAAATCAATGGACAGTTATTGTTGTTATTTTGTATTGTATTTATCAATTAATATTGTTTACTATTGTACTTGTATTACTATGGAATAATAAAAAAAAAAAAAAAAAAAAAAAAAATTATTAGAAGTTTAAAGTCACCTTAAAATATTTTTTTCTCCAGACCCAAATACATGTGGATGCCAAGTTTGAATGAAATCATGAAAGCGTTTTCAAGTTATCAAGTCAAGTCAAAATGTACAGCGGCCACGGCAGCGTGATGGAGGTGAAACCAGTATATCCCCGACTTTCGTCGTTGGGGATATAATCATACTTTCTGCTCCTTAAATCCTACCTTTACCGAGATTAAGTGATATAAAAGGATGACTATATCACTGTGCTAATTTTAATGACCTAGTTTCACCTCTCTTCATGTTCCAGACGTTGCTCTGTTTCAAGGCTCCTGCGTTTATCTACTGTTACTTTGATAACCACTATGTTTTCATCTTTTTCCTCTGTCCAGATTTGAGAAAATCTGGCATGTAGTTCAGTATGTAAGATATAGGGATGGATGTCTGAAATGCACAAACAAATAATATTATTTTAACTAGATTTTGTAAATACAATTTCTTTAACTTTTTTTCTTGATGTTCAATCTCATAATATGTATATTTGTTAAAGATGTAAAATGGAAAAAAAAATATGGAACTGTTACAAACAAGTGAAAGAGTGTTACAACTGGAGTCTGTATTCAGTTTTGTTTGTTTTTTCCTAAGATTGGGACAGGTAGTAATTTTTGCTTTTATACTTGTCACCAATAATCTCCTCTCTTGCAAGCACTCTTAACAGGGTTAAAACATTTGAAAAAATTGGTTATAATCCTTGTAAATTAGTCGGAAAAGGATCTGATTGTGAATATCTACTAAAATTTTAAATTAAACATGAAAAAAAGAGTCTATTCATCTTAATTTTTCATTCCATAATATTTAACTTTTACAGTCTTTAATGAATGTTCTAGTTTTTCTGGCAAAATTCTTGTCAGAAATTCTAAATGTGACACACGATTCTCATTGGTTAAATGGTAAAAATGGACTAATTATACATCAGTATAAATGTCTGCCTAACAAATTGTTCAAAAGATAAATATGTAAAGTTAAATAAATATATATTTGGCCATTTATTGTATTTATATACTTATCCTTCAAAGTTATAAACTGTTACTCATACTATAATTCTGCATAAAGTTCACCCAGTAAAGAATTATTGCTCAAATAATTCAACTTACTGGATTGTAAGTATGCATGATGATAGAATGGCACAAGAAAAATATAACACACATTAACAAAAACTTACCACCATAGTCCTGTACTTCTGTTGTTTCCCCATCTTTAGCCTGAACTAGCCACTGAGCAACCTTAGAGCAGACACTCTGTAGTACTTCCTCATCTACATCTCTGAAAAATTATACAGAAGAAACAGCAGTACTGAACTACCTACAATTCAGTGGTCTCCGATGGCCTTGTGGTTAGGGTGTAAGACTTCAGAGCAGAAGGTTCAGGGTTCTGGGTCATGGACACAGTACCCTTTGATTTTTCAACAATTATCTACACCTTAGGATTCTTTCATGGTTTGAATTGTATATTTTATTATTTCAAGTGCATTTTGATTATGCAGAAAGAGTTTAAAATAGTTATCTTTATTGATTACTATAACAACATGAACTCAAATGCATACCTACTGAGTGACCAACAGACTAGCTAGCTCACTGATAGATTATAAGACAAGTTGATGAACAATTGATTGACTGTTCGATAGCCAAGTGATTGATTTACTGGCAGATTAATTCATGGAATAGAATTTTTTTTTTGAATGAACTACATTTCTATTTCAAATACACTTTATAAATTAAAAACACAATGGTCAGTTTCATAAACGAAACAAATCAGTAAAATAAGTACTTGAACTGTGTAAATAATTTTTCAAATTTTTAAGAAAGGTCTTGGTTTGGTAAATTAAGAAGTGAAAGCATTTGGTAACAATTTTGCTTATTCATTTGGCTCTCTATGTACCATATATGTGTGCAATTGTACCAACAACAAGAACATTTACTAGACATTGCGTCTTGATGCAGTGTATCCCTGGACGGGACATGGTTGAAGCGTGAATGTGTCGGGGTTGAACCTTTTTCCTGGAGCACCAGGTGAGGATTTTCCATAGTAGGGCACAAAGAAGGCCCGACCTACTGCCCCCCCCTCCTTAAATAGGCAACTACCATGGTGTTGTCCGTAGTTATGGTAGCAATAAGGTTCAAGCAGAGGTCTTGGAACTCATTTAGGGCCAAAAGACTGCCTTGGTTCCAGATACTTTATGTGTAACTTGCTTCTGGAAGGGACCAGGTTCCCCTTGCAGTGTGTTCCCCTAAGTGAGCACTCGCCCTTCTTGATGCATCTGTAAGGATTTGCAGAGCATATTTAATTAGGTGTAATGGTTGACCTTGAAGCACATTGTCATCCTACAACCACCATTTTAGATGGGGTGGAGTGAACTGGGATCACCTTTTCTAGTGAGTCTGGTACCCTTCAGCTGTTCTTCAAGTGCCACTGCATCGGCCTCACGTGGAAGCGACCTAGGTGGACTAGCTTCTGTATGGGTGTCAGTAACCCACACAACCCCACTGTGGAAAACATTAATAGCCATGTATGAGAACTGTGACCCCTGGTCTGATGAACAGATAAATTTACCATTGCTTGAGTTGTGAAAACCGGCAAATGGGTTATAATCTTGAGGGGACGGCTGAGTTTGGAAACTCAGGCCCCTGGTGTCAGCTGATAATGCTCACAGGCTGGGTAAAAGGCAAGCTGGGTGGCCAGTCTAGGAGGGTGGATCTCTATATCTCACTGGAACCCGCAAGTAGGCTGACCAGTCTGGTTGAGTTCGGCATCTCCCTGGGACCAGTAACGGGCTGGTGTGGGGTCTGATAAGATAAGACTGACAGGTAGCTGGACAAATCTTGTTGGGAAAGTCTTCTTATCTATAGTCACTTTTGACCAGTTAGGAGGTCCCGACAGTAGGCTGGCTGACTGGTGTGGTAGGTTCAGACAAGTCATCTCACCAAGACCAATGACTGGTATAAGAATTTCTCTGTAACCAATTTCCTCGGGCAGTAACTGGTTGGTCTGAGACGGCCACTTGGACCCTTAAAAGGCTACTGCTGGTCTGTTAGCCAGTTCTGTGGACCTGCCCAGTACCAGGGTCTAACCGGCTATAGGTGAAGCAATGCTCTGTAACCAGTTCCTGTTGGCTCCATAGTTCTGCAAAAACTCATGGGAGCTGGCAGAACTGGATGAATTAGACTACATCTCAGCAGGGGTAGGCTTATATGAATCAATTGCCTTCTTCCTGTCCATAACTGTGGAATCAGCCGATTTTCTCTCTAACCAACAACCTCTGTAACCAGTTAGTCTGGATACTGGTACTCAACCTCCAAAGCCATTTCCAATAGTTTCCAAGCAATATAGTTAGCAATAAGTGTGAAAATATCTCCAAAAATGGCCTCAGTCAGGTATTTTGGATGACCAGTGGATGACCTTCAATGAAGAGCTTTGAGGTCAAATTTCTGCATGCTGATAGAGGACATATATATGTATTATATATATCAACCACTGGATGATCAAACTTTCTGTATATGAGAGCTAGGCCAAAATGTGAAAAAATGGCCAAAATCTGACCTTTAAGAGGCCACCAGTGACCTTGAAATTGAAGGTCAAGGTCACAAAACAACAGTGTTCGTGGCATTGCCCATATATACCCACATACCAAATTTGAACGGTCTAACTAAAATATTTTTAAGTTATCGCGTCCAAAAGGAAATCTCTGCAGCGGCAGCGTGACCGTACTGAATCCTAAGTATCCCCAACTTTCGTCCGGGGATACAATAAGTAATTTAAGGGAAATGATAATTTCACTATTAACACAATAAGTGCCAGAAAACAACTTGAATGACATTATTTGTACAGTAGTTTCTCTCACATATCTCCGAAATAAAACTATTTCATTCTTAAACTCATACTTACCCTATGAAATTTATACTATCCGTATGTTTTATAAGGAAACAGCCTGACTCATGGAAATAGGCTACAACTTTCCTAAATCCATTCAAAAAAGCAACTGGAAGGTGTGGCTTTGCTATGGATGCACTTGGGTTGACGACTTTCTGTTTTTGGACTAAAGTGCATTGGACGGTTTTTATCAATTATGGGTTATATATATAAATGATTCTATTCTGTTAACCTTACTTTTTCTGAACAAAATCTATTTTAACCAACAAATTCTGAGTGACACTGAATTTAGTGAATTAATTGTCATTAGATTTCTTAATATTAATGGTGGTACATGTAACTTCATCTGTGCAAATTGTAACAAATTTTATTGTAATTTAACTTTTTACAAGTTAAATACTTACCTTATCCTCACAAGTGCTTGGTTTGGTTTTGTGGAGCAAAACGTATCGACCGACAAGTATTTTTTAAAAGAATTTTCTTGTCGGCAGGTGACCCCTTGTCTGCGCATGTCCGCGCATGCGCCGTACTCATTGTCGACAGGCAATTGTCGAGAGATCTTCATTGTATTTTTGGTCCCCAGCAAAACAAATTATGCGGGGAGGTAGGGTGGGTTTATCCTTGTGAGGATAAGGTAAGTATTTAACTTGTAAAAAGTTAAATTACAATAAAATTTGTTACATTTTATTGCGTAAAATAGCCTTACCTTATCCTCACAAGTGCTTGAATACAACCATAACAGGTGGAGGGTATTTGTTTTGGCCACACTGTTAGATGATTGTCAGACAAGGGGTCACCAAATAAAGCACTTGATAAGAGGATAAGATAAGCTTCCATTCGCCACATCTTAGGTTATATATATTACTTCTTCATCACAGATAAGTAATTTGCTAACCTCAACAAGAGATCCATGATGTGGTCGTCATTGTTGCTGCTGTTGCTGTTGTAGACAATTTTACAACAAATCATATAGCAGTATTAACCATCACCCGGTATTGGCCGGAGATGTCTGCATGACTCCCGAAACAAGATGTCATCTTCTGACAATGAGAATATCTCCAAGCAGGCAAACTGAACTGCATGAGCTGCAGATATGGGGCCATATGTAAGTCAGGAAAGACATATGTCAGTGACACAACACTTGTGTAACTGGAGAGAACATAACTATGTGAGTCATATCAATAACATGTAAAAATACACAAAAATTGACTACATGCCGAGGTGAATCCACAAGGCCCAATTTGTTCATGGACTGGTCATGGGATTGCCAAGCTACTTCTTCAAGTAGAATGTAGTAAAGAATTGTGGGTCTTCCAATAACAAGAGTTCCATATCTGCTCAGGTAAGACCCCACTCTTGAAAACTAAAGAGGCAGCCATGTATGTAATATGTGCCTCAATGTATAGATTCTGGGAATCAGAATTAAAGGACTGGCAATCTAATCATGCATCCAGATTGATCCAGGAAGAGATACCAGAACTCAAGATATCTCCATCAAGCCTTCCTTAAAAGATATGAGCAAGAGATGCTTCACCTCCTTGAAGTACTTGTACTGTCTTGATAGTAAGTAAGTACTGTAAGAGGGCAGAGTGTCACAACATCAGTCCAACGTCAGCTCAAGAAAGGTTTGTGAGCTGGAATGACCACTGGTTTGAGCCATCTGGAGCATCAGAAGCCAACTGGTTCTTGCTAAAAGGCAGGAGAAGGAGACTTTCCCTTTTCTCCAAGCAGTAGTCCTGTCCATGAAGGATGTAAGTGCTGTAGGAGGACAACGAAACATGTGTCCAGGCAATTTGAGTTCAGGAATGATCTAGAGCTGAAGTGACCACTGGAGCCAATCTAGACCAATTGAGGCTAATAGGTCCTTGCTGAAAAGGTAGGTAGGAGGGAGAAACTGTAACCTCCTTCCTATGAGGCTTGTGTCTGAAGGAGCCAAAGTCCCAGAATACACTTCCAATGGCATTGCAACAGTCTTGCAAGTCAAACTTTTTTAGACTGACCTCCTTTTAAAGGTTAATAAGGAGCCTTTTGTGAAAACCAACAGAAGCAAAGGCAAATCCCTTGATGCTGCACCTCTGTTAGCAGTGGGCTTCTCTCTATAACACTTGCAATAGGCCTATAAAGATGCAGGCTTTGGCTCAACTCCTGCACAAAAAAGTAAATGATCAGCTATGGCTGCTGCAAAGCCAACAATAGTGACAGGTTTCAGATTTTTGCAAGTAAATGGATCAAAAAATCTGGTATATTTGAGACCGTAGGCTCTGAGATGGCCACCTTATTCTGTGGGTACCAGAGCTCAAAATGGCCCATCATGACTCATACATTCCAAGATGAGGGTCCTTGAGATGCCCTAAATCTCTCTATCCCTTGCCCAGAGAATAATATAAGAGATTCTGAGTGGTGTTAAGGTGCCAAGCATGAAGGTGCCAATGCAACAGATTTAGATGGAATTTCTGACTGAATGGCTGTTTTTGAGACCAGTGAAGTAGCTGTAATGGAGGTTTGGTTGAATGACTCACCAGACAACAAAGCCAATGCATCATGGGCCACCAAGGGGCCACTACAATCATTTTGCACCTGGTGTTCACTTGTTCAATGACTTTTTGGAATAAGTGGTATAGGACCAAAGGCCTAGCAGTCCAGAACCTCCAACAAGATGTTTAATTCATCTATGTTCAGAGCATTTGCATCCGGGACTGGCAACATAGAAAGGAAGTTTGTGACTCATATTGGTGGCAAACATCTCTACCATTGGTACTTGACAAATTATGTAAATCAAATAAAATATTAAAGATGAAGACTCTCCTGTCTGTATTATTTCGTTCTTTGTGGAGAGGCTGTCATGACATCTAGGCAACCCTGAATATATCTGGCTCATATGAGAATATTTCAGGGATTGCAGTAGGCCAAGATGCAGCATACCTGCATAAAACACCTATTGTTGATTTGTGCCAAACTTGCACGTTGTCTAGAACCATAAAGGGAGTAAGAACCATTCTGTACATATTACTTTTGTCCCTTCTGTAGAGATCATTGAGTATGACATTTAAGTAATCCCAGAATATTTCTGTCTCTTAAGAGTATATTTCAAGGATTGTAGTAGGCCAGGATGCGTCAAACCTTTATCCCTTCTGGAGATATGTTGAGTATGACCTTTAAGCAACCAAGAATATGTCTGTTATGAGTATATTTTCAAGGATTGCAGTAGGCCAAGCTGCGCCAAACTAGGAGGTATACGCTCCCCCCCCGTTTTTTCAGATAACCGAACACAGTGGTGTTGTCTGATGCTATCAGAATTCTTTTGTGTGGAATTTGTCTTGAAGGCTTTTAAGGGCTGAACACACTGCCTTCAGCTGTATGACATTGAAATGTAATATATACATTTTTAACTGTCCAAAGCCACTAACTGTGATGCTTATAGATGGGATCATCAACCCTGGTTTAATGCATCTACGAAAATAATGGAATTGTGCACCTGTGTCTAGAAAAGGCATTCTATTTCCCATTTTTTGGCATGTTCCACCAGTGAATATGCTTTTTCAGAATGATTTGAAACAGGAATTCTCACAACTAGTGACTGAAGATATTGCCAGTTTTTTCTAGATACCACTGAAAGGCACACATACATAACTGACCCATTGGTATAGTCTTTTCCAAAAATGCTGGTATCCCTACCTGGGATATAAGCAACCTTGGGGTTGATTGTGATGAGATCGCCATGTGTTGAATAGATTCTCGGGTATTTAATTTATTCGAGGTAGAAAGAAATTTCCTGGTACCAAAATGCAGTGGTAACCTAGGAAATCGATATCACGAAGCCCAGTTGATGAATAATTGGATGAGTTCTTTGGTTTGAACCCAATACTGGTGTCTTCTACATACACTTAACAACCAGTGGTCCAGGTATATGGTGAACTCCTATTCCGTGAGACTGAAGAATGAGATTTGCCTCTTTATTACGCACATGATACTGTAGAGGGGTCGCTAACCCGAATTTCATAATGCTTTAAACTGATAGGTTTGACCGTGTACATTAAACTGAAGTAGATGTTGAGAGACCTGTGAATCGGTACATAAAAGAACGCATCTTTTGTAACCGAATTTTTAATAATTTCTGCTGTCTCCAGTTTAAGTGATGCGACAAGCAGGTATTTATTGACATAGTAAACGAACTTCACTCGTGGGCAGTGACCGTTGAAGTTGTAGATAGAAAACAATTCAGGACACTGAGATGTATCAGAGGTCGTCATTAGCCGAGTTTCTATACAAGAAATAAACTGCCATAGAAACCTGGAGTTCTGCAATTGTAGAGTGGATGAATTGCTTTCTTTTCAAGGATTTCCAGCAATATTTCAGCGGTATATTTACTGTAGCCATGTTTTCCTGTCTGACGTCATCGCTTTGCATTGTGGGTAGTACAGGCATTGGTGAATTCGATTGGGGAGTAATTCGACAACTCCGTCTCAAGATTCGCACAACTCTGGGACGGCAATGAAAATCTCCCATCACTGCCAGTAACTCTGCAAGAAGAGCCTCCATGGTGACTTGCATTAATGTAGCCACGTTCTTCTGTATCCCTCTGACCTGGTAAACTAGGCAGAGTGGTACGACGATCTTTTGTGGTTAGTAGGGGAAAATTACTGGACATAGCTCCTGTCCTGAATATACTGTGCAAAATACAGTGTAAAAGTTGGAAGCAAGGACTTCAACATATAATATAACAAAATCTCATCTAGCCAGTTTGATCTTCGTTGAGTTTGCAGAAGAATTAACTCAAAAGTCACAGAATTCTTTCCAATGGAGACATGGCCATAGGAAGGTTTTATTATCTAGTAAATAGTTATTGCAATTCTTCAACAGGGCTGAACAGACAAGCAGTGCACATACTGCCCCAAAGACGTCTGTTGGATCTTCATCCAAATTTACAGCAAGGAAGGTAATCTGTCTATATTTTCATGTCTGTAGTCGTTCTTTTGGAGGGAGACCTGTTACTGTACCAGAGTGGCGCTCCACCCACAGTAAAGAATCTACGACCTCCGTTGCAAAGACAACTGCATTCTTTCTTCTTTGTTTTCGAGCATACGCTAATACTCATGTTCTGCCATCAATAAAGGGACAATAAAGCAGTTTTCCACTGAAAACTACGGGAGCTCTTCTCTGCATACCTTTCCTCGACAAGGAGGTAGTTCCAGTCGAATAATGGGTGAGTACAGCCGAAGATATACACGTCTTCCACTGAAGACTTTACAGCAACATCTTCTTGCACATCTTATTCTGACCCTTTTCAGGACAAGGGAGGCAGAATTAGTGGTAGTACCAGTCGAATAATGGATAAATACAGGTAGGTGCACGCTTGCACGCTTCAAAACTTCATAGATCTTCGTCTGTAAATGGACGATAATAAAAGAAAATACGTGTTGCTCCCATATCGACCAAAAATATAATGAAGATCTCTCGACAATTGCCTGTCGACAATGAGTACGGCGCATGCGCGGACATGCGCAGACAAGGGGTCACCTGCCGACAAGAAAATTCTTTTAAAAAATACTTGTCGGTCGATACGTTTTGCTCCACAAAACCAAACCAAGCACTTGTGAGGATAAGGTAAGGCTATTTTACGCAATAAAAATATCTTTTTATATGCAATATATTAGTGCACAGTCTGGCTCATGTACACAGGTGTCTTCAAATCGCTAGTGGATGAACTACTGAAATTCATAAATTTCCTAAATCCCCCGAATACTGGATTCAATTTAGAATACAGCATTTCTTTAACACAATCAGGCAAAATTAAAACAGATTCGAATGCACCTTGAAGCTGGATGGGTTGTATACAAATGATGAAATGTATGGCTAATGCCCTAATGGTATGACAAACTGTATGGTAGCTGTAAAAAACTATGAAGGTCTACAGCATCCTTTAAATACATCTGCACTGTTAGAAAGGTGTTCTGGTTTTGTTCAAATGTCATTTCAGGACCACTCATTTTAGAAATGATTACACAACACTGGAAAATCTTACGACTCACCTGTCAATCAGTGCATACTCTTATATACAAGATTTAATTAAACACACCTTTTCTTGCCAAGGAATGGATCATGTGACTTGATTACTCTGCTCATTTCTATTTCCTGTTCATCATTCATGTGTGAGATACCATGGTACACAAACTAATTGAAAACACAAAATATAGCTTAGACTCTATTTAAATATGTGATGGCCTGCAACAATTTGATTTTGATTGGAGTGTATTTGGGTTTTATATAAATTTTAACACAATGTACAGGTCATACAATGACAGACAGTGTCTGTGGGTGGAGATAAGTAGTGCACACTAGCTTGCATACAGTTAATTCAGTAAAACAACCCTGATTGGCGCCAAAACAGCCACTGACTTGCCATTCAAGTCAGAGATTTGTACCCCCAACTACAGAGAGAGCAGATGAGTTTATTACAGCTATAACCTCTTCAGAAGTTTCTCTTTTCTGAGTGACTATAATTTTGTTTTGTACCAGGTTCCAATTACCTTATTACCCATGGGGTGACACATTATTGGGGAGGGGTTAATAGGGAGGGGTCGATTCTATGGATAAACACAGTGACTGAATTTAAGTCTAGCTTTTATTTTTACCAGAGCTGCCATATTGAATATCACATCTAGGACAATTGGAAAATATGATAAATTCTAAATGCTTGATTGTCTTTGGAAAGTCATCACAGTTGACTTTTTGAACTTTTTCTGGTTCTCACCTTGTTAAAGTCAAACTTGTGCTTCTGTAGGAAATCCAAACTGGAGGACTATATACAAAAAAACAACAAAAAAAAACATAGAATAATTTATTGTAACAACAAATACATAGTTTTGAAATTTAAGCTTATGACAAGCAGGGTACCCAGCAACCCATAAATTTGTCCAAATGTGTTATCATTGAAAATAACATTCTTATGAACACTTTTATCACTAGTTCCTTTTCAGTAAAAGACAAGGTCCATAATTGCCAACATATTCTCAGAATACTCCTTTTCTCATAAACGAATAAATTTTAAAGAAAAACGGTCGTAGATTTTTAAAATTTTTCATGTTTACCTTAAAAAATGTATTTTCAAAATAGCTTTCAAACAAATGAATCTTCCATCTTAATTAACAAATGTAATCCTTAAGAGGTGAATATACCGGTCCGATTTTACATCCGAATCCGTCATCCGACGTCCGAATCCGTAATCCAAAAAAAATTGACAACCAAAGAAATAGTGAGGCTGTATACACCTGGCCAATTTTATATCCGAATCGGCGGCCGTTTTTTAAAATTCGGACAGGGAGCAATTTTTTCGGATGACGGATGGCTCTGTGACATCAATATTCATTGATTTTTCCCTATTGTTGCATTTTTCTGAAGCTAGCCTTGTCTCCATTCAATATTGTTTACTTTTTGCACCACTACAAAATAGATTTCATTGGTTGTATTAGCAAAATGAGTACTGTATACTGTAAAATGTCTGGAACTATGGACAGTGATGATTTTGACATAAATATGATGTATTTTTACAATTATTAGAAAAGTAAATGTAAGGGAAAAACATAAACATAAGAGAAAGTGTTGGATACATGACATATTCAAGAAAAGAACCAACTATGGAGAATTCCATGGGTTAGTTAAGGAATTGGAATAAGATAATGATAGGTTTTTTTCAATATTTCTGAATGGGAAAGGAAGAATTTGAGGAGTTGTATCTTTTGACTGGAAAAGAACTACAGAAACAGGATACACACCTGAGAGAGAGTATCTCTCCTAAAGAGAGACTAGCATTAACTCTGAGGTGAGTACACAAACAGTTTGGAAGGATTGCAGAATTCCCCTCATGGAAGTAGAAAGACATAGGAATATTATTTTATCTTATTTTAATGAATATAATATTGTTCCAGAATAAAGAAGAAATAGATAAGTTGGCAGGATTTTAATTTTTTTAAGTGAGATTATTCAGTATTAGAGTCAGAAAGATGCACAAGTGGGCAGGTAGTTTTCGAAGTTATCAGACAGAAAATACACACAAACTATTTAGACCCAATCACAAGTTATTTCTTCTCACTGTAAAAACCCATAAGCAATTTTGGGGAAAAAACAGGATCAAGTGTCGACCAATCAACAAATCTGAAAACTAGGTCAATAGTAAATATTTGGATCCCATCACATGACCAGAACTACTGCAGGGTGTTATAAAAGGCAGCAATAAGCAAGAGGGTTTTCATTGTGACGTGAGGTGTTGTTAGAAGCACATCCCTCACTGCTTCTTCCCACAGGATATAACATTTTTTAATGAAAATTTTATATTTTAAATCACTTTTTCATTCATAAATTGAAACAGACATGCATTTATTTCATTTCTTATATAATATGAGAGCAAAAACCTGAAAACTATAATTAAAATAACAAAAAAAGTAAAGTTGGATGTTTAGGTCACGTGATGGGATCCAAATTTTTACTGGTGACCTAGTTTAAGAATTGTTTATTGGTCGACACCGGATCCTCCTTTTTCCCAAAAATTCATCAAAAACCATTATTACAATACTGACTTCAAGTTTTGGTCGTGGCGTTCTGTATGTTTCTCCAGTCCTGTCTGTCAGTAGGGCTTGTCGGGACTTGTTACAGCTTGTCTGTTTGGGGTTTAGGGCTTGTCCTGGCAGTTTCCAGAGCAGTCTTGTAGAAAACATCCCGACCCACAACAGGTCGGCCTCTAGATCCAGACAAGCAATACTATTCGAAAACATATTTTATTTCTTGGAGTTTTATTTTTCATATAGCTTGCAATGAGAACAAATTACCTATGATATGTCAGCATCATAGAATTGATTTAATGTAAAAACTTCGCTAAAATGTCTCATTTTTGGTTCTAAGACTTAAAGATTGAAGTAACATTTTCCATCATCTTCAGATATTGTGCGCCAATTTTTAACTGGATGCCGCTTGACCTGTTGTCTGCTCACCAGCCTGGGAATAAGTAAGGCACTGGGAAATCCCAGTAGGCCAAGTGGTTGTTGTGATAACCTGGATTTGAGGAGCTTGAGGTGTTGAAGTGACTGTAGTGTAGTAGTAGTAGTGTCTTCCTGTGAAGACCCTGTCATATTTTTTATTACTGTCATTATCTGGATTTTCGCTTCTAGATTTTTTTGCAGGGGTAATTTTTTCAGCAATGGTTTCAGTGACATACAAAAGTCTGCATCAGCATCTGCTTGGACATTTTCATGCTTTAGACTTTTCTTTCTCTCCTCAAAATAATTTATCATGGCTTTGCCTACTGCATCAATGTCATCTTGGTTCTTGTCTGCTTTCCCCTTTGCTGGTGTGTTCCCGATCTTTTTGCGTTTTTTCGGTGGTACAGACCTTGGTGCAGGTGAAAGTGGGGGTGTGGGCGATCTTGGCTCTTCCTCATCATTGTATCTATCATACAATATCACACAAATTACTGAAGGTTATGTTTAATTTTGATGTAAACTCATTACTAAAGTAATCTAAAATCTATATTTAAAAGAATAGTTTTAGAAAATTGTAATTTTTTTGTCCATACAATTAATTTACTGCGATATAGAGATACTTGAGATTTGGGCAAGACTTTTACATTTACCAAATCCGTTATACAGGCTATGTAACTACATGCACATATAAGTTTTTTACAGAGATTTATGACACTTATGTTTCTTTTACCACTACCTTTCTACTGTGTCTTATCTGATAGGACACTAAGGATCCGGAGAGTGTTAACGGCCTGTCGGTTACACTTCCAGGCTTGTCTGTAACACTTCCAGGCTTGTCAGTGTCAATTGCTAGCCTGTCGTAATATGTAGCTGGCTTGTCTTTTGTAACTTAAGTACTGCTCATTTGCAGTCCATTTCCAGCATGAGGTGAGGTAAAAATATGATAAAAAATTAAGTCCAGAATGACAAAGAAACAGTGCAAGTGATCATAATTTTCAGGTTAAGTTCCACATATATGCTATAATTAATTAAGAAACCTGAAAAAGAGTTTTTATTTGCTTAAATAAAAATAAAATCCCAGCTTATTTCAGGAAAAAAAATGTTGGGCAAAAAGAGGATCAAGTGTCGACCAATCAACAAAGCTAAAAGTATGTCACTAGTAAATATTTGGATCCCATCACGTGACCAGAACTACAGGGTGTTGACCTTCACGTCCAGAAAAATGTGCTTTCCCAGAAGCCCGAAATTATTTGGTATAAATGTGTAGAAAAAATGCTCAGACAGACGGAATTTTGTAGGGGTCCTTCCCAGAAGCTCGAAATTGGAGTATAAATAGCAGCAACAAGCAAGAGGGTTTCATTGTCACGTGAGATACTCTTAGAAGCACATATCTCTCTGCATGTTTGCACAGTACATGCATATAACATTTTTAATGAAAATTTCTTATTTTAAGTGGCTTTTTCATTCATAATCTGAAACAGACATACACTGATTTATTTCTTGCATAATATTAAAGCAAAAACGTGGAAACTAAAATTAAAATAACCAAAAAAAAAATAAATTTGGACATTTTGATCATGTGATGGGATCCAATAATTCAGTCTTGACCTGTAATGACAATACCGACTTCAAGTCAGGTCGTGGGGTCTTGTATATTTTTCAAGTCCTGTCTGTTTATCAGTACGGCTTATAAATATTAATTATATCCATGTTTGATGCATACTTTGATGCATACTTTTGTTGTTGTAGGTTTCTGGCGACAGGAAACAGTTACAAATCACTGGCTTTTAGCTATGGGGTAGCCCCTTCCACAGTTGGCAAGATTGTTCAAGAGGTCTGCAATACAATCTGGAATAAGCTTGTTTCCACCTATATGAGGCTACCTCAGTCAAGTTCAGACTGGAAATGCATTGCAGATGGTTTTGAACAACTCTGGAATTTCCCACATTGTGTGGGAGTTTTAGATGGCAAGCATGTTAACATTAAGGCTCCAGATTTGTCAGGGTCATTATAATTACAAGGGGACATTTTCTGGTGTGCTCATGGCAATTGTTGACGCAAGGTTCAGATTTATGATGGTAGACATTGGCTCATACGGGCGAAATAGTGATGGGGGGATATTTAGAAAACTATTAAGAGAAAATAAGCTGAACTTACCACCCCCAGAAATGTTACAGAATAGTGAGGAATGTGGTCCATTACCTTATGTGTTTGTAGTGGATGAGGCCTTTCCTCTCATGACTAACCTATTGAGGCCATATGCAAAAGGGAAAAAGACCCTGCCTGAAGACCACCAAATATTCAACTACAGGCTTTCACGAGCTAGGCGCATCATTGAAAATGCATTTGGAATATTAGCCTCACGCTGGAAAATATTTCACACCAAAATTGCTCTCAGACCTGATAACATTGTTAGGGTAGTCCAGGCTTGTTGCGTATTGCACAATTTTTTGCAGTACAAATCAAAGAACAAAGGATTATTGTCCAGACCAGACGACAGTACTACTGACAATAGAGCTGCGGGAATGACTGATTTGCCAAGTTTTGGTACAAGAGGTTCCCAAGAGGCCATTGAAATAAGAGATAAATTTCGATGATCATCATACTTTAAAACAAGTGGACAAGTTTCTTGGCAGAACGACTTCATTCACAAAGCAGCTTTAAGAACTGCATAAGTTCTTTACCTTACTCCCCTGTCATTGACATCTTCCTCAACATCCTGGTAGTCCTCTGCTTCTGAATCAATGTTGGTCACAGTACTAGTGTACATAAATATAATATATATGAGACATGAAACACTGATTTCATAACACGATTCACTGAAGATAGATGTTTTTTTTTCTTTTATAGCAAGGTTTTTTTTTATTTAATGAGACAATAATATTCAATGTTAAAGAATGTTTGTTGTGTTTGTTCATAAGAATGGCTGTGTATATTTGTTTTTAAATCTCTTCATGTTATGTTAAATGACCCAAACTGAAAATAAAAAGAATGTTTTCTGTAATGGTTTTGCTTACTTAACGGTATAAACTTACTCTCTCTCATGGAAATGTAGGGGTCCATAAATGTTAAGTGTTGGTACCACTTCCAGGCCTTCACATGAATATCGGTAGCCTGGCCACTTTTTGTTGGCTTCTTCTTTAGACGCATGTATGTGTCTCTTTTATTTTGCCATTTCGACTTAACTTCATCACCTATTGAAATTAAGCAAACCATTCCGTGTGTACAAGCTATAAATAAACTGAAAATAGTATCAGAGATGCTTTATTTAATGCAGGTGTTCCACTGGAGCTGCTCCAAAAGTTGGGGGTCGGGGACAAACATCCACCAAAAAGGGCGGGAAAATACGGGGTCGGTTGCACCTCCCCGACAGGATGTGATACATTCAGCCTTGCCTGGATCTAGATCCAGGACAAGCCCGAAACCCCTAACAGACAAGCCATGGCAGGTCCCGACAAGCCGTACTGACAGACAGGACTGGAGAAACATACAGAACCCTACGACCAGACGTGCAGTCTGTATTGTCATTACAGTTTTTGATGAATTTTTGGGAAAAAAGAGGATCAAGTGTCAACCAATAAACAATTCTTAAACTAGGTCAAGGCTGAATATTTGGATCCTATCACGTGACCAAAATGTCCAAATTTTTTTTTTTTTATATTTTAATTATAGTTTCCACGTTTTTGCTTTAATATTATATAATAAATAAATCAATGTAGGTCTGTTTCAGATTATGAATGAAAGGCCACTTATATGAATGAAAAGGGCTCTTAAAATATGAAATTTTCATTAAAAATGTTATATACCGGGGGGTACTGTGCAAACATGCAGATAGATATGTGCTTCTCTAACAATATTCTACATGACAATGAAACCTTCTTCCTTGTTGCTGCCTTTTATAAGACCTGCAGTAGTTCTGGTCACCGGATCGGATCCAAATATTTACTATTGACCCAGTTTCACGATTTGTTGATTGGTCGACACTTGATCCTCTTTTCCCCCCAAAATTGCTTATAGGTTTTTACAATGAAAAATAACATCTTGTGATTGGATCCAGATAGTTTACCTTATTTTCTAATTACTCTGGTGAAATATGACAAGAATTTGTTTATTGTGTGACTAAATAAACACTTTTTTAAAGGTTTTTCAATTATTTAAAAATATACATGCGACCCTTTACTATCTCTTGACTTCAAGATTATGATCACTTGCACTGGTTTTTGTCATTCCTGACAAAATTTTGTGTCATATTTTCACTTCACATCATGCTGCAACTTTACTTTTTTATTTTAATTATAGTTTCAAGGTTTTTGTTTTAATATTAAACGAAAAAGACATCAATATATATGTCTGATTCAGAACTAAAAAGTCATTCAAAATTTATAACTATAATGCAGAGAGAGATGTGCTTCTAACAATCTCTCACGTAACAATGAAACCCTGCCCTGCTGCCTTTTTATACTCCAATTTCGAGCTTCTGGGAAGGACCTCTTCAAAATTCCGTCCCTCTGAGCATTTTTTCTACACATTTATACCAAATAATTTCAAGCCTCTGAGAAAGCACATTTTGTCTGGACGTGAAGGTAAACACCCTGTTGCTATGGTCACATGTTTTTTTGACTGTCCTTGACCTAATTTTCTCGATTTGTTGATTGGTCAACACTTGATCATCATTTTTCCCCAAAATTGCTCTGTTGAAATAGACTAAGAATTTGATTATTATGTGACCATATAAAAACATTTTTTCAGGTCTCTCAATTATTTATAGCATACATGTGGACCTTTTCAATATGTAAACTTCTAAATTATAATTACTTACTGGAAATGAACTGCAAATGAGCAGTACTTAAGTTTCAATACTGTGAGATGAGGAAAATTTTAAAAAAAAACAACAAAAAATGGGACTGAGAAGATGGACAAGAGATAGTGACTAGTAAAGATTATGTAGAAAGAGAGGGCTAATGTTGGTTGAAGAGTGCTGTAGTTTTGAAAAGAACATAAGTGTATGTGCCAAGATCAAGCAGAGGTCTATTGACAGCAAAACTAACAGAGGTCTGAAAGGGTTCTGAGAAGACAGTAGAAGTCTGCTAGAGCTCTTAATCTTCAGAGATCTGTTGATATGTGTGCTGGTATGCTTCTGTGTTGAAAACTAGAAACTCGTTTAAAATGTTATATCCTGTGCAAACAAGGAAAAAGATGTGCCTCTAACAATATCTCACGTGACAATGAAACTCTCTTGCTGGTTTGCTGCCTTTTATACTCCAATTTCTGCAGTTCTGGTCACGTGATGGGATCCAAATATTTACTGGTGACCTAGTTTTAGATTTGTTGATTGGTCGACACTTGATCCTCTTTTTTCCCAAAAATTTCTTATGGGTTTTACAATGAGAAGAAATACCTTGTGGTTGGATTCAAACAGTTTAACTTCTTTTCTAATTGCTCTGGTGAAATATGCAGAGAATTTGTTTATTATGTGACTAAATAAACCATTTTTTAGGTTTCTCCACTAGAAGAATGTTTTTGCTGACAAACTGAAGCGGCCCTGATGAAAAAGAAGTCACCCATAAAAGATGTCAACATATGCATCATAAGCAATAGAAACTGTGAACTTTATTGCATTGTGTATGTTACTTGTCCCTATTTTCATCTTTAATAAGTGTGCACAATTAAAGTGAGGTTAGCTGAACAATACAATAACTGGAGATTAAAAACTCCATAATTTCACTGCAAGGTGGCCATAACTTCATTCATATTGGGACTTTAAGGTGACCATAAAATATGAATGTCCCTTTTCTCATCCTTTATAAGTGCATAAAGTTTAGCTCATGTCAGTTGAACAATAAGATGGCTGAAGGCTGAAACTTACTTTTTCACTGTAAGGTGACCATAACTTCATTCATACTGCGACTTTAAGGTGACCATAATATGAGAATGTCCCTTCAAAATCAATATATGTTAGATATGGAAAAAGAAAAGAGCCAGATGGCTTTATTCAAATGTTATGACTTTAGGGGGGCCAAAATTATATTAACAGTTTAAGGCAACCTTAAAGTCAGGATAACCCTTTGGTTTGCCATCCTTTATAGGTGTGCAAAGTTTAACTGAGGTCAGTCGAAAAATAAGATACTTGGAGACTGAAAACCCCCTTATTTCACTTTAAGGTGGCTACAACTCCATTCATACTGAGAGTTTAAGGTGACCATAAGTATTATTTTTATCTACTTTAATACCAGTGATAATTTCAATATAAAAAAAATGAAAAAGAAAGGAGCCAGAGGATTTTATTCAAATTTGATGACTTTCAGCAGGCCATATGTCCATTAACATTTTGAGTTTAAGGTCACCATAAAGTCAGGATATTCCTTTGGCAAATCTTAATATATGTGCCAAGTTTGGTTGAAAAGAGTGAAAAACTAAGTGAACTGGAGGGCTAAAACCCCATTTTTTGACATTAAGGTGACCTTAAGATTGCAGATACAGGGCTAAAACTTCGGCATGTGAAAGATTATCAAAAAGTAGCTGAATAAGTTATTCCAACAAAATGCCGAAATCCTAACCGTTTTTGAGATACAGACCAAGTACCCATTCAGTGTTCGCTCTCGAGCGCGATTTCGCGAGTTTGTACACACTCTGGGGCCAGTTGTCGCAAAACCAACTCACCAACGCGTCTGACCTGTTGCTACCAGGCGAAACACTCAAAAGTGACCGAAGAAATTCATCTATTATCGGAAGCGACGACATACATATTTCCTCATAGAAATGGGTGAGAAAGACATGAAAGCGAGTTTATTTTATTTGATACACCCAGCTAACAGTAATTCAAGCAAGAATTCGGTATTCTCACGAGATTTCAGTGCTTTTTATCGAATTTTAACTCGTCTTCTGTATATAGGTTCATATGCGAAACAGTCGAAACAACTACTGACCAAAGAAATTTGTCTATTATCGGAAGCGGCGACATACATATTTCCTCATAGAAATGGGTGAGATAGACATGAAATTTAGTTTTATTTTATACATCCAGCTAACAGTAATTCACTCGAGAATTGGGTATTCTCGCAACATTTCAGTGCTTTTTTGTTGAATTTTTAACTCGTCTTCTCCATGTAGTTTCACAGGCGAAACAGTCGAAACAACTACTCACCAAAGAAATTTGTATATTATCGGAAGAGACAAAATATATATTTGTTCAAAGAAAAGAGCAGAAATGCAATTTATTTTATTTGATGAATCCAGAAAACAGTCAAAAAAAAAAAAAAAAAAGTAACACCCAGCCATTAACGCTTAGATGTGATTTTGAAGTTAATTTTTTTTTTAAAAATTTGACAAATAAAAACAGCATTAATTAATTCATTTGAACTAGCTCTTAGTTTAGCATCTATTTCTTATTATTTAAATTTAGAAGATTTTAAGCAATCCCATATTGGAACTAAATATTCCAAAAATATCTTGACGCAAAGCATGTCTCACATTTTTTCACAGTTGTCTCGCCTTTTCAAGTGAAGGGAGACAGTTTGTCTCGCATAGTTTTGACGAGAGCGAACACTGCCCATTTTTAAATAATTTACAAAAATAAAACACCTCCCATTCAGGTATCTATGATGCGATTGATGAGAAAATCCTTTCCGACCTTGGAAATTTGGTCTAGAATGTACCCGATAAATTTTATAGCACAGGTGTGTGTGGTTTTTTCTGAAAAGCGATGACGGGGTGTTTTGGAGTTATGCTTAAGGTTACCTTAAGTAAAGCTTAAGGTCTGCGCAAAGTATCCCAAAAATTTTTCCCGCCCCATAGTTTTAAAGAAAGATAAGAAGGAAAGAAAAATTTGAAAGGCTAAGAAGTTATTCAAGGGAGACCATAATCCGGCGGCGGCGGCAGTGATCAGTCGAACTTCGGTGAAAACAAATAAGCATCCCTGACGGGCCACTTAATTATTTAAAGCATACATGTGAAGACTCACCTTTCATTCCTAAAATTTCCCCAAAGGAGTCCCACAGATTTTATGCAGCTCTCCATTACGATAGTCAACATACAGCTCCTCATGATTTCTCACCAGTTCAATTAGTTTTTCAAAGTCAATTTCTTTTCCCATGTTTTATTTTGAGAATAAACAAATCCAAAGTTATAAAACACAAAACAAACAAAACACACAAAACAAGCCACAGCATTGAAACACAAAACAAACAAAAATAAAAATCAATACCAACAAACGGATCATTTCTCTGATGTAGTGTATTTAGAAATTCGGATGGCGGATGACAGATTCGGACGTTGGATGACGGATTCGGATGTAAAATCGGACAGGTATATTCGCCTCTTTATTCTAATCCTTTCAACACAGCTATATTTAATTCACCATTACTGTCTTTAGAATTCTTTCTGAGGAATGAAAAAAATTCTATTTTCAGAAATCTCCCTTATTCTTAGGAAATTTTTGAAAATAAAATTATTCCAACAATAAATATATTAAATTATTAATGAATATGGGCCCATGACATCCACGGAGTGGTAATGTAATGTTTTCCATGCAAGACAAAGTGTAAAGTGAAGTCCTTCGCTATTTGTGTCACAAGCCAGTAAACTAGAGATTGCGGCTCGCCGCAGTGTATCCCCGGACGGGACATAGTTAAGGCGTGAATATGTAGGTCTTGAGCCTGTTTCCTGGAGCACCAGGTCAGGATTCTCCATAGTACCAGATTATTCCCAAAAGCTAATCACTAGTTCTTTCACTTATATCTGTCTTTAAAAATTACATTTGATGGATCCAGAAGATCCATATAGTGATCCGGATCACTTCCAAAATTCAATCATTTAATCCTTTTACCTTTTCAGACATATTCTAAAAATTTCATCAAAATCCGTCCATAAGTTTTTTAGTTATCTTGTACACAAACACATCTGGCAGCCTGGATCCACATGATCCAGACAGTGATCCAGATTACTCCCAAAAAGTAATCACTTGTTCTTTGTCCCATTGAAGACTGAAAGTTTCATAAAAATCCATTCACAATTTTTGAGTTATTTGCCTTTAAAAATTACATTTCTTGGATCCAGGAGAGTGATCCGGATCACTTCCAAAATTCAATCATTTAATCCTTTTACCTTTTCAGACATATTCTAAAAATTTCATCAAAATCCGTCCATAAGTTTTTTAGTTATCTTGTACACAAACACATCTGGCAGCCTGGATCCACATGATCCAGACAGTGATCCAGACAGTGATCCAGATTACTCCCAAAAAGTAATCACTTGTTCTTTGTCCCATTGTAGACATTTCCTGAAAGTTTCATAAAAATCCATCCATCACTTTTTGAGTTATTTGCCTAAAAAATACATTTCTTGGATCCAGAAGATCCAGATAGTGGTCCAGATCACTCGCAAAATTGAATCATTTCTTCCTTTACCACTTCTTCCTTTTACCATTTGTAACATATCCTAAAAATATTAAAGCCCATCACAAGATTATGTGGCAGCCTGGATCCAGATGATCCAGACAGTGATCCAGATCACTCCAAAAATTTAATCACTTGTTCCCTGTACCATTTAGGCCATTTGCTGAAACAATCCATCCATAACTTTTTGCGGTATCTGTCTTTAAAAATTACATTTCATGGATCCAGAAGATCCATATATTGATCCGGATCACTTCCAAAATTCAATCATTTCATCCTTTTACCTTTTCAGACATATCCTAAAAATTTCATCAAAATCCGTCCATAAGTTTTTGATTTATCTTGTACATAAACACATCTGGCAGCCTGGATCCACATGATCCAGCTCACTCCCAAAATCTAATCACTTGTTCCTTGTCCCATTTAGGACATTTCCTGAAAATTGCATCAAAATCCACCCATGACTTTTTGAGCTATTTGTCTTTAAAATTATATTTCATGCATCCAGAAGATCCAGATAGTGGTCCAGATCACTCGCAAAATTGAATCATTTCTTCCTTTTACCACTTCTTCCTTTTATCATTTCTAACATATCCTAAAAATATCATCAAAATTCATCCTAAAATTTTGTTGCAGCCTGGATCCAGATGATCCAGATCACTCCAAAAATGTAATCACTTGTTCCTTGTCCCATTTAGGTCATTTGCTGAAAATGTCATCACAATCCATCGATAACTTTTTGAGGTATCTGTCTTTAAAAATTACATTTCATGGATCCAGAAGATCCATATAGTGATCCGGATCACTTGCAAAATTCAACCATTTCATCCTTTTACTTTTTCAGACATATCCTGAAAATTTCATCAAAATCGATCCATAGTTTTTGAGCTATATTGTACACAAACACATCTGGCAGCCTGGATCCGGATGATCCAGACAGTGATCCAGATCACTCCCAAAATCTAATCACTTGTTCCTCGTCCCATTAAGGACATTTCCTGAAAATTTCATCAAAATGCAGCCATAAGTTTTTGTGTTATCTGCCTTAAAAAATTAAATTTCATGGATCCAGAAGATCCAGACAGTGATCCAGATCACTCCCAAAATGTAATCATATCTTCCTTTTACCATTTTGGACATATCCTGAAAATTTTATCAAAATCCATCTGTCAGTTTTTGAGTTATCTTGTTCACAAACAAACAAACAAATAGAGGGCCAAAAATGACCCTCAGTCAGGTACTTTGGCGGTCAATGGATGACCTTAAATGAAGATCTGTAACCGGTAAGCCTGGATGCTGGTACTCCATCATGTAGTCAACCTCCAAAGCCATTTTCAATAGTTTCCATGAAATGTAGTCAGCATTAAGTGTGAAAATATCTCCAAATTTGCCAAAAATGACCCTTGGTCAGGTACTTTGGCGGTCAGTGGATGACCTTAAATGAAGATCTGTAACCAGTAAGCCTGGATGGTAGAAGTCCATCATGTACTCAACCTCCAAAGCCATTTTCAATAGTTTCCATGCAATATAGTCAGCATTAAGTGTGAAAATATCTCCAAAAAGACCAAAAATGACCCTCGGTCAGGTACTTTGGCGGTCAGTGGATGACCTTCAATGAAGAGCTTCAAGGTCAAATTTCTGCATGCTTACAGAGGACATATATATGTATTATATATACCAGCCATAGGATGATCTGACTTTCTGTATAGGAGAACTGGGCCAAAGAGAGAAAAAATGGCCAAAATCTCACCTTTAAGAGGCCACCAGTGACCTTTAGATTGAAGGTCAAGGTCACAAAACAATAGCGTTCGTGGCATTGCCCATATATACCTACATACCAAATTTGAAAGTTCTAACTAAAATATTTTTTAAGTTATCGCATCCAAAAGGAAATCTCTGCAGCGGCGGCGGCGACGTGACCGTACTGAATCCTAAGTATCCCCGACTTTCGTCCGGGGATACAATTCGGGCAAGGTCACATAGATCTATTGCTAACCGACTGACACCTCATTCACATATATTTTCTTGTGTCGTAAGTTTTCAATATTCTCATGCCACATTTTAAATTACAATTTTGTTTTGTTTAAAATTTTGATGTCCCCACTGTGTTTTCACCATTTTAAACATTAACTGTATAATATTTTACAATATTTAGTGTTAACTTTATCGTGATAATATCTGCTGAAAACAAATTTTCCTGGGAGCCATGCTGTGTCATGTCATCTCACCTGGCACAAGAAGTGTCTCTCAATGCCGCCAAATGCACTGGGAAAGAGGTAGAAATTATAGGTATGTGCCACATAGCAATTCTTATGCGGATGCTTCACAAATGCAGAAAGGCCTGTAAAAAGATCAACAAACTCTGAACTAGGACTGTTAAAGAATGCTCATTGAAGAGCAAACTGATAAAAGTATTTGGAGTTATGGAATTTGGAAATGAACACTCTTCTGCAATCAAAATAACAACTTTCAAGTTAACAAAAGTCACTTAGAATATAATTCTTTGTGTGTGTTGTTCTTATTTGCTAAAAGTTTGAAAAATACTGGTCTATTTTCTTGCTAAAGTGAGAACTAGGTCAAGATTGTAGAAACGGTAAAAGAGTAAATAGAATACAAAACTAAAGGAATGCTTTTGCTAACAAAAGCGAAGCGTCCCTTAAAGTTTAAAATGCTTTGTGGTTTTAATAAGCATGCTGTAAAGCTAAGAATGCACAAAGCTGCACCGTATGCTTTCCCAATACCTCTTAATACATTCTGAAGGTCTAAAAGCAACAATAAAGGAGATATAAGGCAAAACTCCAAAGCAACTATTTTATGACCCCAGTTTGACCCATAAAAGGGGGTCGGGGGATAAAACTGACCGGCTATTTAGATTCTCCACATATGCTTTCCCAATACCTCTTAATACATTCTAAAGCTATAAAAGCAACGATAAAGGAGATATAAGACAAAAACTCCAAAGCAGCTTTTTATGACCCCAGTTTGGCCCATAAGGGGGGTAAAACTGACCGGCTATTTACAATCTCCACATATTCTTTCTCAATACCTCTTAATACATTCTGAAGCTATAAAAGCAACAATAAAGGAGATATAAGGCAAAAACTCAAAATCAGCTATTTTATGACCCCAGTTTGATCCATAAGGGGGGGGGGGGGGGGCGGGGGGTAAAACTGACCGGCTATTTAGACTCTCCACATATGCTTTCCCAATACCTCTTAATACATTTTGAAGGTATAAAAGCAACAATAAAGGAGATATAAGGCAAAACTCCAAAGCAACTGTTTTATGACCGCAGTTTGACCCATAAGGGGAGGTTGGGAGATAAAACTGACCGGATATTTAGACTCTCCACATATGCTTACCCAATACCTCTTAATATATTCTGAAGCTATAAAAGCAACAACAAAGGAGATATACGGCAAAAATTCAAAATCGGCTATTTTATGACCCCAGTTTGACCCATAAGGGGGGTCGGGGGGTAAAACTGACCGGCTATTTAGACTCTCCATATATGCTTTCCCAATACCTCTTAATACATTCTGAAGCTATAAAAGCAACAATAAAGGAGATATAAGGCAAAAACTCAAAATCAGCTATTTTATGACCCCAGTTTGACCCATAAGGGGGGCCGTGGGGTAAAACTGACCAGCTATTTAGACTCTCCACATATGGTTTCCTATTACCTCCCAGTACATTTTATAGCTCTAAATGCAATACTTAAGAAGATAATAGGGGGGTTGGCCTAAATTTAAGGCTTTCAGATTGGAAGGTGTCAGAAAATCACTCATAAATGAGACATTTTTCAAGGGATTGCTCCCAAAATCTAATCAGCTCGCGTTTTCGATAGTATGAACAGGTGTGTCAAATTATAAGGCTCTGTAGCAAGTAGTTTTTACTGAACTGTGATGACAGGGGGGGGGGGGTGTACTTCAAAAAATAGTTTTTGATCATGTGACCTTCATAAAGGTCAAAGGTCAAATTTGAGCATGCAGAAAAATTTTCCCACGCCTAAGGTATATAATTGCCAAATATGGTTTGAAACCTCCTAATAATAAGGGAGATATTCAAGGGAGACCATAATGCGGCGGCGGCGGCGAGGAAACTGAGGCGAAAACAAATAAGCGCCCTTTCAGGGATGCTTAATTACCACTACAGTAGTACCCATAAGAAATGAGCATCCATATTGAGCATAGTATTGTCTAATATTTCCAGAAAATAGCTTGAACCAGTGGACTTTTAAAAGGGTCTGATGAATAATTATACTTTAATTTTAAGATTCAAGAAGGTGAATGACTTTCAATGATTCAGTGTTCCAACTTCCAAGTATTCCAATATTAGAGCTGAAAATTATTACAAAGGAATTATGTACCTGGTGTTTGTTTGAACTAGAAAAGAATTTGAGACCTGGTCATGATTTATGAATAGAAACTGCAAAATAAAGATATTATTTCTAACACGTTTAACACTTATAACACTTTGAAGGTTTTCTGAAAACTACATCAAAATCTTACAATTATTTATGTACAAAAGATTCTGTATTTCAGGCAAATATTACATTCACTGCATATGTACACACTTACATGTTACAACATTCTCAAAAGCGACAAATTTTATTGAAATCTATCAGCAGTTTCTAGTCAAAAGACAGTAAAAGCTCTCCACTTTAACATCTCTTACCCTATCGTCAATATACTATGGATTGCAGTACTGGTTGTGAAGTGTAAAATGTTTGTGAGTCTTATTAAAAGGTTTTCCTTTGTGCTTAGATATGACAATTTATACCATTACTGATCACCGAATTGTTTATGAATGTTTGCAATTTGAAAAGAGCCTTTAACTGTACCATCCCAACTGTTCTAGTTTTACATGTGGTGTCTGTCTGTGGGGTTATTAAAATTTCTTTTGTCCTTTCAGTTTATATGCACCTCTGAAAGTGACCCTTTCCAATGACTGGGACGGGCTTATTGAAGTGCAATGAACATGCATATTTTTTAAACATTATGACTGTCTAACCAATGTGTTTAAGGTATAACTACACAACTGATCTAGCAGGGATCTCTCAACCTGTGCTAGTAAAATACTAAATTGATGAAGTGACATGTCAGAAATTGACAACATCAAATCAACTACTTACCAATCTGAGGGAGGGTAAAACTCTGTGCAGACTTTCTTAGTTTTTTATACCTCTCAGCCCCATCATCAAACAAACTAAAAATAGAGAGTTACAAGTTAAGGCTAATACCAGATATTTGTTACCCGTTTGCCAATATTACTATCTGAGGAACGAACGACAACAACAGATATTTCACATATTTTAATTATCTGCAAAATTCATATATATAAGAAATGCAAAAGCATTATGAAACAAATTATTTTATTTTATAAAACTTTCTCTACAATAATGTATTGTTGTCAAGAGTCTCTTTAGGGTGTATATTAAAGTGTAATATTTGCCAAAATAATAAAATCTAAAATGTATTTTGATCTAACTTAGAGAAACATGAAAAATTTTAATTTCCTTATCTATGGTTAATGTTTTTACACTTAACAGTGGTATTAGGAAGGCATAAAGTGAAGTGCAAAATTTTTGGTGAATTTATTAAAAGGATTTATTTTGTGCTTAGTTCAGGCAAATGACACCCGTAATTGATCTTGGCATTTTTAAAAGATGCTTGCAATACAGTTTTTAGCTATGCCACCCTTAAATGCTAGTGTATATAACCATGGGCTAATTAGTAATTTTTAAATCTTTACATAAGTTAATATACAGGCAATTAAAAAAAATTGTACTCACCTCTGTGAGTCAGACTTGGGCTCGATCAGCCCTGTGAATTCTGCATCTAATGCTGCATAATTAAATAAAAGAAAATATAACTTAAAACTAGTCAAACTGGTGCAAAATTCATGAAAGGTCTAGTTCTGGTTTTGTAACAAACTAATGTAAGCATATAAGTGATGTCATTTTCCAATAATTTATCTCTTCAAAAAAAGAATTTCAGGCTTTAAATATAATTGTATGTAACACTTTATCATCAAGTTATGACAAGATTTGTGTTAACAAAAATGGAACTCACAAAAGATTTTAAATTAAAGACCACTACAGTCGGGACTTAATTTTTTTTTCTGAAAAATTAGTACATTTAATATTTTTTTTGTGTTCAAAATATAAGACATACATGCATATAAGTACACCTTTTAGAATATGTACAACTACTCAATCCAATGAACATTCAAAAGATAAGATACTTAAAACATTTGCTGTGACAAAGTTTTTCAGCTGTTTATTGTGAAAAAAAAGTTAAATATTTATACACATCTATATATCTTTAGCAATAAAGCAACAATAAAATTAGTTTATGTTATTATTCACCTTTTCGTTTCACACAAAATACTAAATAACTGTTAAAATAAGTCAATGTTAAACTATCTATTAAACAATAAGCAAGTTTTAAGATTTAAACTGTAGTAATTAAGACCTTTCATCACTGAATAAGATGTGCAAATATTAATTTATAAGCATAAATCATGTGTTGTACTAAGTCTATTGCCATTTTATGGCCTTGACATCAGCATGTGTGCAATGAAACAGTCCCTTCCTCATATACTGGGAGCATTTCATGCATACAGAGGAAATCTATACCAACCAATACAGATGGGAAAACTAGATTGGGCCAACTCGGCGCCAACATATCCCCAGACAGGTCATCACTCATGCCACAGGTTTTGATCGGGAATTTTTTATGTAAGCCATTTGTTGTATGCCATAAATGTTGGGAAAAGTTATATGAACTTCAGCACATCAATCTACTAAGTTTATATCTTCCCAAGGAAGATGGTGTATCCCCAGACGCCGAATACATAACTCAACAGAGCATATTTTCAATCTTCCTGCAATGATAACTCTGAACCTATTTTCAAAGTATTTAAATGATTGATGATTGAATGTCCATTCCAAATTAATAATCCCAAAAGAGCATATCTGTTTCTATATTTGTTGACAAATAAAATATTATTTCTAACTCAACTCATCATACTTTTCAATCTTCCTGCAAAGGGTGACTCTGAACCTATTTTCAAAGTATTTAAATGATTCATAATCCCAAAAGCGCATATCTGTTTCTATATTTGTTCACAAATAAAATATTATTTAAAAATTATATATTATTTATATTATTATTTTGTTATATTATTTTTAGAATTTGCATTGTTTTTCAGTTATTCATTTCCTCAATTCCTATATATGTGGTCCATATATATGCAACCTAAATATGTGACACAATCTCAGTTCTGACTCCCCTTTGTCTTATTAGATAATGAAGCAAACCCCATCTCCCAACCCCACCCCACCCCTCTCCCCTACTCCACACCTCTCTCACTGTTACAGAATTAAGATCTGCAACCCCACTGAAAAGTCTGGTTCTTTGTTTCTCATTTGATATCATTCAATACCTTTGTTTATTTAGTGTCACTCAATAGCTGGAGGTCCCAGAGGTGGATGGGGGGGGGGGGGGGGTGGGACTACAAAGAGAGTGCTACAGCACAAATGGTAAACAAACAAAAGGGGTAATCAAATACAAAAAGCTCAGTTAATCTTATCACTAAAATAAAATCAAATATATAAATAAGGAATGTCGATCCAACAGGAAAATTATATACCTCCAGAATTAAATATAAATTATCAAACCACAAGAACAGATTTATAATAATAATTCAGAATTGAGAATTTTAAGAATGTGATTATCAACTGAAATGAGTTAGTAACTGTAGGAACTGTGTCAAAATTAACTGAGGCAAACTGAATAAAACTGGGCTAGTTGAGGGTTAAAAATCCCCTATTTTTACTACATAAGGCTATAATTTCATTAATATTGGACTTATAGCTCACCAGAAAATAACAGTGTCCATTTTGACTACTTGAAAATGTTTAACCAGTTTCATCTTAAAAAGTTAAAAACTCAGCAAGCAGAGAGATAACACACAAAAATAAGTACTTAAAAGCCTAAGATAGCCATAACATTATTAATAAAAATTTAAATAGACAGGCACTTCCTTTGAAAAATTCAAAGATTTCAGCTCTATGACCCACATAGTTCGACAGTTAGAGGGCTATAAAGTGGTATAATATCCATAAACTGGGTCTCTGTGGGCATTTTACAAATGTTAAAGAGACCTTAGCAATTAAACTACAGAGCTGAAACTTTTTGGGGGACAAACATAACAAACAAAAATTATATATAATACAGTTTAAGACTTGTCACACTAAGCATTTCCAAATAACAGGGCAAAATACGGAAAAAAATGTCAAAAAAGGTCACTTGGGTGAGTGTTTATGGTCCTCATACACAGGTTAAATGTCTACTAAAAGCCTTGATTTTCGGCACATGTAGAAAGGACATAATAATGCATTCCCAGATGGGATTTCAGCTCCATCAATCACATAGTTTAACAGTCACAGGGCTTAAAGGTGGCAAAAAGTCCAAATATTGGGTCTCTGTGGGCCTTTTAGAAATCTCGATGTGGCCTTCAAATTAAAGCTTCAGATTTATAATCTGTCACATACTAAGATTATACATAGAATATATATCTAATAAAGTTTGAAACTTCTCAGACTTACCATTTCCAAGTTACAGAGCAAAATATGTGAAAAATGTCTTAAAAGGGTCACTCGGGTGGGTGTTTATGGTCCTCATACACAGTTTAAATGTCTACTTGAAGCCATGATTTTTGGCACATGTAAAAAGAACATAACAATGTATTCCCAGATGAGATTTCATCCCTATCAGTCACATAGTTTAACAGTCACAGGGCTTAAAGGTGGCAAAAGTCCAAATACTGGGTCTTTGGGAGCCCGTCAGAGACCTCAATGTGGCCTTCAAATTAAAGCTTCAGACTTAAAATTTGTCACATACTAAGATTACACATAGAATATGTATCTAATACAGTTTGAAACTTCTCAGACTTACCATTTCCAAGTTACAGGGCAAAATATGTGAAAAATGTCTATAAAGGGTCACTCGGGTGGGGATTTATGGTCCTCATACATGGGTTAAATGTCTATTAAAGGCCTAAATTTTGGAGTACATACAAGAAAAACATATTGATATATTCTCAGATGATATTTCACTTAGATGAGAGACATTGTTTGAAAGCTACAGTGCTTGAAGGTGGCAAAAAGTCCATAAATTGGGTCTCTGTGGGCAATTTTGAGACCTCAAGTCGGCCTAACAGGTAAACCTACAGCCTTTAAATTTTTCACAGACAAGGATTACATATAAGAGTTACACCCAGAGCAGTTTGAGACTCATCAGAATTACCACTTCCAAATTATAGGGCAAAATATGTTAAAAATCTAGGAAAAAAGTCCTAAGTGGGGTCTTTATGGGCCCCAAACACAATTTTCTCCTCAACTTAAAGTCTTGATTTTCGGCACATGTACTAAGAATATATTAATGTGTTCTCAGGTAAAATTTAAGCCAGATACGCCTCATAGTTTGTGACCTAGAGGGCTCTAAGTGGTCAAAAGTGCAATTTCTGACCTTAAGGTGGCCATAAGTTCTTTATTATTGGGTGTTTAAGGTCACCTTAAAATAGGGATCTTCCTTTGGGCATCCTTAACATGTGTACCAAGTTTGAAAAAAAAATATTAATCCGTTTTTGAGTTATCGCGTCCACAAGGAAATTTCTACGGCGGCGGCGGCGGCGCGACGGACCTGAATCCAATATATCCCCGACTTTCGTCTGGGGATATAACTATTTGCATACTATAACTGTATCCCAATTTTTGGGGGGGTTGAAGAATATGCCAATATCCTCCCCCATTTTACAACCAAATTTTATAACAAAAATTGTTAAACATAGTAGCTTCATCATATAAAGATGATCTCAAATTTCAGATTGGTGTCAGGTTTTATGCAGCATATCTAAACCGCTTGAAAAGAACTGCTAAAACAAATAACAACATATTTGAATTCTGATAGTATGGACAACTGCTACCAGTCTGCCTACAAGGTTGGTCTCCCTAAAGGGCTCCCAATGACACTCATTCTCCATGATCTCTCTTTTGCTTGACATCATTGACAACAACACTCCATTATTGCTTTCCTTGTTCACAGCCCCACTGAGTAAAGTTATCAAGATATATCTTGGCAGTGTAAATGACTAAAGCCTCTCTTACATCCCGCCGTACGTGTATAGACACGTAAGTGTGCTGCCTAAGTCTTCCTTAAGTTAACCTTGAGGCATGGATGCGTTTGTAGATATCCTGCGTGCAAGCAGAGAAAATATGCATGCAAATTTTCATTGCATGGACTGTATGACCTTGATATTTTGTTATAAAATCACAAGTGTACCTTAAGTGTCCCTTGCAAATCAGCCAATTTTTCTCTATAACCAGGACGTACGTGCACGTAAGATGGGATGTAAGAGAGGCTTAAGTTCTGGTGTTCTGGACATAATATTAAGTCATGACTGTCCCACTGTATTCCCACGAATATTTATGATTCGGTTCAAAAGATGTAACAACCTAGAGGGCAAATTTGTAAATCCAAGTAGCATTCACCCAAAACCAGTCACTGCACCTAAGCCAAGTACACAAACACATGTCAAACAGAATCTTGCCAAAGGTGTCACCTGTAAATGTATCAAACACAATGAGCGCACATCAATCTACAACTTCACTCAGTCATGTAAATATACAATCCCATTCAGAGCAAAAATCACTTGCAAACTAAAAAATGTCGCTAAACTACATCACATGTTAGAAGCATTATGTTGGGAGACCTCCTGATCACTGTAGAAAAGAATTCAGAAGCAAAAACGGTCTGTAGAAAAAACCCAAACCTTATAGAGATACCCCAATCAGCCACTTCTTTACATCTACACATAGCTCTACAGATATGGAATTCCATATTATACAGTGGTATCAAGATAAATCAACCCAGGAAAGAGACAACAAAGAAAGCCAGTGCATAATTAAAAAAAAACATTCAACCATTGTGATTTGAAATCAACCAAATGATTTAACTAACCTCACCTCCCACCTTTATGTTTTGAGGGATTTTTTTTTTTTTTTTTTTTTGTATTCAGATTTAAAAATATTCAAAATATATTCTGAACTTTGAATTTTTTAAATTAGTCCTATTAAAATCAACAATTTCACACATAAACTGAAGAATTGTTGGGATCATAGCATACATATTGTAAATATCTTTCTTTTGAGGGTGAGCACATTAAATTATTTTTGTAGAATATTATCTTTATTAAGTTGGTTTGAAGACTGTTGTAAACTTTCTTCCACTTTGTTAAAACACATGATTTAATGTTTATGAGCCTGGACATGCTTTATTTTTATTGTAACACCCATAAAACTAAATTATTACATCATACATTTTGTCTTTTTGTGGAACAACTGACTTATGCTTTCAGTGACAAAAGAATTAAAGATCAATGCTTAACCTTAAAATATTGTATTTATTATTTAATATGGGTAAAATGTGCATATTACTTTCATGGAAATTAATAAGTTTTGCCAATTACATCCATTTTTTTTTTTTTTTTTTTTTTTTTTTGCTTTGAAAGTGTTTATGGTGCTTCACTCTATGGTGTACATTCAGATTTTAAAAGTGCTTTAACTTTAATTGCCCAGCCTTGCTAACTCTAAAAATACCCACACGATTAACATGAGTGAACCATTTGGAAAAAAGTGGGTGCCCCCTTGTTTGTTGATGTGGGCTACCACTGTGGAGTAGTCTGAAGCAATCAGGATGTCTCTCCTTGCACTGGAGTGTAAAGTGTTTTAGAGCTAGAATTACTGCCTTTTGCTCCAGGGTTATGTGCAATCCTTTTTCCTTTCCAAGACCAGAGCCCCTGCAGAGTGTTTTTGAGTGCCCCAACCTGCGTTTGATGAAAAGCCACTAATCTGGGAACACCAATGTTAAAACTTAATAGCAGGCACAGCAAGAGTGTGTAATCTCACTAATCTGTAGGGAGTCATTGTTGCTGGTTGAAAGGGAGATAGACTGGTCAGTGCTGTGACTTTGGATGAGGTGATGTATCCAGTCCTCCTGGATGGGCCGGGCTGTGGTTCATCATTATTTAAATCCAAGATGGAGTCGTCAATTTCACCAGACTCTGGTTTCTTCCCAGTTTGGTACAGTTTTAGAAGCAGCCCATTTTGCACGTCTTTCCTGGAATACTATTCATAAATGGTGCCATTTCAACCTCTGATAGGGCTTAGCAAGTTGAAGCCTCTAGAAGGGCTCCAGATGCACATGGGTCCTCACCGTTGCAGTTCACTCTGCCACTATAGCATCGGAAATGGGTATCAAAAGCTGGCATCCAGTAGCCGCATTACCTTTCTTCTGATGAAATGGAGCACCTACCATGATTAGAGTCACAATGAAACTGCTAATAAGGCAGACAGTTCATAAAAATACTAACACAAGTGTCTATGCCCTAAAAATAACACTTTCTGTGAAAATAAAGTAGTAACACCAAATACAGTAAGGTGAAAAGAACTCACAAAGTAAGAACAATTTGAAATTGTACTGCCAAGATGGCTACCAGCAGAAAGAAGGAAGAATCAAGTGAGCTGCACAGACACATATGCAGTCAGGTATCAGGTATCCATGTGCCAAATCTCCGAACTCGCGGCTTCTAAGGTACACCATCCAAATCATAATACATAAATCAGAAGTCGAAAACAGCGAAGGGTTGTCAGTAGTTACCTTACCGGTCACCAACGGGTTAGCCCCTACTAAAGCACTGGCCTCACCGTCTCTGCACTAACCAGAATTAGTTTAACAATTTTTGCCTTTTACTCCCACTGGCAGCTCTTCCGGTAACCAATAGAATAGCACTCTAGCTGTTTCCATAAGTAAGTACATTGTAGTGCAATAAAATGTTTTTATCTTAAAAAGAAAAAAAAAGGCATCACAGATGCCCGTACCCCACAGCCTAGGGAAATATTTTCAACACCATGAGATATAGAAGTACTGTACCAGTACAAAGTTCAGGATACTTTCAGAGCACTGTCAGTTATATAAAGTTCCAAACAATGTTTAAGTGGAGAAAATAATGTCTAAGAGAAAGATAATGCATGTAAAGATGAAGTATTAAAACAAGATAATTCAATAACAAGATGACAGCATTAATCAGTAAACTAAAATTCAACACTCTTTATCTACATCTGCATGGCCGAATTATGGTTTAGATGTTTTGAATATTACCATGCATACAGAAGTGGTAATACATTTAATGAATGCTTATGTGTGGTGTTGGAGCAAAATCTGTGGCTAACTTGATGAAAGTCTATCTCTTACAATGGGAAGTTATGAAAGTAAAATTCTTAATAAATTCTAATATGAATTAACAGTGCTTAATCTACATCAAAAGACAGACCCAAAGGTGCAACAAGATTTTAAAGGTCAAAGCCACTACGACAAGTTCAAAGGTCAAATCAAGCTCACACCATGATAATACACACCTATAGCCCCTAACCAATGTCCCTACCAAGCATCAACTTCCTACACCTTACAGTTTCCGAGATATAGCCCAGACAAGATTGTATAGGTCAAGGTCACTATGGCAAGGTCAAAGGTCAAATCAAGGTCAGACCATGATACTGCACACCTACACTCCCTAACCAATGTCTCTACCAAATATCAACTTCCTACACCTTACAGTTTCCGAGATATAGCCCGGACAAGATTTTAAAGGTCAAGGTCACTACGGCAAGGTCAAAGGTCAAATCAAGGTCAGATCATGACGTTGCACAACTACACCCCCTAACCAATGTCCCTACGAAGTATCAACTTCGTACACCTTACGGTTTCTGAGATATAGCCCGGACAAGATTTTATAAGTCAAGGTCACTACGACAAGGTCAAAGGTCAAATCAAGGTCACACTATGACGTTACACAACTACACCCCCTAACCAATGTCCCTACCAAATATCAACTTCCTACACCTTACAGTTTCCGAGATATAGCCCGGACGAGATTTTATAGGTCAAGGTCACTACGGCAAGGTCAAAGGTCAAATCAAGGTCAGACCATGACGTTGCACACCTACACCCCCTAACCAATATCCCTACCAAGTATCAACTTCCTACACCTTACAGTTTCCAAGATATAGCCTGGACAAGATTATATAGGTCAAGGTCACTACGGCAAGGTCAAAGGTAAAATCAAGGTCAGACCATGATGTTGCACACCTACACCCCCTAACCAATAGCCCTACCAAATATCAACTTCCTACACCTTATGGTTTCTGAGATACAGCCCGGACAATATTTTATAGGTCAAGGTCACTACGGCAAGGTCAAAGGTCAAATCAAGGTCACACCATGACGATGCACACCTACACCCCCTAACCAATATCCCTACCAAGTATCAACTTCCTACACCTTACTTATTCCGAGATATAGCCCGGACAAGATTTTATAGGTCAAGGTCACTACGGCAAGGTCAAAGGTCAAATCAAGGTCAGACCATGACGTTGCACAACTACACCCCTAACCAATGTCCCTACCAAGTATCAACTTCCTACACCTTACGGTTTCTGAGATACAGCCCGGACAAACTTTTTTTCGCCGCTCGCCAGACAGGACGCCCGCCCGCCCATCCGGACACCATGGGTGAAAACAATACCCCGACAGCCCTTAAGGGCTGTGGGGTAAAAAACAGATAAAAAATAGATTTTAAAAATATCAACATAAAAGGGGAATATTTTGAAGAGTGGAGGTCCTCATGTGTGATGGAGGAATTCCAAATGACAATTAAACTGCTCTGCTGGTACATACACTGATAGACAGGTTGTCATTATCTGTCCCATTTTAAGTGTGAGCCTCGATAGAGCTCACACTTCTACAGATCACTTTTTTTTTGTTTTGTCTCCGGATTTTCATGAATTGTGGTGCAGTGTGATGAGTGTTACTCTACTCATTGAAGTTAAGTGGCAATAGGCTAAGTTAGTACTTGGATGGCTGACCATCCGAGTTCTACACCAGCTGTAGGATGTGTCTGGGTTGGAATTTCTTTGTGTCACCAGACTTTCGTTAATTCTAGTGCACTACTCGTGACTCTGATGGCTTTGCGCTTGCGCTAGGGACCCAAACCCCTTTTTGGCCTTGTTTTTCATGATTTCCTAAATGTTATGAAATACAATAAGTGAAAATTGATTTTAATATACATATGTTATTTATCACATAAACAGACATATGGCTGCCTATTTTGTGTTATTAATTGTCTAACATTAATGCCTCCTAACATAGTGACCGGGGTGACTATTTCACATGTAGACCGAGTTTATGTGCCATTGCCAACTGCTATTGATATATTTATGGTATGCTTTCAAGACATCTCACCCCGTATGCAAACTCACCCCAGATTTTAAAAGATAAGTCACCCCATGTCACAATTCACCCCGAAAGACAACTCACCCCATTACTATTTGTTGAAATAAGCTCAAATAAACCAAAATTTATTCCAAAGGCAACATATTAATACTGAAGACATAAATACATGTACATAATCAAAAACCTGTAGCTTGAAATAAAATAAACAATGAAAAGTGTTAAAAGTGTTATTTTCAGTGTCCCATGATAAATCAACGTGGAATCATCTGGATGACATTCTTTCTGCAGTGGTGTCACAAGCATATCTGCTGAGGTGTGGTCCTCTTGGCCCCTCTTGAATGAAGAGCAATAGACCTCCCATATGATTTCAGCAGTTGTTTTGCCCCTATTTCTCCACTGTTATATTAACCACACAAAGTGAAACATTTACTGTTGAGCTCCCTCTATGTCACAACTCAAGATAAATAATGCTAACATTGTGACATGAGTGCTGAAGAAACTGTTATGACTAGTATGCAATCACCCTTAAAATGGACTTCAATCAGCCCCACCAGTTACCTGGTTGGACAACAGAAGCAGCATAAACTATACAACTTGTGCACAATCCTTTTTTTTAAAGTGTAAATTGTGTTTCTAATATACCTTAAATGAAAACAGGTTATGCTTACTGATGACAATGGTACCAAATATAGTATATATATATGCACTGACAATAATAATTAAGGGGCGAAATTTCACATGGGCCGAGATTTACAAGGGGTGAGATGTCTTTTAAAAATATGAAGTGAGTTTGAAATGGGGTGAGCTGTCCTGATACCGATGGTACACAGCGCCATCGCGTACCGTCAGAAATATCAACACCAATGTGCGACGGGAGAGAAACTCTTGTCTGTTTCACGCTGGATCTTACAATAGGAAAATACTGAATTGCAATTCACTCACCCACAAAATCCGATTTTCTAATTGCATCGATAATATTATGCAATTCACTTTCGAAATTTGCTTTTGTTATTTCTGCCATTTTAAGCTTTAAAGTGTTACTTCAGTGCCAGAGTCATTCTAGAGTGGACGATAATTTCAGAACTTGCCGGTTGTTGTTATTGGTAAGTACTCAACTGTGTCAGTCATACAAAAGGAAATATGTGATATCCGGAAAACTTTCAGAGATAGCTTGACAATTACTTGATTTGGCTAAAATGATAATTTATATTTATTGCAGAAACTCTGTTTTAAAAAGATACAAGCATACAGAAATTAGTTGAATACTTATTTTGAAACACCTGAAATTCATATGTATAAAAAATTCCTCTATGATTTCACCTTGACTTTTTTACATATTCATAGGGTTGTGTACACAAGTGCATAGTGGTAAAATGTCAGCAAAGAACCTAATTGTCAATGATATGCATACAAATTGCAACCAAATCATCTCACGCTAAACTATTTGCACTCACATTCTGAGATGATGTTTGCAGTGCACAGGCTGCATTTTGGGAAAAAAAATAAAATTATTTTAGAATTAATATGTAATTTGATTACATTAACTATAGTTTAATTGCTTTGTTCACACAAAGAAAAAAAATAGTTAGAATAAATACATATGACTTACACAAAGGTTTTTGGAGCCATTCAGTGATATGAGGATATTGTAAAGTTTATGATACGATTACAAAATTACACTTGGACACTGTTCTCTTAATAAATTGTTCTAGTAGTGATAGGGTTTTTGACTCTTTTAATATGGACTAGGATCTCACAAAATGGATTAACATGGTTTTGTGCTTAAAATAAAATATAATATTTTGTGTTTATATATTGGCAATATATATCTCAAAATCCTTGTAGATATACAAATACTTATAAATATATTTGTTTTGGGGTATACCTGTTGTTGAATGTGAGTTGTGAGGTCCCAACTCTTAAGTAATTAATCTTCCCGACCATCCAGTCCTCTTGAGTGAGACATAAGTCAATAGTTTCATTATATAAATTTACCTCAAATTTTTAATGTGTTATTATAGAAAGTAAAATAACTGTCTATAATCTTCTCCTTTACAAGCACAATATCTTCCTTATAACAACAAGGGTTTGTTGAAGTGCAAATTCTGACTGAAGTAAAAGTTCACAAAATATATCGTGGATGTGCCTTACACAATATCTGCACTTATATGTATTGTGTTTCAAAAGTTCTTGTAAGTTGAACTTTCTCATCAGAGGCTGGAAATATAGGGCTAAGATTCCCCTGAAGTACTTTTTTAGAAGGGCAAATGAACCTGTTTTTTGCACCTGTGCACCGATGCAGTGAACCGGTGCATTGCACTCTTTACACCTTTTTGGGTGTAGGAATAGTAAGTATTATCAGGTAGGTCATATTTAATTTTTTCATTAGAATTATTAAATATATTGGGGATGTGCAAGTCTCTTTATAATTAAAAGGGTATGTATTAGGTTCTTGCCTAAATAAACACATAAATATAAGAGGTGGTTTTTTATGATGTGTCCACTCATTAGTACCCTGAAAGTTGGTATCTTAATTATGTAGTATGATCATAAGTGTGGACTGATTGATGTTTGAATTACATTTTATGTGTATTTTGTACTTATGATAAGAAAGATACAGATGTTCAATATATATGTGATGTATATACCTTAATGATAAGATTAGCATATGTAGTGCCAGTGGTTATATCTGAACCAGTGACACTAGTCAAAATATAAAGCATCTGAAAAAAGGCTTATAAAAAGACAAACTATCTAAGCAACATTTAATTTATTGTTACTTATTATTTAGTGCATAAATTTATCTTCTTTATGAGTCAAAATATTTTTATATTTATTTTTAGTCTAGCTAGTGCTAAACTTACAGTGTAGTTAGTCACCAGTGTGAATAAATATGCATGAATATGCGTGTATTTACGTTCAGCTGTGATTGAAAATGTTGTATTAAACTTGGTGCTATTATTTATAAAATTTATTTTGATAAATAAATTTAATATAAATCTAATATATTAATCAAAAATAAAATTACTGATTTATTTTCAGTATATATTTTTTAGGAGTCTTTCCATATTTTCAAGAGATGCGAGCCTATTTTCTGCCTTTTCTGTGGCGGCACAAATAGGCTTGGGCGCGTAGGTTTGCGGCTGCACATCTGTTCTAGGGAAACTTCTGCTGATGTATCGGCTTCCTTAGAGGCTACATTCAGTGTGGGGACTGATGTAGTTTCCATATGGGATTCAGACTGCGCACACTGTACTGCTGTGATGGCTACGTTTGAGGATGTGGATGGCTGTGGATCTTCCAAAGTTGAGTGAAAGTCCAAACACGGCATGTGGAGTAACTGATGTTGGTTCGCTCCCACAGGGGTGTTTTCCATAGGATCCTTGTTGGTTTCACTGTTTGATGGTTTGGCAGTTAGTAAGTTCCCATCAGATGACCAGACTGTTCTGCTCAGTGTGTATGGAGAAATTAGGTCAGTCAGGTAGGATGGAGCATTGTTGAACAGAGTTAAATGTGTGGACCAGGATGTTAAACTCAATTCTCTTAGATATTAGAAGCCAATGAAGGTCTTTTAGAACAGGGGAAATATGGTCAAATCTATAAGTCTTGGAAATGACACATGCTGCAAAGTTTTGGATTTTCTGAAGTCTGTTCACCCGAGCATGTGATACTGCGTATAAGAAGCTGTTTGCATAGTTCAATTTTAATGTGACAAATGCATGGATAAGAGATTTTGTTTTGCATCTGTGGTCAAATATTTATGAGCCATTCAGACTATTTATGAAGTCATTCATATGCAATCTGCTGTCAAATATGCAACCCAGATTTGTAACTGATTGGCTTGAGGCTACTGGGGCAGTACCAACTTTAACAGACACTGAGCTGAGGTGATTGAGAGAATTGGTAGAACCAATCAGAAGGATCTCTGTCTTGTCATCATTGAGTTTTAACATATTTAGGCTCATCCACATCTGGATATCATCAATGCACTGGCCTAGTAACTGAAACTGTGCACTGAACTCCTGCCTGGGATTGAGAGTAAGATAGAGCAGAGTGTCGTCTGCATAGAAATGATGCATGATATCATGGCATCTTGTGATATCACAAACAGGGACAGTGTACATGGTAAAAAGAATGGGGCCTAGCACCGACACCTGACAAACACCAAAGTTAAACGTTTTTGGTTCAGAGACCTTGTTATCAATGTGGATAATCTGGCATCTGTTTAAGAGGTAATCTCTAAACCATTCTAGGCAGAAACTAGTAAAGTCAAATCTATAGACTTCATTCATCTCAGCAGGATATTATGGTCAATTATATCGAAGGCCACTGAAAGGTTAATGATAAGGCCTATTTTAAGTTGCACTCTGTATATATATTTAAATGGAAACCAATAAAGATTTTTCTAATGGGTAGGTAACATGAGAATGCATGTATGGAAGAATGAGACAATCTTGCACTACAAGTACTAGATTCACGCCAATGTTCTGAACTCAAAGTCAGTAGTGATGCGAATAAGGAATTGCAGTAGTCCAATCTACTACTTATTTAAGTATGTGCCAGTACTGATGTTTTACTTATTAAGATGTACTGAATTCTGTAGAGATCGCTTGTATTTACTCAAGTGGACTTTGTGACTTGTGACACATGGCCCGAGAGAGAAAAAGTTTGAGTCAAACACTGTTATAAGTATCCTGACCTTTGGGGCTAGTGAGACCTGTTTTCTAGGAATACTGATTGGAAAAAAAGGGGGGAGCTATTTATGATTGCTTTGTGGAGCCTTAACAAACTTTAGTTTTATGGGGATTTAGTTTTACTTCTTTTGTCAACATAAAATTTTGAATATGACTGAGGCAATCATTGAGTAATTACATCACATACACTGAGAGAAATTTGTCGGTGATAGTGTTTGTAATTTACACCTTGTTTCAAGGTCATTTCTCCAACATTCTCCTTTACTTGTATCAGTCTCCAAAGTTTGTTTTTGGCATCAAAAACTCCTCTCGGAAGCACTGAGAGGAAGGATACATCAAACACAAGTGCTTTTATTGCTGTCATGAAATTCTGAAGTGTAACCACATATTCCCGGGCCTCACGATGTCCGAACAAAACATCAGTATAATTTTAGTTTACACCGGGAGCGCTTCTAATGAAAACAAACGAGGCAGAGGCTCAAAGCTACTTAAATATTGACAACAAATTGCCACCCGTCCATAGAATTTTATTGTCATAATTCCTTGATACGGGATGAATGTTTTACTCTATATTTTGATATTCATTACCTATGTTTCTGGCCAGACACTAGGTTTGTTGCAATGTGGCTGTGATCATGTCATAGCCTGCCTAATCAGCATTTCGATTCGCGCAATGCATCATGGGAAGGTATCGGGATAAACAAAAAACGTCTGTGACAGAAGAACAGGAAGTAGCGAATATTTAACTTATGTGATTTCTCTCTATATAAGCTTTTATCTTATAAAAGATATAATGGAAATCGTGTAATAAATTATATAAATTAGTTCCGTGAAGAATGTGGATTTTTTGTGAGATATTTGTAGCAGTTTTAACATGAATCCTCTATTTTCGCCCAGTTGCAGCCAAGATCTAACTGGTGTTACAAATTCGTCTTTTTTTCTTTGATTATTTCCAAAAAAAATTATTTAACTTAAAAATATGCAATATACATCATTGGAAAGGAATTTTAGACAGCTTCTGCTCGATTTATTACATTAAAATCCATGAAGAACTGGAGAAGGAATCATAAGTTAATTTTTATTTTAAAAAAAAATTTTTTTTTTTCGGAATTTCATTCCAAATTTTTCCCATTTCTTTATTGATGGACTTATTTTACTAATTATTTAAACAAACTGGTGGATAATAAATAAAGCACTCATTAAATTGCTTCGTATATTTATGTACTTATTTCCTAATATTTTTGAATATTTTTGTACTATTTTCCTATTATTTTTTTCTGCCTCATTTATTTGCTTTATTATGCATTAATCTGAAGAGCATTATGTGACCTTTAGTTGCTTGTTTTTTTTTTTTTTTTTTTTTTTAATTTTACGATACAGAAAATATTCATTTATGACAAGCTGCACTGATAATAAACATCAAAGTAAGAGTAATTATTTCACTTTTAAGGAACTCTAATCCCTATTTTTAATTTTTTTGTCCAATTTTTAAGAAAATGGACCATGCATGTACACAAATACCCATCTTTTGCCCACATTTTTTTATATTCTTATTTACACACACCCCAACATCGTTTCTCCTCATATTCATTCCATTAAAATCTGCCTATAAATAAAAAATAATAAAATTATTGAAACTGATTTTTTTCAACTGCATATCTCTAGTGAGCACAACATTTAATCAAAAAAATTTTAGCAAATATGTACACAACTATTTTCAACTAATTAATATATGCAACTGCTGGTGTTCTCAACAATTTCCCTAATTTATTAGTTAATACTTTACTTCACATAAAAATGTTTATGTAATACATATGTTTATAATTTAAATAATTAATAAAAATCATCTCCAAAAATAACTGTACAGGTTAAGACACCCCATTTCCCCCACCTTAATTTGCAATAATTAGAAGAATAAAAGCAATATTTTAAAGTACCTTTTCTTGGCAAATCATACTATTCTGTAGATCTATATGTATATTTTTATAAAAAAAATTAAGCTCAGCGTATGTAGTGTACATATTATTTTATCTAAAATTTTCTGAAAATTTTCTGATTTCTTTGGCAAATACACAAGTATTTTCAACTACTTAACATGTACATACCAATTGCTGATGTTCTCAACCATTTTCCAAATTTATGAGCTAATATTTTAACGTTTATTTCAAATAAAGAAAGATATCTGAAACAAAAATAGTTTTTTAACATATAAATTTAATTTAAATAATCTATGAAAAATCATCTTGAGTAATATCTGTACATGTTGTAAAGCCATATTTTCGCCCATCTTAGAAGACTAAAAACTATATTTTAAAATATCTTTTCGTTATGACAAATCTTTGCTTTATAGATCGTTAAGTATATTTTTTATAAAAAATAAGTTTTATGTGTTTTATGCAAGAAATTATGTATTACTTACTCTTTTCTTCATGTAAAAATCACTTCCTGGTTAAGATCTACGTAGATTTGTTTATCCCGAAACGGAAGTCGGGACAATTACTTCACGCATGCGTACTCGAAATGCTGATTAGGCTTATCTCAGCTCAGTTTGTCCGAAAATTCGAAAGCATATTAATCAGGCAGTGAAGCCCGCCACCAGTAATTTTGTAACCTCTCCCCAAAGTCGCACGAATGAGAACCTTCACTGGGTTATGTATGACACTTAAGTACAACCGTAGTTCGGAAACCATTTCCGCAGTTTGGTTTCTGGTCACTTTCAACCATGTTCCGGCCTCCATGACATATCCCTTATCAAATTAACATGGCTATTTGGTTCCAGAGTTCATTAGTAAACAAAATTGACATGCACAATTGCATATATACAAGTCAAAATGGTCAGTATAACAGCCGCAATATAAAGTTTTTTTTAATATTTATTTTCTTTTTCAAACATAAAGACATACAAAAATGATAACAAAAAAACATATTATAACAGTGAAAACATGGCTATGTTATTTGTTACATCCTTACACTAGGATGATATATTTATATTTTATTTTCCTTGATATGACCAAAAAATAGAATATATATAACCACTGAGTAAAACTTATTTTCGATACAAATAACATTATGCATTTTTGGTGTAATTTATGATTAGTCTGGATTAGGTTTGAAACAAGCATCCAATTTCTTGTAAAACGAGCGGAAGCATCTGTTATAGCATACAAGTACGATTGTTCATCAAAGACTCGCTTGATGTTTAACTGTAATGCATTAAAACTTGGTTTTCGACTCTCTTTAAGACATTTAAATAAGTAGTATTTTACTATGAGGGTTATGGCATTTATGACGAAGGTGATGGTACTGCGACCTGAAATCCAAGTAATATTGATTTTTTTTTTGTCTAAGTCAAATGCTGAACCTGTTTCCTGGTAAATCCAGTTTTTAAGTAAGTCCCAAATTTTAGTAGAATATAGGCAGTCTACAAAGACATGAGTTATTGTTTCAGGCATATTATTACAAAAGAGACAAAGATTGTTGTCAACTTTTTTCATTTTATACAGTAGAGCCTTTGTTCCCAATATGTTATGTAGTATTCTATATTGCAACCAAATAATCTGGTTATCAAGAATCGTTTTAAAGCAGATCAGATGTACATTTTTCCATTCTTTTAATTCTATAATTTATTTGAAGTATTTTTTCCCAAGTTTTGATATGGACTAAATTCTTTGGAGTATCACTTTCTATGAGCACATGGTAGAAATCTTTACAACCTTTCTTTGATTTATTTATCAATGATATAGTCTTTGGCCATATTGGTTTCTCTGGTAATTTGGTCTGAAATCCAGCACCATTTTTATTTCTGAATTTTTCTATTCCTAACCGTATTCTGTTATATTCTAGGAAATTAAGATTATTTCCAAAACTATTTCTCACTTCTTCTAATGTCAATAGTTTACCTTCACTATTATATAAATCTGCAGGGTAAATTATTCCCATTCTGTACCACTGTGGCAGAAAGAAGATTTCTTTTGAGATATTTGGATTGTACCATAGTGGGCAAGTTAGACTATGTGGTTGTGCATTATTGAGTACTGCTTGGAGTACTCTTTTCCAATTTACCAAGATGTCCCCCCAAAATTTGTTTGAAATCTTGCTTGCAATATTTTCGCACCACGGGGTGAAGGAAATATTAGGCCACGATGGATGTTTAGCAATTGCAAATGTAGCAATGTTTTACAAATAAAACATCAAATTGTTGTACACATGAAGACTTAAGACAACATGAGGCCACATGGATTTTCTACCATTTTACAAACTGAAGTCTTGCAATATTTAAAGTTTTCTAACAACATTTGACAAATAAAATATCAAATGCTAGTACTTGCACACACAGACTTAAGGAAATATGAAGCCACAATGGGGTTCCTAGCCATATTTAACAAACAGAACATTGAGGCAACCAGTCTACTTTTTGTCTGCAAACGTGATTAATTTAAGTAACCAATGAAATAATTGTTACTGAAACCACACTCGAGACAAAGTTCTAGACTTGAACAATCTGTACTGTAGCATATTTTCTACGGAATGGTTTTACCGTACCGCAGCCATGCCCTTTCAAAAAAGTGTAAAGTCTTTAGCTGTAACATTTTAAAGATTTGAGCACACTTTTGTGTTCCACAAAATTAATTGTGTGTATAGCCAACAACACTTCTATTGTAAAAATACATAGTTTCTGTTAAAATTTTGCATAAAAAAGGCATAAGTCTGACATTAAAACCATTTAGACCAGAATGTGGAATGGACCGGTTTCTGGTTCATGAAGGATATTTAGTACGTAGAGCTGTTTGTCAAGAAGTTTTGCTCCACAGAGGTTTCACTCCATTATATGGGATATTTTGTTCTAAAGATTAAAAAATAAAGTTTTTTCAAAATAATTTTTTGCCACCTTGTCATTTATTAAAAAATCATATACTCTCAGCATGATTTAAGCACACATACAATTTAGTGCATGTACAAATGTATACGGCTTATGATATCCGATGGCCAATTTGCAATGGCAAATTTATCCAACCTTCCAAATATATTTTGTCAACGTACATCTAAACTTACTTATCCTATTTTTTCCCTCCCAGAGTGAAAAAAATTGCCTTTGCAAATCAAATATCAAATCGGAGTCAGATACACGTAAACAACCAAACATATATACTATAGACACTAACTTATTAATATTCATGTAGAAGTACACGGTCACAGAATTCCATGGGGGTTTTCTAACAATATTTTATAGATTTGAATGTTGCTTGAAGATTAAGTATTAATGTAGGTATGTCTGTTTAGTTGAAGGGCAAATACTTCAAATTGATGCACTTGTGCAACTCATTAATATTCACATGTGCATAGAAACTATGAGGTCAAAGATATGTAAGGGGTTTTCTGACAGTATTTTCTAAATAGAAAAGCTACTGGAAAATAAACTATGTGAAGTAGAATGTCTGTTTAGTTGAAGATCAAATACATATTTCAAAAGTGAAACATATGGAGTGAAACCTTCTGAATTCATAGTAGATGATCCTGACGTTGATATGCTCATAAAGTCAACTGTTTGATTTTGGCTGTTTTAATGTTCTTAACAAAGCTTGTTTAGGTTTTGCAAATAAACACTCTTTCTTTGAATATATCTCAAAAAGTATCCTTGTAATGTATTCCAAACTGTTTGATTTCATAAAAATCTGCCTGCCAAATTTTCATTCAATAGATAAAATTAAGTACAGTCAGTCACCGAAAATAAGAACGTCCGAAAATAAGAACTTGGCCCCCCCAAATGGCCTTACTAATTTTTACCAAAAATAAGAACATGGGGCAAAATGGGCCTGCTATTTTTACCAAAAATAAGAACGTCAAAATACCCCCCCCCCCCCTCCATTTCACATATCTAAACAATCGCATTACACCACTTAATTTTTTTATTATTTTCAGAATACTTTCAAGAAAAGTGTACGGAATAACATTTTATCAAAATTAGTTTATAAACGTTTTAGGAAAAGTATCAAATAATGTTTAAAATGTACTCACTAAAAAGAAATGTTTTATTGATATTTTTCAATTATTCAAAACAAGCCTGAAAATACTTGTTATTTGTGAGCAATTTGTGCCAAGTAATGCTGAAAGTTTAAAAGTGTATAAATGGAAACATCAGACACAATTAAAATCTCAGTCTGAAGAGCAGTGGTGTAATGTGGGAAACAATAGTAGCCTTAAAGTACATACAGAGATTAAGCATAAAGACAAAGCCAAAAGTGGCATTTACACTAAAGACAAAGCCAATAGTGACACTAATTCTAAAAACAAACATATGCCAACACCTCTTTGTGATTTATTTGAGTCTGATGAGGAGGAGGTGGAGTTTGAGGGATTTAGACAGGATGAAGTTGATCAGCTAGAGGCCCTGTTAAATTCTGAGGTGTGTGAGGAGTCAGATGATGAGGAATATGAAGAAATGAAACACAAGGATGTTAACATACAGTGGCTAAAAAAATAATTCAAACATGTCCAACTGACATTGCATTTGTAAAAATGTTACATTAGAGTTACATTTTAGAGTTTAAATAAAGGTGTTGAGTACCTGTTTGTGTTTTGTTTGTAAAATTTGTGTGGAAAATAAGAACATGCCCCTGGGGAGGCCAAAATGTCTGCATGGAAAATAAGAACGTGCCCCTGGGGAGGCCAAAATGTCTGCATGGAAAATAAGAACTTGCTCCTGGGGAGGCCAAAATGTCTGCATGGAAAATAAGAACTTGCCCCTGGGGAGGCCAAAATGTCTGCATGGAAAATAAGAACTTGCCCCTGGGGAGGCCAAAATGTCTGCATGGAAAATAAGAACTTGCCCCTGGGGAGGCCAAAATGTCTGCATGGAAAATAAGAACTTGCCCCTGGGGAGGCCAAAATGTCTGCATGGAAAATAAGAACGTGCCCCTGGGGAGGCCAAAATGTCTGCATGGAAAATAAGAACTTGCCCCTGGGGAGGCCAAAATGTCTGCATGGAAAATAAGAACGTGCCCCTGGGGAGGCCAAAATGTCTGCATGGAAAATAAGAACTTGCCCCTAGGGGGGGGGGGGGGGGGGCTCAAATTCTTCGCACATTCCACGTTCTTATTTTCGGTGATTGACTGTGTTTCATAACTCATCATATTTGTGCTTATGAAAATGGTGTCACTCAGTAAACCATTTACTGATCATTCTTGGAAATGCCTGATTCTTCTGCATCTCAAATCCAAATTTTAACTGTTAAAAATAAATCCCAGAAGACTTCCCAGCGACATTTTTGAGTTTTGCAAACATTTGGCAAAGGTTAAAAAATGATCGGTACGAAACCCATTTATAATAGAGTGTCTTTTTGTGTATACCGTTTATTAAATGGTTGATGAGAAATGTTAGAAAAACATTACAAATGAACATAATTATGTCTCAATAATACTAGGGTCAGAGCTCAAATTCAATATCTTTTGTTGCTAACTGATGAAAAAGTATTATTTTTATGTCTAAAATTGTAAGTTAGTGGCTTAAAATTTTTGCTTCCATTCAATTTATACTTTTTATTGTTTACATAGGGGCAATTTTTGACAAAGTTCCCTAAATTTCTGTGTTAGAATTTAGAAGACTAGTGAAATTAGAGTCAAGGTTCCACAGCACATAGCTATATGTTCTGTTTCTGAAATAATGTAGCAACTGATATTTACTTGAACACAACTTCATATTCAGTGCTAAAGCCATCACAAAGAATGAACATTTGGTGCCAGGATGACTACATCATCTGCATAACCAGAGCACCCATGGAAACATTATCAAAGCATAGACCTCCTTTTTAAATTTTAATAATAACACATCTTTGAAAACTGTGAAAGTAATTTAACCAGGGAGTTTCATTGTCTTAAACATCAGTTGAATGAATTAATAATGACACGAAAACTCAAGGAAGTAAATATTATCTGAAATAACTGAAATATTATTTGTTTTGATAGAATATTAATGAATATCATTATAAATGTTTTACAGAGTTTTCATTACTCTTTTTCCTCTGTGTATAATGTTATTTCAGATTTATGTTATCAATTACAAAGAAACTCGGGCCGATTTCACAAAGGGACTTAAGTCCAGATTTAGACTTAAATTTAAGACTTTGGGCTTAAATTTTGTCAACAGAATGTTAAGTCTGTGGTCTTAGACTTAGCGGATTTCCCAAAGCAGCTAAGTCTGTGAAATTGCTGAGTCAGTGGACTTAACTTTAAGTCTGGGAGGTAGTGGGCTTAAATTTTGTAAAGAGGACTGAAATATGGCCACCATAAACTTTTCTCCACTTCAGAATTTAAAATGGCTGTAATTAAAGTATAATTATACAGAACACCGTGCTGAAGTAGTCTTTGGGAAGTTTATATGATGTATGAAGGTTTTATATTTCAAAACAGCACTTATCCTTTGAAAAAATGCATCAAATGAAGGATATAAAATGTGATATGACACAGAAAACCACTGTGGTTATATGGTGACTTAGACTTGGCTAAGTCACCTCCTTGTGAAATTCATTTAAGTCCCAGACCTAGCTAAGACCAAAGTCTTAGATTTAAGTCCCTGACTTAGCCAATAAAGGGACTTAGTTTAAGTCCTTTAGTGAAATCGGCCCCAGGTCACTATCAGCTGCACATCATTGCAAAAAGGGGTGTAAGAATAACAAACTAAGCCCAGGCCATCCTTTGTTCCTTTAATAGATATAAGAATTTTGCTTGACTTAGTACTCCCAGTTTGTGTCTGACGAGCAAAAATGAATTTTTTTGAAGGCTTTCCAGAGGTTAATTTGGTGGTTCAGTGTTATTATTTAGACATATTAAGGTTTTGGTAAACTGTAGTAAAAGTGGGTAAAATACTGAGACTTTAATTATGTTACACAAACTCATTAAGGTTTTTTTCTTCTTTTATTTAGGGACCTTATATTGGCTAAGAGTATGGGAAACATAATAAAGTGAAATATGCTTCATTTTAATTACTAATGTGGTTTATCATGACTTTGTGTTTCAAAAAGGCATGAAGGAAACACAAATGAATATATTATTATTATATCAGTTATGATTTGTTTCATATTTTTGTATTCACACATGGTGTTTGTAGTCTACTGACATTTTCAGTTCTACTGAGTACTGATCTGTCTAATTTTCCTGTCCTGTAATCCTGTAGTTGGGAAGGTGTCTGTTAACCAGCCTCCTGATGGTTCGTCCCTGTACAGTTTCAATGAAAACTTTGTTGCGGGTCTTGAGGTTGCAGTGCGAGTATTCGTGGTGGACGAAAGTGGGAATGAAGTTATATCTCCTGTAGTGGTAAGCATTTCTTCTCATTCTGAGCTACTTTAAATTTATTTATTGGAAGCTAATAAATTCATCCTTACTGTAAATTGTGCTAATATTTGCCACTCAACCACATTCTAAATTTGCTGTGCCTCTAGTAGACTGGTTGTAGAAGACTTGTGCAGTTGTAATTTATTTGAATCTCTTACATTTATCCTTTAAATTCATTGGCCTGTGACTAACTGATAACAAAGATAAATTTCTATAGAAAAGACCATCTCTTGAGTTGATATTTACTTCTGATTGTATCCTCCGGATAGCATCTGGTGGATTACTATGGATTTCGCTTCATTATGCTGCTGCCACAGTGTGTACAGAGATTTCACCGTTACCGCTCTAACGAAAAAATATTATAGCTAGCCTTCTCAAATTAGCAGGATATATTCATAACCATAAAATCTTGCCTGGGAATATTTTTTGGGCCTCATTTTGAAAAACAAGGTGGCCGCCACGGTCGTTTTTTCGACTTTCAGCAAGGACTTTTGTTGGCTCTGTAGAGCAAAGGGTATTATAGGTAGAGATTTCAAATTCGCAGGATATGTTCCTCATTACAAAATCTTGACTGGGAATATTTGTGGCCTCATTTCGAAAAACAAGATGGCTGCCACAGTGTTTCTTTGTCAGTCATGAAAAGTGCTTATATCTCTCTTAATATTGGTCCTAGAGGTTTGGGATGGTAAACCAACCTGTAGGAAATCATGGGCTTGGAATCTTCTGGTGTGGTCAGATTTGACCTTGGACCCCTTCTTCAATGTCAAATGAGGATAGCCAAACCAAAAAGTGCTTATAGCTCGCTTATTATTGATCATACAGGTTTGGGATGGTAACCCAATCTTTAGAAAATCATAGGCTGGGAATCTTCTTGTGTGATCAGATTTGACCTTGGACCCCTCCTTCAAGGTCAAACAAGGATAGCCAAACTTAAAAGTGCTTATAACTCGCTTATTATTGGTTGTACAGGTTTGGGTTGGTGAACAAACTTATAGGAAATCATGGGCTGGGAATCTTCTTGTATGGTCAGATTTGACCTCGGACCCCTCCTTCAAGGTCAAACGAGGATAGCCAAACTTAAAAGTGCTTATAACTCGCTTATTATTTGTTGTACAGGTTAGGGATGGCAAACAAACTTATATGAAATCATGGGCTGGGAATCTTCTGGTGTGGTCAGATATGACCTTGGGCTCCTCCTCCAAGGTCAAACGAGGATAGCCAAAACTAAAAGTGCTTATAATTTGCTTATTATTTGTCCTAGAGGTTTGCTGTGTAAACAAACTTATAGGAAATCGTGGGCTGGTAATCTTTTGATGTGGTCAGATTTGACCTTGGACCCCTCCTTCAAGGTCAAACGAAGATAGCCAAACTTAAAAGTGCTTATAACTCGCTTATTATTGGTCATAGCGGTTTGGGATAGTAAACCAACCTATAGGAAATCATGGGCTGGGAATCTTTCGATGTGGTCAGATTTGACCTTTGACCCCTCCTTCAAGGTCAAACGAGGATAGCCAAACTTAAAAGTGCTTATAACTCACTTATCATTGGTCCTAGATGTTTGAGATGGTAAACCAACTTATAGGAAATCATGGGCTGGGAATCTTCTGGTGTGGTTAGATTTGACCTTGGACCCCTCCTTCAAGGTCAAATGAGGATAGCCAAACTTAAAAGTGCTTATACCAATTTTTTCCTTCCGGTTTCCCGTCTTTCACTTCCCAGTCGGTTACCGTTAACCGTCTCTTATTTGAGAAAACATGAGAACCAAATACTTTCCATACTGTAAAAACAGGAATTCTAACATAACACAGATGTGTTCTCCAATCTGATTGGCTAAACCACGAAATATATAGTTTCTGCAAATTATCGCTCATTATGGCTTTGGTATTACAGTAAAAAGCAAATAAAAGTGGATTATGACACTTATTTTGTGTGTAAGGTTAGTAAAGTTTCTTTAAATTGAAGTATAAGCGGAAAACCGGTAGCTGCATATTTGACGGTTTGCAGTAATTTATTTACCGTACCGACGATACCGGTACTACCACAACACCCCTAATAACTCACTTAATATTGGTTGTACAGGTTTGGGATGGTAAACAAACTTATAGGAAATCATGGGCTGGGAATCTTCTGGTGTAGTCAGATTTCACCTTGGGCCCCTCCTTCAAGGTCAAACGAGGATACCCAAACTTTAAAGTGCTTATAACTCGCTTATTATTTGTCATAGAGGTTTGGGTTGGTTAACCAACATGTAGGAAATCATGGGCTGGGAATCTTTTGGTGTAGTCAGATTTGACCGTGGATCCCTCCTTCAAGGTCAAACAAGGATAGCCAAACTTAAAAATGCTTCTAACTTGCTTATTACTGGTCCCAGAGGTTTGGGATGGTAAACAAATCTATAGGAAATCATGGGCTGGGAATCTTTTAGTGTAGTCGGATTTGACCTTGGGTGCCTCCTTCAAGGTCAAACAAGGTTATCCAAACCTAAAAGTGCTTATAATTTGCTTATTATTGGTCCTAGAGGTTTACAAAGTGAAACCAACTTATAGGAAATCATGGGCTGGGAATCTTTTGATGTGGTCAGGTTTGACTTTAGACCACTCCTGCAAGGTCAATGAGGATACCCAAACTTAAAAATGCTTAATTGCTTGCTTATTATTGGTCCTACAGGTTTGCAATGTGAAACCTGTAGGAAATCATGGGCTAGGAATCTTTTGATGTGGTCAGATTTCACCTTGGGCCCCTCCTTCAAGGTTAAATGAGGATACCCATACTTAAAACTGCTTATAGCCCGCTTATTATTTGTCCTAGAGATTTGCAATGTGAAACCAACCTATAGGAAATCATGGACTAGGAATCTTTTGATGTGGTCAGATTTGACCTTGGGCCCCTCCTTCAAGGTCAAACAATGGTTCACTGGCTTTGGTGAATTGTCTTTTTGGTGGGTACCAATTTGCATTGGTTCTCTGATGTGTAGGTCTAGTTTACAGTGCAGAATCGTGATGAGTTAGTATATACACTACTTTCATCCTGTTCAGTGTCATGCTACAACTTGCCTTGCAAGCAACATCTTTATTTAAAGCCCAAGTAAATCCACTGAAAGGGGGATTCTATTTATCAGCGTTTCGTGTAAATTTTGGATGACTTTTTCTGTATATTTAAAACTGTGGCTTTAATGTTTTCAGATGGCAGTAAATGTGACTTGTGAGCTCGCCCCGGGAGGTAATGGATATTCAGATGTGTCTTTCACAGCAATTTCCACTGTTACGGACATCAATGACACTGTACCTTTTAGGTAACTAGACCTCTCATCATATGGCAAATATTTCTGTTTACTTTAAGTTTGTAACTTTCTGCATTATGTAATAATATCTAAAGATGAAACATTTAACTAATTACTGAGTTTAGATTACCAAAGTACCAGCTATCCCCAATATAGTTGAACTGGTTTGCAGTTTTCTCATGTTTATAATGATCTCTCGTGGGATTTTACAGTATGTGATTGGTAGAATTATAGTTATTTGTTTTAAAACCTATTAAGTACCAAAAACAAAACTTAAACTTTTTATTGTAGTAATAAATACAGAGTGTGAGGACGTTTGTTACAGGATATACACCCAGCAAAAATTCCAAATAATGCCAGAGCGCCGTCAGGCACGAGGGAATTATTAAGGAATTTTTGCCCGAGCATGAGGTATTTATTACTATTATAAAGCCCGGCCTACCTGGTTGAAAGAAATATCAATTTATTTTTATGAAGTGACACGAACAAGGACCCCGCCGTATTGTTTTGAATGCATGATCGCTCTCGTAAAAGCAGACGATTTTACTAGCAACATACAACATACAATCGAACAATCGAAACAGCACTTCCATTTTTCAGCTGGCCGTTATTGGAGGTTTTACTTCCAGCTGATTCTATGCGCAGAGACGGATTTTCATTCACTGCGCACTTGCGGTCTTTATAATTGCATATTACATTTAAAGCGTAAAATGTGACATTTATTTGCAATTTCACCAACAAATTGCATGTATTTTCTACTTTTTAGCACTGGGGGATCTGTTATAGTGTTTTTATTTTTTTTTTTATTTGTAGTGCTTGTACATCTGATTTTTTTAGTATTTCCTCAAAGATACAATGCATCGGAAACAGTTGCCTGCCCAATTTCACTTCTTCCTACATAAATGAAATATTTTCTGACAGTGGCATTGGAAACAGTGCACTTATACCAAAATTTGTTAAACAGGTGTGAAGTGTTTTTTTTTAAAAAAATGTTTTTGTTGCAGCATCCTTTCAGCAGGTCGTGAGACCACTGTAGCATGCTGGGGGGAAGCAGTAAATGAGGACCCCACAGCACCAGTGTTTAGTAAAGAAACTTCCATTGGAGATACAGGGTAGGTAATATTTGAAGATACAACTATATAATAATTTATATAATGTGGCATTAATGTTAGGCAACAATTAAGTTCAATGATAATTCTGGGTTTTGTGGTAAATAGATAAGAACAATATTTTTTGTCAATGTGAGTACGTGGAAGAGTGGTAATTTTTGCACTTGACTGGATTGAAATTATCTAAAAAAATAGGAAAATCTTCAAGGAAAGTGTGCTGTAATCAACAACTTGCAGATTTGTGCACAAATACTAGATAAAACAAGGCCTAAAGGGGTTTGGATCTACTAGTGTGAGCTGCAAAATGATCAGAGACATGAGTAGCACACTGAAACAGTCATCCAAGTACTAACCTGGCCCATTGCTGCTTAACTTCAGTGAAGAGACCTGTACTCGTCCCACTATACCAATTCTCATGAAAGTCTGGTGACATCGCTTAAAGTGCGAGCACTCACTAGAGCTAGCGTTTAAAAAGGTGCGTTTAATTCAGTCAGATTCATCATCCAGTGATTATTATTGTTGTCTAGTGACAACCACTTTTCTTCTAGCAAAATGTTTGGATATTGTGTAATCTTTCATTCTTATGGCTACTATTTTGAAACATTTTGTTATTCAGTTATTGCTATATGTCTCTCTATATATATAAGCATGAACATGTTTTGTTAATGGAGTGTAAGTAAAAGTTGACTGTTGAGGAATATTTTTGTATCTCATATAGTACTTTTCAGAAGTACTTGTGTAAAAAAAAAACATTTCTTTAAAAAATGTGCTGGTACTTGTAGTAAAAGTTTAAGTACTTGTACTAAATACTTTTATTTTTATTATATGACCCAATCTTGCACTTGAGTACTCTTTTATTGCAGTAATAATCCATCACAAGTTGCCTTTATGCAGAAATGCAGAATTACAATCCAATTGGCAGTTGAGTGCAATGTCTTACATTTTAACCAATAGATGTCAAATTATGTTCAGTCTTAACTGATGGTTTTTAATGTGGGTGATGGTTTTAATTTGGCGGACTTTATACAGATTTTTAAACTGACAATTCTTGCCCTCGGCCAATCAAAATCATGGACACATGTGGGTGGAATTGGAATCTCAAAAAAATACTCTTTTTAGCAATTATAACATTCAAGGTCATTAGAATTTGTAGTGTTAAAAAAAAAAAAAAACAACAAAAAAAAAAAAAGTATAGAAAAAAACTTATTTTATACCATCTATATTTGACCATCAGAACAGAAAAAGAAAATTTAACAAGAAAATTTGCTATTTTAGAGTTTTACAGATCAGACCTGCTGGTACAGTGAGTGTGTGTGCTGAGGTTACTGTGGTCAGTCTCTCTGCTTCACAGTCTTTTATACTGGTGGAACTCAGGTGAGTAATCCTCCCCAGTGTCTTTGATTTTAAAGGCACTTTTAACTGGTAGTATGCAATTATATTTGTAAGCTTGTCAGAATTTGAAAACATTTAGAATGTTTTATGGATATCTTGTCAGCCTGTTTCAAAGATGGCTCATTTCATAGTTGGCCCCTACAGACTCGCCACAAATTTTCTTATTTTCTTGGTATCATGTACATCAATACTTCAAATGTGCAGGTATGTACAACTTATTAATATTCATGTTAGATGTAAGGTGATTGGTCTTTCCAGGGTTTTTATTTGATTTAAAAAAAACTTGCAACTGTAAGGAGACAACCACTTGTTCAACCTTATCAGAAATTAAAGGCACGTGGATGTGGTTAAAGATAGGTAGAGATCTTTCCAATATTCCCACCAAGTTTCAATGCACTTGTAACAGGTAAAACTTGAGGGAGGAGGCAAAGTCTCTTAAATAAATTACAATTTAACAACGCTTGGAAATTAGAACTGATAGAAGTCGGGTGTTAAATGATGGTGCCAGTATCCATGTCAGTCTTTAAGAGCACTTGAAAATGTAAAACTTTGGTGAGGGAGACAAATAGTTTTGAGACATTATAAGATTTAAAAACACTTTAAACTGTTACAAGTTGAGTGAAGATAGAAAGGCTGAAAGTTGTTGTGTTAAATATTAGGGGTGTGATGAGTACAAATATTTTGGGTCAAATGCTTGCAGATAAAAACTCGACTCAACATCGAGCCCTCACAAAGTTTAGTATCCACCTTAACAGGAAACGAAATCCAATATAGGGGCTCCCGTAAATGAAAAAAATATAAAGATAAAAGCTTTGAATCGCTTGAATTGGCTATTGTCAGCACATAATATCAATATTATTATTTTAAAAATGGTGGATTATGCGATTTAATGTAAGTAAGGTGTGTTATTTATGTTTTATTAACTAAATAACGTAACCAGTTCTATAGGTTCTTATATATACACGAGCATTCGACCCTGAGAATTGGGATCAAATTTTTGTGAAATTCGCCCCGCTCGTCGAGTGTCGATTGCTCGGTCGTACCCCTAATAGATATCAATTAGAATGATAATCTGGCATTGGGGGATTCATTTCTTTTTATGTCAGCTGACTTGTCAGTCAGCTGACATTATGTCGTCACTCTGCGGCATGGGCGTCCGCGCACGCGTCCGCGTGAACAACTTCTCCTCCAAAACTACAAGGCCTAGAGACGTGCTGTTTTTTTTTAAAAGACACCTTATCTATCGAGGATGAAAAATTGTTCAAGGCATGCAAATCTGTCTGTTCGTCTGTTTGCCAGAGACATTACAAGGGAGGTACCCCCACCAAAAGTGTGAAAATTTCAACACTTAATCACAATTTTCTCAGTGACTATTGCAGGGATTTCTCTCATATCTTGCATATATGTACTAGGCCAGAGGTAGATTCTCTTGTGTGAGTATGAGACCTGGATCTGTCTTACTTTTTTTTTAATAAATTTTTTTAATAATTTTTAATGCATTAAAATTCATGAAATCATGCACAAAATCATTTATAACTTGAAACGTGTTGCATTTAGAGCATTTTGTTAAAATATGTTATTCAGCTACTTTTTTCATAGCTACAATATGGTGAGTAAGTTGGGTGCCTGTCTCAATAGCTAAGTGAGTAATAGCTACTTTTGGGCTTTTCAGTAACTTCCATCATAAGTAGAATCACTTGTAACTTAAAAACTATTGCATTTAGAGAATTTCGTATAAATATGTTATATAAGCTATAACATAGTAAAATTTTAGACCTGTAGCTCATGACATAGCTGAGTAATAGCTACTTTTAGGTTATCACTGTTGAGTAAATCGCTTATAACTTCAAAACTATTGCATTTAGAGAATTTCGTATAAATATGTTATTCAGCTACTTTTGGGTCAGCTATAACATAGTAAGATTTCAGACCTGTAGCTCATGGCATAGCTGAGTAATAGCTACTTTTAGGTTATCACTGTTGAGTAAATCGCTTATAACTTGGAAACTATTGCATTTAGAGTATTTTGTTTCAATATGTTATTCACCTATTTTGGGATCAGCTATAACATAGTGAAGTTTCAGATCTGTAGCTCATTGCATAGCTGAGTAATAGCTACTTTAAAGTTCTCACTATTGAGTAAATCAGTTGTAATTGGAAAACTATTGCATTTAGAGAATTTCGTATAAATGTGTTATTCAGCTACTTTTGGGTCAGCTATAACATAGTAAAATTTCAGACCTGTAGCTCATGGCATAGCTGAGTAATAGCTACTTTTAGGTCATCACTATTGAGTAAATCAGTTGTAACTTGAAAACTATTGCATTTACAGTATTTTGCTTAAATATGTTGTTCACCTACTTTTGGGTCAGCTATAACATAGTAAAATTTCAGACCTGTAGCTCATTGCATAGCTGAGTAATAACTACTTTGAGGTTCTCACTATTGAGTAAATCAGTTGTAATTGCAAAACTATTGCATTTAGAGAATAAAGTATAAATATGTTATTCAGCTACTTTTGGGTCAGCTATAACAGTAAAATTTCAGACCTGTAGCTCATGGCATAGCTGAGTAATAGCTACTTTTAGGTCATCACTATTGAGTAAATCAGTTGTAACTTGAAAACTATTGCATTTACAGTATTTTGCTTAAATATGTTGTTCACCTACTTTTAGGTCAGCTATAACATAGTAAAATTTCAGACCTGTAGCTCATGGCATAGCTGAGTAATAGCTACTTTTAGGTTATCACTGTTGAGTAAATCGCTTATAACTTGGAAATTATTGCATTTAGAGTATTTTGTTGCATATGTTATTCACCTATTTTGGGGTCAGCTATAACATAGTGAAGTTCCAGACCTGTGACTCATTGCATAGCTGAGTAATAGCTACTTTGAAGTTCTCAATGTTGAGTAAATCACTTGTAATTTGAAAACTATTGCATTTAGAGAATTTAGTATAAATATGTTATTCAGCTACTTTTGGGTCAGCTATAACATAGTAAAATTTCAGACCTGTAGCTCATGGCATAGCTGAGTAATAGCTACTTTTAGGTTATCACTGTTGAGTAAATCACTTATAACTTGAAAACTATTGCATTTAGAGTATTTTGTTGCAATATGTTATTCACCTATTTTGGGGTCAGCTATAACATAGTGAAGTTCCAGACCTGTGGCTCATTGCATAGCTGAGTAATAGCTACTTTGAAGTTCTCACTGTTGAGTAAATCAGTTGTAATTGGAAAACTATTGCCTTTACAGAAATTTGTGCAAATATGTTATTCAGCTACTTTTGGGTCAGCTATAACATAGTGAAATTACAGATATATAGCTCATGGCACAACTGAGCAATAGTTATTCTCAGCCACTGACTGTTGAGTAAATCAGCTATAACTTGAAAAATATTGCATTTGGAGTATTTTGTTAAAATATGTTGTTCACCTACTTTTGGGTTAGCTATAACATAGTGAAATTACAGACCTATAGCTCATGGCATAGCGGAGCAATAGCTATTTTCAGGTTCTCACTATTGAGTAAATCAGTTGTAACTTGAAAAATATTGCATTTACAGTATTTTGCTTAAATATGTTGTTCACCTACTTTTAGGTCAGCTATAACAGAGCAAAAATTCAGACATGTAGCTCATTGCATAGCTGAGTAATAGTTACTTTGAGGTTCTCACTCTTGAGTAAATCAGTTGTAACTTGAAAACTATTACATTTAGAGTATTTTGTTAAATATGTTATTCACAGACATTTTGGTCAGCTATAACATAGTGAAATTGCAGACCTCTATGTCATGGCATAGCTGAGCAATAGCTTCTTTCAGGTTCTCACTGTTGAGTAGATCATTGTATCCAACCTGTAGGAAATCATGGGCTGGGAATCTGTTAATATGGTCCGATTTGACCTTGGAACCCTCCTTCAAGGTCAAATGAGGATAGCCAAACATAAAAGTGCTTATAACTCGCTTATTATTGGTCCTAGAGGTTGGAATGAAAACCAACCTATAGAAAATCATGAGCTGGGAATTTTTTGGTGTGGTCGGATTTCACCTTGGACCCCTCCTTCAAGGTCAAATGAGGATAGCCAAACTTAAAAGTGCTTATAACTCGCTTATTATTGGTCCTAGAGGTTTCGAATGGAAAACCAACCTATAGAAAATCATGTGCTGGGAATCTTTTGGTGTGGTCGGATTTAACCTTAGACCCCTCCTTCCAGGTCAAATGAAGATAGCCAAACTTAAAGTGCTTATAACTCGCGTATTATTGGTCTTGGAGGTTTGGGATGGTAAACCAACATATAGGAAATCATGGGCTGGGATTCTTTTGGTGTGGTCAGATTTGACCTGGGACCCCTCCTTCAAGGTCAATTGAGGATATTCAAACTTACAATTGCTTAGAACTCGCTTATTATTGGTCCTACAAGTTTGGGATGGTAAACAAGCTACAGGAAATCATGGGCTGGGAATTTTTTTTGTGTGGTCAGATTTGACCTTGGACCCCTCCTTCAAGGTCAAACAAGGATAGCCAAACTTAAAAAGTGCCTATGACTCACTTATTATTGGTCCGAGAGGTTTGGGATGGTAAACCATCCTAAATTCTTTGGCTGGGAATCTTTTGGTATGGTCAGATTTGACCTTTGGACCCCTTCTTCATGGTCGAACGAGGATATTGCATTTATAGTATTTCTTTAAATATTTTTAACCTACTTTTTACACTTAAACAATTACCTTGTTACTTTATTTCATAATACCATTTGCAGGGCACAACTTTTTTGTCCTTTTCTTCTGTCAGCTTCGGAATATCTTTCAAACATGCTGTTCAGTTACCATTTACTGTATTTCTGTACAGCCCTTTCCCTGATAATTATGCTTTCCTCTCATTATCACCATCACAAATCAAAAACATTCAGTCAGCTGACACAGTGCCCGTTCACGGGCACTCTCCTCTTGTTATAGAAATAGTAAAATCCTCTCTGAATGTTTTGGAACTGGTTTTTGAAACGTTAATATTTTAGACGTTTTAAGGGCTGATGCTTCACCAAAGTAATAAAATACTAAATATTTGGTGAAATATCTCACAGTTTTACCTTTTCGCTTGGTACAATGAAATTTTTTCTCACTTTATAATATTTCACAAAAAGCATTTCTAGTTATAAACAAGAGCATTCAGAAAGCATATACCTCCACAAAACCTGTACAGCTCCCATTCATCTGTTCCTTATGCCATTTTCAACTTTTTGGTGAAACTTCCACTGAAACCTGTTGATAATTTTTCAGTTATTTGGCAAACACAGAATAACAAACAGACAAATAAACACCGCCATTTAAATAACCCCCTTGGAGGAGATAATTATGCCTCAAGTACGTTTTGGCTCAAGTTTCACCTTATCAGTAACAAGCATCTGAAACACCCGATTTTGTTTGTTTCAAAGCCTCAAAAACTCAATTTTGGATTTTTTTCAAATGTTCCAACCGATAATATCAGTGAATTTAACATTTCTCATACCATTTGCCGTGGGAATCCTGTAAAATTATTATAGCATTACTGTATTCTATTTGTCACAGTGAGGCTGTTGAGAATGGCAATGCTACTGTAGTATGTTCGAGTGACACTACTGGAGTAGTGGATCCCATACTAGTCACCTTTACTAACGCCACACTGCTGAGGGGTGCGCAGCGTGCAGAGGTGAGAACATGACTTGTATATGTTACAGTGAATTTGTGTAATCAGGGAATTCGTGAATTCCCTGAACATTTTTGGGGAATTCGCGAAATTTCTAAATGGACCAGGGAATTCGCAAATTCCCTAAAACTTGCATTTTGCATTTTTTGTGTATTGGTCAATTATTGTTCATTTTAGTTTAGGTTTTGTATAAACTAATGGGATTTTACAACAAATCTTTTTAGTTTTCAAATGATTTTGTATGCCATACATAGTAATTCTGATTAAACTTGTGAAATGTTTTTGAAATATATCATTTGTTTTAATTAGTTTAGGTTTTGTGTAGACTAATATGATTTTTTTAGTCTTTAAAAATATTTTTGTGTGGTAAACAAAATAATTCATAAGACAGTAACGATTAATTTTTGTTTTTTTCTAAATTTTAATGTATTTACTTTTTTTGCCTTTAATATTTAGCTGTAAATATTTTTCATGGTTATATATCTATTTTTAATGGTAATATATCTTGTTTGAAGCTACTGGTATTTCTATTTCACTTAAGATCTATACTAGCACAGTTGCTTTTTTACAGTTTGAATTAATGTATCAAAGTTAATTATATGAATAGAACAAACACTAAATCTATCATTACTGCAACACTTTCATATTTGAATTGGTATTTATGTTCTTTCATATCTTAAAACTTACTAACTGCAATTTTCATTTATCCAAAACAGAGAGATAGGGGGAATATTGCATATTTTTGATTAACAGGTTAAAAGAGATTCAATCTCAATTATAACAGGAGCACTCAGAGAGCGCAGACCTCCGCTAAGGCAGAGTACCTTCATCAAGGCAGCTCAGTTCTCCCACACACATATGGGGAAAATAGCCCCATCTCCCAATGATAAAGAATCCTTGAAAAAGTTCCATGATCCAGACAGTGATCCAGATTACTCCCAAAATTTAATCACTTGTTCCTTGTCCCATTTTTGGACATTTCCTGAAAATTTCACCAAAATCCAGTTATAACTACCTTTAAAAAATGCCTTTATCCAGACAATGCAGGCGGTGATCCGGATCACTCTTAAAATCTACTTACTTGTTCCTTGTCCCATTTCAGACATTTAATGAAAATTTTATCCAAGTCCATCCATAACTTTTTGAGTTATCTTCCTTTAAAAAATACCTGGATCCAGAAGATCGAGACAATGATCCGGATAACACCCAAAATCTAATCACTTCTTCCTCGTCCCATTTTGGACATGTCCTGAAAATTTCATCGGAATCTGTCCATAACTTTTCAAATTGTTTTCCTTTAAAGAATTCAGGGATCCAGAAGATCCAGACATTGATCCTGATCACTCCCAAAATCTAATCACTTCTTCCTTTACCAATTTCTCACATATCCTAAAAAATTTTTATTTTTTTTTTATTTCTTATGACATTACATATAAGACAATACACTACAAACAATAACGTTACACAATAACCGACACTATTACATCACAAAAACACACACAAAATACAGGGATAATTGCTGCAATGTACATTTAACTACTACTGTGAAAAAGCAATGCATATACTTAATTCTAGTAATTTGTCAATACATTTCTTTTTTCCAGTATGTCTAAGATTTTTCCGAATGACTTGTTGAAAATGTCTATGTTTCCTTTGAAAATGTAGAGGTCCTGGAGAGCTTTGGGTTTATTTTTAAGGTAATCAGGAAATCGATGAAGTTGATTGGCTTATTTTGGGATTTTCTATTATTAATGAACCACTTATTCAACAAAAAGATATAATTGATGGTTAATAGAGAAAGATCCTTGTCAAATGGTATGCCCAGTAGTATTTCACATACTGCTGGAACTATACAAAGCTCAGAGTTGGATTTTAGCCACTTATGAAGATCACGCCAAAAAATCCTTGTACTTTCACAGCAAAAAAGGTGATGTTAGATTGTATCCACTAATTCATCATTACAGTACAAACATGTGGGGGATTCTACAATTTTCCAATTAAACAGGTTATATCTACAGTTTAATGTGCGATTTAAAATCTTGTACTGAAAACTTTGTAAGTATGGTTCAGTAGTTATCCTATTACTTAACGTGTAAACTTTTGACCAATCAATACATTCTAGAAGGGGAAATAGGTCAACCCATGTGTTTAGAGATGTGGGAGGTTCGCACTTGTTGTTCACAAGTTCCCAATAGATATCTTGACTTTTAATATCTGTAATGGGTCGTAATGTTTTATTTATCGTCACAAATGTACTGCTTCTATTGTCTATTTTACTATTATCATCAGTATTCACCTTACATTTCCATGTTTTTGGTATAGCGTGAATAAGACTCTGGTATTTCATCATTCAAAACTTTAGTGGAAATTTTTTGCAGATCTCTTCAACAGGCAGGAGATTGCCGTGCAAGTCAATTATATCTTTTAACTGAATTTTTTTCGATCATTTCCATTCACGAAAGAAAGGTCCAGGCATTTGTCCGCTATCGTGATGAATTTGTTAAATAGCAAATATTCATTACTTATTTCAGTATCACTTATTGGGGATCTAGACTTTACTTGAAACCAACAATCAAGTACCTGTTGGTAAAATTTTGTTTTTGCTGTAATTTTATAGTCATTCTCAGATAGCTTATGGTCAAGTAAGTTTAAATCAATGCCTATAAGTTCATTTGCTAGAGCCTTCCAATTTTTTTCATTATCATCAAGAAGGCGTTTTATCCAAATACATTTTTGAGCAGTATGAAAGGCATATATATCTGGCATTTTAAGACCACCACTTTCAAGGTTATTGATTATTGTTTTGCGCTTTACTCTAGATGGTCCATTTTGCCACAAAAACTTAAATAACATCCTATCAATTTTGTCCAATACATCATCCGGTACATAGGTATTGGATAGCAAATGTGTCACTTGAGGAATTACTCAACTTTTAAGAATAACAATTTTACCCTTCCAGGACAAGGATCTGGAGGTCCATGTATAGAGAATTTGCTCCATATTTCTAAGCCTTGTGCCAAAGTTCAGGTCGATACTTGCAGCCATGTCTGTTGTAAACCAGACTCCTAGGGTTCTAAAAGGGCCTGTTTTAATACTAATTTCCTGTATACTGCGAGCTAAGTTATATTTGCTAAATTGCATACCTCTGACTGGTACAACCTCCGTTTTGTCTAAATTCAGTTTTAATCCAGAAACAACGCCAAAATTCTTAAACATTTTGATTGCAGTCTTTAGTGAATCTAGGTCTGCCAAGAAAAGTGTAGTATCATCTGCAAGTTGAGCTATTTTAAATTCACAGTTATTTATAGTAAGACCTTTAATATTTAAATTTGTTCTTATATTTATAGCCAAGATTTCTGCCACAAGAATAAAAAGAAGGGCTGAAATAGGGCAACCCTGTCTAATCCCTCTTGTTAGAGTGAAATAATTTGAAATATACCCATTGTTAGACACGCACGATGATATATTAGTGTAGAGCAGATGTATCCAAGATATAAAGCACTCCCCAAAGTTAAACCGTTTTAGTGTTTGAAATAAGCATGGCCATTCAACAGTATCAAACTTGTTTTGAAAGTCGATTAAGGCCAGTGTTCCTGGAACATTTTTCAGTGATGTATAATTAATTATATCCTCTATTTTTCTTATGTTTTTCCCAATATATCTACCTTTAATATATCCAACCTGGTCAGTATGGACCAAGGATGAAATGACTTTCTGCATTTTTAAGGATAGAGCTTTAGCCAGTATTTTTCTGCATTTTTAAGGATAGAGCTTTAGCCAGTATAGTTTGTAGCCAGTAGTGCTACTGGCCTCCAGGACTTTAAAAAGCGAAGATCTTTATCTTTTTTAGGAATTAAATTTAATAGTCCCCTTCTTTGGCCATCGGACAGCATACCAGTTTCAAAAGAATACAAAAAGCTATCAAGTAGGGGTTGTTGCAAATCATTCTAAAAATATTTGTAAAAGTTTGTGCTGAAGCCATCGACTCCAGGTGATTTATCATTTGCCATATCTTTTAAGGCATTAGTCAAATCTGTCAATGTTAATGGACTATCACAAATATCTTTATCAGTTTGAGTAAGTTCTGGAATACTTGTGTTGTCAAGAAACACATTTTTTCCTGCTGCCTTACTTTGATTTTTTAACTTGGTTTGATAAAGGTCGGCGTAGAACCTAAACTGTTCTTGCAGTATTTCTGAAGGATTTGTTATTTCCTTTTCATCTGCTGTAATAAGTTTTCTAATAAATTTATTATTATAATTTCTTTTTTCGAGATTTAAAAAGTATTTTGAATTTTTTTCTCCATATTCTACCCATTTGGCCCTTGATCTAATGATAATCCCATTGCTTTTATTCATCTGTATACTTTCCCATTCACTTTTCAGCTGTTGGTATTCTAAATGTTCATTTTTATTGCTAGTTATGTCCACCCCCCTGGGGGGTGGATATATTATTTTTGCTTTTTCTGCCGTCCGGCGTCCGGCGTCCGGTGTCCGGCGTCCGATGTCCGGCGTCACGCATGGTTTCCGCTCATTTAAAGGAAAAGTGTTAGAGCTATTGTCACCAAATTTGGTATGCAGGCTTATTGGGTCAGTAGCTTGCTTGGGATTGCTTTTGGCTGTTGTACCTCTTTTGCTTACTGAGTAATACTTAAGTACAGCTATTTTCAGTACCCATTGGTTTCCGTGCATTTAAGCCAAAATAATTAAAGATATTTTACTACAATTTTGAATACAAGATTGTTATGTCCATAGCTCGCTTGGTATTGCATTTGGGACTGATAGCTTTGTCAGTACATGAGTAATAGCCATTTAGGTACTTCATTATGTATTTTCAGTACTACTTTTGAGTAATTTGCTAATATCTCAGAAACCGTAAGAGATAGAGCGATTTTGTCGAAATTTTCGACCCACAGGGTATCTAAGGAAGGTAATCTTTGCAATTTTCAAAAAAATTTCCCCTCCCCAAAAATGGCGGCCATTTTGTATTTTCGGATTTTTGCCAAAAATGGCAAAACACAAAATTGCTTCTATCTCCTTAACCGTGCGAGATAGAGCGATTTCGTTGAAATTTTCGACCCACAGGGTATCTAAGAAATGTACTCTTTTCAATTTTCAAAAAATTTTCCCCTCCCCAAAATGGCGGCCATTTTGAATTTTCGAATTTTTGGCAAAAATGTCAAAACACAAAATTGCTTCTATCTCCTTAACCGTGCGAGATAGGGATTTCGTCGAAATTTTCGACCCACAGGGTATGTAAGGAAGGTACTCTTTGCAATTCTCAAAAGAATTTCCCCTCCCCAAAAATGGCGGCCATTTTGTATTTTCGGATTTATGCCAAAAATGGCAAAACAAAAAATTGCTTCTATCTCCTTAACCGTGCGAGATAGAGCGATTTCGTCGCAATTTTTGACCCATAGGGTATCTAAGGAAGGTACTTTTTATTGCGGAAAATACACTTACCATTTCCTGACCATTGCTATATGTTGGTGCCATCCAACTCACTGGCCAACGTTGAGAAACGTTTTAAGAAACCTTAAGAGGCCAGTGAGTGAGTGTGAACTAGCATGTCCCCCTAGTGGTCATGTGACCACGCTAGTAAACAACCTTCATTATTTTTGTTGGCCATCCTAGAGTGTGGATGTGTATTTTTTTATTTCGGATTTTATTAATTTTTGGAGTTTTTGGAACCTTTTTTCTTGAGTTCTGTGGTGAGACATATGTTTGGACAATGTCTTCTCAGGACTAAATTAAGGATCTACAGAGGGAAAATGATATTTTGACGTTTGAAATGACCTTTCTTCAACATGGCGGCTCAGTTTGGCGTTGATGGAGGAAGAGGAGTCTTCATTTCAGTTTTCTTTAAATACCAGGAGGTTAGAATTTAGAACCAAGGCAATACTATACAATTCTTTTTTATACAAATCTGAGAAGATTGGGTACATTTTAACTGAAACTGTTGGCAGTTATACTAGCTCCGACAGGGACAGTTTACATGTTGCTATGCAAGGAAGGAAGGCACTGTGAAGAGCAACGACTATTCGATTGTTATAAAGCTGTTCATACGTCGGGTTCTAATAGCCAGGCGTTTTGGAGGCTCTTTTTTCACCACGTTCTTTTCAATCGAACAGCATGTCAAAAGGATTTCCCTATGGAGGCAGACATCTTTTTTCCCATTGTATGCATCGTCGTGGAGAAGTTCCGAGTACACGTCTGGGCTTTTCACTGCGATAAACTTATCCGGTGAAGTTCAGTCGGAACATTCAACAGAGGGAAATACCTGCATGACGTCATCCGAAGACAATCGAGTTTCCATACCTCCCAAAGGTCAGAAATCGGTTTGTCAGATTCCCGGAGCTATGATTCATCCCATAGGTCTGGAATCGGGTTGTCAGATGACCGGAGTTGTGTTTCATCTCAACAATTGGCTTTTCATTCATTCTGTGGATTTTTACCGGTTTTTCTGCTGGAACCGGCACCGGTACATTAGACCTATATGTACCCATTGTCAGATTTTGTTCAAGAATACCGGTTCTCTATGTTTCTTGCAGCATAATCATGTCAAATCTTGGAATTTAATAATTTGGAGTCAGTACTTCTGTCAGGAGGTCTTCAAGGATTTAATGATTAACAGGAATCTCATAGAATATCCAGTACTACCTTGGACTATGTATAGTAATTGTAGTCTTCAATGATCCTGGATGTTTTTTTGGGCAGTGCGTTGACCAGTTCTTCAACTTGTTACTCATCAGGAGTGTTACAAGTCTTACTTTTCTCTAGCTTATCTCTTAGATGATTTTGGTAGAATTAAAAGTGCATTTTTCACTCTTAATGAGGTTTTCTGCTGCTGAACTTTTGGTCAGATGTCCAGGGAAACTTCATTTTGTGATCTCGGGTGTATAGTGTTTCTTCTGTCTGGGAAGGAGCAAACTCCTACACATGGCTAGAAATGGGATAAAGTACCTCAGGACAGTTATTTTTGTCCCAATTCTGACATTTAATCCTTTTTTACTGTTACATAAATCTCCTCCTCAGTACGATTTAGAGGAACTGGGAGTAATCTGTTAGGAGGAATGTTTGTTCAGTATTGACAGATATTCTACACCTTACATCTTAAGATAGTAAGAGGATTATTATTTGCAACCATACATTACTTTTCACAAAGGTTACAGTAACAGGAATGAGTACTTTGCCATGTTTTCTTTTTTGAATAATTAATAATTAAATAAAATGCGAGAGACAACAGTTTTCATAAAAGCTGTTTATGAATTGATCGACAAAAGGGCGATAACACCAGTGAGATGGTGATATCGCTGCAATTTTGCAGTTTATCGGTTGTGATAAGCTGGAAAGACATGGCTACCACTAATACTTGAGGTCAGTTAAACAAGTCTTTACATGTACCTTAATTTCACATTGTTGGGATTTTCGCAATTGGTTACTAGTAACTGGATGAGTGTGTTAACTCGTTTCCTTACAGTTGCATTCTTTCATAGCCGGATTCACGCAATTCTTATCTTCACTTCCCTGTTGATGACAATTCACACCGGTTCACTGCCTGTTTGCTATGTTAGTCCATGGTGAGAATGTGGGATCTATAAGAACGCATCATTCTTTACCAGTACAAACCATTTCATTGCTTGCGCTTGAAAATGGTTTATTTTCGACTTTACTATGGCATCAACGGATACTGAACCTGATGGCTGCAGTAGAAGGCATTGGGTTTCTCCAGCTTATTAAAAAAAAAAAAAAAAAAAAAAAACTTCTTGGCGAATACACCAGGATTTTTAGTTTGGATTGCAGATTACACCTTAGGGTACATCTTTACTCATAGCAAAGCATCTTCTCCGGCTAATGCTCAACAGTTCCACTGCCTCATCTGGGAGGTTAGTTTGGATCTGAATGCCTATAGGTTTGTGCTGTGTATGATAGCTGTGCAGAGTGGTGTACTGGGTCTTTAAATTCTAGTACTGCCCTCCTTCCATGAAGGCTGCATTCAGCAATGGTCAGGAAATGGTAAGTGTATTTTTCGCAATAAAATTGAAAAATTTTGTTGTAATTTTAATTTTTATTAGATAAATACTTACCATTTCCTGACCAGGATAGTCCCCCCCTGCCTCCCCGCAGATTCAGTACTAGGGGAGTATTTTCTGCAACAAAAATAATGAAGGTTGTTTACTAGCGTGGTCACATGACCACTAGGGGGACATGCTAGTTCACACTCACTCACTGGCCTCTTAAGGTTTCTTAAAACGTTTCTCAACGTTGGCCAGTGAGTTGGATGGCACCAACATATAGCAATGGTCAGGAAATGGTAAGTATTTATCTAATAAAAATTAAAATTACAACAAAATTTTTCAACTTTGCAAGTTTCAAAAAATTTTACCCTCCCCAAAAATGGCGGCCATTTTGAATTTTTGAATTTTTGCCAAAAATGGCAAAACACAAAATTGCTTCTATCTCCTTAACCGTGCGAGATAGAGCGATATCATCGCAATTTTTGACCCACAGGGTATCTAACCAAGGTACTCTTTGGAATTTTCAAAAAAATTTCCCCTCCCCAAAAATGGCGGCCATTTTGTATTTTCGGATTTTTGCCAAAAATGGCAAAACACAAAATTGCTTCTATCTCCTTAACCGTGCGAGATAGAGCGATTTCGTCGCAATTTTCGACTCACAGGGTATGTAAGGAAGGTACTCCTTGCAATTTTCAAAAAATTTTCCCCTCCCCAAAAATGGCGGCCATTTTGAATTTTCGGATTTTTGCCAAAAATGGCAAAACACAAATTGGCTTTTATGTCCTTAACCGTGCGAGATAGAGCAATTTCATCGAAATTTTCGACCCACAGGGTATCTCAGGAATGTATTTTTCTCAATTTTCAAAAAATTTTCCCCTCCCAAAAATGGCGGCCATTTTGAATTTTCAAATTTTTGCCAAAAATGGCAAAACACAAAATTGCTTCTATCTCCTTAACCGTGCGAGATAGAGCGATTTCGTCGCAATTTTCGACCCACAGGGTATCTAAGGAAGGTAATCTTTGGAATTTTCAAAAAAATTTCCCCCTCCCAAAAATGGCGGCCATTTTGTATTTTCGGATTTTTGCCAAAAATGGCAAAACACAAAATTGCTTCTATCTCCTTAACCGTGCGAGATAGAGCGATTTCGTCGAAATTTTCGACCCACAGGGTATCTAAGCAATGTACTCTTTTCAATTTTCCAAAAATTTTCCCCTCCCCAAAAATGGCGGCCATTTTGTATTTTCGAATTTTTGGCAAAATTGGCAAAACACAAAATTGCTTCTATCTCCTTAACCGTGCGAGATAGAGCGATTTCGTCGAAATTTTCGACCCACAGGGTATGTAAGGAAGGTACTCTTTGCAATTCTCAAAAAAATTTCCCCTCCCCAAAAATGGCGGCCATTTTGTATTTTCGGATTTATGCCAAAAATGGCAAAACACAAAATTGCTTCTATCTCCTTAACCGTGCGAGATAGAGCGATTTCGTCGCAATTTTTGACCCATAGGGTATCTAAGGAAGGTACTCTTTGCAATTTTCAAAAAATTTCCCCTCCCCAAAAATGGCGGCCATTTTGTATTTTCGGATTTTTGGCAAAAATGGCAAAACACAAAATTGCTTCTATCTCCTTAACCGTGCGAGATAGAGCGATTTCGTCGCAATTTTCGACCCACAGGGTACATAAGGAAGGTACTCCTTGCAATTTTCAAAAAACTTTCCCCTCCCCAAAAATGGCGGCCATTTTGAATTTTCGGATTTTTGCCAAAAAATAGCAAAACACAAATTGGCTTTTATCTCCTTAACCGTGCGAGATAGAGCAATTTCATCGAAATTTTCGACCCACAGGGTATCTCAGGAATGTATTCTTTTCAATTTTCAAAAAATTTTCCCCTCCCCAAAAATGGCGGCCATTTTGAATTTTCAAATTTTTGCCAAAAATGGCAAAACACAAAATTACTTCTATCTCCTTAACCGTGCGAGATAGAGCGATTTCGTCGCAATTTTCGACCCACAGGGTATCTAAGGTAGGTACTCTTTGGAATTTTCAAAAAAAAATTTCCCCTCCCCAAAAATGGCGGCCATTTTGTATTTTCGGATTTTTGCCAAAAATGGCAAAACACAAAATTGCTTCTATCTCCTTAACCGTGCGAGATAGAGTGATTTCGTCGAAATTTTCGACCCACAGGGTATCTAAGGAATGTACTCTTTTCAATTTTCCAAAAATTTTCCCCTCCCCAAAAATGGCGGCCATTTTGAATTTTCGAATTTTTGGCAAAAATGGCAAAACACAAAATTGCTTCTATCTCCTTAACCGTGCGAGATAGAGTGATTTCGTCGAAATTTTCGACCCACAGGGTATGTAAGGAAGGTACTCTTTGGAATTTTCAAAAAAATTTCCCCTCCCCAAAAATGGCGGCCATTTTGTATTTTCGGATTTTTGCCAAAAATGGCAAAACACAAAATTGCTTCTATCTCCTTAACCGTGCCAGATAGAGCGATTTCGTCGCAATTTTCGACCCACAGGGTATCTAACCAAGGTACTCTTTGCAATTTTCAAAAAAATTTCCCTATTCTTTTCAATTTTCAAAAAATTTTCCCCTCCCCAAAAATGGTGGCCATTTTGAATTTTCGAATTTTTGCCGAAAATGGCAAAACACAAAATTGCTTCTATCTCCTTAACCATGCGAGATAGAGCGATTTCGTCACAATTTTCAACCCACAGGTATCTAAGGAATGTACTCTTTTCAATTTTCCAAAAATTTTCCCCTCCCCAAAAATGGCGGCCATTTTGAATTTTCGAATTTTTGGCAAAAATGGCAAAACACAAAATTGCTTCTATCTCCTTAACCGTGCGAGATAGAGTGATTTCGTCGAAATTTTCGACCCACAGGGTATGTAAGGAAGGTACTCTTTGGAATTTTCAAAAAAATTTCCCCTCCCCAAAAATGGCGGCCATTTTGTATTTTCGGATTTTTGCCAAAAATGGCAAAACACAAAATTGCTTCTATCTCCTTAACCGTGCGAGATAGAGCGATTTCGTCGCAATTTTCGACCCACAGGGTATCTAACCAAGGTACTCTTTGCAATTTTCAAAAAAATTTCCCTATTCTTTTCAATTTTCAAAAAATTTTCCCCTCCCCAAAAATGGCGGTCATTTTGAATTTTCGAATTTTTGCCGAAAATGGCAAAACACAAAATTGCTTCTATCTCCTTAACCATGCGAGATAGAGCGATTTCGTCACAATTTTCAACCCACAGGTATCTAAGGAAGGTACTCTTTGCAATTTTCAAAAAAATTTCCCCTCCCCAAAAATGGCGGCCATTTTGTATTTTCGAATTTTTGCCAAAAATGGCAAAACACAAATTTGGTTTTATCTCCTTAACCATGCGAGATAGAGTGATTTCGTCGAAATTTTCGACCCGCAGGGTATCTAAGGAATGTACTCTTTTCAATTTTCAAAAAATTTTCCCCTCCCCAGAAATGGCGGCCATTTTGAATTTTCGAATTTCTACCCAACCAATGCAAAAAGGCATGAAACTGAAATAATTTACATGTATACTAATAAATATTTAAGCATCATTGCTATATTTTACAGATGAAACAGGGCCTTGTAAGATTACTGTACAATTTTTGCAAAAGGTTGATAGGGTGGACATTACACATGATAATGTGTGTTCTTCTATGCTATCCTGTTTCTATTCATATGTCGCAGGTACAAGCAACAGGGCGTCCTATTTCTAGTTACATTATGTTCTAGCTCTTCTATTTTCTGAGTTAATTCTTTTTCTTTTTGTCTTTGTTCCTTTGCTTTTTTACCTTCATAATTCATAGTGTCAGTGAGTATTTGACATTTTAGGTACTCCCAAAATAAGTTTTTGTTATCAAATTTGACCTCCTGGTTTATCATTGATATTGTGTTTCTGATTTGTTTCACATATTGTTTATCAATTAAAAGTTGGTTATTAAATTTCCATGTACCTTTACCTCTTCGGAGTTTCATGTACTTCTATCTCTAATGTAAGTAAGCTATGATCTGAACCAAATGCTGGTTTAATGTTTGTATTACTAATTTGTGACTGTAAGGCACTAGAAATTAACCAGTAGTCTAATCTTGATTGCACGATACCGCCTTTTGTATTTTCCCTTCTTGTAAACTGCTTTTTATTTTGGTTTCTAATGCGCCAGATATCTGTTAATGCATAATTATCAATAAAGTCGAGTAGGTTTTTGCCATAAACAGACAAATTTTCAAATTTTCCACCTTTTTTATCAAACTCTGGATTGAGACAGGTATTAAAATCCCCTCCCACTACAATGTTTTTTATCTCCATTATTTTCAACCATTACACGTATATTTTCAAGGAATTCATTTTGTAACGATACTTTGTCTTTTGTTGGTGCAGATACATTTATAACTGTGAATTTCGTTTCATGTACTGTGCAATCTATTAACAGTACTCTTCCATCAGTGTCTTTGGTAATATTTGTCAATGTAATATCAGAGTTAATCGGTGATAATATTGCAACACCCCTGCTATTCGACTGCCCATGTGAAAAAAATATTTTGTTACCCCATTCTTTTTCCCACTGGTTTTCATCCAATTCAGTTGAATGTGTTTCCTGTAGAAGTACCAGACCCTTGTACTTAGTTTTGAGCCAATTGAAGAGCGTAAGACGCTTTGTTTTATCTCTCAGGTCTCTACAATTTAATGATGTAAGCGAAAAAGTTTCTAGAGCATTAGACCTCATATTATAGCAGGAAATCAGTTATGCTAAATGATATTTCAAAACATTTTAGACATACTGTATATAATATTAGTATTTAATATTTCTGTAATTTTAGACATACTGTATATGATACTAGTATTTATATCTTCTACATGTACACGTATCCACATTGAATCACACTCAGCAATATTGACAAAAACAGACAAATAACATAGAATAAAACGGGTTATCATCAACACAAAGATGTGATAAAGATCCGGTATTTTAATGCATCTGGACAATTTTATATGCAACTATTTCTCCTATGTGGTTAACATAAGAGGATTTAGTTAACCACAAATCATTAATCATTAATATGGCAAGAAGCTTGAACAATATGTTATCTTTGAAGAACATACAGACAAATAACTAAAGTACTACCATAAAGGCATAAACACTGTGATTTTTTAGTTAACATCTGTATTTACTCTTTCTTTAGCTTTAGTGTTTGATCAGTGATGAAATTAATTTTAATAGAAACACCTGCTGTATACAGGGAATCTTATCTGTCAAATTTTGCTGTCTTAATCCATAAGCAATACAATATTAAAAAGTTTATGGATATGAACTTTAACTGTTACCTTAAGATATTATTTAAAGTTATGGCTAACAATATTTTAAACCAACAAAGGCACTTACTACACTCAAAAGACCCAGCTTTAATACAAAAGATGCATCATGGATTGTGAGTCATGGACTGTCGGGGAATTAGTTGACACTGATACATTATACAATAACAATAACAGATTGTCTACTCCATACCCCAAATTCAATATCAATTACTCATCATCAACACAAAGATATGTTAAAGATCTAGCATGAAATCTTTCTGGACATTTTTATATGAGACCTATTCCTGTCCTATATCATCATACATTAGTTTACCATAAATCAATTATCGTTAATATGCTGAGAAGTTTGAAATACATGTAATCTTTGAATAGCATACAATCAAGCAAATAAAATACTGCAACACTGTGATCGCTGGTCAATAGAATGAACTTCAATCAGTGATAAAATTAATTTTAACACAAACACCTACTGCATACAAGGAGTCTCAATCTGTCAGTCCTAAGCCATAAGTAATACTATATTTAATTGTACATAAATATGAGCTGTTACCTTAATCCAGTATTCCAGTATTTTATGCCACAAGTATTTGTAGAGTAACCGCATGTCAGAATCATGCAAAGCTTAACTCAATCTAGCCACAGAAGAGAATATCCATACATATTTGTTAATAAATTTAGAACAAGAAAAAACCTGTTTCTTTCGTCAAAAGATCCTGATTTAATACGGAAGATACGTCTTGCATGGTAAGTCATGAAATGTGATGGGATTACTTGAGATTGATACATTATAAAATAATGTTGATTATTTAAATATACATTGTCAACTCGAAGCCCTCAATTCCATCTCAATTGCTTGAGATTGATACATTATAAGGTAATAGCCATTGTTTTAATGCACATTGTCTACTCCATACCTTAATTTCAACATCAGGTGAAGCTTGGAGATATTGCAGTACAATTCAAGTAATATTATGAAACATACATATGTTTTTAAAAGTAGTCACTCCATGGTATTTTTTTAATACTTGAATAATTGCAAGTTTTAGTGTCTGCTCGCTACGTACGTGTCATTAAACAGGGACAATCCATGATATTTCTTTAATACAGTAGAACCTCCATTATCCGAGCCTCTATTATCCAAATTTTCAATTATCCAACCTCAAATTTGCTCTCCCAACTCCATTTAAACCTGTTATTTTAGGCTTTCTATTATCCGACCTTTCTATTATCCGACCTAATTGTTACTCTCCCTAGAGGGTCGGATAATAGAGGTTCTACTGTACTTAACTAAATGCTAAGTTTTAGTGTCTGCTCGCAACGTACATGTTACTTACATTAGGAATTTTCCCATAAGGTTTTTTCCAGTCCAATTGTCTTCTTCACACAACTGCTTGTCTCGCAGTGTCATTCCTACCCCCCACATCTTGTCTGTAGAAGCTTCTATGATGATGCTGTCACCAGTGTCAAGAAGGAACTTTTTAAGAGACGGGTTCTGCGAAAACTTTGCAGACAGTCCAGGTACAATGCGTTCTTCTGCAACATTTAGCCAATGATTCCTGTTAAAGTTCTTCACAGATTTCCCTATCCCTTTCATAACTGCTGGATCATTCTCTTTTTTACCCCACAGCCCTTAAGGGCTGTCGGGGTATTGTTTTCACCCATGGTGTCCGGATGGGCGGGCGGGCGTCCGGGTGGGCGGGCGGCGGGAAATAGTTTGTCCGGGCTGTATCTCAGAAACCGTAAGGTGTAGGAAGTTGATACTTGGTAGGGACATTGGTTAGGGGGTGTAGGTGTGCAATGTCATGGTCTGACCTTGATTTGACCTTGCCGTAGTGACCTTGAGTTTGAAAATCTTGTCCGCGCTATATCTCGGAAACTGTAAGGTGTAGGAAGTTGATACTTGGTAGGGACATTGGTTAGGGGGTGTAGTTGTGCAACGTCATAGTCTGACCTTGATTTGACCTTTGACCTTGCCGTAGTGACCTTGACCTATAAAATCTCGTCTGGGCTATATCTCGGAAACCGCAAGGTGTAGGAAGTTGATATTTGGTAGGGACATTGATTAGGGGGTGAAGGTGTGCAGCGTCATGGTCTGACCTTGATTTAACCTTTGACCTTGCCGTAGTGGCCTTGACCTATAAAATCTTGTCCGGGCTATATCTCGGAAACCGTAAGGTGTAGGAAGTTGATATTTGGTAGGGACATTGGTTAGGCTGTGCAGGTGTGCAACATCATGGTCTGACCAGGATTTGACCTTTGACCTTGCCGTAGTGACCTTGACCTATAAAATCTTGTCCGGGCTATATCTCGGAAACTGTAAGGTGTAGGAAGTTGATACTTGGTAGGGACATTGGTTAGGGGGTGTAGTTGTGCAACGTCATGATCTGACCTTGATTTGACCTTTGACCTTGCCGTAGTGACCTTGACCTATAAAATCTTGTCCGGGCTATATCTCGGAAACTGTAAGGTGTAGGAAGTTGATATTTGGTAGGGACATTGGTTAGGGGCTATAGGTGTGTATTATCATGGTGTGACCTTAATTTGACCTTTTACCTTGTCGTAGTGACCTTGACCTTTAAAATCTTCATGGACTTTTGGGTCTGTCTTTTGATGCAGATTAAGCAAAAGTCATATTAGAATTTATTAAGAATTTTACTTTCATAACTTCCCATTGTAAGAGATAGAATTTCATCAAGTGAGCCACAGATTTTGCTCCAACACCACAATAAGCATTCATTAAATGTATTACCACTTCTGTATGCATGGTAATATTCAAACCATCTAAACCATAATTCGGCCATGTAGATGTAGATAAAGAGTGTTGAATTTTAGTTTACTGATTAATGCTGTCATGTTGTTATTGAATTATCTTGTTTTAATACTTCATCTTTATACGCATTATCTTTCTTTTAAACATTATTTCTCCATTTAAACATTGTTTGGACCTTTATATAACTGACAGTGCTCTGAAAGTATCCTGAAGTTTGTACTGATACAGTACTTCTATATCTCATGGTGTTGAAAATATTTCCCCAGGCTGTGGGGTACGGGCATCTCTGATGCTATTTTTCAACTTTACAACTGTTTCCTGGTCGCCAAATTCATCAGCCTTTTTCTCCATGAAGTATTGTTCCATACAATTATATGTTTCACCATCAATCTTAAAAGGTGATGGATGGTGGTTGGACAATGGGGAGTTTCTTCCAAAAAAAGCAATTTTTCCATCCTTTGTTGGTGTTGACACCCTCTCTGGTTTCAGTGTGTTTGGTAACTGCCCGATATTCTGCATGTTATATTGTTTTCCATTTATATACAATGAGTCGTTAACCATCTTTGGTGGTGGTAGCGGAGATTTAGGATCTCTTATCGACTTTGCAGCACAAAGTATTGGATAAAGTTGTCTTCTGGCATCTTCCACTTCTCTAGGGTAGTCATCAGCCAATGATATATGATGTTTGAGACAGATCTCTCTTGCCCTAATTTGAAGTTTATGTTTGTCTTTCAAATGCTGAAATCTAGCGATAATAGGTCTTGGCTTCTCTATATTTGTTAGCTTTCGACCGATCCTGTGAACTTGTGTGAATGTCCTTTCATCAAATGCTGAGTAAGAATATGTAATAAAACTTGCTCACAGTTTTCATGCTTGGTTTCCTTGATGCCCCAGAGTTTAATGTTGTTTTTCCTTGAATAAATCTCTTGGCTGAGTAACTTTTCTTTCAACATTTTATTTTCTGCTTGTAGCTCACTTACTTTTTATGTCAGCTGACATTATGTCATCACTCTGTGGCGTGGGCGTCCGCGTCCGCGTGAACATCTTCTCCTCCAAAACTACAAGGCCTAGAGACATGCTGTTTTTTTTAAAAGATACCTTATCTATCGAGGATGAAAAATTGTTCAAGGCATGCAAATCTGTCTGTTCGTCTGTTTGCTAGAGACATTACAAGGGGGGTACCCCCACCAAAAGTGTGAAAATTTCAACACTTTATCACAATTTTCTCTGTGACTATTGCAGGGATTTCTCTCATATCTTGCATATATGTACTAGGCCAGAGGTAGATTCTCTTGTGTGAGTATGAGACCTGGATCTGTCTTCATTTTTTTTTAATAAATTTTTTTAATAATTTTTAATGCACTAAAATTCATGAAATCATGCACTAAATCACTTATAACTTGAAAAGTGTTGCATTTAGAGCATTTTGTTGAAATATGTTATTCAGCTACTTTTTTCATAGCTACAACATGGTGAGTAACTTGGGTGTCTGTCTCAATAGCTAAGTGAGTAATAGCTACTTTTGGGCTTTTCAGTAACTTCCATCATGAGTAAAATCACTTATAACTTCAAAACTATTGCATTTAGAGAATTTTGTATAAATATGTTATTCAGCTACTTTTGGATCAGCTATAACATAGTAAAATTTCAGACCTGTAGCACATGCCATAGCTGAGTAATAGCTACTTTTAGGTTATCACTGTTGAGTAAATCACTTATAACTTGAAAACTATTGCATTTAGAGTATTTCATATAATATGTTATTCAGCTACTTTTGGGTCAGCTATAACATAGTAAAATTTCAGACCTGTAGCTCATGGCATAGCTGAGTAATAGCTACTTTTAGGTTATCACTGTTGAGTAAATCACTTATAACTTGAAAACTATTGCATTTAGAGTATTCATATAAATATGTTATTCAGCTACTTTTGGGTCAGCTATAACATAGTAAAATTTCAGACCTGTAGCTCATGGCATAGCTGAGTAATAGCTACTTTTAGCTTATCACTGTTGAGTAAATCAGTTATAATTGGAAAACTATTGCATTTACAGAAATTTGTGTAAATATGTTATTCAGCTACTTTTGCGTCAGCTATAACATAGTAAAATTAGAGGCCTATAGCTCATGGCACAATGGAGCAATAGCTATTTTCAGGTACTGACTGTTGAGTAAATCAGCTGTAACTTGAAAGATATTGCATTTTGAGTATTTTGTTAAAATATGTTGTTCACCTACTTTTGGGTCAGCTATAACATAGTGAAATTAGAGACCTATAGCTCATGGCATAGCTGAGCAATAGCTATTTTCAGGTTCTCACTACTGAGTAAATCAGTTGTAACTTGAAAAATATTGCATTTACAGTAATTTGCTTAAATATGTTGTTCAAATACTTTTGGGTCAGCTATAACTTAGTGAAATTACAGACCTATAGCTCATGGCATAGCTGAGCAATAGCTATTTTCAGGTTCTCACTATTGAGTAAATCAATTGTAACTTGAAAACTATTGCATTTACAGTAATTTGCTTAAATATGTTGTTCACCTACTTTTGGGTCAGCTATAACATAGTAAAAATTCAGACATGTAGCTCATTGCATAGCTGAGTAATAGCTACTTTGAGGTTATCACTGTTGAGTAAATCAGTTGTAACTTGAAAACTATTACATTTAGAGTATTTCGTTTAAATATGTTATTCACATAATTTTTAGTCAGCTATAACATAGTGAAATGGCAGACCTCTATGTCATATCATAGCTGAGCAATAGCTACTTTCAGGTCTCACTGTTGAGTAAATCATTGTATCCACTGGATAGCCGCAGTGTGTAGAGAGATTTCACCGTTACCGCTCTTAACGAAAAAAATATTATAGCTAGCCTTCTTAAGTTTGCAGGATATATTACCGTAATAACCATGAAATGTTGCCTGGGAATATTTTGGGCCTCATTTTGAAAAACAAGATAGCTGCCAGGGACGTTAATTCGACTTTAAACCAGGACTTTTGTTGGCCCTCTAGAGCAAAGGGTATTATAGATGGAGATCTCAAATTCGCAGGATATGTTCCTCATTATAAAATCTTGACTGGGAGTATTTTTGGCCTCCTTTTGAAAAACAAGATGGCCGCCACAGGTGTTTCTTTGTCAGTCATGAAAAGTGCTTATATCTCCCATATTATTGGTCCTAGAGGTTTGGGATGGTAAACCAACCTGTAGGAAATCATGGGCTGGGAATCTTTTGGTGTGTTCAAATTTGACCTTTGACCCCTGCTTCAAGGTCAAACAAGGATAGCCAAACTTAAAAGTGCTTATAACTTGCTTATTATTGGTCCTAGAGGTTTGGAATGGTAAACAGACATATAGGAAATCATGGCCTGGGAATCTGTTGATGTGGTCCGATTTGACCTTGGACCCCTCCTTCAAGGTCAAATGAGGATAGCCAAACTTAAAAGTGCTTATAACTCGCTTATTATTGGTCCTAGAGGTTTGGAATGGAAACCAACCTTTAGAAAACCATTGGCTGGGAATCTTTTGGTGTGGTCGAATTTGACCATGGACCCTGCCTTCAAGGTCAAACGAAGCTAGCCAAACTTAAAAGTGCTTATAACTTGCTTATTATTGGTCCTAGAGGTTTGGGATGGTAAACCATCCTATAGGAAATCATGCGCTGGGAATCTTTTGGTGTGGTCAGATTTGACCTTTGGACCCCTCCTCCAAGGTCAAATGAGGACAGCCAAACTTAAAAGTGCTTATAACTCGCTTATTATTGGTCCTACAGGTTTGGGATGGTAAACCAACCTATAGGAAATCATGGGCTGGGAATGTTTTTGTGAGGTTGGATTTGACCTTGGACCCCTTCTTCAGGGTCAAACGAGGATATTGCATTTGCAGTATTTCTTTACATATGTTTTAGCCTACTTTTTACACTTAAACAATTACCTTGTTACTTTCCTTCATAATCCCATTTGCGGGGCACAACTTATTTGTCCTTCTGTCAGCTTCGGAATTTCTTTCGAACATGCTGTTCAATTACCATTTACTGTACTTCTGTACAGCACTTTCCCTGATAATTATGCTTTCCTCTCATTATCACCTTCACAAATCAAAAACACTCACTCAGCTGACAGAGTGCCCGTTCATGGGCACTCTACTCTTGTTGTTCAAGAGTTAAGGCTTTTCCAACAACATGTAGCTGCTCAAGGATAGGTTCAAGCTTGGAGTCTATCAATTTACTTAAATCTGACAGTGAAAAGGTACCTGAAGGGCTGAATTCCATATCTGTGTTAGGTCTTTTTGAGGCAACGGGAGTACTGAAACAGTTATCTTCTGTCATTATATCCACATCTAAAGTCTTACAATCTACTGCAAAATGCAATTACTGATTACAGTAAAAATCCTAAAAATTTCATCAAAATCCGTCCATAAGTTTTGGAGTTATCTTGTTCACAAACAGACATACAAACGAGCACTCAGGCCGCGGCTGAGTGGTAACTTTGAAATCTGGCTGTAATCTACTAATAACTTGCTGCATTACAAGATTCCAACTACACATCTTTTGCATTGGGTCCAAATTTGGCCAACTCAAATTAGCTATTGCTCTGCCATGGAATGAGCTACAGTTCTAGAATTTTACTATGTTATGGCTGATCTAAAAGTAGGTGAATAACATATTTCAACAAAATGCTCTAAGTGCAATAGCTTTAAAGTTACAAGTGATTTACTCAACAGTGAGAACCTCAAAGTAGCTATTACTCAGCCATGGAAAGCGCTACATGTCTGAAATTGTACTATGTTATATGTGATCTAAAAATAGTTAAGTAGCATATTTCAACAAAATACTCTAAATGCAATAGTTTTAAAGTTACAAGCGATTTACTCAACAGTGAGAACCTCAAAGGAGCTATAACTCAACTATGGAATGAGCTACAGGTCTGAAATTTTACTATGTTACACCTGACCTAAAAGTAGGTGAATAACATATTTCAACAAAATACTCTAAATGCAATAGTTTTAAAGTTACAAGCGTTTTACTCAACAGTGAGAACCTTGAAGTAGCTATTACTCAGCTATGGAATGAGCTACAGGTCTGCAATTTTACTATGTTACACTTAACCTAAAAGTAGGTGAATAACATATTTCAACAAAATACTCTAAATGCAATAGTTTTTAAGTTACACGTGAGTTGCTCAACAGTGAAAACCTCCTCAAAGTAGCCATTACAAACAGACAGACGGACAGACACACCCAGGCGAAAACATAATGTCCTTTGCGGAGGTTATTAGTAAGAACTGTACAGACAATAGATTCCATCAAAATGGTGCTTTCCATGTCAGTTCAGATCAGGCTGATCAATGAAAACTGAAAATTACTTCTTTTATTTATCTGAGGAGGTAGTTGGTATGGAGATCAAAGGCATCAGTGGAAGGGCATGTAATCCTAGGTAGTTTAAGGTTTAGATAGACTAAAGGTATTGTTTAGACCTTTGAAGAGTCAATTAGTAAAAGTCTCTCAATAAATGTTAGCATTCTTAGGTAATCTTCTATCCAAAAAATAATTAACTTTCATTTTTATTGCGTTAATACATCCTATCCAATGGACAATAGCTTATCCGGTCGGCGCAGACCGGCCCGCCAAACGTCAGAAAAAGACGTCCTGTGTCTCCACCGGCAAGCCGGTCCCTAGTACTAGTGCACTCGCCAGGTGGCGTGTAGTACTTCCTCCCTGTCTAGACAGAGTGACGTCATGGCATCTTTTTCGTTTGGCGCGAACTAGTGTAGAAGCTTTTTCATAGCAGCCAGGATTTTTGGTGTTTAATTGTGAATTTCTTCAAGTTTTTAACTTTTATTTGCTTCTGAGTTCTTCTAAGAGTGTGTAGAACATTATGTCTTCACCAGGACAAAGGAGGGGAAGTTGCGGCCACGCGATGGCCAGTTTTGATAGACATGTATTCTGTGCGCGCTGTCGCGACAAAGGGAAAGGTGAGGAGCCCTGTGTGGCTGATAAAGACACTTCTGATTGCTCTTTATGTAACTCTCTCACCCCAGAGCAACGCATCCAACTTGCCACGCCTTCCTACAAGATTAAGAAAGAGAAACGGGAGGCTAAACGTGCTGAGTCCACTAACCCCACTACGGACGACACCCTCGTTGATCCTTCTTCTGTTGAGGTTATTGGTGTAAGATTATTGATATAACTTTATAGTTTTATGTAGAGTCTAGATAAAGGCTATGCTATTTTATTGTAAGATGTTTCTTCTCCAGATCCCAGTACTACAGTGACAGTCCAAGGTCTTTTCTCATGCTTTTAACAACATTGGCCGGAAACTATTTTACCTCAAGAATGTATGACTAATATAACATCCCCCTTTTAGAATCATTATCAATTACACCAGTTTACAGACAATACTAAACCATTTTACAGACAAGGTTATTTCAGCACAAAATATTCAACAACAAAATTTATATGTGATTTTATGTAACCCAATGTTCAATGTTTAATATTCATTTACTATATTGTTTCAACTAAAATTTTATATACATGTCCAGTGTTCAATTTTCAATGTCTATTTACTAAAATATTTTTACTGGCTGTATCTCTGGCGTGTTTAACCTCTCAGGTGGTTTAGATACCCTTCCAGATCTTCTCAATGTGTTTGTCTGTCCATTAGTCTGTGTGCCATTTGTTTGTTCGTTCGTTTGTACATCTGGTATTTTCACCAATGACCTACGGTTTCGTCTGAATGTACCAGTGGGAGTGGTTGCCAGATAGGATCTCGGGGCATTTTCTGCTGGACCCTCTACAGTAGCTTCCTTGTTTGTATCTTTGATAATCACTTTGTCACCTTGTTTCAAAACCGGTAAGTCTCTTGCCAAATGTCTCAGATCGAAATTGGTTTTCATTTTCTCTTTGTATGTCACTTCTTTCTCCCTCACAGGCAATTCTTGCTGTGGCATTAATGTGTGCGGGGCCACTGGAAGTGTAGTTCTAAGTCTTCTCCCCATACACAACTCTGCTGGACTGTATCCATTATGTATTGGCGTAGCTCTGTATGTAAGCAATGCCAAGTAAGGATCTTTGTTCTTCTTTAGTAGACCTTTCAGTGTTTTCACTGCTTGTTCAGCCATGCCATTTGATTGAGGATATTTTGGCGAAGAGGTAATATGGACAAATCCATATTCGCGACTGAACACATTCATTTCTGAATTTGCAAACTGAGGTCCATTGTCAGTCATTAACACTTCAACTATTCCATGACGAGCCATGATTGACTTCAGATGGTTAATAACTGTTGTGGCTCTTGTGTCTCCTAATTTGGCCATTTCCACATACCTGGAGTAGTAGTCAACAACTACCAGATAATTATGACCATTCAGCTCACACAGATCAGCGGCTGCTTTTTGCCAAGGTCTGTCTGGCAAGGAGATCGGCTTCAGTGGCTCTGCTGCTTGATGTCTGTGCTTTACACATGTTGTGCAGTTGGAGACCAAGTGCTCTATCTGTTTGCTTAATCCGGGCCACCACACACTCTGGATTGCTCTTTGGTGACATTTGTCTATTCCCAAATGTCCTTCATGGATCCTATCCAGGATTTCCAAGCGCATACAGGTCGGAATCACTATCCTGTCATTCTTCAACAGCAGGCCATTGTGGACTGAAAATTCATCCCTGAACTGGTAGTATGCCACTAATGCACCAGGTATCTCTGTCTTGACAGGCCATCCTTCTTTTGCATACTGCATAAGTTTAAGTGTGATTTCGTCATCCTGTTGTAATTGCTTTATCTGCTCGAGTTTGTGGTCTGTACAGGGCAGATTTCCAACTACAGCTTGTATGTACTCTGTAGCTTGTTCGTGTAGAATTGAGGGTTGACTATCTTTGATTGGCGCACGTGACAAGCAGTCACTTGTGTGCATGTCTTTGCCTGGTACATGTGAAATTGTGTACTTATATCTCATCATTGACAGTCTAAACCTTACGATTCTTGGTGGTAACTGGTCAAGTGGCTTCTTGCCCAGTAGTGAAACCAAAGGTTTCTGGTCAGTCTCTAACTTCAAATTTTCCATTCCTAGGATAAACTGGTCAAACTTTTTGCAAGCCCATGCCATTGCCCCAGCTTCTTTTTCAATGATGCTGTAATTTTGTTCAGCCGGCGACAATGCTTTTGAAGCATAAAACACAGGCTTGAATTCTTCATTAATGCCTGACCGCTGAAGTAGCACTGCACCATACCCATATTTGCTTGAATCACTGCGAATCTTGGTTTCATTACTCGGGTTGTACTTGGCAAGTACACTTGAGGAGCACAGTTCTTCCTTGACTTTTTGGAAGGCCTCATCCTGTGCAGCACCCCAGTGCCATTGATTCTTCTTACTGAGTAAGGCACGCAGTGGTTGTGTGCATTCTGCCAACCTTTGACAGAATTTTCCAAGTTGGTTGGCCATGCCTAGAAAGCGACGTAGCTCACTCACGTTTGTGGGTGTTAACATGCCTTTGAGTGCAAGAACTTTTCTGGGATCTGCGCGTATTCCCTCAGCCCCAATCTCGTGGCCCACAAAGGATATTGTTGACTTCATGAATTCACACTTATCCATGTTGAGGGTTACACCGGCATCTTGCAGCTTTTTCAGCACTGGAAACAGATACTGTTCATGAGATGCTTTGTCTGGAGAATACACACAGATGTCGTCAATCAGACCAGTTGTGTTCTTCATGTTACCGATGATTCCATTTATTTTTTTCTGGTAGAATTCTGGCCCAGATGTTATTCCAAATGGAAGTTTACGATAGCAATATGCTGCAAATGGAGTGAGAAAGGAGGTCAGTAACTGTGACTCCTCTGCCAAGTTACACTGGAAGAACCCACTGTTGGCATCTAATTTAGTGAAAACTTTCCCATCACCCAGCTTGCAGAGAACTTCGTCCACTGTTGGCAGTTGGTACCTTGGTCTTATCACGTTTTTGTTCAGTTGTGTAAGATCGACACATACACGTACTTTTCCTCCAGGTTTGGGGACGACCACCATACCACTCATCCAGGGACTTACTTCATTTTCTTGCAGCTTCCTGATGACTCCATCGGCTTCCATCTTGTCAAGACAATCTTTGACTTTTGGTAGGAGTGGCTGTGCAATCCGTCTGGGAGCACTGATTGCCACAGGTTTACAGTTGGGAGATAGTTTGACACGATATTCCCCCTCCATCTGGCCTAATCCATTGAACAGCTTTGGAAACATGTCTTTAATTTTTGCTCTGTACCCAGCTCTTTCTGGGGATTCTTTGAGGACATCATTAGGGCAAGTGTTCACTTCATTTGTCCTCTTGAGAATTTTCAAACTTGAAATGGCAGGTTTACCAAGGAGTGGAGTCTTCAACTTGTCCACGATGTACAGTTTCTGAATACACCGGTCCTTTTGGCCATTTGCTACTTCGCACTGCAGTACACCAATCACGTTGAGAGGCTGTGAATTGGCTCCTAGGAGGACTTTATCTGGTTTGGACAGAGGAATGTTGCTTGCAACATTTCGGTAATCTTTCTCGCTTACCACTGTGACGTCAGCTCCACAATCAATTTTGAATGTGAGCGGCTTGTTGTTCACTAACAAGTTAATGTCCCAGTTTATATCCCTTACCTCTGACACTGTCACCGTTCCAAGAAACTCACTTTCTGTGTTTTCTGCCTCCACTTGCTTCACACTTGAGCCTTTTGTGCGACACATTTTCTGCCAATGCCCAACAAGATTACACTTTCTGCACCTTGATTCGCGAGCTGGGCATTCCTCTCGCTTATGCGATTGCAAACCACACCGCTGACACTTTTTGTCCTTCTTGCCATATTTGGCATTGTTCACTTTTTGCGGCTGGCTCTGTCTCCTGACTGTATCAGCTCTAGCTGCTGCTGGGATATCCTGAAGGAGCGAGGACTGTTTCTTGATCAGCTCTTTAGATCTGACCTTTTCTAAGGTTGTTTTAAGAGTGAGTTTGTCATCCAGCTGTAGAGACTCGCTGAGATTTGTGTCCCTAATGCCAACAACAATGCGGTCTCTTAAAAAATCTTCATGCAGTTCCCCATACTCACAGGTTTCGATGAGAGCATATAAGTCTGTAATAAAGGATTCAATGGTCTCTCCTTCTTGCTGGACCCTTCTATTGAACCTAGCCCTTTCAAAGATCACGTTCTTTCTCACTTTGAAGTGTTTGTCGAACTTATCCTTCACAGTCTTATACACTTTCATTTCATCCTCTGTTAATCCAAAAATTGGGAGTATATCCTCAGCTTGGGAACCCAGACAATATATCAGAGTGTCTACTTTATCCTCATCACCAGTTGTTTTGCTTACACTCAGATATCTTTCAAATCTCCTTATCCAACGCATCCATTCTTCAGGTTTTTGAAAATTAAATTTCTCTGGAGGAACAATTGCACCGGTAGCCATGATTTTTAACTTATGTTCGTCTCTACGCTGCCACCATGTAAGATTATTGATATAACTTTATAGTTTTATGTAGAGTCTAGATAAAGGCTATGCTATTTTATTGTAAGATGTTTCCTCTCCAGATCCCAGTACTACAGTGACAGTCCAAGGTCTTTTCTCATGCTTTTAACAACATTGGCCGGAAACTATTTTACCTCAAGAATGTATGACTAATATAACAATTGGTGTTGTGGGTGACTCTCAGTCTTCTCAAGTAGATTCTGCTCCTCCGGAAAAGAAGATTAAGAAAGATAAACTTCCCTCCAAGTCTAAGAAGCCTGTAGAATCGTCATCTACTGATAGTAAGATCTCTGAATTAGACCAGAAATGGTTCGAACGTTTCAACAGGATTGAAGCTCTTCTCTTATCAAAATCTTTGCAGCCTAGCTTCACTTCAGAGGTCCGTGTATCCCCTGCACACACTCCACCTGCTGGTATTAGGAAGGATTCAGAACCCTTTTTTCAACCAGTTGATTCTTCACATAAGCGCACTGGTCCAGACACACATGCTTCACAGCATAAGTCGACCGGTAAGCTGTTGACAGAGAAATTCAGTCAAGGACAATCTACCTCTGAGCGCACTGGCCCAGACACACATGCTTCTATGCATAAGTCGGCCGGTAAGCCTAAGCCTGACTCTCACCGACCCAGACCATCTACATCAGGGCGCACTGGTCCAGACATTGCTGAAAACCCTCAGTCGACCGGTAAGCCTGCAACCGACCGACATCAAGTGGATAACCTACCTTCAGACACCGACCCAGCAATTCCCAAGGCTCAGTCATCTAGTAAACTGCTCTCCGACCGACCTCGCACCGACCGGCCAGGCACTTCCTTTGTTGCCGGTTCAGAGTCTCCCACTCTTCATCATTCTGAGAGATGAGACAGCATATCAAGTATTGATTCTCAAGCAGACAGTGACTTTTCCGACTGACCTCCGGTTCAGATCTTTGTAGAGGAGGGTGAACTCTCTGAGGATCAGGACTTTGCTGAAACAGACCAACCATCCTCGGAAGAGCAGACATATAGGGAAACCATGTCTGGCATTCGCTCCTTCATGGGTTGGACCCACGTACCTGACATGGATAGCTCCAATCCTTCAGATGACAACCCCTTTGCGGGTCCGAAAGCTCCGGTTCCAAATAAAGTCTCAGTACAAATGCCCACGGAAGAGTGGCTTTGTAAGAAGCTAAATAGACTCAATTTGACTCTCATTGAAGGTTACCCATCAAGGACTTCCGAAGCCGGTCATTTGTCTATGGATCAATTCTTAAGACCTGCTAGGTCACAAAGTAAATGGTACGGGCTCTTTCCCGGACAGTCAACTGATCCTTCTGCAGTTTCTTGTTGGAATACTGGACCATCAAAACTTAACAGTAGTTTCAGCAGAATTTCAAGGAAGATTGGTATGACCTCCATCCCACCTGCGTCTTGCCGTATCTCACAGGATACCCTACGCAAATGGGAAAAGAGTGCGCGTGAGGCCTCAGTGATATGCAACCAAGCGGCTAGCTTCAACCGCTGCCTTTTCAAGGTCCAGCAAGAAATGCAGTCTCAACTTAAAACTATTCAGGAGTGAGTCTAAACACAAAGCTTCCAAGAAGGTCTCCGACGCATCTGATGAACTGCAGTTCCTCATGAACTTTAATAGTAGTATTACACAAGCAGCGGCCAAAACCATGGAGCACCTCACGGACTTTGTTTTCATTACCATGGGTAACTCAACTTTGGCCCGGCGGGATGCCTACCTTAGCCACCTCAAGCACGGGATAAAACCTGACACCTTTGCGGCCCTTAGAACCGCCCCTTTGCAGATTGGAACTCTTTTTCCCGATGCTATTATTAAGAAAGCGGAGGAGGAGATCTCCCACTTTGACAATAAGGGTCAGCCGGTTTCCTATGGACGAAATAAACTAAGATACCACCCTTAAGAAAGGCCTGAAACCAAGAAAACTGAGAGTAGGTCGGAGGGCAAGCAGGACAGGCCGGCATGGAAAAACATAGGTAGATCACGACAGTTCAAGAGAGGCAGAGGACGTTCTACCAACTTTTCCCCCCGTAGTGCCAAGGGCCAGCAGTCATATAAATGACAGTTATTGTTTAACTCAGTTCCCAAGAAGACTGCTGGCCGGGAGCATCATGACAGAACAGACTTTGAACTCTTTGACTGTAAGCTTAAATGTTGTAAAACCTGCCATTTCTGTCCCCGGGCATTCGCAAAAGAAAGGAGTAAGTCCCGGGGCAACAGATTGTCATTCCATAAAACAAGAATTAAAATATGTGAACAGTGCTTCTTGTGTCACTCAATTGTCTTATGTAAGTCATGCCTCATGTGCCCCAAATGTTGTTCCAAACTTGCCTGTAGGGGCCAGACTTCAAAATTTTTGGAAAACTTGGCTGGATCTGGGTGCTGGTACCAGGGTGATTCAGATCTTAAAACAGGGTTACACACTCCCCTTCCGGATCCGGCCACATCTCAGCAGGTCCCCCACTGTCGTAAGCTGTTATGTCAATCCTCACAGGAACAGCTACCTGTTGGAGGCATTGCATCAGCTTATAGACAAAAACGCTGTAGAGCTAGTACACAACCAAAATTCTCTGGGGTTTTTCAACAGATTGTTTCTGGTCCCCAAGCCCAACAACAAATGGAGACCGATTCTGGACTTAAGCAAATTGAATCTGTTCCTGAAAGTGGAAAAATTCAAAATGGAGACTCCGGAGACTATCAGAACATCCCTCCAACAAGGGGAGTGGATCACGTCGGTAGATTTCAGGGATGCCTACTTCCATATCCCAATACAGGACCAGTCCAGGAAATACCTCAGATTTCATGTACAAGGTCAGACATACCAATTCAGAGCATTGCCCTTCGGACTGTCCACAGCTCCCATGGAGTTCACTATTTTAGTCAAAGAAGTGAAACTAATGGTCATGCGCAAGGGTATAAGGATCCACCAGTACCTAGACGACTGGTTGGTAAGGGCAGAATCATACGCTACCTGCCACCGACGTACACAGATGTTAGTAGAAATGTGTCGGGAGCTAGGTTGTCTCGTGAACACAGAGAAGTCGGAGCTGGAACCAAAGCAGGTTTTCAATTTTGTAGGTTACCAGTTCGACCTCAAGTCCGGCCGGGTCAGACCAACTCCGGACCGATGGGAGAGTCTCCAAGAGAAAATTCAAGCTCTCTTGCCTCTACCGGCCTGTCCGGTCCGGCAATTCATGTCTCTCATAGGCCTGCTTACAGCCACGGAAAAACAGGTTCACTTAGGCTGCCTACACATGAGACCCATTCAATGGCATCTCAAAAACAATTAGAGAGTACCGGAATCACTGGAAAAATTCATTCCTCTACCAAAGTCACTCCACCCGCACTTACAGTGGTGGCTGGAGGAAAGCAATGTGTTACAAGGCCAACCATTACACCCCATAAGACATGCTCTGCAAGTCTTTACAGACGCATCAAAAGAAGGGTGGGGCGCTCACTTAAACGAATTCACTGCAAGAGGCTCTTGGTCGGTTCCGGAAAGCAAGTTGCACATAAACTATCTGGAACTGAAAGCAGTTTTCCTTGCTCTAAGAGAGTTCCACAATCTCTGCGTAGGCACAATAGTTCTGGTAGCAACCGACAATACCACAGCGGTAGCCTACATAAACAAGGAAGGAGGCATGAGGTCGGGCCCGCTTTGTGCCCTACTGTGGAGAATCTTGACCTGGTGCTCCTAGCGTCAAGTGACTCTAAAAGCCCGACACATTCCAGGCCGTCTGAACGTAATAGCGGACAAGCTATCCAGACTAGGGCAGACCATCCAGATGGAATGGTCCCTCCTTCCAGAAATTTTTCACAGGATTTGCAACCAATGGCACCGACCTCAAATAGATCTGTTTGCCACGAGGTTCAACCACAAGTTACCTCAATTTGTCTCTCCAGTACCGGACCCCTTGGCAGTAGTAGTAGATGCTCTCACCTTGCCATGGGAGAATCTAGATGCATACGCCTTTCCACCAACGGCCATTTTAGGCAAGGTGGTGGAGAAGCTCCAAAATTCCCCTTGCAAGAGGCTAATTCTGATTGCCCCGGGGTGGCCCAACATGCCTTGGTTTTGGGACTTGGTGACCATGTCCAGTCAGGTGCCTCTCAGTCTGCCCAACCTGTCCAACCTGTTGACACAGCCCTTCAATCAGATCCCTCACAGAAATCTGACAAATCTCAATCTTCATGCATGGCTCCTAGAGCCACAGCAATCAAAGAGCAGGGTTTCTCTGAAGTAGTGGCAGCACGAATTGAGGCTCCTCAAAGAAGCTCAACCAGATCAGTCTATGAGGCAAAGTGGGCCATTTTTACAAAGTGGTGAGTCATCAATCAGGTGGACTTCAGGTCACCACCTGTGAAGTCTGTAGCAAACTTCTTATTACATCTTTTTGAGGCCAAGAAGTTGCAACCTAGTACTATTGATGGTTACAGGTCTGCCATTGCTGATAAACTGGGTAATACCCAAGTTAATATCAGCAAGGATGAAAACCTCACTCGTATCCCGGAAAGTTTCCACAGAGACAGACCCAAAGGGCGGAGAGGAATACCCTCTTGGAACCTTTCTCTGGTTTTACACCAGTTGACAAAGGCCCCTTTTGAACCCCTTAGGGAGGCATCACTAAAGCACTTGACGTTCAAAACTGTCTTCCTTCTGGCTTTGGGTTCTGGGAAAAGGAGGAGTGAGATCCACGCTTGGCAACATAAAAATATCAGACACCAGGCTGATTGGTCCAAAGTGTCCCTTTTTCCATCTCCCAGCTTTCTTTCCAAGAACCAGCTGGCCAAGGAGGGTCCAGAGAGTGTTGCTCCAGTGGTCATACCAGCTCTGGCCCCTACTCTGGATAGGTCCCTCAAATCTGATAGATCCCTTTGTCCAGTCAGAGCCTTGCGCTACTATTTGGACAGGACCTCAGCCATCAGGCAGGGAAAGGAATTAGTTTTTGTCTCCTTCAAGAAAGGCTTTGACAAGGACATTTCTCCTGCCACTATCTCCTCCTGGATCAAACAGACTGTGATCCTATGCTATGAGCTCTCTGATCACCAAGCCCATACCCTGCATCAAGTTAAAGCTCATGATGTTAGGGCCTTTGCTGCCTCTAAGGCCTTCCAGTCAGGAGTTTCCTTAGAACAAATACTGGCAGCCTGTCACTGGAAATCCCATAACACCTTCACACAATTTTATCTGAAGGATGTGGCTTGGGCCGACTCAGAGCTCTACCACCTGGGTCCTGTGGTGGCTGGTACCTAGAGGAGTTTTTTCTTGTACATATGTAATTATTTGTACATTTCTGTATATATTGCACATATAGTTAAGCAGCATATAAAAAAAAAAAAAAAAAAAAAGAAGAAAATCTGGATGTACTTCCTTAGGGAGGTTAATTCTATGGGACGGAACTCTCTCTCTCTCTCTTCCCCTACCTCAGAGCAGGTCTGTTAAACAAAAAGGGGGGGGTTACAAGGTCGACTCAGACGGTTGGTCTCCGGATAACCGGATGATGATATTCGACCATAGCCTGAAGGGTTACCCAGGTTTAGAAAAATTGTCATTGAATGTAATATGAGTTCAAACGAGTGTTAGTCCCTAGTAACTTACCCGCCGACCAAGCGGTAGTTATTCAGCTATTGTCCATTGGATAGGATGTATTAACGCAATAAAATTGCAAATTTAATAAGTAAATTAAATTTTTATAAGTTAATACCCTATCCAATGGACACACAAGACCCTCCCAAACCGACCCCGCTTTTCAGTTACTAGGGTCATCCCGTAGGTCTAGGCAACGAAAAAGATGCCATGACGTCACTCTGTCTAGACAGGGACGAAGTACTACACGCCACCTGGCGAGTGCACTAGTACTAGGGACCGGCTTGCCGGTGGAGACACAGGACGTCTTTTTCTGACGTTTGGCGGGATAGGATGTCCATTGGATAGGGTATTAACTTATAAAAATTTAATTTACTTATTAAATTTGCAATTTTGAACCCAAGTTTATCTGTAAATAAATCTTGCCCAATCATGTTATGTCATGGTGTTATAAATATGGTCCTAAAGAAGCATTATAATGAATGATTAGGTTTTGGGGGTATCTGGTAACAACTGTTGCCATGGGAATACTTTTAGATTTTCTGGTCTTAAAGGTTGTGGGTGTTCCACAGCCCAAACCCCTATACGGATTTTCACGAAATTTTCAGGATATGTTTTCACCAAGAGGATCTAGAGCTGATTAGGTTTTGCGGGGTATCCAGTTACCACTGTTGCCATGGCAACACTTTTAAGATTTTTTGGGGGTATCCAGCAGCAACTGTTACCATGGCAACACTTTTAAAATTTTCGGGTCTTAAAGTTTGTGGGTGTTCCACAGCCTAAACACCTGAATGGATTTTCACCGAATTTTCAGGATATGTTTACTCCAAGAGGATCTACAGCTGATTAGGTTTTGGGGGGTATCGAACGGCAACTGTTGCCATGGCAACACTTTAAAAATTCTCCGGTCTAAAGTTGGGTCTAAAATCTTTAATGTTTTTTGTAACCTAAAATATTGCAGCTAGCTTCTGAGATTTGCACAAAATGTAAATGGATAGGAAAGCTTGCCTTGTTTTGGAAACAAAATGGCCGCCATATGACATCTTTAATGCCAAATAGGAGGGTCATCATTTAAAAAAAAGCTATTATATATATATATAATTGTTTCTTGGGCTTCAAAATATGAAAACTACTTGTAAGAAATCAGGGCCTGTGAATCTTTTATTGAACATCTTGTAGGTTCTCTATACTTCTTACAACAGAAGTTGTTCCTAAGATTTTCCCAAATCTCAATGTTGCTGACCATTTAGCTGTACCTGCGGGCTGGGCTTCTTGCCTGCCGAGGCTGGCTATTTTTGCAAGGTTTAATTCAAAATATTAAGCCTTCTCACCATTGCACAGAATCCCAGCTCAAATCCCATATGGAGTAATATGCATTAGAAAACAATGAATTATTCTGCCTTTTCTATCCAGGTGAGCTACACTGTGGTGAGTGTGGGAAATCCTGTACCTGTGTCTTGTTACGCTGCGTCAGAACTTGACCAGGGTATCAACAATACGCAGTTCCACAGAGAAAACTCCACAGGTGGGTTACTTGTAATGTAAATCATTTTTCAACTTAAAACCCATAATGTCCGGTTACCAGGAAATATAGATAACAGGGGTGGTGACTTCTGCATAAAAGGCTGCTCTACTGAACAGTTATATAAAGTAATTTGACTATTTAATACAATTTTAGTTATTCTGTATGTTTAAATTTAGACAATAGCCACAGTTCTCTCATAAATATGTTGTCGTAATTTTCCCACCACTGCTGAGTAATGTTGAAGTAAATGTTGGCAATCATTAAGTGATTGGTTCATGCCCTGCTATAAATTAAATTAGTATTAAATAAATGGAGATACAAAAAAACAACGGTGTGAAAAGTGAGTGCGAATTATAAAAACATCAAGACTTTCTGCTATTATAAGTTGTGACTCAGGTAAAAATGGTCTCTGTGATAAGTGTAAATTGACAGTGAGGAAACCACATTTACTTTGAATTGTGAGATCATTCTTATGCAATTTGTGAATTTCAATTATGTAATACATAATAAATTTTCCACAGCCTTTTCCTCCTATTCCTTAATTTGGACTGATGGCCACTAGGGAGTATTTTTTTTTATTTTCTGTGTATTATATCTTGCATGAACTGTGGTTTAGGTCTAGGGTCAATGTTTATGGAAGAGAGTGTATCTGTGGAGATTATCCCATTGTTGACTCAGATCAGAACCACAGAAATGACGGTAAGTCTTAGGTCTTTTCAACCGTTACAATAATTAGAAAGTACAGTTAAAGTAACAAGTACTTCCTTCATTTTAGACCATTGTAATTATTCTGTGTCTAACCCCATTTAAAACTTGTACGTAAACTTTAAGTACTGTAGATGGGAAATAAATTAGATTCTCTTTAATTATATTACAAGTGAGCACATGTTTATTGTGGAAAAATTGTGTTGTCATGAAATTTCTACAATCTTTTGTCACTGTACATGATATTATAATCAGAAGTAAAATATGATAATGAATGAGATGTTGAAACAGATTTTGATTTGATTTCCTTTAGATGAAAACTTAGCTGGATGAGCTATGATTTGAATAAGATTTTCAAACAAATTTTCAATTGACTGCCTTTAAATAAAAAATGTTTGAAGAAATGTTATCTCAAAATGGATTTACAATTTTTTTTTCTTTATGAATGGTTATCCAGTGGTTTATTACTTTTGAGTGGTTATGTCTGTCTATTTACTTCAGCTAGTTTTATATTATATTTGTGTGAACTCTTCGTTTATCCAGCAGAGTTTTTTTATCCTGATTGTTTATATATTTTTATATTATATTTGTGTGAACTCTTCGTTTATCCAGCAGAGTTTTTTTATCCTGATTGTTTATATATTTGTGTGTCCAGTCATATCTTGTGCTGAGCTCTCCTGCCACCACCTCAGTGCAGTTCACGTGTGAGCTGGGTGTCTCTCAGAATCTAGACCAAGCCCGCGAGTGGGCAGCTATTGAAGGCTGTGATGAAGGGGGTGTTCCTGGTAAGTGAAAACATTCTGGACTGTAGGTCATTTATTGTTATGGACAATGATGTTGGAGCCCAACTTGAGAACCCAAAGTTCATCAGCCAGATTCTGCCCATCTCAAAAACTGGTCCTGAGGAACCTGCCCATCTTATGATTGGCCAGCCAATCTTTAGATCTTAACTTGGTCTAGAACCAATCCAAAGCTTGAAACATCTCAGGTTGGTCTCCTTACGATGACATTACTGTCTTTGTGAGGTATTGTGCATGAGGACATTGTGGTCACTTAGCTTGAAGTGTGATGGCATTATGGACATTCTGAATGCAGTGGGAAAGTCCAGGGGCCGGTTTCATGAACAGACTTAAGCCTTGAGTCAGACTCAAAAATTGAGACTTTGTCTCAAATTTTGGAAATATTTTGCTGAGTCTGTGAACTCAGACTCAATGCATTTCACAAACAAGCTCAACTTGAGACCTGGCTCAGTCACAGGCTCAAATTTGAGCCCATGAAGGAGGTGTCTCAAATTTGAGTCCAAGCTTTGATGCCACAAAACACATACATAAAGCGATACAATTTGTTCCAAAATGAAATTGATAAATCTTGAAATCTTCTATTTTCATTTTATTTTGTAATTACAGCCACATATTCAATATTTACTAATAACAAAAGTCAATAGAATTGACATGCTTTATAGGCTATTATCAAGTGACAGGCCTCAAGGGTGGACTCAAAACCAGACTCAACCTCAGTTGAGTCTCAATCTTACGGATCACTTAGAATAATATATTATCATATAATTTCTTTGTATTATGAGTATTAAAGATATTTAAAATGATAATAATCATGAAATATAACTTTTTAAACTAAAAATAAGCCCACTAAATATATGAAATGAGATTAAAAAGTTGAGACCATAACTTGAGACTGGTCTCAGCTGATCCACCCTTTGTGAAATCCATTTGAGCCAAAAACTCAGCCGAGACAAAAGTCTCAGATTTGAGACCCTGACTCAGCCTTGAGTCTGGCTCAGTTTGAGACTTTTCATGAAACCGGCCCCAGTATTTAATTGTCAGGCAGTATTTGTGAGTGCATCTATTTTAATACAAGAACGCTTATTCTACTGAAAACTAATACATTCATGCACCAACACATTAAAACCATTAGACTTATATCAGTTCCGCATTGCTGTTACAGTCATATACTAATATTTTCTAATCATTTAACACCATGTTTTACTTGTAAATATGTTTATGTAGTTTCTGTGTTTTTTTTTCACATTTTAATGTTTACACTTTTTTTCCACACTATATGGATACTTTGAAGACTACTTGTAGAGAACTTATGATTCTTTGCTTAATGGTTTGTTCATTTCTGTTAGCCATTCTATGGCTATTTTTATCAGGGATGTGTCAGTAGGTCTGTTATCTCGGTATCAAGAGCATTTTACTGAAATACTGTGATGAAATTTCACCATCTCACTTGTCAACACATACAATGGAAGGAAAACTTAAAATATTGGAAATAAACCCAAAATCTGAAGGAATTGCTAGCTTTTATCTCATATTTTGTACATTTGGGGACTTTTATTTCAAATTCGTTGACAAGAAACTCCTGTGTTTTGGTTTTATGAGTTTCCCTTCCTGTCAGTGGCGTATTTGATTAGGGGTTTACTAAAATGTGGAATAATGTATTGCTGGCGTCCGAGTTGACATATGTACCGACCCATCCCTAATTTTTATACTGTTTAACTTCAGTTCTATTGCAAGTTTAAGTTTGTCAGTGTTGATAGTAAGCCCCCAGTGTATGTAGTAACTACAACTCAATGTGTGTAATAAAACTGCCATTTTAAGTTCAACAAATTTGGTTTCTGTGTAAGCAGTGGACATGCTTTTTTTACTTCCAAAATCAAAACATATTACAAATACTCTGAAAAGCCTTAATCACTGTCCTGTTTATCTTATAAGCCTCATTTATATCAGTATTCACAAACTTAATGCATTTCAACTTAAGACTCAAGGTTTCAGACACTGTGCAATGCTTAATATACTAACTATGGTTTGGAGTTTTTGCTTGCTTAGACTGTTTTTAGTTGTTGATGTTGTTTTACTTGCATGGTGTTGTATTGACCTTTTGCACTGACACTAACGTCACTAAAACTAGATGGTGAACTGAGCACAGTGAGTAGTCAGACCACTGATCTGGACATGGGGAGTTCTACTACTACAGATGGTAGGTCAGAAAACCCTTCATTAATCCAGGGTTGATATTCACTAATATTCTTATTCTTAGAATTCTGGTATTTTAAGATGTTCTTTTAGAATTGACATAAATTTGTTTTTCAATTATTTTCTTAAAATAAGAATAACAAACAAACAAAAAAAATAATAATAATGTTGTTCTTTTAGAATTGACATAGTTTGTTTTTCAATTCTTTTCTTAAAAAAAAAATAATAATAATAAAAAATTCCCCTTTGTAGTTGTCAACAACTAATATACCAATACTATTGGATTTCTATCCTGAAACTGTATCCATTTTGTCATCATGATTTCTAGAATTGTAAAAATTATCAGTAATTTAGGAATTTTTTCCTGTTTTTAGATTTTTTTTCGAAGAAAGCATCTGTTTTATTGAAAGAAATTAAGAATAATTCGCAGGATAAGAATGTATGTGAATAAAAGCCCTGATATATAATTGTAATGTACAGTTGATAGGAAAGATTTTATACATTTAGATATAAAACATCCTAAACAGTCGTGCAGGTAAACTTTATTAAAGCTAATCTTTATTCAGTCTAATGGAACTTTTATTGTGCTTCATCTTTGAACTAACAGATGGTAAGGCATGTGCAACAGAACTAGTCTTCAGAAATAGTGTAACCATGTAACAAGCATGGGTCATTTATCAAACAGACAATGACAGGCAAGGGAGATAAAATTGGGAAGTGTCCAAATGGATTAGATGTTGATCTTTAGAACCTCAACATTGCTGTGAGTATTTGGGGTGGGACCAGTACAAATAATTGGGATCAGTTACTCGTCGACATTGAATAATATGTTTAATATTCACCGTTAAAGGAAATAATAACCAATATGGCGGCTCTGGTAAATGAAAAATAGTTAAGGTGAAAGCCTTGATTCTATGGAATTAGCTGATGTCACCACATAAAATAATAAATATCGTTGTAAAAATGGTACATTATTTGTTTTATTTTTTTGGTGTGTTAATGATATTTACACAGAATTTCTGTCCTTTTTGAAACATCATCATAACATTGCACCCTGCTATTTCTACATTTGCTGTGTAATAGAGTGGTAGGTGATGGATTCAGACCTGTATGTAGTTAAGTAAGCAGCAGATGTGCAGAAAAATCAATGGTTTCCTTCAGTTTCCTTCAGATTGGTTCTAATATGTTTGGGTGTACAAGGCATGCTTTTCAGCTCTTAACTTACAGAACTTATAATTCATATACACTAGATTTGGTATAAGTAGAACTGCCATAAGTAGAATATTGCCATAAGAAGAAGTAGTTTGTAAGCCCCAATGATTATTAGTGCAAACTATAAGGATAACTAGAAGTTTGACTTAAAGAAAGTGGCTATAACTAGAACCCAATTTGATGCACAAAGTGTTACATTTAAATGAGAATAACAAGGTGTAAGTAGAACCTATACAATTGTGTTTGCAGAAATGGCAATATTCAAGAAAGAGGTGATAAAATAGTACCATTGTAACTCTCTGTACCTGATTCCTCACTTTTGTGTTGTTAAGTCTGAACACCGAGCAAATAAATTTCTCAGTAGAGTGACCACACAAGTGTTAATTGTAGCAAGATAATTGTATCCACCGGAAGCATCCGGTGGATACTTTGGTTTAGCGTTCGCTACGCCGCCGCCGCCGTGCATAGAGAGATTTTCGGCGTTGACGCTCTAAGAAGAAAACAACAGTAGCTAGGTTCACCAAATTTGCAGGATATCTTCATTGGGGGTTAAGCTTCTCTGGGTAGGAAAGTAGCCTCATTCTGAAAAACAAGATGGCCGCCACGGGCATTTCTTTGAAAATAATCTACATTTTTCTACTGGCTGTTCCTCATATGTAGAAGGTTGAATCTCTTCATAGGTGATATGTATGACACATATACATGTCCTCTACAACCTTGCACACATTTGACCTTGAAGCTCCTAACTCAAGGTCATCCACAGAGTGCCAAAGTAACTCACATAGAGGACTTTAAAAGTGCCTCTATCTCCCTTATTATTGGTCCTAGAGGTTTGCAATGTGAAGCCAACCTATAGGAAATCATGTGCTGCAAATCTTCTGATGTGGTCAGATTTGACCTTGGACCCCTCCTTCAAGGTCAAACGAGGATAGCCAAACTTAAAAGTGCTTATAACTCGCTTATTATCAATTCTAGAGGTTTGGGATGGTAAACCAACATATAGGAAATCATGTGTTGCAAATCTTCTGATGTGGTCAGATTTGACCTTGGACCCCTCCTTCAAGGTCAAACGAGGATAGTCAAACTTAAGAGTGCTTATAACTCGCTTATTATCGATCCTAGAGGTTTGGGATGGTAAGCCAACATATAGGAAATCATGGGCTGGGAATCTTCTGGTGTGGTCAGATTTGACCTTGGGCCCCTCCTTCAAGGTCAAATGAGGACAGCCAAACTTAAAAGTGCTTATAACTTGCTTATTATTGGTCCTAGAGGTTTGGGATGGTAAACTAACATATAGGAAATCATGGGCTGGGAATCTTCTGGCGTGGTCGGATTTGATCTTGGGCCCCTCCTTGAAGGTCAAATGAGGACAGCCAAAGTTAAAAGTGCTTATAACTCGCTTATTATTGGTCCTAGATGTTTGGGATGGTAAACCAACATATAGGAAATCATGGGCTGGGAATCTTCTGGTGTGGTCGGATTTGACCTTGGGCCCCTCCTTGAAGGTCAAATGAGGACAGCCAAACTTAAAAGTGCCTATAACTTGCTTATTATTGGTCCTAGAGGTTTTGGTGCATAGTCTTTACGGTGGATACAATTTGCATCGGTTTTCCGATGCGCTAGGTCTGGTTAAATTATACAGTATCTTTAGTGCAGCATATATTTTTCAAAGTGGGTAAAACTAGAAATTGCCATAAGTAGAACTAAATGACTGACATTTTACAACTTCAACTTAGACCAAATCCACTATATTCAAATTTGAATCTTGAAAGTACACACCCTAGTGGTAAACCAGTATCCTGAATTTTTGTATGGTTGTGCTAGACAAAATGAAAACCACCTAAATGTGTCAAATCTGCTGAATTCATACCTGAAGTATCTACAGGTAAGTTACTGAATATACAATTAATAATAATAATAATATATCACTGAGATTAAGTAAAATAATGAGTTTGAATGTTGAAGAATATTTACTAATTTAAGCATAAATCTGTGTGGTCTTTTGGATTTCTCTTTCATGGCTAAACTTCCCAGATAAACTGTTTGCATAAAGGATATGTTGTATATAAGATGTAGTTTGCTTTCATTTCTTGTGCATGTTTTGTTTACATTTCAATAATAATGTAGTGAACACTTTTAAATGTTTCATTTAAAACTGCAATAAACTCCCAGTCCTCATTTCAAGTAACCCATAACCTTTTTACTGATTAATATTGTAGCGATTTGTATCTTTTTAGGTTAGTATATGAAACCTTCTTCACCACAAAAACTGTAATACAAATCATGTAATACATCTATTGCACCAATGCAATTTGTAACCAGGCGATGCAGCCAGTGGATACATAGGATACTGGTTTGTTATGCCACTACCAATTCTAATTGGACTTTTTTATGGCGCTTAATCTCCCCTATTGAAAGAGGACTCTAAGGCGCATGGGGCTCAGTCTAAGACACAAAAAACCCTGTATCAGTGTGTAAAGAAGTTTTCTTAGTACTGCGCTATTGGGAAAAGTTTACCACTTACACTCCTGAAATTTTAACAGCATGTTTTTTTATTGCAAAAGCCTTTCTGTGGATAATTTTGGCCTCATTTTGAAAACAAAATGGCTGCCACAGTCGTTTCTTTGAAAACAGTTAAGTTTTAGTATTGACAAATTGTGGCTAGTTTTCAGCTATAGAAGGTTAATTTCTCTATGGGTATTATGGTGAAAAAATATAAAAGCCCTCTATAGGTATGCAGACACTAAACCTTGGAACTCTCCATTTAAGTCATCCAAAGAGTGTTTGAAATAATTTTATCCACCATATAAAATTATATGGAAGTACTTTGACAAGACCACTGTGTCAGTACACACAGATGATTATATATTTGGACCAATGTTAAGTTTTTTTTCTCACATTTTAGCTCCTGTATCAACTGAAAATGGAACATGGTTCTTGCAGGAATCTCTGATTGTGTTCACGGTAAGAGCTGAATACTTAATGTTTTTATACATTTCACTTAAGGAGTTCAAAAATCTTGCATAATGCTCAGTTGCTGTCCTAGCAGACTCTTAGTCACTTAAAACAAATGTCCTTCTTTCACAAGACTATGTGACTTTCTATTGTCATATATTTCACATAAGAGTGCAAAAATATGATGTAATAAAACTTGTAAAATGCTCAGTTGCTTTTGGAACCAACCTTAGTGACAAAGAAGAAAAATCCTTTTTCAAAATTTTGTAGGCAGTGAACAAGTTATAATTAATCTTACAACTTGTACAAATGATATGAGAAATCACGACTAGTTACACATACTGTTGCGTGCCTTATTAACATTTGCAGAGATCTGAGTACTTTTCTCCACCTTGTCAGCTGGCCACTGTGTCACAGGAATCCGAGTACTAGAAGCTACAAAAATAGCTATCCTCTTAAGTATTTCTGTAGTTACAAGAATCTGAATCCCATGAATTATAACTTTTATTATCTAAAGCTTACCATATTTGATCCATATAGGGGGGATATACAGAGTGGCATATATATGTACTTGTATTATATTGTTATAATCTTCGTGCATGATCTATTTTTTCTGTACATATCATTTGGGAATTTGCCTATTGTATACACTGCTTTGTTTCACCCTCCTTACAGCCACCTTTAGATATGTTTATGTCTTGTTTATTTCTTGTTGTTCATAGAATCTGAATCCTATGAACTAAACTAATAGCCACTACTGTCGTCCACCGGCTTACAAATACCCATTCAACTGATGGTTTCTTCTTACAGCAATCACAAACTAGTATGGACTGCTTTTACCCACTTACAACCACTCGTGCAACTGTTCATTTTGTGTCACATACAAGTATCTGAGAACTAGAAACCCTTGCATCTTCGTTGGCATTATGTCGGAAAGTTGCTGAAAGCATGCTTGCTCTTGACCAACTTGTATCCAGCATAAATCAGTATTCTTTTTATGTTACTTACAGGAATCTGAGAAGTGCAAACCCTCATTTCTCAGTCCTGACATTTTAAGTGGTAAAGTTTTCTGTTGCTTGCTGATGTCTAGTGACTTATGATAATTTTATTGTTATCGTGTTCCAGGAATCCGAGTACTACAAACCTGTTGAGATCTTCCGCCAAGGTTCAGACCTCTATTCTCAATTGTTTCGTCCAGAGGTGGTTACTGTTCGCTGCTGTACACCTGGTGTTGCCGAGACAACAATCTATGACAACCGATCTGCTACATTTGCGACAGTGGTCTATTTAGACTCCAATTACTCAGTATCTTGGGATGCTGCAACTGGTGGGTGGCTTTGTACCTTCTGAAATATGAAATAAAAAATCATTTTTGTTGAAATCTGTGTCAATGGTCATGTTTATTACCTGCATCAAAGTTACTTCCACCAAGGAGGTTATGTTTTTGAGTGTGTTTGTTTGTGATTACTCCAAAACTAATAAACGCATCTGTATGAAAATTTTTATGTGGGTAGAGCTGTTTGTTCTGTATTACAATGAACAGGAAATGATTGATTGAAGGTTAGATTTATCAGAATAGTTACAAAGCTTCTGATTTTAACAATACTGAAAATCACTATTTTCCTACTTTGGTTCATTGAGTAGTTTATCATTTTTTCACCCATGGTGTCCGGATGGTCGGTCGGGCGGGTGGGCGGGCGGCGGGAAATAGTTTGTCCGGGCTGTATCTCAGAAACCGTAAGGTGTAGGAAGTTGATACTTGGTAGGGACATTGGTTAGAGGGTGTAGTTGTGCAACGTCATGGTCTGACCTTGATTTGACCTTTGACCTTGGCGTAGTGACCTCGACCTATAAAATCTTGTCTGGGCTATATCTCGGAAACCGTAAGGTGTAGGAAGTTGATATTTGGCAGGGACATTGGTTAGGGGGTGTAGGTGTGCAACGTCATGGTGTGACCTTGATTTGACCTTTGACCTTGCCGTAGTGACCTTGACCTATAAAATCTTGTCCGGGCTATATCTCAGAAACCGTAAGGTGTAGGAAGTTGATACTTTGTAGGGATATTGGTTAGGGGGTGTAGGTCTGCAAGGTCATGGTGTGACCTTGATTTGACCTTTGACCTTGCCGTAGTGGCCTTGACCTATAAAATCTTGTCCGGGCTATATCTCGGAAACCGTAAGGTGTAGGAAGTTGATATTTGGTAGGGACATTTGCTAGGGGGTGTAGGTGTGCAGTGTCATGGTCTGACTTTGATTTGACCTTTGACCTTGTCGTAGTGGCCTTAACTTATAAAATCTTGTCCGGGCTATATCTCAGAAACCGTAAGGTGTAGGAAGTTGATACTTGGTAGGGATATTGGTTAGGGGGTGTAGGTGTGCAATGTCATGGTCTGACCTTGATTTGACCTTTGACCTTGCCGTAGTGACCTTGACCTATAAAATGTTGTCCGGGCTATATCTCGGAAATCATAAGGTGTAGGAAGTTGGTACTTGGTAGGGACATTGGTTAGGATGTGTAGGTGTGCAACGTCATGGTCTGACCAGGATTTAACCTTTGACCTTGCCGTAGTGACCTTGAGTTCAAAAATCTTGTCCGGGCTATATCTCGGAAACCGTAAGGTGTAGGAAGTTGATACTTGGTAGGGACATTGGTTAGGGGATGTAGTTGTGCAACGTCATGATCTGACCTTGATTTGACCTTTGACCTTGGCGTAGTGACCTTGACCTATAAAATCTTGTCCGGGCTATATCTTGGAAACCGTAAGGTTGAGGAAGTTGATACTTGCTAGGGACATTGGTTAGGGGCTATAGGTGTGTATTTTATCATGGTGTCACCTTAATTTGACCTTTGACCTTGTCGTAGTGACCTTGACCTATAAAATCTTGTTGCACCTTTGGGTCTCTCTTTTGATGCAGATTAAGCACTGTTAAAGTCATGTTAGAATTTATTAAGAATTTTACTTTCATAACTTCCCATTGTAAGAGATAGAATTTCATCAAGTGAGCCACAGATTTTGCTCCAACACCACACATAAGCATTCATTAAATGTATTACCACTTCTGTATGCATGGTAATATTCAAACCATCTAAACCATAATTCGGGCCTTGCAGATGTAGATAAAGAGGGTTGAATTTTAGTTTGCTGATTAACGCTGTCATCTTGTTATTGAATTATCTTGTTTTAATACTTCATCTTTATATGCATGATCTTTCTTTTAAACATTATTTCTACATTTAAACATTGTTTGGACCTTTATATAACTGACAGTGCTCTGAAAGTATCCTAAAGTTTGTACTGATACAGTACTTCTGTATCTCATGGTGTTGAAAATATTTTCCTAGGCTGTGGGGTACGGGCATCTCTGATGCTATTTTTGACAAGTACTTTAATACTCCATGCAACCCTAATACTCCTGGCATCCCTAATAACACCAATAATAAAGTCAAGTCCATGTAAGTATAGCTATGATAAGTTAAAGTCCTTTTTACCGCTGTTCAGTATTGTTCAGGTATTGTTTTCAACTTTGATTTGACCCTTACCCTTGCTGGAGTGACCTTGACATTTAAAATCATGTCCAGGATATATCTCAGAAATTGTAAGGTGCAGAAAGGTGATACTTGTTCAGGACATTAGTTGTGGGGAGGTGTAGGTGAAGGTGTGCAGTGTTATGGCATGACCTTGATTTGACCTTTGACCTTGCCGTAGTGACCTTAACCTTTAAAATCTTGTTTCATCAATTGGGCTAAACCTCTTAAACCATAAGCTGTAGGAAGTTGATACTTGGTAGGGACATTAGTTAGGGGGTGCAGGTGTGCAATGTCATCGTCTAAATTTTACTTGACATTTGGCCTTGCCAATAGTAGCCTTGACCTGTGAAATCTTGTCTGGGCTATATCTGTTCCGTCCGTTCATTTGTCTGTTTTTGTCCGTTTGTCTGTCACTCTCAGAGTTGCTTCTAGGATGCGTTTTCTGCGATATCTCGCATTAATTTGCTTTTGCTCGCGGATTTCATCGAAGTATGCGGGGACAAGATTGTAAAAGAACGCATTCAGCACAAGGCAATGCGGGATATATACGAAGCGAAAAGACGAGAGATCAAAGAAATCGAAACGATGCGTGGAGCGAGAGTTTGTCGAGGTTTTGATTTTTCCGTCGAAACGTTCTTCGAATAATGCCTGTAGACGATTTTGGTTTCGTGATCGTTTACAAACTCAAATATATTATGAGGTACAGACAGTATTTGGACATATTATACCCAAAAATATAAAATTAAGCTGAAAGTGGATGATTATATAAAAAATGGCTGCAAGAAAAACGAAACTTACAGTAGACTGGATTGTTACCACAACAGGCCATGGCAGTGAAGCCGGTGGTGACCCTATTGGCTTAGTACTACGTATCTGTCGGAATTCCCTAGAAAAATATTTTACTGGATCAAAATTCACGGACAACTCATTAATATTAATGAGGTCACAGATTTTCGTGGTGGTTTTAATTCTTAATATTTTCTGATTTAAGATCAAATACTAGAAGGACTACAGAGCTCATGTACAGGGGGGATAGCGATTCGCCCATAAAAACACCAAAATGCAGTTTCTTGAGAACAAATATGCAGTGTGGTTATACAAAAGTTATCAGAATGAAAAGAGGTTCCTCAAACTGTCTAATGATAGTAGCATCATAAAATATATTTTGTGATAAGTACGAATACACCCATATAACTTGTCCCATGGCAATAAGATTAGGGCTGTTGGAAAGTGGACAGCATTTCGCCAATTATTTTACACTGTTCCCCAAAAAGTTACAAAGACTGTTAAACACTTTGCAAACTATAGTTAAAGGTAAAGATCGATTCTTCTCATTGTATTCTAGCATATGATGAAGTTATAAATAGTATTTACATTGACCCCAGACACAGTTTAGAGAACATATAGCTCTTTACATCAGTCAGATGCAGTTTGTTAGCCATATTTCTCACTGACATATACACTTTTTTATTCATCTTTATAATCCTGCATGCTATCAGTTCTAAAATCTTAGAAAGGTATCAAGACATGTTGCCCACTTTTCTATGCTATAAGGCTCCTTCAGTATCAACATAGATATTAGTTTTAAATGAGGTACAATAGAAATTGGCGAATCGCTGTCCCCCACGAATCGCTGTCCCCCCCTGTATGCGTAAAAAATATTTGACCATTCCATTGGATTTTTTAGCAATATTTTACTTGAAGAATTTGTGGACTACTCATTACTATTCATGAGGTCATGGTATTCTGTGGGGTTTTCCAACATATTTGTATGAATTGATGGTGTAATGACTGAATTTGTGATGCCATGACTTCAGATGAAAACTTAAAACCATAATGCCATGACAGGAGCCACTTTGATGTAAATAACCATTTTCAGTATTTTTTTTAAATTCTATCACTACCCTTGAAGTTTATTTTTATTGGGCAAGACAATAAAAATTGACCACTAATTAATAGAAGTCCACTGTTAAAAATGCCTAAATAAACTGAAAATGTATTTTTTATTAGTTTAAACTTATCATAAAGTCGTCCCCCAGAATTTTTAGCCCCTCCCCCACATTTTGTGTAGTGGTGGGGGATTGCCCCCACTTTTTGAAATTCCTAGAATCAACACTGACTCTAACTCGAAAATGCTTTGTCAAATCGAATTCAAACTTGACAGGGAAATAGATCACCATCATAGTTAAGTTGCTTTTGAAATTGGTGTAATTCCATCGTTTCGTGTGTCCATTTTTTATCCGTTTGTCTGTCCGTCAACATTTCTGTTTCCAGACTCTAACTCGAAAACGCTTTGTCCAGTCGAATTCAAACTTGACAGGGAGATAGATCTCCATCATAGCTAAGTTGCTTTCAAAATTGATGTAATTCCGTGTGTACGTTTGTACGTTTATAGCATTGATACAATTATGTAACCTAGATTACAAGTTTTACATTTCTCAGCATGTCTGACACATTTACCTTAACTGGGTGACCTAGTTACATCCCCAGATGAAAGTCAGGGATATATTGCTTTCACGTCCATTGCGCTGCCGCCGCTGCCACCGTGCGTTTTGACTTGTGTGCACGATAATTCAAAAACACTTTCACAAATTTCATTCAAACTTGGCACACACATGTATTTGGATCAGGAGAGGAACAATATTAAAGAACTTACGGCCACCTTAAGGTCAGAAATTTGATTTTTTGCCACTTAACGCCCTCTAGGTCACAGACTATGTGGCTTATCTGGTTTAAAGTTTATCTGGGAACACATTACTATATTCTCCTTACATGTACCAAAAATCAAGACTTTATGTTAAGGTTAATATTGTTTTTGAGGCCCATAAAGATCATGCTTAGATGTTTTTTTTCAACATTTTCCCCTATAACTCAAAAGTGGTAGGTTTGACAGGTCTGTAACTGTAGTAGATATTACTTCCTCATGTACTGTAAGTCTGTGAAAAATTTTAAGTCTGTAACTTTAATTTTAAGGTCACCTTAAAGTCTCTAAATTGCCTACAGACACCCAATTTATGGACTTTTTATCACTTTGAATGCCTATAGCTGTCAAACGATGTGACTGATACAGCTGAAATCTCATCTGGGAATATATGATTAACAGGTTCTTTTTACATGTGAGAAAAACTAAGGCTTTAAATAGACGTTTAACCTGTGTATGGGGACTATAAACACCTACGCAAGTAATCCTTTTATGACATTTCAACATATTTGGTCCTGTAACTTGGAAATGGTAAGTCTGACAAGTCTCCAACTGTAGTAGATTTAACTGCTACATGAAATCTTTGTCTCTCAAAAATTTGAAGTCTGTAACTTTAATTTTAAGGTCACCTTAAGGTCTCTTAAATGCCCACAGACGCCCAATTTATTAACGCTCGACGATAGGAGAGGGTTATTGTGATCAGTTTGTTTCTGTCTGTCCGTCTGTCTGTCTGTCTGTCTGTCTGTCTGTGCACCGTTTCGCCCTTATAACTCAAAAACTATAACACCAATCAAGCTCAAATTTGGTGGGCAGATATTTCATGGGGTACAGACAGATTCTTGAAAATTTGGTGTAATTTGTGTGAAAGTTAAAGCCAGGAGAGAGTTTTTCTTATTTGTAATTGGGGTTTTACAGTGAAATCTGCTTCCCTGTCTGTGCACCGTTTTTCCCTTATAACTCAAAAACTACAACATCAATCAATCTCAAATTTGGTGGGAAGGTATTTCATGGGGCACAGACAGATTCTGCCAAATTTGGTGTAATTTGCTTGAAAATTAAAGCCAGGAGAGAGTTTTTCTTATTTTTAATAGGGAATTCACAGTGAAACTGCTTCTCTTCATCGCATAAATCAAAAATCAATATTTTACTTTCTGATGATGTCATCACTCAGTGATGTCACAATGCAACTGTCATTGTGAGGTCACAAACCTAGCTTGTGATACTTGCTGACTTTAAGTAAAAATATTTCTTCTCATTTTATGACTTGAAATTGACATAAACATAATAAAGAGGGAGGTGATATATTCATTATTTTTATTAATTATTATTTCTGTTTTATTTTCTCTGTTTTTCTTTCAATACCTTGACAGTCCATCACAAAAAATTACCATGCGTGATTTTCACCAAGAAGTGATCTTTAAGCAATATTTTTACCTCCACCAGCAGTTTATATTTTTGTGTGCTAATTGTTTGTCTCTTTGTTTTTTGTTTTTTTTTGTGTGTGTATGTTTACATTACTCTAGAACTAATGAACAGATCTTTATTTAAAAATTTGTGGGTAGGACCTGACTGAAGGAAGAAGTTACTAAAAGAAAGATCTGAATCTTATTTTTGATACAAAAAAATCATGATTTTTCAGAGGTCCCATTTCAATGTATTTTTAATGACTTTAGCTTTCTACTTGATATTTCTATGAAGATTAATTTACATGTTTGGTTTTATTTTATTGTCTTCCGTACAATAATTTATATCACTTGAGAGACTGGTCACTAAGAGTTGAGCGTTTTGCTCTCTCTGAGTGCATCCTGTTGACTTTTTACCACTTTTAAGCCCTATAACTGTCATAATATGCGCCTGATACAGCTGAAATATCATCTGGAAATATATTATGTTCTTTTTTCATGTGCCAAACATCAGGGCTTTAAGTAGACATTTAACATGTATGTGAGACCCATGAATGATGCACTCAGAGGACTTTTTTTTTAAAATTGACCCCCCCAAAAAATGAAAAAAAAAAAAAAAAATCAAAAATATTTTATAGTTTATAATAATTGTAAATCACACAGAATGGGTGTTGCAAAAAATACCCAGTGAATGCTTGTGGTGTGAGAGATGGCCTATCTGGGGATATCTTGGTGTCGAGTCGGCGCAATCTAGTATTTCTTTCCTTGTTTCTAAATTTAATTACAGCAATCGCTAACCTTATTGCTGCCTGTGAAACCCGCCTTTTGAGGCATCTCTGACCCTCTTGTATTATGATTAAATTGAGAGGAAATGGTTTTGCATTGGGGACCTCCCAATTTAAACATATTAGATCTTACATCCATATTTGTTCTCTTACATGTTATTTGCTCCAACAGCTTTACATAACTTACACTTTCTATTCTGAAAGTCTCCTGACCTTTATACTGTTTCATCTGTTTTTTACCCCACAGCCCTTAAGGGCTGTCGGGGTATTGTTTTCACCCATGGTGTCCGGATGGGACCTTGACCTATAAAATCTTGTCCGGGCTATATCTCGGAAACCATAAGATGTAGGAAGTTGGTACTTGGTAGGTCTGACCAGGATTTGACCTTTGACCTTGCCATAGTGACCTTGACCTATAAAATCTTGTCTGGGCTATATCTCAGAAACCATAAGGTGTAGGAAGTTGATACATACTAGGGACATTGGTTAGGGGGTGTAGGTGTGCATCGTCATGGTTTGACCTTGATTTAACCTTTGACCTTGCTGTAGTGAACTTGACGTATAAAATCTTGTCCGGGCTATATCTCGGAAACTGTAAGGTGTAGGAAGTTGATACTTGGTAGGGACACTGGTTAGGGGTTGTAGGTGTGCAGCATCATGGTGTGATCTTGATTTGACCTTGTCATAGTCACCTTGACCTATAAAATCTTGTTGCACCTTTGTATCTGTCTTTTGATGCAGATTAAGCACATTAGAATTCATTAAGAATTTTACTTTTACAACTGTCCATTGTAACAGATGGAATTTCATCAAGTGAGCCACAGATTTTGCTCTAACACCACACATAAGCATTCATTGAATGTATTACCACTTCTGTATGCATCGTAATATTCAAAACATCTAAACCATAATTCGGTCATGCCAGATGTAGATAAAGTACATGGATTATTTTTCTCTTAGACATTATTTTCTCTATTTAAACGTTGTTTGGACATTTATATAACTGACAGTGCTCTGAAAGTATCCTGAACTTTTTACTGATACAGTACCTCTTTATCTCATGGTGTTAAAAATATTTCCCTAGGCTGTGGGGTGCGGGCATCTCTGATGCTATTTTATATCTCGTGCTGTTCAATGCTCCTTCCCTGGGCTGTGGGTTGTGAGCATCTCTTATGTTATTTTAAAGTAATCTCAATTAAATAAATTTAAACTAGTTACCTGTAGTATCTGGTTAAATAGTCCTTTGAGGTTTTACTTGTTACTTTAATTATTCAAATATTCTTCCACAGATCCTTTAAATCGCACAAGGGAGACAGAAATCCTGAATCCGGCTTATGTGGAGGTGTCTCCTTGCCCATGTGACTTAACAGAGAGGTCATGTGACATTGGTTGCTGCTGTGACGAGTTTTGCACAGATGATGACAAGGAAACGTTTACTTGTATTCAGGGAATCCAGGGTGAGACTGTTATTCACATAAGCCAGTTCACAATGAACCATAAGTCATTAAAAAAACCAAGTGAAGAAGGAACATGGTGTATTAATACATTTCAAACTTTTCAACAACCACCCCCCACCCACCCACCCCCCCAAAAAAAAAAAAAAAAAAAGGATAAATAAAATAAATTAAAAATTTCCATACATATAATCTTTCAATTTCAATACAGAACACTGAATTAAAACATCCAAAAAATTATTTAACATATTTCTTTAATTAAAGAAATAAGAAATGTTTTTTACTTAAAGCTAAACAAATAACACCCTCTTATTTTTCAGGAGGAGAGGAGTTTAATGAGACACCACGACATCTCTGTAGTACAAAGTACTTTGACATGCCGGACTGGTCACCCATCATGTGTGTGATGATAGAAAACTCCGCCTTTCTGGGTTACTTCCGTCAGCCAGAGGCTGCGATAAGGAGCAGAACTGACTTCAATAAAAGACTCAACCAGTACAGTGACCAGTTCAATTTTAGGTAATAAGGGGTCTAGTCAACAATGTAGTTCTGGGGCCGGATTCACGAAAGGTCTCAAGTCTCAAATCTGAGATTTTGGTCTGAAATCTAAGATTTTTCCAGAGTTGCTTCTAGGATGCGTTTTCTGCAGGATCGCGCATTAATTCGCCTACAAACGCGGATTTTCTTGGAGTCTGCGGTAACCAAATTACATGAGAACGCGTAGTACACAAGGTGATGCGGGAAATATATGAAGCGAAAAGACGAGAGATCTAGAAAATCGAAACACTGCACGGATCGAGAGTTTGTCGAGGTTTTGATTTTCCGTCGAAACATTCTTCGAATAATGCCTGTAGACGATTGTGGTTTCGTGATCGGTTACAAACTCAAATATATTATGAGGTACAGACAGTATTTGGACATATTATACCCAAAAATATAAAATTAAGCTGAAAGTGGATGATTATATAAAAAATGGCTGCAAGAAAAACGAAACTTACAGTAGACTGGATTGTTACCACAACAGGCCATGGCAGTGAAGCCGGTGCTGACCCTACGGGCGTACGAATCCGTCGGAATTCCCTAGAAATTACTGGATCAAAATTCACGGACAACTCATTAATATTAATGAGGTCACAGATTTTCGTGGTGGTTTTAATTCTTAATATTTTCTGATTTAAGATCAAATACTAGATGGACGGACAGATGGACTACAGAGCTCATGTATACGTAAAAAATATTGGACGATTCCATTGGATTTTTTAGCCATATTTTACTTGAAGAATTTGTGGACTACTCATTAATATTCATGAGGTCATGGTATTCTGTGGGGTTTTCCAACATATTTGTATGAATAGATGGTGTAATGACTGAATTTGTGATGCCATGACTTCAGATGAAAACTTAAAACCATAATGCCGTGACAGGAGCCACTTTGATGTAAATAACCATTTTCAGTATTTTTTTAAAATTCTATCACTAGCCTTGAAGTTAATTTTTTTTTTTTTTTTTTTTTTTGCAAGACAATAAAAATGGACCACTAATTAATAGAAGTCGATCCACTGTTAAAAATGTCTAAATAAACTGAAAATGTATTTTTTATTAGTTTAAACTGATCATAAAGTCGTCCCCCAGAATTTTTAGCCCCTCCCCCACATTTTGTGTAGTGTTGGGGGATCGCCCCCACTTTTTGAAATTCCTAGAATCAACACTGTTTTTCTTTTTTCTTTCAGATTTGAGACCTTTTGCTCAGTTGGGATTCACAAAAGATCTCAGGCTAAGATTTTTCTCAGATTTGGTCTCAAATCTAAGACTGCTTAGGGGGTGACTTAAGTTTTCATAAAATAGTGTATATGTAATAAAAAGTCACAAAACAAAATGAAAATAGTTAAGTATGACATATTATTTAACTTGTAACACAAAATATGAATATATATTAAGAGTTTGTACAAAAACAACAGTAAACATTTACATTACAAATTTACATGAGTGGCTTGTTTTGCTGTTATAATCACTTCTTTTGAATGTTAGTACAAATTATAGTAAAAAGACAATGTTTTGCTTGATTCCAAATATTCTAGAATGTGAGTATATATGGTAGAGTGGTAAAATATAAATGTGCATACTTCCACTGATCTCAACAAAACGTTACATCAGTTTTGATTGGTCCAGACTCAGAACTTGGCTGAGATTTTGGTCTCAGCTGAGATTCCTTTCGTGAATCTCAACTTGAGCAGAATCTCAGCTGAGACTAAAATCTTAGATTTGAGCAAAATCTCAGTTGAGATTTGGCTAAGACTTGAGACCTTTTGTGAATCCGGCCCCTGGGTTTCCATATTAAGATTTTTAAATTTGTGTTAAAACTCAATCATAGACCTAGGCCCGTATTCACTAAACCTCCTTTATCCCAAGGAACCCTTAAAAACTTAGGATTTCCTTTATTTCTTGCCCCTCCCTTTGTTATCTCCCGCCGGGCTTTAGCCCGGGAGGGAGATTATGAAATGATGCCTGTGTGGGGGTGCGTGCGTGTGTGTGTGCGTTAGTTAGTCATGCAGATTTCTCCAAAACTACTACAGCTACAGATTTTTTGTAAATTAATTGTCCCAATGAATTTTCACACCCTCGAAAATTTTTTGGTTTTATGGACTTAGGCCTAAAGATAAGTGAGTAATAGCAATCTTAGCTACTTGGAGTAAAGGGCTCATAACTCAAAAACTATTGCAGTTACAACTTTTTCTTCAAATATGTTGTTCAGCTACTTTGTCCTTAGCTATAAGATGGTAGATAGTTTGGGGTCCCATTGCATGCCATAAGTGAGTAATAGCTATTTTCTTATTTGTAGCAAAATAATGACATAAGTAAATGTCAAATATCTTCAAAAGTATTAAAATTAGGGAATTCTTTTCAAATATGCTGTTCATCTACTTTTTGATAACCTATCACATAGTAAAGTTTCAGATCTGTTGCACATTGGATAGCTGAGTAATAGCTACTTTGAAATTCTACAGTTGAGGAAATCCATTGTAACTCCAAAACTAGTGCAGTTAGAGTATTTTCCTAAAATATGTTGTTCAGCTACTTTGTCCTTAACTATAACATGGTATATAGTTTGGGGTTCTATTGCATGCCATAAGTGAGTAATAGCTATTTTCTTATTTATAGCAAAATAATGACATAAGTAAATGTCAAATATCTTCAAAAGTATTAAAGTCGGGGAATTCTTTTCAAATATGTTATTCATCTACTTTTTCATAAGCTATCACATAGTAAAGTTTCAGATCTGTTGCACATTGGATAGCTGAGTAATAGCTACTTTGAAATTCTACAGTTGAGTAAATCCATTGTAACTCCAAAACTAGTGCAGTTAGAGTATTTTCCTAAAATATGTTGTTCAGCTACTTTGTCCTTAATTATAAGATGCCATATAGTTTGAGGTTCTATTGCATGCCATAAGTGAGTAATAGCTATTTTCTTATTTGTAGCAAAATAATGACATCAGTAAATGTCAAATATCTTCAAAAGTATTCAAGTTAGGGAATTCTTTTCAAATATGTTATTCATCTAGTTTTTGGTAAGCTATCACATAGTAAAGTTTCAGACCTGTTGCACATTGGATAGCTCAGTAATAGCTACTTTGAAATTGTGACTGTTGAGTAAATCCATTGTAACCCCAAAACTATTGCAGTTAGAGTATTTTCCTAAAATAAGTTATTCGGCTACTTTGTCCTTAACTATAAGATGGCATACAGTTTGGGATTCTATTGCATGCCATAAGTGAGTAATAGCTATTTCCTTATTTGAAGCAAAATAACGACATGAGTAAATTTCAAATATCTTCAAAAGTATTAAAATTCGGGAATTCTTTTCAAATATGTTATTCATCTAGTTTTTGGTAAAGTTTCAGACCTGTTGCATATTGGATAGCTGAGTAATAGCTACTTTGAAATTGTGACAGTTGAGTAAATCCATTGTAACTCCAAAACTATTGCAGTTAGAGTATTTTCCTAAAATATGTTGTTCAGCTACTTTTTCCTTAACTATAAGATGGCATATAGTTTGGGGTTCTGTTGCATGCCATAAGTGAGTAATAGCTATTTTCTTATTTGTAACAAAATAACAACATATGTAAATTTCAAATATCTTCAAAAGTATTCAAGTTAGGCAAATATTTTCAAATATGTTATTGATCTAGTTTTTGATGAGCTATCAGATAGTAAAGCAGCAAACCTGTTGCACACTGGACAGCTGAGTAATAGCTTCTTTGAAATTGTGATTGTTGAGTAAATCCATTGTAACTGAAAAACTACTGCAGTTACAGGATTTTCCTAAAATAATTTGTTCAGCTACTTTTTCCTTAACTATAAGATGGCATATCGTTTGGGGTTCCATTGCATGTCATAAGTGAGCAATAGCTATTTTCTTATTTGTAGCAAAATTATGATGGAAATAAATGTCAAATACCTTCACAAATACCAAAGTTAAGCAAATCTTTTCATTTGTTATTCATCTAGTTTTTCAAAAGCTTACTTTCCTGTGTCCTTTATATTTTTGTTGCTTTTGCAGATGTAGGTCAATAGCTAAGTGAGTAGATAGCTGAGCAAGAGCTACTAAAATGAGTAAATGTCTTTTTTCTCTAAAAGTATTATAGATAGGCAATTTCTTCTAAATAAGTCATTCACCTACTTTTGGGTGATCTACCACATAGTGAAGTTGCACAACTGTAGCTCTTTGGATAGCTGAGTAATAGCTACCAAAATGAGTAAATGTCTTTTATCTCTAAAAATATTACACATAGGCAATTTCTTCTAAATAAGTCATTCACCTACCTTTGTGTGATCTACCACATAGTGAAGTTGCAGAACTGTAGCTCTCTGGATAGGTGAGTAATAGCTACTAAAATGAGTAAATGTCTTTTATCTCTAAAAGTTTTACAGATAGGCAATTTCTTCTAAATAACTCCTTCACCTACTTTTGGGTCATCTACCACATAGAGAAGTTGCAAAACTGTAGCTCTTTGGATAGCTGAGTAATAGCTACTAAAACGAGTAAATGTCTTTTATCTCTAAAAGTATTACAGGTAGGCAATTTCTTCTAAATAAGTCATTCACCTACTTTTGGGTGATCTACCACATAGTGAAGTTGCAGAACTGTAGCTCTTTCGATAACTGAGTAATAGCTACTAAAATGAGCAAATGTCTTTTATCTCTAAAAGTAGTACAGGTAGGCAATTTCTTCTAAATAAATCATTCACCTACTTTTGTTTGATCTACCACATAGTGAAGTTGCAGAACTGTAGCTCTTTGGATAGCTGAGTAATAGCTACTAAAATGAGTAAATGTCTTTTATCTCTAAAAGTATTACAGGTAGGCAATTTGTTCTAAATAAGTCATTCACATACTTTTGGGACATCTACCACATAGAGAAGTTGCAAAACTGTAGCTCTTTGGATAGCTGAGTAATAGCTACTAAAATGAGTAAATGTCTTTTATCTCTAAAAGTATTACAGGTAGGCAATTTCTTCTAAATAAATCATTCACCTACTTTTGTTTGATCTACCACATAGTGAAGTTGCAGAACTGTAGCTCTTTGGATAGCTGCGTAATAGCTACTAAAACGAGTAAATGTCTTTTATCTCTAAAAGTTTTACAGATAGGCAATTTCTTCTAAATAACTCATTCACCTACTTTTGGGTGATCTACCACATAGTGAAGTTGCAGAACTGTAGCTCTTTCGATAACTGAGTAATAGCTACTAAAATGAGCAAATGTCTTTTATCTCTAAAAGTAGTACAGGTAGGCAATTTCTTCTAAATAAATCATTCACCTACTTTTGTTTGATCTACCACATAGTGAAGTTGCAGAACTGTAGCTCTTTGGATAGCTGAGTAATAGCTACTAAAATGAGTAAATGTCTTTTATCTCTAAAAGTATTACAGGTAGGCAATTTCTTCTAAATAAGTCATTCACATACTTTTGGGTGATCTACCACATAGTGAAGTTGCAGAACTGTAGCTCTTTGGATAGCTGAGTAATAGCTACTAAAATGAGTAAATGTCTTTTATCTCTTAAAGTATTACAGGTAGGCAATTTCTTCTAAATAAGTCATTCACCTACTTTTGTTTGATCTACCACATAGTGAAGTTGCAGAACTGTAGCTCTTTGGATGGCAGAATAATAGCCACTAAAATAAGTAAATATCTTTTATCTAAGTGTTACAGATAGACAATTTCTTTTAAATACGTCCTTACCTACTTTGGGTTGATCTACTGCATAATAAAGTTGCAGAACTGTAGCTCTTTGGATGGCAGGGTAATAGCTACTCAAGTGAATAAATGCCTTTTGTCTTTAAAAGTATTGCAATCAAACATTAAACTTGTTGTCACTTCTACATGTGCCTCCATCTCACAAGAAAATTTATATTCCACTATCTTTAGTACATCTAATTTATACGGCGGGAGATAAATGCATGCGTCAGAATGCTTGTTTTTATTTGGGTTTTAACGTCACTTTCAACACATTGCATAGGTCATATCACGACGCTTAGTTTTATGGGCAGAAGAAACCAGTACATACAGTTGGTCAAGGTTCTGTACTGTAAACTGCCGACCAACAGTATGCAACTACCAGCTTTCCCACTTGAGGTTGGGTCATGAACCAAACTCCGATGTGGGAGGCAAGAGTGTCACCACCCTGCCACTGTGATGATCATTGATGTTGAAGTATTAATGTATGAATATTGTGTCATATAGACAAACTTGTTGCTGACACAAAGAAAATTATGTGATGTTTGGATTTTATTTGCAACTTCTGCAAGAAAGTGGATCAAATTTTCATAGTAGGTGTCTCTTGGTCTAACATGGAACTGATTTAATTTTGGGAATGATCCAACTAATGCTTCAACTAATTTTAAATCAAGCTTTTTTAAAGGATTTTTGTTTTAGTTGTTCCACTCATAAGCATTAGAGCAGTTGTTCACCCATGGTAGATTTATGCACACTCAGTCTCTCAGTGTTCTTGTTCATGTTAAGTTTACGTTTTTTAACAGACTTTCAGTTCGTACTGTAAATTTAATATGGTTAACTGTGTACTTCAGACAAGCTGAGATGTCATTTCCACTGGAAGATGGGGCATTGGATCTGGGATACAAAGACGGTCTGAGTCTGAAAACAGGGCTACATGAGCAGAGGGTAAGCTTAGTCAGTGTTAGTAGGGGTTAGTTGGTGCTAATAGTGGTCAACCAGTGCTAATAGGGTTCAGGTATTATTAAGAGAGATATTTATAGGCTAACAGTGGTTTAGAGGCCAATCAGTGCTAAATAGGAGCCAATAAAATGTGGGTCATTCATTGAAATTCATTCGTTGAAATTAAATTGGGTTACCCATTGCTGTTCACACCCCTACTTTATTTTTAGGGGGGTCAGCTGTTGCTAATAATGCTTGGTGAGTAATAATAGCAGTTAATGTTTAAAGGGGTGTAACAGCAATAATAAGGGTTAGTCAGTATTAAGTAGGGATGGGTCGGTATCAAAAATGTGTACATCGGGAGCCCGCCAATGCAGAACTGTACCAATTCCGGGAATTCTCGTTTCAGTACACCCCAATTAAACATGGACATTTCCTATCAACAAAATGACAACAAATGTCCCCAAATGCACAAAATATGAGATAAAAGCATGTAATATCTTCAGATTTCTGGTATGTTGCCAATACTTGAAGTTTTCCTTCCATGATCTGTGTTGTCAAGTGGGGTTAGTTTTATAAAGTGTCATGGAAAAAACATGTCAGTTCTGCTCAACGTAATTGCTACTCAGTATTGCTACTCAGGGGAATTACCCAGATTGTTGTCATGAGAGAAAAGACAAGTTTCAGGAAAAACAGGATGAGTCTTATAAACTGTCCTCATCTAACTCATAGTACAGAACCCTGATAAATCTTGTGCATTAATTGGCAGACTCCTAAGGCTTATCTTCTCATAGGACAATACTATCCCACTCCATTTTGTGGATGATTTTATTATTATTATGTATTTATACTCTATTTGTCCTCTAAGCCATAAGATAAGTTGTAACATGATAAAGATAAGTCACTAGTGACTTACAATTGAACAGATTGGTCATGAGAACTTGGAACAGAAATGCTCACAAGTAAAATTTAATTCTAATTAGACTTTTCTGAATTACCCCTTCACAAAAGGGTACCCTATGGCATACCATAACTTTAACAGTCATCAAATATCAGTATTAAGGAACAAAGAATTGTAAATGTTTTAGAAAAGGTTGTTAAATATGTTTATACTGCAGTTATCAGGGCAGTTATGAGGCAGACTCTTGACAATGGAATCGGGGTATATATATGTTGTGTCAGAAAGTCTAATCCATCAGAATTTCAAATCCTGTCATCAGAAAGTCCAATTTTTTTATCGTTTTTATCTCGCTGGGCGGGAGATTATAATTTGCACCATGTGTGTGCGTCTGTGTGTGAGTGTGTCATGCAGTTTTCTCTGAAACTACTACAGTTACACATTTTTGGTAAATTATTTGTCTTAATGAAGTTTTACCCTCTTCAATATTTTTGGGGGGTTTTGTGAACTTTGGCCTACTTTTGAGTAAGTAGTAGCACTTTTACCAAATATAATTATATGACTTATAGCTCTCAAACTATTGCATTTAGAGTATTTTGTTCCAATATGTTGTTCAGGTACTTTATCCACAGCTACAACATTGTCAGCAGTTTGGAAGTGTATCTCCATAGCTAAGTGAGTAATAATGAGAACCATAATGAGTAAATGGCATATCTTCAAAAGTATTACCGCTACACAATTTCTCTCAAATATGTTGTTCATCTACTTTTTACCCCACAGCCCTTAATGGCTGTTGGGGTATTGTTTTCACCCATGGTGTCCGGATGGGCGGGCGGGCGGGCGTCCGGGCGGGCGGCTGGTTGGGCGGGCGGCAGGAAATAGTTTGTCCGGGCTGTATCTCAGAAACCGTAAGGTGTAGGAAGTTGATACCTGGTAGGGACATTGGTTAGGGGGTGTAGCTGTGCAACGTCATGGTCTGACCTTGATTTGACCTTTGACCTTGCCGTAGTGACCTTGAGTTTGAAAATCTTGTCCGGGCTATATCTCGGAAACTGTAAGGTGTAGGAAGTTGATACTTGGTAGGGACATTGGTTAGGGGGTGTAGTTGTGCAACGTCATAGTCTGACCTTGATTTGACCTTTGACCTTGCCGTAGTGACCTTGACCTATAAAATCTTGTCCGGGCTATATCTCGGAAACCATAAGGTGTAGGAAGTTGATACTTGGTAGGGATATTGGTTAGGGGGTGTAGGTGTGCAACGTCATGGTCTGACCTTGATTTGACCTTTGACCTTGCCGTAGTGACCTTGACCTATAAAATGTTGTCCGGGCTATATCTCGGAAACCGTAAGGTGTAGGAAGTTGATACTTGGTAGGGACATTGGTTAGGGGGTGTAGCTGTGCAACGTCATGGTCTGACCTTGATTTGACCTTTGACCTTGCCGTAGTGACCTTGAGTTTGAAAATCTTGTCCTGGCTATATCTCGGAAACTGTAAGGTGTAGGAAGTTGATACTTGGTAGGGACATTGGTTAGGGGGTGTAGTTGTGCAGCGTCATAGTCTGACCTTGATTTGACCTTTGACCTTGCCGTAGTGACCTTGACCTATAAAATCTTGTCCGGGCTATATCTCGGAAACCGTAAGGTGTAGGAAGTTGATACTTGGTAGGGATATTGGTTAGGGGGTGTAGGTGTGCAACGTCATGGTCTGACCTTGATTTGACCTTTGACCTTACCGTAGTGACCTTGACCTATAAAATGTTGTCCGGGCTATATCTCGGAAACTGTAAGGCTTGGGAAGTTGATATTTGGTAGGGACATTGGTTAGGGGGTGTAGGTGTGCAACGTCATGGTGTGACCTTGATTTGACCTTGCCGTAGTGACCTTGACTTATAAAATGTTGTCCGGGCTATATCTCAGAAACCGTAAGGTGTAGGAAGTTGATACGTGATACGGATATTGGTTAGGGGGTGTAGGTGTGCAACGTCATGGTGTGACCTTGATTTGACCTGTGACCTTGCCGTAGTGGCCTTGACCTATAAAATCTTGTCCAGGCTGTATCTCAGAAACCATAAGGTGTAGGAAGTTGATACTTGGTAGGGATATTGCTTAGGGGGTGTAGGTGTGCAGCGTCATGGTCTGACCTTGATTTGACCTTTGACCTTGCCGTAGTGACCTTGACCTATAAAATCTTGTCTGGGCTATATCTCAGAAACCGTAAGGTGTAGGAAGTTGATACTTGGTAGGGATATTGATTAGGGGGTGTAGGTGTGCAACGTCATGGTCTGACCTTGATTTGACCTTTAACCTTGCTGTAGTGACCTTGACCTATAAAATATTGTCCGGGCTTTATCTCAGAAACTGTTAGGTGCAGGAAGTTGATATTTGGTAGATACATTGGCTAGGGGGTGTAGGTGTGCAGCATCATGGTGTGACCTTGATTTGACCTTTGACCTTGCCATAGTGACCTTGACCTATAAAATCGTCAGGGCTGTATCTCGGAAACCGTAAGATGTAGGAAGTTGATACTTGGTAGGGACATTGGTTATTGGCTATAGGTGTGTATTATCATGGTGTGACCTTAATTTGACCTTTTATCTTGCCGTAGTGACCTTGACCTTTAAAATCTTGTTGCACCTTTGGGTCTGTCTTTTGATGCAGATTAAGCAAAAGTCATATTAGAATTTATTAAGAATTTTACTTTCATAACTTCCCATTGTAAGAGATAGAATTTCATCAAGTGAGCCGCAGATTTTACTCCAACACCACACATAAGCATTCATTAAATGTGTTACCACTTCTGTATGCATGGTAATATTCAAACCATCTAAACCATAATTCGGAAATGTAGATGTATATAAAGAGTGTTGAATTTTAGTTTACTGATTAATGCTGTCATCTTGTCATTGAATTATCTTGTTTTAATACTTCATCTTTATACGCATTATCTTTCTTTTAAACATTATTTCTCCATTTAAACATTGTTTGGACCTTTATATAACTGACAGTGCTCTGAAAGTATCCTGAAGTTTGTACTGGTACAGTACTTCTGTATCTCATGGTGTTGAAAATATTTCCCAAGGCTGTGGGGTGCGGGCATCTCTGATGCTATTTTTTGTGAACTGTAACAGATTTAAGTTTCACACCTGTTTACAAGCGAGTAATGGCTACTTTATTGCTACTTTTAGTGAACATGTGAAAAAATCACAAATATCTCGAAAACCGTAAGAGATAGAGCAATTTCGAGCCAATTTTTGACCCATAGGGTAGTACAAGAGTATCCTATGCAGAGGGGAAAAATTTCAATTTTCGCCACTTTTGGGGGCCATCTTTGATCTTAGCGGGGAAAAAAGGTGTGAATATCACGAAAACCGTAAGAGGCAGAGCGATTTCGAGCAAATTTTGGACCCACAGGGTAGTACAGGAGTATCCTGTGAGTAGGGGAAAAATTTCAATTTTCACCACTTTTGGCGGCCATCTTGGCTTTTAGCAGAAAACGAAATAGTGTGAATATCTCGAAAACCGTAAGAGATAGAGCAATTTCGAGCAAATTTTTGACCCACAGGGTAGTACAGGAGTATCCTGTGTCTAGGGGAAAAATTTCTATTTTTTGCCACTTTTTGGCGGCCATCTTGGATTTCAGCGTAAAATGAAAAAGTGTGAATATGTCGAAAACTGTAAGAGATAGAGCAATATCGAGCAAATTTTGGACCCACAGGGTAGTACAGGAGTATCCTGTGAGTAGGGGAAAAATTTCAATTTTCACCACTTTTGGCGGCCATCTTGGCTTTAGCAGAAAATGAAATAGTGTGAATATCTCGAAAACCATAAGAGATAGAGCAATTTCGAGCGAATTTTTGACCCACAGGGTAGTACAGGAGTATCCTGTGTCTAGGGGAAAAATTTCTATTTTTTGCCACTTTTTGGCGGCCGTCTTGGATTTCAGCGTAAAATGAAAAAGTGTGAATATGTCAAAAACTGTAAGAGATAGAGCAATATCGAGCAAATTTTGGACCCACAGGGTAGTACAGGAGTATACTGTGGCTAGGGAAAAATTTCAATTTTCGCCACTTTTGGGCGGCCATTTTGGATTTTAGCAGAAAATGAAAACGTGTGAATATCTAGATAACCGTAAAAGACAGAGCGATTTTCGAGCGAATTTTGGACCCACAGGGTAGTACAAGAGTATCCTATGCAAAGGGGACAAATTTCAATTTTCGCCACTTTTGGCGGCCATCTTGGATTTTAGGGGAAAATGAAAAAGTGTGAATGTCTCGGAAAAGGTATTTCTTCCCCTTTAATGCCCAGCGGGAGATACACACCGCAGCAGTGGTCTTGTTCCCCCATTTTTGTAGGCCATCTTGAATTTCTGTGTAAAACGCAAAAACGCATTTATCTTGGAAATGGTGTGAGATAGAGCGATTTCAATGAAATTTTTGGTCCCCAGAGATTTTGCAGAGTCTACTTACAGGTGATTTTTCCCAAAAATTATTTTCCCGGCCTTTTGGGCAGACATCTTCAATTTCTGCATAAAATGCAAAAACCCATTTATCTCAGAAATGGTGCGAAACACAGCAATTTTGACAATTTTTGACCCCAGGGTATCTGCAGAGTGTACTGGTGACTTTTCCCACAAATCATTTTCCCCAACATTTTTGGCAGACATCTTGAATTTCCGCGTAACACGCAAAAACGCATCTCTGAAACTGTGTGAAATAGAGTGATTTCGACAAAATTTTTGACCTGTAGGGTATAAGGAGAGTCTACAGGCGACTTTTCCCAAAAATTGTTTTCCCTGCATTTTGGGCGGCCATCTTGAATTTCTGCGTAAAATGCAAAAACACAGTTATCTTGGAAATGGTGCAAGATAGAGCGATTTCGACAGAATTTTTGATCCAAAGGGAAATAATTTACATAATTGATATCTAAGCATCGTTATATATTTTGTAAGCAAACAAAGTCTTGTAAGACTACTGTACAATTGCTGCAAAACGTTCATAGGGTGGACATTACACATGATAGTGTGGTTATTCTATGCTATCCTGTTTCTTTTCATATGTTACAGCTACTTTTAACAGGGCTTCCTATTTCTAGTTGAGATTTAAAATTGAAGTCCTCATTACAAATAATGTTTGTTTTGTATTGAATCAACAGATGTGCACTGACTAAAGTTTACTGAAAAATCACTTTTATCTTTATCCCTATTAGTTGCAGTTCTATACAAAAAGTAACACAATTAGACTTTCTGATGGATTAGACTCTCTGATCCTCCAGTTTCGGAAAGTCCAATCCATCAGAATTTGAAATTTTATAACTTCAAATCTCATACCTCAGAGCAATTCTCTAATTAAATAACATAATTGGACTTTCTGACATCAGAACTTCTAATTGGACTTTCTGACAAACTATTTTGTCAGAATTTCAACTTGTGACAAAACAATCCATCAGAAAGTCTAATTTGACTTTGTGATGTCAGAATTTCAAATTCTGATAGATTGGACTTTCTGACACGACGTTTACATATGATTATATCAAATTTTCACATTTTCTTGCTAATAGAAGGGCTTGGCATAAACTGTTAAATATCTTATATTTTCACCACATTTTCCAGGTGTTAGAAGGGCTTGGCATAAACTGTTAAGTATCTTGTATTTTCACCACATTTTCCAGGTGTTAGAAGAGTTAATTATTGGTCCCAATTATCGCCTGGTTCTGCCTGGCCGTTCCACCAGTGGACAGTGTGTTTTCAGTGACCCTGTGGCTTTCCTCAAAGAGAGTAGTGATACCTGTGTGTGGGAGATGGCGGAATCACTATGTTCACTTGCCTCCCCACTCAATGCACTGAATTACGCCCTGCCAACAAAAGGTACAGATTTGTGTATCGAAAGTGACACTTTCCGAGTATTGAGACATAGACTCTGTAAAATCTTTGACCAGAAGCCCTTTTATTAGAAGTTTGTTAAGAAGAAATAAATGTCAGGTGTATAGCTGTTTTTTTTTCTATTGAATTGTTCCGTTATCTGGAGTTTTGGTTTAGTTGAAGTGCTCCAGTTCCTTAACATTTATTGAACATAGGCTTTCAGTTGTATTTGAGAACTACAGACCTTCTACTTGAGATGTAAGAAAAATATTCTTCCATAATTAAAGCCTTTTCACCCCCACCTGGGGCATAGGCTGAATTTCTATTGAAATTTGAGTAGACTTATCTGTAAATCTTAATACAGCCTTAATATATCAGAACTTCTTAAATTCTGTCCATAATGTTCTTTGTTTTGGTTAGGACAGCAGTGTGTCAGATTTTGTATATTTATTTTCCACTCATGAACTACAACTCTTTTTGGTGTAAACTAGCAATAATTTGTATAAGGTTAGTTGAATATTACAGAAAGTGGCTTATTACAGATCTTTTGACATAAAAAGTACGTACCTAGTTTCCATCGATACAGTAACTGTACTTTAAATAGTGTGGTGGATAGTACTTTGCATATTTAGAGAGATTTTGTCTTTTATTTTACAACCCATTAAACTTTTCAATTTACAGCCCTCTTTACAACCCTCAAAAAATACTAAAGTATGGCACTTACAGCATTGAATCATTAAAGTGCTTTGTAACTATTTCTAACATGATACAGCAGTGTCTGTGCAGCTGATTGGCTGAAAGTTATGGTCTAAATTAATTGGTACATTGTTTGTAGATATTTATTGTTTTGGGACAGGGTTACTGAATTCGATGTCTGAAGACGTACATCAATATCATCATTTTAAGTAAAAACTGTAAACCTATACTGCAAATATTTGAAATAAAGCCTAAATCTGAAGAATTTGTACACTTTCTCACATTTATGTCGTTTTTGATGAAAACTGTCATGTATTGATTTGGTAGAGTTGACTTCCCATTAGCGGTGGGGGATATGCTAGAACAAAAATATTTTCGGTATCCTGGATTTGTACTATTTAGTAGACAGTCTCAGCCTCCCGATATCAGCCAATATTAAAATATATTTGCATTCAATATTGATATCCACAAAGCCAGACGATTTACCCGCTAGTCTAAATTATCAAAGACTTTGGCTGTTAACCCCTCTGGTTCAATTGACAGAAGAGCCATTTTGTTTTTGCCACTAACTACCATTTAATAGCAAACTTTCAACGGTAAAAAAAGTGACTTTATTAGTTTAAAATACAGTTGAACCTCTGTTATCTGGCCCCCTATAATCTGAATTTTCTATTATCCGACCTCAAACCCATTCTTCAAACTCCATTGAAACCTATTATTTTAGGCTATCTCTTATCTGAACTTTGTATTATCCGACCTAAATATTACTCCCCTAAAAGAGTTGGATAATAAAGGTTCTGTATTTTGCATGTTAGAAGAGAAAATATCATATAAAGCTATGACATGTGCAAATGTAGGTCATATATAAATTGGAGGTTTAGATCATGAAACTCCCTGTATCAGTAATATTAATAATACAGAATGCAGATTTAAGAATCATGAGCACTGATTTTATATTGTCAACAACAGACAATGTCCCAAGCTGTCGTAAGGGCCTGCTTCTTCTGGCAGAGCAAGCAGTGGGTGAAGTGGCGGTCACTAACGTGGATTACCATTGTGCTGACCAGGAGTACTTAGAGCAAAGACACCTTCGCTCACTGGACACAGAGTGGACAGCCGATGACCAGGTCAGATTATTTGACCAGGATCTACCAAACAGCGGAGAGGATTGTCAGTTCGATGATCTTACAGGTAGGTAAAAAAAAGAGATGAGTTTCATTATTTTACAAACCTTCAACAAGCTTTACATTTAAACGTAAATAAGACCCAAAACTATTGTATATGTATACTCGGCACAAAATACTCCTGTACTATAGGGTTCAAAGTGCTATTTCATCCATCCAACTGCACAAGTACAGCCCAAGCTCTCTAGTGACTGACATTCCCCTAAATGATAGACAGAATCTCAGGGATGACCATTTATCAATGTCCCTGGGGTTCTTTAGCCTGCCACTAGGGATAGGACCCAATGACAAGAGGACCATCATTATGTCAGCTGACTTGTCAGTCAGCTGACATTATGTCGTCACTCTGCGGCGTGGGCGTACGCGTCCGCGTCCGCGTGAACAACTTCTCCTCCAAAACTACAAGGCCTAGAGACGTGCTGTTTTTTTTAAAAGATACCTTATCTATCGAGGATGAAAAATTGTTCAAGGCATAGAGACATTACAAGGGGGGTACCCCCACCAAAAGTGTGAAAATTTCAACACTTAATCACAATTTTCTCAGTGACTATTGCAGGGATTTCTCTCATATCTTGCATATATGTACTAGGCCACAGGTAGATTCTCTTGTGTGAGTATGAGACCTGGATCTGTCTTACTTTTTTTTTAATAAATTTTTTTTATAATTTTTAATGCATTAAAATTCATGAAATCATGCACAAAATCATTTATAACTTGAAAAGTGTTGCATTTAGAGCATTTTGTTAAAATATGTTATTCAGCTACTTTTTTCATAGCTACAATATGGTGAGTAAGTTGGGTGCCTGTCTCAATAGCTAAGTGAGTAATAGCTACTTTTGGGCTTTTCAGTAACTTCCATCATGAGTAAAATCACTTGTAACTTAAAAACTATTGCATTTAGAGAATTTCGTATAAATATGTTATTCAGCTACTTTTGGGTCAGCTATAACATAGTAAAATTTTAGACCTGTAGCTCATGGCATAGCTGAGTAATAGCTACTTTTAGGTTATCACTGTTGAGTAAATCGCTTATAACTTCAAAACTATTGCATTTAGAGAATTTCGTATATATATGTTATTCAGCTACTTTTGGGTCAGCTATAACATAGTAAAATTTCAGACCTGTAGCTCATGGCATAGCTGAGTAATAGCTACTTTTAGGTTATCACTGTTGAGTAAATCGCTTATAACTTGGAAACTATTGCATTTAGAGTATTTTGTTTCAATATGTTATTCACCTATTTTGGGATCAGCTATAACATAGTGAAGTTTCAGATCTGTGGCTCATTGCATAGCTGAGTAATAGCTACTTTGGAGTTCTCACTGTTGAGTAAATCACTTGTAACTTAAAACCTATTGCATTTAGAGAATTTCGTATAAATATGTTATTCAGCTACTTTTGGGCCAGCTATAACATAGTGAAATTTCAGATCTGTAGGTCATGGCATAGCCGAGTAATAGCTACTTTAAAGTTCTCACTATTGAGTAAATCAGTTGTAATTGGAAAACTATTGCATTTAGAGAATTTCGTATAAATATGTTATTCAGCTACTTTTGGGTCAGCTATAACATAGTAAAATTTCAGACCTGTAGCTCATGGCATAGCTGAGTAATAGCTACTTTTAGGTCATCACTATTGAGAAAATCAGTTGTAACTTGAAAACTATTGCATGTACAGTATTTTGCTTAAATATGTTGTTCACCTACTTTTGGGTCAGCTATAACATAGTAAAATTTCAGACCTGTAGCTCATGGCATAGCTTAGTAATAACTACTTTAAGGTTATCACTGTTGAGTAAATCGCTTATAACTTGGAAATTATTGCATTTAGAGTATTTTGTTTCAATATGTTATTCACCTATTTTGGGGCCAGCTATAACATAGTGAAGTTCCAGACCTGTGACTCATTGCATAGCTGAGTAATAGCTACTTTGAAGTTCTCAATGTTGAGTAAATCACTTATAATTTCAAAACTATTGCATTTAGAGAATTTAGTATAAATATGTTATTCAGCTACTTTTGGGTCAGCTATAACATAGTAAAATTTCAGACCTGTAGCTCATGGCATAGCTGAGTAATAGCTACTTTTAGGTTATCACTGTTGAGTAAATCACTTATAACTTGGAAACTATTGCATTTAGAGTATTTTGTTGCAATATGTTATTCACCTATTTTGGGGCCAGCTATAACATAGTGAAGTTCCAGACCTGTGGCTCATTGCATAGCTGAGTAATAGCTACTTTGAAGTTCTCAGTGTTGAGTAAATCAGTTGTAATTGGAAAACTATTGCCTTTACAGAAATTTGTGCAAATATGTTATTCAGCTACTTTTGGGTCAGCTATAACATAGTGAAATTACAGACCTGTAGCTCATGGCACAACTGAGCAATAGCTATTCTCAGGCACTGACTGTTGAGTAAATCGGCTATAACTTGAAAAATATTGCATTTGGAGTATTTTGTTAAAATATATTGTTCACCTACTTTTGGGTTAGCTAAAACATAGTGAAATTACAGACCTATAGCTCATGGCATAGCGGAGCAATAGCTATTTTCAGGTTCTCACTATTGAGTAAATCAGTTGTAACTTGAAAACTATTGCATTTACAGTATTTTGCTTAAATATGTTGTTCACCTACTTTTAGGTCAGCTATAACAGAGCAAAAATTCAGACATGTAGCTCATTGCATAGCTGAGTAATAGCTACTTTGAAGTTCTCACTATTGAGTAAATCACTTGTAACTTAAAACCTATTGCATTTAGAGAATTTCGTATAAATATGTTATTCAGCTACTTTTGGGCCAGCTATAACATAGTGAAATTTCAGATCTGTAGCTCATGGCATAGCTGAGTAATAGCTACTTTGAGGTTATCACTGTTGAGTAAATCGCTTATAACTTGGAAATTATTGCATTTAGAGTATTTTGTTTCATATGTTATTCACCTATTTTGGGGCCAGCTATAACATAATGAAGTTCCAGACCTGTGACTCATTGCATAGCTGAGTAATAGCTACTTTGAAGTTCTCAATGTTGAGTAAATCACTTATAATTTCAAAACTATTGCATTTAGAGAATTTAGTATAAATATGTTATTCAGCTACTTTTGGGTCAGCTATAACATAGTAAAATTTCAGACCTGTAGCTCATGGCATAGCTGAGTAATAGCTACTTTTAGGTTATCACTGTTGAGTAAATCACTTATAACTTGGAAACTATTGCATTTAGAGTATTTTGTTGCATATGTTATTCACCTATTTTGGGGTCAGCTATAACATAGTGAAGTTCCAGACCTGTGGCTCATTGCATAGCTGAGTAATAGCTACTTTGAAGTTCTCACTGTTGAGTAAATCAGTTGTAATTGGAAAACTATTACCTTTACAGAAATTTGTGCAAATATGTTATTCAGCTACTTTTGGGTCAGCTATAACATAGTGAAATTACAGACCTGTAGCTCATGGCACAACTGAGCAATAGCTATTCTCAGGCACTGACTGTTGAGTAAATCGGCTATAACTTGAAAAATATTGCATTTGGAGTATTTTGTTAAAATATATTGTTCACCTACTTTTGGGTTAGCTAAAACATAGTGAAATTACAGACCTATAGCTCATGGCATAGCGGAGCAATAGCTATTTTCAGGTTCTCACTATTGAGTAAATCAGTTGTAACTTGAAAACTATTGCATTTACAGTATTTTGCTTAAATATGTTGTTCACCTACTTTTAGGTCAGCTATAACAGAGCAAAAATTCAGACATGTAGCTCATTGCATAGCTGAGTAATAGTTACTTTGAGGTTCTCACTCTTGAGTAAATCAGTTGTAACTTGAAAACTATTACATTTAGAGTATTTTGTTAAATATGTTATTCACAGACGTTTTGGTCAGCTATAACATAGTGAAATTGCAGACCTCTATGTCATGGCATAGCTGAGCAATAGCTTCTTTCAGGTTCTCACTGTTGAGTAAATCATTGTATCCAACCTGTAGGAAATCATGGGCTGGGAATCTGTTAATATGGTCCGATTTGACCTTGGAACCCTCCTTCAAGGTCAAATGAGGATAGCCAAACATAAAAGTGCTTATAACTCGCTTATTATTGGTCCTAGAGGTTTGGAATGAAAACCAACCTATAGAAAATCATGAGCTGGGAATTTTTTGGTGTGGTCGGATTTCACCTTGGACCCCTCCTTCAAGGTCAAATGAGGATAGCCAAACTTAAAAGTGCTTATAACTCGCTTATTATTGGTCCTAGAGGTTTGGAATGGAAAACCAACCTATAGAAAATCATGGGCTGGGAATCTTTTGGTGTGGACGGATTTCACCTTAGACCCCTCCTTCCAGGTCAAACGAAGATAGCCAAACTTAAAGTGCTTATAACTCGTGTATTATTGGTCTTGGAGGTTTGGGATGGTAAACCAACATATAGGAAATCATGGGCTGGGATTCTTTTGGTGTGGTCAGATTTGACCTGGGACCCCTCCTTCAAGGTCAATTGAGGATAGCCAAACTTACAATTGCTTATAACTCGCTTATTATTGGTCCTACAGGTTTGGGATGGTAAACAAGCTACAGGAAATCATGGGCTGGGAATTTTTTTGTGTGGTCGGATTTGACCTTAGACCCCTCCGTCAAGGTCAAACAAGGATAGCGAAACTTAAAAAGTGCCTATGACTCACTTATTATTGGTCCGAGAGGTTTGGGATGGTAAACCATCCTAAATTCTTTGGATGGGAATCTTTTGGTATGGTCAGATTTGACCTTTGGATCCCTTCTTCATGGTCGAACGAGGATATTGCATTTATAGTATTTCTTTAAATATGATTAACCTACTTTTTACACTTAAACAATTACCTTGTTACTTTATTTCATAATACCATTTGCAGGGCACAACTTTTTTGTCCTTTTCTTCTGTCAGCTTCGGAATATCTTTCGAACATGCTGTTCAGTTACCATTTACTGTATTTCTGTACAGCCCTTTCCCTGATAATTATGCTTTCCTCTCATTATCACCATCACAAATCAAAAACATTCAGTCAGCTGACACAGTGCCCATTCACGGGCACTCTCCTCTTGTTTTTAAGTGGTCATATGAACCATTATGTATCTGCCTGTATCTGGGATTGAACCAAGACATTATGTATCTGCCTGTATCTGGGATTGAACCAAGATCCTCTGCGTTCCTAGACAAGTGGGTTAATCACAAGACTTCAGTGGCAGATATTCTTTACCTGGAATGACCAAATTTAGTCTTATTCCTGTTTGTACTGGCCAACGCTAGCTGGTTTTATAAAGGCAACTGAAAGTACTTCAATGACCAAAACAGTTTATTGTTATTGTTTCTGAATCATTTTTCCAACAAAAATTTTGGACTACACATCTTGCCAGTTTGCATGACCATGTTTAAGTAATCTGGATTTGATCATGAACATTAGTCGCCTTAGTGAAATTACCCAAATCAAATTTAGTTCTTTTACTGGTTAGCAATTTTTGTTGAAAAAAGTAGATAAATTTGTGTTCATGAAATCAATTATTTTGATAATAGAAGTTAGATCTATTTTACTTTTGAAACCTAAATGTAAATGCTAGTACACTCTAAAATTTTCAAAAAATGCATTTGCATTTGACTCCATGTCTGGTTTGTAGGTGCCTACCTGTGTGAGAATCTGACTATCGGTGGAGACTTGCCTACTCTCCCCCTCCCCCCACGCTGTGATTGGGATAATGGCTACACTGCTGCACCAACCCCGAGTCTCCTTGACAACAGTGTGGACATTCCCGTGTGTTTGGACAGTGTTTTAGAGGTCAGGTACAATTTCACATGGAAAGGGCCGAGAGTAGTACAACTCCACGCTATTGTAGTCATAGGTGAGTTGGAGCAAATTATAATCACCTACAAATAGCTGTAAAACGCTCAGATTACCCAGAGCTCCAGCTAATGCACAAATGACCATCATTTTACTCTCAAAAGGGAAGATTCATGTACCTCTCTCTCCCAACTCCCCATGCAAACAGTATGGAGGATCACTATATCCAAAGATTTACATTAGAGGTATTTGCAGTGATAACTACATGTTACATTATATGCAAAATACAAGACAAATGTTTTATAATTATTGTGCCAGGCAGAAATGTTGCAGTTTGTATTTTCTCTTTGCAGGGAACATATCATTACAACAAGAGAAGGTTGAAAACACGACCATCACATATGTGGATGGGAACAATACTGTGACCGAAACAGTGACCAACACGACAATAATCAATACCATGCTCACACAGGTAACCCAGCATGCATTGTGTTGTGTTAGAAGATGCTATCTTGCAGTTTGTCTTTATTTTTTATTGCCCCAAATAAAACATAAAACAACCAAAAACTGTTTGGATTTGATGTCATTAGAGTTTTAGTGGTGGAGGAAATGAATACAAGTTAATTAAGAAGTATATGCCACTGTGGAAATCCTAATTTAGAGAAATTTGAAACTCTACCAGGGGAGATAAGGGAGATTCCAATTAGAGTTACCACTAGAGGAGATTTGAATTTCGATAAATTAGGATTTCAGCTGTGACATATACACCATTAAACCACAAACCAGCTGATTGTATATTGCAGTGCACTGTTATTTAGTAGCCCCACCAGTGATTAAATTTGTGTATCCAGACAATGTGGTACAGAATCTGTCAATATATATCAATCTGTATTCATAGCTTGTCAATATTGAGTGGGACCACAACATGAATGAACCATTTTATCTGAACTACAGAGCAGAGAATAAATCAATCAATAAAGCTATCAGTATTTGACACAAGTGGCACCACTGGATAAATGAATCTTTGTATCCAGACTACGGGACACATAATCAGTCAATCAGTATGTAAATCAATCAATCAATTAATAGGAAAATCAATCTGCATTTGCAGCTTACTAGTGTTGAGTGGCATCACCAGATGAATGAATCACTGTATCCAGATTACAGGGCGCAGAATGAGGATCCAGAGACTGACAACGCTTCTGTTATCTTTCCCCGCACCAGCCAAGTCTACCAGAGGTCTGGAAAAATAGGTGAGAACTGCAGCAATTAAGATGGGAACTTGAAGCAGTAGCAATTTCATTACCAGTAATTCTGTAACCCAAATATAATTTTATAATCTTATTTTCCTTCTCTTAAAATGGTGCTTCCTCTTTTGCATAACCTGTTAAAAAAAATTGTTGTGCAAATGAAATATTACTCTTCCCACATGTTTGGATAACAGAGGCCGAACTGTATTTGTGCAAGCATTGAGTTCAGGAACAGGTAATTTAAAAAAAATGTCTTTGGTTTGATATTCCATAGCTTGATACAATGTGATTTCTGTGAGTTAAAGGTTTGGTGACCATAGCTTGTTACAATATCTGTGTGAGGTAAAGTATGAATGAACTAAACCACTGGTGCATATATGGCCAGATGCGAGATGTATCCACCAGGAAAGAACAACTAACATGGTTTGAAGATAAACAGCATTTTTCTAAAATAAGCGAGTTGTAAGCACTTTTAAGTTTGGCTACCCTCATTTGACCTTGAATCAGGGGCCCAGGGTGTAAATCTGAACACATCAGAAGATTACTAGCTCATGATTGTCTATAGTTTGGTTTCACATTGCAAATCTGTAGTACCAAAAATAAGTAAGTTATAAGCACTTTCAAGTTTGGCTATCCTCATTTGACCTCGATGGATAGGCCAAAGGTCAAATCTGAATACATCAGAAGATTCCCAGCTCTTGGTTTCCTATAGGTTGGTTTCGTTTTGTAAACTTATAGGACCAGTGATAAGCGAGCTAAAAACACTTTTAAACTTGCTTCTCCTAGTCTGACCTTGAAGGAGGGGCCTAAGGGTAAAGTCTGACCACATTAGAAGATTCCAAGCCCATGATTTCCTATAAGTAGATTTAACATTACAAAACTCTAGGACCAAGAATCAGCAACTTAAAGACCTTTTACATTTGGCTATCCTCGTTTGACCTTGAAGGAAGGCCCCAAAGTGAAATCTGACCACATCATAAATTTCCCAACCCATAATTTCCTATAGGCTGGTTGGCATTACAAACCTCTAGGATCAATAATAAGTTAGTTATAAGCACTTTATAATTTGGCTATCCTCATTTGACATTGAAGGAGGGGCCCAAGGTCAAATCTTACAATGTCAGAAGATTCCCAGCCCATGATTTCCTAGAGGTTGGTTTTAAATTGCAAACCTAGGACCAATAATAAGTGAGTTATAAGCGCTTTTAACTTTGGCTATCCTTGTTTGACCTTGAAAAAGGAGCCAAAGTTCAAATCTGACCACATCAGAAGATTTCTAGCCCATGATTTCCTATAGGTTGGTTTGGCATTGCAAACCTCTAGGACTAAGAATAAGTGAATTTTCAGGATTTTTACTTTGGCTATCCTGGCCTTTGGTCTATCCTTGAAGGAGGGGCCCAAGGTCAAATCTGACCACATCAGAAGATTCCTAGCGCATGATTTCCTGTAGGTTGGTTTCACATTGCAAACCTCTATGACCAATAACAAGAGAGTTATAAGCACTTTAAAATTTGGCTATTCTTGTTTGACCTTGAAGGAGACGCCCAAGGTCAAATCTGACCACATCAGAAGATTTGTAGCCTATGATTTCCTATTGGTTGGTTTCACATTGCAAACCACTAGGACCAATAATAAGTGAGTTATAAGCACTTTTAAATTTGGCTATCCTTGTTTGACCTTGAAGAAGGGGCCCAAGGTCAAATCTGATCATATCAAAAGATTCCTAGCCCATGATTTCCTACAGGTTGGTTTCACATTGCAAACCTCTAGGACCAATAATAAGTGAGTTATAAGCACTTTTAAATTTGGCTATCCTCGTTTGACCTTGAAGAAGGGGCCCAAGGTCAAATCTGACCACATCAAAAGATTCCTAGCCCATGATTTCCTACAGGTTGGTTTCACATTTCAACCTCTAGGAACAATAATAAATGAGTCATAAGCCTGTGGCGGCCATTTTGTTCTTCAAAATGAGGCCAAAAATATTCCCAGGCAAGATTTTATGGTTATAAATATATCATGCAAATTTGAAAAGTCTGCCGGTAATACCCTTGCCTCTAGAGGGATAATGAGAAAATCTCTACACTGCGGCTGCAGCGTACTCATGCGTAACCCATAGGATCTACTGGATGCTATCCAGTTGATACAATAATGTACATGTATATGTTATAGGCAATCTGTGCAACCAGACATTTTATAAAAATGCCTTATCTGTTTGGTTTTTTCCCCATAATATCTTGTTACATAGATTGCCTGTGCCATATATATATTATATATTTTTCTTATTGGCTGGATATGACTGTGTATATATTATATATCCTGTTTTAAATGCCCAATTTAAATGTGTGTTTTTTTTTCTATTTTAAGGCTATGAGTTATCACTGCCTGTGTGGAGTGGCATATCTGTTTATAGCAATACAGAAAACCAGTTTCAGTATGTTGATACAAACCTCTCCAGTCAGCTTTCGATATGGAAACCAGGTCAGTGCACTGTAACTCTTTTGCACATACACTAGCTTCTTTATTATAATTATGAGGGGTCTCAGATCGCAGCAGGAATCCCGGTTGGACCTCAAGTAGGAAAGCTGATAGATGCTTGTCATTGATCATGGTTTACAGTACAGGACCTTGACCAACTGTATGTACTGGTTTCCTCTGCCCTTCTAACTGTCATGCTATAACCAATACATAGGTACTGGTCGTCACATAAAACACTAAATAAATGAATGTAGCAATTATGTAGACCAAGTGTTTTTGGAATGTTAAGGTAAATTGAACCATTTTTGTAGATGAAAGTGGAAGTAAGCCAGAAGTGATACCAAATAACCGCTCTGGATTTCAGAGGCTGTAGTTGTACAGATATTTACAGTAGACTGTATAACTAGAACTTTGAAGTGCACAATAAAAACCTGCAGTGTGCAAGTTGTAGTCATGAAAATATAGAGCAGCAAGGTTCGCTGTTGCAGGTGGTGAACCTAATGCCTGGCAACCAGAAGAGACATGATATGTTGTTTGCAAAAAAAAAAAAAAATCAACCTTTGACTCTGTTTCAAGGTCAAATGACCACATTGTTTACTTCATTATTTTTATTGGCCATCAACAGTAAGGATGTCTTTGGAAATTGGTTTGAGTTTTCAGGGATTCACTTTATATTTTCTTGAGTTTTATTTGAATCATGGCAAATAATAATGATTGATCAGATTCTAAAGCAAAGAAATCCACTTTTTGTGGACATTTCATGCCGAATTTTGATACTCATAGATATTGCTTCAAGTGTAGTGTATTTCTGTATTTCTGTGTATATTTGTGTATCCATGCTTAGGAGCAGACAGTCTGTGTGAGGGGTCAGATAGGGAGTATGTGAATTTCCGAGAGAATGCACTCGGGAGTTGTTTACTCAGACTAGGATTGCAAGAACTCACTGACTGTGATAATCTCAGGTGTGTAAATAAGGGAGTTGTACAAGTAACATAGACTAATGTGATAACCTCACTTGTGTAAGTAAGAGAGTTGTAGAAATAATAAGACTAAATATGTGATAACATCAGGTATGTAAGGGAGTTGTACAAATAACCATGAATAAATGTGATGTGATAACTTCCGATATACGAGTAAGGGAATTTCACAAATAATGAGGACAATTATTAATTTACCGGTACAAGATTTGGGCGAAAGGTAATTCCTTTTTTTTTTCAATTTTTCGGAAAAAAAACATGAAAATTAAATTGGGGATTGGGGCTGGCCCCCATTCATAACTGTTTATTTCTTTTCAAATTCCTTGACATTTTCTTGTAATTATCAAATATTGCAGATCTAGCACTGGTAAAGCAAAATCGTTCCAAAGACAATATAAAATGTAATAACCTTGGGTATATGAGTAAGAGACACCTAGAAATAACTGGTAGAATGTTATAAGCTCAGTAGTGTAAGTTAGGGAGATCTATTGATTTGAAATTTGAAAGGGTGATAGGAAACCACCTAGGCTAGGTTGTGTACAAAATTGGTGTCTGTCCATGCATCTGTCCTTAGCATTTTAGTTTCCATACTCAACTCAAAGATGCTTTCGCAAAGCGATTTTAAATTTAAAAGGGTTGTAGGACACACTTGGGCTAGGTTGCATTCAATTCCCCACTTTTCTTATTTAAACTTTCATTTCTGCACTGACATTGCTCTGGTGAATAGGCAATTTCCAGCTAAAATATCATGTTGTACCTGCCTCAAGTAAATTAAACAGCAAAGTATTATTCACCTTCATACAAGTATCCAGAATATTGTGTAGTCAGTTCAAAACTGTTTAATGATTCTTAATTCATCAGAAAAATAAGGTATAAAACAGGATACATTTCATTGGGAAAGGCCAGCCCAAGCACCTGTTATACATCAACTTATAAGGAAATTGTACTAAGAAGAGTTGTATCTTCATTAATGTGATTTTGACAATTTAATTACTAAGTTCTTTCATTTTCCATCACAACATCAAGGGATTTATTCAAGTTTGTAGCTACTACTTTCAGAACTTGGATGGTGTATGTTTCTTTCTTTACAGGAAGCTTGTACTAAACAAGCAGGATGCTTTGATGCTGTCAAACTACATTGGACTTTCTGGCGACCCAGATCCTGTCAACCTGGAAGAGGATTGGGTCAAAATTCTCAGGTACAGGAGCACTTTAACAAATTGAGTTAAACTCGGTAAAGTTGAATCCTGAGGTTAGCTGCAGTCGAACCTGTGAAGAGAAAAGGGTGGTTGCACTTCGCAGGTTCAGGACTCTATTGGGACATACAAAAGGTTGTTGTTGGTTGCAAGTAGCAGATGGTTGCTCTTTGCAGGTTCAGATTAATGTAAAATGACAAAGGTGGTTGCTCTGTGGAGGTGGTTGCTTAAGCAGGTTTGGCCATACTTCCACTTCAGTAGAAAATCCATAAAATTTAATAGAAAAAGGACATTTAGTTTATGTATTTACTTTTGCTTAAAAGGGAATTCTTCTGAACAGGTATATACTGGTGTCCAGGTAATCGTCCTTAAGAGCCAGTTCCATTTCCATTTCCAAGGATGGTCCTTGAGGAGATCAGGATTGCTTTAGGAGAGTGGGAAGTGTTGTAGTCTGGGAGCATTGTTCCTGAATTAGTGGGCTTTTCCCTATTTTCAGCCCTTCTTGATTTGTTCTTGCTGCTGCCATGTATATCTAAGTACTGCTCCAGTACTGAGCCCAGTCTGAAATGGGACCACCACCGAATAAAGGGTAAAATTTGGGGCCAGTATCAACTGATGGATATCAAGGAATATACCTGAATGCAGCTGAATCCCCATACAACCTCTGTAGTCAGAAAGTACCTTCAAAACTGCTCCTGTTTCACTCAAGTGTAGAGAGGTATTGCTGCGTAATCGGGACATCTAGGAGGCCACTCGTGGCCATCCTGGCTAATCTGGTGCTTGTTGGGCTCCTAGATGATCCAGGATGTGTTCCCAGGATTGCTATAATAACTGCTATGGTTTTACTCGGGGCATGAGTTTGACTAAAGAGGGGAGAGATATTATATTCTCTATACATTGTAAACCAATGAGATTCAGCATCTAATTAATCTAGTTAATGTGCCTTACCTTTTTCTCTGTTTTGTTTTCTCCATTATTTGATTAAGTATTTGTATTTAGGACAGAGGGGAGAGAGAGTGGGTCTGCTAACTCCTACATTTGGGATTACTGATAACTCGGCAACCAGTGGGTGGATTCTCTTCAAATTTAAAACATGTATGCAGTAGCCCTGGGAAAAATTTCTGAATATTATGTCATGACATTTCAACCAATCAAAGAAGTCACATGACCAAAATATGTTTTTAAAAGGGTGTGCTTGTCTGGATAATAACTTATAAAGGGCTTCACCTATTCACATGAAATTTGGCAAGTAGTTTTGTTATATAAATGTCTGGAAATCATTGACTTTTGGAAGTGAGCTGATAGAAAATGGCCGACTTATTAACGATTAACTAAATGCCACGATTTTTCCTAATGATGAAAATGAAAAATCTTTAATATCTCAGAAGGGGTGCAAGATAGAGCGATTTCAATGAAATTTTTGACCTGCAGGATATATGTTGAATCATCTGCCACTTTTTGCCCAAAATCATTTTCTCTTCTCGCCATTTTTGGCGGCCATCTTGAATTTCTGTGTAAGATGCAAAAATGCATTTATCTCAAAAACGAAATAGAGTGACTTTGACAAAAATTTTGACCCCCCAGGGTGTCCGGAGAGTCATTTGCCACGTTTTGCGAAAGATCAGTTTCCCCGCCATTTTTGGCAGTCATCTTGAATTTCTGCACGAAACTCGAAACTGCATTTATTTTGGAAATGGTGCAAGTGATTGAAAAAAAGTTATTGACCCACCAGGATTTACGCAGTGTCATCTGGCCTTTTGCCAAAAACCGTTTTCCCGCGATATCTCAGAAGTGGTGTGAGATACAAAATTTTGACTTTGACAAAAAATTTGTGATTTTGACAAAATTATTGACCCCCCCCAGTGTATCCGCACAGTCATCTCGCATGTTTTTCCAAAAATCGTTTTCCCGCCATTATGGGCGGCCATCTTGAAACTCTGCGTAAAATGTATTTATCTCGGAAACCGTGCAAGATAGAGCAATTTCGACGAATTTTTCACTCCCAGGGTACAGTCAGGTAACCTGCCACTCTTTGCCATAAATCGTTTTCCTACTATTTTTGCAGGCAGATTGATTTTTTTCAGAAATGGAAAAGCATGTTAAACAGAGGAGGATAGTCACTTCGACAAAATCATTCATGCTCATTGGCACGCTTTGTTCTTGCTGTGCAAAACAATTTATTTTTCTCTTGCAAAGAATACTGTAGTTGGATTTGTTTATAACTTGTTTATCATTAAATGCTTGTATAGTATAAGAGCTCCTAAGGGCTGTCAAGGTATTGTTTACACCCAGGGTGTCTGGATGGGCAGGCGGCTGGGCGGCGGAAAAAGTTAAACCAGGCAGTATCCTTTGTTACTTGTTCTGGACATTGGTTAGAGGGTGTAGGTGTGCAATATCGTGTCACACTGTTTGCTCTGAATGTATCCTGGTCTTTGTGTGTCTCTTCGTCTATAGCTCATGGTGTTGAAAACTTTTTCCTCAGCCTGTGGGGTACGGGCATCTCCAATGCTTTTTTCTTTGTCATATGACCCTTTGTTTCTTGTCAAAATAGTATACTCGTGACATATATCCTTTGTCAGTGTAGCTTATTTTGTCTTTTATCTTTATGCTGTTACATTGTAACCACGTACAAAAATCTCCAAAGGCTAATTAAGGGAGGTGTTCTATATATTTATTTTCTATTTTTAGGCATTTAAAATGAGAAAAATTTACATCAGCCATATTTAAGTGTTTGTTTACAAAAGTTAAGCACACTACGGGATAGACTTACCCAAAACTTAGACTTAACAGCTTTGTGAAACCCTCTGAGTCTAGGACCACAGACTAAGCCTGAGTTTAAGACAAAAGTCTTAACTTTTCGTCTAATTCCAGGCTAAGTCCTTCTGTGAAACTGGTCCCTGCTTTCTCTGTTTTGTTAAATATGTACTGATGCCCCATATGTGCCAGTATGTTCCTTATCTTGTGAATATCTTAATGAACATTTATTAATATAATGATGTTTAGCTTTGTTTGGTCTTTTTTGTAAATCCACTATGCAAACTAATGTTATTTGATGGTATTATGAAATGTCCATTGAAAAGTGCCCTTATTTAGTTTTGAGTCAAGTATGCCCTTTCTCCCTTGAGTATGTCCCTTTTGTGTGAACACTTTTAAACATTTTTTGACAGTTCCATGCTGTAGGCATGAGAAAATTTTTCCACGTGGTTATATTTGCCCTTCGACCTTATCTATTTCACATGCTCATAAATAATGTGGGTGTTCCACCACTCGACTAAGGCTCCCGATTAAGGGTTTTTTGGAGTCGGTTTAAAAAATTTGCTTAGTCCCAGGCGTTCTGTATGGGTCGGTAGTTGTTGGTTGGGGCCGTGAGAAAAATCAAACATGTTTGATATTTCTCACGATCCAAACCGATTTTTTTTCCCCGCCATAAACAAAATGTCCAGTCTCAGGCTTCCTCAGGCCTCCTCAGACCAAACTTACACAGTCCTATGTTGTCCCAGGCCTCCTGCGACCCTTAGTCCCAGACCCTTAGTCCCTTAGTCCCAGGCCTCCTGCGACCCTTAGTCCCATTGCAAAACAAGAATCGGCAATCTTGGTCTGGGGAAGACTGAGGAGTCCTCAGGACGCCTGAGGAAGCCGGGACTTAATCGGGGGTTAGTCGGGGCTTAGTCCCAGGAGGCCTGAGGCGTCCTGGGACCCAGTCGGTATGTCCACGACAAGATCATGCTTCAAACCGACCAGAAAAACGGCTTAGTCGGTTCTTAGTCCCAGAACAGTCGGGGACTGTCTGGGGCCGCCTGGGGCCTCCTCAGGCTTCCTGAGGCCGATCTGAACTTAATCCCAGACTTTGATACCGATTCAGTTTTCCCGCCCATTTTACTTTTTCTTTCACCGACTGTCCACGATTAAGGGTCGCCGACAGGATCGGGGCTTAGTCCTTTGGTGGAACAGGGGCATAAGTTTTTTCAGGTACAATTGCTTTTCATTGCTGCTCAGCGAAAACTATTTACAGAAGGAGGTTGTTATACCTTATATATGATTCAAATCTATCAAAATCCCCCCCCCCCCCCCCATGGGTCAGAGTGGGGTTATAAAATTGCAGATTTTGTGATTTTGGTCTTTGTCTCCTTCATTATGTCTTTTAAAGGTTTTGAATGTATTGGGAGGTAAAAGAAAACCATATGCAGGGAGTGTAGAAAGCTGGTTAGATTTACCTCATAGCCCCTCATTATGGGTCAAACTGTGGTCATAAAAAACGCAAATTTTGTGTTTTTAGGTTACATGTATTATTATATTTTTTACAGCTGTCAAATGTATTTGGGGTAATAGGGAACCATATACAGGGAGTTTAGAAAATTGGTCAGATGAACCCTCTGAACACCCCTTATAGGTCAAACTGGGGTCATAGAATTACAGATTTTTTGTTTTTTTGTCTTATATCTCCTTTACTATTGCTTTTCGAGCTTTCAAATGTATTGGGAGGTAATAGGAAACCATATGCTGGAAGTAAAAAAAACTGGTCAGATTTACACCCTGGTCACCCCTTATGGGTCAAACTGGGGTCATAAAATGGCAGATTTTGTGGGGTTTTTTTTGTTTTTTGCTTTTATCTCTTTTGTTAGAGTAAGAAATCTAAAATTCGCCACCTCTAAAACCTTATTTAATTTTATAAAGAAAATGATTTTTTTGTCTTAAAATTGGTATTTTTTAGTTCAGAAAGCTTTAATTTACTATACATTCAACCAATCTCATCACAATTCATTTATTTTATTAGTATTTCCACATGTGGCGAATTTCAGATATGTGGCAAATTTTTATTTTCTTACTCTAATGCTTTTAAAACATGTAAATTTGTTGAGGGTGTTAGGAAACCATATGGTGGGAGTCTAGAAAGCCTGTCAGATGCTGTGACTTTTCAGAGCATTTCAATATTAGCCTTTATTGAGGCTATTTTCCCCTAACAATAAATACCTCTATTTCAAATGCATCATCAGGGAATATCGGTGTACTATTTAACAATAACTTTACAAAAGTGTGTCTGTGGTGATTGTTTCTGTATGAGGATATTTTTTACAGTGTAGTTTACCTTTTCTCTCTTCCTTTAGATTTTAACACATTTTAATATTTCAACTTAATGGGACACTGTTTTGGTTTTCAAAACCATATTCTAGTTCTCTTGTTTACGCGTATAAAGATACATTGGATCTTGGAGAGAAAGTAGCAACACACCCCACAGTTTAGCCAGTCAATTTTCCCCAGCACACATTAGTCTTTAGTTTTTATCTGTGTCATCAGCAACATTAAATATATTAATATGATATTACATATTTATTTTCACAGAGTGGCAATTTTTAATTTCCTTCACTATTTTATGGCTTTTAATGCAACAGCAGAGGTGTGGGGGCCACGGTGGCAGAGTGGTAACACTCTCGCCTTCCACCTCTGAGGCCGGGGTTCGATCCCCGCACGGCCTCAAGTGGGAAAGCTGGTAGTTGCTTGCCGTTGGTCGGCAGTTTACAGTACAGAACCCTAATGAACTCTATGTACTGGTTTCCTCTGCCCTTCCAACTACCCGTTGTGATATGACCTGTACAGTGTTGAAAGCGAGGTAAAAAACCCCAAATAAATAAAGCAACAGCAGAGGAGCTTCAAAATACCTTTTTATTGGTGTATGAATCATTTTTTGTGAGTTTCATCTTTTGATATTAATAAAAAAAATGCCCCTTAAAATTAAACTGATTTTTCTGAAACTCTGGGGTAACTTTACTATGGATATTTTGGGATAATGAAGCTACCCTTTAAAGCGCTCTTATTTGTTTTTGGTTCAAGTTTTTTCACCACCGCCGCTGCCGGATTATTATCTCCCTTGAATATCTCCCTTGTTATTGGGCACTTTGTAAACCATTTTTGGCACATATATACCTCAAAAGTGGGAAACTGCTTTTCCACATGATTGTGACCTCTGACCTTTGTTTTTTTTTTTTTCAGGCTTTCAGACTCCTTGAATATGGTTTCCTATTTACCTCCCAGTACGTTAGAAAGCTCTAAAAGCAATAATGAATCTTACATAAGCCAAAAACACAGACGCTGTGACCCCAGTTTGACCAGTGGCAGGGGTGGAGGGCAGGGGGTAAATCTGACCTTTTTTAGACTCTGCATACAAGTAGTGTCGGTGTCACATATTAATATTCTGACTATTGACCATGTGCAGTAGCACCTCTATTATGCAGATTTTCAGTTAATCAACCCCAAACCCACTTTCCCAACTCCTTTTAACCTTTCTATTATCCGACTTAATTGTTACTCTCCCAAGAGGGTTATATAAAAGCGCTTCTACTGCATCACTATTTCAATATCAGTTGCTTAGGACATTGTGATTTTTTATTTTAGTATGTACTTATCTTCTTCTGATCATCACTTATTTTCACATTAGCAACACCTCTTTTCAAAGTGAGGAACACAAATCCTTACTTTCTGATCAGCTCAAACATGTGTGAGCATGACGATCAAGTGCCTCTTACTTATTGTGGCGTACTTACTATTTTTTTACATTTTGATTACAACTTATTATATTATGCTCATCATTTATAAAGTGGTGTGTGGGAGAATATCTTGTGATCACAGTATCACAATTCAATCATTCCTAGATTGTATAAAACACTAAAATCCCACCTATAAAAAGTGACAGTATTTTTTGATGTGTTAAAATTTTACAATAGTGCAAAAACTAACTTATTTGGAAAAATGGTTCATCAGAGCATCAGTGCTATTTCTGATGTTTTTTTTCATGCAGTTGCTGAATTCTGCATGTATTTGGCTTCACTGTGGTCCTTTATGAAAGCTACAATGACTTGTAAATGTACTACACAAAATAACAAGGTCCATTGGTCATTAAACACGAGTTAAATGTAAAAGTTATTCATTTTAATGTGAGAAATGAAATTTCAAAATCGATTAATTTGGAAAGTTAGATAATTGAAATTTTTATATTGGTACTACACACTAATGGGTCAGGATTCAACACTTTAAACAAGTTGGCATGAAATGAGATTTTAAGTTGCGACCTCGTAGATGAAAATAAAGTGTACTATCAACTAAGCTACGCTTTGTATAAAATGTGTAGGTTTAATCCAGTGAGCTTGACATGTGTTCACAGTAAAACTCCATATACATGTAAATCTATATGTGTAGAGAAATACTTGTTTGACTCGGCAACATTTAATGCTAACTCCTGCTGAGAGCACCCCACAAAAGCTAGTATTTACTTCGCTGGGGTTTTAAGCACAGGGGCCTTACACAGTGCAAACACCTTTCAGTTTCCTCGACCAGACCCAACAAATGCATGAGACCTCAAAGTTTTGCTGTCACTGCTCTTACTGAATGGAGCAAGCTCCCTCAAGCCATCAAAACTCAGGATAATATGACTGGATTTAGATAACAGTTGAAGTCTAAGTGTACAGAATTACAGATGAACGTATCCTCCACGGTAGTCTTCTCCCCTATTGAATGCTAGCATGGATATGTACATTTCCTGGCAATTGGACTATCCTTTCTTGGATATCAGCACCTCAGAGGATGTCTACTTCATTCATTCAGGCAGACGAAAGGATGGACAGACAGACGGAGAGACAGTATTTTGCATTTATTAATATAGATGTAACACTGGCCGTGACTGTATAGAATAGCATGTTATGTCATTTTTTCCCCAAAGAATGAGTGATTTGTAGCCACCTTTAAACCACTGGGCTATAAATCTTTATTTGAATATTTTCTTGTCTAAAAAGTTAAATATAAACTGGAATGTTATATTTTTCACAGGCAGGATCTATCAAACATTACAGTGGAAATAGATCCCAATGCCACAAGTTCTGAGCCGGAAGTGGACCCTGATGCCACATATGCAGAGAACTTGGTGGGCCGGTGTGAAAACATTCCCAGTCACATCAATGTAGACATCATGTATGCAGAGGTGGGCTTGAATAATGGGTTGCCTCTCCGCCAGATCATTGGGGCCAGGATTAGGTGAGATAGAATGTGGGAGTGTTGCAAATTGTAGAACAGTATTCCCATTTTTGTGACATTGTGATAGAAATAATAGTGCCACCATTAAATGAAAGTATCAATATTTAAGGCTTTTTAATGGCTTTTGTGTAATGAAAACATTAGAAAGCAAAACACTTTTTTTTTAATATCTCTTTGTCGTTGTAGAAGGTAAAAATAGGATTTATTAACTTTAAATTATCTTGCAGAGATATTCATTATTTAAAATGTTTACGTTTACCCAATGTCACTAACAAGCAAATGTAAAAGCAGAATTTATTTGTTTAAAACCTGGAAAGCAAGATTGATTTTGAAGAATGGTTTGACCACTATAGCAATGCCCATTAGTGCTGTGAAATTGCATGGAATATCGGGTTCGATGTTTGGTATCTGTACAAGCTAGTGAACTTCGGTCTAGTTCGATCTTCGAAACAACGTTTTCAAAACCAGTTAAAACGCAGAAATCTCACATAAAATCTTGTCACTTTATTGAAAATATAGCAAAAGTATAAAATCCATATATATTTTAAATAAATTCCGCCATATTTTCAACAAAAGAAACATGTTTTATAGATGGGCGAAAATAGGATCCATTGGGATGTGGTGTGATGTTGGTGATTTCTACATGTTTTGCAAAGTCCGAATTTCAGATGTTTGAACCAAACTCCGAAATCGGGGCAGTAAACGAGCAAACTATCAAACTTCTTCAAACATCATCGCAGCACTAATGCCCATGTGTGTATTTTCATTGCTCATAGTCCATATAATCGTGTAAGTGACCTGTGATAGGCAACTACTCAGAAGTCGTCACATTCACATAAAATAAGACAACTCACAACCTGGAAACTGTGCTAGCATTGCACCATACCTGAGAATGTGTAATACTATACAGATAGTATTGTATATCTTGTATCTTTAAATATCCACTTTTCCCTTCTTTTGTACAAAGAGCTTAGTCTATCTACTATGTCATGTTTTGTGATGAAAGAAGCCTCCCTTTAAGGCTAAATTTATTTTGTATAATAATGAGGATTTTAACGAGAAATTAAGTAACAAAGTACCATAAAACTCTTTTATATTTTGGAAATGAAATGAAAATTTCTCTTCCTTCTAACTAAAACATTCTTTTGTTTTTATTTTCCCCTCAAGTTACACACTGAGGACCTGGTCTCTTTATTGCACTGCCGCAGATGGAGCCGGTTGCCTTGGTAACACAACTTGGCTGGAAGAGGTGGCCAGAGGCAAGGAATTTGTGCAGTCGTTCATTCTCAGCAGTTCTGTTAACTTCATAGAAGGTCCACACAGAACTCCAGAGCCAAAGACTAGGTTTGTATTTATTGTATCGAGCACATAAGTGTGGGATTCTAATCCTGTCATTTTTTATCCTGACCGTCACATACTCTATTGGCCTAAATAGATGGACAAACAGACCGAGGGCTCATTTTCTTTGTCTACCCAGGCAACATGGTTTTTTTTTTTTTTTTTTTTTTTTTTTTTTTTGCGTAATTAGAGTTAAAAATTTGTCAATTAGTGCCGATTTTCCATTAATATTTCTGACCTATGTAGTCGTCAAATATTTTATATTCTTCGTTTGAAAGGTACAGTCATACCTGTATGCGTGACCACCTCTTTACAAAGACCACCCCTCTATATAAGACCACTGCTTAATTCCCATGATGATATTTTCCCTGAAATGTTACTTGTATATAAAGACTGGCCCCTTGTAAAGACCATTTTTTTCAGATTCCCAGGGGTGGTCTTACCAACAAGTTTTACAGAGCATCTTGCTTATTATGTCCACCCCACTGGGGGGTGGACATATTATTTTTGTTTTTTCCGCCGTCCGGCGTCCCACTTGGTTTCCAGACATTTTAGGCAACAGTTCTTATCCTATCTTTACCAACTTTGGCATGCAGGTTTATTGGGTTAATAGCTTGTATGGGATTGCTTTTGCTGATGATAGCTCTATAGCTAACTGAGTAATAGCTACTTTGCTACTTTTGAGTAGCTCTTTGGTTTCCAGACATTTTAAGGAATGCTATTAAGCCTAGCTTTCTGAAATTTGGTATGGAGGTTCATTGGGTTAATAGCTTGTATGGGATTGCTTTTGGGGGGAATTGCTTCATAGATGAGGGAGTAATTAATTAAATAAATGAGTAATTGGCTATTTGAATACTGAAAAAGGCAAATGTGCTCATATCTCCTAAACCGTGCGAGATAGAGCGATTTCGTCAAAATTTTCGACCCACAGGGTATTTAAGGAATGTAATTTTCCCCTCCCCAAAAATGGCGGCCATTTTGAATTTTTGCCAAAAATGGCAAAACACAAATTTGCTTCTATCTCCTTAACCGTGCGAGATAGAGCGATTTCGTCGAAATTTTCGACCCACAGGGTATCTAAAGAATGTAATCTTTGCAATTTTCAAAAAATTTTCCACTCCCCAAAAATGGCGGCCATTTTGAATTTTTGCCAAAAATGGCAAAACACAAATTTGCTTCTATCTCCTTAACCATGCGAGATAGAGCGATTTCGTCAAAATTTTCAACCCATAGGGTATCTAAGGAATGTAATCTTTGCAATTGTCAAAAAATTTTCCACTCCCCAAAAATGGCGGCCATTTTGAATTTTTGCCAAAAATGGCAAAACACAAATTTGCTTCTATCTCCTTAACCGTGCGAGATAGAGCGATTTCGTCAAAATTTTCAACCCACAGGGTATCTAAGGAATGTAATCTTTGCAATTTTCAAAAAAATTTCCCCTCCCCAAAAATGGCGGCCATTTTGAATTTTCGAATTTTTGCCAAAAATGGCAAAACACAAATTTGCTTCTATCTCCTTAACCGTGCGAGATAGAGCGATTTCGTCGAAATTTTCGACCCATAGGGTATCTAAGAAATGTACTCTTGCCAATTTTAATTTTCAATTTCCCAAAAATGGCGGCCATTTTGAATTTTCAAATTTTTGCCAAAAATAGAAAAACAGGAATTTGCTTCTATCTTCTTAACCGTGCAAGATAGAGTGATTTCGTCAAAATTTTCGACCCAACCAATGCAAAAAGGCATGAAGCTGAAATAATTTACATCTACACTAATAAATATTTAAGCATCATTGATATATTTTGCAAATGAAACAGGGTCTTGTAAGACTACTGTACAATTTTGGCAAAAGGTTCATGTGGTGGACATTACACATGATAATGTGTGTTCTTCTATGCTATCCTGTTTCTATTCGCATCTACTATCAACAGGGCGTCCTATTTCTAGTTTTTGTTGAAGTAAAATCCATGTAGAAATGTTGAAGAAATCTCAAAATGGTGGTTAAAACGGTAACACATCCCTCATTAGACATATACAAAATATATATATATATTTATGTATGTCACGTAAGAAGAATAACAATACAATAGTCACGCCACTCACTTGTAGAATATTGTTATCTTCATTCATGAGATTTTTTTATGTGTCATTCTGGGAGTTTTCCTATTGTATGCAATATATACTTGTATAACATATTTGATGTTTATATTTCAGGTACCAAGAGTCTCAGAGTTACGGGTATTTTGTATGTAAATATGACACTTGCTGGACTGAGGCTTTCTACCCATTCAGGCCTGGGTTCGAGGGTGACTCCTATCAGTACACATTGCCCGTCAGTCTGGCTTCTCTGGTCTTCCTTATTGGACTGTTTGCAATCAGTAGACCTTGGTGGTAGAGAAAGAAATGGAGTGCTCACCACTGAGTGTGAAACTTGCCACTTTGGGAGAAAATATGGGATAAAACAGATGCCTGACTTTAGAGGCAGGCGTATCCATAGTTTCTAAGAATATCAGCTCATTGAGTTGCCTACAGATCATTTGTGTAATCTGTTGTAGAATTACAAGGAATTTTTCTTCTTGTTGCTTAAATCGGGAGGTGGGGGGGGGGGGGGGGGGGGGGGGGGGTAACCCCAGTGGCAGTTTTCACAAGTTGTGATGAATTTCGTATTTCTTAATGTTGCGGAGAATTATTGCCCATATTCACTCAAATAGCCATAAAAGTAAATTTGTATTTTCTGAACAGTTGTTCTATAAATAGTACCTTCATGTTTGTAAACTAATTTTGTTGTTAGTTAAGCTACTATTCACTTCTTTGTTCATGCAGAATGTGAAAGTTGTTAGATGTACACTTTTTTATGTTGTTATTTCTTGCAAGTTAAAAATTTCTACAGTTGAAATCTGAAGTGGAACCTCATTCAGGCATACTTTCTCTCAGCAAAGATTTCTAGGTGATGTGTACATTTCAGTTGAAAGTGGCATCTGAAGCTTGCTATATAGATTAGCCATTTACTTCCACTTAAAAAAGGAATTTCACTTGACAGCATTCAACATTACTGGGATGCAGCAGTACTTTGTCTTCTGTACTGAGCAATAAGTGATTAGCATATGGCAGAGTTGGAATAATTCTGTGCCTTTGTGTATAGTTACTCTGTACTGTACATAGTATTGTTATTTATACATATATATATGAAGGCAACTGTGATATTTACAAAAAAAATCAAATGTGTTAATGTATTAAAAGTCATCAAAGCATGAGTTGATGTTAACGGTTAAATATCTTCTAATGTCTGTGTTGTCTTTCACTGAAAGATTTCGTTTGAAAGTAATGGTTTAACACCTGTATTGTAAGTGAATGTGTTATAAAACTATTCCATTCCTGTCACTGCCAGTTTCTCACTGTCTGATAAAACTGATCCATTCTGGTTATCACCAGTATCTCTCTTCAGTGTAGTTTAATACAGTTGAACTTTTATTCATTCTTGAATTTTCACTGGTTTCTGTGAGGGTTGGCCTTTGTTGAAAAATTATCTGTGCAAAAATGTTATTCCTATTAAAATAACTCTACTTAAATGAGTTTGACTGCACTAGTAATGTATTGCCCACTGATGAGAATTCACTGCAGTGCTGTTTTTTCAAGTGTGAATAAATGTACAAGTCACCATTGTAAGCCAGTGCAAGGCTAAATTTGCAATCCTGGTATAGTTAAACAAAAGATTACTTCATTGCATAAAAATGTCTAAATCTTATAGTCATCAGTTATAAAAATATTGGCGTGAGCTAGCATCCTGTTACTATCTTTCAAACAGTTAAATTACCCCCCAAAAATATTACACTTTGTCCTTATTGTTCTTGCTGACTGTTGGGTTGTTTGTAGTTGAATGCTATGTTAAATCAACACTGTGTAGACAGTTTTATTGAGATTAATCTCAGGTTCAATAAATGTCCATGTTTTGTTGTATAGCTTTATAAACTTACATTTATTTACATGGTGCCTAGCAAAATAATTTTGCAGAAAGAAATCTGTATTGCTTGAAACAGGGAACAATAAAATTTTAGAAAAGTTTTTCTTGTTTTGTGAGTCATTTTATGCAACTATCAAAATTGCATGACTGTATACTTCCAGTTTTTATTTCACCTGGACCAGTTTTTTCCTGGAAATTTTGTATTTGTTCTTATTAGATAGAAGGAACTATCAACATCACAATATTCCATGTCAAGTTTAAGCAGATGATTTTGGACTTTTATTGCATAACAACATACCTACATAATCCCATCAAATACTTAGTGACCTACCTGCTGGAGGTGATACTTTCTCAGTAAGTTGCCATTCTTATTTGAAGTTCGCATCACGTTCTTTTGCTTCATCATGGCTGACAAACAACAAAAATGTGCAGTCTGCTCTTTCGAAATGCTGCCTTGGGACAATCACCAGGCATGCCTTAATTGCAGAAATGAGAAGAAAGGAAAGGATAAATGTGTTCTGGAAAGGATTCAGATTGCTCTATTTGTGCGGGCTCTCTGGAAATGCCACACAAGAAGAAGTCCTTTAAGAGTAAGTCTTCTGATAAGTTTGATGACTCCCTTGTGGATGAGCCAACTCCATCTAAATCCACTCCTACTCCTGTTGACTCCTCCCTCCAAGATTTGATTAAAACCATGAGCAGTCAACTTCTCTGACTTCCCAGTTTGAGGAATTCAAACAAAAAGACAGAGCTCCCTCTTCACAGAGAGACCTCCCTATTCCACAGGAGCAAGGTATGTGTGTCCCTGCCTCTCAAGCCAGACCAGATGCATCAGAGGGTGAGCTTTCTGATGATTCCAACGTACCTTCCAGGAAACGTCGTAGGTGTATGTCTCCTCAGGATGAGGCAGATCTACATCAACAAGAACTGGACCCCTCTTATGTGGTGATGTTGAATGCCATTATTGGTCTCCTTGACCTAGAAGTTCCACAAGTTGAGTGCCTTGTGGCTCCTTCTGCTTTTTCAAAGAAGCCTTCTAAACAGGTTGTTTGGAAGAAGCCTTACCTCCTGTTCAGGACATTAAGAAAATGTGGGATTATAGTGTAGGAAAGCTTCAGGGACTACTTTGAAGGACAAGTCTAGCTCAGAATGGCAACTTACAGGGAAAGTATAACCTCCAGCAGGTGCCCGCTCGGGTTCACTCGTAGAACTTCAAAAAACATGGCTTGACACATTGTCTGTGTCATTGACCGTACAGTAGGTCACATATGCATTTGTTGGGATTATGTAAGTATTTTTATTTATAAAAATTCCAATTACAATAAAATTAAACAAATTTATGCAGTTATGTTACAAAACTAAAACTGCTTTTACTTAACCATTAATTAAAAATAACAGGATAAATCTAAATGAAGTTTTACTTAACCAATAATTAAAAATAACAGGATAAATCTAAATGAAACAAGGTGGCTTAGAAAGCCCACATATCCCCCATTAGCGCATGCAATATACAGATTTACAATAAAATGACACGACATAATTTAACCCCGTGAACTGAAATATTCCTGTAGTATTGTAATGAATGAAATATAGACAAGCACACAGGCCGCGGCTGAGTGGTAACTTCGAAATCTTGCTGCAATCTACTAATAACTTGCTGCATTACAAGATTCCAACTACACATCTTTTGCATTGGGTCCAAATTTGGCCAACTCAAAGTAGTTATTGCTCAGCTATGGAATGAGCTACAGTTCTGGAATTTTACTATGATATGGCTGATCTAAAAGTAGGTGAATAACATATTTCAACAAATTACTCTAAATGCAATAGTTTTAAACTCAACAGTGAGAACCTCAAAGTAGCTATTACTCAGCCATGGAATGTGCTACAGGTCTGAAATTGTACTATGTTACACCTGACCTAAAAGTAGGTGAATAACATATTTCAACAAAATACTCTAAATACAATAGTTTTAAAGTTTCAAGCGATTTACTCCACAGTGAGAACCTTAAAGTAGCTATTGCTCAGCTATGGAATGAGCTACAGGTCTGCAATTTTACTATGTTACACCTAACCTAAAAGTAAGTGAATAACATATTTCAACATAATACTCTAAATGCAATAGTTTTCAAGTTACTAGTGATTTGTTCAACAGTGAAAACCTCAAAGTAGCTATTACTCGGCTATGGAATGAGCTACAGGGCTGCAATTTTATTATGTTATGGCTGATTCAAAAGTAGCTGAATAACATATTTCAACAAAATACTCTAAATGGAATAGTTTTAAAGTTACAAGTGATTTACTCAACAGTGACATCCTGAAAGTAGCTTTTGCTCAGCTATGGAATGAGCTACAGGTCTGCAACTTCATTATGTCATAACTTACCCCAACATAGTAAATTATGTATTCAAAGAAAGTCACTGTGTAATACTTTCAGAGAAATTGGACACATTCTCATTTTTAAATTGTGCTACAAATCAGGAAGTAGCTATTACTCGCTCAGCTAATGCAAGGGAGCTCCAAACTATGCACCATCTTATAGGTAAAGTACCTGAACAACATATTTAACAGAAACACTCTAAATGCAATAGTTTCAGAGTTATAAGTCATTTACTCAGAGTAGCTAAAATGGTCATAGCTATGGTAAAATGCTAACAATTTTGGCAAAATTCGGTCCTTCTCTATTCTGACACCTGACAATATTATAGGGAAAAAATCAGAAACCTAGCTTCAAAATTGTGGCCTAGAACATGCTAACAATCATACAAACATACAAACCGACTGACCAACATACTTTGAAACCAAAAGATTTCGAAGTAATAAATAAATGAATGAAGCACTGTGGTCTGTAAAGAGCTGCTGAAGTGAAAACTAGGATGATGGTAATTATATTCACTAATACTTTCAGTCTCCAGCTTTTCAATTTCTTGTCTGTTGGAGACAAGCATCTCCGGCACATTTTACAAAAAACGGACAAATGGTTTGGCCTGTAAAGAGCCACACATTGAAGAAAAATGGTTACCATGACAACACCTGTTATCTAATTTGGTTGAAAAATCAGGACAAGTTCTCCCATGGACACACGTGCATGCCACGTGTTTAGAGGGCCACATACTGAAAGTTGTGGAAAGTTTGAAGAATAAATGGTTACCTTGGTAACAGTTTTTGTAAGAAGTTAACTAAACACTTATCAGCACAAGGTCACATGAAGACAAACACCTGAAAAATTTTGCAAAATTCTGTCCAGCGGTTTGATTTGTAGAGACCTCTGAAGTGAAAAATCTGAAAGATTTAAAAAGAAACTATTTCCATGGGAAGAGTTGTGGTCTAATGTGGGCCAAAAACTTACTAACACAAGTTCTCAAAGAGACAAGTGTGCTGCAAATTTTATGAAAATACGAAGAGGGGTTTGGTGTACAGAGAGCCACACATTGACAATGTTGGAAAATTTAAATAGTAGTTGTGATGGCAATAATTCTGTTCAGCTGTATTTGTAGAGACCTCTGAAGTGAAAAATCTGGAAAATTAAGATAAAAGGTTACCATGACAAGAGTTGTATTTTGTGGGATAAAAACTCATTACCACAAGTTCTTATGGAGACAAACATGTTCTGAAAATTTGGTGAAAATCTGAAGAGGGGTTTGGTCTATAGAGAGCCATATGCATGTTGAAGCGTTTGCAAAATTTAAAGATTTTATTGCGCTACAATAGCTTACTATGTGGAACTGAATGCTTACTCGGATGGCCGTAGGCATCTGACCAACGTCCAAGAAAAATGGACGCATAATAGTGGCCAGATGCCTTGGAATCGAGGTGACCCCAGTAGTGACATAGCCTTCCGCTTCCTCTTTTGAGTTGGCCGCGAATATGGAATCAAATAAAATAAATACTTAAGGGTTTATCCCCGTTCTGCTACAGTATTTGTCCATTTTAAGGGTTAAAATATGATATAAAGCACGAACCTAACTTGGGGAATCCTTGGGGAAACCCCTGTGGTGACGTCATCGTCTAGACAGCATGTTCCGAGAGACGTGTGTATGTAGTTTGTTATACAGGATCTTTACCTGTTGAAATAAATAAAATAAAATATTTTATCCCTTATTTTCTACTTTATTGACCATTTAAGGGTTAAAACTTAAAAAAAATAAAGCAGTAAACGAGTCCTTGTTCAAATCTTCTTCCATTCTCTCGCGAGACTTTTTCCTCTCGAAAAAAGATCTCTCTCAGAAACCGTCGTGTCTATGGCCCGCTGTGTACCTACGCACCACTTTACTGTATTAATGCGCCAACAAGAATAGTTTTTTAAAAAGATTTTTTCATACAGCAATCGTATGAAATAGTTTAAAAATTCATAAAATGGTCATTTTTGGCTCGGTTTTGACAAGTAATATACCATTTTAAAGCTTACAACACATGGCATCTATCTAGAGTGGCAGCACATCCAATTTATAGGCAATATGTCATGATTTTTTGTCAGACGTTATCTTGTAATTTAAAGATTTCCCTTATCTAACTTATCACAATCTTAATGTAGGCCAGTTAAATAAAGTATAATTTCGGCATTGAGAATGTAAAAATTATTATTGGCTATATAAATGAATGTGCATGGCCTATTTAATAAGTCCTATACACCTGACATGTTATTTCTCATTTATACTCCTGGCAACAAATATTTTAGAGGTTTGCATACAATATTCAAACCTATAAATAATTTATAATGTATAATTTATAAATAATTTTAATGTAAGAGAATCATCTCTACATGGAAAATATTATAGAAAATTCATGTATGGCTAACATGTTGCAGGAAAATTATTTTTACAGATGAACAGTAATTTTGAGAGTTATTTATGTCATCTGTGGAGTTTTCATGTCTGTGGAGTTTTCGTGCTACAGCTATTTCTTCTATTTACCATAGATTTATGATCAAATCCTGCCATATATTATTGAATTTTGATGAAAAATGCGATTTTAGGCTGTTTTGAAAATTGAATTTTATTGAGAAGCAAAAATAAATGCTATTTGAAATTTCTAGCAAAATATTTATTGTTTTTCAAGTTTTAGAGACTATATCTCAGTTAACTGGCAAAAATAGATACATAAATAGAACAAGTGTTACATTTTAATTATTTTCTAGCATAAATAATGTTTTTACATGTCTTCCAAGGGTTTTTATGTTTTCAACAATAATAAAGCACCTTTTATTGAGACCTAGATCATGTAGCATGAAAACTCCACAGTAAATACTCTGAGTGACATTCCACATATATAATCTTATTGATGTTAATATCAAGTGTTAAAGATGAAAATATTCATTCTCCACAAATATATTTGTTTAAATCCAGCTATTTTATACATTTTAGTTATCAAAAATCAAAGTACTTTTGTAAAACTATCAGAAATCATGATTAATAATTTACTAACACGAAAACCCCATGCATCACCATATGTTTGATACATATATAAAAAAAATCCTAAATTTATATCCATTGCAAATAAAAAAATGATTTGTAAGAGTTTTTACAGAAAGCAGATATTTTTAACAGCATGGAAAGAAATCAAAATATTTTTTGCATTATAAAGAGTTTAAGGTCATTTTACTGTTTATATGCTATGTCTGATATTAGTTACACCCTGATTTTAAATATAATATTGCACATAATTTAATATATTGTCCCATAAGGCCTAATTAAACTACATAAAATTCTGTAATAATTGGAAGTAAAAGTTAAAGTAGGCTAATTATATAAAGCATAATTTTGGTTTTATAATGCAAATATTATTATTAATTATTTAAAAGAATGTGGCCTATTCTATAATTTTCAAAAACCAAAATTATTATGTTTTGTATTAAATAGTAATTTTTTTTGAGTCACGTTGTGGCTATTCATATATATAGCTTTTTATTGTAATTTCCATGCAACTTTTTTGTGTGTTTTATTTATTATTGCTGACGTTTCTGTATATGATGCTTAGTTATATATTATACATGTAATTTCAATGTAAAAAAAAATAAATAAATAAAACTAAATAAATAATAAAATAATATTGGTAATTTTTAAAATCCTATAAAGCATTTGTTAAATGTATGCATGTGTAGGTATATATAGAATTGAAATCAATCATTATTATTGTTGTTAAAAATGTTTGCTTTCTGTAAAAACTCTTAAAAATCAGTTTTTTCATTTGCAATGTATGTTAATTTAGAAAATGTTTATTTATCAAATATACATAACATAAATAACTCTAAATTAATTCTAAAAATATGAATTCAACCATAACAATATTATCAACAGATTTATGACATAATTACTTGCAAAAGAAAAATGAAATATTTAGTTTTCTTTAATTGTGGATGAAATGCAATATGGTTACATTTGCAATATATACATATCTATTTTATTTATTTATTTCTTCAGTGTTTCATGTTATGTATAGTATCTTATTGGTTATATTGTGATGGGTAGTGGAGAGGGCTGTAGTTAATACTTACTCTATAAAAGTAGTCTTGTTTGTAACTTACACAAAGAAATAATTACTTTAAAATTATTTAACAATGAACTTTAGACTTTAACCCCAAATCAAATTGAAGTAATCACAATATTAAGAAAAATACAATGGCGTGAATGTACCACAGACAACTCTGTATAGCTAAATAGCCTACATTAATGTCACCTTAACCTCCAACCTTTAGAACAGAAATAAAATTTCAGACTTACTTAAGGTAACCACTTATAACATTAAATTCCATGTGTCAAGCAGGCCTCTCTAAAAATCATTTGTCAAAGATGTTTTTTATCAGAACACCAGTTTCCAATAATAATTTCCACATGCATTTGATTATCCTACAATAAAAGTAATAAAATTACTTAAAGGGTACAATTTTGTATGAAGACATTTGCAGAGATTTGTAGCCAATGATATATATTGAAAATGAAATGCCAGATTTATTGCACTTTTGATGAAATGAATTAACAGAAAACTTTAAATTACATGTTATATGTGACCAAAAATTCACGTTTTTCTCAGTTCCAGTGGGCTGTGTAACCACCATATATAGATGCTACGTGTTTTAAGCTTTAAAATGGTGTATTACTTGTCAAAATCGAGCAAAAAGTGACATTTTTATGAATTTTCAAACTATTTCATATGATTTCTGCAGAGAAAAAAAATCTTCTTTAAAAGCCGTTCTTGTTCGCGTATTAACACAGTAAAGTGGCGCGTAGGTATACACCGGGCCATAGACACGACGGTTTCTGAGAGAGATCTTTTTTCGAGAGGAAAAAGTCTCGCGAGAGAATGGCAATACAGCAAGTCGTCCCCCCTGTTTCTGTACTTTTTATTCAAGTTTAAATATATTTTATATGAACATAAAATATTTTACTTATGAGGTATTTGTAATATAGACAATATTCAACAACAGAAATGGTTGTTAAACCAATTTGCAATAATGGGGAGGTTCCAGGCTTCTGATGATTAAATCTGTCGGCCAATTCCAAACAGGGGTAGATCAGATCTCTGTTTGGATCTGAAGCCTGGTCCGAACCACCACTGGCATATCATCCAAGTTATATCCATCCAAACACTTTGGATGTTTGGATTTTTGAAGGCTGGTCCCAATCTCAACTTTATTTATATTTACCCAAGAACTAACCATCCGAACATGGTCGGATGTTCGGATGATTGTTCGGATCCAAATTCAAAGCAGTTCGGATGATTGTTTTAGATCAGAACTCGAACAATCCTAGTTCGCACACATACTTGACACATATTCAGGTTGCTAATTTTCCTAAAATTAATCTATAAACCCCTGGTTCAACCAGGGGGTACAATTGGGACATCCTTGTTTTTGAGGACAAATAACAAAATCTGTGTCTCCCCTAGTCTCTCTGGGGCCCCTATGGGCTAGGTCCCCTACTGGTAGTCTAAGAGTTTCAGCATTTCTGGCAAGGCGGAATCTCTGTACCCTTATTTTTTGGCTGCTCTTACCTAGTCACGAAACTATTGTGACAGTATCAGGGCTATTTTCAACAGGTCAACTTATTTTACAAGGGTGCCTATAAATATATATAAGTAAAGCAGCAGCTATAGTTGCTTATGAGAAGACCTGACTAGATATCCTGTATAAGAGGATTCTTATCCAACAGAGTTCCATAGCCTGTCAGATAAGGCCTTAAGCCGACTCTCCAGAGAGACTTCTACCCTATGGGGAAGTCAGGGGAGACTCCAGATCTTAAGAACTTAGGAGTTCCCCATTCACAATTTGTTAAGGAGGGACAAGAGTTCCTCCCCAGGGCACCCATAGAAACTCTTATTGTGTAGACCCTATGAAATTAGTCCTTTCACGATCCCCCAACCAAGAGGCTCCTACAGGAAACACTACTGTGGGGGTCAATCCATTCCAAGCAGTAACTATCATTTCCCCAGATAGGGGAAATCGAGTAGCAGAGGCTCCAGAGGTAATTTTCGACCCCTCCTCCCAATGACTCCTTAAAAGCGTCCCTTAGTCCACCAGTAGGAGGCCTCCGTTTCTTCAGAAGAGACTGGCAAACAAAACAAATGCTCAAACAATATGTTAAACATTCTTACCATTCATCACCAATCAAAATTAGCCAGAGTTCCCCTGATTCACACAGGATACAAGGCTCATCAAATATCCAGCTCTGGTGTCTTATCCAGTCTCTTCTGTTAAGGAACGCAATAGAAAGGGTGGAAAAAATATAAAATCTCTCTGGCTTTTACAATCGCCTATTCCTAATCCCCAGGCCTCACCAAGGGTGGAGGCCAATCACAGACATTAGCAGGCTCACCCCATCTCTACTTGTAGAAAGGTTCAAATGGAAACTCCACAGAGTCCATCAGGGCCTCTCTGATTCCAAGGGAATGGGTGTCGTGTTGGACCTATCAGACGCGTAGTTTCTTATTCCCATCCTCCAAGCTCAAGGAAGTTCTTGACACAGTCCTTAGGGTGGATAATAAATCAGGAGAAGTCCGATCTCAACCTACTCAGGTGTTTCTGTTCGCCGGCTACGAATTTCACCTAGATTTAGCCCTTGTTAACCCACTCAGAGAGATGACTCAATTTTCAGGATTTGATCCCACGCTTAAAGTCAAACATCTTTTTAACTTCAGGATGTTTGATGTCGTTAATTGGGTTGCTTGCCTCAACGGAGAAAATGGTCCCGGAGGGACTCCTTCACTTGAGGCCCCTTTTCAGTTTCACCTTAAGGAGCACTGGAGATATCCTCGCCCATTACACAGCCTCCTTCCTTGGACAGAGTCTTTTTCATCTCACCTAGAGTGGTGGCAAGTCCCTCAAATGTGATGAAAGGTCCAGACCTTTATCCCAAGACCACAAGATCCAACTCTTTACAGACGCCTTAGACGAAGGCTTGGGCTCTCATTTAGAGCAAGCCTCTACAAGGGTCTGTGGTCAGACAGGGTAAAAAGGCTATACATAAATGTTCTAGAGATGTAGGCGGTTTCTCTGGTCCTTAGGGTTCAAGGTCCAGTGTCAAAACCAAACAGTGTTGGTTGCAATGGACAACTCAACAGTGGTAGCCTACACCAACAAACAAGGAGGAACCCTTTTGGCTGAGATGTGCGCTCTCCTGTGGAAGATCATGACCTGTGCCATCATTACCAGATAACTTTAAAAACCAGACACATCCACAGGGTGTCTAATGTGATGACCGACATTCTGTCCAGGTCAAACCCAGTTCAATCAACAGAATTGTCACTGCATCCGCAGGTGTTCAACAGATCTGTCGAAGTGGTTCACCCCTCATGTAGATCTGTTTACCACTCGTCTGAACAACAACTTCCACTGTATGAGTCTCCAGTCCCAGACCAAATGCTTGGGACATAGATGCTCTAAACATAACTGGTCGGGTCTCTCTGCTTATGCTTACCCTCTGACGGCTCTCCTTCACAAGGTGATCCAAAATCAGGCAATTCATTTGCCTGATCATTGTAATAGCCCCAGGCTGGCCAGGGATGCCCTGGTTTTGGGACCCAGTGCAGCTCTCAACATAGATCCCACTTCAGCTTCTAGTGTCAACAACTCGTCTCAAACAGTCCCAGAATTATGTGCTTCACAGCAAGCCACTACATCTCTTCAGCGCCTGGTATCTAGGAGTGGACAGCTCCAAGAATAGGGCTTCTCTGTGGAGGTGGCAGAGAGAGTTGCTGCCCCTCAAAGGTCTTCAACGGGGACCATCTACAAGTCGAGGTGGCCCCTGTTTGAAAAATGGTGCGGAGAAAATTCAGTGGAATTCTCCACTCCCTCTGTGAAACAGGTCTCAGATTTTTTCGTGTACCTATATCAAGTTCTAAACAGGTGCCCTTCGACCATTGACGGTTGCTGGACGGCCATTGTTGACACCTTGGGCCCAGCTGGGCACCATATTCCCCAAACTCAGACCTTAACAGGTTACTCTCCAGTTTTCTCAGAGATCATCCCTAAGTTCCAGGAATCTTCCAAATGGAACCTTTTTTGTCGTGCTTAATGAGCTCACAAAAGCACCCTTTGAGCCTATGAAGGACACAGACCTCAACATCTTTTCTCTCAAACTGCTTTCTTTCTAGCTTTGGCCTCCGGCAAGTGCCTTAGCGAAATCCATGCCTGGGCTGCAAACAAGTATCTAATTTAGGCCGATGGGAAAAGGTTACCTTAGCCAAAAACCAGCTAGCAAGAGAAGGTTCCCAAAGTGTGTCTCCGGTGACTATTCCTGCTTTGACTACTATTGTAAATAGACTATTCGAGAAGTCAGGACCTTGTGTCTGGTACAGGCCCTGAGGTATTATCTGGATCGAACCAAAGACCTGAGAGGGTCTCGAAAAATGGACTAATTCTTCCAGTCTCAGCTGTAATCCTTCCATCAGCATTCAGTTCCACATGGTAAGCTATTGTAGCGCAATAAAATTGAAAATTTTAATTACTTAAATGTAGCTTTTATACACTACAAGCTTACCATGTGGAACTGAAGAAAGTCCCACCCTGCCTCCCGCTGAATAACAGCTGAGGGGATATGGGCAAATTTCTAACTCAAAAGAGGAAGCGGAAGGCTATGTCACTACTGGGGTCACCTCGATTCCAAGGCATCTCGCCACTATTATGCGTCCATTTTTTTTATGTTGGCCAGATGCCTGCGGCCATCCGAGTAAGCATTCAGTTCCACATGGTAAGCTTGTAGCTTATAAAAGCTACATTTAAGTAATTAAAATTTTCAAATTAATGGGTTACCATGGCAAGAGTTATAGCCGTCAAGTGGTTAGGTTTGTAGAAATCTGAAAATGTGACAGATTTTAAAAAAACAGTTACCATGGCAACAGCTGCATGTGGGTTTTGTCAAAGGCTTAATGATCACAAGTATACTTAAGGATAAACATATCCTGAAAATCTGAAACAGATCTGTTGAGCAGTTTGGTCTGTGGAGACCCACAAAATAACTGCTTAACCTTTGATAATCGTTACCATGGCAACAGTTTTTGCCACATAGTTCTCCAAAACTTTTCAGGTTGAGCTTTAGTATAAACATATTCTGAAGATTTGGTGAAAATCCATTAAGCGATTTCATTTCCAGTGTGGATTAATTGAAGATGGGCGGGAGGGATGGACAGACTGGCGAAATGGAGTATTCTTATGTCCCCCTTCAACTTCGTTGATGAGCTATAAAAAGGCAGCTTCTCCCAGATGGTTTATTACCTCAAACCATAATTAAATTCTACATAATTATATACCCTGTTTTATTTGGATGTGATATTTGTTTCTATTACATGGGAATACTTCCCAAATGACATATATAGAAAAAATATCACAAATGAAGATAAGAATACGAGTGTGTGAGTAAATTTTGTGATTCATAAAATAAAAAGTTTTTCAATTGACTATAAATACCAATATTAATTCGAGATTGCCTGACGGATATTGCCAGAAATGTTCAAATCGTAATCTCAATATATATGACGGAAAACAGGAATACCAATTAATAAGCCCCCACTGAAATCTAGATGCTACCTTTGCCATCAAAGATCAAACACTGTTTTTGTAAGTGGTCATCACATGCTATTTTCCCAACAGATTAGCCATTGAGAGTGACCACATTTTACACTTATGAGTATAACGCCCCTAAAAGGCATATACTACACCAGTGACCTCCAAGGTTTGGTATCTCATTGTGACAAGGCACAGACCCATTCTCTGTCCATTTGTATAATACATTTACCTGTGTATCTGCTTGTGGAATACTAGCCTTTCTAGTTGACTCTTGTCTGGATTTTCACTGAAACACATTACATAACATATTCACATGTGACTTGTTTTAGTGCACGAAATAAGTGCTTGTAGAAAAGAGCTTATTAACAAAAAAGCAAATGTTTATAGTTACTTTAAGAAATCCAGGAAAAAAACTTCAAAATAGCTCTCATGAGAACTGAAATTAGGCAAAAATCCTTCAACTTAGTTTGCTGTTTGAGGAAAGAAGCCCTCACCTCACTTAAAACCTACACAGGTTCATGTTACGTTAACAGTAAAATGGTCAAGTATTGATGACATCAAATAATCTATAATTTCATTAACTTTTGAACTCTAGGAGAAAAACACCTATTTCAATACGTAAATTCCTCAATTGATGTGTAATTATAAGTACTCCGTTCCCCCATTATCAAGGTGTTCCATAAATCAGTTTCAGTAAGTCCTCATAAACACATAAATAACTAGGCATTTGCTAACAAATTATTCTATGTATAAACCTTTAGGCCTCAGTACAACACTGCACAGTTATTGATAATTGATTATCTGTCGCTGTGATCTAGTGGGTAAAGACTCGTCTAGAGGAACACATAGGACATGGGTTCAACCCAAGTAGTAGCAGATGGCTCGGGTGACCACTTAAAATGGCAATCCTCTGCCATTGGGTCCTATCCCCAGGGGTAAGCTAATGAACTCGAGGGACACTGAAAAGTGGTCACGTAAATATAAATATACATCACGATACAATGATTTAAGAGAGAATATTTTTGAATATTAATATTAAGAGTTTAGTTTAGCTTCTTCTATGTTTTATAACTATTGACCATAAGCCCAATCAACATTTTCTGCGCTTGTAAAATTCTTGGTTTTGATCAATAATTTTTTATTGTTATTAACTGTATTTTTATGTAAGATATTGGTTGTGATTGTTTTTGTTGTATTTAAATGATATATAAATAAATATGTCAATGAAAACTTCTTGATGATGATTTGAGGATGAGCTTTTTCCCTCAAACAACATAAAGTTTTTGTTATTTTGTCCATTTTCCCCAATTTGGGTTTAGGGCTTCTTTTACAGATGGTTCGTTTTTTTTTTGTTTTGTTTTTTTATTTGGATTTTAATGTCGCTTTCAACATATTGTATAGGTCATATCACGACGGGAAGTTTTATGGGCAGAGGAAAACAGTACATACATTTGGTCAAGGTTCTGTACTGTAAACTGTTGACCAACAGCAAGCAACCACCAGCTTTCCCACTTGAGGTTGGACCGGAAACCAAACCCCAAGAGGCGAGAGTATTACCACTCTGCCACCACGGCCCCCAGATGGTTGGTTACATCCATAGATCAAAGTTGGGGTTGTACTGGATTCAGGCATGTCGTACCCCCACTGATTGTTTTGAACTGAGTGCACCATAAGTCAAAAACTATTCCACTGATTTCAGTCATACTTGGGACACCAATCTATTTGGGCCAGGAGAGGAACTTTACTTCAAGGTAACTTTAAACTCTCACTTTTGGCCACCTTAAGGTCATAAATGGATTTTTGGGTCACTTTAAGCACTGTAGCTCTCTAACTTATCTATCAAGCTAAAATTTGGACAGTGTTGTTGTATTTGACAAAAATCAAGACTTAAGATGCCATTTGAACTGGGTACAAAGACCCCCACCCGGGGACCTTTTCTACATTTTTTTCACACATTTTGCCTTTTACTTTTGCAATTTTAAGTCTGACCAGGCTTAATCTACATTAGATATGGCGTCTATGCGCAATCTTGGTGGAAAAATCGAGCTCTGTACCATATATTTTAAGGTCACGTTAAGGTCTCTGAACATGCCCGTAGTGAGTCATTTTATGCACTGTACCCACTTAAAGCCCTGTCGCTTTCAAATTATGTGGCTCGTATTCATATCAAAATTATGTGAGAACTGACTAATATATTCTATTTACGCATGTTGAAATTCAAATCTTCAAGTTTTTGTATCAATTGTGCATGAGGCCCGTAAATGTACCATCTACATTAGACACAAATTTTGCCTGGTAAATTGAAAATAGTTTGTCTGACGAGGCTTAGACTGAACTAGAAATAAATTTATGTTCTTTTTGCCTTTGTATAATTTATCTTTAATTTTAATGTCACTCTGAAATGCACACAGGGATTCATTTATACACGTTTTACCATTTTAAGCCATATGGCTCTCGGACTGTGTAGCTCAACCAACTCAAATTTCAGATGTGAACATATCAATATGTTTAAATCATGCATGCTAAAATCCACTTTAATTTGACGTTTAAACTGTGTCTGAAGCATATAAAATACTCAACTTATTTTTTCTTTCAAAATTTTACACACATTTTTCACTATAACTTTAAAGAGATCAGTTTTACTAGCCTGAAACTGTACTTGAAAATAAGGAAATGTGATATATTTTGAACATTTGATGAATCACCGTATGTGATACATAAAAAGAGGTACAACAATAGAAAATACAATATAGGACATACAATACACAGATATACAAAAAACATAATATACAAACAATGCAGGACATGATTTCATTATATTAAAATTCATGAAGATACAGAGTTGTGCTATTGGTGGTTATAATTGTTCATAAATCAACGTTTTTATTTCTGACCTTCCGGTTTCTGTTTTGAAATTCAAGTTAGATAAAAAGGCTGAAAAATAAATCAATTCAGTTTTACTCTTCTTGTTGTTGAGAAACTGTTTGTCAATAGTGTTTGTTAATATTATGAAACTGAGAATACGTAGAGTAAGTTCATCGTGAGAAGGTATTCAGGTCGGGACAGTCATAGACAGATGTAACAGGAATATACATTTATGAAATTAAAAAAAATAAATAAACAAGGCCACTGCCGCAGCAGTTATCTCCCGCCTTAGAATCAGTAATAATGGAAAACTAAAGGAGATATAAGGCCTTTGTAGTAAGATAACCCCACTTTACATTGAAGAAGGGGTCAAAGGTAAAAGTCAACAATTGGAAAATAGTCTCAGGCCTTGACTTCGTATAAGCTGTTTTCACATTTGGAACCCCTAGAAGCAATGATAAGGGAGATATAAGGCCTTTTTAATAGGATAATCCCATTTAACATGTGATATGACGGCCATTTTGTTTTTGAAACTAGGCTAAATTACTATCAGGCTAACTTTCCTAGTCATATATATTTTGTGCATATTTGATGAACCTAGCTGCAATATTTTGAAGTTTTAGAGCATCTTAATGATTTTTAAATAATTGGCTATGGCGGCCATTTTGTTTTTCAAAATAAGGCCAAAATTTTTCTCAGGCAAAACATTTGAAGGCCAGGACTTTTGATGGTCTGTCTTTAAATTCTGAATCCATAGCACCAATGATAAGGGAGAAATAAGGATGTTTTAGAGTGTGACAACCTCATTTAACCTTGAAGCAGGTGTCAAAGGTAAAATCCAACAACTGGAAAAGATTCCCTGGCCATGACTTCCTACAAATTGTTTTCACATTCCGAACCTCTTGCAGCAATATTTGGGGAGATATAAGACCTCTTTAATAGGATAACCTGTTTGACATTAAACATGTGATATGGCGGCCATTTTGTTTTTTGAACTAGGCCAAAATTACTATCAGGCTAGCTTTTCTAGCCATATAGCTTTTGTGCAACTTTGATGAAGCTAGCTGGAATATTTCAAGATTTAGAGCACCTTTATGATTTTCAAACAATTAGCTATGGCGGCCATTTTGTTTTTCAAAATGAGGCTAAAATTTTGCAGAGACAGGTTTTCATAGCCATAAACATTCCCTGCAAATTTGGTGAAGATATCTTTATAAATGAATGAGATATTAAGGTTTATGCAAAAACGTAACGGACGGACGGACAGAGGGAGGGACAGACGTACGGAAGGCGTTTTATAATCTCCCGACCACGGCCTTCGGCCGCAGGCGGGAGATAATAAATAAAAACGGACAACTTCCTAAAAGTAGAAGTCAATCTGTTAAATATACATTGTACTTGCATTTTATAACATTTCATACCTCCACTGACAGTATGTAACATTTTTGGCTTTACTATTTAATTTGTAATGTACATCTGAACGCTTTTGTAAAATGATCCAACTGATGCAAATGTTTTCACAATATATTAATTGTGACATAGAGAAGCTGTTTCCCATAGAAAATACCCAATCAATGCCTGTAGTGTGAAAAATGGCCTTTCTGTGGATATGTTGGCTTTAAGGTGTCACAATCTAGTTTTTTGTTTTTGAGCAAATGGTTGTGCCGAATTTGCGAAATCTTAAGTATAAAAAGGTAAAGTCTTTTAGACATAGCTATTTATATCTTTGCCTAATTACCATTTTAAAGACAGACATAATAAAATCTACAAGAAATTAACTTTCAGGAGTTCCATCATTCGTTGAAGCATTTAAGCAAGTATATATAAATTCCTTACCAATTAAAGTTCAAAACATAATATCATCTTACATCTAGATAATAAAGAGTCCATTTTAAAAGGTGCCTGTATGTATTTGGGTGTGGTTTTCTCAGTATCACTCACAATTTTGTTTCCTCTTAATATATCAATTAAAATGTAAAGGACTTGGTTTTTTTCAGGTATATTTGGGTGTGTGAAATGTTTTTTAGAAGTGTTCACTTTTTAGGTTACAAGTTTTTCACAAGTATTACTTTTTTAGGTTATTGTAACTTAAAGTCACAGGCTCAGCTACTTTCCCCAAGCTACAATGTGTTAACTGTTGTACTACCACTATAGGTATGTGAGTAGAAGCTATTTTTAGTAAGATTAGCTATCAACACGAGGAATTCGCAAATATCACAGAAGCTTTTATAGATAGAGCAATTTGGAGCAACTTTTTGGACCCTTTGGGTACTAAAGACCTTAGACATAGTGCCTCTGAAAAATGTTGAATTTCCCGAATTTCAGCTGCCATCTTGAATTTTGACGAAAATTTAAAATGTTGTCTATCTCAAAAAAACCCTGGATATAATGCTACTGAAAAATGTCGATTATCTAAAAAAAAAAAGAGTTGGAGATACAGTGATTTTGAGCAAATTTTGAACCAATGCAAAAAGGCATGAAGCTGAAATAATTATCCAGTCATCCTTGATATATTTTACAAACAAAACAGTCTTTAAAGACCACTGTACAATTATTGAAAACATTAATGTGGTTGACATTACACATAAATAATGTATTTTTTTTCTATATATGCTGTCGTGTTTCTTTCCACATGATGCACCCACTCTTAACAGGGCGTCCTATTTCTAGTTTGTTACATAACTTCCCCATAGAGTGTGTAAACTTGGAAAAAAAACCCAGATTCAGTACTTAAAGTTTTGCAGGTACAGATAAAGGTATTATACACAGAGGCGGATCCAGCTTTTAAGTAAGGTGGGGATTCACATCAGACATACCATAACTAGGGGGTCGGGGGGCAAAAATTAATTTTTGGTAAAAATATAGTGCATCCCCCCCCCCGATCCGCTAGTGTATACATCTACCCACATTTACTCATCTGCCACTGTGGCCTAGCGGGTAACACACTTGTCTAGGAACTCAGAGGACGTGGGTTCAATCCCAGGTACAGGCAGATACATAGTGGCTCGGATGACCACTTAAAATGGCGGTCCTCTGTCATTGGGTCCTATCCCCAGTGGCAGGTTAAAGAACCTCAAGGACGTTGATAAATGGTCATCCTTGAGCCTCTATCTTCCAGTTAGGGGAATGTGAGTTACTTGTGAGTTGGGGCGGTACCTGTACAGTCGGATTGGTTAAATAGCGCTTTGAGTCCTGTAGTATATGGAGATATTGCGCTGAGTATAAATACATAATAATAATAATAATACTCCACAAATGAGGTTGTGTTAAAAATTCTACGCCTTTTAGCTAGGCTAATAATGCCTGCATGACTCAATCGTTTGTAAGCATTCTAATAAAAGTTCACGTGTTCTTGTTTTTATATTCAACAGTTGGTATTTATAAACACTGACACAGGGTTGGGTGCAAAAGATTCTGCATTGTTTTGCATCTAATTCAAATTGTCAGTCTTACATATTTACTTGAAAACTACAACCAGGAAGTGGATTAAAAGATGGATGCTTATTCGTTTGTTATATTGGCTATTTTCTCGATTTTAACAGGTAATTATGAATCTATTTTCTTACTTGAATGTTTATTTTGTCACATAAAGTTATATAATTTATGTGAAGTAAGGATACACGTACATCACAAAACACACAAATATACATTGTCATGCACAAAAATGCGTTTAAGTACACAGTATATGTCTGAAGATTCTGACAAAGTTCATGTCATTTTTTACATTTTAGAAGAATAAAATGGTCAAGCGTAATTTTTACACACTAGCAGTTTTAAAAACATAATGAATTAATGCAAATCTTTGAATATTCGCTATTATAGTTCAGCCTTAGTCTAGAAAATTGTGCTTATTACAATTAAGTGTTACGAATAAAACACTTACAATAATTTAAAATAAAATATTCATTTTTTTTTAATAATCAATTAAATATGGCATAGTAATACATCATTATGTTATGGTGAGTTTAAAAAAAAATACTGTAATATTGGCGACATAGATCTATGATCTTGTGTGTATGAATCAGTTACCACATGATGCAGAACTAATTTTTTTGTGTTCCGGGTATAACGTACTCCTATATGTAATACGTTCACTTCAATGGGAGTCTTATCACAGGCCGACAAGAATCCTAAACAGCATGTATCGTAACCATGGAGATAGTGGATACTGGTGGTGAATCTGAGTGATATAGATCAATATTTAAGTCTCTGTGGCTTGTTTAACAAAATATCTTGCACTTAACCAAGTTGGCGAAGCCTAATACCTTTGACTTGGCTAAGTTTTGGGCTGAAGTGGATTCCACAGAAGAGGTTTTAAGTCCAAGTTTAGTTGATTTAATGCAATTAACAAAAGGCAAAAAGATGATGGGTTATTAATGCTTATGGACTTTCAAAAAGCATTTGATTCTATATCTTGGAACTTTTCTACAGTCTACTCTTAAATTTGTGGTTACGGAGGGTTTTTGCAGGTGGGTTGAAGTGCTTGACACTGATGTTAATTTTAAAGGAACATTACTTCAGTGTGGTTCACTCTCCGAATCTTTTAATATCATATTAAGTGTGGCTGAAGGTAAGGTGATCCGATATCTCCTTATCTGTTCATCCAACCTGCACAAATAACGTATTTATTAATTATTAATGATCAGAACCTAAGGGGCATTAATATTAATGGCATTGAATTTCAAATCCTTGTTGAGTGCAGAGTGGTTTAAACATTTTGGTGGGATCTCCAGTTAAGAATTCAGTATGCACTCCATTAAAGACTTTGACATTTGGCCCTCCAGCATAATTTTTGACATTTTACAATAGTTCAAAAACTATTTTAAATATCATTTATTTAACAGCCAAGCACTATATTTGAAGCATCCCAAACTAGTCAGAATTTAAACCTCCATTCCTACTTTAAATTTATAGATTGAAGCAAATCTACCTTGAACAATAATATGTTGTCAAAGTACAATTTTGTTGTACTACATTTGCCAAAAGTTAGTTGAAGCTGTCTCTGTTGCTTCTTAATTAATCAATGCTATATGTAAAAACCATGAGCTCTGTTATGAAAACAATACCCAAGCTAGTGTGACATAATTGTCTTTTGTGTTTTTTTCTGTTCTCCTTGTTTTTTGGTCTTTGCCCTTTGTATGTGTCAATAAAAAAAAAGTTTAGACTAATTTATCAAATAACCATGGTGGTGTCTGTGTCATATGACCCTTCATATCTTCTCAAGTTATACTGCTGATGACATGGGCCCTATATCCAACAGACTCTGCCTAAGTCTAAGACAAAAGTCTAAACTTTAGGTCTAGGTCTAGGCTGAGGCCTTTTGTGAAACCAGCCACTGGAACATATCACCTTGAGGCGTCAGAAAAAAAATCAAGAGGCAAATGGAAACATTCTAAATTACATGAAACTGGTACCATCAATTATCAGTGAGTAATCTATCAATTTAATCAGCCTTTCATAGCACTTACTCTATGCATTGGCAGATAGTAAAGTCATTCTTTGTAATTCACATGGCCAATGGACAGGTATTGGATCTAAAAAGCAGAGGACTGGAGTCATGTCAAATAGACAGGTAGTACAGCAAATATCAATAGGTGAATAATTAATAAGTAAATTCTAAAATTGCAGGGAGCCAGGCCCTTCAGTGCTATGACTGTAGCTACAATGAAGCGTCTGCGTCGAATTCATTGGCTAACTCTGCTCTGGACCAAATCAACAGGTTGAGTAACCAGGCCTGTAAGCTAGAAAAGGATGGGGATGAGAATAATGTGAATATCAGGTCAGTTACGCTGTGTTTCCATTAGTACTCCTGACAGATGTACCATAACAATTTTTACTATTGTTTTAATTAAGTTGATAAAAAGAAATCTAAAATATTTATTAGAACTGGTTATGTTCTATGTGGTAAAATTCGTTCATTGCTCAAAAATTAACCAAACCTGGAATTACACTTAAAGTAATTAATAGTTAATTAATAGTTAAACTGAGATAATTAAAAACAAACTTTATTTCATTAGAGATTGAACTTTTTTTACCTTATCTGCATTTGTAAAAGTCAGATCAGCCTCTATGTACCCTTCGGCAGAAATTCTTATTAAAGTAGCTAGTCAATTATTTGATAACAATAATGGAAACATTTATATGGCCTAAAATTGATAAAGATCCTCTAATGCGTTGGAATCCGAAAAGGGACAGTCCAAAACCAGGCAGAGGTCATAACCCAGTACCTGCCAGGGAGGGATAACTATGGTGGTCGGTATACTTGCCTGAACAAGTAAGTCATGACTTGGGTCCAGAAACTCGAGATGGGTGGTTGGGATCTAACATAGAGTGGCAGCCTGTTCCACTTGACTGGTCTAGCTGTGGAAAGCTGCACCTGCGTATCGCCTATCAAACATGACACTTGGCAAATATGTTCAGATTTGGTAGAATTCTGTCAGATTTAAAGTTCATGGAACTTAGCTGGTTACTGACAAACCAAACCATATGTGGTCCTCTACTACCTGTATACATTGAAAATTTGTCTCAAAATACCAAATTTGAGAGGCATTTCCCTCTTCAGTTCTACATGCAACTGATCTTTGTTTTTGAAATTGGCAAGTAGAAAAAGCTGGAGGTCAAGACATTTTCTGCATGCAAAGTTTCCATTTTAAAATAAAATGCTCAAGTAAAACATGGCCACAACATATTGCTACTCAATGGGTTTTGTGCAACTTGGAATATTAACATATGTTACAGATAATTAAAATGAACCAAATATTTGTTATGGTCAAATGATGATAAATCAAATAGTACCACCAGCAAAAAGGAATGATGAATGGTATTTGCCATTCAGCCTTACAGGTCAATTGGAATGCTGGGTGATATTGTTTGACTACTTAAAACTGTATATCTTTATGTCAGTTTTGTATTGCCAGATTGCATTAGTGAGACCTAGGTATAATGCTGAGGAATTCAAATTTCTGTCAGTGTCCGATATACTTACAGACAATGTCCCAAACCAGCTGATGGAAATGTTGCAAAGTGTGCAGAAATCAAGGGAACTGTTGATACAAGTATATTCAGTAAGTACACAGGGTCCATTGTAAGTACATGATGTAATTTTCATAATAGTCTGACAAACATTCTGGTGTTCATGACCACTATTACAAAACTGGACCACTATTACAAAAACACAATATGTACAAAATTGGCTCCTTTGTTTAAATGCAAATTCGCCATACATTTTTCAACGATTAAAAGTATATTTCATTTAATTAAAGTTTGTATATTACTATTTTTTCATATTCAATAATATTTAGTCAAAGGATTTCACCTTATTGTATCCACCAGATAGCATCCAGTGGATACTATGGATTTCGCTTCGTTACGCCGCCGCCGCAGTGTGTAGAGAGATTTCACCGTTACCGCTCTAACGAAAAAAATATTATAGCTAGCCTTCTCAAATTTGCAGGATATATTCATAACCATAAAATCTTGCCTGGGAATATTTTTGGCCTCATTTTGAAAAACCAGATGGCCGCCACGGGCGTTTTTTCGACTTTGAGCAAGGACTTTTGTGGGCCCTCTAGAGCAAAGGGTATTATAGGTAGAGATCTCAAATTCGCAGGGTATGTTCCTTATTACAAAATCTTGACTGGGAATATTTTTGGCCTCATTTTGAAAAACAAGATGGCCACCTATAGGAAATCATGGGCTGGGAATCTTTTGGTGTGGTCATATTTGACCTTGGACCCCTCCTTCAAGGTCAAACGAGGAAAGCCAAACTTAAAAGTGCTTATAACTCGCTTATTATTGGTCATACAGGTTTGGGATGGTAACCAACATATAGGAAATCATGAGCTGGGAATCTTTTGATGTGGTCAGATTTGACTTTGGATCCCCCCTTCAAGGTTAAACGAGGATAGCCAAACCTAAAGTGCTTATAATTCGCTTAGTATTGGTCGTACAGGTTTGGGGTGGTAAACCAACCTATAGGAAATCATGGGGTGGGAATCTTTTGATGTGGTCTGATTTGACCTTGGACCTCTCCTTCAAGGTCAAGCGAGGATAGCCAAACCGAAAAGTGCTTATAACTAGCTTATTATTAGTCCTAGAGGTTTGGGATGGTAAACCAACGTATAGGAAATCATAGCCTGGAAATCTTTTGGTGTGGTCATATTTGACCTTGGACCCCTCCTTCAAGTTCACACGAGGATAGCCAAACCTAAAATTTCTTATAACTCACTTATTATTGATCCTAGAGGTTTGGGATGGTATACCAACCTATAGGTAATCATGGGTTGGGAATCTTTTGGTGTGGTCATATTTGACCTTGGACCCCTCCTTCAAGGTCAAACGAGGATAGCCAAACTTAATACTGCTTATAACTCACTTATTATTGGTCGTACAGGTTTTGGATGGTAAACCAAACTATAGGAAATCATGGGCTGGGAATCTTTTGGTGTGGTCATATTTGACCTTGGACCCCTCCTTCAAGTTCAAACGAGGATAGCCAAACCTAAAAGTGTTTATAACTAGCTTAGTATTGGTCATACAGGTTTGGGATGGTAAACCAATCTATAGGAAATCATGGGCTGGGAATCTTTTGATGTGGTCGGATTTGACCTTGGACCTCTCGTTCAAGGTCAAACGAGGATAGCCAAACTTAAAAGTGCTTATAACTGGCTTATTATTGCTCCTAGAGGTTTGCAATGTGAAACCAACCTATAGAAAATCATGGGCTAGGAATCTTTTGATGTGGACAGATTTGACCTTGGGCCCTTCCTTCAAGGTCAAACGAGGATACCCAAACTTAGAAGTGCTTATAGCTCGCTTGTTATTGGTCCTAGAGGTTTGTAATGTGAAACCAACCTATAGGAGGTCATGGGCTGGGAATATTCTGATGTTTTCAGATTTGACCTTGGGCCCCTCCTTCAAGGTCAAACAATGGTTCACTGGCTTTGGTGAGTTGTCTTTTCGGTGGATACAAATTTGCATCGGTTCTCCGATGCGTAAATCTAGTTTCATGCTTGTTTTATGCAATATATTGATAAAACTGTTGCCAATCCATGTCAAAAGTTTCAGGAGTATCAATACCCGTAGAAAGTAAAATCCAAGATAGTTTCCATTTTTTGTGAAACTTGCCGGTCTTGGACTAGACAACATTTCACACAGTGAGCACATGACTCAAGTCAAAGATTTAAGTAAATCAATACATACAAACTGATCATTTAGAGTAGAACTGTATGGAGTAGAATTCTACCTTTTTAGTAGAAATAATTATCTACATGTATACCTTGGAAGGGTCTTTCCTATTGGAATTTACCCTTGTTTCTAGGTTTTTGGTTTGTTGGCCAAAGTGTAACATAGCTATTTAACAAATTGTGTTTGTCACATTAAATTTCTATCTACCGTTCCTGATAAAATGTTTTTCTGATCTCCTGAGTTACAAATGGACTAATATGTTTAACACTAGATGCCCTTTGTGGGGACACTAACAAACAGACGTCAGTGAAAGTAAACAAAGATCATGTACAAACATTAAATGTACTTGTCAATGTCAAAGAAATTTAATTTGGGCCATTAGTGGGACACTGGAACTAGGTTAATGACTGAAAACAGTGGTGTATAAAAAGACAGTTCACACGGCACTAATTCATTGCATTAACACATTTAAAAGATATCAGTTGAAATTTTCAGTTTAGTTGACTTTTTTGTTTGAATAATTTTGCAATGATTCTTTGTTATCTGAAATATATGGTTGATTTGATTGATCACTGAATACTTGTTTCAACTTGTTTACAGCATTCAGTGTACAGATCAAAACTGTTACCAGAAACTGCATTGAAGTCGACAAAGATGACAGCGACTATTCCAATGGTTGCCATCACAATCTGCCATCTACTGCACAGAATGTGTTCAAGAATTTTCTCACAGTAGTCAGTCTGGGAGATGTTAGCTTCTCAGGAAAGGCCTGTTATTCTACCGATGACCTAAGTGCTGGAAATCGTTCGGCAACAGTGTCCTATATGGGACTTGTAATGCTTGTAGTTCTAGCATACACAAGATTTGGACTGGTGTAAATTGCAAAAAAAAAGCTGTGAGGCATAAAGAATGAGAAATTGACTTTGGCCCATATTCACAAAAGAAATTTGAGAAAGATTAGCAAAAAATTGGCTTAAGTTAATCGAAAAATGGGATTAGCACTGAGGTTCATGTTTACAGGGAAGTTGGCTCAACCTTTCGATTGACTTTGACCCACCAGAGATTAGCTGATCAAAGCTCTGTAATTTTTAATCTGATTTTTGACTTGACTTAATCGTTCTTTGTGAAAACATGTGTCAGAGTGGCTGAACTTTGGTTACCATTGAGGTTCTTTTTATTTAGTGCAAGCTGACAGAGTTACCAACACATGTGGTGTAGTCTTGTCACATGTGCTTGATAAACTTCTAAACAACCTTACTGATTCTTTTATCTGACAGTCTATCCACGCAGTCTTAAAAAATTATTCATGTCCTCCAGATCAATCTACTTGTCTGTTTTGCTGCTGCACATCAAAGTGAGGTACACCTTACTTTTTGGGGGAGAATTTTTCCATTTTATTGCCATTGCTTTTGCTTTAGGAGTGAGGGATTTCTCTGAACTCTTGTACAGATCACTGTCAGTATTTACAACTGAAGTGTAGATAATTCTCATTTATAATAAAGCTGGCCAATTTATGTTCTTTATTCAGTCTGAACATTTTTTATCTACATCTTAGGTATGATTTTTCAAGTATTCAAAAAGTGGAAATTTAAACTAGAACCAAATCTTAGAATTGTTTCCTTTTATGGTCAGTTCCTACTGAAGAAATGACTACAAATTAAAAATTTTATTCAGAATAAATTTTCAGTATCTAAGTTGATTTGACATATCTACTTCAGATAATAGTGAGTGGGCTGTATACTCGGCCCATATGGAATAGGAAAATTACTTGAGTATTTTGTGTTTCTAAATTTTGTTATGAGTAAAAATTTAAATCTGTAATGATACCTCAGGAAAAAAACTAACCATTGGTGAAAATTAATTCTTGTGAATTTTTAAAAAAATGAGGAATAAGTGACATTTTCCATCCACTTCAGTAGACTCTGTTTAACTGGAACCTCCATTTTCCACACAATTTGGTTCTAGTTGTAGCTAACCTCCACTTATACATAGAAAATAGTGCATTTTATGAGATATAGACCTCAAACTGGTTCCAATTATACCTACATTTGACTTGCACCATTTCTGCTTAGGCAGAGGCAAATGTAACTAATTATGTATTATCCTATAACTAATTATGTATTATCCTATATCTAATTATCTATTATCCTTAACTAATTATATATTATCCACACCAAGCCAAATTTGAATCTGGGATATAGCAGGACATACAAAACAAGACATAGAGTAAGAAATCTAAAATTCGCCAGGAATCTAAAATTCGCCACCTCTAAAACCTTAGTTAATTTTATGAAGAAAATGATGTTTTTTGTCTAGAAATTGTTATTTTTCAGTTCAAAAAGCCTTAATTTACTATACAGTCAACAAATCTCACCACAATTCATTTATTTTATTAGTATTTTGATATGTGGCGAATTTCAGATATGTGGCGAATTTTAGATTTCTTACTCTACATTTTTATATTCTTCATTGCAATTTGTTTAGGTAATTAGCATTACAATTTTATCAAGAAGTGCCTATTTTAATATTTCATTACATAGGTCGTATAAATCATTGGAATGGCATTTTACAGAGCTTCTGCTCAGATTTCTTACATTAAAAGCGATGCGGAAATGGCATAGAAATCTCTAGTTAAAATTTGTAAGATTTTATATTCATCAGCGTCTATAAATCAGATAACATTCACAACTAATATTTTTGCATTCTTTTAGAAAATATGGACTAATTTTACTTATTATTGGAGTTGTGGATAATAGAAGTAAAAGAAAACATCCCACACAAGAGTATTTTTATATATTGTTCAGTTTCATGAGTGATATACTTTGTGTCATTCGGAAAGTTTTTTCTATTGTATATCAGGATGAATTCTTTTGATTGCAATCTGCATTGATTCTTTATACAACAAAAAGAAGCACCCAACTAACTGCATAACCTGTCAGCCACATGATAACTAGATGTTTGAGGATATATTGTAATTCTGCTGCTGAAGATTTGCATTAGAAAAGTGAAATATATCACAGACAAATATTAATATTTTGCAATGTTTAACACATTATATCTTGTTTATAAATGTGTAGTTTTGTGTAAAATTCTTTTTAAAGTGTTTGTGTTCAAGTAGTGTATCTGTGAACAATTATAATTGGTGTCCAAAATTATAGATTTCAGTACCATTTTCACAACTTAGATTGTCCTTTAAAAGTTAAAAAAGACTTAACTATTTTATTTGTATAGACATAACCACAAACATTGAAGTCTATATGATTCTTTAACCCAGTCTTCTTTAGTAAAATATCAAATATATATATTTGTAAACTTATATGTTAAATATTTTATGACTGAACATTATCCAGTTTATAGAGGGGCCATGTTAAGATATCCACTGGATTTGAAGGTGATTAAAAAGTCTGATTAATTGCAACCTGCTTAAAGTTTTAAATATTTATAAGCCCCAAAACACTTGTCACACTAGTGGGATAAATAGACGAGGTGCAGACAGTAGCTACGTTGTAAACTTACAATTCCTGATACCAGATTCACACTGACTTATGACATTAACAACCATGGATCATCAGGATTTACATGTAAATATTTCTAAATTGACACTGAAAGCATAAAATACTGACTCAAATACAAAAAGTAGTGATATAATCTCAATTTGTTGTTGGCTTTCAGCCTCCTAGAAAGATCTACAAAAAATATAAATGGTGGTTAATCATTGCAAATAACAATCTAATGTATTACTTTACATTATCCATGTATGGCCATATATTCTTGAAATAGTGGTAAATACACAACAGGACATATTTTTTTCAAAAGCCAGTTTTTGGTGAAATTGACTTGTAAAACACTGAATGAAAAGTGGATGATAAAAATAAAATATCCACCATTAGAGATATATGATAAAAAATCTACCACACCTGAAGATGAATATTATGACACACATTCTGTAACTTTGCTTTTAATGCCCCCAGTGTTTGGAATGCTCGTTCTGATGGGATTTATGTGTCCCCCTCCCAAGCCTCTTTCAGAAAGCAGCTTTAAACCTACTTGTACACCAAGACATACCCACCAACATTAGTCTTAATCATACCCTGTTGTTCTCTGTTGAGCCTGACCTTTCTGTCCCTGGGTAGTGAAAGTTTTTGACTGTCTTGGTGCTGTTTTGACGCAGAGTCTCCTTTATAAATTGGAGATTAAACACGCTTAGAATTAGTCCGATTAGAATAACTCGCAGTATACTGTTATCTTCATTTGTGATTTATAGTTTTTGTATATGTCATTCGGGAAGTTTTCCAATTACACATCAACTGTAATGAAATCTGTCACACATGTTGTCAAATAACATGAAAACCTGTTCAGGTGAATCTGGAAGATCCAGAAAAAACTTAACTTATTATTTTCCTGTCGCTTCCCCACTCACAGTATTCAGAGAATATGAATGTAAGGGAAAATTGGTGCTGGAATTACAGATAGACTACAGATTCTCCTAAACAGGTTCACATGTCAAGGGATTCATCCATTGCTGTAAAATTAAGTTTTAGCTTGTGAATATGTTTATGCTTGTAAATCTTGTACACATTTATGTTATTAATTACTTATCCAAGCTGTGATTTCTCTGTTGTCTGATCAGGTTGTAGACGTTATGTATTTTTGTTTAAGAAAAACATTTTTCTCTTCTCTTGTTTGTTTCTTTGTCTTTTTGTAATGATCGTGCAACATTGTTTCACTAATTTATGTTAACATTTATATGAATTATATGAATCTGGCTTAAAGTAGTGTATTCGGAATTTTGGTGAAATGTCTTAAGTTCACTTAAAATGACAGTACTATGTGTAAACAACACATTCACAATATTTTGAGTTACCAAAACCTCAACATATATTAAAAATATAGACATTTAACTAAATAAGAACACATGTGTATGTTATTGTTGTTTTTCAACTATAATGGTATCACATGACATATGCTTGGGTGATTGTTATTTTAATAACATTCTGTAATGCTAGAATAACACGTTACTCATGCCAACCAAGTCAACTGAGAAGAAATGATTTTTTTCAGAATCTCTCTCATGAACTGTCTACATTCTGTAAAAATTGCTGTGCATTCTGATTTTTTAGGATTTTGAATGGTAGGAGTCTAGCATATGTGTTAAGTCCTGTCAACAGCATAAATACTTATACCTACCCTATCATCTTCCCTGTACCCTTTCATCACTCTTCTTGGCATCACAGCTTATTTGCCCACTCTTCTAGCTGCTTTCAAATAATTTTTACTTGTAATCTACACCTGATCTCCTGATTGGGTGTCTGGTCATCTTTAACATGCGACAGAATGTCAGAAAGGCCATGTACTTGATTATGATATGATATTATTTAGTTTGCGCAGTTTACAATTCCCCTAGTGGAGATTAAAATTGGGACCTCCTATAGTAGGGACTAAACCTAGAAATTTAAAATAAGTACTTTAAATCCTCTATATACTTCCCTCCTGAACTCCAAATACCTGTCCATCACCACGACTCACACAAGCACACCTTACTTATGCTGGGGCAAGCACCCATGAATATGTAAGTCCCACTTAGACTGGTTGCTCGTTCATAGAAGAGCAGAATTGCAAAACTAAGAATTCCTCAATAAGGAGATATTACCCAACTTAAAAGCCATACCTCTGGTATTCCCAGAGGGTTCAAACCTTGGTTTGAATAGACTGCCTTGCGTGACTTAATGTATTGGTTTGAACCTTAGGGAAGGAATGCTTAGGGTTAGTAAATGTGCATCCTTCACCACCCAGAGAAAAAAAAACAAGGGAGGGCACTTACAATAGGTTCCGACTCATTTTTCACAATATATTCATGACGCTGGCTTTGGTTGAAAATGGCTGAATTTGAGTTTTTTCCATTGGTGCCCATGTCCGCCTACATGAACTTTTAAATGGAACCCTTTGTAGTTAAAATAATGACTCCCACCATTTCTTGGCCATCTGATGGCTATATGTTTCCTGTCTAAAGCTCCTAGGGTATGTCACATGTTTCATCTTCCTCTGAAAACCCTTCTTTACTTCCCTTGTGGTGTATTTGGAGTCACTAGAACCTCATCCTGGTAATAGTCTAGGATGGCCTGGAATACCTGTGAGATTATCTTTGTGATGGAGATCCTAGCCACCCGGAAATTAAAATTGGAGTGAGGGATAGCTTTCTGTGGAAGTCAAATCTCTGAGGGTAAGAGCCAACTTGAGGTCAGCCTTGGGGGGTTTTCTGAAGAAGGTTCGCTGATGTTGAATTCTAGGTTTAATTCATTGCCATATTTCTTGGAAGAGTTTTGGTGTCACTCTAAGAAATTTAATGTATTTAGTGGCCCACCTGGGCAGGTGCCTGGTGGCCTCTCTAGGGTCATATCCATATATGGTGTTGCCTGGCTGACATGCCTCTTGTCATGAGGTATTACAACAAAATGGCATCCATGGCTAACAACTTTCTCTGGATGGGAACAATTATCATGGCTAGATCCATGTTGACTGCTGATCATATCACAGAAATTGACTGAAAAATGCCTGTTTTTATAAGAATCCTGTTATCTTGGGATGCAGGCAGTCTGGATCATCCAGGGGCCGTACAAGAAATGATCTAGGAATAGTCCCACACAAATTCCAATTTGGGGGCAATACTTGTATATGTGAGTGATATAGGACCATTCAAGGAGATTTGACAGCAATTGCATATACCTGTGGACATCTTGGGGTATCTGGGCCATGGTTTTGTATCCCCATCCAGTGGTGGGTTCAGCAATGGAGCAGTACGAAGGTGGCAGCACTGAGAGCAAACCAGGAAATCTTGACAATAGGACAAAGTCCACTAAATCCCTAAGCAAGGCACTTGTGTCACAAGAATCGACTGTCTCCTGGAGTGTTCCCAATCTACTCCAGGACCATCCACCAAAGTAAAAATGAACCATAAATCGAATACCAATGGACATTAGCACATATTAGCACCACAGAGAAAATTCTGGGGAAGAAAAAAAATCTTACTATAGGTTCTTATGTACAGGAGTTATGTAAAATATTCTAGGTTAGTTATAGACAATTCTGGCAAGACTGTTCTAGACACATTACAGCTTTCAAAGGTCAAATGCAGAGAGACTCCTAACAAGGAATTACTGTTTTAAAAAAAGGAAGTCGTATAGGTCCCACTAAATCAACTTTAACATGCATGAATAGTGCATTTAACAATAACATCTTCTACAGAAGTACTCGCTCCTTTGAAATAGTCCTCTGACAGACATCACAAGATATAAAGAAATTCGATGTATATTGATTAAATCTTGGCTAATGATAGAACTGTAGGTTAAATCCATAACTTGAGGTCTAAGAGTTGTGAGAATCACCACCTGCTACAATTCTTTGCCACCGTTAAAATCAGGATATGTGTCTTCATATCAAATTTTCTCTGTACTTTTACTTAAATTGCCAGGTCTTCTTTTCTACTGGAGGGCAAGCAGTAACTTCTCATCCCCCTGCAGTCAAATTAACATTGCCTTCTTTACACCAGTCGTTTTACACTATAGGTTACCTTGAGGGAAATCACTTCTCCTTGATGTTTTGCCTGGGCTCTTTTGACAACAGCACATATATCTGAACCCTCAAGGCTGAGGTCATCTGGGCGCTTAGCTCCATCAATATTGCTGATAATGAGATCACAAACAACATCTGGAATGTACATAGCTTCAGCCTCACCTGTGCAATAAGGTGTCTCAACACAAATCTTTGCTGTCAACACAGCTTTTATGCTGCTATACATCATCCTCAGTGCAGGAAACTGACTAGTGTACTGATATTTATCAACAAACTGTATCTTCTCAAATACACCTGTACAGCCAGTATGTCTAAGAACTATCCACATATAATAGGTAGATTCAAGCTATTATCAAATTGCTAACATAAAGCAGATATCACATCCACCATCCTTGAATACTCATTTTTCATTTTCTGAGCATCATGCTCTGTTGGTGTTAATATCCACTGCTTCAGTGACCTTATCCATAGGTGTGGATACTGCAGCAGCCGTATACTTAATCTTTTTGAGGTTATCTTCTTGGCCCTGCAGTATCTTTGCAATATGACCATGCTTGTGGCAGTTGTAACATTGGCATATTTTTGCTGCTTGATCCATTGCAAGAGCAACTGCTGCCTTTATTACCCACCTGATTACACTTGGGTGACCACCTTAGTGTACTACTTGTGTGTCTGATGGCTTTGCGGCCAGAAGCTCTTTTGGCCTTGTTCTTCTTATGCGTCTCCTGATTCTGATCTGAGGTTTTGTCACTGGAATCAGTTGACAGTCATGCGTAATCAATAGCATTCTGCAAACTGACCAAGTTCTATAAGGTTTTGGGGCATTCTCACATGTTGATGAACTGCTCCTTAACACATCCAGTAGAGCATTATACAACTTTTCGGCCTTGGCAACTCCACCCAACGTTCTTGAATATATTTTCAACCTCTCAATGTACTGCTCAGAACTTTCACCTTTCTCAGGCTTGGACTTGTGAGACTTCATTCTGTAAACATCCTCAAAAAGATCTGCAAATTTTAGAGGCCCAAAAAGACATTTATGGTAAACCGTTTTCATACTCTGAAGCAGAACAGAGGATAAATATAATAATTACTCATTGTAAACATTGTCAAAATTCACAAAGGTGGTCTGTGATGGAGTGATTACAATGACTGAGCTAGAAAAATCTGTCACAAATTACAGAATAATAAAGTGTTAAAGATGCATTTGACAATGGTTATTTAACAAAATCTCAGAAACAAGATATATTTGTCTTATACTAAAAATGGTAAGATCTTGGCAAAATTTTTGGCCAGAAGGCTTAACTTGGCATTGGGTGAAATTATAAATAAGGACCAAACCAGATATATAAAAGGTCGTTTTTACAGTGAAAATATCAGACGTATCCGATAAGATTGACTACTGTAAGTAAAACCCCATGTATTATATTACTGGCTGACAATGAAAAATCCTTTGATAAAATAACCTGGAACTTTTTTATACCTGGTATTTGGGTTTGATTCAGTTGTTACAACTGATTATCAGATTGATGTTTTGGGATCATGCTGCTGAGTCTAATCTGAATATATCTATTGTCTAAGGGTTTTGCTAATTGGTCTTGATTTCGGTGTTTACTGTATTATGTAGTTGATAGTCTGATGACATGAATTTTGGATGTATGTTAGTTATTAAGCGCAAGCTCTATCTGGGGCCGTGCTTCTAGATAATAACTTTTTTTTGTTTTTTTTTGTATCTGGACTTTTATGAGAATTGGCATACATGGATGAGTACATGTCTCTTCACTGAAGTTAAGCACCAGCTGGCTACATTAGTACTTGGATGGTTGACTGTTTGAGTGCACTGTTCATATCTATGATGGCTTTGCAACTTGCACTGGTAGACTGAAACCCTTTTAGGCCTTGTTTATATATAGGTCGAATTGCGGTGGTCAGCCAGTTGATTTTATTCAAATGTGATTTTTATGAAGGTCACTAGGTGGTGGTTAGTTTAGTTGTGATGGTGAATGATTTTATGCAAATGTCATTTTTATTTTAGTGCAGGCCATTGTACTGTCTGGTATTAGTGTATATAGCCTAGCAAAGTTTTAACATTCTTGCTCTTTCCGATGTATGGACGATAATAAGGTTGAGAACATCTCCCTTACATCTGAGACTGACTGGTGGCAAAGGTGGCTTTTGACACTGTATTGCGGGTTCAAACAACTCTGGTTTGCTGTTGTTTTAGCTTTGCACTGACTGGTTGTACAACAACTGATTAATGTAGTTGTTGAAAGTAGTTGGAACTGACACACAGTCTGTCAGTCTGTACTTGGACAGTTTACTACTGAGTCTGTGGATGTACCTTGACACATTTGGCCATTTCGACTGTGCGGGTTGTGCTTGCAGTGAATAGTTCCAGGTGAGATATTCTCAGTGCATTGCTTGAGTGTTGCTGCTCTTAGTATGTCACCTCAGTAGTCGGTTCTGGTGTATCGACACCTATTTTTTAATTTGCTTTTAGGGGTTAGTATGAGACAGTTGCCACATAGAAAAGCTAAAGACTTTTTGCTTTTTGCTTAAATGTAATCAACCACACAAACATCCTGAGGGTAGAATTGGTCACTTGTCTGGTGAGACTGTGGTTGCTGATATGACAGAAACAGCCTCAGATTCCTCTACTTCACCCAAGCCATTGGGTCAGAGTGCTGCAGATTCCCCTCTTAGACCAGAATCCCAGAACCATAACCCTGAGTCAGGTCCCTATGATAACTTAGATGCCATCTTGCAGAACCTGAGACAGCTAGATGAGGAGATTAAAGATGTGAAGAAGACACAGCAATAGGGTGCGACAACTTCCCACACTGCCAGGGTTACGTTCCCACTTTATGCCAGACATGTAAGAGGAAGCCTCTGGTCCCTACTCATTCTGTTAATCCCGATTAGTACTCGACAGTTGAGAGAGTTGAGGACCTGGTGTTGCCTTCAGCCATCTTTTTGAGGACCAATGGCTCCCGGCAGGAACAGGTAGACGGGAGACTGCAGGAGAAGGATGCATGGTAAATTTTTTTAGTCAGGTTTAGTTAGACATTAAGAAAACAAGATGCTCTCAGAGAGAGCAAAACTCTCGACTCCATGTGACCAGTCTCTAAAGTGATATAAAGTATTGTAAGGAAGACAATAAAATAAAACCAAACCTGTAAATTAATTTTCGAAGAAATATCAAGTAGAAAGCCTAATTCATTAAAAATACATTGAAATGGGACCTCTGAAAATTCTTGATTTTTTGTATCCAAAATAAGATCCAGATCTTTCTTTTAGTAACTTCTTCCTTTGACCAGGTCCTACCCAGAAAAACCTTTTAATAAAGATCTGTTTATTAATTCCTGAGTAATCTAAACACCAAAAAAAAAAAAAAAAAAAACCAGACAGACAAATAGACAAACAATTTGCACCCAAAAACATAAACTGTTGGTGGAGGTAAAATATAGCTTAAAAGTCATTTCTTGGTGAAAATCACTCATGGTAAATTTTTGTGATGGACTGTCAAGGAATTGAAAGAAAAAAAAGAGAAAATAAAAACAGAAATAATAATTAATAAAAATACCACCCCCTCTTTATTATTTTTGTGTCAATTTCAAGACATAAAATGAGAAGAAATATTTTTACTTAAAGACAGCAAGTATCACAAGCTAGGTTTGTGACCTCACAATGAGAATTGCATTGTGACATCATTAAGTATAATGGCATCAGAAAGCAAAATATTGAATTTTTACGTATGTGATGAAGAGAAGCAGTTTTACTGTGTATTCCCAATTACAAATAAGAAAAACTCTCTCCTGACTTTAATTTTTAAACAAATTACACCAAATTTGGAAGAATCCATCTGTACCCCATGACATACCTGCCCACCAAATTTGAGAGAGAAACGGTGCACAGACAGAAAGACAGACAGACAGAAACAAACTGATTACAATAACCCTCTCCAATCGTCGAGCGTTAATTATGTTAAAGTTGACATTAATTAGCCAGTTTAGCCAGAGTGATTTGTAGATTGTATTTTAGAAGAAGGCAATGAGGATTTTAGGCAAAACATGTTTTTGTATTTTCAACAATTATTTCAGGTTGCTCAAGAGACAAATTGTACACTGCTAAATCAGTTCACAAAATTTTACTTTTGGAAATTGTCTAGGAGAGATAGACAAACGGTTCACCAAATTCGGGGTAGCTATACCTAGAGACCTGTTCACCCATCTCAGGTTGAAAAGAAAGGCGATTCCTTAAAGCCAGCAGTACCTTTTAAATTTTACAATAAGGACAATGGGGACAATAAGTGAGCATATGGATATACATGTCTTACAAAAACATTCTTATGCATATTGCTACATAAATGGTAAAGAGATTCTGTTATGCTTAGCTTTCTTGTAACAGAAATTAAATGAAAGAAAACAATCAGTAGGCACAGATTCTTGTGCTTCTGATGGCCTGATTTTCACTCAGTATTTTGTTATTGTAAAAGGCTTATAAATTTCCGAGTTAGCGTGCCTTTTCTTTCTTTTAAAATGATAGAAATAATTCAGGAAAATGAGAAACTGGCTGTTAAATCTAAAGCATTTATTGCCAGAAATGCTCAGTCCGACAGTCATGGTTGAAAAATGTGGATAAAAAGTGACAATGACATTGTGTTATATGATATCCTTAATACTACTGCAAGTGGTCAGATTTTAAGAACATAGTACGGTAGAAAGCGGTTGGCAGAGATACTGTGCCAAGTAACCAGGGGTAATTGTGAGCATGCAAGTTTAGTCACTGGTACTGGGACATGATATTTGAAGGGTGATTAGTGCCAGTCTATTAATTAAGTGCATATAGGTCAGAGTACTGATTACTGTGTAAATGTTAAACAAGGGGTTCAGCATACAGATCATTCTAATGCAAATATGATAAATACTGATAACGGTTCTGATCGAAAACATGATGGCACATATTATCAGAGTTTATCAATCATTTGGCTTGATCCAAAAATTAACAATATTTCTAGATATGTGCTGAAAGGCTACTCTGGAACTATTTTTGCTAGTTCAGAAAAGGGGTGGGTGCAGAAGGGTCACAAAACTAGGCAAAGCATTTGTAAGAATGCTCGAGTATTTGTTGAGACATATCTTAATCTTAACTTGTGTGCTCAGTTACTTGCTGAATATCATGACTCCTGGACTTGCTCCAAATCTTTGTATTTCTCATTCCCAAAAATCTTACATACATGAAATCATTATGAATCCACTGGATAAGTGAAAAAGCTGCTCTCTGCTGAAACACACTTTTGTCACTGAACATTCTGGTAAAAAAGTCATTCAGTCCTCATATAATACACTTATATAAAAGCACTTGAAGAAAGTCTACATGGCTATCAGCTCTTAGCCTACTTCAGCGTCGCACTTTCCTGATGATGTTAACATTTATTTTTCAACAGAAACAGCCTACAAGAACATAGCTTGGCATTTTGAATCTGTGTCTTTTGAGAAATTACATATTTCTCCATTACTTACTCGTCCTAAAAGCAACAAGATGCACTCGGAGAGAGCAAAACGCTCGACAGGCTTGGGGGCTCAGGGGCGGTATTCACTAACATGGATTAAGATCAGATCAAGATCAGATCAAATTTGAGAAAAAAAGTTTAAAGTGAGCCAGGGGATCAACTAGCTATTCACAAAGCAGGGATCACTTAAGTTGAAAAGATAAAATAGAGCAGATTCATTTTGAGTAACAAACCCCAACAAATACACTAGCTTAAATATATCAAAGTACCTTAATGATTCCGCGCACATGTGTTGCACTTGTGTCACCAAATAATACTTTTCGACATTGCCAATGGGTTCTGCTTCACGAATTTTCGTCCAATCAGATTGCTTGACACAAAAGCAATATGGCTACCACCGAAAAGATGATGAAAACAAGACAAAATGTGTAAATATTCCTCTATTAACCCTTATTTTATAAAAAAAACATCACTTCAGATATGTTACAAGCATCCGGGTTTGCATCTACGAAAATATAAGAGCCCGTTCTTAAACTTAACAGCAAATTGCTTGTGGGCAGGCAACAGTTTCGAATGCTGATTATAAGTGTTAACTGATAAAATGGTCACAAAGTGTACTATACACCACTGAGCACACACATCCACCATGGTGGCATTTCAAAAGTTTTTAAAGTTTTTTGGTACCCAGAATATTAACTCGATCTTCCCTAAAGTGTAATCACTTCTTCCCACGGCTAGCTCGTTCATACTGAAAAATTATCATCAAAATTTGTTCATTACTTTTGAAGAAATATCAAGCAGAAAGCTAAAGTCATTAAAAATACATTAAAATAGGACCTCTGAAAATTCATGATTTTTGTATCTATAATATGATCCAGATCTTTCCCCAAAATTAGTAACTTCTTTCTTTGGAGAGATCCTACCCACAAAAAATATAAAGATGTGTTCATTAGTTTTGGAGTAATCAAAACACCAAAAAACAGATAGATAGACAAATGGACAAATGAACACACAAAAACATAAACTCATGGTGGAGGTAAAAATATTGGTTAAAGCCACTTGCTGAAAATCATTCAGGGTAAACTTTTTGTAATGGACTGTCAGGAAATTGAATGAAAAAGAAAAGAAAAAAAGAAAATTTAAAAAAAATTAATAAAAATGATTAATACACCACCACTCTCTTGATTATCTTTATGCCAATAAAATGAGAAGAAATATCTTTAACAAAGGACAACAAGAATCACAAACAGTGTTTGTGCCCTCACACTGACAATTGCATTGTGACATCGTTAAGTAGTGACATCATCAGAAAGCAAAATATTGATTAACGCTCGACGATAGGAGAGGGTTATTGTAATCAGTTTGTTTCTGTCAGTCTGTCTGTCTGTGCACCGTTTCGCCCTTATAACTCAAAAAAATTAACACCAATCGAGCTCAAATTTGGTGGGCAGGTATTTTATGGGGTACAGACGGATTCTTTCAAATTTGGTGTAATTTGTGTGAAAACTAAAGCCAGGAGAGAGTTTTTCTTATTTTTAATTGGGCTTTTACAGTGAAATCTGCTTCCCTGTCTGTGCACCATTTTGCCCTTCTAACTCAAAAACTATAACTTCAATCAATCTCAAATTTGGTGGGAAGGTATTTCATGGGGTACAGACGGATTCTTTCAAATTTGGTGTAATTTGTTTGAAAATTAAAGCCAGGAGAGAGTTTTTCTTATTTTAATTGGGAATACACAGTGAAACTGCTTCTCTTCATCACATACATAAAAATCAATATTTTGCTTTCTGATGATGTCATTAGTAAGTGATGTCACAATGTAACTGCCATTGTGAGGTCACAAACCTAGCTTGTGATACTTGATGTCTTTAAGTAAAAATATTTCTTCTCATTGTATGTCTTGAAATTGACATAAACATAATAAAGAGGGAGGTGGTATATTCATCATTTTTATTAATTATTATTTCTGTTTCATTTTCTCTTTTTTCTTTCAATTCCTTGACAGTCCATCACAAAAAATTACCATGCATGATTTTCACCAAGAAGTGACCTTTAAGCAGAATTTTTACCTCCACCAGCAGTTTATGTTTTTGTGTGTTAATTGTTTATGTTTGTTTTATTTATTTTTTTTGTGTGTGTGTTTAGATTACTCCAAAACTAATGAACAGATCTTTATTTAAAAATTTGTGAGTAGGACCTGACTGAAGGAAGAAGTTACTAAAAAAAAGATCAGGATCTTATTTTAGATACAAAAAATTCATGATTTTTCAGAGGTCCCATTTCAATGTATTTTTAATGACTTTAGCTTTCTACTTGATATTTCTATGAAAATTAATTTACATGTTTGGTTTTATTTTATTGTCTTCCTTACAATATTTTATATCACTTGAGAGACTGGTCACATGGAGTCGAGCGTTTTGCTCTCTCTGAGTGCATCTTGTTTACGTATGTGATGAGGAGAATCAAATTTCTTTGTATATGCCCAATTGAAAAAAAGAAAAAGTCTCTGCTGACTTTACCTTTCAAACAAATTACACCAAATTTGGAAGAATTAATCTGTACCACAGGAAGTATCTGCCCACCAAATATGAGCTCAATTGATGTTATCATTTTGGAGTTATAAGGGCAAAACGGTGCACAGACAGACAGACAGAAAGACAGACAGACAGAAACAAACTGATCACAATAACCCTCTCCTATCGTCGAGCGTTAACAATAGTCTCAGGGTTTTGTAAACCTCTCGTACCATGAAGGTCATTTGGTGAATATTAATGTTTTGTCATATTTATTTGATGGGTATACATTATACTCAACAAGTTCTGAGTCTCCAGTGTTTGTTATTCTTAGAGCGGGTAAAAATGCCCCCTTCTGGCTTTTTTTGGTTCAACAGACTACAGCAAAGATCATGGTAGCTTTGAATATACAGCCTTCACCTTTTACCTTCCACTCTTTCAGAAGGAGGGGTGCTACGTCTTGTTTTAATAATAATGTGACAATTGAGGACATTCTTTTACATGGCAGTTGGAACAGTGATACTATACACACATATTTGCAATAACACATAAAGTTGCTTCTTCTCTCCAAAATCTACAACATATTTAACAAGATGCACTCAGAGAGAGCAAAACGCTCGACTCCATGTGACCAGTCTCTCAAGTGATATAAAGTATTGTAAGGAAGACAAATAAAACCAAACATGTAAAGTAATCTTCATAGAAATATCAAGTAGAAAGCTAAAGTCATTAAAAATACATTGAAATGGGACCTCTGAAAAATCGTGATTTTTTTTTTGTATCCAAAATAAGATCCAGATCTTTCTTTTAGTAACTTCTTCCTTCAGTCAGGTCCTACCCACAAATTTTTAAATAAAGATCTGTTCATTAGTTCTGGAGTAATCTAAACACACACACACCCACACACCCACCCACCCCCAGACAACCTCCCCCCCCCAAAAAAAAAAAAAAAAAACCCAGACAAATAGACAATTAAACAATCAGCACACAAAAACTTAAACTGCTGGTGGAGGTAAAAATATTGCTTAAAGGTCACTTCTTGATGAAAATCACGCATGGTAATTTTTTGTAATGGACTGTCAAGGAATTGAAAGAAAAAAAGAGAAAATAAAACAGAAATAGTAATTAATAAAAATGATGAATATACCATCTCCCTCTTTATTATGTTTATGTCAATTTCAAGACATAAAATACAGCAAGTATCACAAGCTATGTTTGTGACATCACAATGACAATTGCATTGTGACATCAATGAGTAATGACATCATCAGAAAGGAAAGTATTGATTTTTTACGTATGTGATGAAGAGAAGCAATTTCACTGTGTATTCCCAATTAAAAATGAGAAAAACTCTCTCCTGGCTTTAATATTCAAACAAATTACACCAAATTTGGAAGAATTCATCTGTACCCCATGAAATACCTTCCCACCAAATTTGAGATTGATTGATGTTATAGTTTTTGAGTTATAAGGGTAAAACGGTGCACAGACAAAGAAGCAGATTTCACTGTAAAAGCCCAATTAAAAATACGAAAAACTCTCTCCTGGCTTTAATTTTCACACAAATTACACCAAATTTGGAAGAATTTGTCTGTACCCCATAAAACACATGCCCACCAAATTTGAGCTCGATTGGTGTTATAGTTTTTGAGTTATAAGGGCGAAACGGTGCACAGACAGACAGACAGACAGACGGACAGACAGAAACAAACTGATCACAATAACCCTCTCCTATCGTCGAGCGTTAACTATATTAGTTTGGGCTTGTGGCTTGATCCCTGGCTTGTTGTATATTGTTGTTGATTAACGTTACTAGTCTCAGGTTCGCACCAACTGATAATATTGGACTTGGGTTTGAATGATGATGACAAGCTCTAGGAGTCAAAGAAAATTAACTTTCTTTCACTTGGATTTCTGTAATCAATCTAAAATCAATTCACCTGTATTTAACCTTGAGCGATGAAAGGTCACCCAAGGCTGTGGTTTGGCTTCATGATCTTACACTGAAGGTCAGTGTTTAGGTCATTTGTTCTATGTATTTATGCAATAGGCACTCAAATTGATGATATTGGGTTTGGGGGTCGGGTTTGAATCCAATATGCACCTTGCTGTAACTCTTTATATTGAGCAGCTGACCTGAGGTCAAGTCTGACCAAGAACATGTAGGACTGTGGTGGTATTTTTCTTTTTTAAAAATGGATATCTACACCTTATTGTGATATTGAGAGCTGTGTTACCAATACTGGTGACCAATTAGAATACTTTAAATATCCAGAGGTATCAGAAAGGGCTGTCATCTTTATTGCATCTTATTTTTGTGACCAGCTTAAAATGTTGATATAATTTCACGAAGCTTGGTCAACATTAATTGAATTTTGGTCAGTGATACATGTATTAAGTCAATCTGCTGATGGCATAACATTATATTTGAGAAATAATTCCTTAGTATATGAAGCAATCAAGGTTTTTGAAGAATTTTACAGATATGCTGCACTAAAACTTGACAAATGCTAATGTTGGTTTTATGCTTTAATAATAATTATCATCCAGTTGCCTTGTTTGGATATGGTGAATATTAGAAAAAACCCCGAAAGGGGTTTTAGTCTACTAGCGTGAGCCACAAAGCCATTAGAGACACGAGTAGTTCACTGAGGTCACCTATCCTAGTACTAACATAGCCCATTACTGCTTAATTTCAGTGAAGAGATGATACGCCTACGCCACAGTTCATGAAAGTCTGGAGACAAGAAAAAATTGAACCCAGCTCACGCTTAAAAATTACACGTGGAAACAAATTGCATGGGGACATCTCCATTTACAACACATACATCCTTGTTGGAGTATTTCTGAAAACAACGTCAATAAAATTATGGGGATACATACTTTGAACAAAGCAGCAATAAAATATGTTGAATTCTTTCATATGATGTTGTAGCCCTAGAAATGATACCAATAATTTTGGAAATTTTCTTTTGCAGTTCATTCAAATTAAAGGCAAAAGGAAAATCTGTTTTGGATTTGTTATTTTTTTGAATGCGCAGTTACCCACTTAAATATATTGCCAAACTTATCATTGCAAGAAGATTAAAAATGATGTAATGCAATATGTTTTTATTAACTTGCATTTTAATTTATTTAAGCAATTGTTCTTCCAGTTTGTGCAATATAACATGTTTATTGTATCATGACGCTTCAGTTTGGTGGAGTGGCGCACTTCCCTTCTGTTCTAGTTTGTATAGTCCTTGAATAATATGATGCAAATAAATGTGTTGTCTTTGTGATGGACAAAGAGGAATAAAATTACCAAAACTGTTTTGGGAGTTATTTTATGCAAGCATAAAATTTTCACCATTTTTGTTTTCACTTCAACCCCTCCCATTCATTCTCTGTGATATTTATTTTTCTAATTTGTCACAAGGAATAAAAGGACATATCAATACTTTTTAACCACAATTTCGCAGTTAAATGTATAATAATAATAATGTTTTTATTATTTTTATCCTTCCTTGTTTTGGGTCTTCTTCTGTATTGCTACAAATAAACAACAGTTTTTTTTCTAACATCTTCCTTCCTGCTACAAAAAAGACCAATAGTTTTTTTTTCTGACAACTTCCTATTCAGCCTATGGACCTTTGGATATGTAAACATGCCTAACAAACAGTGCCTGAAAATGCACCATCCCTCAACTGTACAGGGAGTAACAGGGAGTAACGAAAAAAAAACTTTTTGAATTTTTGACCTAGATCAAGAGCTGGGTCAATTTTGAGGAGGAACAAACCACATGCAGATTCCAATTTGTAATAAAATGCTACTCGGATCCAATGGATAGTTTTGAAGAGTTATTCGCCCGAACAAAACTTTGGGTGTGAGGGTGAAAATGGACAGGAAACAAAATTTGTCACAAAGGTCATCACACTCATATTGGTCTTAAAATCTGCTTGGGATCACCACATACCACAAAGTGATGATCATTCTAGGAGAGTAAGGAATCTAAAATTCACCAGAAATCTAAAATTCGCCACCTCTAAAAACCTTACTTAATTCTATGACAAAAGATGTTTTATATATTTTTTTCAGTTCAAAAAGCCTTAATATACTATACATTCAACAAATCATACCTCAATTTATTCATTTTATTAGTATTTCCACATGTGGTGAATATTCAGACATGTGGCGAATTTTATATTTCTTACTCTAATGTCAGGGGTGCTCCCTCTCATCACGATCACGAAACGACAATCGTAGAGGCGAGTGTCAAAGGATTCCAACTAAAACTTATTAATCAATTGGCTTCTGAGTCTTCCATATAAAACTACCTGTTTAGAGTTTTATTTGAAAATATTAAAAAATGCAGTTACATTAAACAGTTTTAAAATGTTATTTTAACCACAGATTATGGAAAGAAAAAAAAGAGATATAACCTGCAACGTTTTCCTGGGGCATAATTCATTGCTTACTTCTACTTTTGTGACTTTTGACAAGAATACAGGTCATATTCCGTTACTGTGCAGATTTCTTGTTACAAACAAACTTAAGTCAAAAATCATTTAAGAAAATGAATTTTTTTTAAAAAGGTACCAAATTTTAGTTGATTGGGAGGGGTAGTATGAGGATTTTTCAGCTCCTGTACAGATTTATATCTGGCTTAAGTGTCATACTATAAATATTTCAATATCTAAAATGATATTTTCACAATACCAATTAACAATACAGTGTGATGATAAAATATCACCACAAAAATCTTTTGGAATGTGTGCATGGAATGTATGAGAGAGTTATGAGACATATATTTATGAACTAGGACGTTATGCTTTTGGGTGTATTCATTTGGTGTTTTTGTGATAGCTCAAAAAAACCCCAATGTGACGATGTTTCTGAACATTATATATATATATACTTCACCAAAGGCAAAAGTAATCACATTTTGTTAAAGATCCGGATGATATTGTGGATGTCCCCCCCCAATGGAGCTCTGTGCTCTATTATACTTTCTAGGTATTGCCCATAAGTATTACATAACTGTGCATACCCATTACTAAGATTCCTACAAAATAAAATAATACTCATGTTGCATGCATCATGCATATATTTTATAAGACACTGCATTCCTCCTACAAAGACTGGCCATAGACGTTCTATCCTCACTGGCTTTTACAACAGACTTTTTCTGGGTTCTACAACCCAAAAACTGATGGAGCCCCATCTTTGATCTGAGCAATATAAATCAATTTCCAAATAAAAAAACCTTCAAAATGGAAACCCCAGAATCCTCGGGCCGGTTTTACGAAGCCTCATTTGGAAAGGACCTCCTTTTGTAAAGGAAGGTAATTTTTATTCCTTTGGGAATGCCACCTTCACAAAGCCCCCTTTAACTCTCCTTACCAAAGGTCTTCCTTGAAACTTAAGGAAGGAGCAAATATTCTTTAAAGTTATTATACATTCTTTGAAATACACTTCCTTAAATTTAAGGTAGGTCCTTAGCTTCCTTGAAATTTAAGGGCGTTTTCAAGTTCTCCTTTAAGGAAGGATGCTTTGTGAAACTGAGATTTTTTAAAGGGAGAGAAATTCATGGATATCCTTGAATTTAAGGTGACCTTTATCTCAAGGAAGCTTTGTAAAACCGGCCCCAGAAACCCCTAGACTTTTCATTCAAAAGGGTGAATGGATAACTTTATTAGATATAAACTTACTTTCACATCCCTATCACCTAAATGTAAAAAAATACCTGAGGTTCTACTGCCTAGGTCAAACTTTTCAATTCAAGGCACTGTCCTTCGGTCTTTCAATTGAAAGAATGTGCAAACATGGAATTCACAATCATAGTAAAGAAAATGAAACTCATGGCTCAGGCAAAGGGCATATGCATCAACCAGTACCTAGATATGACTCAAAGGAAGTCTGTTTACCCAACATACAACTTTACCAGCTCATTGTCAAGAACTTGGTTGGGTTGTGAATCTTGTAAAGTCAGAAGCAGTCCCCAAACAGGTCCTTGACTTCACAGGCTACCAGTATGACCTGGAACAAGGGATGGTCAGACCCACAACAGACAGGTGGTAGACACTAAACAAAAAGATAAAATGCTTCTACAGAAGATAGTTTGTTCCGTATGACAACTGATGTCTCTAATAGGTCTTCTGACTGCAATAGAGAAGCAAGTGCCATTAGGCAGCTTTTTGATAATAATTTTTGTTAAGTCAGCGCACTGAGTTCCCCTTTGTGGGGAAGATATTGCGCCTGCAAAGCAGTAGATTAGATTTTTTCAGTGGCATCTCAAAAATCATTGTCATATTTCAGAGTGACTAGAGAAGGGGGTCTTTATTCCCGGGTCCCTCCATGAAAATGTAAAATGGTGGCTAGAAGAAGCCAAAGTACTTCCTGCCCAACCCTTGCATTCCCCCTTCAATACGCTCTTTACAGATGCAGCAATGACGGTTTCAGTGCTTACTTATCTGATTACACAGCAAAAGGTGTCCTCTCAATTTTAGAAAGCAAATGACACATAAACTTCTTAGAACTGAAGATAGCCCTAAAGATGTTCCAACACCTATGTCCAGGCCAGATAGTTCTGATCCTCTTGTAGAGATTCCTGTCATGGTGCAGTCTTAGACAGACGTTCTGAAAGCTCATCACATCCTGGGCCATCTGAATGTCAATGCAGACAAGCTATCATGAAGCAGGTAGATAATTCAGATAGAATGGTCTCTCCTGTAGGAGGTTTTTGCAAGATCTGTGGACGTTGTCAACATCCTCACATAGACCTGTTTGCCACCAGGTGTAAGAATAAGTTGCCACAGTTTGTGTCCCCAGTCCTACAACAGAAAGTTTTGACAGTGGATGCTCTGTCACTGTCATAGGACGACCTTGATCTTTATGTTTTCCCCAGTTTCACTCATCAGCAAAGCAGTAAACAAGATAGTGTCCCACACTTACAAAAGGGAAATTCTAACAGCCGCTGGTTTGACCAACATTCTTTGGCTCTGAGATCAAGAGATGCTGTTGTCACAAACTTCTTTATGCTTTTCGATGCTACCCAACATTCTGACCCAATCGCTCTATGGGAGCCCATACAAGCGTAGACCCAGTGTCATCAAAGAACAAAGTTCCTTTGACCAAGTGGCAACGATTTTAGACTCCTCAAAGAAGCTAAACCAGAGCTGTGTACAAAGTTTAGTGGGCCATATTTGTCAGATAGTGTGAGGCAAATCATGTGGACTTCATAAAGTAATCTATAAAGCAAGTGGCTGGTCTTCTCATGTACCTGATCCAGGAGAAAAACCTTCAGCGGAGTACCATTGAGAGTTACAGGTCTGCTATTGCAGAAAAGTCAGGTAACCTTCGTTCAATACTAGTAGAGAAAACCAATACTAGTAGGAAAACCAATACTAGTAGGAAAACCTGAAAAGTCTTCTGAACATTTTCTATAGGTATAAGCCAAAGGTTTGCAGAGGTATCCCAAGTTCGAGCTGGTTGCTTGTTCTGCACCAACTTACTAAGACTCCTTTTGGGTTACTTAAGAACACGTCTCTGAAGCACCTTACTCTCAAAATGATTTTCCTTGTGGCCTTGGGCTCGGGAAAATGAAGAAGTGAAACCCATGTTTGGTTTTATAAGAATATGAGACATTAGAAATACTGGTGAAAGTGTCCCTTTATCTCTCACCTAGTTTCTTCCCTGATAATCAACTATCAAAGAAGGGTTGCCCCAGTGGTTGTTAATATCTTACCTAACAGATGAGATATCCCGATCCTACCATTCCAGCTAGTTCAATTTACTTACTGGAGGTCGTTTCCACTGATAGGGTGAAACAAAAAAGTCAAAGTAACACCCTAGCCACTTGGTAAATAGTTGGAGCATGTGTCCCTAGTGAATGAAGGATACAATAATGGTCTTGCTACAGTACAACTCAGGTTGTCGTTTTCTGACATTTGGCAGGATCGGCTTACCCTGGACCAAAGGAATTAGTCTGTTAGGTAAAATATTAACTTATACAAATTTAATTCACAATTAAGCTTTTCTAATTACCTATGAATAATAATGAACTCCAATGTATCATTTTCCCTATTGAAATATCATTTGCAAAAATAAATAAGTGAATAATTAAATAAATACAATAATGTTGCGGAACTGTGTTTAAAATCTAAATTTAATACTAAAATTTAACATAAAACACAATATAATTAACAAGCTAAAATATCTTAGAGATATAATGAAAGTATTTTTTCGTGTCCACAGCAAACTGTACATGCAGGAGTGGTTGTTTACTAAAGTGGGGGCATGAGAGTAGTTGTTAAAAAAGTCTATAAACTCACATGGGAAGTTAGACTTTCAAATGAGCATAGTAGAGTATCCACATTGTCTGGTATCTTATTAAAATTGTCAATCTTCCAACTTTAACTTCAGGAAACTGATTAAAACATGGATACTTATGCATTTATGATGGTTATAGTGTCAATTTTAACAGGTAATTATGAACCATATTTTTACCTGATGTATACTCTTAAGATTTGTGATTTAGGTTGTTATTTTGTGAAGGTTAAATCATGTGAAGTCATGAACATTTGTATTTCAAATACGTTTTAAATATACATTTAGTTCTTGTGCATGTTAAAACATAATATCTTGTGCACATTAATACAAAATTTAGAGGCCAAAAATGTTTGTTCTCCTAGCATTTTCACTTGCCTTCTAATTTCAGATTATAACCAATTTTTGATTGTATCCATACTCCTATATTTCCCTTAAGTCTAAAGAGTTAGAACATTCAGAAAATAAATGGCTGATAGTTTTTTTCAGTTCATCACAAATTCTACCTAAGTGGGATTGTGATACCTTAATTTTACACAGGTCATTTTTACCAAATGTTCTTTTCAATATTCTATATTTACACCATCCAAAACAGCTTTTATAGATATGTTTCCAACGAAATTCATCTGGTTGTAAGTTTTATTCCATTAAGTTTTACTACACTTTGTTAGCAAAGGTTCATCTCTTATTTATTTCTTTGAGTTATTATTGTTTTTATATGAAATGGAATATGTGGGGTTTAATATATCAAAGTTAGCTTCCTTTATATTCACAGTCATGATTTCTTTAACAAGAAAACTTATTGTAAATTAATTCACGAAATTAACACTTAAACAACACATTTGTTTTATTCATTGACACAGAGCAGAATCAAAGAAGCAGAATCAAAGGCTTTCTCAAAATCAATCAACATTACCCTCTTTATTTACAACATTTGAGACCATGTTTTTACCTTTTAAAGTCCAATCTTGAAAGTAAATATTCTCTGTATTCATGACAGAGGTGATTTTTGTGGACTTTGAAATACCACATACACACTAGTGTACACCCACATGATGAAAATTGCCTCTTCCAAATACAAGAATGTAAATTTTTGGTGTTTGTCCTGGTGTTTTAAAACCACTCAAACCAGGGTAAAACACCACCTAATGAATAATGTCTAGTGAGAGTCCAATGCCCCACACCGTACCTGCAAGGAAAGCCTCAACTAGAATAGTTTGCAGTAAGAAACAGCACATCTGCTACTGTGGCCTAGCGGGTAACACACTTGTCTAGGAACTCAGAGGACGTGGGTTCAAACCCAGGTACAGGCAGATACATAGTGGCTCAGATGACCACTTAAAATGGCGGTCCTCTGTCACTGGGTGCTATCCCCAGTGGCAGGCTAAAGAACCTCAAGGATGTTGATAATTGGTCATCCTTGAGCCTCTATCTTCCAGTTAGGGGAATGTGAGTTACTTCTCAGTTGGGACTGTACCTGTGCAGTCGGATGGGTTAGATAGCGCTCTGAGTCCTGTAGTATATGGAGATATTGCGCTGAGTATAAAAATAAATACACAAATACACAAATTTTAGGTTATCTTTAAATTTAGTCAACACTTCACTGAACACGCATTCACTTGAAGTCTCTCCCCAAACTTCTTTATGCTTTTTGATGCTACCCAATATTCTGACCCAATCGCTCTATGGGACCCCATACAAGAGTAGACCCAGTGTCATCAAAGAAAAACCAAATCCTTGAAACCAAATCAGATTATTATTATATACATTGAAAAGTTTGCAAAATATGGTTTTTAAGTAATGAAGATAAGTATGTCCAGAGAAAATTATACACAAATTGGCCCTTTACCAAATCGGCTCCATCAAGTTGGCCCCCAGGATAACATACCCTAATCAATTTGGCTCTTAAGAAAATTACTGTATGCTCAAAGAGACTGTGTTAAACAAAGGACAAAACGCTATGTGCTAGTAAACAGAACCATGGCTTTAACCTGATATGTAATCTAATAAAACTTTTAAAGCTCTTAATCTCTATCAAATCAATTGCTCTTTTAATAATTCTAACAAACAAGTGATTAAAGGACAGAGAATAAAAGGTATTGATTATAGCATCCGAAACTTTTGATTTATGTTATTTGCAATTTTTTCTGAATGCCACTAAAGTAGTTATCAACCTTGACATAATTTGATGATCCAATTGCACTGTTAATTATTCTAACATAAACAAGTGTCTAAAGGACTTAAATAAAAAGGACTTGATTGTAACATATAAATATATTTGATCTGTGTTAATCACACTTCAAAAATCTCACGTTAGAAGTTTTCACCCTTGTGATGCCATATTAATATGATTATAAAGAATTATCCCCTATTATTTGTGATCATTAATAATGTGATGCATGCTTACCTGTAATGTTCATTAATTAAATTAATTAATGTCTGTCAGCCTGAGAGTCTGTCATTTGATGAAGATTGAGTGTTATAAAAGTATATGTATTCTTAATGTATTATATTTTATTTTTTCTCACCTGGGGACAAAATTTGCAAGGGCCGAGCATTTAGGGAGCCAATTTGCCGAGAGCGGAGTTTTTAGGGGACCGATTTGCCCAGCTTCCCTGAGGCTCAATAGTGGTTATAAAACTCAGAAGATCAATCCAAGGAGTTTTGATAGTTTTAAATCATCAACTAATCCAGGTTGTCTTTATAACCTTTACAAAAAAAGATTGATGTCCAGCATATTTAGAGCTCTTTTTTGTCAAGTGTTATTTATTACCTGTCTGCGTATTTTGTCAGGCTTATTTTACAATATAAATATAGAGGTCAGTTGAAAATCTAAATCAATACATTAAATTGTGAAATGTAAACCCTTCAAAAGTACTTTGGTGCAATCTCTTTCAAATGCAGACTACTTTGGTTTTGTCCTTGGTTATTTGTTAAGCCAGACATGATTGTTTTTGACACAATGACTCCAAATTCTATAGTTCACACAACATTTCAAGCTTATCTGTATTTATATCTTATTGGCAAGGAAAGGGAATGTTCAGAGAGGGAAGGAACATTAAAATGGAACATTTTATTAAAATAAATATGATTAATGCCTATTGGATGTATTGCCCCAATATTCCGCATACACCATTTCTCTCACATTTTTGTATGATTAGATTAGGGAGTGTTATATTTTAGGGAACACGATTCCAGTAGGAAGAATTGCATATCCCTTACAGAATGCACCTTCTCAGTGAAATGCTTTGAGATTGGGGTAATTCTGAATTCCACTGTTTTAACTAAAATAAACAGTTCTGAACATATTTTACACATAAGCACCAAAATTTGGTGCTGGTAATCCACCCTGCACCGGTGCAATTCAGCAGTGCATTTGCACATTGAAAATAGTACTTAAGGGGGTCAGGTTACATACACTCTCCAGCCTCTGATGAGATAGATCATTTTGTACTATAAAAATACAGTAATGAATAGTAATCACTGACAGTATAAGGCAAATAATACATCTGAGTTTCCAAACAGTGACCTTCAGCTGTGACTTATTTATATCTTATGGGGTTTACATGACAATGTAGATAAGGCAATGCACTATGCCCCCTGGTATGCAATAATACACATTTCTTTATTAATATACTTACAATGCAAAAGTAAGTATGTATATTTTGCATACTTTGGGACATAACATGAGTTACATGTTAACTGAACCTAGCAAAAAATAGTTTGGTTATTTTTGTGTGGGGTACAAATATTTTCATGAGAAAAGAAGAGCGATTTCTCCTATTGATATATTATTGATATATTATATAATTCAACTGTGCAACACACACATGAATATTATTTTTTGTTCATTCTCTTGGTCTAAGCTCTCTAGCTTGGATTGGAGAGCAGTCATCTATGATTCCCAGTCAGACATATTTTGTTTTACTAATTAGCAGTATTTAATGACGTTTTGTCCAACTTCTGAAGCTTCTGATTAATTGGATCTAGTTTAGTATCAACTTCAAGTATTCTTGCCAACTGGTCTATCATATTAATCCCCTCTGCTGCTCTTCAAGTGTTTTGCCTACCATTAAAAGTGTTTGTCAGCCAAGATAAAAACTTATTTTTAAAAGCCACATTTTAAAGGAAATTCAAAATACATGTTTTTTTCTTTATATTCAAATCAATACAATTATGATACACTTTAAAGTATACTGCCTTTACCATAAGAAATGTTCTTATCCTGTAAACACATAGTTTGGCCTTTATGTGCTGTGACTGATAGATATTTTGGTATTCACAGGTCTCCTTTACAAGTGTTAATTCCAGGATATTATCCAGTCTGTATAAGTTACATCCTACTGTATTTTGAGCAATATGAATGTATGTAACTCTTGGTATAAGAGCACATGATTCCATATTATCCATAACTGGTAAAATTAGAAAATTTCCCTCCTTTTTCTCGTGAAACAGTATCCTGTCTCTTAGGGGACTAATTCATGAAAAATGTCAGTAAGCCATTTTGTGTCCAATGTATCATTCTAAAACATGAATTTTGACTTATTGCACTGAATGGATACTCTCAAAATACTATCAAAATCAAAGGATGGAAAAATTATAACCTGAACATACATCCTGACAGTGATATTTGTTCCAAAAATAAAGATGAGTATAAAACACGTATAAATATGAATATAACATATATCTTTAAAAGAAATTATTTCTGTTATGGTGACCTTTTTAAACAGAAAAAATGATAACATTCACCAATGAATTTGATCCAGTGCTTATGAGTCAGTTGCCATATGATGTGTGAATAATTTTAATGTTCTGGGTATAACATAATCATATTTGTAAATATTCATTTGAATGATTGCATAATAAGGACTACAAATTTTCAAAATAAAGAAAGATTGAATTGCTGTGTTACCATAACAAATAACATAAACATATGGCATGACATCTGTTGGTTTCAATCATACTAATTATTACATCTATTTAAATCATATTTACTTCAAATACACAGAAATATGCACTATGCTTAAAATTTCTGCAGAATCATTGGAAAAGTTAGTATGAAATGTTATCCCATTTCCATAACTTTAAGTTTAAAACTTGTCCCTGTTGGGACAGCTTGCAAATAAAATGCTTACTGATACTTACTTCTTTCAGCACACAGTGTTAATTTACCAAGATTAAAGAGGCTTTCATGAAGCCAGTTAGCTTGACAAGTTATCTCAAGAAGCTATCTTGAGATAAAATTATGTCGCAAAACAATTTCAACAGATGTTTCTGATGATATCACAATTTACAGCTGTAATTAAAACACTTAAGTTATTTTTAGTGCCATGGAAGTGTCAAATTGTATACACGTATTTAGTACTATCCAAAACAGTAGTAAAAATTTCTTACTATTTCACACAATCTTTGTACACAGATTGAAATAAGATTTTGTATATTTTTCTCTGTAGTTTTAAGTGTATTCCTGCTCAATGTGAATAATCGTTGCTAAAATATGGAATGTTTTATGTACCCATAATATCTCATTTTTGCAATTTTAAGTCCCTTATTTTATCACTACCTCAACTCTGAAAAATACCAACCAGGCCTGATATGATCTAACCTGTGTGTCAAAAATGATAATATTACAAATTACAATCTAAAGTGGAAACATAGAATTAGTGAAACTGCAGCTGGACAAGAGTCTTAGGTAGTATGCATCCCTAACCACACAGATGCTGCTCATTTAGGTGCTTATAAGGTGTGTTATAGATCTTTTTTAAGTCTCTGAAACATACCACTAAGGTGACTCAAGAAAAAATAACTCAAGATCCAAAAGAAAACATTCTACATTACTTGGTAGTACTGGTGCTATCAATTGCCACTGAGTAATCCATAGATTTAATCAATCTGAAGCACTTAATCTATGGACTAGAGGATTCTATGGTGGATACAGGAAATCATTCTTTGCAATTCATGCAGCAAATGCACACATATTAGAGGTAAAATAAAAGTGAAGGAATTATGTTCAATATACAGGTGGTACCACAAATGACAAATGTCAAAGGGTGTGTAAGTTAATTCTACAATTATAGGGAGCCAGGCGCTTCAGTGCTATAACTGCAGTTACTTCGGAGTCTCTACAGAAAATGTATTGATTGACTCTGTTCTGGGCCAAATCAACAGTTTGAGTAACCAGGCTTGTCAACTAGAAACTGGTGCAGATAGGAAAAATGTGGCAATGAGGTTAGTTACATTGTGCATCCATAGGGGGTGGAGATGTGCCATAATACTTTTCTTGCATTTACCATAACTTTTTTATTCGTGGCCCAATTTTGACAATTGTTTACCATTGTTTTTAGTTAAGCTTATACCATGAAATATAAAATGTCTGCTGGAACATAATTATGTTCTATCCAGTAAAAATCGATCATTTCTCAGAAATAAACCAAAGCTAGAATTCTGAACTGTAGTTAAGCCATATATGTAGCCTGCAATAAAAGTCTCTCTGTGTCATTAAAGACTGATATTTTTTACCTTATCTGCATTCCTCAACCAACCTGTATGTAGTAGCTTAGGCTGAAAATGAATGGAAGTATAACTTTCATTATGGATCCTAACATTTGGCAAATATTTTCATTTATTTCGTATTATCCTAAAAAATTTATAGTTAATGCAACCTAGTTGGTTTCTGATATTCAAGACCATGGTCCGCTTTTACTTTTATGCATCAACAACTTGTCTCAAAAACTAAATTAAAATACATTTTTACCTTCACTTATACATTCAGCTGATATTCTGATTTGAGGTTTCCAAGAAGAAAAAGGTGAAATACCAAGGCATTTTTCTGCAAGCACAGTCTCCATTTCAATGAAAATTAAAATAAAACATGGCAACAACACATTGCTTCACACCTTGGGTATTTACAGATGTTACAGGCAACTAAAATGCACCAAATATTTGTTAAAGTGAAAAGATAATTTGAATAGCACCACTCTTAATAAATGGGTATTTGTCCTTCATCCGAACAGGTTGATTGGAATGTTTACTTATATTGTTTAACTTATTAAGTATGTGTTCATTTTGGTGTTTTTGTTACCAGTTTCTGTAAGTGAAACCTAAGTACAATGCAGATCAATTCACATTTCTGTTGGTGTCTTATATATTTACAGCCAATGTCCCGCACCAGTTGCTGGAAAGATTGCAAAGTGTGCAGAAATCAAGGGAACTATTGAAACCTCTATTTCTCTACTTGTCACATGTAAGTACACACAGTTACCTTGTAATTCAATGATGCTCACAATACCCTGAAAGACATGAAGGTTTTTGGAACCAATATTACAAAACTGGACCACTGTTACAACACACAATATGTACAGACTTGTCCCCCCTTATTTGAACACAAAATTAGCTCATCCCATGTTGTATTGTACAAATAAATTTATATTTCATAAGGTTAAAGAATGTGTACTATTATGGCTTATTCAGTGCATGTTTAGTCATAGGATAAAACCTTTTACAGCTTACATTTAATGTTAAACCCTTGCCATCTTATTATGAAATAAGCTTGAACAGGACCAGATATGACAAAACATCAAATAAAATATTATTACTGTTTATTAATGCAATACATTTATAAAATTGCCATAGTAAAAATATAGTTTTTGTAGTTATTTCACTAATCATAAAGTAGACAACTATTTTTTATTGTTCACACACTTTTATTAAATTTCAGATTTTTAAAAAAAATTGATACATGAAGGTATCCAGTTTGCATAGTGAAGTAGCTGAGTTTGTCAATCTTTGTTTCCAAAACCATCAGTACACTTGCAAGAAAGTGACAAAAGTTTCCAGTTTTGAAAAAATGCACAAAGCACATGACTTAAATCCGAACATATAGTAAATAAACACATACAGTCTAACCTCATTAAGTAGACTTCTGTAGTGTGGAATTCCCTTTCAAGTAGAAATTTGTATGAAATCCTATGAGGGTATTTACCATTGTTATTGACCATTCTTGGTTTCAGTTAGTTGTTTGGAGTTTAACAAAGTTCACAATTAATGTTTTACATCCCGTTTAACATCCAGGGTCAAAATTTGTGGAGTGTGACATAGTGGTTTAATACATTGTGCAGGTCACTTTAAATTTCCATCTATGATTCATGCTAAGGTACTTTTCTGGTTCTCTCTGATACAACTTGACTTGAAGTGTTTAACAGTAGACACATTTTGTGGGGTGATTGTGTAATAAACAGACTTCAGTGAAAGTAAAACCAGGTACTGTAAAAATGTCAAATGTTCTTTTCATTGTCCAGGCTATTTAATTCAGCCCATTTTTGGGTACACTTGAATTAGGTTCATCACTAAAAAGACAAATAAAAACACAATTAAAAGATAAAGTTAAAACTTTATTCCATTAGAATTTTGGGAGGATATTATTAATAGAAGTGGTGTAGTCATTAATAGACGGGGTGTAGTCAAAGTCTTTCTTTTTTGTGTATACTTATCTATCCCACTTATTGCATTCATTATTTTAATTACACATGCATCACAAAACTGCTATGCAATTTAATTTATAAAATTTCAATAAGTAAGTACACTTCAAAATTGGTACATAAATCTAACTATAAATCTAAGATACTATTCATAAGTATAAGACTTGTGAAGTAACAAGACAGATGGTATGTTGTTCATATATGAGCTGTTTGATAAACATAACTAAATTCTACAGAACGAGTTTATAGATCAAAGAACGTAGGGAATGCATCTCTTGATATTTAATTAAAAAGTTAACATCACTATTAAATATGTATGTTCAAATTAGTATTGTTTTAATTATTTACAAGTGAGAAAGAAATTAAAGCTGAAAATATTAACTTTAATGACAATATTTGAAAAACTACAAGTTACTTCTTAATCTCACTGATGATATTGAACAAAAACTAAATTTTAATGAAATATCGTATCCATTTGTAGAATTACATGTTGGTAAGATTGTACTACAATTGTCATTCCTGGTAATAATTGTGTAATCTCCATTTCATTGTGATCCGAGATTTGGGACAAATTTTAGATTTTTTTCAGTGAATACTTGTTTCTACTTTTGTACAGCTGTAGATGTGCAGCTTGAAACTGTAACTAGGAAGTGCATTGAAGTCGATGAAGATGACAGCGACTATTCCAATGGTTGCCATAACAACCTGCCTGACAATGCAGAAAATTTGTTCAAGAGTTTAATCTCTCTGGTCAGTCTGGGAGCCATTGACTTCTCAGGAAGTGTCTGTTATTCCACAGATGACATCAGTCCCACAACACTTAGTGCCAGTAATTCCATTTCTGGAAGTCACTTAATGTCGCACCAGCAATGCTTGTAGTTGCAGCTATCACAAAATTTGGACTGGTGTAAATTGTGAAAAAAGGCTGTGTGGAATAAGGAATGGGAAAGTGACCTCAGCCAGCATTTAAATTAAAAAAACCAACTTAACTTTGTGAATACTGATTTAAGCTAGTGTTCTCAATATACAAATTTTCATGGGACCAAGTGAGTAGTGATTTTAATGGGCGAGTCCCGGGTGCTCTCGCCAATGAGTGATAATAGATAATGCTACAAGAAAAAAAAACACATTTCCAAACTAAAAAGTCACACAAATCATGGGATCCGGCCATTTGCTTTATTTCTTATCTGACACCTTTTCAATTTAACAAATTACACTGTAATCCTGTAAATTGGGATAATATTGTCTTTCCTCTTCTGCAGGTGCTTTCAGAACACTAGGACATGGAAGAAATGTTACATAAAAAAGCTCAAATCACGATTATTTCTGCATTGTCCATAACCTATCAGGAAAGCATTAAACTTTCGTTCGAATGAAGTTTCGGAATTGCAACTTTATTTTTTCAATTCTGTAAGTCAATTTTATTGATGCAAGGCTGTTAAATATTGTGTAAAAAATTGTACTTTTATTTTTTTATTCTAGGTGTACGTGTCAGTGTATAGCCAGTATACAGCATTTTTTGTTGTTGGAATTAGATAATTGATTTAATACACTGACGATTTTCAAAGGGTTCCTGCATTTGACAGTGCATAAACAACCAAAAAAGAGACAAATATAATACTTTTAAATGGTGTATAAAGCTGAGAAAACAATATTATTGCACATTTTAAATAGCATCATTTTGAGGTGAGTTTAAAGTACTTCCAAACTTTGGCTATATTTGACAAAAATTTGCATTGCGAGTAACGACTAATGCTTACATCGGGTTATTTGGGTATGTGATTTCGAATTTAGGTAGTCATTCAATGATCGGGTACCCAGATATTCGGATACCCGTTGAAATCAGTAATTTAAGCCAAAGATGAGCTACACTCATTTCTCTTAACTTTAATCCTTCTTTGTGAATACTACCACAGGACAGCTGAAATTTATTACCCATAAAGTTATCTATTTTTTAATGCCAGCAGACAGTCACTGACATATCTTTTTTGGTCTTGCAGCATGTGCAAAATTAACTTCTCTATCAAAACTATTTCACCGATTTTTATCTGACAGCCTATCAAAGCAGTCCTAAATTTATTGGCCTCGGGATCTATCGGCTTATCTGTTTAGCTACAGGGCATCAAAGTGAGATACACCTCATGTTTGCGTGAAAATTTCATCACATTTTGACCATTGTTTTTCCTTTCTTGAGTGGGGATTTCTACAAATTATTGTACAGAACACTGGCACTAACTGATATTAAATTGTGGATGATTCACATTTAAAAAAAGCTGGTTGTTTTACATTCCTTATCCAGTGTAAATGTTATTTAATATTTTTTTGATCTATTTAACTAAAACAAAATTTTACAATTTTTTTAATAATGGTTACTTTCTACTGAAGACATGAAAATTTAAAATTCTACTTAGAATAGATTTTAAATATCCAAGTTGATTATATCAAATTGCTTAAAATTTTGGCTCTGGGAATGTATAGTAAGTGGGCTGTATACTTGGCCCATATCCTAGGGCCCGATTGATGTATATTGCTCAATTTGCCATGAGTACAGACAACAGCATGACATCTGAGTACTTTTTATCACAATTAAAGAGAAAAACAGCATAACATCTGTGTCCATTGTATTCTGAGTCAAGACAAAAACATAACAGTGGATTGTGTTGATATAAAATTTGTTTTTCTTTTGAGTGATATAATTTGAAAATATACTTCACAAGGGTCATTTATTTTTATTATACAACACTTACCCTTTTTAGATAAACAAAACTATTCAAGATTTGGCAAAAGAATGAAAAAATTGTCTAAAAGTAAAATAACACATTTATATGTAATAAAGTTTAAAGGATATTGATGAAAACTTATCACATATTTATGCAAAATCAGATAACTTATCATTAGTAAGGGGCACAGGGAGTAACAAAAGTATTATTTGTGTGTATATTCTGGTATTTGGGATATGAATGTTTGAATATTCAACAGTCCATCCCTTTCAACCTTTTTGTATTTAAGGTTCTAAATTTGAATCAACCTCCTTATTTGTTTACATTTTTAAATTGCAGTAAAATGGATTTGTGGCAACAGCTTTTTTTCTAGTGTTTATACTCTCAAACCAGTTGTAACCCAAAGTTTTGTCAAGGCAGTACCGTAAGTACGGAAGAGTAGAAGGGCCAACATGACAAATTTTTTTATCTCGATTTATCGACTTAGTAACTCGAAAAATTGACTTAGCTAACTCGATTTATTGAGATACTAACTCAATAAATCGAGGTAGCTAAGTCGATTTATCGAGATATTAACTCAATAAATTAACTTAGTTATCTCAGACTTAGCTATCTCAATTTAACGACTTACCAACTTGATAAATCGACTTAGGTATCTCAATTTATTGAGATACTAACTTGAAAATCGACTTAGCTATCTCGATTTATTGACTTACTAACTTGATAAATCGACTTAGGTAACGCAATTTATTGAGATACTAACTTGATAAATCAACTTAGCTATCTCAATTTATGGACTTACTAGCTCGATAAATCGACTGTAAAAGGAGGTACAGGGCATTAAAAGTATGAAGGACCACATTAGACCTTGAAAAGTAGGGTCCAAGGTCAAACATGATTCCACTAAAAACTCATACAATATAGTTTGATATAAGCTGTTTTCGCATCATAAACCTCTAATTCCAATTTTAAGTTACCATAGGCATTATAAGTATTATTAGTATCAAGGACCATAATAGGGTTTGAAGGAGGGGATGAAGGTCAAATTTGAACCCAGCAAAAGATGTAGGCCACATGATTACCAATAAATTTTCAGATCCCAAAGGAGATACAGGGCATCACAAGAACGCATAAACAGGGAGCTGGACAAATTGGCCCTTTGCCAAATCAGCTCTCAGCAATGTGGCTGAATTAAAACTTGGCACCTGCGACCTCTCCCCAAAGTAAATAGGAAAAAGTGATGCAATAAGAATACTTTTACAGCGCTTAATCTTCATCAGATGACAGACTCTAGGGCTAGGATTTATTTATGAAAAGTACTTTGGGTAAGCCTGTAGCAGGTTGGCATCTCTTAATTGTAACCTTGTTCCCCTGATTTGTAAATAATAGTGAATGATTTTTATGATCATGTTTTGTTTGTTTCAAAAGTGTGACAAAGTGTGACTGAGACATATCAAAGATATTTGGATTTTGTTATGAATTCTTTTAACCCAAGTCATTAAGACAACTGTTTTGACACGTATTCATATTAGTTTACTTCTTAGGCGATAATTAGCGACAGGGTAGATTACATTTAAAAAGGCAATTGCTTTGTTGGCGATTAGGCACTATAAAGGTTTTACTAGATTACATTTTAGTTCAAAGTCATGGCTTCTGTTCTGATCGACTTAGTAACTCAATAAATCGAGATACTTAAGTTAATTTATCGAGTTAGTAAGTCAATAAATTGAGATAGCTAAGTCGATTTATCGAGATACTAACTCGATAAATCAAGATAGCTAAGTCGATTTATCAAGTTAGTATCTCAACAAATCGAGATAGGTTAGTTGATTTATCAAGTTAGTAAGTCGATAAATGGAGATAGCTAAGTTGATTTATCGTGCCTTCCCATCAGCATAACTATCTCTCCATTATGATTTTTTTTGGTGTTAACTTACTTCTGGCCATTGCAGTATAACTTATTAGAAATCAGGGGCAGGTTTCACAAAGGGTCTCAGACTTAGCCTGAACATAGACTTAATCAGGGATTTAAATCTGAGCCTTTTGTCTTTGCTAAATCCTAGACTTAAAAGGATTTCACAAAGGGTGACTTAGCTAAGTCCAAGTGTGTCCAATAACCACAGTTGTTTTCCATGTCATGTGACCCTTTATATCTAGTCCAAATATTTTAGTGGTGACATACATCCTTTGTTTAACTCATTTTATCTTTGACAAAAATGCTGTTTTTCAATGAAAAGACTTGTAACCACATAAATATGTCCAAAGACTAATTTAGAGAAGTGTTATATACATTTATTCTTAAGTTTCAAGGATTTTAAATTTTGAAGTGAGAAAAATAAAAAAGTCTTTGTTTAGAAAAGTAAAGCCCACTCCCAGGTAGACTTAGCCAAAGCCTAGACTCAGTGGCTTTGTGAAACCCTCTTAGTCTAAGACCACAGACTTACCTCATTTTCAGACAAAACTCTTAACTTTAACTCTAAGTCCAGGCTAAGTCCTTTTGTGAAACCGACCCCAGTTCTTTACAGGATGATGCATCAATGTGGCATCATGTAAATTACTGGAATAAAACCAAATCAGAATGTGTCAGAACTAAGAGGAGTGAAAATAATTATATGCTGGTGTTACATGTGCCTTGGTGAAAACACAACTTCATAGAAATATACCTCCTTCATAAAATACTGCCCATTAAAATATCACCATTCCCAACTGTAAAACAAAATCAATATTTGCACCCACTTCAGTAGGCTCTATTTAACAAGAACCTTCAATATGTAAACAGATTGAATTTCACTGATCTGCTTATAAAGATTTTCCATTCACTTACTATGGATTATTTGTGTTACAAGTTCATCAAGAGCCTATTTTTTGCTTATATTTCATTAGTTATGGTACAAATGTGTTATATACCCTTAGGCATGTATCTTTCTAGAGCCTCTGATCCTTTTTATTGCATTAAAGTTAATGGCAGAAATCTTAAGTGTAAAAAAAGATCTGTCTGTAGTGCCTCCTGAACTCTACAATTTGAGGTAATGGCATTGATAAGTTGGGCTGGAGAGACCCTACCCCCAGGGTCGGGAAGAAAAGTCGCTAACTTTTCAATGAATCTTTTACAAGATGAATATCCTTGCTGACCTTTCGGGACTCCTCAATTTTGCTCCCCAACCTCCATACAATTCCCCCGAAAAGGAGGTTCCGACCTCAAAATCTTGAAGATCGGAACCAAAGGCAGGAGTATGGAGCCACCACTTTATGTTAGTTGAGCTTCGTGGGTGATCTATTTCATTTGTATTTGCCATTCCAGAACTTTTTCTATTGTACATTATAATGAATTCTTTTAATTGCAATCTGTCGTTGATTCTCTAACCCACAAAAAGAAGCAGCCAAGTAACTAACCTATTAGCCACATGATAAATGAAGGTGTAAGGATACTGCTTTTATATGAACAATTTATATTGTGTTAAAAAGTTACATTAGACTCATAATAAAATAGGTCAATGAAATATAAATTTGTAATGTTTCACGCTTAACATCTTGCTTACAAGTGTGTAGTTTTGTGTAAAATTATTGTAAATATGTTTTTGCTCCAGAAGTCAACCAGTGAAAAACCATAACTGGTGTCACAAATTACACTTTTCAGTACAAATTACTCAACGTAGATTGTCCTTAAAAGTTGAAAAAAGACACAAGCACAAACATCGAGGTGTTTCAATTTGTATTCTTCCAAAAATATTACAACAACACACATAAAAGAATAATTTCCCCAATGAAATTCATTAATTTTTCTTTTCAAAGTCACTGAAGCATTTCATCTTAATTGCAAGAATAACCTGTATCTTTCTGTTTTTTTTTGTCTTAATCTACAACTCCTGCACAACATTCCCAGTGTTTTAAATGATGTGTCTGTGTCAGTCCGTGTTGTGTGATTTTTGAACCAGTCTTCTTTTAGAAAATATAAATACAAAAACATGTTGATAAAGTGTGATTAACTGCAAGTTCTTTAAATATTCATTGGTCTCCAAAATACTCGTCAAACTGGTGGGATAAATAAAGAAATTTATAGCATGAGAAACATGCATCATCTGGATTTTCATGCAAATATTTACTAGCAGATGACTAAATATGAAATATAAAATAGAAAAGGTGATAAACTCAGCACTGGGTGTCTGTTCCCAAGCATTATTGAAAGGCGTAATAAAACAAAATAGTGGTTAATCATTAAAAATAAATTTTCTGACTTATTACTCTATATTATCCAGGTTTGGCTATGTAGCACTCGTTGTATACTATCATCTTTATTTGTGACATTCTTTTATATGTGTTATCATGGAATATTCCTATGATCTATCAACTTTACTGCAGCATATCACATATGTTGTCCCAGAAAACATTAAAAAATGTTTTAAAATGGTTTAAATGTTTACCAAGCGTTTTTAAGGCCTATTTAAATTTTAACCCCATCTTTTGGGTTAATAAACGTTCCCAGGAAAATATTTATACTGTAACGTTTAAAAAGCATTCTCGTTTCAAAGTTTTTTTGCTGAAAACATTTATAAAACGTTTATAAAATAAAAGAAACTAGGTTTGACTGGAAACGTTTTTTAAACTTTTACAAAATAGCTAACAAAATCAAGGTTATGCTGGAAATGTTTTTCAAACATTCTTCATTAAATGTTTGATAAACAGTAATTTAAAACCTTTAAACAACATTTATTGACAATGGGTGTAATTTTTTAAGCAACTATCTTACAGTTTTAGACATACAAATAAAATTTTCATTTGTAACGAACTTAAAAAGATATTGAATTTGACCTCTGACCCCATTATTATTGAGACATTATTGTGTTCATTTGTAACGTTTTTCTAACATTTGTCATTTAACGTTTATTAAACGGTATACATAAAACGTTTTTTGAAAACATTCTATAATAAATGGTTTTATACCCATCATATTTTAACCTTTGCTAAACATTTCCTTTCAAACATTTGCAAACCTCAAAAAATGTTTACTGGGTTCAAATAGAATGGAACCTTATTAAGGCAAATCTTGACAGTCGCGAAAAGATCAACCACTTGAGTAGGGCCCAAATTCAGTAGTATCCTTATTCTTAGATTTAGTATTATTCTTTGAATTTTCTAAGAAAGCAATACTTTTCTAGACAAATTCTTTAATGTAAGAAGTCGTAAAAAACATTATAAGAATAGTTAGAATTCTAAAAAATGATGACAAATTGGATATAATAGCTGTGTATGAAACCGACAACCTTAGTACTTTAAGTGTTGACAAGCATGGAAGTATTGGTTATGGTAAAGCTTATGTGCAAAATATTTTTCTTATGGTAATCTTACAAGAAATCATATTCTGGGAAATATGTTTTTTAAATTTTATTATTTCCAAGATAATTCAAAGAATGGTATTTGAAGAATTGCTAAATCTATCAAGTCTGAAGCAATATAGCAGTAAAATCAAATTTTTCACAAAGTTTGTTAGTTATTGACTTTCCATTCATACAAATGGATAGTACCGATAGAGTACCATTTAAGCAGTTAATACCCCGGACCCACTGCATATGCCTGCATTGTGTCATTCTCAACAGATAAATCCAGGATTTTGGTGTCTCTTCCCTACACACAGTATCCTAAGAATACGAAGCTTAGTGAAAATGGGTGGTGGAATTACAGATATGTAGGTAAATTTAAATGGAAATGCCTTAATATTTACTTCCGTTCATCTAAACATGGTTTACATGGTTTACACTTAGATGTGTTCATATTTGGCCGCAAAATAAAGTTTTAGTTTGCCACTATGTTTATGCTTGTCAGTCTCTTGCACAATTGTATTAACTTACACTAACGTTGACTTGTCTCGAGTCTGATTAGGTTGTGGATGTCATGTAACATATTTCTCCTTTCTTGTTTTTTTTTTTTTTTGCAATTATCATTACAATATGGGTACACTGACTCTATATTTGGTCCTTTTTTGTCATTTATATGTGGTTATCTGAATCTGGCTAAACCCTTTTAAATATGAGTTGTACCACTTCTCCATCAATATTATCTGGCCAAGGGTGTATAGTGTAACACGATATGGCCATACGTGAATGGTATCAAGAAATTATATTATTATATTTATGATTTTTATTCATTATTCCCAAGATATACAGTATCAGTCATATAAAAGTTGTATCAGAGCTTCGGGCTTGTCACAGATATGAACCATCCCATAGACTCTTTGCCCTTTTTTTTAGAAGTTTAGTTCCCACTGCGTCTGACAAGTCAGATGAAGAAACTGAAAAAAAATGCCAAGAAATAATAATTCAAACTTCCACAAATACCAACAGGTTTAACAATGAATAGTTGTCACAAATAGTGGGATATAATTTAAAAATAAAATATTGCAATATAACTTTAGATGTTTTAGTACTACTTAGTGAAATCATTTGGAAGGTGAGAAATAAGTCAGTGTAACTTTTTTCAGAGATTTAATGTTTTGATATATTTGAAATTGTTGACTACTGTATACGTGACACTACTGACTCCATAACTTTTCAGAACTTACTGTTAATCTCCAAATCTACATCAGAGGCGTAAATATTTACATGTCTTCTGGCAAAAACTTGAAAATGTTGTCGGAAAAAATAAGATTTGTATACACTTTAGACACAGATTTAACATTAATACAAACGAAGCATTCTGGGCAAGGTTTTGGAAATTCGGTGGTGAAGTGGTCATGTAGTGAATTGGTTACATATATGTCATCTCGAAATATATGTTGTCTCACCAACTACTCATATTTCAGGATTTTCAATATTTTTTTCAGTAAAGATTACACAGAAGACTCTGTATAGTTATGAACTATGAGCAGGAATATGGACATAAATAGAGCAAGCTTAAGTGCATAAATTTCAGAAAATGTATCATTTGTGAAGATGTAATAGGAATAACTTGTAACTAGAACCAATTCCTTTGGATATTGGAGGTTCTAGTTATACAGATTCAACTGTATTCCATTGCAATATCCAAAATTTGATAGAAGCTTCTGTATAGCTAGAAACCATATGAATGGAATTTTGGACACAAGTAGAGTAAGTTTTAAGGATACAAATGTAAGAAAATGTACCATTTTTGAAGGTGTGGGTAGAAATATCTCATAACTAAAACCATGATCTTTGGATATTCTAGTTATGCAAATTTGACTGTATCCTAAATTTTATTTACTTGACATTTTTTACTTGACGTCAATGTGTTTCATGCCAAGAAGAATGCTTAATGTATCATAAACATCCTTTTTGTTATTACATCGTGCAATAAGAGTTGTATTTCTATATAAACACATATTCTAGCATAAAGCACACTTTGTATGGAAATTCAAGTAACATATCTTAGAAAATAAAATAATGCATGATTATATGTTGTTTTCATGTCTGCTGACATGCTTGTTATAAAGACACTTTCCCCCAAGGTCAAGCTAGTGTCTAATCTTTGTAATTGGAGTTTTCACTAGGGGAGATCACAATTGCCATTTCCACAAGAGGAATTTCATAAAAACAGTAAGGCCACATACAAGAAGAATCAAGCAATGGTTTCATTAACATTTTCAGACTTTTCCTTGTATTTTTTTATATTTATGGGATTTTAGTTATTTCACCCTCTTTTGTGTTGGAGAGTGCCTTGTGTCTTTAGTTTATTTGGAATCCCACAAGAAAAAAAGGTCAAAATTAATAAAGACTTAAACTGCTTTAATATTTTTAATAACACAATGCATACTGTGCTTGACATGTTTAACTTAGCTCAACTGTTAACTTTATGTAACTGGTTAAAAACATTATTCATAACTTCAATTTTCACATTTCAATATCCCAGTGAATTTTGTATCATCCAAATCAAATATGATAGCTCCCTGCAGATAAATCCAACAACTTCTTCTTGGACAAAACTTTTGAAATTCAGGCCAAACTCGCTATTATTCTAGGCTTTAACAGTACAAGAGACATTTTTTTCCTTTCTGAAGTAAACACAGGAACTTTCGCTTTTCAATTTTTCTCCAATGCCTCTAATGCAAGATGCAGTCTACATCCAGTGCCAACTTGCTTTTCCAAGCCAAACATTTACCTCTTTTTACCTCATTTTGTGACTAAACTTGTCAACAAATCATTTGAGGCTGGTGTCTTTCCCACTAGCTGGAAGCAGACAAACATCTCACCTGTACTGAAGAAGGAAGGCCTTTCTCCGGAGGTGTTTAAAAACTACAGACCAGTGTCAAACTTGACTTTTATATCTCAGCTGGTACAGCAGGTGGTGTCAGGTCGCATGGAAACCCATCTGGATACACATCACTTGTAAGATCTAAAACAGTTTGCAAAGTGTTCATTCCACAATACTGAAAATGCTCTACTGAGAGTCAACAATGATGTACTCCATGCAGTTGACAAGAATGTATGTGATAAATGCATGTATAAGAGATTTTGTTGCCATCTGTGGTCAAATATTTACGAGCCCTGTAAATCGACTGAAGATGAAAGGTGGCAGACTGACATTTTCTTATTATGAAGTCATTCATATTCAATCTGCTGTCAAAGATACAAAAAGTCTTACATATAACCACACAGTTATACCTGTTGAAATGTACATACATAGTCCTTTTGTTTTTTGTGTTATGTGTAATAAATAGTTATGATATGAATTTTATTGAAAAAAACTTCTATTTTAATGCATAATGCTGTTTGCCAAGCAATTATGATTAGTACGCGAATTATGGTCACCCCACATGTTTTCTAAGTTTATTTCTAACTGTAAAGCTCCAAAGTTTAATGTCCGTGCCAAATTTTATTTCAGTATGTCTATATTGATTTGTCACTGTAAAACAGCAGCTACATTTTGAAACTTAAAATATTGGAATTAGAAAAATTGGCGTGTCCATAATTTTTGCAATGACCATAATATTAGACCTATTCAACAAACAAATGCACTTTCAGTCACGTGGCCTACAGTTGGCCAACAAAAGATATGCTGTGTGGTGCCTTTAGTTTTCCAGTGTACTGCTTTTAACTGTTTTAATACTGGTACTATTAAAGGCACATCCTTTCATTATTTTCCAAAAGATGATGAAACAGTAAAAGTATGTACATTTTTTTTATTTACATACTTTTTAACACAAAATATGTAAAACTTAAATAAATATAAAGAGTCAAACTATTACACATGGTGGGATATTTTGTGGGAGGAAAAAAGCCTCACAAAGGGGTGGTATCCAAAATATTTTTATGTAATTACTACTGTAGGTTACAACTTTAATGTCACTTTTTCTTAGTTTAGTCATTTATAGCATATATATTTAATTTTATATATTTTATTTTATTAATGAGAGCACAATACTCTTGCTGATATTCTAATATCCCATAAGAATACTTTTCCTTGCTACTGATATGAGCATGAACAACATATACATTCCTTAATGTTTATCTAATTACATTCTCTTTTTCTGATATTTAGATTAATATTTACTATTACATTATCATAGGGGGCTTGCCTTCAACCTCTGAGGTCTCCAGTTCGAATCTCAGTCTGGGCACTTTGTGTTTGAAAGTATCTACTTACATTTCCCATTTTCTGATATTTAGATTAATATTTACTATTACATTATCATGGGGGGCTTGCCTTCAACCTCAGAGGTCTCTGGTTTGAATCTCAGCCTGGGCACTTCGTGTTGGAAAGTTAGTAGTTACTTGCTGATGCCGGGTGGTTTACAGTGCAGAATCTTGACCAACTAGTATGCACTAGTTACTCCCCCCATAAACTACCCGTCACAATATGACCCTGGCTGTTGGAATACAATGTAAAATAAAAAAAATAGATAAAAAATAACGAAGTGGCTAACATGGGAAAATTATCAAACTCTTCTGCAATTACTTTAACTTTACCCCACTTCTTTTAATTTGTGTCTTTATAAATGAACTTCATCACTATGTACTCACTTGTAAAATAAGATGGGACCCAATGGATAGCTAGCATTTCTAATGAACGGGGACCCAATCTATAGACTCTTGCAAAAAGTAAATATTACATTATTTTGAAGAATAAAATTATCTGTAAAATTATTTTATTTTTGTTTATGTTACACTGCTTTGGGGGCCTATGCTGTGTCTGTCTATTGCACTGGCTTCTGTCAGCTAAGAATTTTAAACCATAATTGAAATAAAATTCTGTTAGTTTGAGAAGAGTACCTTGCCAGTGAGCCTAATTAAAACTAATCCTTCAATGTTTATACCGACATTGGTGCAAACAACAAAATCATACCAATCTAATCCACTCATTGCTAATTGTCCTTGTACTTGAGCAAAATATTTGTTATATTTGTTGCAACAAGATATTCCTTGATTTCTATGAGGGAATCACAGTTGCGCTTTTTACTGGCACCTGTTTTTGTGTACAATCGACTAGGGGTGTGACGAGTACAAATAATTCGGGTCAATTGCTCACAGATAAAAACTCGACTCGACATCGAGCCCTCACAACATTTAGTATCCACCATAACAGGAAATGACATCCAATATGACGGCTCCCATAAACAAAAAAAATATAAAGATAAAAGCTTTGAATCACTTGAATTAGCTATTGTCAGCACATGATATCAATAATATTATGTTATAAATGGTAGATTATGCGATTTAATGAAAGTAAGGTATGTTATTTATGTGGCTTCCTTATTTAGCTTAGCCAATGGTTACATATACAATGCTACATTTTTATCATTGCTTAATATTCTTTAATCTATTTTTGAGATAATCCCTACAACTGACAAAGAGATCTGTGTACTTGTACATGCATACAAAAAAAAAACAGTTCAGGGTGTCACTATTTATATCACCATGTTCAGGGTGTCACTATTTATTTTTCTTCAACATTTTTATGATCATTTTATGCCAGGCTGAAAGCAAGGGTTGGTTGACTTATCTTAAAAAGAATAAAACAATTTTAGGCTGAAAAAAACTGGTTTTCTTAGTTATTGTATGTTTTTTGCATGTCTGTAAAAACCAACCATTTGGGGACCTCTACAAAAATGCTCATTATTCCCGAAAAATCTATATATATTGTTTATGAAATCATGTCAGTATAATTCTACTTTTCTGTTTTAATTTTTAAAATCTAAAACATTAAATATACAATTCAACTTGTGATAGTTTTATAATATAATTTTTTCTGAATTTATAAGTACTCGAAAAAAATATCATGATTTAGTGTTCACCCGTTTTGCAGCAGTTACCCAAAAATTGGCGGTAACCAATAAATAATAATTTCCCTGGGCTACACCTAAGCTATATGCAGTGAATCCCCAAAGATATCAGCTGTGACATTAGTTACCTGGCTGTGAAATTTGTTTGCTGTGATACAGATGGGCTGCATATATCAAAGCCATCCCCATATCAGTAGACTTGCTCCAAGTCTTTGTATTTGTATCCATCAGTAAAATTTAAATTGGAAACTTACATGAGTTCATTATACCACAAGCATTCAGGAGTAAGGGGGATAGTCTGTGAAAAAACAAGGGCTGGCTGGTTCTTCAAGTCATACAGTACTCATATATTTTACAAAAGACAAAAGGACTTTGTGAAAGTCTACCATATCACACCCCCTGGAATCCTGTACTGTGAGGAATGATTTTTTTCTGATGAATACTGATTTTTTCTGATAAATTATTGATTTTTTCTGATGTAATTTTGAAGTAAATACATGAGTTACAATATAAATAACACACATATGGCTGAAATTTATATTTTGCATACCTATAACCTCTCTCTGGTGATTATCAGTGTGTATATTGTCACCATGAACCCTTATACTTACCATTGTATGTGTTATCTTAGCATTATATGGAATTCATATTGAGCGCTGTGGAATGTGCTGTAAAAATTATAACTAAATCTCCCTTTTCAATTGGATTTTGGCAAAAGCATGTTCCTATATGTTTAGCAAATGTTAATGCACCATTTAGTTAAAAGTTATTACAAAATAATAAAAATTAGGACATAGAATAGGTAAATATAATCCGGATACAGAATATAAAGTTGGCAAACTCACTGTACAGATTTTTTATGCTTAATGTACAGATTTTTTATGATAATTTTTTTTGATGTGTACTGATTTTTTATGATTCTATATACTTATGTCTTGCAACCCAAGGAGAATAAAATGAAATGTTATTACCATAGAGTTAAAATGTGTCCCTGAAAGATGCACTGGACCATCACTCTAAATGCCATGTTGATTTGCCAATGATAATGTGGACATTTGTTGATGTGAATGGACAGAACAAATATAAAACTGGAAGTTATTATTTTGTAATTCATCAAAATATCACAAAAATTTAAAAAGTGCCCACATAAATGATTTTAAGAAAGTTATTATTTGTTCCACTACTAACACCTGCCAATGTACTAAAAGAGAAACTGGCAAGTGCAGATTCACTGGGTAAATAAGATATATTCAAAACACTGTTCCACTACTACCTCCAGGCAACATAGAGAAAAATCGGGTTCACCGGATGTTGTCACTGATATTATGATGATGATAATGATATGGATGCAATAAAGTATAAAAGTAGAAAAAGGTAGAAAAACCAGCAGCACTGAGAGAAGAAGTGAAAGCAGAAAGTATAGAGGTTCATGCATTAACATGAAAGAAAAAATGTAAGCTTTTTTGTTTTCTATCATCATAAATTATGAAAAGTTAATTTAATAAATGCTATAGTTTGTAAGAAGAGTTGTTTTAAAGGAGATATAAGGCAAAAACACAAAATCTGCTATTTTATGACCCCAGTTTGACCCGTACAGGGGGGTCGGGGGATAAATATGATGGACTATCTATACTTTCCACAGACTCTTCCCAATACCTCTTAATACATTCTAAAGCTGTAAAACCAATAATAAAGGAGATATAAGGCAAAAACACAAAATCTGTTGTTTTATGACCCCAGTTTGACCCATGGTGGGTTAGGGCGTAAATCTGACCGGCTTCCCAATACCTCTTAATACATTCTAAAAGCAATACTCAAGGAGATATAAGGCAAAATGTCAAAGTCTGCCATTTTATGACCCGAGTTTGACCCCTACAGCGGGTGGGGTGGAGGGGGGTATTTGACTTGCTTTTGAGACTCTCCACATATGGTTTCCTACAACCTCCCAATACATGTTATGGCTCTAAATGCAATACTTATAGGGGGTTCATATGAAACTTAAGCTTTCTGATTGGTACCTTTGGTAAAATTGCTCATAAATCGGTCAGTTTTCATCAGATCACTCCCAAAATATAATCAGCTCCCATTTTTGATAGTATCAACATGTTAATGAAATTACAAGCCTCTGCAGTTAGTAGATTTTGCTAAGCAGCAATGATGGGCTGGTGGGCCCAAAGGAACTATTTTTTGATGAAGTGAGCTTGGTAAAGATCAAAGGTCAAATTTGAGCATTTCCCATGCCTACGGTATACAACTGCCAAATATGGTTTGAAAGCTTCCAATAGTAAGGGAGATATTCAAGGGAGACCATAATGCGGAGGTGGCAGCGACGGTGAGGAAACTGAAGTAAAACAAATAAGTGCCTTTTCAGGGATGCTTAATTATCCTTCTGCAAGATACAATTACTTCCACCAGGCGGTTATATTTTTGGTGCATTTGTCTGTCTGTCTATCTCTCTGTTCATGATAACTCCTAAGTAATAAACAGATCTTTGTGATTTTTTATGTGGGTTGGGCCTGGCCAAAGGACAAATTGATTCAATTTTCAGATCTTTCAAAATTTTTATGTGCGTAGGGCCTGAAAAGGGGAAGAAATTTCGGGAAAGATCTGGATCGTATTCTGAATACCCAAAAGTCCCAAGGTCCGATTTTCAATGTATTTTCAATTATTATGACTTTCCGCCTGACATTACTCCAAAAGTAATAACTGGATTTACATGATTTTTATGTGCATACAGCCTGGCCAAAGAAAGAAGTGAATTAAGTTTGCAAAAGATCTGAATCATATTCTGGATACAAAAAATTCTGATTTCTTGGAAATGTCACCTGGTAACGGTCTGTGCTCTATGAGTGCTTTCTTGGTTTCTAGGTTTTCTATTTGAACTTAAACACAACATGGATGAGGTTCCAGTTGTCTGAAACTCTTTAGTTTTGAAAATTGACCACAGGCTGTTTATTGCAAATTTTACAGTTTATATTGGAGCCCAAGACAAGGTCAGGTCTATAATGGATTTACAAACACAGAAGAAAATAGGTTTCCACTTTTGCTGTTCCAGTTTTATTGTTTGAATAAAACTTCCACAGGCTTCCTACCTATGACCCTGCATTTTTATCTAATGTGATTGGTATTGTTGCAAATGTGATCGAAAACAACACCTATATATCAGAAAATAAGTCAGGGTAGGGGATAAAATATGAGGAAATGAAGCAACATATCTTGTACAGAGAAAATATTACCTTTAGACAAGGGATGGTTATATTAGTGACATAATTAAATAATTAGAGCATCAGCAGATACATTGCTGCATCAGTAAAAATCTGTACAGTAAGCAGAAAAAATCAGTACATTTGAAAAATTGCATCAGAAAAAATCTGTACAGTTAAAAAGAGTTGCACTTCATTAATATTCAAGGCATTACATGATTTTAATGATATTTTTGGATGTTTTACCTATCTTGTATGATAAATAAAGGCATCTAAAAATGTTACAAAGTAGCTATAAATTGATAAGAAAGAATTTATTACAGTAAAATAAACATTTTCTTTCATACATGTCTTTCCAAAGTCAAATATTGATGTACTTTATATATTTCAAATACTCAACCATTAGCCTTTCTTCTACATCATCAAGAGAGGAAGTTAGGCAAGGTCAGCAGCATCTTTTATTACACCATTTGTGGTTTTAAATGTCACATTTTCTTGTTTATATGTTGAAAGACATGCACAGTGTTATGTTTACATCGGAAAAAATCAGTAATTTATCAGAAAAAATCAGTAATTCATCGGAAAAAATCATTCCTCACAGTACAGGATTCCAGGGGGTGATATCAGCTGTGAAATAATTTCCCTGGACTCCCTGTGTAACTATGTGTGTAAAGTGAGGATAAAAAAAGCCCGTCTGTATTACAATAGCTCTGGTGGTCTACTGTACTGAGAAGAAAAAGGCAACACTTGTTAAACAGATAGTTTTTGTGTGTAATTAGGTGTATATTTTCCTTCATGAGAATAAACATTCATAACAGACTGAGAAAATCATGCAAGGAAAACTCAGAGACTGTAAACTAAACAATTAATTGATTATTCTTGTGGGTGGCCTTACTTTTCAATGTATTGTGGAGGGGAAGGGGGGGGGGGGTACATGATGTTTCTCAAGAAAACAAGCGGGATATATATCTGAGTGAGGGACAAATATCTATGACATATACTGGAATACCCATGTACACACAGGTAATTTTATTATCACCCGCCGGCTCGGGAGATTATAATTTGCAGCATGTGTACGTGCGTCTCTAAAACTACTACAGTTACACAATTTTGGTAAATTACTTGTCCTAATGAATTTTTACGCTCTTCAATATTTTTGGGTTTGGTGAACTTTGGCGTACTTTTGAGTGAGCAATAGCTCTTTTACCTAATATAATTATATGACTTATGACTGTCAAACTATTGCATTTAGAGTATTTTGTTCCAATATGTTGTTCAGCTACTTAATCCACATCTACAACATGGTCAGTAGTTTGGAAGTGTATCGTCATAGCTAAGTGAGTAATAGCTACTTTATCAATTTTTAATGATAACCATAATGAGTAAAAGGCTTGTATCTTCAGAAGTATTGCAGCTACACAATTTCTCTCAAATATGTTGTTCATCTACTTTTTTGTGAACTGTAACATATTTAAGTTTTCACAACTGTTGCTCAATGTACAAGTGAGTAATGGCTACTTTATTGCTACTTTTAGTAGCAAGAGATAGAGCGATTTCGAGTAAATTTTTGACCCGTAGAGTAGTACAAGACTGTCCTATAAGGGAAAAAATTCAATTTTCGCCACTTATGGTGGCCATCTTGGATTTTAGTGGAAAATGAAAAAGTGTGAATATCTCGAAAACCGTACAAGATAGAGCGATTTCAAGCAAACTTTTTGACCCGTAGGGTAGTACAAGAGTATCCTATGCAAAGGGGAAAAATTTCAATTTTCATAACTTTTGGCGGCCATCTTGGATTTTAGCGGAAAATGAAAAGTGTGAATATCTCGAAAACCGTACAAGATAGAGCGATTTGGAGCGAACTTTTTGACCCGCAGGGTAGTACAAGAGTGTCCTATGCAAAGGAGAAAAGTTTCAGTTTTCGCCACTTTTGGCGACCATCTTGGATTTTAGCAGAAAATAAGACATTGAAAATATCTTGGAAATGGTAAGAGATAGAGCGATTTCGAGTGAATTTTTAAACCGCAGGGTAGTACAATAGTATTCTGTGCCTAGGGGAAAAATTTCAGTTTTCGCCACATTTGGCGGCCATCTTGGATTTTAGCAGAAAATGAAAAATTGTGAATATCTCGGTAAAGGTATTTCTTCCCCTTTAATGCTCGGCGGGAGATACACACCGCGGCAGTGGTCTTGTTTTATCTTATTTTACAATAAATATTGCCAGTACTAGTAGTACTTTCAGTGGAATGGGATTATCAAACATAATCACCAGATCTTGGAATATAAACACTATGTAGAAAATAGGACATTTACAAAGATATGGTAAAATAAAACCATGGGATTTGCAAACATTTTGTTATTCTCAATATTTTTGCAACTTTTGAAAATTATAGAAAATCTACACAGTAAAAAGAAATGAACATCTGATTCAGTGGGTCAGTCTTTTTTGCTGCATATTTAAAAAAAATTGGTTATTTGTACCAGGTTATGGGCTTTGCCTACAGGACCTTTGCCACAAGGAAATTTGCCCGGCACAATTTTTATTAGGAAATGAACTTTGCCCACAACAGTCAGTGTTCGCATTAGGGTTATGACCCTGTACTCCACAGGGCTTTAAAAACGGGGTACCACAGGGTGAAAATGGGATACGATTATGATTCTGCACATATTTCTCAGCAAATAATGTTGAGATGGCTCCAGTTACTGTGAGTTTTTTATCCCCCCACCGGTGCACTGGCGGGAGATGTGCATGTGTCGTGCAGTTTTTTCTAAAACTGATACAGTTACACATTTTTAGGCGGGTTGCGTGTAACCAACCCGCCTATTAGATTGATGTGTCCGACGTCCGTCTGTCCGTCCACATTTTCCTTTTCCGGACTCTAACTCAAGAACGCTTTGTCCAATCGAATTTAAACTTGACAGGGACATAGATCACCATCACAGCTAGGTTTCTTTTGAAATTGTTGTAATTCCGTCCATTTGTCCGTCAAGATTTCCGTTTCCGGACCCTAACTCGAAAACGGTTTGTCCAATTGAATTTAAACTTGACAGGGAGATAGCTCACCATCACAGCTAGGTTCCTTTCGAAATTGTTGTAATTCCGTCTGTTTGTTTGTCCGTTTTTTGTCCGTTTGTCTGTCCATCAAAATTTCTGTTTCTGGATTCTAAATTGAAAACGGTTTGTCCAATCGAATTCAAACTTGACAGGGAGATAGATCACTATCATAGCTAGGTTCCTTTCGAAATTGGTGTAATTTCATATGTTCGTTTGTCCACTTTTTGTCCGTTTGTCTGTCCGTCAACATTTCCGTTTCCGGACTCTAACTCGAAAACGCTTTGTCTAATTGAATTCAAACTTGACAGGGAGATACATCACCATCATAGCTAAGTTGCTTTCGAAATTGATGTAATTCCGTCCTTTCGTTTGTCCGTTTATAGCATAGATACAATTATGTAACCTAGATTACAAGTTTTACATTTCTTAGCACGTCTAACACATTCACCTTAACTGGGTGACCTAACATTTCTTTCCTTGTTTCTAAATGTAATTACAGCAGTCGTTAACCTTATTGCTGCCTGCACAACCTGCCTTTTGGGGCATCTTTGACCCTCTTGTTGGTGAATTACTAGTCCAAATGAATTTTTATGCCCTTCAATATTTCTTGGTTATTGTGAATTTTGGCCTACTTTTGAGTGAGTAATAGCACATTTACCCAATTTAATTAAATGACTTACTCAGTATAACTCTCAAAGTATTGCATATACAGTATTTACTTCAAGTATGTTGTTCAGGTACTTTTTCCGCACCTACAACATAGTTAGTAGTTTGGAAGTGTATTTCCATAGCTAAGTGAGTAATAGCTACTTTGTCACTTTTTAATGTTAACCATAATGAGTTAATGGTTTATATCTTCAAAAGTATTGCAGCTACACAATATCTCTCAAATATGTTCATCTACTTTTTAGGGGGGGTTCCGTGTAACCAACCCACCTATTAGATTTATGCGACCGACATTAGTCTGTCCGTCTGTGTGTCCGTCACCATTTTCGTTTCCGGAATCTTACTCAAAAACGCTTTATCCAATCAAATTTAAATTTGACAGGGAGATAGATCACCATCATAGCTAAGTTGCTTTCAAATTTGGTGTAATTCATTTTGTTTGTTTGTCCGTCAACATTTTTATTTCCAGACTCTAACTTGATAAAGCTTTGTCCAATCGAATATATATATTTGCCTTTATTTACATACACATTTAAAACTATTGTTACATGAGACACAAAATAAATTGTTAATCTACTATATAGTTCTATAAAATGGTGGCTTGGTAAAACAAAGCTCATAGAAAATATTAATGGTTAAACTGATCCTTGGAGAATGGATTCATGATATATTATTTTGGTACACAATAGCCCATACCACTTCATGAAGTCATTCAGTTGTCATTAATCGTTTGTGACATCCATAAACTTTGTGTCCTTGTACATGTATGGCATATAGCAGAGCTCAGGATAATAAAGAAACACATTCACTTTGTCCAAGGAAAAAAAACGTTGGTTTATGCCCTGTTTTCACATCTAGGATCTCTACCAGGAGAGGGGGGGGGGTCCAAAAATCTTTCCCAAAATGTAATCCATACTTCCTTTGGCCAAGCCCTACCCACATGAAATAATCAGACAGATGTGTTATTGGGTAGTGAGACAGACAAATAGGCAGACAAACGAGCCGAAAACATAATCTCCTGATTGAGGTAATAAAGTATCCAGCGAAACTCCTTTTGCCTTAGTGGTCCGATCATTTGTCAAGTTTGGCAAACGATCCCCTGGTACCCCGTCTGTGGTCGTAAGTTACATCCCACTCTTGATAACTTAAATCTGTTTGTACTTTGGTGAAAAGCTAGTGTAATAATACTATGTGGGGAGAAATTTTTTTAAAATGTATGAAATTATACGGTCCACTCTTTGAAGATAAAAAGTCATTCTCGGTAGACAGATGTAATTTGAAGGCAAGTCTAATGTTGAGGTCTCATGTTCCTTTTAAACAACAAAGGGAAGCCACATGCTCGCCATAAAGGTGATAGGAAAATAATTCAATACCACTCTGTGACTAAAAATGTAGCAAAAATAACTTGTAACATGTGCCAAAATGTTGGATTTCCCAGATCAGGTATTGTTACCTTGAAAAAAAATTGGCAATTGCTCGCTATTTGACAACTGTTTGGAATCTTCATAAACTAGTTTACACTGTCATTCCTCCTACAACTGTACATTATCATATGATTGACTAGTATATGTTTAACATCACTTTCACTACTTACGTATATAAGTCATTTCAGAAGAGGGTTATAGAGAGGCAGGAGGAAAACAAGTGCATACTACTCGCTCAAAATTTTGTATTGTATGATGATCATAGGAACATCGGAAACCATTAACCCTCTCAATAACAATTAGTCAAAGTCAAAGTTGGGGTTTTTGTCCCGTTCAACAGCCAGGGACATATTAGGACAGGTCCTCAGCATTGTTACTTGTGGGACTTGAACCCACAGAGGTGACAACCTATGATTAGATGTCAAACTTGCTGACCACTAGGCCAGCGAGGACTTCTAAATAACAATCAGAGCTAGGACTAGAATCTATGACTTCACACAAGGGAAAAGCGAGTATTGCCTACTGAATCATTGTGCCCCAACACAATTTAAGTTCTGTGGAATTCAACAGATACAGTGACTCAACACAGTTAAACTAAACAGACCTTTGAAGAGCCAGCCACCTAAATTATTCAAAAAGAATAATTTAGACCAAATGGGCACATGTTAAAAATGACATATCAAATGGTACATAATAATTATTTATACTGGCATCATTTCAGTTTGACCTCACTTAAAGAAAATTTCCCCCTGACCTAAATGTTATCCAATACAAATGCATATATTATTGAACATAAAACATGTAGTATTTTTAATACAAATGATAAAAATGCATGTATTCTTGACAGTCATATTTGTTGTCTTTATCGTGCACATGCTTAAAGTGCAAATATTCTTGACCAACATTCTTTGCATTTCAGGTTACACCATGCCAAAGTAAGCATGTCTGTGACCATAAGTTTTACTTTCTAGTTCTAACAAACCAATGTTTTAATGTCTGTGGCCATAAGTGTTCATTCCAAGTTCCATCAAGCCAAAGTTAAACACCAGAACTTTTACATATTTAAGTTCTACCAGCGCATTGATCAGCCAGTGTTTGTAATTACTTAAAAACCAAACAATGTGATTGTGCAGAAAAAGACAAACGTGCTATTCAGCAGATTTTATATTTTTCACACCTTGACATCCATTTTGTAGAAAATAGATCTGAATATGCTATAAAGCCATGAGCATAAGGCACTATATTTAATTTTCATCTTCTTCTAGTATCCATACAGTGACATTACTACATTATATCAAAGTGTCCACATATTAAACTTGCTATCTTTTATAGTGCCCATTTATATGAAAGCATTAAATACATCCATACTACTGGGAATGTATTAAATCTATATAACATGCAAAATTAGGAATATTCAAATCAGTGGCTCTAAGTTAGCTATGGTGGGTTGAGCAAAGTGTTTTCCCATGATATCATTGCACGGGTGGGCACTGGGGTAAGGACTGGAAAAAGAACCTCCCAAAACAGAGAATCCAGAAACGTTCATGTCACTCAGGTACCAAAAGGAAGATGGCTGTTGAGATGGTCGATTGGCTCTGGGTTGTGACAGTTGATGAGATCTTCCAGGCTATTGTTAAAGCTCGGACTGCTGTGGCTCAGCCAGCTGAGACCAGGTCACTTTGATGCATCTAGGCCTGTACACCCATTGCAGTGGGTCCAGTTTTGGTGATAACTTCATCCTGCCTCCCCCCCCACCCCCCGACTGTGTGTCTCCTGGAGCACCAGAGTCTGTGGATGTTGCTGCTTGTATAGCCGTTGCTGCTGATGTATTTGACACTCTTGTTGCTCCAGCTGATATTGAATCTACATTTCCCTCCGTTGTTGTCTGGCCTCATTCTCTCTGTTCCTCCTTTGTATATAGCCTGACTGGATCTTTCAGTGCAGCCGGTGTTATGTCGAATGTCCTGTATTGAAACTGCAGCCACACCTCCAGATGCCATCCAGTGACCCCTGGAAGTTCTGTGGTTAAGCAGACCCTGTAGGGTAGACGGTGCTCTGGTCAGGCAGTGTACGACACTGCTGGTTGTTTCTGGCCTCCTGTTGCCAAAGATGTCAGAGCAATAGTGACTAGATGTGTCACTTAACGGTCTCCAGGGAGTACCTCTGGTGGAAGGCTGATCAATGGGCACCACAAATTCTGGCTGATGTCTCTTGGCTCCAGATTGCCCTAACCAGTCAATGGACCTGGGATCTGGATGGCTGCTTTTCTGCGAGGTCTTGGGTTACAACTTAAAACACAAATAATATATCCTAAGATGATGCGTCACAGTTTTGTGTCTAATATTTCTTAAATGTAACAGCTCTTTACCTGTCATTTTATAGTTTTATATAACACAAACATTTTCAGCATTACTGAGCAAACAGATTACTAGGAAATTACTTGAAAATTAATATATTTCATAATGCTAAGGACATATTTGTGGTAGTATGTATACCCACAGGGCAAGACTGGCGGTATTGGACCCTAGTAATGTGCTCATTCAAGAAGCTAAACTTGTAAACAATCCAAGCATACCTGTCAGTGTGTGTCCCCCTGTCTTTACTTAGTCATAGTCAGCTTGCCCTAGCAGATTCACATGTATTGGGGGAGGGGGAGACAAAAAAATGCCCTAGCAGATTCACATGTATTGGGGGAGGGGGAGACAAAAGATTCATATAGGAATACAATTTTTTGAATTGAAAACAGGCCTCAAACTTTTCAGACAGTTAAAACACTGCACTGTGAAAACAATTGGTAGCCATGGAGATGAAAGAAAGACTTGTGATGGCAAATTGTAGTATTGAGTGATGAGGATTTCAATGTCGCCGGCAGTCGTGACAAAAATCGCCAAGGTGGGAGCTGGGCTTTAGAAAGACAAATTCCTTCAAACAATTCTCCAAATGGGTTGGCGAAAGATTGGGTTTCACCAATGACATTTATTCAGACTGTTAAAGGACAGAGAGTACCATGCTATATGTGTCATATTGCTACAAACCCTACTGTCATTCTGCCTCTTTAAAAAACCTTGGTATAACATTGAAATAACAATGTATATACATATTTTGTTTTCATGTTTTTCCCACGAGTTACAATCGCAGCAGTGTTGAATGGTTTATGTTTAACATCATCGGATATAAAATAATGAACAATAATAGTGTACGTCATTAAACCTGTTCTGTGCAGTAAACATTTTGGTGAAAGGTAATATTAACAAATCTACAGTAACGCTGCTGTCTTTGAAGCCGTGAGCTGGTATTTACCATTCGTGTCTACCAATGGGGGGAAACTTTATTGAGTTCTTTGTAATTCACTACCCGTTTGTTAACATATGCCTGGAAAGAAACAGATAGAACAGAGACAAAGGAATAAATCTATCACAATAACTTGCTATCTACCATTTAAAGCACAAGTATTTCATTTGTTATATGTTTTTCGGGGCTATTTACAAAATCCAAAGTAGTAAAAAGATTTGTTTCACAGGTTTATGATCAAATCACACATATTCTGCATATTTATTGTTGTCATAGGTGAAGGCCACTAAGTGGAGAGCTTTAGAAATTACTGTACCTATGAGTAGTGAATATTAACGTTAACACCAATCTTTGCATATTTAAAGGTCGCAAAATATTATTTACTAGTTGTAAAAAGCAGATAGAATGCAGCTTTAGAACTGCAACAGTAGTAGATGGGGCACCAGTCCACTTTAAGAAAAGGACTGCTTTGTCTTTGATGATCTTAATCAACTCATTGTGATCTGTATTTCATTTTGGTTGTGAATGAAGAACTTCAGCATTTTTTAAAATAAAACTATCTATATTTATTTACGTCATTAACTACCCAGTTCTACTTAACAGAGGCTGGTAAGGCAATACCCCCTTAGGTTATGGCGTATCAGTCATTTTGGATTGTTCCCGTGAATGACGTTTTCAATGTTTGTTCTCCACCAATGAGAATACTCCTTTTATGGCTGGGCCAATCATATTCGGTCTCTCTTTTTTTCTCTCTCTCCACATGTTCTGCATTGCGTTTCTGGGGCTGGTTTCACAAAGCCTCCTAGAGGTCCTCAGTGGCCTAGTGGTTAGCAAGTTTGGCATCTAATCATAGGCTGTCACCTCTGTGGGTTCGAGTCCCACAAGTGGCAATTCTGAGGACCTGTTCCAATATGACCCTGGCTGTTGAACGGGACGTAAAACCCCAACTTTGACCTTTGTCACAAAGCCTCCTTAATGTGGGTGTTCCACCACACGACTAAGCTTCCCGATTAAGGTTTTTTTGTAGTCGGTTTCAAAAATTTTCTTAGTCCCAGTTCAGTAAGGATCGGTAGTTGTCTGTTGTGGCTGTGAGAGAAATCAAACATGTTAGATATTTCTCACGACGTCAACAAAATGTCCAGTCCCAGGCTTCCTCAGGCCTCCTCAGACCCAAATTTACACAGTCCTATGTTGTCCAGGGCCTCCTGCGACCCTTAGTCCCAGGAGTCCCTAGCTTAGTCCCAGGAAGCATGTTTAGCAGTCTCCGACTCATAACAGATCTTTCAAGTTTCATGCGTGTGAAAAGGAGTCGGTTTGATTAGTTCCGGGAAGCCTCAGACTGTCTCAGGTGTCCTGGGACTCAAAAATCAAGGTCTGGGACTAAGCCCCGACTAAGAGAACCCAAACCAATCCAAGCTGGCCTCCTCAGGACACCTGGGACAACACAAATTTAGTCTGTGATGGTCTGAGGACGTCCCAGGAGGCCTGGGACTAAGCATCGATTAAGAACTGACTATTTTCCGTGGGTCGGAAATTAAAACGAGGAAAGGGGGGTTCTCGTTGTTACTGACTGGTTGGCTACTGAGAGACATGTGTCACTGTTATATAGGGTTTTCAGTTTTTTTTCAACATCATATAATATATTTGAGCTTGGGGCAAATTTTACAGTTAGGTGAGAAATTTTAGTAATATTGAATCTAGATTTCCCTCTGATGTTGTCTGGCCTCATCCTCCCTGTTTCTCCTTTATATTGCCTGGCTGAAACTTTCAGTGCAACCTGTATTATCTCGAATGTCCTTTCATATAATATACTTGAGCTTGGGGCAAATTTTACAGTTAGGCGACAGATTTTAGTTTTTTAACTTTTTTTTAACATTGACTGGAGTTATGAGGAAAGAGACAGGAGGAAAGAGCGGAAAGAAGAAGATGGATGAGAGGCAAGAGGAGAGGGAGAAGGAAGGTGGAGAGTTGGAGGAAAGGGCAGAGGAAAGGGCAGAGGAAAGGACAGAGGAGGGTACAGAAGAGACAGAGGAACTTTAGAAGTTACTGAGGAAGCTTGCGAAGAAGATGAGAGGTGTGAGGAAGAATCAGAGTGCCACTCAGCAGCCAAGAGAGCCAGGGTCTGTGCTACATTCACTGACAGCCAAGAAACTGCTATTGTGGAGTTTTTGAAGGAGCATCCAGAGCTGTATGACAAGGAGCATGGACGTTTCCCCGACAGACAGAAGAAGGAGGCTCTCTGGGCAGAAATCTCTGCAGAACTGAAGCTCCAGCCCTTTGATGTCAGAAGATGGTTCGAATCCCAGAGAACTCGTTATGGCAAGCTCTCAAAGCAACAGTCTGGCCAAGCCCCAAGGGAGATGACCAAGAGACAGTCCTGGGTCTACCAGCAGATGGGTTTCCTTAAGACGCACATCAGACGCAAGGGCGGCAGCAGAAGCTCAGGGTTCGAGGCCAGTCCAAACACCAGCAAGCAGGACGAATCTTGTAGATCTATTACTGATACAGAACACCTTGAGTCCAGTGTCCTGAGGGAGAGTAGGAGTCAACCAATATTCACATCTACACCAGTTTCAACAGACTTCAAGATACTCGAGCACTCTGACCAGATGAGGACATTGATCTCAGGTTTCCTGCAGCAGAAGTCAGACAGGCAGCCCTTCTTTGAGCCCTTGAGGTAATCCCTTTGTCTTTTGGCTTCTCTAGCAGGGTTTCTGTCTGGACCACCACCACCAGCACCACCAGGCACATCATCATCATCATCATCATCATCATCATCATCATCATCATCATCATCATCATCATCATCATCATCATCATCTCCCAGCTCTTGACCACCATGTTGACCTTGATACTGGCTTCTCAGTATGTTGTGCAGAACCACACAGGTAAAGACCACTTCCCTTACTGTTTCTGGGGGTAGTTCAGTAGTGGTCAACATCACTCTGAATCTTGAGACCAGGATTCCAAAAGCGTTTTCAACAACTCTCCTACCCCTTGATATTCTGTAATTGGCAATCCTTTCCTCTATGGTTAACATCCTTCTGCCATAGGGTTTCATCAGCCAGGTCTTCAGGGCAAACGCATCATCTGTGAGGATGGAGTAGGGGACATCTCTACCACCCTGGATTATAGGAGCTGGGTCAGGGAAGCCTATCCTCAATCTTCCTCTTCAGCTGACAGGCATTAAATATCTGGGCATCTGAGCAAGATCCAGCTGTACCAGCATCCACCCATCTGAACTTGTACTGCACATCTACCAAGGCCTACATTACTATTGAAAAGAACCCCTTGTAGTTGTGGTACAGGGCTCCAGTGTTCTTGGGTTTCTTCAGGGCCACATGTTTTCCATAAAGGGCTCCCAAGGCATGTGGAACATTCCACCTGATACTGAATTCCGTTAGCAATTCTTTCCACTCATCTGGAGTAGTAGGACATCTGAGGTACTCTTTGGTGAACTCATCCTGGATGGCCCTGCAGACCTCTGGTAGAAACTTGGAAATGGTGGAACTGCCAACCCTGAACTGACAGGACAATGATGTGTATGACTCTCCAGTGGTTAGATATCTGATGGTGAGGGCTAACTTCTCCCCAAAACTGATTGGAGCTCTGTACTTAGTGGCCTGCCTGGCTAGATGTGGTTCCAGTCTGGTCTTTATAATTTCAAAGAATTCTGGGGTAATCCTCATGTAATTAGTGAATCATGGAATGCCTGTGGTATACAGTTCAGCCATAATGTTGTGGTAGACCCCCTCTTCTCTCTCTGTAGTAGCCATGGCCTGACCCACATGTTGTGCCGTCTTCTAGGTCTCTCTGGCTGGTGGTAGTGGTGGTGGAGGTGGTTTCTGTGGTCAATGTAGAAATAGCAAATACATCACTATATGTAACTGAATAAAAATAAATAAAAAAGCCCTAAGTTGTTGCTGAAGCTGTCTTCAATTAAAAGGTGGCATCCTGCTGTGTTCCTAGAAAAGTAATGATGATTACATCGCAGAATTTATATATATACCCAGAAAATCCAGTTATTTTGCAAAACAAGAATCAGCCATCGTGGTCTAGGGAAGACTGAGGAGGCCTGAGGACGCCGGGACTTAATCGGGGTTAGTCAGGGCTTAGTCCCAGGAGGCCTGAGGCATCCTGGGACCCAGTTGGTATGTCTACAACTAGATCGTGGTTCAAACTGACCAGAAAACTGGCTTAATCGGTTCTTAGTAGCAGACCAGTTGGGGACTGCCTGGGGCCTCCTCAGGCTTTCTGAGGCTGATCTGAACTTAATCCCAGGCTTCAATACCGATTCAGTATTCCCACCCATTTTTAATGCTCGACGATAGGAGAGGGTTATTGTAATCAGTTTGTTTCTGTCTCTCTGTCTGTCTGTGCACCATTTTGCCCTTATAGCTCAAAAACTATGACATCAATCTCTCTCAAATTTGGTGCGCAGGTATTTCATGGGGTACAGATGGATTCTTCCAAATTTGGTGTAATTTGTTTAAAAATTAAAGTCAGGAGAGAGTTTTTCTTATTTTTAATTGGGACTACACAGTGAAACTGCTTCTCTTCATCACATACCTAAACAAGATGCACTCAGAGAGAGCAAGACGCTCGACTCCATGTGACCAGTCTCTCAAGTGACATAAAGTATTTTAAGCAAGACAATGAAATAAAACCAAACATGTAAATTAATCTTCATATAAATATCAAGTAGAAAGCTAAAGTCAATAAAAATACATTGAAATGAGACCTCTGAAAAATCATGATTTTTTGTATCCAAAATAAGATCCAGATCTTTCTTTTAGTAAAGTTCTTCTTCCTTCAGTCAGGTCCTATCCACAAATTTTTAAGTAAAGATCTGTTATTAGTTCTGGAGCAATCTAAACACACACACACACGCAAAAAAAAACAAAAAAAAAAACCAAAAAAAAACCAGACAAATAAACAATTAGCACACAAGACATAAAACTGCTGGTGGAGGTAAAAATATTACTTAAAGGTCACTTCTTGGTGAAAATCACGCATGGTATTTTTTGTGATGGACTGTCAAGGAATTGAAAGAAAAAAGAGAAAATAAAACAGAAATAATAATTAATAAAAATGATGAATATACCACCTCCCTCTTTATTATGTTTATGTCAATTTCAAGACATTATATGAGAAAAAATATTTTTACTTAAAGACAGTAAGTATCACAAGCTAGGTTTGTGACCTCACAATCACAATTGCATTGTGACATCACTGAGTAATGACATCATCAGAAAGCAAAATATTGATTTTTTACCTATGGGATGAAGAGAAGCAGTTTCACTGTGTATTCCCAATTAAAAATAAGGAAAACTCTCTCCTGGCTTTAATTTTCAAACAAATTAGACCAAATTTGGAACAATCCATCTGTATCCCATGAAATACCTTCCCACCAAATTTGAGATTGATTGATGTTATAGTTTTTGAGTTATAAGGGCAAAACAGACAGAGAAGCAGATTTCACTGTGAAAGCCCAATTAAAAATAAGAAAAACTCTCTCCTGGCTTTAATTTTCTCACAAATTATACCAAATTTGGAAAAATCCGTCTGTACCCCATAAAATACATGCCCACCAAATTTGAGCTTGATTGGTGTTATAGTTTTTGAGTTATAAGGGTGAAACGGTGCACAGACAGACAGACGGACAGACAGACAGACAGACAGACAGACAGAAACAAACTGATCACAATAACCCTCTCCTATCGTCGAGCGTTAAAAATCAATATTTTGCTTTCTGATGTCATTATACTTAATGATGTCACAATGCAATTCTCATTGTGAGGTCACAAACCTAGCTTGTGATACTTGCTGTCTTTAAGTAAAAATATTTCTTCTCATTTTATGTCTTGAAATTTACACAAAGATAACAAAGAGGGAGGTGGTATATTCATCATTTTTATTAATTATTATTTCTATTTTTATTTTCTCTTTTTTATCTTTCAATTCCTTGACAGTCCATCACAAAAATTTACCATGAGTGATTTTTACCAAGAAGCGACTTTTAAGCTATATTTTACCTCCACCAGCAGTTTATGTTTTTGGGTGCAAATTGTTTGTCTATTTGTCTGTCTGTTTTTTGGTGTTTAGATTACTCAAGAATTAATGAACAGATCTTTATTAAAAAAATTTTTGTGGGTAGGACCTGGTCAAAGGAAGAAGTTACTAAAAGAAAGATCTGGATCTTATTTTGGATACAAAAAATCAAGAATTTTTCATTTCAATGTATTTTTATTGAATTTGGCTTTCTACTTGATATTTCTTCGAAAATTAATTTACATGTTTGGTTTTATTTTATTGTCTTCCTTACAATACTTTATATCACTTTAGAGACTGGTCACATGGAGTCGAGCGTTTTGCACTCTCTGAGTGCATCTTGTAATTTTTTTCTCATCGACTGTCCACACTTAAGGGTCGCCAACAGGATCGAAGCTTAGTCGTTTGGTGGAACAGGGGCATAAGATAAAGGTCACCTTAAATTCAAGGATTTCCTTGAATTTCTCCTTCCTTTAAACATTCTCAGTTTCACAAAGCCTTCTTCCTTAAAGGAGACCTCGAAAACTCCCTTAAATTTCAAGGAAGTGTCCTTCAAGGAATGAATAAAAACTCAATAATGAACATTTGCTTCCTTTGGTAAGGAGAGTTCAAGGAGGCTTTGTGAAACTGAATTTTAAGGTGGCCTTCCCAAAGGAATAAAAATGACCTTCCTTTACTAAAGGAGGCCATTTCCAAGGGTGGCTTCGTGAAACTGGCCCCAGGGATCTTCCAGAGATTTTGGCAAACCTCAACTACAAATCTTGCGACTCTCCTCTTCTCGCGGGATCCAAAAATGACTACAGAAAATCAATGATCTACTACTCGTTGTTTAACCTGGTTGCTTATTTATGTGATAGTAAGTTGTTAATATTGCATATTTAACCTGCAAAGGATCAATTTTGAGCATTGTATGTTAACATTATTTTAAATGTATACCTAGATAAATAATATTAGCTTGCATTTTCCACTTTTCTGGCAACTCAAAATCGCCATATTTTTCTTTAAAAATATTTGTTATATTCCAAGCTTATGTGCATTGACGATTTCAAGACTAAAATTGCAGGGGATTGATATTTTTCAATGCAAATCGGGCAAAAACATGTCATATTGCCCGCTTATACTGCAATCCGATTGACAGAAACCCACTTGAGGTATGATTAATATCTGTGTATATTTAATTGCTGTAGTCTACTGTGATTATAAATGTAAGAGTGTACACGCACATATGTGCGTGTGTGGTGTCGATGTATATTTGTATACCTGTGTTTTTGAACAATTTTACATGACACTATTATTACATGCATAAATTTATCTTTAAAACAATAAAGTATGCACTAGAAACTGTCTTTTACCTGACCTGAAGATCCTATGACAAACTACCAACTCCAATTATTAAAAATGGTGGCCAAGACAAGTAAAAAGTGCCACATGAACCAGACCATGATAGTATGAACAATAAGCTCAAGCCATGCTATGTTTAATGTGTTATTGAAATGATTTTATTGAATTACACATGTAAAAATACAGACATGCTATTTAGCTTTCCTGTTGCATCCAAGTGATCAATACAGAGAGGTGTGATTGACAACAAAGAGATTAATTTCATCCGAAATCACATATAAAAAGAAAATACCAGTTTAAGGATATTCCTTATTTGTACAACCAGCCAATTATTGAAAACAAAAACAAGAAAACAGCATTAATTATAAGGTTCAAATGCTGCTATTATAATGAAATAATATATTAACAATAACATAGCTGGATATAAGTACTCAAAAGGGTAAAATGATGGGGGAGGTACTTACAGTTCATGTAAGAAAATATGCTCATTCATTTTTACCATCTTTGATGCACAGCCAAACATAAAAAAATATATTTAAATTTCAGATGTCGACAGAATATACTGAGTATGTAACTACCACTGTAAGTTAATCTTATCTATATTGTGTTTGAAGTAGTTCAATGGATCGCTGGTCAGGACGGGTTGCCTTGGTAACTGGTGCAGCATCAGGAATTGGAGCTTCTGTTGCAAAGAGACTGGTTAAACATGGAATGAAAGTTGTAGGATGTGATAAAGACATAGAGAAAGTACAGGTATGAAACCATATATATATATTATATATTTAAAAATAGAAGGCCGAAAGGGGTTGTGGTCTAGTAGCGCGATCCGCAGAGCCATCAGAGAAATGTGAAATGCACTGAAGAGGTCACCCATCCCAATACTAACGTAGCCCATTGTCGCTTAACTTGAGTGAAGAGACGGACACTCGTCCTACTATGCCACAATTCATGAAAGTCCGGAGACAAAAAAACAACGAAAGAAACAGAAAAAAGTTATCCCTAGAAGCGTGAGCCTTGCTAGAGCACTTTAAAAAAACAGATGAAAGTAATTAAATATAAATCAATCACTTAATTACATTGTGTCTCATTCTTGAAAACCTTGGCACCAGATTATGGCTCTGTTATCTCATAGAGACAAGTAGCTGCTGACTTTTCAGAGTTTAATCATTTACAATAATTCATTATACCTCACAAATAAGTTTTTTTTCTAATAGATTATCAAACAAGCGATAATGAAGGATTCATACCTTAAAAGTTATGCACATTTCGTAATAAAGACAAATTTTCTTAAATTATTATCCAAAAACATTATACAAAAGGAGGGCATAATATCAAAGTGTGCACCATATTTCAGGAAATGACAGTATCTCTGAAAAGGGAAAAAGGGAGTCTACATGCCATACCATGTGACCTCAGAGAAGAAGGGCAGATCTTGTCCATGTTTGAAAAGATCAAAGGTTTACATGGAGGTGTAGACGTGTGTTTTAATGCTGCAGGATTGGGGAAAATAGCATCATTGATCAATGGAGAAACAGAAAAGTGGAGGGAGGTTTTAGATGTAAGAGGCTACAATACATATAATATAAAGATGTAGATATAAATTTCTGTTCCAGGGATAGTTAAGTGGAAAAATGATAAAAATATCATCTTTTTCGTGACAATGTTGTATAATTCAATTTCCTTTGTACCTGCTTTTAAATATTAGATTCAGAATAAAAATTATTCTTGAAATTTGGGACTGACACCAAAGTTGGACTGCATCATAGATACACCTTGGTGATGTTGTAGACTATATACATGTAGTAACTGGTTGCCCCACAAGTTTATCAACTTGCTTTTCATTGCTGTGAATATACATTGGAATCAAGGTCATGGATATTTGTGGGACCAACTGAAGAATTCTCCCGGCCTGATTTAACCTTAGCAACAGTTAAACGAGTGACAGTCCCTAGGCTTGAGTAATTTTTACCTTATCAGTTTGAAAGTCAAAGTTAAGGTATTAAGTCCCCACTCAAATAGTTTCAATTTATTGCAATGCTGTGAAGACAGACTAAATATGTTTTCTTACCCGCTGGTGGTTTCAGTGATAAGCTCCTCCTGTGAACTCAAAACGTTTATTGAAACAATGCCTGGGTTTTCATGTTTAAATAAAAGATCATGCATGTGGTGTACCCAAGAGGATTTGTGACTACTAGGGATCGAATTTCAAGCAAATTTTTAGGCTCTCTTAACATTATGCTGATGTAAGTACATATATATGAACAGAAAAGGTACATTATGCATACTGGCAATTTATTACATATATTACCACTAATTACAAAGAAATTTGAGCCTTGTGCAAGGCTAGACAGTCCCACCAGAGGCCTATCACCTGGGTAATATTTTATACCTTCAAGAAATAATTCCTTGTTTTTTTATTTTTAACTAGGTAAAAGATTTGTACAAAAATGATCTGATAAAATTTATAATAACATTTATTTATCAATGTTCAGATGTATAGTGTAAAATGGGTCATTTTTAATAGTTTAATCATGATGTGACTTTGTTTAGGTAAATGTGCTTGCCTTGTGTATATGTACCAGGGAAACAATTAAGTCTATGCAAGAGAGAAATGTGGATGATGGGCATATTATCCATATGTGCAGGTATTTGAAATATGTTGTACCTAGGTACATGTAGTTGGATTTTAAATTTCATTGGATAAAACTTTTGTAGAAAAATCTGCAATAGCATGTTTCCTCTTCTGGAACAAACTAAGTCCTCTCATATACAAACATTTAACAATTAATAAAATAGTTCTTGTTGATATAAATTTTCTCTACCTCATGTTGAAACTCTTTAGATTCAAGTCAGGTTGTGCAGCAACTGTGGTATTTAATTAGTTACCCCTCATTTCAGAAATTGTGGGTCAGAATCCAACTTGAGACAACTGTTACTATTCACCGAGAGCTTGTCTATTTTCATGTGACATTATATTGTTGAAAGTAGTTAAAAGGGATGTATTCTCCAAATTTTCTATTATGCATTCTTCATTATGGACATCAGTTTTCATCAATGACACTATTAATTCAAGGGCCTTTCCATATTTATGTGACATTAATAGTTGTGAAAGTAGTTAAAAGGGATGTAATCTCAAAATATTATATTATACATCGTTCATTATGGACATTAGTTATCATCAGTGACACTATTAATTCAAGGGCCTGTCCATATTTATGTGACATTAATAGTGATGAAAGTAGTTAAAAGAGATGTAATCTCAAAATTTTATATAATACATTCTTCATGATGGACATTAGTTATCATCAATGATGTAGTCCAGTAGACAAACCCCCAAAATTAGCTGAAGCATGAAATTCAGTATGAACAAACTTGTTTTGCTGAAATAAATTCCTTAGGGGGGGGTAGATCAGTAATCTGATGGGGGCTGCTCTGGCATTGTTGAGCAATTTTTTCTATTCAGTGGAATTCAAGATGGCTGCCATATAGGTTCTATTGTATCAAAAATAGCCATTAAATCGTTATTTCTTTATTAATTTTCAAGTTTAATATATTATTTTTTCAGACTTTTATACTCTACCACATGCTCAAAATAGTTGTTAGTTTTCCCAAACAATTAAAATAGCTATAGTAATAGGCCTTCCCGAAATTCCGATTATATTGTCAGTTTTCGAAGTGACAATAACTTGTAGATGCAGTCTGTTATTGACTAGGTTTATTTAGACACAAAATGGTGAATCCATCGATTACATGTAGACATTTTATTAGTGTTAGAGCATAAATAAGTAGACTTAAATCATAATATTTGTATCACAAATACAGTAAATCTTTATAGACACCAAAATAAAAATTCTATTCTTCATCTGAATCATCAGTAGAAGACAGTGTTTTCATTTCCACAGCCTTCTGCCTCACAGTGGCAGTAAGATGTGCATAACAGTCCACCTTTCTGGCTACTACAGCAATTACTATTACATGGAGTTTGTGATGAACATGAGCAAGCTACAACTTGTGGAAGACTTGCTGGTGCAACCACTGCAGGCCCATAAAAAGGCCACAACTCTCCTTTATCGTTAATTTCCCAGCCAAACTTTGTTATTTCTATATTTAGTGGATCATTGGAATTGTGCTGCATAAAAAGTTTGTAAGTGTGCTCTATTTATGTGAAAAAGCCAGCTTCATTAGTTGGTGGAAGGACTTCAACCTCAGGGGGCTCCTTTTTTGTCAAAGAGTTGATATCTGTAGTTATTAAGGTCAGTTTCTCTTGATGGGCAACCATAAAGGTATAGCAGTACTGTTGAGGTATATCATCATACTTCTTCATGGAAACCTGGGTTGTGATGTCATGCTTCCAGACATAGTAGACTTAAAGGACAAATATATCAGTACCATCAGCTTTCACCTGAACATGCTGAAGTCTTCCTTGAGCAACAGGCAATAGTCGATGATGTAAATCTCAATCTAGTAGATACTTCCAGCCTTGCTTAAAATGTAAACAAATCAACCCACTTGTATGGTCATATACTGGATCTGATACTTGGCCCAAATGATTTCTCCTTCATCAGCAATGTGACATCTGGGGATTTGGTCTCGAATCACGCATTGGTAAAATGTCATCTGGAATTTTCATGTCCTGCAATACTAAAGGTTGACAATATCTCTTACCACAGGTATCATAAAATAAACATGCAGAGATTTTGCAAGGATCTTACAAATACTCACTCTGTCTTGTCTCCTGCTAGCATGGCCGCTGACCTGCAAGTACAGTATATTCGTGACCTTGGTGGTATGTTAAACAGGCATGCACAATTGATTTTTAGAAGAGCTGGGAAATACCAGCTGGATGGCTGTCTGATGCATATCGTTCGGCCGAATCCATCAAGAATCAAATTGAGTGCAGGTGACCAGAAGTAGATTGCGCAGACAGATTGCCTGGTGCAATGCATTCATAAACAGAGACAAGGCTGAATACTATAGCACTGTCATTAGCGACAACAGCCATGACCCATAGAAACTATGGCAGACACATCGATATGTCCTTGATAAGGACAGAACAGAACCATCTTGAATTTCAATAAATAGAAAAAATTGCTCACCAATGCCAGAGTGGTATCGGTCAGATTATTGATCTTTACCCCCTAAAGAATTGATTTCAGCAAAAAACTTTGTTCATACTGAAGTGCACGCTTTTTAAAATTTCACCTGGGCTAATACTATTTATCATCAATACCAGCAGAATTGAGCAGAGAATATTTTCATTCCATCTTCCTTGATGTAGGCAATTCTCTAGGCATTACCAAAAAGGGAAACTTGACCCACCAACCCAGCTCCATTTGAAAGCGTAGATTGAACTTCTGAGTTTGTTCCTAAAGAGATAATAAATTTGACAAACATGATGATCCATTTTACAAGTTACCATAGTCGTTTCAAAATTTACTGAAACCATAAGGGTCCAAATGAGAAATAGAGTTTTTTTCTGTCATCGCTTTAAAATATTTTATCACTTTTTGTAACTTTGTATGTGTGTGAAACCCCTGTACACATTCATTAAACAGTATTTGGGGCCATTCTGTACCACCTGGCTATCCAAGTCCAATGTACGTTGCCTCCAAGTTTGCAGTCAGAACTTTGACTGAATCTCTAAGGCATGAACTGCAGGAGATCAAGTCCGGCATCAGGGTCACTGTAAGTATTCAGCAGTGAAATTAAACTGCTCACTATCAGAAAGAGGTAATCCTACACATAATATATTTCCTAAGTCATTTGGGAATGTAAATATTTACACAAATTATTAAAACAAAGACTTACAGAATGCATAGTTGAACATTTTCCAAGTAATTGAGCAAAACAACCATCCACAGAAAGGTCATCTGGAAAAAAGCATGTAGAACCATCTATCATTTTGTTTAACCTGGTTTTGTTGTCTATCATTTATTTATTTTTTTATTTATTTGGGGTTTTATGTCGCTTTCAACACTGTACAGGTCATATCACAATGGGTAGTTGGAAGGGCAGAGGAAACCAGTACACACAGTTCATTAGGGTTCTGTACTGTAAACTGCCGACCAACGGCAAGCAACTACCAGCTTTCCCACTTGAGGCCGTGCCGGGAATCAAACCCCGGCCTCAGAGGTGGGAGGTGAGAGTGTTACCACTCTGCCACTGTGGCCCCCTTTGTTGTCTATCAGGTTTCTAGTCTATTTATGAATAATTTCTGTGACTTACAGTGTCAAGCTTGAATTGAAGGTTTGATGCTCAACTGATGGTCGTCAATCATTCAATTTACCAAGTTTTAAAACTTTAAGGGCCTAGCATAGACTTTGAACTGGTTTCAGAGTATATTAAATGTCATTTTAAACCAACAAACACAAGTGGTATTAAATGATAAGGCCGAAAGGGGGTTTCGGTGTACTGGAGCTAGCACAAAGCCATCAGAGACACAAGAAATGCCTTGAAGCGGAAACGATGGAAAAACCATCCCAGTACTAATGTAGCTCGTCACTGCTTAACTTTTGTAAAACACAGTAATTGTGGTGAAGGCACAATTCATTAAAGTCTGGAGACGAAAAAAAACTGAAGGACAAAAAAAAAAAAAAAAAAAAATCTCTATAAGCACTCTTGAAAATACATGAACAGACATTGGGCAATCTTGTGTCCTTTTATGACAAAGTATTTTCAAGACTTTCATTCTAATTGTATGCCTACTGTTTTATATCAAAATTTCAGTCTATCTCCCCAGGAGTGGTGAAAACGGGCTTTGCTGCAACCATGAGAGGAGCGGAATTTGCAAGCACTTATTACACGAACAATGTGGTAGGTACCAATACTGCTGAGATCTGAAATGTACACTATAATCTTGAGGAAAAAATAATAGACGTATGGGATTAAACATATATAGCGCAGAACCCAAAAGACGTTAACTTGTAAAGTTTAAGTTCTGTTCCAAATTTGAAACAAAAGTCATATCAATATATGAGGGTTTCAATGGAGGATGCTACATATTTATAAATAAGACATATTAGTTATAAATGAGTCAGGTGTACTTATTCATTCATTTGAGGGATATATTAATTGAAAGCGTTTGTAGAACAAGACAAAAACACAATACGAAATGCTATGGTTTCAACTTTACTTCTAGATGCTGATACATATTATTGAGATATTGTGCTATATGTGATATTAAATAATAAAACAAAGTCCCTCCAGACACAAAAGAAGTAGTATTGAGGTTATTATAACATTTGATTGATTACAAAATGGCTGTTTGGATTTGTTTTTTCCAATGACATTCTTTGTTCTTTCTGAACTGAGTTGATTTATCACTACTGTCAATCTGTTGCATGGAATTCCATGTCTGTGGACTTAGGATTACGTTTGAAGAAATGTCTTGTGACAGGGGTTTCTCTGTCAGGCTGGGCTTTCTCAGCAGAGAGTTTATGCTCATAAAATTCTTTTCTGTAGTGGATGTCTGAAGTCTCACCCACAAACTGTTTATTGCACATATTACGTGTAATGCAATAAATCACATTATATTACAATTGATTTGAGACTCTTTGGGGGTGTATTTTACATTTCCATGTTTGTGAAAAGTTATAATTTAATTCATGTGTTATGTATTTTTTGCTCATAGTTTGAAAAATCGTCCAGTGTAATTATTGTCTGATACAATAATTACACGGGGCGATTTTTTTTACAATAATCTGTTCTTGTTTTTAGTCTAATAATGATTTCAGGTTGGGGGTAAATACTGATAGCATTTACAATTTGTCTTTAATATAACTTTATCTCCTGAAGCCAAAAATAAGTTTCTGTGGAAAACTGTGGCACAAACTGCTGTTTTCAGGTAGAATGCCAATATCTTTCAACTTTCTGATAAAGTCTGTGGTTTGGTACATGACGGTGTTTGTGTCGTATATTTCTTGATTTGAGCGTCATTGTATTCACGCATTTAGAGAGTAGGATGGCTCACAGCACTATAGGTCTGACCGGCATATTCTGTTTCTGAATTTTAAGTTGCAGGTAAAATCTTCCGTCTTAAAATCTTGGTTGAGAAAAACAATCAAGATTCTTTCGTGTAACAAGCTTTTTATCGAGCATTTCATTAAGGATGGATTTTAGTTGCTCTGCTACTTTGTGAGCTAATAGCCTAGTTTAGTGTGCAGTTGTTTGTCTGATAACTGCTATGACCCTCTGATGTAGTCTGTGTTATTTATTACTGCTACTGCTGAACTCCTTGACCAGCCTTTTAAGGATATCTTTGTTCTGTGTTTCTGATCTTAGTTCACTGTATTCAGTCTATCGTTCCCTTTGTGTTGGGCAAAAACTCTCTCAGTGGGTAGATACATTCAAATTTTTTCATCTGTTCATGGAGACTTTTTTGTTGAGTGTTTGAGTTCATTCCAGTCATTTCCTCAATTCAAGTACTGCAATCTCCTTTTTTTCCATGGTAGCATTTTTCTCCCAGAAACCATCAATAAGAATATTCAGGAGAGTAGTGTCTTTGTAATTTCTACTAACTACTCCCAGTTTTTCCTTTTTTTTAGGGGGTGGGGGCGGGGGTGGGGTGGGGGTATGCATGATATTCTGGGTTACACAGTTTGAGATCTTTTTACCAAAGTATTTTCTCATGATCGATAGACCTTATACATCCCCCTACATAAAAAAGTCTAAACACTCAATGTTATTGTAAACACACCAGATTAGAACTTGGCCCAAAACGTTATGGATGAAATTGAATTCGTGTTTGGTTCGATTTTTTTTTATAAATTGTCTAAAAATGTCACAGTGTACATATTTATTTTTCTTAGAACAAAAAACGATTTCCAAGTTTCCATGATTAAAACCACATATTCCATTCGCAATAGATGTTCATAGTAAAAATGTTAATACACCCTGCAATTTAAGTATCTAACTCCAACTGAGTTAAGAAAGTTTCCTAATTGCAGTAAAGTATTGATTATTTATATTTTCTTTGAAAACTCTATTTGCTGTCTAAAATTTAATGCTTTTTAATGTTAATCTTGTGTGGAATGTTGAATATCAAATGGTTTGACAAGAAGCAATATGTGTGTTTAGTTTAATTTTAGTACAGAAACACAGGTTCAGTAACATGTGTATTTAAAGATTTTGAGTAGTTTATTCTTTGTGTTCTCTTTTGTGATAGATTAATATATTACATAAGTGTCATGTATAGGACTCTGGATATAAGACCAGCACACAAATTATAATTAACTTTTCTATGTTACAACAAAGATAAAGCTACTTCTCTCACCAAATCTTGTTTTCTTAATTTTTTATCACATCAAAACCCAACTTGCATCAAAATTTGAACTATTTTTACTCCAAATTTATTGGATTGTTTCACGAATCAAAAGGAAATACTATCAATAATCAACTTTGAACTTAAACGGGCTAAAATAGGGGTTTCTTAAAATCAAAATGTATTAAGTGACTACAGATGGATTTAAGGTGTCACTGTGTAGTGGTAACTCATTGTAACTACTTTTGTAACTCATTGTAACAATTCTGATTACCATTTACCAAAGAGTCACAGTGATGGAAAGGTCTTGTTACCTTCCGAGTTATACAATGGTCATATCCATTTTTATATGTCAGATCTCACCAAAGTGTGAGCTCATAAACTTTTGTAATCATCCGTATCACCAAGTGTAAACTATCCAGGATTCAAAAAAAAAATACTTATAGAATTTTAGTTATGTCTACATTGATGGGCAAGTTTTTGCCCTAATATGGCTCCATTAATTCTACATGGAACAATAGCACTTGAAGTCTGCATTCATCCGCCAAGGCCCAACACCTCTAATATTGTTGATGAAGGAAATGACAAAATCCTTGAATTTATGTATCCAGATGGTGACTTGAATCACCATCAAAATTGAGTCATCTGTTCCTTTATTGTGCCATTGTCAACATTTTTTTCAAAATATGTTTTTTTTCGGCGAACTATGTCCATGCATAATTGTTTTGTGTTATTTTGTAAACAAACAAAGTCATTTTGCTGCAGACATGTCCTCACTAAATCCTTTTAATTTTCTCTGGTGACAATTACTTTAAAAATATAACATAGCTTTATATCTTTCCAAATTCTTATAAGGCAGAGCAATATGTGTCAGGTCCCCAACATATAAAATTCTCTTTTTGTGTCAGGCTCCAGAGATATCTAAAACAAAGAGTATCTGTCAGGTCAGATGTTTATTCCTGTTCGGCAAAAAAGATGACCATTGTTATTGTGAAAGATGATTCTAAAGCAGCATATTAGTATTAATAAAACATTATTTATAAACCCAACACAACTCCATGACCTCATATATTCTATGCAGGGAGACGGAGAAAAGCCCTCAACAGAATCACTCTGTGGAGAAAAGCCCTCAGGAGAAATCTCCTCAAATTTTACCTTTGGAGAAAACCTCTCAGCTAATTTTGCAACCTGTGTAGAAAAGCTCTCAACCTTTTTGGGGGCATGTGGAGAAAAGCCTTCAATTTTCTAAAAAAAACCTTCAAATAAGTAGAGAGTATAATTCAGCTTTTTATTTAATTCAGATAAGTAATTCTAACAATGGTGACATGACATTTACATATTGCACAAATTGTAGTACTTCTACAACTTCTAACATGACTTTTTGACATCATTCTCAGCATGACCGTGTTCTGTGGATAAGCATGGATCTTTAAACTGAAAAGAAGAAAAGAGTGAACATATTATTATTTCTGGACAACTGTGAAACAATTTTACTGTCGAGTTTAATCAGCTATCCATACTCATGGGGGAAATTGTTAAAGATTTTACTATGTACAAATTGTTTTTATGTAATATTTAAAGAAGCTACTGAATTCAACTAAACCACATCACAATTCCCTTTGACATTATTATACTTAGAAAACATTTTACTGTGACTTCAAAAGCCACCTAATTCCAATTCTTTTTTTCTCTATGAACTAATTAACGTTTTGTTATATTTGACTTTAGGAAGCCATATAACAGTTCCTTTTCATATTATACTATAACATGATTAAGCCTGCAAATCACCTGCTTCAGTCACCTGAGCAGGGCAATCCTGAGCACGTTTCAAAAAAGATGGTTCCCTTTATAGTCCTTTTACTGCTTCCTTTGAAGTTTATAACAATAACTCAAATCATAATTTAATACATTTTATAAATTGATTCAGTATGTTACTGTATTACATGCTTTAATATATCTATATACAAATAATCTAATACATATACATTAATACATTTAATATAAGTTAATACATTATATATCGTAAATACTGTTGTAGGAAATTGAGGGCTTTTTAGAAAATTGAAGGCTTTTTTCCACATGCCCCCAAAAAGGGTGAGGGCTTTTCTCCACAGGTTGCAAAACTGGCTGAGGGGTTTTCTCCACAGGAGAAATTTGAGGGGTTTTCTCCTCAGGTCTTTTCTCCACAGAGCCTTTCAAGTGAGGGCTTTTCTCCTGGTTCCTCTATGCATGCATGAATATTTATGAGTTTTACAAATCCATTTAAAACATGAACAATTCTTTGACCTCGAACTAAGTAAACAGGTTTATGTAAAATGCTTTATCTTCAAGCATTATTTCTAAAAATTAAGTATTAAATTAAATAAAGACTCCCCTAAACATGGTAGAAGCCTTGGAAACTTTGAAGATACTTAATGCACTATTATTTAAAATATATTTCATTACATTTTCAAAGTGTAAATTCCATTTTCAAGATTTATACATAGAAACTTAAACTTCATGTAACACATAACTAAAATCAACACACTTTGAGCAAGTAAACTGTTGAAGTAATAACCGTTGAGAAACACTCAAATCTAACAACACCTGACACCACAGAATACATATAATAGAATAGTTGCTGTACAAAACTGAGATTTTAATTACTTTTGGATACTCTCTGGGCTATGGGGTGATTATGTAAGCAAGGGATGCTGGTGTGGTGTAGTTAAGTACTTAATTAAGACATACAGAGATAATAAGTAAAGAAATGGATAAATATACAGACAGTGCTTTGCTTGTGATGCTCACACTTAGCTTGTGTGTGTAAGAATCCTACCATAACAAATGCTATCAAGTGTGTGGTTTGTATTTTTTACAAATGGGCTTCTATGCATAAGGTCTATAGTCTAGTGTCAATGACAAATTTTCTTTTGTAAAGGTTCTTACTCTTTAGATACAAGAGTTGTTGTAGGGTAATGCCTGAGGGTGTTTGTGATTGATGGCTCCCCTTGGTCATTATCAAGTCTTGTTATTTTTGAAGGTCCAGCTAAGTTTATGGCTTCAACTGGTTTGTTACCCTGGAATAGGGCCACCCCTTCAAAATTGAAGGAGGCAGTCTTCTAGGAGGGCACATTTCTAGGACGGCACTTTTCTAGGAGGGCACTTTTTCATGGATTCGCCATTTATATGCCTTGAGGTTACCTTTTTTCCTAAGGACCACTGACGTTAATGATCATTATCAGAAAAAAAAGTGATCTCACATTTTAAGACAATGGGTTTATTTGTGTTTTCTGGACCAGAACATGTTCTTTTGTGCATTTATAGTGTGTGGAACAAGACACTATTAAGATCTATTCGATACTAAATGTGAAAATTCCTTTCTTATCTCATAGTCTATTTTATTCCGTCAATAAAAGTAGAATTATGTGATACATTTGGAATTTTTGATTTATCTTTAGAGCTGCATTAATTAGTTCAAACTTAGGGAAACCTAGTCCACAGGCCACTTTCTTTGTATTTCGGAGACCATGTGGCTTCAACAATATCCCAAGTTTTGAACCACATTGTGATAAATGCTGTCATATTTAAAACTATATTGAGGCGTGTCTCATTCAACAGAAACGTATCTGCCTGGATATGATATTTTATTGCTTATATTATTACTATTGCTCAGATCCCAGTTACCCATCCAAGGATGGTCCACTGGATCATAATATGGAAAATGTTGAGTGATTTATGGATCATATTTTTCATCCTTGAGCTTGTCCTTAATGTCACGGATGTGATGTGTCCGCATGGATGCTACAGAAAAATCAAACCTCATTTTTTCGTAACTGCTTTGTAGACCTTATCTATAATTGATATCCTTAACTCATCTGTATCATGTCCCTAACATCCTTACACCCATCCAGGATGTACTTGTGGCATCCCTAACATCCTTGACTTTTCCGCACCAATGAATGCTGGGAAAATTTCCACGGATATCCCCAGAGGCTATAAGGATGCATTCGGATGTTAACAGACATTTCTGGAAACCCCACAGACCAATCAGAATGCTTTTGGAAGAAGGTCACGGAAATGAATTTTTTTTTGCGGATATGCACGGACATTCACAGACCTGTCCCAGGACAATAGGGTCGGGGTCTATGGATGATAAGGATGCCCCAAGGACAATAAGGACGAGGTTTAAGGATAGATTTGTGTTTTCCCACACTACTTAGGAGGTTATGGAAAGACGCTAAATCATGGACAAAAGCCTATTTAAAGGGCACTTGGCTTGGCTTTTGCTCATACACATTTTGCATTTCGATGAGGATACATCAATTCAACCACTTTACAACAGATATGTGAGATATTCGAGGATATATTTTGCTCGCATATTTAGTCAAAATTAGCTGGAGGAGCTGAGTTGTGTACCAGAGACTCAGCAGAGCCAGAAGGCAGCTAGGGTGGAGGAGTTGGTGGTGAGAGAAGAGGTTCCTCTGGAGATGTTGGATACAGAGCAGGGGGACATTGTGCTTGAGACACAGCAGGATTCCAATTCAAGTGATGAAGACATTGCTGACACACAGGATACACAGGCTACTGGGGGGACTCAGAAGGGCAAGGGCAAAGGCAAGGGCAAGGGCAAGTTGAGGACCAGGGAAGGGCAACATGTAACAGAAGAGAAGGCTGAGAAAAGAAGCAAAAAACCCGCTGTTCTGTTCACTGCTGAGGAGGAGCAGAAATCAGTGGACTTTTTGCATAACAATTAAATTCTCTACAACAAACGTTTAATGAACTATAAGGATAGGTCAAAGAGGGAGGTTGTATGGGATAAGTTTTGTGAGGAGAATTACATGGACAAAGATGCCTGCCAAAGATGGTTTTCATGCCAGCACACACTCTTTGCAAAGGTAACTCACATGAAGTCGGGCTTGATAACCCAAGACTGGGCTTCTGTGACTTTCTAAAGGTGGAGGTGGTGCAACTAACAAGCGACTGGTATGACCAGTTTCAACAAGAAACATTCAACTTAGTGATGAGACTTAAACGTAGAACAAGCAGCAGCAAATGTACCAACACACAGGCACGAGTATGGCCCAGACAGCCATGTACAGCAAGGCCTCAACCTCACACCAGGATCCTCTGTCTCACACACAGATGCAGGCCCCACAGCAGCAGATGCAACAGACACTTACACACGTTCAACATGCACTTCCACAGCAGCAACATTTACAACATTCACAGCAGCACTTTCAACAGACATTTACTCAGGCACATGCACCAGCTCAACAGCATTGTATCTTAACCCTTTGATATTGTCACCACACAGTGGGGTGACACACGTTTGTGGACACAAGCAGAAGCAGAAGAAAAGAATGCAATGTTTGGCATTTTAACAATAGGTGTTTTCTTTTCATTATCTTTTCATTGTTTGACCATTAACAAATGGCCATTGACCTTTGGGCAAACATGAGGATCCCAAAAGCATTTTCATCCACCCTTCTTCCCCAGCTGATCCTGTAGTTGAAGACTCTCTACACAAAGTCCATACTGCGTCTTGAGTAGGGCTTCATTAGCCAGAGTTTGAGATTGAAAGCGTCATCCCTGAGGATGAAAAAGTTCAACTTTGGTCCATCAGCCACCAGGGATTCACTCTCTGGGAAGCAGATGCTGCCGTCCTCTATTTTGTGCCTAAAATCGGAGTGCTTGAAAATCTGAGCATCTGAGCTTGACCCGGCTGCCCCATGTCCACCCACAGGAACTAGTAGTCTCCATCCACCAGGGCCAGGAGTACTATAGAGTGGAAGCCCTTGTAGTTGTGGTAGAGGCTGCCTCCCCATTGTGGACATCTGATTGGGATGTTCTTTCCCTCCAGGGCACCCAGGGAATGCGGGATGTTCCACCTCCAACGGAAAACTTACTCGACCTCCAACCAGTCCTCTGGGCTTGTGGGGCACGTCATCACCTGATCTCAATAGGCCCTGGTGATAGAGTCGCAGACCTCAGGCACAAACTTGTTGATGGTCGACCTGGCCACCCTGAAGGCATACTGCAGGGTGGGGTAGCTGTCTCCACTGGCCAGGTGTCTGAGGGTGACTGCCAATTTGAGTCCTGGACTCAGGGGCTTTCTCATCCAGGTCCTCTCCCTCTGGAGCTCAGGAGTGAGTATCTCCTAAAGCTCTTGAAAGAGCTTGGGTGGTATCCTGATAAAGTTTTGATATGCCATAAGGTCATCTAACTTTAGCCTTGGCATCAGTCTTGTGTACTGACCCTCTTCTTCACACTCTGCCTGGCTTAACCATGGCCTGACCCAATATCTTCTGTGTCTTCGCTGTCTTACTTGCAGACCTCCTCTCCTTCTCAGCATCTCTATCAATGATGACTGACTGCCTCTCCATATCTAAGAGTAAGAGTTGAATTTATGCAAGATTTCTGTCCTGTCTGTTCATATTGGCATCGAAATTCTATCTGGCTAGTGACCTGACCCTTACCGCTTTTATAGCCATTTGGATCCAGGTATCCAGTGGTCACTACCGTCCAGCAAGACACCTGCAATGTTATCTTAAAACTCCCTTATTGATAAGCTGACATCCACGAGAAAAATTAAGGTCCTTAAACCCCATCTGCGAGTGTCTGCAAGTGTTTCTGCTGCACTGCGGGTGGTCACGGACATATATCCATGGGTGATCCCCAAGAAACAAAATGCATCCCTAACATCCGTAGAGTTTTCTGTGGTGCATCAGTAAACCCTCTATCCGCAAGAGATCCATGTCAGTTACCATATATGGAACCATGGCCTATATCCCTGGGGTATCCCTGGATGTGTAACTGCCACCTTAACCCATCCTAATGTTACAAGTATAAAATAGGCTCAAGTGGCTGACTTTACCATAAGGTAAAGACCGAGTCTCATGGACAACCATTTATCAATTGGACCTAAGGGCAGTTGAGTGCTAGTGTAAATGGTCATGAAATCCATTATTTATCTGTTTGTATTTGGGATCAAACCAAGGCCCCCTATGACGGTTAGTGTAATATCCACTAGTTTACAGTAGCAGATGTGTGCAATTTGCAATAGTCTATAGATTACAATATACAAAATTGAGTCTAATATTCCTTGAATAATGGAGCACACACAAACTTCCTTCTACTACTGGGCCACATGGCTGCAGCATTGTCTCATGTTTTTACCACACTTACTTATTCATATTGTTAAGTTAGAATTAGTTCCATTTTTAGTTTGATATTGTAAGTTAAAATTTAAAAACAATGGACTTGCTTGGACATCTTCCATTACTTTTTATATCTTATTCAACTCGAAAATTTCTTTCTGTATGGAAATGTATGAAAAGCCAATTAGTCTTCCATTTATTGACCCTAGCTGATAATTCAAGCATCTTATAACATCTGTTTGCAGTACATGACGCCTGACGATATCTCTGACTCAATCATCCATGCTTTATCTGCTCCTCCACATGTCCAGGTAAATGTTGAAAAACTCAGTATGGATTGTGAAAATGTTTATCTACAATTAAATATCGCTGTTGCAATTGTTGAAATCATGTTTAATTAATAAAAATCAGATAATTGTTGTAAATCATAATGTTACACTTGTAAGTGCAGCTCAAGTTGTAATGAATATTCCAGACATAAGTGTCAACTGTAACTGAAAACTGTATATTGTCACAGGTAGGTATATTATAACTGTCTGACATTATAAACGTCAGGCAGAATGATAAACCTAATGGAAATGTAGAAAAAAAATTATTTATGCTTATATCTTTTTTCATCATTTTCAACAGATTCATGACATGGTGATTTATCCCATAAAGGTGCCTAAAGCCCCAAAATAAATGATTATCTGTGGGATGCTGGTGTTGTCTACTAGGACATGACATTATCTATACTGGTATAATTTTTGCAGAAAAAAAAATTAGGGATTTCTGGGAATTTAAGAATTGTAATATTAACACACATATATAAATCTATTAGTTATGTATTTATATCAGTAAATCTAACATGTAGAAATATCTATTGTTAGGATATTGTCGAAGTACATGTATATATTTGCTGTAAAAATATATGCAAGTTGAAGTATTTAACAATACTGTGTATCGGTGTAGGGTGAGCAAAATCGATGTAGGGTTTGGTAAGACAGACAGTGTTTGGCAACGGTTAAATGAATGCCTTAATATCCATCTATGATTTTGTTATTTGTTGTGGTACTTCACATGGTGCAACTAGTTTTATTCAAAATTAGAATCAATAGCATTAATATTCAGTGCAATCATAAAGTTATTTAACATCTGGGTACAGACACACGCAAATTGTGTTTGCTCTATATTATCCAAGGAACGGCAATTCTTAGTAACAAAAGTTCATGTTCATATGTTTAACTCAATAAATATAATTAATATTTTTTGTATGCACAATGAATAAGCCTGTTGAAATGGTAAGATCATTTTCTGCAACTTTTGAATTCTTTTTTTGCTTTGTTATTTGTGTTATCTTTAATTTTAACCTAGATAAAAAGTGAAAAAGCTGACAGCTACTCAAGGCCTAGTGGTTTAGAATGCAGAATTTTGACCTCTTGGAATATATTGTTGTGAAAAGATTAAGTAAAACAATAGTTAATTACATACGTAATTACATCAATGTCTTTTAGTGTTTTATCAGATTACATTGTTCAACCATAGACAGTTGATATTATCTCTATATGTGTGTGTTTTAACTGTAATTTGTGTGTAGATGTTATATCTTAACTTCATATACGGTAATCTATGGAATTTAGAGTAAATACATAAGCATATATATATGCTATGTACAAGTTGAGATTTTTGTACAAGTTGCAACTTGTACAGATTTCTTGTAGAAGTTGCTACTTGTACAAGCTCCATGTTTTATCGGATGAGCAATGTATTTTAATTTGAAGGAGTATTAATGAACAATGTATTTTACTGAATTAATAATTAAAGCCCATTAAAGTCAACACATTTATACTACCTTGATAAGAGACCAAACTATTGACCTGTACCTTTTGTAACAATTTTTATACTGGCATAACGGAAGCCTGTATCAAAATCTCAACTTGTACATAACATATACATTATAACCAATGTTATTGTTGTGTATAATAAACTGATTAACCCTCTGTCCTGTGTTTTAACTGGGTTGGGGTTGGGGACGGCTACCACTCTTCTCTTTTGAACTGCTGCAGGACATGTAGTTTGACCTCTTGAATTAGGTATTACTCCTATATAAGTCATGTACCTGCTACAGACCTGCTTAGGACCTGCGGAGGATATAGGCTACACCCTTATTTACACTTTTGTATGTCACTGGAGAAATTGTGTCATGTAGATCTCCCTAGGCCACAGCCCGTCACATATTGCTTCAGGATATACCCCAAACCTTTTCAGACTGTCTGCTTATTACTCTGGGATGTTGGCAGCCCATAAAAACCGAGAGTTTAACCCAAGCTATCCAAGACCCTGGAGATATCAATGAGTACACACTAACAGGGAGGACTCCCAGGGGTGAACAAGAATAAGAAGAATAAGAAAGAGCTACCACAAATCTGATGAACAAGAGCAACTAGTGGTGGACTGGCTGAATGATGTAAGCCATGACGGTTTATATATTTAAAACTTATTTACAGTCATTTCAAATTTTGAAGTGGAGAGAAATTTATGGCTGCCAAATTTAAGTCTTTGTTTACAAAAGTAAAGCCCACTCCCATCTGGACTTAACGTTGAGCCCAAGACTCAGCCAAAACTTAGAGTTCGCTGTTTTGTGAAATACATTAAGTCTAAGACCATAGACTTAGCCGGAATTAAAGAGAAAATTCTTTACTTTAAGTCTACGTCCACGCCAAGTCCTTTTGTGAAACCGGCCCCTGGTGTTTTAGCATCAGTTTTATCCATGGAAAAATGTGAAAGTATGGAAAGTTTGGTAGTGTACACTGTGGGACCAGTAACTGTTCAAGTGAGTGTGAGATTATGGGGACTTTAAGTGACACTTGCTTTAACATGTGAACTCATTCACTCAAGTATTGATATTTCATAGTGATAAAACAAAATGAAATAACATCAAGAGCGGGCAATTATTGCCATCCAAGGCATGAGTCCATGTGATAATACTATTTTTAAATGGCCCTTATGCTAATAGAACGGATATATTCCAAAACGGCTGGAAGTAACCAAAACAAACAGGAGTCATTTGAATTGATGCATAGGTCAAGGAAATGTTCAAGCATAGCCATAGCTGTTAGGTATTAATGAATTATCGAACAGAGGAGAAGAAATAAAACAATGTTATATATTAGGGAAAACCAAAAATCTGGAGCCGAAACAATATACTCTTGCCACTGTACTTACGTAGCAAACATGAGTATGATGAATTAAATCCAATTCAATTAATCTATGGTGCGGATTTGCTGGAGGCTAATTTGACAAATGGTTGAAAGGTCCAGGTTCCCTTTCAACTCTTCAGATGATGCACAATTAGTAATATCATAGTGTATAACACAGTGTAGAGTGTATAATAACACAAAATTGTTCATTTTTATAGGTAAACTTTTTTTCATTTTATCTGCCTATATAATATTTGTCAGTAATTACAACAAGATTTCAGAATTGTACTGTGTCACCAGCTTTGGTTAAAGACTGAAGCAGATGAAATTTGAAACTTGTTGCAAGATATTGCTGAAAAACTAATCAGCTCCAACCTGTGCAGGGGTTTGGAATGTAAAGAACCCCGAGAAGATTTTTAAGCCCAAGAAACATAAAAAAGTGTTCCCGTTGCAACACTTGTTGCCAGGTGTTGCCGAAAAGGTAATCAGCTCCAATTTGTGCAGGGATATGGAAGGCAAGAAACCCAGAAAATATTTATAACTGCAAGAAACAGAAAAAAGTGTTGCCATGTTGTTGCCAGGAATTGCCGAAAAGCAAATTAGATCCAGTCCGTGCAGTATTATGAAATGCAAAGAACCCATAAAAAATTTACAAGTCTAAGAAACAGAAAAAAATGTTACCATGGCAACACTTGTTGTCAGGTGTTGGCGAAAAACTTATCAGCTCCAATTTGTGCAAGGGTATGGAAAGCAAAGAACCCATAAAAATATTTATAAGTCCAAGAAACAGAAAAAAAAATATTACCATTGAAACACTTGTTGTCAGGTATTTCACGCCCCTATGGAGAACCCCAGGGCTCTGTCCTGGATCCACTCCTTTTTACCCTTTACACTACCCCCCTCAGTAATATCATTTCCAGTTTCTATGTCACCCACCATCTATATGCAGGTGACACCCAAATATATCTAGCACTTGACCATAGTTTTGCTGAGCTCACTGAGTGTCTCACCTGTTTTCGAAAGTAGATGGATGGTGTGGAATTGAAACTCAATCCAGAGAAAACAGAATTGATTATCATCGGTGATAGACAAGCCAGAGTGTCCCTCATCCAAAAGTTTCCAACCCATCTTAGTGTGGAGACTTCAGCCTTACTTGCAAACTCAATAATCAGCAGGTGACTTGACTACTGTAACTCCCTACTCAATGGCGTACGTAAATATGATGTGGCTAAACTCCAAAAGACTCAAAATGCCCTTTGCAGAATTGTTCTAGACTTGATAGAACTAGCCAAAAAACTTGACTCCCTATTACATACTGCATCTTGTTTAAATATAATCTAATTACTTTCAAGGCCATCAAATTCTTCCAACCCCCAAACTTATCATCCTTGATCAAAACCAGTAGCCCAACTTGTGAAAATGTCTCTTTCCTCAGTTTGTCCTAAAAAGGCCATTGGTAGGTGAGGTTTTGCAAATGCTTCCCCCACTGAATGGAACAGACTCCCACGATCAGTCCAATCACAGCACACAATAACAGGTTTCCGAAGCCTGCTAAAAACCTATTTGTTTAGACTAGCATATCCTCCACTATAATTTGGATCTCGACCTGATACATTCCTGGACTTTTCCTTTTTGATCTTGAGCACATTAGAGGATGTTGTATCAATTTTGCGCTTTATAAATGCTTCTATTCTATTCTAAATTACCCACAAAATCAAAAGTTCAAAAACAATGCAGAAAAAGTTGTTACCAAAAAGTTGCCAAAAACCTTAATCACTACTCTTCTAGTTTCCCTTGTAAGAAATATATCCTGAAAATATTGGTTAAAATCTTTGCATGGCTATTGCTTATAAAGAACTCACCAAATCAAAAGTGAAAAACAACAGGAAAAGTGTTGTCATGGCAACAGCTGTTGACAAATGTTACCTTAAAGCCAATTACAACAATTTTCTCTTACCAGTAACATATTCTGAAAATTTGGAATAATGTTAAATGCCAACAAAATTACAATACTTGTTGCAAGATATTTCCAAGAAAGCAATCACTCACAAACTTTCATATCATTAAACCCCCACAACAAATTTAGCTGAGACACGGGAAAACTGTACCTCTAAATGGGCAGCAATGAAGTGTGATTCAGAAGGAAAGCCAAAATAATATCCATATCCAGCAGGATGGATATAACAATTAAAATAAGTTATCACCTTAAACTCATTTCTTTAACTGTTAGGTTTTTATTTTATTTTTTTAACCGGACAGCACAAAGACAACACAGCACAAAGACAACACAAAACAGATATTTTGTCAGTACCAGTCCCTAATCATGGTTCAAGATGCACAAAACTTTATTTATGTATATAAAGTTTATATTTACTAATCAACATTTACAGTTTTATATTACTTATGGAATATTGAAAATTTTGCTTCAAGTTCTGAAACTTTGGCAATTCTTTTTTTTTTATTTGGCTTAATAGGTTCATTTGACCACAGTAAACCAAGATCATAATTCGGGTCACTTGACTTATTTTGCAAAGTACCCAAAAGAAATCCTTCAGTTTTTTTCAATATTTACCTTTAACATTTTTAGAAATAATTTTGCAGATTTAATGTTCGATAACAACATGTTGTGTCATCTGCATATTGAAGTAGTTTTATTTCTGTTTTATTTTTTTTTACTTCTTTTATACCGTTTTCCTGTCTAAAATGCTAATACCTCTGTCAGGTTTCATGGTAACATTACATTAAAGATACTGTTTTCGTCTAGATATGTGTACATGTTTAATTTGAATGAAAACTGTCAACTACCACTTAAATATTGCCGAACTATCATAAAAGTTTGTCCTAACCTTAAACTGAATTTAAGCCAATGTAAATGTTAAGAGTTTAAGGTCAATGTTTACCACGTAGACTCTGTTCAATGTTAGTTTTATCCAAAATTTAAATGTGCTTAAAATGTATTGCACATAATTTAAGATGTTATCCAAAATTTTAAAAGAAAAGTAATAATAATTATGCCATTACTGGGAGCTCAAATTTACCCCAATGTAGTCATAGGGCATTCCTGTAACATCAGTTACATGTACCTTTGAAATATAGATCAAATATGTCATGTCATTTTGGAATACTTTGTGGAAACATAAACGAACTTGACCTGATTAACATTTTTTTACACATGGGAGTTTAAGGTTACCTTAAAATAGGGCACACCTCCAGGACTAGATACATCAACCTAATTTAAATTAAAGTTTTGAGATACTCTAAAGAAAATAAAAAATTAAATTCAATATAATTATGTCATCACTAGGAGTTTAAGATCACCTTAAAATGGGCCACATCTTAAAGACCAGTTACACCCACATACCAAATTGATTTGAATCTGTGAAGCCATTTTTAAACTATTGCCCACAAATCACAAAAGTTAAATTCATCATAAATGTGGGAATTTGGAGTCATCTTAAAATAGGGCACATATCGATGACCCGCAACATCCACATGCCAAATTTGAATTTCATTCGACAAGCAATTTTTGACATATTTTCCGGAAACAAAGTGTGATGATGATGCTGGTCCTATATGTGATCCATCACAGCTGAGGGACACCAAACTGTACAACCTTAAACTCATAAGTTTCTAAAATATCAGCAATTTATTGTAACCTTACAAAGAGACCTTTTTCTTTTGTCTAAATTTACGTACATGATGAATATCGATGAAAAAATCTCAATTAATTAGCTCATCAAAAATCTTCCCAACACCAAAACAATTGTCCCAACCTTAAAGTCAATGTTAGTTTAAGGTAAGGAGTTAAAGGTTATCTTTTTCCTGAAGGTTCTGTTCAAGGTTTGTTAGATCCACAACTGAAACATGCCTAGAATTGCACAGTATTTGAAATACTTTTCATAAATTTCAAAACTCAAAATGAATATAATTTTGTTATTACTGGGAGTTTAAGGTAATCCTATTGCATGACACTTATCTATGGTCAGTTACATATACATGCAAAATTTGAATGAAATTTCTGAAGTAATTTTCAGTATATTCTATGTAAACATAAAAGACATAAACTCAATATAACCTTTTTATGCGTTTGGAGTTTAAGGTCATCTTAAAATAGGACACACCTTGAGACCACTTACAACCATATGTCAAATTTAAATTGAATCCGTCAAGCCATTTTTGAGATACTGTCCAAAAACTAAACAACTTAAACTAGTGTTGAAGACGGTAAACCGGAAACCTATTTGCCAACCAAAAGACACTGATCCGATTACGTTTCGTTTTCTTGTAACCAAAACCGGTTTTGTCACATGTATTCATTATTTTAACTTAAGTTTGCTAAAATATTAGACTACAACAAATATTTCACAGTATTTTATAATATTCTATCAATATATCACCCATTTTGTCCTCGAAAGTCTTCAAAGAGCCCATTGTTGTTCTTATTTATATACGAGTTACATCTCATGTACGCGTTTGAAAACTTATTTCTTTGCGTTTGATAAATCAAACATACCCGGTTTTTCGCCGAATTTCCACTTTCGGAAACCGGTCTCTGAAATTCGCATTCAACCACAACACTAACTTAAACTCAATATAAGTGTGTTACTACTGGGTGTTTAAGGTCACATTACAATAGGACACATCTTGAGGACCAGCTACATCCACATGCCAAATTTGAATTTAATCTCACAAGCTTTTTATGAGATACTGTCCGAAATACAAAGCGTGAGGACGACAGACACCGACGGCACAAAATGAGATGACAAAGCAATCCCTATGTGCCACACAGCATAAATGCTGGTGACACAAAGAGCAATACAAATAAGTAGTCACGTGATGTGAAAAAGTAATACCAGAGAGACATCATAATGCACTCATATAGAACATAATACAAGCAACTAAACAAAAATTAAGAAACTTTAAATGCACTGAACCCAATAAAGCTGAAAACCCAAATAACTATAATATACAACAGACACAAAAGGACTATTCGAGTGTAATGATTTAAGTGACCAAAGTGATCGGAAATGATTTTTTCTATCCAGTTGGGGATTTCAGTGTAACTAAAATCATGACACCAAGTGATCCTACAGGAGAAGCACAATCACTTCTGTCATAACTTAAGTGACCAAAATGACTGTGATCATTTACCACTCGAATAATCCTTATGGTTTACATCCATACGTACATCAATTGCGACACAACAAGATCTGAAAATAGAAAAATATAGTTCTACATTTGAGTAGTGAAATTGTAACATAAAAATGCAACAAAGTTGCAAATAAGACAGAGAAAAAAGAGTTTTTGCATCAAAATCAGTACAATATGTGCCAAGAATTGGCGGAGAAATCACATTTTTATTTATTCACTATGGACAAAACTATTTTTTTTCCATTTTTTTGGTAATTATGGACTTGCGTTATTCATTATTGAAAGTATAGTGGTGGATTCTAAAGTTATATCATCCTCAGAGAGATATACTACATGGGTAGACAGTTGAACGGATAGAACAGTACAACAGACATTTGCATCCATTTGCAGTGTGCAACACAGTTGCAAAAATAGTTCAACATCAATATTCAGCTGTAAACAGCAAGTTTGATACATTAGCAATAAGTTGAGAATATTATTAACACTTGTAGAAACATCACAAAATATAGCTAGTTTTGATTAGAATTCTAGTTTTTTTTAATTTACATTTTCTTAAACATTTACAAATATACATATTTAGCATAAATAATAACATTGAACATTAACAGTTTTTAAAACTTATGATGGATACTGAGGCTTCTTTAAAACATCAATTGTTGAAATTTCAAAGAGAACACTTCAAAATCAATCATGGGATTTCTTAATGGTACAGTGGTGATATGCTTGTATTTAACCACTGTACAAACCTCGCCATGTTTTGTTTATTAAAGTCAGCCCAATATCCCCTTTCACTCGAAGTGCTATTCGAGCCATCCCAACTACACAACTACAGCCCAAGCTCTAGTGACCGCCATTCCAGTAACAAAAAGTCAGTCTGAAGGATGACTACTTATGAATGATCCTTAAGGGTTCCTTATCCTGCCACTGGGATATGACCCAATGACCAGAGGACTGTCTCTTAAGTGGGTAGCTGTACCTGGGATTAACCCAGTTCCTCTGTTGAAGCACACTTTGAGTCAATCTCTACTGTCATTACTCAACAGCTGACACATGTATTTACACAGCAAATTGGTGAGGTAAGATAACTCCAAAGGCCAGATTCAAGACATCCAGTGTCAAAGTCTTTTGTTCTCACATCCGTGAAGGCATGTACACACTAACAACAATACAACATGATTCAATAATATGGGTGGAACTCCTATGACATTCTTGATGTATTTGCACTGACGAAGATACAATGCCAACAAATAGAAAATGATTTCTATTTGGAATAATTGTACATCTGGTACTGCGCATGTAGGCATTCTGGGCATGTAACACAGGGGTTCAGTTAAGATGAACATAACTTCCTTATTTCTAAAACTATTTTAAAAAATATTTCCATGTTTAGTTTTAAAGAAATAGCTAATCTAATGGTATTAATTTGATTATAGAGCCAATAAAGTCTTGTGATGTTTTCTCAGTAAATATTTACAAATGGTTTTGAGTTTTGATTTAGATGTAAATCTGTCAGAAGGGTGATTTAATTTCTCAATTTACAAAAGTGCTTCTATGAAATGTCGTAACTTTATGATTGACAGATGCAATATCAGCTGCCAATTTGTGTCTGTTTAGACATGTTTTATAAATACCACTGCATCTTGATGAAATGAGAAAACTCTCAAATATAAAACCAAACTGAGGTATTTCTGAGACTTAAGACCCTTTCATGAATCTGAACACTGACAAAATTTCTATAAAAATACTTATGTTACCACAACGATTTAATAATAATAAGTAAATATATCACAAGTTCTCACTTGTCACCAAAGTTTATCCTATTCTAACAATCATGTACAATTTGATGTATGCAATGGAATTCACAAGGACAAGTTACAACTTGTAAAATATAATACATATTTGGAAGCTTTAAAGCTATAGCTTTAAGCTATGCCATCACATTTAATATATGAAATGCAGTTTTATTTCATTTACACAATGGACATTATTGCTGTGCTAGTTCTTTCACTTGTTCACGCAGGGCTTCCAAATCCCCAACAACAGAAATAGCTTGAGGGCGCTGATTATAGTCAAACTGAACACAATTTAAAATCAATTTGTAACACAGATGGCCTTCTTTCTCCAGTAATTTCTTTGGGATTCTTTCGGTTTCAATTTTCATCTTCAGTAGAGTACGTTCATCAACCGTTTTGTCAGCACAGTCATCTACATCCCACATTCTCTCTTCAAACACAATTTCAAAAGCTGTAGCTCCAAAAGAATACATGTCACCCTTTGATGATGATGACTTCTGGTACAGGAGCTGTTCCGGGGCCATATAGATGGGTGTTCCCCGAACAACATCAGTTGTCTTGATGGACACTGTGTTGTTCTGCTTGACTTTACTGAGTCCAAGATTTTGACCCGTCCATTTCTGGTGACCATGATGTTAGATGGCTTAACATCGCCGTGAACTATTTTGGGTTCATACATATGCAAGTATGCTAAAGCCTGTGATATCTGATACAGAATATCACATTTCTTGCCTATTTCATGAAAGCCATGAAGTGCATGTTTGTCGCTGTCATAAATAATGTCCTCTACATTATCTCCATCGACAAGTTCATATACCAAAAACATGCATTTGGTGTTTGAAGTCAGATCAAATGTGTAGCCCATAAATTGAACAATTGAAGGATGCCGCACTAGTTCACTGATCTTAACTTCATCGGTTAATAATAAATCCATTGAATGTTTGTTTCTGGCTGGTATGACAATCTCCTTTACAGCAACTGGACTATAATGTAACTCTCCTCTGTAAACATAACCGTAACTCCCGTTCCCAAGCCTGCAAGAACGATCGATATGAAGATCACTCAGTTTTATTTTCTGGTTGATGAAAGGAATATGAGGCAAAGGTTCTTTCATGGGGTTTGGTTGCAACCGCATTGACACTGCTCCACCTGCCACTGCTCCAGTGCTACTATTATCCTATGAGGTTAAATAATACATGTAGAAACAGATGATAAGTTGACGAGTTAAATACAGAAACATTTGTAAGAAAAGGTGCATAGTAATTACTTTTTGCACAAAATGAATTTTAGTATTCACTAAACATAATCGTTAGTTCAAACAGATTTTATGATTTTAAAAAGTATTTATCTCAAACAATTGCCTTAATTCCTCAATCGGGAATGGAAAGCTTGAATTTAAAGACTGATAATGAATGAACTTTTATCAGTACAACTGTGCCATTTGTCACACTTAAAAAAAAAACTAACTACTTTTTCAACAACCCATATCAGTTTTGTTATATCTGACTGAGCTACAGTGAAATTCAAATACAAAAATATATATCCAGTAGTAGTAGTGTTGTTATTCTTCACATTGCCATTCTTAAATTAGTAGGCTTGTATGAATCTAATTGAAACAAGTAACAATGCAGTATCATTAATATTTTTTAACATTTGCGATTTCTGTATATTACTTGGACAAAATTGCTTGAAATAACAGACTCATGTTTGGCATATTTAAGATTAATATTTATTTCAGCGAATTAAATTAATTTATTGATGATGATCCTGATATGATTCAGAAAGGTGGAGTAAACTACTGAAGCAAAGGAAGTCAGTATTTGAGGGCTGTAAATCATTGAAGTGCATGAATCACATATGCAAATTCTCATTTAGATTTATGGATCAAGATGTTTTTTTTCCAACCGGGTTGCTTGACACACTTAATGAAAGAAGCAATATGGTGGTCACAAAGGCAGAAAAGTCTACAACATGCAATATATTGCAATAAATCCTTATTTTATAAAAATCACTTCCAAATGTGTAATTAGCACTTTGGCTTACTTTGAACATAATATGGCAGTAACTTACAGTTCACTGCAAATTGTAGCCACATTTTTGAACAGTGATAAAGATTCAACACTGCCCAGTTCTCTTTTGTATATCTTACCTTTATATTCCTGTACCTGTAAGACCTTTGCTGTGTAGCAGGATGTTCTGTTGAAAATAAGTTATAACAACTGATAAGCTTGAACAAGCAGCATGAACAACTTTATTATTATCAAATTGATAAATACGCCTGGCTGTATTTGGGTTACTGAAGGGTAATTCTGTTTTAACACAAGTGATGTGAAAAATAATTATTTTTATCGTATCGCCATGTTTGAATAATTTAAAATTTTACATACATAAATAGAAATATATGTATGTGTAAAATCATGCATCAAAGTTAAAAACCAAAGTTTATTTTATCAAGCCCCCTGGGGAATATCAAGAAACTGGAATGTAGCTGATGCAGACAAAAATAGTTTTTATGGTGCACCTGTTTGTTCATGAGACTTCAGCAACTCTACAATGTGACTGTAATCTTTTTGTTTAGCATAAAACTTTGCAGTAACACCATCATCATTGATTGCATTTTTGTTAGCACCGCCTTGTAACAGAAGTGACACAATGTCAGAATTGCCATTGTCACATGCTAGCATCAGTGGAGTTTGACTACAAATATATGACATTTACATTTAATTTACTTCCCCTGAACTTAGACGCTGCCGATAATTTTTTATCTGATACTGTACATAGACTAAATATTCTGTGATAGCTAATACAACTTTTACTTTGTATTTATAGCAACTTGTATTAAAATTATGCACATATTTATTCACTTTGTAACTATTATAGTATGCTCACAAATGAAATGCCAACAATTTTTAGAAAGGAATTGCCACAATATATTAGCACATAAATTATTTAAATGTGGTCTACTTCAATTAACTAACATTTTAAAACAATAATTTACACATTATTTGCCGCCATGTTAATCAATACACAACTTTCTTCATAAAATTTCTCATGATTTTCATCAATGTTTTCTACATCATGAAGTGTGGAGTATCCTTTTGGACTTTGCCTGGGTGGCTGCAATCCTCCCTGCAACGGCCATTTTATAGCATCAAAGTTATTACTATTTAAACAAGCTTTCATAAGTGCATTTTCTCCAAGATTATTTTTCACTGTGACACTGGCATTTTCATCTTTAAGGAATTTAAGAATTGATGTATTTCCATTTTGTGCAGCAAAGAGAAATGAGGTATTTCCATCATTATCTTTCTCCTCTAAGGTGAATCCTTCTTCCAGCAACCACTTTACAACTTCAATATCTCCACTGCTAAAACAAACATTCATTAGCGCATTTTGTCCATACTTATTGCGCACTTTAATATCAGCCCCTTCATCTTTCAGGAACTTCAGAAATGATACATTTCCCTCTTTTGTAGCAAGGAGAAATGCAGTATTTTCATCACTGTCTTTATCCTCTAAGTTGAAACCTTCTTCTAGTAACCATTTTACAGCTTCAATGTCACAACTGCCAGTGCAGGCATACATCAGAGCATTTTTTCCAGAATAGTTACAAACATTTATATCAGCATTTTCACGTTTCAAGAACTTTATCAACTGTACATCTCCATTCCAGGCAGCATTGTGAAATGCAGTATCACCAGTAAAATCTTTTTCATTTACCTGAAATCCTTCTGCCAATAGCCATTTTACAGTGTCAATGTTACCACGTCCTAAAGAAGCCTTTACAAGAGCATTTTCACCACCACTGTTATAAACATATATGTTTGCATTTTTACATTTTAGGAAACTTAGTAGTGGTGTATTTCCTTTTTGTGCAGTGCACAGAAATGCAGTATTGCCATCATTATCTTCCTTATCTATGTCCAACCCCATGCACAACAGCCATTTTACAATATCAATATTACCTCTGCCTAATGAAGCCCTAATCAGGGCATTTTGCCCCTGGTTATTCTCAACCTCTATATCATGGTTAAAATAATGTAAGAAGTGCAAAACTGGTAATTTATCGTTTTCTGCAGCAATGAGAAATACAGTATTTCCTTCATTATCTTTTTCTTTAAGAGAGGTTTGTTTAAAACTTAAGTTCAATACAGATAAAAAGTCACAACTGTTAGAACAGACTTTCATCAGGGCATTTTGTCCATTGTTGTTTTTAACATTGGTATCAGCACCTTCATCTTCCAGCAAGCAGAGAATCCGATGTGGTATATTCTCATTTTGTGCTGCACAGAGAAAAGCTGTGTCTCCTTCATCATTTTTCTCCTCCAAATCGAATCCTTCTTTCAACAGCCATTTTACTGCATCAATGTCATTACTGTAAGAACATACATTCATCAGGGCATTTTGTCCATACTTGTTATGAACTTTTGTATCAGCACCTTTACCTTTCAGGAATTTTAGGAGTTTTCTGCTGCCATTACATGTAGCACTGAGAAATGCTGTGTTTCCTTGATTATCTTTCTCTTTTAAGCTGAATCCTTCTGCCAAAAGCCATTTTATGGCATCAGTGTTACCACTGCCAGAACATACATTCATCAAGGCATTTTGTTCATTTTTGTTTTTAGCTTTTATGTCAGCACCCTCACCTTTCAGAAAATTAAGAAGCTGTGTATTTCCATTCCATGCAGCACAAAGAAATGCTGTTTGTCCTAGATTATCTTTCTCCTCTAAATTGAATCCTTCTGCCAACATCCATTTAACAGTCTCAATATCACCACTCCCATAGCAAACATTCGTTAGAGCAGTTTGGCCATTCTTGTTTCGAACTTTCATTTCAGCTCCTTTATCTTGCAGTAACCTGAGAATCTGAAGTGGAATGTTTTCATTTTGTGCTGCACATAGAAAAACTATATTTCTGTCATTATTTTTTTCCTCTAAGTTGAATTCTTCTGCCCAAAGCCAATTTACAGCATCAATGTCCCTACTGCAAGAACAGACTCTCATCAGGGCATTTTCTCCATTTTTGTTGCTATCTTTTATATCAGCACCTTCAATTTTTAGGAATTTTAGAAGTTGTGTACATCCATTCCATACAGCACTGAGAAATACCGTGTTTCCTTGGTTATCTTTCTCTTCCAAGTTAAATCCTTCTGCTAAAAGCCATTTTACAGTTTCAATGTCACAGCTGCCAGAACAAACATTCATCAGGGCATTTTGTCCATCCTTGTTTTTAACTTTTATGTCAGCACCTTTATGTTTAAGGAGACTGAGAATCTGAAATGGTATATTTTCATTTTGTGCTGCACAGAGAAAAACTGTATTTCCTTTATTATTTTTGTCTTCTAAGTCGAATCCTTCTGTCAACAGCCATTCTACTGCATCAATGTCATTACTGTAAGAACATACATTCATCAAGGCATTTTGTCCATAGTTGTTATGAACTTTTATATCAGCGCCTTTACCTTTCAAGAATTTTAGAAGTTGTATGCTGCCATTACATGTAGCACTGAGAAATGCTGTGTTTCCTTGATTATCATTCTCTTCTAAGTTGAATCCTTCTGCCAAAAGCCAGTTTATGGAATCAGTGTCACAGCTGCCGGAACATACATTCATCAAGGCATTTTGTCCATTGTTGTTTTTAACTTTAATATCAGCACTTTTACCTTTCAGGAAGCAGAGAATCTGATGTGGTATATTCTCATTTTGTGCTGCACAGAGAAAAACTGTGTCTCCTTCATCATTTTTCTCCTCCAAATTGAATCCTTCTGGCAACAGCCATCCTACTGCATCAACGTCATTACTGTAAGAACATACATTCATCAGAGCATTTTGTCCATAGTTGTTATAAACATTTATATCAGCACCTTTGCCTTTCAGGAATTTTAGGAGTTGTGTGCTGCAATTACATGCAGCACTGAGAAATGCTGTGTTTCCTTGATTATCTTTCTCTTCTAAGCTGAATCCTTCTGCCAAAAGTCATTTTATGGCTTCAGTGTTACCACTGCCAGAACATACATTCATCAAGGCATTTTGTCCATTTTTGTTTTTAGCTTTTATGTCAGCACCCTCACTTTTCAGAAAATTAAGAAGATGTGTATTTCCATTCCATGCAGCACAAAGAAATGCTGTTTGTCCTAGATTATCTTTCACCTCTAAACTGAATCCTTCTGTCAACATCCATTTTATAGTATCAATATCACCACTCCCATAGCAAACATTCATCAGAGCTGTTTGGCCATTCTTGTTTCGAACTTTCATTTCAGCACCTTTATCTTGCAGTAACCTGAGAATCTGAAGTGGAATGTTTTCATTTTCTGCTGCATAGAGAAAAACTGTATTTCCGTCATTATTTTTCTCCTCTAAGTCGAATCCTTCTCCCAAAAGCCAGTTTACAGCATCAATGTCCCTACTGCAAGCACAGACTCTCATCAGTGCATTTTCTCCATTTTTGTTTGTAACTTTTATATCAGCACCTTCATTTTTCAGGAATTTTAGAAGTTGTGTATATCTATTCTGTGCAGCACTGAGAAATACTGTGTTTCCTTGGTTATCTTTCTCCTCCAAGTTGAATCCTTCTGCTAAAAGCCACTTTACAGTTTCAGTATCACATTTGCCAGAACAAACATTCATCAGGGCATTTTGTCCATTCTTGTTTTTAACTTTTATGTGAGCACCTTCATCTTTAAGGAATCTTAGAAACTGTAGTGGCATCTTTTTTATTTTGTGCTGCACAGAGAAAAACTGTATCTCCTTCATCATTTTTTTCTTCTAAGTTGAATCCTTCTGCCAAGAGCCATTTTACTGCATCAATGTCATTACTGTAAGAACATACATTCATCAGGGCATTTTGTCCATACTTGTTATATACTTTTATATTGGCACCTTTGCCTTTCAAGAATTTAAGAAGTTGTCTGCTAATATTACATGTAGCACTGAGAAATGCTGTATTTCCTTGATTATCTTTTTCTTCTAAGTTGAATCCTTCTGCCAAAAGCCATTTTATGGCATCAGTGTCACAGCTGCCAGAACATACATTTATCAGGGCATTTCTTCCATTGTTGTTTTTAACTTTGGTATCAGCACTTTCACCTTTCATCAAGCAGAGAATCTGATACGGTATATTCTCATTTTGTGCTGCACAGAGAAAAACTGTGTCTCCTTCATCATTTTTCTCCTTTAAATTGAATCCTTCTGGCAACAGCCATTTTACTGCATCATGTCATTACTGTAAGAACATACATTCATCAGAGCATTTTGTCCATAGTTGTTATAAACATTTATATCAGCACCTTTACCTTTCAGGAATTTTAGGAGTTGTGTGCTGCCTTTACATGTAGCACTAAGAAATGCTGTGTTTCCTTGATTATCTTTCTCTTCTAAGCTGAATCCTTCTGCCAAAAGCCATTTTATGGCTTCAGTGTTGCCACTGCCAGAACACACATTCATCAAGGCATTTTGTCCATTTTTGTTTTTAGCTTTTATGTCAGCACCCTCACCTTTTAGAAAATTAAGAAGATGTGTATTTCCATTCCATGCAGCACAAAGAAATGCTGTTTGCCCTAGATTATCTGTCTCCTGTAAGCTGAATCCTTCTGTCAACATCCACTTAATAGTATCAATATCACCACTCCCATAGCAAACATTCATCAGAGCAGTTTGGCCATTCTTGTTTCGAACTTTCATTTCAGCACCTTTCTCTTGCAGTAACCTGAGAATCTGAAGTGGAATGTTTTTATTTTGCGCTGCACACAGAAAAACTGTATTGCCGTCATTATTTTTTTCCTCTAAGTCGAATCCTTCTGCCAAAAGCCCATTTACAGCATCAATGTCCCTACTGCATGAACAGACTTTCATCAAGGCATTTTCTCCATTTTTGTTTGTAACTTTTGTATCAGCACCTTCATTTTTTAGGAATTTTAGAAGTTGTGTACATCCATTCTGTGCAGCACTGAGGAATGCTGTGTTTCCTTGGTTGTCTTTCTCTTCCAAGTTAAATCCTCCTGCCAAAAGCCATTTTACAGATTCAGTGTCACATTTGCTAGAACAAACATTCATCAGGGCATTTTGTCCATCCTTGTTTTTAACTTTTATGTCAGCACCTTCATTCTTCAGGAATTTCAGAAGTTGTGAACATCCATTACATGACGCACTGAGAAATGCTGTGTTTCCTTGGTTATCTTTCTCCTCCAAGTTGAATCCTTCTGCCAAAAGCCATTTTACAGTTTCAATGTCACAGCTGCCAGAACATACATTCATCAGGGCATTTTGTCCATCCTTGTTTTTTGCTGTTACTTCAGCACCTTTACCTTTCAGGAACCTGAGAATCTGAAGTGGCACGTTTTCCTGTTTTGCTGCACAGAGAAAAGCTGTATTTCCTTCATCACTTTTCTCCTCTAAGTAGAATCCTTCTGCCAAAAGCCAATTTACAGCATCAATGTCCCCAGTGTAAGAACATACTCTCATCAGGGCATTTTCTCCATTCTTGTTTCTTACTTTTATATCAGCACCTTCATTCTTTAGGAATTTCAGAAGTCGTGTACATCCATACCATGCAACACTGAGAAATACTGTGTTTCCTTGGTTATCTTTCTCCTCCAAGTTGAATCCTTCTGCCAAAAGCCATTTTATGGTTTCAATGTCACAGCTGCCAGAACATACATTCATCAGGGCATTTTGACCATTCCTGTTTTTAACTTTTATGTCAGCACCTTCATCTTTCAGGAAATTAAGAAGCTGTTTTCTTCCATTCCGTGCAGCACAAAGAAATGCTGTTTGGCCTTGATTATCTTTTTCGTCTATTTTGAATCCTTCTGTCAAAAGCCATTTCATAGTATCTATGTCACTATCAGCACAGGCAATCATCAGGGCATTTTGTCCATTCTTGTTTTTAACCTTTATATCATCGCCTTTATCTTTCAGGAACCTAAGAATGTCATGGGGTATATTCTTATTTTGTGCTACACAAAGAAATGCAGTATCTTCTTCAGCATTTTCTCCATCAAGTTGAAATGTTAAGTTTCCACCAGCAGCCATTATGTACAATCAGTGTCACTGTTACGAGAATACATGTAATTTCTATAAACGTTTGTATCTTCACCTTCAGAAAATTTAGAAGTTATTTACTTCCATTTTATGCAGCAAATAAAATGCAGTTTGTCCTAAACTGTTTTTTTTTTCTCTAAGTTGAAACTTTCTGTCAAAAATGTATTTTACACTGTCATTGTCACCACTGCCATAGCAGACATTCATCAGTGTATTCTGTGCAATCTTGTTTCTAACTTCTTTAGAAACACCTTTATCTTTAGGGAACCTGAGAATCTGGTGTGGTCTGTTGTTATTTTGTGATAAATAAATAAGTGCAATATCTTTTTCATTTCCTTTTGTCTAATCCTTCACCAGACAGCCTTTTTCAAGAATAATGTCTTGAATACAAGAACAAACAATCATTAATACATTTAATTTCTTTCTATGGGTCCCTTGTAACAAGAATTTCTAAGCAAAGAATAAAAAAGGCAAAGAGTCAGCTAAGAAAAATTACTTTTAGGCGAATACTACTAATTTAAAAAGAAGAAAGTCCATATTTGCTGAAAAAAAATAATAGTTTATCAGTCTCTCTTACACCATATTTGCTGAAAAAAATAATAGTTTATCAGTCTCTTACAAAATTTGATTTTTCTTTTCATTTTCTCCTTGCACAAAGTTTATGTTTTACCTATTTCTCACTCATTTTTCCTCTTTGGTTGTGTACATTAATATTTATTATTTGTATCAGTTTGGGATCATGTTGCTTAATCTGTGTGATAAGATTTGTGTTATCACGTTATTAATTATCACCCAATTAAATTTTATAAAAGTTAATGCTGAATAACTTAATCTCAATTGCTTAAATTGTAGAAGCTTAAGAGACAAACATGAGAGACAAGCTGTCTTCCTTCGGCTCAAACAAAAAGGCGCAAGAATCTATTTATTACAAGAAAACTATTCTACTTTAACTTGAGAGTGTGATTATTCTAACAATAGATGAGTTTTGTTTTTAGTTTCCAAAGATATTTCCATCACCATCACTAATACTGTTTTAATACTGTAATAGCTGAAAACGAATATATTTGTAAACTTATATGCTACAATTCTCTAATTGATGATAGAGAGCCATCGATAATCTTTGGAGAACACATTTTTAGGACTTTACAAAAATACATTGGTGAAAACAATATTGGTGGGGATCTAAACATTGACATTGCTAATATTAACAGTAACTCAAGTAAACATCCTGCCTATTATAAGCAACTAATATCACTCATAGAAGTGTCACATCTTGCAGACATATATAGACTAAAAGCTCAGTTGATAAGAAATAAACTTGGTGGGATATGATTTTAGTCAGTCAAGAATAGACCCTTTTTCTATTTTATGTCATCTCGAGTATTATAATGAAAAAAATCTACTAAGTAATAAATCTGAACATACCCTCTTGAAACTAAGTTTGCTTTTTTATTTAAGCTTAATTGTTGGCCTCTTACAAGATAAGAAATTTATCTGTTTAACCAAAGAATCTCGGGTATCCCTTTGTATGGGATTTCATCAAATGTCAAATACATACTGAGGTGATATCATATGCCATAAAAAAGAATAAAGAAATCAGTTACTACCTAAGCTATGCATGCCAAAGGACCAAGATAGTAGTACATTGATAACAGATAAAATGAAGAGTACAATCTCACTTAAAATATAATATAATATCAATAATATCTGTTGTATTTATAGGCTATTATTCATTCAAGGTATGAACTTAATGAAGAGTTTAACAAGCCTACATAATATTTTTGAGTTTGGAAAAGCTTACCATCAAATTATGCATATTCGGTCTCTTATGTTCAATGCAAACAAATACAGAACCCAAAAGAGATTTTAGATTTACAAGCTAAGATTATTGAGCTAAGCTCTATGTTAGAACACTTAACAACTTACACGATGACAGGAAATTGATGACATATTTTAATAAAATTCAAATTCCCTAAATCTCTGATCAAACTAAAGATATAGCAATCAGCATTTCTGCACTGGATTACGATCTTGTCCACTTACATAGGAAGTTGTGCTAGTAATAATGGCCATCTTTCAAATCATTTTAAATTATGGAGAGGAATAAGACAAAGCTGTCCATTTAGCGCACTTTTTATTGTTACAGAAATTGTTACTATTATTTTCAGACAATCCGTAAATGTGAGAGTAATAAATGTCAATTAGAAAATGAAAGACACTTCAAGGAAGATTCTGAAAGAATTATAGGAATACACTAAAGAATTACAGCAATACAGTAAGAATTCTTTTGTTTTGCAGGGCTCAAACTAAACTTGATTCGTTGATCACCATAAATAAAAGATTTTCTTAATTAGAAGCGCTGTTTGTCAATTTTTGTGTGGAGCAACCAAAAGCACCTTAGTGGTCTGAAATGCCATCAGTAGACATAATTCAGCAAGCAGTGTCTTACCCCACTTCAATTTAATTTGCCTAGTCTTCCAGTCCATTAAAACTAATGTAAACCTGGCGTTTCTACCAGAGTTTCTACACAAATTCCTCTTCATTAGTATGTTATTTGGTCATGTGTCACAAATTGGAAAGTTGATTATTTATATATGTTAGCGGTGTAAGGAAATCAGACTGGTTTTATTCTCTGTCCACGGATGAAATGACGTAAAATTTAAAGTAAAAAAGATATTGTCATAAATTTCATATACTTGAATTTGAATATTAACATGTCATTTGTACTAATTCGCTAAATTTTAATCACTACTTTTAATAAGTCAAAAAGATTACCAAACTTCTGCATATAGTATATAATATTCATTGATCAATTAATAACTAGAAGTTGATAGTAAACAAATGTGACATACTGACAAAATAAATTCAGTCTGGTTGAAAAAGTTTTAATACCCGCAGCAAAATATATCACTTAAACTTGAAACTTAAATTTTAAAACCTTTATTTTAATGCTTTAATATTGCAGTGGTTTCACCCAGCCTTATGCCCTTGTTCCACCAAAGGATTAAGCCCCGATCCTGTCGGCGACCCTTAATCGTGGGTAGTCTTGGAAAAAATGGAAAAAAAATTGACCAATGGGGTGGAAGACAGAATCGGTATGAAGGTCTGGGATTAACTACAGATCGGCCTCAGGACGCCCCAGGAGGCCCCAGACAGTCCCTAACTGGTCTGGGACTAAGAACAGACTAAGCCATTTTTCTGGTCGGTTTGAACCACGATCCTGTCGTAGACAAACCGACTGGGTCCCAGGACGCCTCAGGTCTCCTGGGACTAAGCCCCGACTAACCCAGGATTAAGTCCCGACCCCACAAGGTGTCCTGAGGCGTCCCCAGGCGTCCCCAGACCGAGATAGCCGATTTTTGCTTTGCAATGGGACTAAGGGTCGCAGGAAGCCTGGGACTAAGGTATAGAGGGTCTGGGACTAAGGGTCGGCGACTAAGGGTCGCAGGCGGCCTGGGACAACATAGGACTGTGTAAATTTGATCTGAGGAGGCCTGAGGAAGCCTGGGACTGGACATTTTGTTTATGGCGGGAAAAAATAATCGGTTGGGGTCGGGAGAAATATCAAACATGTTTGATTTCTCACACGACCTCAACCGACCACAACCGACCCTTACAGGAAGCCTGGGACTAAGCATATTTTTGAAACCGACCCTCAAAAACCCTTAATCGGGAGCCTTAGTCGTGTGGTGGAACACCCACATAAGGGTCGGGGACAGGGTCGGGGCTTAGTCCTTTGGTGGAACAGGGGCATTAGCCTTTGTAAACGCTTGAGAATATTCGAGAGAGAATCACAGGTGTCCCAGTTAAATTCAAGCTGTTTGAATTTGTAGACTTTTTTGTGATTGCTAGATAGATCTATCATTCGGGAAATTAATCCTTAAACTTTCTGAATGTTCACGAATCATTCTTTTCTAAAATATTCTAAAATAGCAATTGCATAGGAATCTGTAAGGTTAGTAACCCATTCCAAATCTTCCAATCGGGACCAAGGTATAGGAACAGATTGCCAATATGGAACAGGCCTCTAAGTCTGTGCTGATGTTGTATTATGAGAATCTGTTCTGTTTTGGAAATAAAGTATCTCCTTCTGAGACACAACAAGATATTTGAATACATCTCTGTAACTACGAAACAGTACTTACAAGATAACAAAATCGTGTATTTGTTGTACACTAGGTCTCACAGTATCATAGATACAGTATATCATCAATGCAGTGATTAAAATGTGTGGCTATCACTTTTCTAGTTCGTACAATGCCTGAACACAAAAGAAAGAACATCCAGTGAAGATATGTAGAACAAACTACAGTGCATTCCCTGTGTTTTTTTTTTGCTTGAGTTTGCTTTGTATCCTTTTTGTGGTGCCATAAATTTGATAAATACTGTAAAGGGAAGTAGATATCAGCGCATGTGTCATTGCTATTGCATAATCCTATTTGTTACAAACCTATGTCAGCAAGTATAACTGTTCCACTGTCAAGTCTAATTGTAATGCCTACCCTATTTTAAACTCAATATGCCCTGCTATAAAGCATTTTGTCCAACATTATCGTGACAATTTGGAAGAAACCTTGTGACAGTGGAACAGGGGTGTTACAAATACTGAAATTATTGATTGGGTACACACCATAAAAAGTTTGAAAACCTGTCTGATGAGATGCTTTTTCTATATATTTATCTATTTTCATGATGCTCTGTATTTCAATGTTACATAGTCAAGCAAAGGAAATGTACTGATATTAATACAGTATTGGAAAATACAGGAAAATTCTGATACTAATATAATGGAACGCTGGGCAGGACGAGTTGCCTTGGTAACAGGGGCGGCATCAGGAATTGGCGCTTCAACTGCAGAGAAACTGGTAAAACATGGAATGAAAGTTATAGGATGTGATAAAAACACAAAGAAAATACAGGTACAGGAGAATCTTATTTTGTGTTTAAATTCGTGTTTTACAATTTTCCATTTCATCTTTAAAATAGTGTGCTTGTAATATATTACAAAAAAAATAATGATACAGTTAAGGAAGTACGTAAAGTTTTAACTATTTTATCAATATAATACACTTTTGAAAAAAGGACCAGTACATTTCACTCACTTTAGTGTCCAGTCTAAGAAGCAGAATGCACAAATAAATCGTCTCCATCAATTTTATTAACATATTTTGATAACTTTATGGGAGATGCATGTTGTTGTAACATAGTGAATAGGTCATTCATTGGTGGGACAGACTGATATCTTGCAGTTCATTTAACTGTTCTTGCTATTCATTTTGCTGTGGTTGTGTCAATGTAGAGCTCTGATATTCATAGTCAATGTCTTTGTTTATAGCATATGAGTGAGAGGTTACCCACTGCTTTACCTGGTGATATCATATAATTCGAGTATAGTATATATAATTCAAGTATAGTGATAACACATTTTAACCGATTTTTATCTTTCAGTTTTGATATGACTTGTTTGAATTGAAATGTAGTTTTTCTTCTGACGATATAACATTTGCACGTCTCCACAATAAATAAGCACAAAAAAACTTTGTTTCAGGAAATGGTAGTAGGTTTAAAAGATGAAAAGGGGAGTCTACATGCCATATCATGTGACCTCAGAGAAGAAGGGCAGATCTTGTCCATGTTTGAAGAGATCAAAGGTTTACATGGAGGTGTAGACGTGTGTGTCAACTGTGCAGGATTGGGGAAAATAGCATCATTGATTGATGGAGAAACAGAAAAGTGGAGGGAAGTTTTGGAGGTCAGTTTGTTCATGGCAATAAAGATATGCAAGTTTTGCAATTTTCTCACGGATTACTGTGCAGTATGTTCTGTGAAGTTTTTAGATACTTTTATTTTCATAAATTTCCAGCGATCATAAATGGTGTATTGGTACTGTAAATTAAAATAAATGTTAACTTTAACCATGCTATAAAAACACAGTAAATTATACAGTGAAAGGTAATAAATATCAATAGTAAATATGTAAGCTGAATTGATGCTTCGGGAAGATTTTTGTATGATGGAAACTTTTGTTTAAATCTTGGAGTTTATCTTTGTGACCCAACGCGTATCCCAGTCTGGATTAAATGTTTCTGCTACACATTTTGAAGTTCATATGGATTCATGTGCAAGCCATTTGATCATTTCAGGTTAATGTCCTTGGCCTTTGTATTTGTACCAGAGAAGCAATCCAGTCTATGATAACACGGAATGTGAATGATGGACACATTATACACATGTGCAGGTTTTCACTTTTAATTTGTTGTGATATTTTTGAAACATAAATTATTCTAAGATTCATGCATTTTGTCTAAATCTGCCTTTCTCTTAATAAGTCAGGTTAAGTTAAATTTCAACATGTTTCAAAAACCCACAATGCCACTGTGTACCATAGCTTTTCAGTTATGACCGAATCAGATCGAATTTCGTGGACTCAAGTTGTATGAGGGGTACATAAAACATCGCAGTGCATGTCCTTGCAACTTCATATTTTTATTTCCAACTCAATATTTATTTCACATTTTATTTTGTTACTGTATGTCTTAGTTAATACTTTAAAATACTGTGTCACTGACATTAATAAATGTTAACATGTTTTCAGCTTTTGTTAAAAATTAAAACTAAATTGAAATTTAAAATTTAACGTTACAATTTGAATTTAGATTAAAGTTGCACCGTTCCAAATTGTTGTATTTACTAAAATATTATTTTTGTGTATTCTTTTACATTTTAGTACAGGTAATTTGAGAATAAGAAGAAACATTGCAACAGAATTTCTTATATCATTTTAACACATATTACAGCATCAGAGGACATGATATACCCCCTGGACATGAAAGTCCCATGTACTGTGCCTCCAAATTTGCAGTCAGAGCTTTGACTGAAGGACTAAGAAATGAATTATGCCAGATTAAGTCTGGAATTAGGATCAGTGTAAGTGGAATTATGTATTATGGTATTGTGAGGGGGGGTTTCAGACAAGTGGGAAATGTCGACTTACCTAATTAAACCAGTCTTGGAAAAAGAATTAAAACTTAGAACTTTTATTATTCATGTTGATATTAAAATGTAAACCACTTATTGTACTCATTTTATGACAATTTAGGATTTACAAATTTGTAATTAAGTAATTGATCATTTCATTATTTGCTTTGTCACTATAGATTTTATATTACCAATTCAGTTTCAACATAACTTAGTAACATATTGTACACTCTATGTGAGAGAATTCGACAAGTGTTACAGTAATGTGGGTGTTCCACCACACGACTAAGGCTCCCGATTAAGGATTTTGGTGGGTCGGTTTGAAATATTTGCTTAATCCCAGACCTTCTGTAAGGGTCGGTTGTTGTCGGTTGGGGCCGTGTGAAAAATCAAACATGTTTGATATTTCTCACGACCACAACCGATTCATATTTCCCGCCCTCAACAAAATGTCCAGTCCCAGGCGACCTCAGGCCTCCTCAGACCCAAATTTACACAGTCGTGTGTTGTTCCAGGCCGCCTGCGACCCTTAGTCCCAGACCTCCGTAGCTTAGTCCCAGGAGGCCGGTTGTTAATCCCAGACTCAAATTTGATGCGTATGAATTTCATGCATGTGAAAGTGGGTCGGTTGCATTAGTCCCTGGAAGCCTCAGACCGTCTGCGGTGTCCTGGGACCCAAAAATCAAGGTCTGGGACTAAGCCCCGACTAAGGGTAACCGACCCTAACCGATCCAAACCGGCCTCCCCAGGATACCTGGGACCACATATTTTTAGTCTGCGACTGTCTGAGGACGCCCCAGGCGGCCTGGGACTAACAACCGATTAAGAACCGACTGTTTTCCGTGCATCGGAAATTAAAATGAGGCAATGAGGGGGTCTGGGACTATATAAGCGACCGCACACATATTCTCGTTGTTACTGACTGTTTGGCTACTGAGAGACGTGTGTCACTGTTTTGTAGGGGTTTTCAGTTTTTATTTTATATATATTTTACTTGAGCTTAAGGCAAATTTCACAGTTAGGAGACACATTTTACTATTTTTTTATTATTTTGTCGACTGATCATGAGAAAAGAGAAAGGAGGGAAGAGAGGAAGGAAAAAGATGGATGACAGGGAGAAGGAAAGTGAAGTAGAGGAGAGGAGTGAAGTTATTACAGAAGAAGGAAGTGAGAGGAGAGAGGAGGAGGAGATTCAGGAAGGTCCAGCTATTGGGGAAGCTGTGGCAGAAGAAGAAGAGAGGTGTGAAGAATATCCGGAGTGCCATTCTTCAGCCAAGAGAGCCAGGGTGTGTGCCATTTTTACAGACAGCCAGGAAGTTTCCATTGTGGAATTTGTAAAGCTGCACCCTGAACTGTATGACAAGGAACATTCACGTTTCCACGACAGGACCAGAAGAGAGGCTGTCTGGGCAGAAATATCTGCAGAACTCAAGCTCCAGCCATTTGATGTGAGACGTTGGTTCGAGTCCCAGCGAACCCGTTATGGGAAGCTGTCTAAACTCCAATCTGGCCAAGCCCCAAGGGAGATGACCAAGAGACAGTCCTGGGTCTACCAACAGATGGGTTTTCTTAAAACCCACATCAGAAGAAAGGGGGCCAACAGAAGTTCAGGTTTTGAGGCCAGTCCAAATACCAGCAGGCAGGACGAATCACGTGGGTCAACTACTGACACAGAACACCTCGAGTCCAGTGTCCTGAGGGAGAGGAGTCAGTCCATCATTACATCAACACCCGTTTCAACTACAGACTCCAAGATTCTCGAACACTTTGAGCAGATGAGGACACTTATCTCAGGTTTTCTGCATCAGAAGTCAGACAGGCAGCCCTTCTTTGACTACGTGGCATCAGAGGCCGAAAAGATGACTCAAGAAGAATTTGAAGAATTAAAGGGCAAGATATTTAGAGACATCGAAACTATTAAGAGTAACCGCAGACGTCAGCCATTGCCCAGAAGATCAGCCACTGTTACCACAGAGTCCCAGAGGGTCGGCCTACTGCCAACAACCACTCCACAGGCGTCTAGTTCCACTCAAGCAGCAGCTAGCAGCAGTTTTGTGTACTACACACCAAGCCCCATTGGCTTCAGCAACCCGACATCTGTCCTAACTGTACAGGATGAAGGGAGCAGACACAATCTGAGTGGAATCTTAAGCCAGCTACCAGATCTGACATCAACACAGATTGTCGAGCAGCCTCAGCAGCAGCAGCAACAACCGCAGCAGCAGCTCTTTACTATCACCACTTCAGCACCGCCTCAACAGCAGCAGCAGCCTCCTCAGTAGCCATCCAGTCAGGGTGGGTCTTTGACCTGCCAGGCCCTTTTCAGGGCCACCAAATCTTCCAAAAACAATTATTTAGCTACATGTTATTCCAATTCCCCTCCCAAAACAAAAAAGTTCAGTACAAATACTTATCACAAGAAAAAAAAAAGTTAAAGTCCAACACCTACACCACCCCAAACATGAAACAAATAACCCATGGTACCACACATAACAAAAAAGGCCACATAAAAAAAATTAAAAATAACTCCCAATATGGCCATTAATCAGCCCATTTTTAGATCAAAATCCATGGGATAGTTTAAAATCTGTAATTGAAAAGTCCAACACTTACACCTTCCCTAGAGTTAAAAGGCATTATCACATACTTACCAACTCACAAACAGACAAACCCAACACCAAACATAACCCCCAAATAACAAACCCAGTAAGAAACCCAACATCAAACTAGCAATAATAAACCGAAACCCAGTAACCACCAACCAAGAAACACAAAAACCCAAAATTAAATAGAACCCATGCCAACGAACTGACAAACTGTTTTGCAAACCCATTCCCCCATTATTGAAAACAACACTACTTCTATGGTTCCACATTTTTGTGAATAGAAGTGAAAATTTAAAATTCAAGATTTCCATAAAAACATTTCTGCTACAAATAAATTTCCAACCCATAAACCCAAAAAAATTGGTGAAATTAGGATGTGGATTTCAAAATATATAAAAAAAGTAATTCAGTTTTGGATATTATGTGTGACTTGGTGTTTGGCTTTTGTTTAACACTGGGTTTGTCTGTTTGTTGGGTGGGTAACTTGTGTTTGTCTGTTTGTCCATCTGAACAAGTTATGTTTGGCATGGGGTTTGTCTGTTTGTCCGTCTGAACAAGTTATGTTTGGCATGGGGTTTGTCTGTAGCAAGCATAGCTGATTAATTGTTTTTGGAATATTTGGTAGTCCTGAAAAGGACTGTTATAGTTAGTCCTGAAAAGGACTGTTTACTGCAACAGGACCTATATTCTGCCATCTTGCCAGGCCACTGCTCCCTCATTATTGAAGTAGTCCTTCAGATAATCCCTCTGTCTTTTGGCCTCTCTAGCAGGGTTTCTGTCTTGGCCACCACCAGCAGCACCACCAATCAATCCACAATCACCAGGCACATCATCATCATCATCCTCCTCAGGCTGCTGACCACCAGGTTGACCTTGATACTGGCTTCTGAGTATGTTGTGCAGAACCACACAGGTCATGACCACTTCTCTAACTGTTTCTGGGGGTAGTTCAATGGTGGTCCTCATGACTCTAAATCTTGAGACCAGGATGCCAAAAGCGTTCTCCACAACTCTCCTGCCCCTTGATATTCTATAGTTGGCAATCCTTTCCTCTCTTGTTAACAGCCTTCTGCCATAGGGTTTCATGAGCCAGGTCTTCAGGGCAAAGGCATCGTCTGCCAGAATGAAGTAGGGGACATCTCTACCCCCTGGGTTATAGGAGCTGGGTCAAGGAAGCCTATCCTGCCATCTTCAATCCTCCTCTTCAGCTGAGAGGCATTAAATACCTGGCCATCTGAGCAAGATCCTTCTGTACCTGCATCCACCCATCTAAACTTATACTGTCCATCTACCAGGGCCAACATGGCAATGGAAAAGAACCCCTTGTAGTTGTGGTAGAGGGCTCCAGTGTTCTTGGGTTTCTTCAGGGCCACATGCTTGCCATCAAGGGCTCCCAGGGCATGTGGAACATTCCACCTGATCCTGAATTCCCTCTCCAGTTCTTTCCACTCATCTGGGGTAGTAGGACATTTGCGGTACTCTCTGGTGAACTCATCCTGGATGGCCCTGCAGACCTCTGGTAAAAACTTGGAAATGGTGGATCTTCCAACCCTGAACTGACATGATAATGATGTGTAGGACTCTCCAGTGGCCAGATATCTGATGGTGAGGGCTAACTTCTCCCCAAAGCTGATTGGTGCTCTGTAGTTGGTGGCCTGCCTGGCTGGATGTGGTTCCAGTCTGGTCTTTATCATTTCAAAGAATTCTGGGGTCATCCTCATGTAGTTGGTGAATCCTGGTATGTCTGTGGCATACAGATCAGCCATAATGTTATGGTAGGCCCCCCTCTCCTCTCTCTGCAGTAGCCATGGCCTGACCCACATGTTGTGCCTTCTTCTAGGTCTCTGTATGGGTGCTGGTGGTGCTGGTGGTGGTGGTTGCTGTGCTTGACATAAAAAATGGAAATACATGATTATTTGTAACTGAATAAAAACCAAAAAAGCCCTAAGTTGTTGTTGAATCTGTCTTCCATTAAAAGGTGGCATCCTGCTGTGTTCCTAGAAAAGCAATGGTGATTAGATCGCGAATTTTATATATATACCCAGAAAATCAAGCAAATTTGCAAAACAATAATCGGGGATCCTGGTCTGGGGAAGACTGAGAAGGCCTGAGGATGCCGGGACTTAATCGTGGGTTAGTCGGGGCTTAGCCCCAGGAGGCCTGAGGCGTCCTGGGACCCAGTCGGTTTGTGTGCGACAGGATCGTGGTTGAAACCGACCAGAAAACTGGCTTAGTCGCTTCTTAGTCCCAGACCAGTCGGGGACTGTCTGCGGCCACCTGAGGCGTCCTGGGGACGATCTGTTCTTAATCCCAGACTTCAGTACCGACCCAGTATTCCCGCCCATTTTTGTTTTGTTTCCACCGACTGTCCACGATTAAGGGTCCCAGACAGGATTGGGGCTTAGTCTTTTGGTGGAACAGGGGCATAAGTTTAAGGATTAAAATCGAAGCTTTACTTCTCTATGAATGACTAATTTACTGATTTCAGTCTATCAGTCCAGGAGCAGTGAAGACTGGCTATGCCATCAGCATGAGAGGTGAAACAGCAGGAAATGATTTGTACAGAAAAATTCATGTGGGTACTAAAATTACTTATTAACAACAAACATGGTAAAAACTGTTACGAGTAAACTGTGTTGACAAAAATTTATCACAAAGAAGGTTTTTTCAAAACTTCAAATGCTAAAAATTCTCTGAAATTAATTTCAATTTGCTTATATTCAGATTTGTACAGATTTTTCATGTTACAGGGAATTAATTGTGACCATTCAACCTCATTGATGAAAATGTCTCACATTATTAGCGATGATTTTTTTTTTTTGGAGGGTGGGGGAGCTTTTCAGTATCCATTTACAAAAAAAAAGTCCTTTGACAAGGTCTCTCACTTTAAACTTCCAATAATGTTCTGAAATAAAATAACATTAACTATTTTGGTTCTTCTTCACATAAAAACGTGCTATACTTGGAGTTGATTGGCTTTACAATGCCTTGTTTTCACTGTTTGTACTTCATTCTTTCACACACACAACCCCCCCCCATACACACATGCACACACACACAAAAAAACCAAAAAAAAAAACCAAAAAAAGCACCAGTTGTGAAAGGAATTTGTGCAATTATATTTTAAAAGTGTGGGAATTGGTGTTAAGTATTTCAAATAAAGCCAGAAAACCAGTATAAATCATCTGTTATTGTTCACTTACCTATGACAGCCTTTATAATCACACCGTAGTTACCATTTTGTTTTCAAAACTAAAAATGATAAATGAATATCATAGACTTACTTTATATTTGAAAAAGTGTTTGAAACATCCATTATTTGTCACTTGTAGCACCTAACAGCTCATGATGTCTCAGAGTCAATCATCTATGCTCTATCCGCTCCAACACACGTACAGGTAAAGTTTAAATGCCTCAGTTTATATCATCAAATTACTATAAAAATCCTTTCATGACAAGCTGGTCCTATATGATCTGATATAAAACATTCTCTGTATATGTATGTCTTGTTTAACTACTTTAACTGAATTCTGCACAAAATAGATTAACCATAAACTATTGTAATGTTCTGACACTTTCTATTTCATTATTTACTATTTATTTTAATAGATCCACGAAGTGTTGATTCATCCTATAAAGAAACCAGAAGATCGAGAATAAAATATTGACATTCTGACTGTTCACTTCAGTGACGTGATATTGTTGTATCTGCCAAAAGCCATCAACATCTTCCAAAATGAAAAAGTTGCTTCTTGTTTTCCTATTAATAAACAGTGATCCTATGAGAAATGAGCATTATGTTAATAATGTGTAAAATTTAAATTATTTCTTCACTTTTATTTTATTGAAATCACACCTTGTTCATCTCTTAACAATGATACATATATTTGACCTTTTTCTGGATTCTAACCAAGATCATGCAAATGATTACATGTTAGTCTTTAGTATACAATATCACTCGTAAAATTGCAGTCTATAATCTTAATCATGAAGTTTCAGTCTATAGTATATACACGAGCAGTTAGTATACACACTTCACTAACAATTTCACAATTTATCATTGTTAATTTGGTTTATTTGGGTTTTAATGTTGCTTTCAACACTGCACAGGTCATATCACAACGGGTAGTTTTATGGGCAGAGGAAACCAGTGCATATAGTTGGTCAAGGTTCTGTACTGTAAACTGCAGACCATCGGTAAGAAACAACAATCTTTCCCAAATAGGGCTCGGGGTTTCAACCACTGACCTCAGAGGTGGGAGGTGAGTGTGTTACCACCAACTGTATGTATGTATGAACATCTATTTTTGTAGTTTTAATTCCCATTGTCATTTTATCCAAAACAGACTTTGTGATTTCTAGCGTACCACTCAATATTTTCTAACACCTTTAATTTGTCTTTGGAATTTATTTTTATCTAAATTATTTTAGTTTTATCTTAATGCATCTCAAAATCCAAAGAAGCTCCAAACACTTTTAAAACGATAAAGTTATTCATCGTGACACTGCTAAAAACAATACATTAAAACACCATGTGTCAAATATTTGGGAGTAAGTAAAGGTGAAAATAAAAGAAAACTGTTTTTTTTCCCAAATGCCACATCCAAAGCACACTGACTTGGGCCTGCATTCACAAAGATTCTTAAGTAAGAATTCTTACTTAAGTACAACATTTGTGGTAAAATTTAATCACAAATGTTGTACTTAAGAATTCATACTTAAGAATCTTTGTGAATCCCGGCCCAGGATATTCATGTTGAGTGTCAACTCACGTGTGGGAACAAGTCTAGTTGTTCCTTGCGCTAACTTGAGTGGGTGCTGCGCCAAGTTTATCCTATAATTCAACCTAATCATACTTTTATAGAGCATAATCTCTGTAGAAGAAAATGTTATGTAAACAATCAAAAGTGGTAAAGTACCGTGGCTGTTTTATTATATTCTGACTAAGGTTTCTTATTTGCATTTCTCAGGATTATGTCATGTTGAATTTTTACATAAATAGGAAGTCTAGTGGGTGACTGCCATATTTGGCTTGCCTCTTAATTGCTATTAGGTTCAAGATTTCTTTTGTCAAATGATTATAACTTAAAATATAAGCTGTTGAAACACTTTTTAATACATTAGTGAATTAATACACACAGAAATGAAATATAAGATGATTTGACTTTCTTTTGTTTTTGCTCAACTCCTATAAGCAGTTAAATATTGTTTCCTCAACAATGATTATGAAGATTTTATCCATTTATATATTATTTGAAACCAGAGTAATTTACCTTTTGCATTATTTAAAATGACACTGTGTTCTATACCAGTAAACATCTGTATACAACTACAGTAAAAGTAAATTGTATCCTATCTAAATAAAGGTTCACCCACAACAACAACTATTTTAGGTATTTAAAATAAGTTTATTTATATTTCACTGAAGTGACTGTATCATACTGTTCATCAAGTATCACTTACAAAATAAATCCCATCTTTTGTTTATAATTTTTTTCTATGTCTTTAGCGCATTTACTTACAATATCTAAACTTATCCTGTTTAGATGATTACCAAAATCATGTATTCGTTTCTAAAATAAAATTAGTTAGTAACTTAATTACTATTAGAAGTCTAACTTGTATATTGAACTACTACCAGTCAGAAGTGGACGTGAATAATTACTAACTTACAGTGGAGGATTAAGTTAGTACAGCCACAACTTATGATATAAGCCACCATAGGGACCAATAATAAACAAACCAGAAGTCATGTGATCACTGACCAATACTGGACTTTAGAGGGTTAAGTTGATGCAGTCACAACATAAGATGGTGCGCACATCTCGAGATCTTTGCCACAACTCGCCCCCGTGAGTTGGAACAAGGAACAACTCGAGTTGTTCCCTGCTATGATTTTGTGCCTAACATTCACACTCACCTTAAAAAATATATTGAAAGCCACATACAGTGCATTTTTGGCTTTGTCATATACTATATGAACTGTAACAGATGCTAATAACTCAATGCTCTCGTGAATAATAGCCATGATACAGTAAACCCAAACCAGGATATCCTCATAATTCAAAGCTAACTTTTGATTTCTGAGGTCACACTTCAACAGGCCATCAGTATTTAGTGTAACATAATTATGGTCCTAACTGTACCTTATGAATAATACACTTGGATGCTCTTATAACACTCAGTTGTTTGTCTGAGCTTAGAATAAAGTAGTGCTTTGAAGATAAGTGTTTCTCTCCACACAAGCAATAGTTAAAACATTACATTTAGCATGTATACATATACTATCACGACTTGGACTCCAATCTACTACTACAAATGTGAGAGTCCAGTAATCAGTTGGGAAACTTAATATCCACTGAGCCACAGAAACATAGAAATTCACAGATATATAGGTTTTATACTATGTGTCACCATATGTGTCAGCCTGTTTGACACAACTTAGCAATATATATACTATTGCTCCAAGGATATGTTTCAAAGTAACAAAACAACACTTTGGCAGGATATGGATGGCAGCTTCAAACTAAAGGTTTAAGATATAAAAATTCCCATTTTCACAATTCTTATCCATTTGAATCATAATGGAAGTGGTATTGATAACTTTATACAGCCTGGTTCTTTTTATTTCAGCACATTTTCAGGCACAGCTGTGATGATAAAGTGTCATATACCTTCTAAAGTATGATGTCACAGAGAAGAATAACATTTGAAACACGCTACAAGCATATTCAAAGTGGAAAGAAAACTAACTATGATGGCCATGAATTTATTTCATATAAATAAATCTCTCATAGAAATATTATTTTATCCAATAACTCATGATTTCTACGAAATCTGTAGCCGCATCAACAATATCAATTAGGCCTTCATTGTAAATGCAAAGTATTATGTTTATATCATTCAGTGTGTATCAACATGCAAAAATTGATGAATATGAAATTGTTATATGTCTACCATCTTGAACTATTTTAGTATTAGAAAAAGGTGCTATAATGTGTCCCAGGTAAGTCACAACCCAGCCAGCATTACATATGAGACCAACAAGGGTCCCAAATGGGTTCTTATATGGGGCCTTTGTGGGTTCCTTATATGGGCCCCAGTCAGTTTTTGCAAACAGTTTTCTGATGGGACCAATATGGTTTATCGATATGGGTCATATATGGGCCCCATATGGGGCCTCTATTGTAAAATAAATGGGTCCCACATGGGCCCAACTTGTAATTTGAACATGGGGCCCAGATGGTTTTTGCAAATGGTTTGGTGATGGGACCAGTATTGGCTCTGTATATGGGTCATATATGGGTCTGACAAGGGTAATATGTGGTAAACTGGATCAAGGTCCTTTATTGGTCCTACATATAGGTTCAGATCTATGGATCAGCTCAGTTTTTAAATGTGCACTACCAACACACAAGGTCCATTTGAAGCTCAGCTTGCATGTAATAGAAGCTCAAAAATGAGTTGTTGCAACTGTTTAGATCTGTGTGAACAGGCCCCAGTTTCCTTCACACTTTGCCCACATATTCTGTCTAATATTTCACCCTCTAAATATTTTTAAAATAATGCACAATACAGTCTTGAGCCATACTATACTATTATCCATTTTACAGAATTTAATTAAAATCATTTCATTTCAAGTTCAAAATCTTATGATCTATCACATTTGTGTTCAAGCTTGTCTTATACAGAAAACAGAAATGTATAGCAGAAACTCATCACTTGATGATTCATCTAAACCCTTTTTCCAGATGCCCAAGCTAAAACAGCTGCATAGCCTTGTCAAGACACAAGTGAAACACATGATGAAATCCACTGTTAACTCATATAATTAAGCACACACATTATTTGATTAATATAGACTTTTTTTCAAAAAGAATCCCCACCAAAAATATTATAGTTTATTAATTTGGCCTTATTTACACAATTTTTACAAATTTCATAGATTTCTCACATATATTTATAATCTTGAAATTGTACTGTAATTTGCATCCTGGTAAAGAAAGGCTATCCTGTTTCACACCATAGGGTGTTTTCCCTTTTTTCTAACACTGCCTTAAAGTACTATCTGTGGGAAATGATAAACATAGCTGTAATGCATGAGGTAGAGGGATGACCTATAAATGACCCCTTGAGTTAAACTAAGAGAAACTAAAATTTTACAGAATTTTCACAACTGTACATTAAGGAAATGTAAACTACCAGATTATTTTCTGAAATGTGAAATAATTGTCAATGAAACATAATATTCTCTACACATATTACTAGATTTTAGTTGGGTTTCAAAATGATATTTATTATGGGACAGATGAGGGTGCCTTGTGAATATGTGCCCATGAACGACTTTTAAGGGTCCCATATACACATTATTAGTGAAAAACATTTGTGGAATGCAAAACTAATTCAACTTTTTACTTAGTTCAGATATAAAACAAATTTAATTTTAATACATTATTCACAAAATCTTGACAATACAGTTACAGAGTTATAAAATGGCTATTGTATGTGATAATAATGAGGGTCCCTGGTGGGCATATTATGCCCATTTTTGACCTTCACATGTCCAATATGGGTGTACACTTTTAGTTAAAAAGCATTTGTGGCGAGTTGTCTCTTATCAAATAGGACCTTCATTATTTTTGGATTTATTTATTTTTTCATTCAAAATAAGATAAGAAGTTACGAAAGAACACTTGTTGTATATATTAACATTTTTTCATCTAGCATTTAAATATAGGGGCCCTTTATGGGACCCTTATACCAGTAAATTATCCAGAAAGGTCCATTACGGGACCCGTATTAAACATTGTGATAATAAATCTTTTGTGCACCATCCTTCACAAAGTCCAAATTAACATAATGTCAAATGAATCTAATATTAAACCTATTTTTTCATCATTTTTATACTATTTAGGGAACATTACTTATTTTCACATAAATGGGACCAATATGGGCCCCCCCTTGGGCCTTTTGCGTCCATATATATCCTTTATAGGACCCATATTGATATTCGCCCGCCTATAGCCCACATAGGCCCCATATGATCTTGCTTGCTGGGAAAATACGTTTATTCAATTAATTGATTGTTATGAACAATATCCAATAGATTTTCTGTTACTGGAATAATGCAACAACTAAAATTTACTTGAATTGAACACAACTTGATATTTAGTGCTAATGTCATTACAAATATTTGTCAAATACTGCAAGGAATGAACAGTTGGTGCCAGTATAACTACATCATATGCATAAGCAAGAGCATCCATAAAAATATAACCAGTGTGAAAGCCTAGACCTGCTCTTATTAATCTTAATAACAACTTTTCTAGACAAGATGTGAAAAGTAATTGTATATACCACCTTGTTTGACACCATTTGAACACTAAATACTTATGAGACGTACGTGTGTGACCCCAAGTTTACGCAAAGGTACTGATTATAGTATACATGTATAGTAAAGGCTCAGCTCCATGAACAAATGACATTCAACTATTGTTTTGTGTTTAAACCCAGGGGCAAGAAAATACATTTTATACAGCAAGCAGTTAGTCTCCAATCTCCATTTGCGTATGCATGTGTGAGATTCATTGAGTACAGAAAACACAGCCATGCTTTTCTTAGCGGTGATGTAGGAGGGTGCAATCTCTGTGTGCAGTTATACAGATTTAACTTTGCAGATTAGTATTTTGCTTCATTTATCTCCGATAGAAAATTTCAGGACTGTTTTTCATTATTTAGTTTCTGAACACTTATACAAAGTGTACAAAAACTGAAAAAAATATGTGGGGAGTATGTATATGCTGTATTCTAAAAATATAATAAGTTGAGATTTTTTAAAAATTTACACTACATCTTTACTGGTTACAATACCATGAGCTAATAACTACTTATGGAAATTAAGCTACCAATAAGCCATAAACTACTTATGAAAAATATGATTCTGCATTATATATACCTTAGAAATCATTTTTTTTCGAATGTGAGAACATTTTATACAGAAAGCTGACTTTGGTACAAAAATCTCAGTGTTTATTTAATGATTTTTGGCCATAAATCATAATGACCAAACTGAAAAAGGTTTCAGATGGACTTATTTCTATATATCATAAAACTATTTATATAATATACATATGTTATTGTTCATCAGCAACATTTATGTAACCTTTAATTGCAAAAGCTTTGACTTTTAATGATACCTGTTCTGTTTATTCTAATAATAATTTGCTGACATATTGTTCAGGGATAATTGCCTCTCACTCACCACTCAGTATTCTGTATATTTGAATGTTTTGTCCAATTGCCTGGTTAGCTATTCTTCTCTCTTCAAATATTTGACTGTTTTTAATTAGATGAATCTGTATGAAAAAGAGTGTGTGGACAAAATGCTAGTAGACAAAATTCTAGTCAAATTTGCAAGAGCAGACAAAATGCCTCTCAGTTTTGGGACAGGATGGACAAAATGCTGGTTAATCCAATATTTGACACACTATAGCACTGCGCTTACAAAATACTTGGTAACAGGAATGAAAGTGTCCTTTTTGTTTGACATTTGATTTCTGCTCTTCCAGAGTGTTTTCTACTCCCATATTTGATATATATTTCTACTATCACAAAAATATATGGACTACTGCAACTGATTAGTATATTTACCTTTTACCTTACTATGCTATCTCCATTAAAAACTATAGTTCAGTTCATAATTTACTATTTATTACTTTTAGTGTACCAATTGATGCTGTTGCTACTGAATTGCTTTGTTTTTATATATTGTCTTTACATACATTTTCTCTCTTGCATCTTTGCATAATAAGTTCTATATCTAATTGTATCCACTGCTCTTTTCCCAGGCTCTGGGGTTTGGGCATCTCTAGTTTATAAAAATTGTATATAATAATTGTATTAATATTAAAAACAAAACAAAATGTTCGAAATAATCAAAAGAGCATTAGTGTAAGTATTTTAATCTGTGTATGTGTATGCACAGCAACTGCACATCCCCCTTTGTGACGTAGCTCCCTTGCCTCCCATTATCTGTGTGTGGGAAGATAAACAAACAGAATCAGAGAAGAAAAAGGCTGATTATGCTGTGCTATGATCGCGAAACTTTTGAGCTCTATGTGTAATTCATTCTTATTTCCTAATACTGTCTGCACAAAATATATGATTTTCAAAGAAACATTAAGTTGGCCCAACTGGGCCTTTAACAGTTTATGAACATCAGGGTACAGTCTTCTAATAACAAAAAAATAAGATAAAGTTGTATACTCATCTCTGTCAAAGGCCTTACTGGCGTTCAGCATCATTACAGGGTTATTATTTTTATAGTATTTTACAGATTTCAAAACTTCGATTGTGCAGAAAAAGATTCAGGTTTGAACTCAAATGGAAAATGAGAGGTATCTATAATTTTTTTTGTTTTGTAATAATTCACAAGTCATTCACCAATAATGCTACTTATTGTAATACCCCTATAATTATTAGATTCATTGACTTATTTAAGCTTGTTTTAGGAATTGACAAAAAGCTATCTTTGACATGCTACTTGTTGGTGCAAAAGTATCAATTGACATGTATGGAATTAAACAAAATAGTAATTTGTGACAACCGTAACTGATTTGTTACTGATACGTGATTGTGGTATGATCTGCCTAAACCTAAGTTTTATCCTTTTAAGAACAGGGGCTGATTTCACAAAGGGACTTAAGCCCAGACTTAGACTTAAATTGAAGACTTTGATCTTAAATTTTGACAACAGAATGGTAAGTTCGTAGTTTTAGTCTTAGCTGATTTCACAAAGCAGTTAATTCAATGAAATTGCTAAGTCAGTGGACATAACTTTAAGTCAGGTAGGTAGTGGCCCTAATTTTGTAGAGGACTTAAATATGGGCACCATAAACTTTACTCTACTTTAAAATTTGAAATTGCTGTAAATAAGGTATAATTATACAGAACATCTCACCAAAGTAGTCTTTGGGAAGCTTATTTATGAAATATGTCAAATGAAGGATATATTTTTTTGAAAAATAGTATATTTTGGATGGATATACAAGGTCATAAGACACAGAAACCACTGTGGCTATTTTAAGTCCCAGACCTAGCTAAGACCAAAGTCTTAGATTTAAGTCCCTGACTTAGCCAAAACCTTGGCCATTTATAATTCCCTTTGTGAAATATATCCAAGATATTTTTGTATTATAAACAGTGGTATACTCTCAATATCTGGGGCCATATTCACAAAAGGAATCAAGTTTATTTTGACCTAAATTTTTGCTCAAGTTGAGCTAAAAATGGATCGGGATCAAATTTGTATTCACAGAGAAGTTCCCAGTAAACATCGCAAACGTTTATAAACGTTTAGTAAACGTATAAACTTTTTAAAACCAAATTTAAACTTAAATATTGACAATAATTCAATAGTATGGGTTTATAAACGTTTCTGCTACATTAGTTTGGTATATAAACGTTTAATAAATGTTTTTAAATGTTTTACAAAGAGTGAAGAATATCTTAACCTCGCTTTCAATTTGGATGATGATGTCAGCACAGCCACTTTGAGAGAAACTGGAGAAATATTTCTGTTAGTAGATCTTGCTGTATTGTAACGGGCCCACCTTGGTTACATTGGGAACTTTGGTGACTAATTCACCTTATGACTCCGAGCCCCCAGCTAGTCCACTACTAGCACCTTGTAAATGCCTTCCAAAATGGACGCGATGCCCAAGTTCAGTTATTTTCCACCCACGTTAGGAGGAAGATCACCAGACCTTGTGACCTCAGTTAGAGAAATACCTTCAACCCTTACAATAAAGAATCTCACCAGACGGTGAATGACATTCAAAGTATAGCTCACTCCAGGGTATGACTCTCAATTACAACTAACAAACAAATAAACCTTTAATTAGATTTATTTCAATATCCAACAAGTGTATATATAATTAAGTATATATTATGCATATATACATATATTTACAACAACAAAGTTTAAAGTCACAACAGCAAGTCTACGTCAATTATTTTGATATAGGTTCAGCCAATATTGGATGAACAAGTTTACTGAGTTAAAAGTACAGAAGATGAAATATTAATACCCCAAACCCGTATACACAAGTTAAAATATATACGATAAAAATACCCAAAACCCATAAATTACGCACTAAATAATAATGCAAGTACTATCTACAACATGTGGGCTAAGGTAAAGTACATAAATGATGAGAAAGAAAGAATAAAAATGAGTTTGTACACCCTCCCAATTTAATATATATATAACGATTTAATATAAAAGAATGTTCTTTAGAACGTTAGGCCATACAAGTTGACTCCTGACTGAATCGGCCAGACGCAGTGGAGTTGCCTAAACTATGTTAAGTTGGTCCAGTGGTCGCCGGGCAACTTTCAGATACTCTAGATCTGAAGAGTAATAAACATGTTCAGGGCTAGTGGGAAAAGCCACACTACCTGGTGTATATATCTATCCTCTAGATTAGAGACCTACTTGTCAATTCCTGACAAGCGAGCAAGCCAACTGTCCTACACCGGATCAGCTGAAATTTTGTTGACCTATACCAGCCAACAAAAAGCCTGACCTATACTGGTCAAATACACCGTGTAATTAGTCTGCACCGACTGATACACTAAACCACAAGACTATATAACATACAATGGCCAATTTCAAGTATAAAAAGTTTACTGTAAAAATATTAGCGCTGTCTATAACTTGACTCGTACTGGTACTGTTACAATTTACATTTAAATAAACACACACAAGTCATATTAACCTGACACTCCCCCCAAGAAAAGCTTACAACAACCCAGAAATATACCAGAGTGTACAAACTGGATTAGACAATAAAACTTTACACAACAGAATACATGTACTTCAATCAACCCACAGTAATGTAAACATGCATACTCACAGTTTTGGATTATCCATATAATCACAGTTTATCACCGGACGGAATTAAAATTACAATAGTATTAATAGAACAATACCGGTAATACTCCTAAAACGCACAACAGAATTGATGAACCGAATCAATTCATTAAAATAACTTTAATATTAAATAACTAAACCGAGTACAGAGACCCGAAAGCAACCCTAAAAACTGCTCTAACACTGCGCCAGATATTCTTAATCCGAATACCTAAAAGTGAATATCCTAATTTCACAGTATTTGATTATAATCCTCAATAAAATCTACAATAATGCCAATAACTATAAGCTAGTTAAAACTACCCATAATACTGTAACTCAATTCTCAACCCACAATTTAGATACCAATTTCGAATTTAGAGGCACTAAAACTGTGTTCAGCACCCAATTGCCAACACTCAACGTGCTTACCAAAAGAAAGCCAACTGAGAAGTGATGAGAAAGCACCACCCACCTGTTTATATAGCCCTAACAGGTGCTCACCATAGAGTAATCTGATTGGCTTTTAAGTACCACCCATCTAACATGATTGACAGGTCAGGGGAATGACCAATTTTGGCTCCAAACCTGGGCCAAGAGCTTTTCCCTCCAAAATGGTGCCTTAAGTATTATAGTGTAACTACCCCAATACTGGGAGTTAAATACTGAAACAACACCTAAAGAATTCTATATTGATGTGCTATAAGATAAACATGTTACTCACGTAACCATTTAGCTGTAACAGAGTACATAATAAAATATGTCAGAAGGTACTCATCTTCATTTAACAACCTGAATCTAACACCAAATGGCCGAAATAACCAGACAATGAGTCTTACTAAAATGCAAAATATCACCTAAACCTCGGAAACCCTATACTCCGGAGACATACCAAACCCCGGATCGCCGTCATAAAGTAACGCACAGCCAATACTTTACAGTATCACTGTTGTTTGAAGCCATCATTAAATTATAATTGGAGATATAAAAGTACATTATGTCATAGAATGCACTGTACAACGTTAAATTGATGTAAACAGGAAAATTATTAATAAAATGAAGTTTGTTTACATTCTCCCTTGAATCATGCTGGATACTTAAACCTATAAATGGTAGTGAACTATGGTTAATGTAGAAAACGTTTATAAACGTTTTTAAACAATGTACAAATGTTTATAAACGTTTATGTATTAACGTTTATAAACGTTTATACTTAAACATTTATAAATGTTTATACTTAAACGTTTATAAATGTTTATAGGTGAACGTTTAGGAGCCCATCATTTTAAACCTTAAATAAACCGTTCATAGTTAGGTTTATAAATGTTTATAAACGTTTGTAATGTTTACTGGGTTGAGCTCATTGTTTACTGAACTTGTGGCTACACTCTGATCCATCCAAAAGGGGGATAAAGAGTTGGATCAAAGTTGTGAAAAATAAATAGTTGCTAAATAATATTCAGTGCTTTTTATTGTTAATTAATGATGTCATAATACTTCTTTCCTGTTTTAAATATGCTTATATTGACATATAAAATAGGTTACATTTTGTTGTTTATTCTTTATCAAAAGTTGGTGGAGGCTAAATATTTAGATTAAATAGGAATATTTAAAATATTCTATTGTAGAAAATAATGGTCAGAGGTCCATGTTGACCAGTTTCCATCCTTCTTAGTGAATAGGGGTCCAGTATATTATTGGCTAATATTATTAACATTCAGTTGATATAATTTCGGATATCTTAAATGTCTTGGTGTAACCGGCTTAAAATGTTGGATAATAACACATTATTGGCGATTGGTATCAGTCTGGGATGTGGTATCTGTATAGGATGGATTTTCAAGACAAGAACATTCCGTGGTGTAAAAACAGCAACGAAATTAAATGCAAGTATGATACTGTAAAACAAGTGAGCGATAATTTAGGATTTAGACGCGATTACCTTGCTACTGCTTCCCTGCATAAGTTGGCCACGGGTCGTAAGTTGGCCACCACTCATTTAAATGTATCAAACAGACAAATGTGTCGTTGCACAGGTTTTAAAAGTGGTGATTATAATAAATCTTATTATACTAGACAATTCAAGAATGATACAGGCCTTTAGAATTATAGAAATTTCAAAATATGATGATGGTGGCCAACTTACGACCCGCGGCCAACTTATGCAGGGAAGCAGTACTGTACTAGTACAGTACTTATGGGATCGTACGAAAATAGACCTTAGCAGATCTTTCGCACAAAACCCGTTCGCCAAACTGTTGTTCAGCCGATTCACATAACTTGTTGCATGAAGATACACAAGGGGGACAGCATTTTGCCCATAAAAACGCCAAAATGCAGTTTCTTGAGAACAAATATGCAGTTAGGTTTTATCAAAGTTATCAGAATGAAAAGAGGTTCCTGAAACTGTAAAATGATAGTAGCATCCTAAAATATATTTTGTGATAAGTACATATATAGTCAAGTATCCTTGATTCGAGGGTGTTGTTGATACGAGTATGGCCGTTTTTCATTAATATAAGAGCATCAATTTTCACTTTTTATAACATAAAATGATGCTTTGGTATTTATAGTTTTATAAAACACATCCAAATTACTGCAAAATAAAATATTTAGACATGAAATAAGCTCATAACTAAAACGTTAAAACTCGCGAATCACCAAGACGTCAGGCTACATCCATAGAACTTGTCCTATGGCAATAAAATTAGGGCTGTTCAAAAGTGGACAGCATTTCACCAATTAAATTTATACTAGGGATGGGACGGTAGTTCCGGTATTTCGGTATTGAGAGCATTTTGCTGAAATACCGTGATGAAATTTTACAACCGCCACTTCGCTTATCGGCACATATAATGGAAGGAAGAGTTAAAATATTAGAAGCATACCCGAAACCTGAAGAAATTATGAGGTTTTATCCCCAATTTAAATGCATTTGCAGACTTTATATAGTAATAGCGATCATACGTTGAGTAAAACTACCATGTTTTGGCTACGGCAATTTATAACCTCAATCTTGCTTGTCAACCCATATAATTGAAGGAAAACTTAAAATCTAGGAAACAAACAAGAAATATGAAGATATTTTAACTTTTTATCTCATATTTCATGCATTTGGCCACTTTTATTGTGATGTCGTGAAGAGGAAACGTCCATGTTTGTTTAGGGTGTACTAAAACGCTGAATTCCGGAATCGGTATGGTTTTGCATTGGCCACCTACCGATGTACATATTTTTGTACCATCCCATCCCTAATTTATACTGTTCCCAAAAGTTTACAAAGACTATTAAACACTTTGCATACAATATTTCAAGTTAAATATTAATTCTTGTCATTGTATTCTAGCATATGATGAAGTTATAAATGTTATGGATATTGACACAAGACACAGTTTAGAGAACAAACAGCTCTTTGCATTAGTCACATACAGTTTGTTATCCCAATTTTTCATTGACATATAAACTTTTTTATTAATCTTTATAATCCTGCACACTGTCAGCTATAAATCTTAGAAAGGTATCAAGACATATTACACACTTTCCTATGCTATACAGCTCCTTCAGTATCACAGTAGATGGTAGTTTTAAATGAAGTACAAAAGAAATTGGCGAAACGCTATCCACTGTGAAATGCTGTCCCCTCCTGTAGTAGTCGCATTCTAGAGTCCGCATTCTAGTACCAGTAAACATCCATGCTGAGGTTAATATATTGAATTTAAATTATATTAACGGCTTTATATTTTATTCTTCTACCACCTGATTGTCAAATGATACACACCAGAATCAGTAATTGAGGTGCATGTTGTTACATTTGTTTCAAAACTTTGAAATATTTGAACTCTTATTATCAGCCATGTTATCCGCAAACCTAGAAATACCAGTGAATGCCCATTTTGTAGATAAATAGAATCATTTGTCCATGAACTCAAGGAAAGAAATATAAGGCTGACATACACTGGTAGGTGGGGTCTACTGGTAGAAAGCCACTATATGTTTTTGTCAGCTGCACTACTAATCATGCAACTTAATCAGAAATGTCAATAAGGTATATGATAACAAATGCACCTTAATTTCTCCACAATTGTATAATACTTCAGGCATTACTTATGCTGAATTATAAAGAAAATATCCACAAAAATGCTGAAAAATATCTGTTTGATTCTTTTAATTATGAGTTCCAGTGATTTTATGTCACAGGGATACTGACCTAATTTTCATGCTATTTGTTGATAAAATTTTTCAGAAAATAATTTTCACACAATAATATACAAAACATTATTGTCAAATTCTGAACATAATAATCTTTCCAATGGTGTTTTGATTGTAAAATGGTTATGTATTGACAGATTTACAAGCAAATAAATAATATTTCACATTACATGGATAAAAAAATTATTGGCACACACAGTATTGCTTCAATTTGCTTGAAGCTAAAATAAGGACTAAAAGAGTTTAAGTGATAATAAGTACCTGATTCAGCAACAGAAATGACAAGTGTATCATTTTAAAGACAAACTGTTGTAGATTTTGACAGTTTTCATTTGAAGAATTTTTGTTTTATATTGGCTGAGATATTGTTAAATATGTTGCAAACACACAAAAACTAGTGCTAACATGAAAACTGGACCGTCGACCATACTTTGAATATCAGTGTTTAGTTGAATATCAAGTGCTTCAAATTCATGAACTTGTGCATCTCATTCTCAGAGGCAGCCTTGAGGAATTATCTGAGATTTCATGGGCACTCTGACAACACTCCGGACTGAAAGAAGTCTCAGCAAGCAACCTGTGAAAGAAAAACCTGAAGAGCAACGCCAAAATAGAATTCTTTTAACCCCTTATGCATTTCAGTTGGTGAAAGAGAAGTTAGAAGCTTCAATCAAAGTGGACGTAATGACTTCTATTTCTATCAGGGTGGGAGACTGTGCAATCACCCCGACAAGGCCTGTTCGCAACCTAGGTGCCCATTTTGATTCACGGATGAACATGGAAGAGTTTATCATCAAAAAAGGCAGAGCCTGTCAATTACAACTTCATAAAATTGCTAGAATTCATAAATATTTGTCTAATGATACATGTTCCTACATAATTCAAGGCCTGGTAACATCAAAACTAGACTATGCCAACTGCCTGCTTTATGAAGTAAATAAAGTTTTTTGCACAGACTACAAATTGAACAAAATTCAGCAGACCGTGTCATCCTCTAAATGAGAAAGTACGACCACATTAGTAGAGCAAGACAAGAACTTCACTAGCTTCCAATACAACAGCGGATTGCTTTCAGTATCCTCACTGATGTGTACAAAGCATTACATGGCCTAGCACCAACATACATTACTGACCTTATTTCGTTAGCACAACCAGCAAGATTAACAAGATCATCCCAAAATTTCAATATAACATTTCCGGTCAAAGTTCCAAGAAACAGTTATGGAAAATGGGCTTTTGTTCATGCTGCTCCAACTCTGTGGAACAATCTACCTGTTAGCATTAGATCTTCAAAAATTCACTGTTAGATTTCAGAAGACAGCTCAAAACATACTTTTTCACACTTGCATACAATGTCTAGATCCTACTTACAGTGCTTAGATCGAGACATAGCAAGTGATAAGCGCTATATAAAAATCATGTGTTATGTTAATTAGTGTCACCCACCACTGTAAAAAGTTCAACAGGGGTAAACATGGAGTCCAATGGACTACATGACCTTCAAAACATGGAGTCCCAGTAATCTTTTTCTGAGTCCAGTGTTTGCGTTAGGGTTATGAAACGTTGGGCGCCTTGTACCTTATGGCACATCAAAAATGGGGTACCATTGTGTTAAAATGGGGTGCAAGTAATAATTTTTCTCCCTTATTTCTGGATACATTTAAATATATAGCACTATTCAATTTCCTTTTTACTGATAAATAGTATGTATCTATCGATAAATCAATTTTAAAAATATTTTAAAAAGCTGAATCTCAGTCAACAATCTTCATTTTAGTGCAATTAGAGTGAAATTTATTTTGTCTGATTATTTTATTTAAGTTACAAATATGGTATTTATACCGTTTGAAAAACAAATATTTGTAGTTTCCATTGCTTTTTGTTTGACAAAAATTCATTTGGTAATTCCAGAGATATACTTTTTTTGTTACATCCCCTGTACATGTTTTCGAATCTTACAGCTTTAATTGTTCTGGGGGACTTTCCTGGGTTAAATATCAAGAGTCTCCGAGATTTAGTACAGTTCATCTCCCATGAAAGTTTACCATCCTGGCTTGTTGTTTCGATTGTGTCCGTGCAGAGATCAGGCTTTATTTCGATATATTACGTTTTGAGTAGATTTGCTAGTGTACAACGCCAGCACTCGCTGGTTGTTTTGGAAGGATCTTGTCACGCATGAAATCTTGCTTCACAATGGTGGACATAACAACTTGCCAGGAAATCGCTCGAAACCATTTATTTTTGATATATAAAGCTTATGTTCAGTGTTACATATATTGCATGCATATCTATACTTCCTGCCAACTGAAATTCGCTTCTAAAGCAGAAATATTTTCTTCATAAAAATCACATTCCGGCGGACGCACTGACAACCAAAATTTGCGTCCAAATCTGAAATACCGCATGTTTAACATACTTGGACAGCGTAATCGCAAACACTGTACCACAGGGATATAGTGCACATCAGATGGTGCACAGAGTATTACCACACCAAGAGACATGTTTGCCCTTCCAGACCTAGATTGAGCAGGGCCATTCAACAGACACCAAGAAAGCAGGCTCCAACAGAGCGGGACAGATTCAAGCAAGCTGGGACTATCCTGCAAGAGTTGCAGAACATAATGGTTCAATGTGGAACAGGAGAATTCAAAGAAAGAAGTCAAGTCATTAGGGATTTAATTGGGATGTGGAAAGACAAGAAGGTTGAAATAGTAGAAATAGTAGGTCACAGTGGAACATAGTGTTCAAGAAATGGAAGATAGCCACAAACAAGATGGAGAGAATGTACAAGAAAAACAAAGACAACTATCAGGAAAATGAAGATGAAGCAGATGATGTTGATTTACCGGATTTAGTTGAGACAGACACAGAAGTAGGTATGAATGTTTCAGCCAGAGATGTCTTGCAAGACTTATCCACTGCCAAATTTGCCAGCAAGAGTGAAAAAGAGGGGAAGACGACAAGGAGCTGACACTACAGTGATAGGATTACCAAAGGGCAAGAGACTGAAGAGAGTTAAATTATTGAAAACAATTGCATTCCACCAAAAGGACATACAATCAAGACAAAGGCAAATTTTAGGATGGCTGGTAGATGAGAGTATCATTGACAATGTAATGAAAGGAAAGTAAACTATGGGAGAGGAAGATGTGGAGCAGGATGTTGATCAGTGAGCTCATGAATTAGGGACAATCATGTGGACATCAATATTGTAAGAAGATATTTCGATGAAGATGCCTGGACTGCTGCCACTCATATATATAAACAATGTCATAGTGCCCCCTGGAACTGTGCTACATGTTCACTGCTGCTGGAATCACATGGATCAATATGCTGTGATGGCTGCCTGTAGTGGATGGATCTGAAATGTACCTCCTTAAGGAAGCCACTCAGAAGTCGGTTCTGGTTTTGTAAAGACTGTAAATAGTTCATAATAAGCAGTGTCTAATGTACCCATACAATGTATCATACAACAACATGTCAACAACTTTATGAACTTTACTGTACAATGTATTATGTTCTCATATAAGCAGTGTATAATGTACGCATATAATGTACCTTACAGGTTAATTTGTTAGCAAATTTATGTCTTTCTTAACAATAAAAAGTGTTACATTCATCATTCTTCAATGCAAGCACTTCTATGAAATAAAAGGTACTTCAGATTTGCGAACTTGTGCAATTCTTTAATATTCATTTATTCACAGAAATTAACATGGTTACCTCAGTGCTACTTTACTTGTATGTAGAACCATGAGAAAACAATCCTTATAAAACTGGAGATTTGCATAAAGTCCTTTCCTATTGAATAAAACTTGAAAAATAACAAAATTGGGTTTTATACACTTATAAACAATTGATATTAATCCAAGATCACAAACAGTATGGAAAATTACCTGCTTCACACAATGTTTACATTAATAGAACAATTTCCATTTTTTAAGGAAATCTTTAAGCAAACATTAAAATGGTGAAATTTTATTCACTTTTATTCAATTTTGTTTGCAAGTTGAGGAAAATATGACCAAATAGTTGGCAATGCTTGGATTTACACATTATAGGGTATCTGTGTTTCAAATGAAATTCCCAGTTTTATATAGTTGATACCATGGCTGTACACACAAGTAAAGTAAAGCTGAGGTAACCACGTCTGGCAAAGAAAGTATGAGGTCAGAGAATTCCGTAATCTGCAACAACTTGGTGGTGTGCTGAGAAGATATAGCCATGCAGTCTACTTCTGTAGAAAGCAATTAGTTGTGTGAATCAACTGGAAATGATTGGATGAAATGATTGGATGAAATGTCTTTTGTGTGAATGATCTGGTTACCATATATATACCAGTTACCATCATTTATTACCGGATATCAATTATTGCCAAGCAGAATTAAAATAAACATCAATGAGTAACCAGTACGTGACAAATATGGTCAAAAGCTCACCCAGATTGGGTCCAAAAAGACTCAATTTTTGTAATATGGTCATTGTTCTCGCAGAGTATTTTGTGAAATTCAGTTTTATTGTAACATTTACCTGTTTAGTTTATTTTGGGCGATAATTTTTTTTTTCATGATAACTTTTTTACTTTTTGTGAAGTGGTCAGATTTATGGTCACCCACAGTGTACACTGTGAGTATATCCTACGCTATCTGGTCTGAGAAGAGTTTCTCAGCCCATCATCTCTTTACTGGCAGATTCAAATTAAGCCAAATTTTTGTTTGGAAAATGATATTTTCAATAGATAAGCATGAGTTGTTTACACAAAGTAAGCTACAGTTACTTTCATAAGGTCAGGGAATTCTGTTTTACAGCCCCTCCAGCAAGAGATAAGCCATACAATAATGCAAACCAAGATATCAGTACTCTTTTCCACTGACACGCTGGCATTTCTAAAAATCTTCACATAAAAATTGTCATAAAGTGAGCTAGTTTCTGTTAATTTTCAGGAATGATTGGCCCATTTTGTTTTAGTTATACAAGAAAGAGTACACATTGAAGAGCAAAGTAATTGGGAAAGAATTCTTTAGTACAAATAACTTCTTGTTGCACCCAAGTTAAACTATGCCATAATTCTAATCTTGACTTCTTCTATTGTAAGTGTTGTTTAATCTAAATATAAAATACATATACTTCAGGAGAGTGTAGTTGGAACTACAGGGGAGACAAAGCTGGTCTTGGTTGTGCGGAATGATCTGAGGATGGGCAAGGGCAAGATAGCAGCACAGGTAGTATTTAATTTTAACTCCAGTCCATAAAGGCTGGGGTTATAGTTGTTCCATGCACCGTCCAGTCAACAGCAGCAGGCATAGAGATTGTTGGTGTCCCACAGCCTTAACCCATGCATGAATTTTCACCACATTTTCAGGATATGTTTAGCCAAAGAGGATTTATAGCTGATTAGTTTTAGGGGATATCTGGCAATGGCTGTTTAAGATCTTTTGGTCTTGAACGTTGTGGGTGTTCCTTAGCCTAAACCTATGAATGGATTTTCACGAAATTCCGGATATGTTTAATCTAAGAGGATCTAGAGCTGAGTAAGTTTTGGGGAGTATCTGATGCAGCTGTTGCATGGAAATGTTTTTAAGGTTTTTTCTGTCTTAAAATTTCTGGGTGTTAGAGTAAGAAATGTGAAATTCGCCACGTATCTGAAATTCGCCACTTTTCCGTGCATAACGTAAACGTTTACACATTATTTGATGATGTAACTTTTGGACTGTTTTGGACGTAAAAATTAGAGTAAGAAATTTGAAATTCACCACTTTTAACATGTTTTTGGACAGTTCTCATGGATTGCTCTGCTGTTAGTGAACCAATATGAGTCAAATTTTCAAGAAAATAAGTGCAAACCAACAGCAATTTGTCACGAATTTTTTGAATGGGTACATTATGAATAGTGGATATGTATAATCACATCTTATTGCTACTCACTATAAAAGTCAGTTGTAGCTCAGCTGGTAAGGTGTAGGAATGAAGGCACACAGCGCAAGTTCGAAACTCGGGAAGGTTTTTTTTTTTATTTTCGTCTGCCTAAATTTTTTTTATATATAAAATTACTTTATTCTTATTGAACAAGGCCTTTCTACATTGTTTTCACAAACTAGAAACTGAATGAGATGCATAATATAATCAATACTACTGAAGGAAAGAAGAAATTACAGACATTTGGCCAACCCATGTTCAATCTCAACTTGATCCAACTAAGTTTAATCGATAGTTTTTTTTTCATTATTATTCATTTTTAAAACTAAAAAAGTAAACCCAATATTTTGGAAAAAATACTGGTGCATATTGAACTACTAAGAGAAATTCGTGGAGAAAAAGACTATCATTATGTATACATATAAGACACTAACAGTTAATGATTGAATGCATTAGTTGCACGTTCATTCACAGCATGAATCAGCCATAACTTGAAAACAGCAGAGAAAACATCAGAATCACACAAAGTATGAGAGAAACAATGTGAACTATACTCTGAAAAAATAAATAAAGAGCCAGTAAAGAAAGTGAGATTTTTTTTTCATTTTATTACTTTGGTAGACCAGTGACTCCACATTAGCCTGACATTGTTTTTTTCTTGTAAAAATCTCATCACAACACAACACATCTTCAGCTTTACACTCTTGAGGGAGAACAAAAAAAAAACAAAAAAAAAAAACAAAACTGTACTGACTTCTTAAAACAAATAAAATATATGTGTGTATAAGGAGTATGTAGAGTGATAAAGCATGTTGATTATCCATGGGGTTTTCATGCTATTAAAAATGTCTGAGTTCTGTTAGCAATCTAACAAATTAATTTCAAATATATAACATATTTAATAAATAGAAATTTGTATACATTTCGTAGCTACAGAATAGAAATACATATTTTTAGTTTTAAAACATATTTTAAAGCCAAAAATATTATCAGAATAATTGACAGATAAAAATATTTACTTTAGAGTTTTCATGTGAAATGCTAATTAGTCAATTTGCAGGTGCTCTGGATTGTAATTTTCAAAAAAAAACTGCTCATCAAAATGTAATTTATATAGATAATTATACCATGCAAATGGCATGGAATCATGTGACAATAGCAAAAATAAAAATTTTTCTTATTTAAGGTAAAACACCCCTTAATCACATGAAAGTCAATGTATCAAGCAGCACTTGTCTGTAAAATTGTTTTTTCGTGACATTTTTAGTAAAAAAAAAAAACTATTTTCAATAATAAAAATATAAATACAAGCAAAATTTCAGAACTTTACAGTATAATTTACATTCAAACCCACAAAAAACGGGATGTACGAAAACATCAATAACAGGAAAATACCACAGATGACCATAAAGGCAAGTAGGACTGCTTTCCTGCTTGCTGAATTCAATTCTATCCAAAATGCCCCTCCCCACTTCTTTTCCTGAATGCCTGTTGCTAGCCTTCTTACAAGGCTATTTACCAAAATTATGATATTTTTTTATAAAAAAGTGTAATACATGTAACCCTGATAAACTTTGCTTTCACATGTCAACATACCAGTATTTTGTCTTAAAATGAGGCTAAGTCTGTGATCTTAGACTTGGAGGGTTTCACAAAGCTGCTAAGTCTAGGCCTTGGCTAAGTCTAAATAAAGACTTAAATATGGCCGGCATATTTTTTTCTCACTTCAAAATTTTAAAGGCTTGAAAAAAAGAATAAATATTAAGAATATCTCTACAAATTAGTCTTTGGACATATCTATGTGATTACATAGCATAAAGCCCTAAACCCATGCATGAATTTTCATCATATTTTCAGGATATGTTTAACGTAAGAAGATCTAGAGCTGATTAGGTTTTAAGGAGATCTCAGAATGGCTGTGTCATGATAATGCTTTTAATAATTTTTGTCGTAATCTTTATGGGTGTTCCGCCGCCATGCATGGATTTTCAGCAAATATTCAGGATATTTCAACCCAAGATGATCTCTTGCTGATTAGGTTTGATCAATCATAATACAACTGCCGTGTTATCTGCCATAGAGTTTATGAAACATACTTTTCATATCACAAGGTGTTATTTAGTAATGGTATTGTTTATCGATATTGAAATATTTATCAATTCACACCAAGTATTCTGATATCGATAATGCAGGGTACAATATCAATATCAGAATATAGGATTTAATTGGTGAAATTAAGCTGTTTTCCATTCAAATCAAGTACAAAATTTAAAGAATATATTAGTTTTTATGTCATTTTTGTCAACTTTCATGTACCGCTAAAGTGGAAACGCCATATTTGTTTACATTTCGGGAAACTACTTAAACTTGCGAGAAAGTTCGGAAGGTCTCTCTCCAAAAACATCTATGACCCGATATTTCAATATCGATCGATACACAAAGCAAAAATATAGTTTGATATCGATATAGATATTATTATTCGATACCAACACTAGTGTTATGGTATACTTTGTGCTAAGCAGCCACAGATAGCAGAATCACTTAATGCCTTTATAAGTTTCTTGTGTTGCTGACCTATCTTAAACCATTAAAATTGGCACTAACTAGTAAACTCATGCTACTGAAGTTGCATTTTTTATGTTTATCCATGTTACAAAAACTATTGCTTTATAATATGCTTCCATCTGAAGTGACAGATGCTTTCCTGTCATTAAAAATTATCCTCACAGCATGAACAAATAAAATCTAAAAGTTTTTCCCCCTTCAACTAAATGAAAGTCCTTACATCTGGCATCTTGTGGGTCCTGCATACTTATTACATTTGAAGTTGTTCCTTATGCTTGCTCAAATCACAATGTTGTTGCCCATTAAGTTGTACCTGTGGGTTCCTGTCTGCTAGTTTTTACCTCACAGCCCGTAAGGGCTTTCAGGGTATTGTTACCCATGGTGTCCAGATGGGCGGGTGTTCGGGCGGGCCGACGGCAGGAAAAAGTTTGTCTGGGCTATATCTCGGCAACCGTAAGGTGTAGGAAGTGGATACTTGGTATGGACATTGGTTAGGGGGTGTAGGTGTGCAACGTCATGATGTGACCCTGATTTGACCTTTGACCTTGCCGCAGTGGCCTTGAGTTTGAAAATCTTATCCGGGCTATATCTCAAAAACATTGGTTAGGAGGTGTAGGTGTGCAATGTCATGGTGTTACCTTGATTTGACCTTACTGTAGTGACCTTTACGTATAAAATCTTGTCTGGGCTAAATCTAGGAAATCTTAAGGTGTAGGAAGTTGATACATTGTAGGGACATTGGTTAGGGGATGTAGGTGTGCAACGTCATGGTTTGACCTTGATTTGACCTTTGACCTTGCCATAGTGATCAAGAGTTTTAAAATCTTGTCTGGGCTATTTCTTGGATTCCATAAGGTGTAGAAGGTTGACACTTGGTAGGGACATTAGTTAGGGTGGCATAGGTGTGCATCATGGTGTGACCTTTAACTTTGGCTCTGCCAAAGTGTGTTCACCTGCGATATTTGAGACATGTTTCTCTTATGTAAAGATATATGGATTGCTGCAACTTAGTATTATATGCACTTTTACATAAGTGTGCTTTTTCCATTGACAGCCATTCTGCAATGAATAAATTTTACAGCTTTATAATATTTTTAGTTAACTTTACTGATTAATTCTGTCGTCTCCCTATTGAATTTTCTTGTTTTAATACTTTATCTTTACATTTTCTCTTAGACGTTATTTTCTCTACTTAAATATTATTATGACCTTTATGTAACTGACACTGCTGAAAGTATCCCAATCTTTGTACTGTTTCACTACTTCTATGTCTCATGGTGTTGCAAACTATTTCCCCAGGCTGTGGAGTAGGGGCAACCCTCATGCTATTTTTATTTGATAGGAATACTATTACCATATTATTTGTATGAACACTCTAGGGCGATACATTTTTCAAAAGGGGTGCTTACCATTACAAATAAAAAGAATCGACTCTCGGGTCCAGTGGCAATGGGCGATAATGGATACTTACAACCTTGATCTCGCTAGCCAGCATGTGTAATGACGAGAGAGCTTAAAATTTTGGAAACAAAACTTAAATTTGAAGAAATTATAATGTTTCATCTCGTAATTTTGCAAATTTCAATGTGTCTGTGATCAAAATTGCCATGTTTTGTTGTGATTTTCTCTATTTCTCGTAGTCGTATTGGCAAAGTAGTAAAATGCATCTTTTTTGTGAATCACGGAATTGCAAAGGTGTTTGCTGTTGAGAGGGATGTAATATCCTGAAGTATGAACTTTGCAAAGGTTAACAGGAGGAAGGGGGGGGGGGGGGGGGGGGTTGTACAGATAAATACAGTAATATAATGTCTGAATACTTGTTCTGAGTGTACTTTGTGACTTTTGTTTGTGGTAGGGTTTAATAAAATGTTTAAAATAATGGTGTCCATGGATGTAGGTGGGGTCATTCATTGATAATGCTTAACCACATGTCAAATCTTCTCACACTAATTGAAGCTAACTCCTGTTGTTTCAGTGTGCCCATGCAGCAGTAGTGTCCTATGAACAGTTACAGAGGGTGAATCCTGATCTGCTAAAACAGTGGAGACTCAATGGTCAGCCCAAGATTGTCACCAAAGTAGAATCTGAGGAACAGATGTGAGTCGGTGATGGGTGATTCTGTGTAGTTAAAAAGCCCAAAATTGAGATATTAAAGGAATCACTGGTTCGCCTGCCAGATATGGTATTACAGTCAATGTCTTAATGTTAGTGTCATCTTAAAACTCGCCTCTTCAGTTTAAGCTTTCTCACTTACTATTACTATTATTTTTCCGTTCATAACCATAACCCAGGATTACTGACCCATATCGTCCATTGACTATCCCTTTTGTCAACTTATTGCTAATTTAGCACACAGAGTTCCCCATTATGGATTAGATAGTGTTAGGAATTCCCCTTTACCCAGCTAATCTATGAAGTGAACATACCATAACATACTCTAGTGGAAGAACGCATTAAACCAATAAGACTTTTGTATTTTACAGTTTTTACCCCACAAAGACTTTAAAAGTTGTGGGGTATTGCTTTCCCCTGGGGTATCCGGCTAGTCTGAAAATAGTTTGTTTTGGCTGCATCTCAGAGACTATGAGACTGTGGAGACATTGGTTAGGGGTGGGGGGCTGTAGGTGCAACATCATGACCTTGGTTTGACCTTTAACCTTTGCCATCATGACCCTGAACTTAAACATTTTGACCAGGCTATATTTTTGAAACCAAAAGGTATAGGAAGTTGATTCTTATTAGGGATATTGGTTGGGGTACAGGTGTGCAATGTCATGGTGTGGCTTTGATTTAACTTTTATCCTTACCGTAGTTAACCTAACCTGTAAATTCTTGTTGGGCTACATGGCTGAAACTGTTAGATGTAGGGATTTGATACTTGCCAGGGATATTGGTTAAGGGAATGTGTCTGAATAATGTCATGGTATGTCCTTGATTTGATCTTTGATGTTGTTGTAGTGATCTTGTCCTTTTAAATCTTGTCTTGGCTATATCTTGGAAACTGTAAGGTGTAGGAAGTTGTTACTTGTAGGTATTAGGTGGTGGGCGATTAGAACGCTCAATTAATTTGATGGTGCCAGAGTACAATGAAGGTCGATCTCTGACAATTTCTAGCAATTGATTGTGTAACTTAAATCTTACCTTTCTATATCTCAGTATCCACAATGTAATGTATTATTTCTGGGAGGTTCCTTTGATAAATTGACTTGTTCATAACTACCAGCATATTTACAGGAAATGGGTACTCTCGGTAGATTCTAAATGCTAGAAACATGGATAACACTGTTATTTTTACCAGATTTATATGTACTTAATCCCAGTAATTCTTTCATGATATATTGACCACAGTGGAGTAAAAAAGGCGATTGTTAGTTGATAATCAGTCATAAAATTGGACGATAATTGACCATGAAAATGGAGGCTATTCCACTCACTAGTAGGTATATTACTTGGAGTGTGTGGGTGTGCAGCGTTATGGCATGAACTTTGTGTGATCTTTGACCTTGACTCTACCACAGTGTTTTCAACTGCCACATTCAAGACATATTTCTCCTATCACAGAGGTATATGGATCACTGTAACTGATTATTATGTCCACCCCACTGAGGGGTGGACATATTATTTTTGCTTTTTACGCCGTCCGGCTTCCGGACACTTGGTTTCTACTCATTTGAAGGAAAAGTATTTATCCTATCTTTACCAAATTTGGTATGGATGTTTAGCTTGCATGGGATTGCTTTTGGTGAAGGCAGCTCTATAGCTGAGTAATAGCTACTTACCTACTTTTGTGTACTTCTTTTGTTTCCGGGCATTTTAAGGAAAAATATTTGACATATCTTTACCAAATTTGGTATGAGCAATAGTTAGGTCGATAGCTTGCTTGGGATTGCTTTTAGTGATAATAGCTATACAACTGACTGAGTAATAGCTACTCAGCTACTTTGCCAAAAATGGCAAAACACAAATTTGCTTCTATCTCCTTAACCGTGCGAGATAGAGCGATTTCGTTGAAATTTTCGAGCCATAGGGTATATAAGAAATGTAGTCTCCCCAAAAATGGCGGCCATTTTGAATTTTTGCCAAAACATGGAAAAACACAAATTTGCTTCTATCTCCTTAACCATGCGAGATAGAGTGATTTCGTCGAAATTTTCGACCCAGAGGGTAACAGAGCAATGTACTCTTGGCAATTTTCAAAAAATTTCCCCTCCTCAAAAAGGCGGCCATTGTGAATTTTAGAATTTTAGCCAAAAATGGCAAAAATAGTGATCTATAGTGATCAGTATGTAAAGATAAATAAGAATTAGGCGTTAATAGTTTGTACACATACTTTCTAGATTACAGATTGCGAAAGAAGCCAGAGAGCTGGGTCTGACTGCTGGCATGGTAAAAGATGCAGGGAGAACTCAGATTGCGCCAGGATCACTCACGGTGGTTGGGGTAGGGCCAGGTGAGTAATCTAACCTGATATGACTTTTATGATGCTTAATTTCAAGGTAAACAAGGGGGAGAGATAAAACCAGAAAATAAAAGGAGTAAATTAGAAACGCCAGGTGAGCAGTTTATTAGTACAACTTTATTATTTGGGATCTAACCACATATGTGCTTTATAATATTTCATCTATCCACTATACTGCTTCCCTGCATAAGTTGGCCGCGGGTCGTAAGTTGGCCGCCATCATCATATTTTGAAATTTCTATAAATCTAAAGGCCTGTATCATTCTTGAATGGTCAATTATAATAAGATTTATTATAACTACCACTTTTAAACCCTGTGCAACCACACATTCGTCTGTTTGATACATTTAAATGAGTGGTGGCCAACTTACGACCCGCGGCCAACTTATGCAGGGAAGCAGTAATATTTAAAACACATAGAAAAAAGATAAACTTGTGTGTGGGCCTTTTTCCACAAGGAGTCTTGCCCACAGTACCTTTACCCACAAAGGACTTTGCCCACCACATTTTTACAGGGGAAAAACTCTACACTAAATAATGATATGAAATAAAATAAAATAAACTTTTTAATGTTTTTTTTTTAAAGTATAAGTGTACTATAACTACCATAATCACAAAATTAACTTTTTAATATACAATATCTACCATAATCACAAAATTAACTTTTTAATGTTTTATTGAAGTATAAGTGTACAATATCCACCATGTTAAAGGTCATCTTCTTATTATGTTATTGAATTATAAGTATGTAATGTTTACAATATAATAATATTCTCAATGAATGTTGGATTTGCTTGAAACCTTTTAGTGTATATGTATTCTTCATTGCAAAGGTTTTGCCCCACCCCCCCGCTGCTGTCGACCTTTGCGAAGTTCATAATTCGGGGTTTTACATCCTCTCAACAGCCAGCACCTTTGCGATTCCGGGATTCCGAAAAAAGATGCGTTTTAGTACTTCCCCAATCAAAGACCGCTTACAAGAAATAAAGAAAGTCACAACAAAACAAAGCAATAATGATCACAAGCACAATGAAATCTGCAAAAATACAAGATAAACTTTATACTTTCTTCAAATTTAAGGTTTGTTTCCAATATTTTAAGCTCTCTCACCATTATACATGCTGGCAAGCGAGATCAAGGCTGTAAGTGTCCATCATCGCCCATTGCCACTGGACTCGAGAGTTGATTTTTTATACAGGTAATAGTCCCCCCCCCCCCCCTTTACAAAGGGAATGCCCCCGGGGCGTTTATATGGATAAATATGGTATATACTTTATATAGCGTGACCTAGGAAGTACAGTTAATGTTTATCACTTTCAATACTATATGTCCTGAGTAGTTATCTAAGGGAAGTATTGATTTATTAATTGATTGATTCATTGATTGATTGATAAAAAATGAAACTGTCTATGTAGTAAGAAAAATTTGTATTGTGGGTGGACATCCTACCCTGTAAAGATTGTGGTGGGCAAAGTTCCTTGTGGGCAAAGGTACTGTGGGTAGATTTCACATTGGGCAAAGTTCCTGGATTCAAATATACCCAATTAAAACATGTTGTGTGAGTGATGACCTGTCTGGGGATATGTTGGCGCTGAGTTGGCCCAATCTAGTCTATTTTAAGTAGCAATTTGGTTTCCCTGCAATGAAAGGAAAAGGATTCAAGATATTTGAACAAAATTTGGCATGCTATATTGTTGGATTAATAGCTTGCTTGATACTACTTTTGGGAGCCATAGCTATATAGCTAAGTTAGTAATACCCACTTAGCTACTAAATTAGCAATTTTCATTAAAAGCTAATTTTCTGCTCACATGAAGGAAAAGTGCAGAATATATATTCAGCAAATTTGGTAAGGAGGAGGATTATAGGGTGCTTGCTTGTTATTACTTTGGGGTGTTGTAGGTATTAAGTAAGCTGTTAATAGCTAATTCGCTATTTGGAGTTAATATGTTATCGCTTTATAATAACACTTTCTTTCAAGACATTGTCTGAAAAAGTATTTTAGCTATCCTTACCAAATAAACTATGCAGGGTTATATTGGGTCAATTGCTTTCTTGGTATGGCTTTTGTTATTTTAGCTGACAGGTATAGCGGAGTAATAGGTAAATGGCTATTTTAAGTAGCAATTTGGTTTCTCTGCATTCAAAGAAAAACGATTCAAGATATTTGAACAAAATTTGGTATGGAAGATTATTGGATTAACAGCTTGCATGGTACTGCTTTTGGGAACCATAGCTGTAAAAGTAAGTGAGTAACAGCCACTTAGCTATTTAATTAGCTATTTTCAGTAACACTTAGTTTTCCGCTCACTTGAAGGAAAAGTGCAGAAGATGTCTTTACTGTGATGCTATTTTTACATTCATTTGGTAAAGATCTACTTATTTTACGTATGATTGATGTAAGTAGCAGATAATAAAAGTAAAACATCTTCTATTAATGATACCACTCATAATGATGAACAATGTAATACTTGTGCTACTCCCTCTTATTATATTTTATTCTTCATTTGTGAAAAGAATTGTATTGTAAAATTTTCGTATTTTTTTTTTCGTATGATTTTTTTCATATTAATTATTGGAAATTTTCGTACTTGAAGTGTCAAACTTTATGTTTCATGACTTGTTTTCTGACTTGCATGAGCCGTGATAAAAAACACTGCCATTAATATCTTCTGTTTAACTATTGCCTGTTTTTTTTTAAATCATTGAAACATTCTTGTTAAAAAAAACCTTCAGTAGATGAAACTGAAAGTTATTTCTGCCAAGACTGTGCTTTAAACATGTTGGAAAGGAACTCTTTTAAAAACTATGCTACATTACATTTTTAACAGGACCTGTGGATCTGGTTGACACAGTGACAGGACATTTAAAGCTTTTGTGATCAATCTGCAGTGGATGGGGGCACAGTATAAATTGACAAAATATCGTGATACAACTGCGAGTCAAGTTTATATTTTACATCTGTGTTTACACTAGAGTTATGATAGGTAAGGTGATAATCTATTGATGGTCTGATACCCTTTGAATTTGTAAAACTGGGGTACAAAGCGAATGCTTATAGAATGAGATGAAACTCATGGAGAGGCTTCTAGCACAGGTACATATTTACTGACATCTGCAGTGTAAAAGTAAATTCTAGAATAGATTTTCAATCAATGTTTAAAGATGAATAACAGGTAGCTGCATATGTCCAAGATACATAAAGCAGTGTTTGGAATGATTATGAAAATCAGTGTCATTTTCAGGGGTTTTTAAATAACCAAAACACCTATATTTTTACACTTGTCAGTTATGCTGTACTACTTAATTCCAAGCATTTATGAGCCATAATTATTATATCCCCAGATAAAATCGGGGATATATTGGTTTCACGTCCATCACGCCATCGCTGTGTTTTGACTTGTGTGTGCGATAGCTCAAAAACGCTTTCATGGATTTAATTCAAACTTAGCAGACACATGTATTTGGGTCAGGAGAGGAACCTATTTTAAGGTGACCTTAAACTCCCAATAATAAAGAAGATATGGCCACCTTATGGTTAGAAATTAGACTTTTGGCCACTTAATGCCCTTTATGTTACAAACTCTGTGACTCATCTGGCTAAACAATCAAGACTTTAAGTTAAGGTTAAAATTGTCTTTGGGGCCCATAAAGACCATACATATACATTTTTTTCAACATTTTTTCCCATATTTTCCCATATAACTTAAAATAGTAAGTATGCCAAATTTGTAACTGTAGTAGATATAACTTTTTTTGTTAACTTTCTCTGTGAATATTTTAAGTCCGTAACTTTAAGTTCACATTAAAGTCTCATTTTAAGCCCTACAGCTGTCAAACGATATGACCGATACAGCTGAAATCTCATGTGGGAATATATGATTATGTTATGTTTATATGTGAGAAAAATCAAGACTTTAATTAGACATTTAGCCTTTGTATGAGGACCATAAACACTCACCTGAGTGACCCGTTTTCAATTTTTTCCCCATATTTGGTCCTGTAACCTGAAAATGTTAAGTCTGACAAGTCTCTACCTGTATTAGATATAACTTTTATATGTGATCTTTCTCTGTGAAAAAAATTAAATCTGTAACTTTAATTTTAAGGTCGTCTTAAGGTCTCTAAAATGCCTACAGACACCCACACAGCTGAAATCACTTCTTGGAATTTATTAATATGTTGTTTTTTCATGTGCCAAAAACCAAAGCTTTAAGTAGACATTTAACCTGTATGTGAGGCCCACAAACAATCTATCCAGAAGACTTTTTTAAAAATTGACCTAAAAAGGTGAAAGATGGCCTGTCTGGGGATATGTTGGCGTTGAGTCGGTGTAATCTAGTTTAAATCTGAAACTTGCTTCACGGGATCTTTTGAGGTAAATGAACTTCTTATTTAGCCTACTTAAGGTAAAAATATTTGACATACCAAATTTATTGTTTTTCATTGTTTTAATAAAACATTTACCATTACAAAGCATAAAATAGTGATTGTTTCAGTAACTGATTTGTTGAGTATTTTTTACTGTTTTCACTGTGTCTGCCTCAATGAAATGATAAGAACTTCCATCATCTGACCCTCTCTTATTTGAATATTCAAATTAATGCCCTCATTTCTATTACTCCAAATTTGTATCTCCCCATAGTGATCATACCAAAATAACTTTTGTATGATATAAATCTTACAAAACCGAAAGTGTTCATCCTCTATCAAATAGTATTTTGTGTATGGAAGGCAAGGATCATTAAATACACTTAAAATTCTGTGGCTTGTATGCTAAGGTTTCACAACTTTACTGCTCCAGGGCTCATATTCAGAAATATTCTTATTCTTGGAGTTATTCTTAGATTTTACAAGAGAGGAATCATATTCTAAGTATAATTCTAAGACTGAGAACAATTTCTAAGAATGAACATTTTTCAATTTGACGAATTGTAAGGGTTATAATAACAAAATGCATGCAATAACTGTGTGAATACATGAATACACTTATACAGGTAGCATTAGTATAATTTCAGTTTATTAATCAAATTGAATATGTTGTTCATGAAAGTTAAAGAAATTGCAATTAAACTTTTGTGGAAATTTTGAAAAAAAAAAAATATTAGTCTTACAAATTTTTCTCATTTAAAAATTTTTTCAAAAAATGCCAATTTCCTTAATTTTTAGATTAAAACTGAAGTGCCTATAAGCCCAGAAATTAAAGTCAAGATTTGACTTTATTGCTTGTTTATACAAAGAATAATCATGCATGTATTACACACTTGGCCCATTTAACACTTTAAAATGTTTCCCCAGATGGAAGTGTTTTGTCATAGAGTGTTATTATTTCAAGCTATGTGTAGAAATTATTTTATAATAAATATTATAAAAAGTATTTTGCCTTTTCATGTTTTTTTCTTGTATATGGAAAACATCAAGAAAAACAGTTTTACTTTTGTAATTGTATCCCCAGACGAAAGTTGGGGATACTTAGCATTAAGTACGGTCACGCTGCCGCCGCTGCAGAGATTTCCTTTCGGATGTGATAACTTTAAAAACATTTTAGTTAGACTTTTCAAATTTGGTGTGTGGGTATATGTGGGCAATGCCACGAATGCTACTGTTTTGTGACCTTCAATTTCAAGGTGGCTGCTGGCCTCTTAAATGTCAGATTTTGGCCATTTTTTCACATTTTGGCCCAGTTCTCATATACAGAAAGATCATCCTATGGCTGGTATATATAATACATATATATGTCCTCTTTAAGCATGCAGAAATTTGACCTTGAAGCTCTTCATTGAAGGTCATCCACAGGTCATCCAAAGTACCTTACCGAGGCCATTTTTGGCCTTCTTGGAGATATTTTCACACTTAACACTGACTATATTGCATGGAAACTATTGAAAATGGCTTTGGAGGTTGAGTACATCATGGAGTACCAGCATCCAGTTTGTTGACCTTGGCTATTGTTTTCAAGGTCACCTTAGGCCTGCTAAAATGACTCAAAATGGTACCTTGACTGTGAGGCCATATACCTCCTTTATTATTGGCTGTTACTGCTCTAACAAAAAAAAATATAGGTAGCCTTCTCAAATTTGCAGGAAATATTCATAACCCTAAAATCTTGCCTGGTATTTTTTGGCCTCATTTTGAAAAACAAGATGGCCACCAGAGACGTTTATTTGACTTAAAGTAAGGACTTTTGTTGGCCCTCTAGAGCAAAGGGTATTATAGGTAGAGATCTCATATTCGCAGAATATGTTCCGCATTACAAAATCTTGACTGGAAATATTTTCGGCCTAAAAACAAGATAGCTACCACGGGCGTTTTTTTGTCAGTCATGAAAAGTGGTTATATCTCACTAATTATTAGTCCTAGAGGTTTGGGATGGTAAACCAACCTATAGGAAATCATGGGCTGGGAATCTTTTGGTGTGGTCAGATTTGACCTTGGGCTCCTCCTTCAAGGTCAAACAAGGATAGCCAAACCTGAAAGTGTTCATAACTCACTTATTATTGGTCCTAGACGTTTGCAATGTAAACCAACTTGTAGGAAATCATGGGCTGGGAATCTTTTGATATGGTCAGGTTTGACCTTGGACCCCTCCTTCAAGGTCAAACGAGGATAGTCAAGCTTAAAAGTGCTTAGAACTCCCTTATTATTGGCCCTAGAGGTTTGGGATGGTAAACCAACCTATAGGAAATCATGGGCTGGGAATCTTTTGATGTGGTCACATTTGACCTTGTGCCCCTTGTTCAAGGTCAAACGAGGATAGCCAAACTTACAAAGTGCTTATAACTCACTTATTATTGGTCCTAGAGGTTTGGGATGGTATACCAACTTATAGGAAATCATTGGCTAAGAATCTTTTTATGTGGTCAGATTTGACCTTAAAGGTCAAACGAGGAATCTTCTGGTGTGGTCAGGTTTGACCTTGGACCTCTACTTCAAGGTCAAACAAGGATAGTAAAACTTAAAATGCTTATAACTTGCTTATTATTGGTCCTAGAGGTTTGGGATGGTAAACCAACCTATAGGAATTCATGGGCTGGGAATCTTTTGGTGTGGTCAGATTTAACCTTGAGCCCCTCCTTCAAGGTCAACCGAGGACAGCCTAACTTAAAAGTGCTCCTAACTCACTTATTGTTGGTCGTACAGGTTTAGGATGGTAAACCAACCTATAGGAAATCATGGGCTGGGATCTTTTTATGTGGTCAGATTTGACCTCGGACCCCTCCTTCAAGGTCAAACAAGGATAGCCAAACTTAAAAGTGTTTATATCTCTCTGATTATTGGTCCTAGAGGTTTGCATTGTGAAACCCACCTATACAAAATCATGGGCTGGGAATCTTTTGATGTTGTCAGATATGACCTTGGGCCTTTCCTTTGAGGTCAAATGAGGATAGCAAAATGTAAAGTGCTTACAAATCGCTTTGTAATGTGAAACCATCCTATAGAAAATCATGTGCTAGGAATCTTTTGATGTGATCAGGTTTGAACTTTGGCCCCTCTTTCAAGGTCAAATGACGATGGCCAATTTGTTCCTAGAGGTTTGCAATGTCAGAGTAACCTATTGGAAATCATGATCTAAGAATCTTTTGATGCGGTCAGATTTTACCTTGTGCTCCTTCAAGGTTATGTGACGGTTGATTGGCTTTGGTGAATTTTCTTTCTGGTGGAAACAATTTGCATCGGTTCTCCGATGCGCTAGGTCTAGTTACATTTGTATCTTTCATTAAGCAAACATTTTGTTTACTTAGTGTCAGTACAAGTTGCTCCCATAAAACTTGGGCCCCTTCGTCACAGGGGTATATTTGTGTCAACCATAATACTCCGTATGTCACGCTTCAACCATATTCCGTCTGGGAATATTCTGCGTTGAGATGCAATCTCTAGTGAATTCTGGGAGACAGCCTCTTTTAATGAGCCCTAGCTGTTTGGCATGATTATTCATTCGGAGAGAACCCTGGGACAGGCATGATATATTCAGAATAAGCAATTAGAAATATGCTACAAAAGTGAAATTGGCACTTTGGTGGCCACCTTTAAAATGTGAAAAAATAATGAAATTTTTGTCAATAATGCAATGGGGGAGATCAGTGGCCTAATGTAGTCAGAAAAATCACAAATGTGGATTTTTCCCATTAATTACTCCGCCTGTCTGAAAGTGGACCTTAAAGAATTTTTTTTTTTTAATATTTTTATTCTGATTCAAATAGTCCTTCAGGTTTTCTTTTATCATCAGACAGCACAATGATTCAAGTAGTAACTCCATTGTTTTGCACCTCTGTGTTGGTTTGGAACTCGAGCTTAACTTGCGAGGGAAGGCTGCTTGTTGCTTGCCAAAGCCATGTGGTTCACAGATCAGAGTCTTGTGCACATCTTTATTAATATTGCTTTCTTCTTACCATACCGGTTTCTGCCTTGGATGTGGTGTGATTAACATTTAAACCCAAATAAATCCTGTTTTATACACCATGCCAATAGTTTTGTTTTTTTTTGACAGAAACTAATATTCATTTTGATCTGCCAATAGCCTCCAGACAAACACTTTTTAGGCAAGTTTCATATAACCAACCCACCTATTAGATTGATCTGTCCGATGTCCGTCTGTCCGTCCACATTTTTCGTTTCTGGACTCTAACTCGAAAACGGTTTGACCAATTGAATTCAAACTGGACAGGGAGATAGATCACCATCATAACTAGCTTCCTTTCGAAATTGGTGTAATTCCGTCTGTTCGTTTGTCCATTTTTTGTCCGTTTGTCCATCCATCTGTCTGTCATGATTTTCATTTCCGGACTCTAACTCGAAAACGGTTTGTCCAATCAAATTCAAACTTGACAGGGAGATAGATCACCATCATAACTAGCTTCCTTTCGAAATTGGTGTAATTCTGTTTGTTCGTTTTTTGTCCGTTTGTATGTCCATCCATCTGTCCGTCCACTAGTGAGTTGAATTGCCTCAATTTTTATTGGTCAATTATTCATCCATTTTTCCAACCGATGGTCGACCCATAATCAACTTTTTAACTCCACTGTCATGAAACACTTTCTGGGATAAAGTATAGTTCAATCCGGTAAGAATAACGGTGTTCCGGCATAGAGAAGTTACCAAAAGCACCCACTTCCGGTAAATATGGCGGTAGTTGTAAACAAACTCAAAATTCGCGAGAAATCTGTTAATTTATTGAAGGAAAGTTCTGGAAACTGCCCAAAATATAAAAAATATGTGGATATTGAGACACATAAAGAAGGGTGAGATTTAATCGATTTCTAGAAGTTATCAGTGACTGAATGCAATTTTACCATAACACCGATGATTGATCCAATGTTGGTCTAATTGTCCACCCACTACCGTCCACATTTTCGTTTCTGGACTCGAACTTGAAAACGGTTTGTCCAATCGAATTCAAACTTGACAGGGACATAGATCACCATCATAATTGGTGTAATTCCGTCTGTTCGTTCATCCGTTTTTTGTCTGTCTGTCCATCTCATCTGTCCGTCCACATTTTCGTTTCCAGACTCTAACTTGAAAACCGTTTGTCCAGTCGAATTCAAACTTGACAGGGACATAGATCACCTACATGGCTAGGTTCCTTTCGATATTGGTGTAATTCCGTTTGTCCGGTTTTTATCCTGTTGTCCATCCATCTGTCCATCCACATTTTCGTTTCCGGACTCTAACTCGAAAACAGTTTGTCCAATCGAATTCAAACTTGACGGGACATAGGTCACCATCATAGCTAGGTTTCTTTTGTTTGTCTGATTTTTGGTTGTTTGTCTGTCCATCCATCTGTCTGTACACATTTTCGTTTCCGGACTCTAACTCGAAAACGATTTGTCCAATGGAATTCAAACTTGACAGGGACATAGGTCACCATCATAGCTGGGTTCCTTTCAAAATTGGTGTAATTCCGTCCGTTTGTCTGTTTTTTGTCCGTTTGTCCATCCATCTGTCCGTCCACATTTTCGTTTCCGGACTCTAACTCGAAAACAGTTTACACAAATTCAAACGTAACAGGGACATAGATCACCATCATAGCTAGGTTTCTTTCAAAATTGGTGTTTTTATTGCGTTTATACATCCTATCCAATGGACAATTGCTTTACCGGTCGGCGCGACCGGTCCCGCCAAACGTCAGAAAAAGACGTCCTGTATATACTACCGGCAGGACCGGTCACAGAGTGTGCATTCGCCAGGTGGCACATCGTACTTCATTTCCTGTTTACCTATTGACGTCATAGCATCTTTTTCGTGTGGCGAGAAAGAGTGTGCAGAAGATTTTCTTCAGAGATACGTTTTTGAAGTTTTACAACGAACTCTTCCAAGTTTCTTGTTTTTTATTAGTACGGAGTATTTATACAACGTTACTGATCATTATGTCGTCTCCTGGACAGAAACGAGGTTCTTGCAGGCACGTTATGGCCCTTTTCGACAACCACCAGAAATGCGCGCGTTGTCGTGACAAGGGGGTGGGGGACGACCCCTGTGTTAAAAAGCTGGATTGCCAGATCTGTAAGTCTTTTACGCCTGCGCAGATCCACCAGTTAGCAACTCCGACCTACAAGGAAAGGAAGGAACGTTCTGAGCAGAAGAGGGCTGAAGGTAATGCAAGCACGACCCCCACTCTAGTGGACCCTTCAGAAGTTACACTGTTGGGACGGGTTAGCTGTGACAAGTCCTCCCCTGTTGATTCTACTCCAAAGAAGAAGAAGCGTTCAGATGGCTCTCCAAGGTCGAGTAAACGGAAGCATAGCAGCAAACCTACTTCAGACGACCTCAAGTCCCTTGATGACAAGTGGAGTGAGAGATTTTCACGTCTAGAAGCTATGCTGATTAACCAGTCTTTTGCTGTTCCGGTGAGACCGGTGACCTCTGCCTCTGTGGTGCCCAGAGAACACCCTTTCTTTGATCCGGGTGCTTCTACAAGTGTTATGCCTTCTGAGGGCACTGGTGACGTTGCTACGCAGTTGACGGCTACCCAACCTCCGCTGGGGGTTCCCGGTACTGAGGCTGAGAGAGATGGTGTTGAGAGTGCTACCCACCCTGTTCAGGGCCCCGGTACCTCTACAGTGTTAGCCACCCAACCTTTACTGGTTCCCGGTGCAGGGACGGCCACCCAGCCTACACAGGCTCCTGGTGCGGGTCCTGAGATTCTACCTGCCGGTGTTGAAACTACGCTGCATAACCAGTCGCCTCCCATTGGCCAGGAATCTGACGTTGCTAGGCAATCTGATAGTGAGGCTGAGTTGGATGGGGAACCGTCATCACCGGCTAGTATTCACTGTCAGGGTGATTTACCGGACACAGCTACAGATCAGGACCTCTCTGAAGACGCCAATTACAGGAAAACTATTAGAGGGGTTAGAAGTTTCATGAACTGGCATCACATCCCGGATTAGGACAACTCAGCTGCCTCTATGGATGACAATCCTTTTGCCGGTTCTAGAGTGAGGACTACCAGTAAAATGTCAGTTAAATTGCCGGTCGATGAATGGCTTTGCAAAAAAACTGGAGAAACTGAATGTAACTATTGCTGAAGGTTATCCAGCTAGAAATTCTGAAACCAGTGGACTGCTACGTAACCAGTTTGTAAAGACTCCACGTTCTTCCAAGTGGTACGACATGCAAGCAGTTAAGAAGGGCGACGCGTCTACCCAGGCTGTATCCCACTGGTCTCTGGAACCGGCAAAGCTGAACAGCATGTTCTCTAGGGTCGCAAGAAGAAGTTTACCTTCTGCTCCAGCTTCCCGTACATTCAGCCAAGATACCCTTCGAAGGTGGGAGAAGGCATTCAGGGAGCAATCCGTGATGTGTAATCACGCTGCTGGTCTATCTAGATGCCTTACTAAAGTACAGGACTCAATGGTTACCCAGCTGAAGTCTCTCCGGTCAGATTCATCAAAGGGCAAGAGTGCTGAGAGAACACAGCAAGCTATTGAAGAACTTGAATATCTGGTGACCTTTAACCGGTCAATTTCCCAAGCTATGCAGCGCACCATGCAGGATCTCTCAGAGGGAGTTTTCATCAGCATGGCCAACCTCACTCTGGCACGTCGGGATAGCTATCTGGAGTTTATCCGTGGTGGAGTCAAACCTGACACCTTAACTGCCTTACGTACATCTCCAGTCCACTTACTCTCACTGTTCCCGGACAGCTTACTGGTCAAGGCAGAAGATGAGATTTTCCGTAGTGAGGAGAGGCGTTCTATGGGTAACACACAGAGGAAACCCGGACGTTTTCATCCGTACGTTCCCTCCAGTACTAAACCTTCACACCAGCCGGACCAGAAACCCACTACACCAGCTTGGAAACAAATCAGAGACCGGCAAACTGGTCAGAAAGGTGGGGGTAAAGCCTCAAACTTCAACCAGAAGCCGGCCAAAGGGTTTAAGACAAAGGTCAAAGTTGGGGTTTTACGTCCCGTTCAACAGCCAGGGTAATATTTGGACAGGTCCTCAGAATTGCCACTTGTGGGACTCGAACCCACAGAGGTGACAGCCTATGATTAGATGCCAAACTTGCTAACCACTAGGCCACTGAGGACCTCAAAGGGTTTAAGAAGCATAAATGACAATTATTGTGTTTCAAATGTGGTCGGATTGAAGGACTCTGTAATTGTATCCGACAAGATGGAGGGTTTGAACCCACCACCAGTGACAGATCAGAAGAACAGCAAATTGACTTTAAATGTAGACTCTCATGTTGCAAATGCTCATATTGTCACCGGGTTGCCACAAAGGAAAGGTGTAAATCCCAATATATGTCAATTGTACACAGAAATAAAATATGTGAAAGATGTTTCTTGTGTAGGTCACTTACCTTCTGTAAAGCTTGTCACCAATGCCCAACATGCTGTTTTATTTTATGTTTTTTTGTTTTTTTGGGGGGGTGAAATATATTTTTATTTGATGTAAGAGATTGTAGTTCATACAATACACACAAGAAAGGAAAGAGAAAAAAAAATTTGACAAAGAGTAGAGACATAGGTAAACACAAACATAGCAATTGTCGCACTGCATTTTGAATTTTACAAGATAGAGCCACATGTATAAACATACGTATAATTGGCACAGTATTACTAGATATTCGCAAAAAAGGAAGGAAAAAAAAAATATATAGATACATTGATGAATACTTGGTTACTATTTATCAAGTGTGAAAGGAAAAGGGTACTTATTAAATTGTACATAGTTTAAATTACTATCAGCAAGATATTTCTGCTCATTGTAAATGGATTTAAAAAAGTACTGAAATTCCAAAATGTTTGGCATTTTACCTTTCCTTGATGATATGAAAATATATCTTTTACAAAGAAGTATAACAAAATTTTTAGCAAAGTCACATGGTGAAGTACTCAACACCCCTAACAGGATTGATTCAGCTGTTAGCACTAGAGTTAGGCCACTAATATGACAGAACCAAGTTTTTACATCATCCCAAAAATTTTTAACAACAGCGCATAGAACAAATAAATGTAATATGCTTTCCTCATGTTGCTTACAAAAGCCACAATCTGAAGTATGAATAATATTAATTTTTTTTAAGAATTGCCTTGTGCCTAATATTCCATGGATAAGCTTGTACTGAAACCATTTAATAGTGTTATCCTGTATTGTCCTGAAGCAAATCTGGTTAGACATACACCATTTGTTGTCTGTTATCAACAAGCTCAGTTTTTGTGCTAATTTTAGTCGCTTTTCAGGAAAAATACGATCCTTGTTCAAACGTTGATAAAATGTTTTACATCCATTTTGAGTCTTTAAAATTTTAAATATTGATGGGTATATTGGTTTAACATACTTGAATTCTTGGATATTAAACCGGTTGAGGTATGACTTTAAGAAACATTTTAATCTGTAATAATCAAGAAAATTGATTTTTAAATTAAAAACTGCTTCAATCTCTTCTTTGGTCATTATGTTGCCATCTGACTTTAATATGTCAACTGGATATACAATTCCCCTTGAAAACCAATTAGGATAAAACAAAAATTCCTCTGAAATTAAATTGTTTCCCCATAAACATGAGGTTAGCACATCAAAGTCAGTTTTGGGGGTCAGAGTCCTCAAGAAAAAACTCCATGAATCAAAGACTTCTTTCCAAAAAGGATTTTGTATATTATTTGAAATAATAGTTGCCCAACTAGAACCAAGTAAAAAAACTTTTGTTTGGTTTATTGAGGCAGTTATTAATTTTATCCATGGAGTATCATTACAATTAAAAAGACGTGTAATCCATGTGAGCTTTAAAGATCTGATATGCTCTGTCAAATTAACCATTTTTAGTCCATCATTTTTGAAGTCATTACAAATTTGATGACGGTTGACCTTATCAGGTTTTCCATCCCAGAGAAATGAAAATATTAACTGATTTGTTTCAATGTATACTGACTTGGTGTAGGAAGTGTAGAAAACAAATGGTTTAGGTTGCCAAGAATAAAGGTTTTAATCACAGTAATTTTACCAAGCGGTGTCAAATGTCGCCTCTTCCAACAGTTGATCAAGTTAGTTACTTTCTCAATTAAAGGTTCAAAGTTCAATTCACAAATTTTTTGCAGATCAGACGAAAAATGAATACCTAGTAGCTTAAATTCAGTAACATTCCACTTAAGATCAACATTAACATTATACGTATCATGTGCCTGTTGCTTTTTCCCAAGCCAAACGATTTGGGTTTTATCTTTGTTGACTATGAGTCCTGACATATTTCCAAAAATTTCCAAAGTATTCAGGGCTGCCAGCAAGGAGGTTCTATTACCATCAAGGATCAATGTGGTGTCATCAGCAAACTGTGTAATTTTATGAATGTTATTATTAATTTTAATTCCTTTGATTTCAGGGTTAGAGTCAATTAAAAGAAATAGAATTTGGGCACAGATTAGGAAGAGATATGGTGCTATAGGGTCTCCCTGGCGACATCCACGACCTATAGCAAAGGGCTCTGATAAAAAACCAGATTGAATTACTGACGCCTTTATATTGTAGTTAAAAGTTTTGATCCACCTTTGAAAACTTCTACCAAATCTGAAAAATTTTAGTGCTGAAAATAGAAAATTCCACGATACAGAATCAAATGCTTTTTCAAAATCTATAAGAACAAGTTGAGCAGATTTTCTTTCCATTTCAATAAGGTGGATTAAATCATAAATAAGTCTTGTACTGTCACCAATAAACCTTCCTTTGGTAAAACCAGACTGTGTTTTAGAAATTAAACAATCTAGAACTGTCTTTAGTCTATTAGCCAATGCAAGTGAAGCTATTTTATAGGGAACAGACAAAAGAGATATTGGTCTCCAATTCTGTAAGTATTCCCTTGGTTTATTACCTTTGGGAATACAATTTGCAATGCATGTTCTAAGGGATATTGACATTTCACCCTTTCTATAAGCAAAGTTCAAAGCTCTTAAGACAAAGAATTTAAGCCCTTTCCAAAATATTTTAAAAAATTCGGCTGGTAGACCATCAATCCCCGGGCATTTATTGCTCTTCATTTGTTTCAAAGCATCTCCAATTTCTTTTATCTTTAGTTCACCTTCTAAACTATTGGATTCTTCATCAATTAATTTTCTAACATTTTCGAAATTGAAATTATCAAGACTTTTTTCACAGTGATGAAGGTCTTTGCTAGAAAAAAGTTTAGAGTAGAAATCATGGACCTTTTTTAAAATTTCTTTCTGGTCTACAATACGTACACCATCATTCTGTGTAATGCACTTAATTGTTTTAGTTATATAGTTATGTCTTTCTAGAGCACAAAAATATTTAGTTGGTTTTTCCCCATCTTTTAGCCATTGTGCCTGGGCTCTCGCCATAGCACCTTGCATTCTTTCTGATCTTAAACGTTCAAGCTCAGCTTTTTTGTCGTCTAAGATATCTGAAAGCCCTTGATTGTTTATTTGGGGTTTAACGTCGCTTTCAACACTGTACAGGTCATATCACGACGGGTAGTTGGAAGGGCAGAGGACACCAGTACATAGAGTTCGCTAGGGTTGTGTACTGTAAACTGCCGAACAACGGTAAGCAACTACCAGCTTTCCCACTTGAGCCCGTACGGGGATCGATCCCCGGCCTCAGAGGTGGGAGGCGAGAGTGCTACCACTCTGCCACCGTGGCCCCCCTGAAAGCCCTTGAAAGAGGTTATGTTTTTCAATATATTCTATATCAGTCATAAGATTTTGTTCTCTTTCTAGCTCTTTTTTCTTTTTAAGAGATGCGTATTTGATTGTTTCACCTCTTATTCTCATCATAAGCATTTCAAGAAACTGACCATCATTTATTGTAAAATGGATTTCCTCATCTGAAATGATTGAAAGGAATTTTGGAGAATATACTAAGGCAGAGTATTTAAGTTTTCTTCTTTAATAATGGAGTTTATAAGTTGTAGATACTGCTCATCCTGTAAAAGTCTACAGTTAAATTTCCACACTCCCTTTCCCCTAACAAAATTATTTAATGAAATGTTTATTTCAATAATAGAATGGTCACTTCTATAGCTTGGATTAATTTTGCAAGAGGCAATCAAATCTGTCATTTCCTCAGAGATTAGGAAATAATCTAGTCTAGCCTGTTTGGTCAGGTTTTTACGTCTCCAGGTATATCGCTTTACGGAAGGATGGAGATGTCGAAACGCATCAATCAGATTAAATGTATTGATCATACTTAATAATAGATTTCTTGACCTTGGGTTATTCACATTCTTATAATTATAACTATCACAGGAAGGATTTAATACTAAATTTAGGTCACCACATATAAACAAATAGTCCTGCGTATTTTCATCTAGCAATCCATTTAGATTGTTAAAAAAATCAGGAGTGTCTTTATTCGGAGAATAAACTGTAATAAGCCTTATAGAAAACTCTGTGAGGTTTATATCCAGTGCAATTAACCTGCCATCTTCATCTTTATATTCTGAAATAATTTTATATTCAAAATTGGTATTTAAGAGTATGGCTACTCCTCTGGAGTTAGTTGAGAATCCATTTAATATTGCATTACCTTTCCACATTTGCTTTAAAGTTTTTTCATCATTAGCCGTCCAGTGAGTATCTTGAAGGCATATTATGTTGGCATCCATGGTCGACAGATAGTTCAATACATCAAACCTTTTTTTTAATCTTGGAGGCCTGGGCAATTTACTGATAACACCTTAACATTCTCACCTATCATTGCCCTGTGAAAATAGCTCCCTGCTGGCAGCAGCAAATATTTCCATGTAAGTGTTTCTACTAATTACAATACATTCACATACAAATATACACCATTTTAGCCGTAACAAACAATGACATAGTTGTTGTAACTCATATTTCACCCTTGTTAATTGTAACACATATAAAAAACATATATACAAAAAAATAAAAATAAAGACGAAAAAAAAAATAACTTAAAATTTTTTTTTAAAAAAATTATTTTTTTAAAAGAAACTATATACAATATTGAAAAAAGTAAATATACAAAATACAAATATTTACAATGTGAGTTACACATGTGTGAGCAGGATAGGACCGAAAATTGAGCTGTTGCTATGGGAATATTAACTCAAATTTAAAATTAGAAAAAAAGGAAGTTGACATATTTGTTCAATAACAATTAGTGGAATAGGTTTCTTTATTTGAGCTACTTAGACCCTGATATGAAGATTTTAATACAATAAGCACTAAACTTGCATTGTCAACTTACATATACAAATTTCAGCATATTTATGAATTACAGCATTTACATGTATATTGGGTTCACAAGGTTATTTCAAGATCCTATGATTATAGAAATGCAAAATGTAAATTGCCATTTAAAGCATCAGTGTCAGTGATATTTTGTTTAATCATCAAAACAGGTAAGTACAAATATTTAAAGAGGTATGGAAGTTAATTCAATGATGGGGTAATAGCTTTCATAATAAAACATCAGAATTAAATATCAGGTAGGTACAATATATCAGTTTGCAGGCTTGTATAGAATACTCCTATGTCTTCTGTACAGAATGTCGCAGATGAATGGCTACTGTTTTCTATGATTACATAACTTTTTACTTGTAAAGTCCGAAGCACAATATAACATCAGAGTCAAGAATAAGGTAAGTGCGAAATATCAATCCATGAATTTGTACAGCATACTCCTGTTTTTCACATAAAACAAAGTGTACATTCAGTATTGAACCTGAATAGTTTTTAGTTGTAAAGTCTGAAGCACAATATAACATCAGATTCAAGAATGAGGTAAGTGCAAAATATCAGTTCATGAATTTGTACAGCATACTCCTCTTTTTCACATAAAAACAGTGTACATTCAGTACTGAACCAAAATATCATACCTCCAGTTGAAGTAGACAATTTGACTAAATATACACTTATGAAATTGTCTCATATAGGAAAAAAGGAACAGGATTTTTATTTATAAGGTCTAAATTAACTACTTCCAAAAGGAGGTACTGGGTAATTTATAATTAGTGACAGTTATACGTGGCTTCAGGTTCTATTTCAATAAACTGATGAAACATACCCTATGTTTTCTATGAATTTGGAAGGACATACTTTTTACAAGTCAAATTCAATTATGAGACTTCCAATTGAAGTGGACAATTTGACTGCACAGAGTCCATAATTCGATTAAATAAACAAGAAGTTCTTTATCAATTTGGAAGTACTTTTTACAGCATTGTTTTAAATATCAGTGAATCAAAATCATGTTATATAAGTACAATATATCAGTCTGCAGGCTTGTATAGAATACTCCTATGTTTTCTGTACAGAATGTCGCAGATGAATGGCTACTGTTTTCTATGATTACATAACTTTGTACTTGTTAAGTCCGAAGCACAATATAACATCAGAGTCAAGAATAAGGTAAGTTCTAAAACAAATGAATAGAAGCATTTTAAGGAAGTACAAAAAAGATGAAAGACATGTTTGATAACTTCCACACTGTAATGTTGCATTCAATTTAACACTATAAACATTTTGAAATTACCCATACATTGATATTTGTTATTTCAAAGTTCCAGGCAAGTATAAAATATCAGAACCATTAATTTTTGCAATAACTTCTGCAGTATAACATTGAAGTCAGTTTGATAACATAAAATAGAGATTTTTAAAGTTATCTGTCCAGTGAGATACAAATTACCAGGTGATAACTGTTTTCTAACAGCAGCAATGTTATTTAATTCTAAAATATAATGTCTAAAATTATAGCAAGAATTTTAAGAGAGTATAAGCACAGTAAATGTAACATCTGTATATTATTTTTAAAGCTTTTATTTGTTGAAAGTGCAAGGTTCTCTGGTCACTTCTTCTATGTGCTGGAATCTTACTGCACAGTAAATGTAATGTCTGTTATTTTTAAAGCTTTTATTTGTTGAAAGTGCAAGCTTCTCTGGTCACTTCTTCTATGTGCTGGAATCTTACTGGGCCAATATGTGTACCACCGTACCATCTCGAAATTACAACAAGTTTGTTTATAATGTTCAGGTCTTTCAATATCTTGAGCACACGTCGTCCAGCTGACCATTCACCATCATCCTCATAATGCTCCACTATACCGATATCTCCAGAAATCCTGTATGCGTATATATTATGAGTTGCTCTGGCAATGCGCGTATCCATGTACAACACTTGTAACTTGGCAGCTACATCTTCTGATTTAGCTATTTCAGTTATATGTCCTTGAAAGTGGTTTCCCAGAGTTGTTCTGGGTGGTGTGTTTTTAAATCTGGTAGTAGAAATGATGTCCCCAGCATCCACAGCATCCCTTGGTATATGATCCTTCTTTGCATTAACCAGTTTATCTTCCAGTAATAGCTTCTCGCCAACCCATTTCACTTTCTGCTTCCGCTCTTTTGCTTCTTTGAAGTAAGGCCATAGTTGTTTCTTCCTTTCATGAAGTTCTGGAGGTAGTTGGGTTGTAATAAAGAATTTCTTCGACTTGTCCATGTTTCTAGAGTACTTCAACACTTTATTCTTGTCATCTAATGAACTAAAACGAACAACAAGTGGTCTTTTGACAGAGTGCTTCTTTTTTCCCAGCCTATGTACTTTCTCAATTTGAACCATTTTGACTTCTTCTTCGGGCATGCATAGTTCCATCTTAAAGAAGTCAGGTAGAACTTTATGGATATCTTCCTTCTCAGTTTCTTGAATGTTATTGAGGATCAGATTGTTCTTCATGGAGCGGGCTTTTTCTTGTAACAAGTCCTCATGTTGTTGATCTACAAGCTTCTCAACCCTGGTCAGCCTTCCTTCCAAGAACTGTGTCTTCAGCTGGGCGTTCTCAAGGGACAACTGGAGGTGTTTGATTTCTTCATCTTTCTTACTGAGTTGGTCACCAAGGCTTTCCACTTTAGCAATCAAAGTGTTTTTCAAGTCCTTATCTTCCTCTTGAGCTTTTGTTATCAGACCTTTCACTTCAGCCTTAAATTCATCAAATTGTTGACAGAAGGTTTTTGTAAGAGACTGTATCACTGCATCTTGTTCCCAATTCAGATGACCTGTGTTCAAACCTAGATTTTTGCCTTCATTGTTTCCCTGAAATTCACTCTCTGAAAGAGCACAATCACTATCTGACATAGAATCAGAAAGAGGCAATTCCTCTATATTCAACATGGAGATGGGAGACCTTGTTTTTCTTTTTTTGCTTTTTCGTAAGTCCTTTGTGGCAGGAGATATCCTGAAGATTGTGTCAAGTGTCGTTTGCTTGTATTTATCCACTGGTGTACTGGTTAAAGTTTTGTCGCAGTCTTCAAGCTGGAGTTGGGCACTTGCAATGTTCCCCTAATCCATTGTATCCATTGATGTAACTGAAAAATCAACTACATTCCCCTTGTCACAGCCTATGTTACTGTCACTGTTATTACTTTTTCTATTATTGTTTTCAACAATGGAGGAATAGTAATAATCGAGAAGTGATTCAAGGGCTTGGATTGAAGTGTTATTACACTCTTCTGTTGACATAGTAAACACAAAGTGATTTCAATGTATTCATTATATCAGTCACACAATGTTCCACTTAGTAAGGTCACACAAAACACCAAAAACTGAGTTACACCATCAATAATTTAATCCACTGCTTGAACTGAAGTGTCACTGCACTCTGCTATTGGCATATTGGACACCAGAGGACATTTCAATGCACACATTACATTACATGTGGCCTATTTACACTTTATAAAACATTTGAAGGACCAAGCCTGAGTGACCCCTTTACTCTTTTGTTGTAGTCTATCTTTAAACACTAGTTTAAATCACACATATGCCCTTTTAGCTGTCCTATATTTTCTCTGGCCTTGATGCACAAGTTTTAATCCCAATATATGTCCTTTTGAACACTTTGGTTTATATTCTTTCAGTATTATTCACAGAAAATACAAAAACTTAGAAAAATAAATGCTAAGTTTTTTAATATTTTCATTTCACTACATAATGCAGCAATGATATTAACTGTTTCACCAGATATTTAGGTTCTATATTATCCACTTTTTAATCATAAAACATTTTGTATGTGTCTTTTTCACTTGTTTATTCCACTCAGAGCAAAAACAACAGCCTCTCTACCCACACATCTACCCACTCTACCCCCTGATATTGATATTTTGCTGTTTTAGATCCCCCTGTAGGGGCGAGGTTAAACCAGTGTTGGCAGAAATGGGAAACCCTGGGTTCAAGTCCAAAAGTGGTAAACATACTGAGGGAGGGTTACACTCTCCCCTTCCGGTTCAGACCCCACTTGACAAGGTCACCGACTGTACTAAGCAACTACCACAATCCAACCAAACAGTCCTTCCTTATAGAGGCACTGTATCAGCTGATAAACAAAAATGCAGTCGAACCGGTGCACAATCCAAATTCATTGGGGTTTTACAACCGGCTATTTTTGGTACCCAAACCCAACAACCGGTGGAGACCCATCCTAGACCTGAGCACCTTGAACACCTTTTTAAACACAGGGTCATTCAAGATGGAGACCCCAGAGACCATAAGAACCTCCCTCCAAGTAGGGGAGTGGGTCACATCCATAGATTTCAAAGATGCATACTTCCATATACCCATTCACAGTCAGTCCAGGAAGTACATGCGTTTTCACCTCCAGGGTCGGTCCTATCAGTTCAAAGCCCTTCCCTTTGGCCTTTCCACAGCTCCCATGTGGTGGCCAAAGAGGTCAAACTCATGGTCCTTCAGAAGGGTATAAGGATCCACCAGTACCTAGACGACTGGCTGGTGAGAGCCTCTACCCTCCATACCTGTCTCCAGCATACTCAAACCCTGGTCACACTTTGTCAGGAACTAGGGTGGCTGGTGAACAAGGAAAAGTCAGAACTGGCACCCAAACAGGTCTTCAACTTCGTAGGTTACCAGTTCGACCTGAAAGAGGGCAAGGTCAGACCAACAGAAGAACGTTGGCAGGCCTTGACAGACAAGATCAGATCAATGATGTCGGATCCGGTATGTCCGGTCCGGAAATTCATGTCCCTCATAGGTCTCCTCACAGCAACAGAAAAACAAGTCCACTTAGGACGACTCCACATGAGACCCATACAGTGGCACTTGAAAAACAATTGGAGGGTCCCAGAGTCACTGGAAAAGGTGATCCCGGTCCCCAAGTCCCTCCACCCCCTGGAGGAAAGCAATGTGCTACTAGGTCAACCATTACACCCTCTAAAACATGCTCTGCAGATCTTTACAGACGCATCAAACGAAGGGTGGGGCGCTCACTTGGACGACCACACTGCAAGGGGAACTTGGTCCCTTCCAGAGAGCAAGTTACACATAAACCACTTAGAGCTAAAAGCAGTTTTTCTAGCTCTAAAGGAGTTTCGAACCCTGGTCTGCAACAAGACAGTGTTGATAGCTACAGACAACACAACAGTGGTTGCATATATCAACAAAGAAGGGGGATGAAGTCGGGGTCACTGTGTGCCCTACTGTGGAGAATCCTGTCCTGGTGCACCAGACAGCAGGTAACCCTCAGGGCACGTCACATCCCCGGCCGGCTGAACGTGATAGCAGACAAGCTATCCAGACTTGGCCAGACCATTCAAACAGAGTGGTCACTTCATCCAGCAGTGTTCCAAGCTGTATGCTCAAGGTGGCACCAGCCACAAGTGGACCTGTTTGCCACCAGATTCAACAACAAACTGCCACAGTTTGTGTCACCGGTGCCAGACCCCCAGGCTTGGGCAGTGGTGGAGAAGCTTCAGGACTACCCCTGCAACAGAATAATCCTGATTGCCCCAGGGTGGCCCAACAAGCCCTGGTTTTGGGACCTGGTAGCAATGTCAAGCCAGATCCCACTGTGTCTGCCCAGCATACCCAACCTAGTGTCTCAGCCATTCAACCAGGTCCTTCACAGGAACCTGTCAAATCTGAACCTACATACCTGGCTCCTAGAGCCTCAGCAATCAAGGAGCAAGGCTTCTCTGAGGCAGTGGCAGCACGAATTGAGGCTCCTCAAAGAAGATCAACCAGATCTGTCTATGAGGCAAAGTGGACCATTTTTACAAAGTGGTGCCTCAGTAATCAGGTGGACTTTAGGGCACCACCTCTGAAAGCCATTGCTGACTTCCTCCTGCACTTGTTTCAGGACAAGAAGTTACAACCAGGCACTATTGATGGCTACAGATCCGCCATTGCTGACAAACTGGGCAATTCCACCATTAATGTCAGCAAAGATGAGAATCTCACTCGTCTCCTGGATAGTTTCCATAGAGACAGACCTAAGGGCAGGAGGGGCATCCCCTCCTGGAATCTTTCACTGGTTTTACATCAGCTCACAAAGGCTCCTTTTGAACCCCTGAAAGAGTCCTCCTTGAAACATTTGACTTTCAAGACTGTTTTCTTGCTGGCTTTGGGTTCAGATAAACGCAGGAGTGAGATCCATGCTTGGTTACATAAGAACATCAGACACCAGTCAGACTGGTCTAAGGTGTCTTTGTACCCCTCACCCAGCTTCCTATCCAAGAACCAGCTGGCTAAGGAAGGTCCAGATAGTGTGGCGCCAGTGGTCATCCCAGCCCTGGCACCATCTCTGGATAGGTCACTCAAGGGTGACAGGTCCCTATGTCCAGTTAGAGCCCTGTGCTACTACTTGGACAGGACTGCAGACCTCAGGCAGAATAAGGAGTTAGTCTTTGTCTCCTTCAAGAAGGGTTTTGATAAAGACATCTCACCTGCCACCATCTCCTCATGGATCAAACAGACTGTGGTTCTGTGCTATGAGCTATCTGACCAGGAGGCCCTCACCTTACATCAGGTTAAAGCCCATGATGTTAGGGCCTTTGCTGCTTCTAAGGCTTTCCAATCAGGGATCTCCTTAGATCAGATCTTGTCAGCCTGCCACTGGAAATCTCACAACACCTTCACCCAATTCTATTTGAAGGATGTTGCCTGGGCTGACTCAGAGCTTTTCCACCTGGGACCTGTAGTGGCTGCCCAGCAGGTGCACCACCAGGCCCAGAAGTGAGGGGATGTTGTATATATGTAAATATGTACATATTGTAAATATGTTAGATATGTACATAATGTAAATATGTTCAGTGTACATATATTTTCACAAACAAAAAACAAAAAACAAAAAAAAACTGTGACTTGCTTCCTTTGGGAAGTTTATTTCTTCTGGGACTGAACTCAGCCCCTCTCTCCCTCTATCTTTCCCTTCTCAGACCATCTCTGGAAAAGGGGGGGGGGGCAACGTCGGTAGGCTCCCGGTTAACCGGTGAGTTAGTGGCCGACCCTGACCTTTCAGGGTTCTCTGACCCTAGGTCAAATGGGCCTGTTCAAATTTGTTGTTATGAGTTCACATAAGTCCCTAGCTGCTTACCCGCCTACCAAGCGGTAGTTATTCAGCAATTGTCCATTGGATAGGATGTATTAATGCAATAAAATTGCAAATTTAATAAGTAAATTAAATTTTTATAAGTTAATACCCTATCCAATGGACAGGCAAGGCCCACCCAACCGGCCCCGCTATCAGCTTACTAGGGGTCTTACAAGGATTAGACACGAAAAAGATGCTATGACGTCAATAGGTAAACAGGAAATGAAGTACGATGCGCCACCTGGCGAATGCACACTCTGTGACCGGTCCTGCCGGTAGTATATACAGGACGTCTTTTTCTGACGTTTGGCGGGACCGGTCGCGCCGACCGGTAAAGCAATTGTCCATTGGATAGGGTATTAACTTATAAAAATTTAATTTACTTATTAAATTTGCAAAATTCTGTCCGTTCGTTTGTATGTTTTTTGTCCATTTGTCTGTTCGTCAACATTTCTGTTTCCGGACTCTAACTCGAAAACGGTTTGTCCAATCAAATTCAAACTTGAAAGGGAGATAGATCACCATCATAGCTAGGTTCCTTTCGAAATTGGTGTAATTCCTTCTGTTCGTCAACATTTCCGTTTCTGGACTCTAACTCAAAGTGCTTTGTCCAATCGAATTCAAACTTGACAGGAGATACATCACCATCATAGCTAAGTTGCTTTCAAAATTGGTGTAATTCCGTCCTTTCATTTGTCTGTTTATAGCATAGATACAATTATGTAACCTAGATTACAAGTTTTACATTTCTTAGCACGTCTAACACATTTACCTTAACTGGGTGACCTAACATTTCTTTCCTTGTTTCTAAATGTTATTACAGCATTCGCTAACCTTATTGTTGCCTGTGCAACCTGCCTTTTGGGGCATCTTTGGCACACTTGTTACAAGATCATCTTGTATCATTATTGACTTTTAAGATTACCCTTATACTTGAAAACCTTCAACACTTGATGTAACTGTGATGTTTTTAATTGACCTACAGAGAGTTAATTTGTTTCACCCAAAAGTTGAGAAAAGACCAAGTTAAATTCGTTCATTTCATCCTCATATGCTATGAACTTGCCTTTGGCCACTTCTCAACATAATCTAAAGATACTAACTTGCAAGTGGTGTTTCATGATACAAGGTAGAACCAGTTTTACCTGTTTTCAAAACACTATTTTATGTTCATAATCAACTGCCCAGAATTTTCAATATCCATATCCATGTCCACTGCAACTAACTTGCGCATAAAAACAATTTATTTCTGCACTTGAATCATGACTCTTTGCAACTCTATGAAAACAGTTGAGAAATTTTGGGGATTTATATTGAGATGGCATGATATATATCAACTGAAACCATTACTTGAAAGAATTACAATAAAAACCACCTTTTAAAGTTCTGTGATTTCTGTTTGATGCTCATGTGGGTTATTTGCTAATGGTCATGAAGTTTGTGTACCTTTGAGTGTTCCTAGTACAGAGATTAAGCATTATAAAAGTATAGAATAAGATAGAAAGTGTCTGCTGTATGAAACACTTTTGTACAGGTTTCATTGAAATATAGACAAAGATCTCAAGCCTGCCACAGCTGTCTTTTCAGACAATTTCTCTATTAGTTTTAACCTCCGCTTCACACCCATTGGTAAGAAGCTAAGGAAACTGCATTCTGTAAAAATCAGCAAGGGATGAGTAACAATCTTCATACTTCTTAAAACTTGCAACCCCCAAACCATGGATACATCTTGAAAGTTCAGCACCATTCTACTCTTTCTGCTCTCACTGACAAACCAGTTTCTTGCAATACCAAACATACCAAGGCTAGATCCATCTCTGAGAGGGTTAACAATAGCGTGATTATTGTAAAACAGACCAAACATCTCTGTGCAGCAATGGAGTCTGTATGACTGCTGAATCTGAAATCCGTAAAAATTCAAGAAAATCATGACAAAACCTGTGGGGAATTTTAAGTGATTTACCCCCACAGAGTACCTGGCAATTATTACCATCTATCGATATTGCTAATCTTCTAGCTGAAAGATTTTTTGAATGTTTCAATGTCAGCATCACAAAATTTGTTTTTTCTTCATTCTCCACAGCAGAAAGGACTTTATCTTTCTCCCACTTCTGTCATTTCCTGTGTTAAACAGAACCTGATTGCCTAAATCATTGTGAATTCTCCAAATAAATTTTGATCTCTTGACTCATGGTCTACAATCTTTGTCATGGACTGTTTGGATACGCTTAACACCCCTATTACTTAGTAATTAATGCATCTCTCAGTGAAGGCAAGTGCCCAAAATACTTAAGTTCTCATGTCTGTGAACTGAAGAAATCAACCCACAAACTTCATGTCAAGGTCCCAAAAGTGGTCGCATCTCTACAAATAAGGCCCGTTTTTTGACTGGCTTTTAATCTGCCTATAGAAAACACCAATCTGCTAAAACAGTTAACATACATTTACCATACAAAATAATTTATTTATGCTAAAGGGAGTGCAACTGCTCTTGACCTTTCTGGTTCCCTTTGTCGCCATTGGCCACACCATTATGTAGGGACATTGCATAAATACTGTGATATCACGGACAAGTCATTTTATTGTGTTAATACATCCTAATAGACAATATGCTATTTGGCTGCTGCCAGCTGGTCCCACCAAATGCCAAAAACCTGTCCTGTGCATGCACCAGTAGGACCGGCTGTGTGCTGTTCATTTGCCAGGTGGCTTGATCATCTCAATTCCTGCCTAGACAACGTGATGTCCTAGCATCTTTCTCGTTTGGAGCAAGTGCATCCAGACATGTTTTTCAAGCTGAAAATAACTTTGTCATTTTCTCTACAAATGCGCCTTATATTTGCAAATATTTTGTAGTAAGTGTTAAAACATGCATCATGGCTTCACCAGGACAGAAGCAGGGTAGCTGTGGCATGTTGTGGCCGCATTTGTCAAAGCATAAGGTGTCGTGACAAAATGTTGGGTAGTGAACCCTGTGTTTTGAATACAGACTGTTAGTTTTGTAATCTGTTAACTAGTGATCAGAAATCTCAACTAGCAACACCCCCCTACAAGGCTAGAAAAGAAAACAACCAGTTCACTGCCCTCCCTAGTGGATCCTGGCACCGTCCATATTCTAGGGCAAGTCAATGGTAAATCTACAGAAAACATGACTGCTGAGAAGAAAAGGGCTACCCCTAACAAAGAACCTGCTAAGATGAAGTCTTCTTCCAAGTCGTCCAGCTCTTCTATTGAAGAAATTAAGGCACTGGACGTAAAGTGGTTGGAGAGATTCTCCAGATTAGAAGCCATGCTTCTGGCAAAAACTTTCCAGCAGGCTACCAGTTACTATGCCGGTTTCATGAGTGATGTAGTCACCAGCCTGCGCCTTCACCTCAGAAAGACCTTTATTCAGCCTACCAGAGGTCAGTCAGACCTCTTCAAGCCATTTAGCTACTGGTGCCGGTCAGATGCCAGTGCTACAACCTACCAGACTGATCTGTCGGATTACTTTCAGAGATACTTTCAACACTGTTACCGGTGATGGTGAGATGCCTATAATATAACCCTACCAACCAGTTCAACTGACGGTGCTACCTCCCAGTATCTAGACTGGTGTGATAGTAAGCTGGCTGTTTTGTAAGGAGCCTGGATAAGTTCAGAATTTACAATATCAGACATGAATTCGGTTTGGTTAATCTTTCCAAGTTTTTAGGCATTTTAATCTGCAAGAATTTTTGACCGGAAAAGTTGTGGTGAAAAAGACAGCCACGTGGTCTGATATGCCGCCTTTACATAATGGTGAACTAAGGAAGTTAAGGATTTACAAGTGCAAAGTACATTCAGGATATGTCCTTGTATACTCATCAGCCTTCGAAAACCAGTCCTAAACGACGACAACCTACAGTCGCCACCACCACTGCTGCAGATCCAGTTTTAGATCAGTTCCAGTAAATAAGATCAATAATTTCCACATTTCAGGACCCCACTCCAAGTCCAAGACAGTCATTCTACAACTATCTCCACTCTGAGATTGAACACCTGGAGGAGCAAGACTTTTTGACCTTCAGGAATGAGACTGTGAAAATTCACAGTGAAATACAGTACAAGGCCAAAGAACGCAAGAGACGGGTCACAACAACTCTACAGGTCACCACATTTCAACTTCCAGAATCAACGTAGGCCACAGCAGGACGTGAATACATACTCCCCATACTGGATACTCAACCAGTCTCTGTTCCAGTTGTGCAGCCTACTAAGCCACAACACAGCCTGCTACAGTGATTGCCAAAGTACAGCAACCATCAAGGCCTTCGTCAGCATCAGCACAGCCAACATCTTATTTAGTTGTGGATGACCAACAGTCTTGGACTTCCAGACAGCTGATGTTCAGTTTGAGTCCAACAACGACAGTCAACCCACCTTCAGTTGCAGCTGTACAACAGGAGGAAAGTCAACACAACACTTCTGGATTATTCAGTCTCTTTTGGAGGGATTCCATTTTTACCCTCTCAACTTCAACCAGCACCGTCACCAGTGCCATCTTCCACTTGTCAAGAACAGTCAAGACCTCCCACCTGTCCAGCCAGCAGAGTTAGCCCAAATAAGCAGATCAGCCTGAACAAGTTACACCAATCGGCCCTTTTAAGGGCCACCCAAATCTTCCAAGAACAATTATTCAGCTGTTGTTGCTCGAAAACTAAAAAAACACACCGTCCAACACTTACACTTCCCCCCAATACACACACAAAAAATTGAGTGAAGGAATGAGTGAATGTTGAACTAATAAACTTCCACCCCCAAAAAAATTCTAAAAAAATTTTAGAAAGTGTGAAAAAAACTAAAAAAAATTGTCCCCTAAGAATTTAAAAAGAAACAACCCTCACCCCCCAAAAAGATAACTTTAAAACAAAACTTCCCCCCTCCAAACCCCCCACCCCCCAAAAATAACAAAGATCCAGACACAAATCCACATCCCTCCTACAAAAAAAAAACACACAAAAAAAAATTGCAATGAAACCCAACATCCACACAAGTAACTTGTTTTGAATGTGTGGAGGGACTGACAGACAAACAGACAGTGCAACATAACAAAACATTTAAAGATAACTGATAATTGATAATTGGGTGACTGACAGACTGACTGAAAAATGTTAAACTAGGACTGTCACCTTGTTCAATTTTGATTTTGAAATTTTATTTAAATTTTTGACTGATAATTGGGTGACTGACAGACTGACTGAAAAATGTTAAACTAGGACTGTCACCTTGTTCAATTTTGATTTTGAAACTTTATTTAAATTTTTTTTTTATTTATTTATTTATTCATTCGTACATCAGATAGTACACAGGTTACAATTTTGAACTAAACACAGTTGAACATATACACAAGGTTTATACAGTGCTAACAAAGTCTATGATATCATACAAATCATTCTTAAATGGTATTTGATTTGTTTCTATCAGAGATATAAAATCTGCTAATATACCGTATCTGACAAGTACATCTTCATTATATATTTCTGACATTGTTTTTATCAGTGACTGGTTAAATGCACCATAGTTTATGTTATACTTGTCTATTCTATATCTGTAGACTAATAAATTGAGAGTATTACATACAGATGATTGACTTCCTTGTAATGCTATGTCACAGCATAACTTTATTAATTGATTTTCAGTCTTATGAACCATCTTATGAACCATCTTATATATTTCTGACATTGTTTTTATCACTGACTGGTTAAATGCACCATAGTTTATGTTATACTTGTCTATTCTATATCTGTAGACTAATAAATTGAGAGTATTACATACAGACGATTGACTTCCTTGTAATGCTATGTCACAGCATAACTTTATTAATTGATTTTCAGTCTTATGAACCATCTTATGAAAAAAATTTAAAAAACGGCTATGTAACTGAACATCTACAGGGAGATCATTGCATATAAGTGGCAAATAGATAGATCTACATTTGTAGGGTAGTTGTAGAAGATATCGAATACTTTTTCTCCAAGCAGTTAGGAAGGTATTTACAGTTTTACTGCTATAATCCCACAAACTAGAACCATATACTGACATACAGAAGGTTTTAAATAACTTATACTTAATCTCTCTTGATACATTAGGGAAAGTAGCCTTTAAACTATTAACATTGACATAGAACATATCTGTGATATTCTTTACACAAGAACCCTTATCATCAATATTGAGAGTGATTCCTAGATGATTAGCACTCTTAGCTGATTTGATAAATATACCATTGAAAAACATACCTTCAATAGCTGAACTCTGTGTATAATGTAGTAACTGGTACTTATCAGGATTAAATGATATACTGTATTCAGAACTAAATTTATCACATATTTCTAACTGTAACCGCATGGCTGTTTGACTTGGGGTAATAATAACAATATCATCAGCATAACTAAAGCTCCCCATATACTTTGTACCAATGTAACACCCATACCCTGAATTCTTTAATTCTAATAACAGTTTATCAATATACATAGTAAAGAGTACAGGAGAGAGCACTCCTCCCTGTTTTACACCATTTGTTACAGTGCATAAATTTGAAAAGCTTTTACCCCATTTAACACGAAGCTTTTAATTATGGGGACAAAATTTTTCATCAAAATTGCTTTTTCTTTGTGGTGTTTTGGGGCCAGAGTTCATTTGGAAAATGGGGTAATTTTGTTTTTATGATTTGGCAGGTTATTTTTTCACAATAAACCCAGGCCATGTTGGTGTGGGATGTGAATTTTGTAAAATGAGGGCCTGGGTTTAAATCTGTATGATTTGATATTTAATTATGTGCAATGAGTTTTGGAGGGATTCGTGTTTGTGATGGGGTATGATTTTTGGTGAAATTGAAGTTGGGGTTATTTTATGGTTTACACTTTGCTAAATAAAATTTCTTCTATTATTTGGGTAGTCCTGAAAAGGATTGATAGATGACAGCATGTTCCCCCCTCAGTCTTCTTAAACTCTGTCCTGCCCAGCCATTGCCCAAAGGTGATTGAAGTAGTCTTTCAGCAGGTCACCTTAATGTTTGGCCTCCCTCGATGGGTTTCTCAAGCTCTCATTAGGTCCCTGTTCTCCCTGGTCTACCTGTGGTGGTTGTATGTTGTCCTCTGGAGTGGGTGGTCTGTCTGCTCCCCCCTGATGGCTTCTCAGCATTTTATGTAATACCACACATGTTAACACAATGTCTCTCACAACTTTTGGCCTCGGCTCCATGATGGTCAACAACACCCTGAATCTGATGATAAGTATACCAAATGAGTTCTCAACCACGCTCCTGCCCCTAGATATCCTGTAGTTGGCTTTTTCTGCTCCCTGGTCAGTTGTCATTTACCCCCAGCAGGAAGTAGGGTAGATTTGGCCCCCAAGGTCCAAGTGGGTCAGGTGGTGATAGTCCCAACCTTCCATTCTCAATTCTTCGGCTCAGTTTGCTGTAGTTGAATATCTGAGCATCTGATGATGACCCACTGGCCCCCACATTGACCCACAAGAACTTGTAATCTGCATTAACTAAAGCCAAAAGAACCAGTGAGAAGTAGCCCTTGTAGTTGCAATATTCACTGCCTGACTTCCTGGGCCTCTGTATAGCAATCTGTTTTCCATCCAGTGCACCGACTGCATGAGGGACATTCCATCTGTGTCTAAATCTTTCTTCATTTTTTTACAGTCTCCAGGATCTGTGGCACACATAAAATATTCCTTCAAAATGGCTTTGCAGAACAGGGGACAAATTTGCAGATGGTCATTCTTCCAACCCTCCAGTGGAACTGCAGTGAAGTGTAGCTTTCTCCTATGGAAAAGTGTCTCAATGTAACTGCCAGTTTCAACCCAACTTCCAGTGGCTTCCTGAAGTTGGTGGTTGATTTCCTGAGATTGGGGGTAATTCTTCAATCATATAAAAAAATGCTGGTTCCAATCCTGGTGAAGGTTCTGTAGCCTGGTATGTCAGTAGTGATTAGCTCGTCCAAGAGTGTTCTGCAGCATCATCTCTCCTCTCTTTGCAGTATCCAGGGCATAGCCCATGGATTCCGTGGCTTCCTTCTCCTGGGTGGTGGGGTGGTGATGCTGGCTGGGCAGGTGCTGGGTTCTACTGTCTTCTGTGTCTTGAAATCATGATGTATAATAACATATTCAACTCAATAAAAAACAAAAGGACCCTCAAGTGATCAAGCAGTTGCTCTTGATGTGTTGCTGTCATCTTTGAAGTGTGAAATGAGTGGCACATCACTGGGGAGGGTTTTTATATAGTGTGATATGGATCCTGACTCTGGATCTCGACAATAGATACTGACCCAGAAAAACAATCAGTCTTGTCGACAAGGGTCGGGAACATGCTCCCAGCTTGTCTGTTTGTCTTTACAGCTTGTCTCTTTGCAATGCGGCTTGCTTATTTGGGATTTAAGGCTTGTCATAGTACTTCTACAACTGGCCATGCCAAAAACGTCCCTGACCCTATGTCTTGTCGGGATGGTCATCACGTCCTGTCTGTGACTGTACTGTACTGTCGGAAACTTCATAACCGACTTTGCGCCCTTTTTCCCACGACCCTAGAACTTTACAGCTGACCCTAGAGTCATAGGGTCGGTTGCAGGGTGGACGCCAGTGGGACAACCACATAACAAAATCACCTCAGAAGACCTGGGTTGGAACACTGGAATAGACAGATACATGACTTAAATGGCAGGCTGCTTGGTCGTCCTTATGCCCCTGTCTTTCAGCTTGGGCTGTACATGTGAAATTGGGGTGCTTTAATGCTTGTACTTAAAGGAGATATTGCACCAAAATTACAATAAAAAGTGGGATCTGGAGCTTCCAGACTGGAAATAATAAACAGACATATAATGGATCTTCTGATTGACAAAAAGAATAATGGTACGAAAAATAAGGAGAAATTGCCTATGCCCATTTTTGACACTGTTTGGTCTTAATGGTATCGTTATATCATTTTTATTGTTTCATCCCCAGACATGAGTAAGGAATATACTGGATTAAACCATTCGCATGCAGGTTTGATTTGTTTGTGCAACAACTCAACTGTAAATATTTTTAATAAAATTTTAACCTTTTCACTTAGTATGTTAATAATCTCTCGACATTTGTACCCTAATGATAAAGGTTCACATACATTCTGATTATCTATTTTCCTCTAGTTATGACCACCTCAAACCTTAATTTATACTTCATGGAAACTTAATCTATTTTACTCTATTATTAAAGTTTTCGAGGTGACCCTAACTCTATTAACCATTAGTTTTTCTCATAATTCACTTAAGGTGGCCTTCACTTTTAGAAGATAATATTATCACTAGTCATTATTATCCTTATAATTGTACATAAATGTAGATATTTGTATATGAATAATATATATATATATATTATCCCAATCTGGGAATTTCATTATAACTTCTTATACAATTCTCACATCTGGGGCAATGTGTGGGTGTACAACCAAAAAGTTGTACACTTCTCATTGCCCGAGTTGTTTTGAAAACAGTTTTTTTGTTAATTCGTGTCTCCTAGCTATTGGTTGACCTATGACCTTAGGTCAATCTTTCCCGATAGAAAGTTTAAATACCTCACTTCTGAAAGGAAAGTCAAGCAGTGAGGACGCTATTTTACAAAGAGTACAAATTTTTACCCCCAAACCCACCCTACATCATCTTCCAATACTAATTGGGTTCTATTTTCAGGTCACTCCACGTCCCCAGGTGGGATTGGGTTCAGCTGCTGGCCTCTGTGCTCCTGACCAACAAGTTGAGTGACCTCATGCTTGGTTCACAGAAAAAGATAGTCAGTTGAGCTGTTGGCTTTGCTGTAACCTCCACAATCCCCGGGGGACGATTGGTCAGTGCCTCAAGGAGAGTCTACCCAAGGAGGTTTGAACCCACGGGTGTGTCCACGCGTTTGACATATGTTGCTCCCTAACAGTGTCATCCTCTGCGTCAAGTGCATCCTTCTGCCCTCTGCCTGGGCTTGCTACAGCCCTGCCTAGTGCTGACCCTAGGTTTGCTGCTCCTCGTCTCCTCAGTTCAGTTCAGCTGTCAAGGTCCTGGAGGACGCCTCAGGCCCCTCACAACATTCTTTCTTCTTTAGATGGGACTTTGCTTAGCAATGCTAAATTTTCAAAATTTGGGGGTTATGCATAACGGGTATTTCTCAGTGTCTGTTCAGTGTTATTGTTAATTAAAGTTTTTTTAATGTGTGTTGGTTACCTTAGGAATTACAAGTCTTGACTTTCCTTTCTGCAGTCTTATGTCATGTCCGTAGTGATTGATAGTCTGGTTTAGCCTCACATGTAATTTTAAAAGTAGTCATTATGACACATGAAATGTTATAGGAAAGAGTATTGTATATTGGTTACATTAGTGTTGCAAGGCTTCACTTGCATTACTCGGATGTGTACTGTTAACTATAGCTTACATCATAAAGCCGCCCCGGTCTCCCTTGAATATCTCCCTTATTATTGGAAACTTTCTTACCATATTTGGCAGTTATATACCTCAGGCGTGGGAAAATTTTTCTACATGCTTAAATTTGACCTTTGATCTTTATGAAGGTCACATGATCAAAAAATAGTTTTTTCGGGTACACCTGCCCATCATCAAAGTTCAGGAAAATCTACTGACTGCAGAGGCTTGTAACTTCGTACACATGTTTATACTTCCAAAAAGCGAGCTGATTAGATTTTGGGAGCAATCTGATGAAAATTGGCCGATTTATGAGCGATTTTCTCACAGGTACCAATCAGGAAGCTTAAAATTCATGTGAACCCCCCTATTATCTTCTTAAGTATTGCATTTAGAGCCATAAAATGTATTGGGAGGTAGTAGGAAACCATATGTGGAGAGTCTAGAAAGCAAGTCAAATTTCCCCCCCGACCCCCCTGTAGGGGTCAAACTGGGGTCATAAAATAGCCAATTTCATCTTTTTCCCTTGTATCTCCTTTATTCTTGCTTCTAGAGCTTTAGAATGTATTAATAGGTATTGGGAAACCATATGTAAAGAGTCTAGATAGCCGGTTAGATTTACCCCCAGACCCCCCCTTATGGGTCAAACGGGGATCATGAAATAGCTGATTTTGTGTTTTTGCCTTATATCTCCTTTATTCTTGCTTTTAGAGTTTTAGAATGTATTAAGAGGTATTGGGAAACCTTATGTGAAGAGTCTAGATAGCCAGTCAGATTTACCCCCGGATCCCCCCTTATGGGTCAAACTGGGGTCATAAAAGAGCCGATTTTGTGTTTTGGCCTTTTATCTCCTTTATTCTTGCTTTTACAGCTTTAGAATATATTAAGAGGTATTGGGAAACCTTATGTGAAGAGTCTAGATAGCTGGTCAGATTTACTCCCGGATCCCCTTTATGGGTCAAACTGGGGTCATAAAATAGCCGATTTTGTGTTTTTGCCTCTTATCTCCTTTATTCCTGCTTTTAGAGTTTTAGAATGTATTAAGAGGTATTGGGAAACCTTATGTGAAGAGTCTAGATAGCTGGTCAGATTTATCCCCGGATTCCCCCTTATGGGTCAAACTGGGGTCATAAAATAGCCGATTTTGTGTTTTTGCCTTTTATCTCTTTTATTCTTGCTTTTACAGCTTTAGAATGTATTAAGAGGTATTGGGAAACCTTATGTGAAGATTCTAGATAGCCGGTCAGATTTACCCCCTGACCTCCCCCCCCTATGGATCAAACTGGAGTCATCAAATAGCTGATTTTGTGTTTTTGCCTTATATCTCCTTTATTGTTGCTTTTACAGCTTTAGAATGTATAAAGAGGTATTGGGGAACCTTATGTGAAGAGTTTAGATAGCGACCACGTTTCCCCTCTGACCCCTCATTATGGGTCAAACTGGGCTCATAAAATAGCCAATTTTCTGTTTTTGCCTCACATGTCCTTTAGATTTTTGCTTTTACAGCTTTAGAATGTATTAACAGATAGTTGGAATTCGTGGAGAGTCTAGGTAGCTGGTCGAATTAGCCCTCTGACACCCTCTTATGAGTCGAACTGACTTCATAAAATGTCACTCGTAACTTTCACTTCTTCTCTTAGCACTGCATGTTTTTATTTTCAAAAACCGTTTTCTGCTGTACATTATATTGCAGTGAACCTTTTGGGAAGCTTAGTTTTTTGTTAGCAAAAACATTTTTCTAGTTTCTGTGTTAAAAACACAAGTGTACATTTATTTAGATATTTTTAAAAAAAATCCAAAATTCTTGGGAAAAAAAGTTAATCTGCTGAGGAGTAATCACGGCATTTTTTAAAAATTTAAGTCTCTCCAGTAATATTTTTGAGGCATACAAAACAGATATCTACCGAACAGATACCACATTTTGGGACTAGCCATTATATTGATTATGGAAAATGATTCGTAATATTGTAAATCATAGAAAATGGGTTCCTGTGGCGTGAGAAAGGGCCAGTCTGGGGCCATGTTGGCACTGGGTTGACACATTCTAGTTTTATAGTTGTTGTATGGGGTTGACTTGGATATTTGTAATGTTTCTTGTTGGAAAAAGTAAAAACTTATTTGGCTTTTACGTGGCTTTTACATTTATTTCTTTATTCCATAGCTTTTACTGATGAAATTCTTCTGCCGTATCTTGAAAATGAAGGCTATTTGAGTTGTTTCAGACTCTTTTCTGACATGGCTATTATTTACCAAGATGAAGAGAACCACAAAGATAAGAGGACTATTAAAATGAGCATGCGTTGATCAGCTTTGATTTGTCGGTACTTTTTGCACTGGTATACTTCTTGTGGTTTGGTTATTAGACATCTCGAGCAGAAGGTCTGAGGTTCGATCATTGGTTGGGTGATGGATATTGTAATGTAATGAGTACTTATATAGCGCTTAATTTGCATCATATGACATACTCTAAGGCACTAGAGCCACACTGAGAAGTCTAAAAATAAATAAATTAAAATCCAGATAAATAGCATGCCAACACCAGAGATACCATGGATGCATGAGGGCCATGGAGGGTAAGCTTTACTGAAGAGATATATCTTCAGTTTTCTCCTGAAAGATGACAGTGAAACGGCGGTGCAGATATCATCAGGAGCTCAAGTGGAGCGTCATATGTGCTTTTCTTATCTGTGCACTGAAGACATGAACTGTGGAACTTTTACGTACTTCCTGTCAGGTTTGCTGCTCTTGTGTTGTAGGTACACAATGCCTAAGTTCAGTAGGAGCTGAAATACTTTAAAACTGGTTTGGAAATGCTTGTGAATAAGTTTTGAAAGTACAGAGTGCAACAGATAACCAGTGTAGAGCATTAAGACTGTTAACTTGGACAAAGTACTTTACACAAATTGTTTCCATCTTTGCCCAGGAGTTTGAATGGGTAGCAGAACTAGTTGGGAAGATAACACCTGTGTCAGGCTGGCATTCTGTTTCGGGGAGAAGCAAGACTCTGAGTCATTTCATTCCACAGAAAGCAGAAATATACACCAGTCTTATTGCCCACTGGGCCGAAAGAATGACTTTACCTTTTTCATACTTGAGGTTATTACAGACAACTCATTTACAAAAGTGCTGTCCTCCAGTTTTATTTCAAAGCATCGTGATGACAAAGTTTATGAAAGTTAGGTCATCTTGGGGCATTTCCACCATGTAAAACACTGGAGATAACAAGGTAATCAAATTACAGATCGGACTGCATTTTAATTTAAAGGTAAACGTCAAAAGGAAATTCCCTAAAGGCTATTGCTTCATAATGATGACATACTGCTTTTGCTGGCATTTTATCAACTTGGATGTTTGGGATTTCCTTTTCCCCAGTGATTTTAGGAATCTGACTTCTGTATACTATATTATTTAAAAGTAGAAATTATTCGATTAGCTCCAAAATGTTCTTTATCTTGACAACATATTATTGTAAGGTAACCTTTGACCACGCCACCCTCGTGTGTTATCAAATTACATAATATAATGCGACCTGGTCATTACATTGTTCTTGAATGCCCACATCTTTTACTTTTTTATTTAGTATTTTCTGCCACACCTAATTCTAATTCCAAATCTAATTTGACTTTTATAGCACTTAATCTCCCCTATACATCTGGACTCTGAGGTGCAACATAACCCAAAAAGGTCTACCAATATAAGTATCCAGGGATAGAAAGGGGTCAAGCACCATGGAAAACAACCTGGGGATATTAAAACTAAGGTGCCTTGATGTAGAAGTAGGATTGAAGCTTATTTCTGAAAGATACAATAAAGGGGGACACACAAATCTAAAAAGAGCATCACACAGTGGGAGCATCAACATTAAAGCTATGACCAAACTTGACTTTTGAGTCTAGATGCATGAAACTTAGACACAAGTAAATTACCAAAACTCTGACTGCTCGTGGTACTATAAGAGCTACTGTAAGAAGAAAGATATGGAGCAAAATAGTTGGGGAAACCAGTGTGAAGAATCTTGTAAACAATTGTGGCTTTTTGAACTCTGAGTGATATTTCCCTTTTTGTACCTTTGTATAAGTTTTTGTGATCGGTAGTTAGAAATCCGCGGGAAACCAGTAAATATAGTTGGTAAAGGTCCTGCGCTGTAAACCACTAACCAATGGCAAGCAATTACCAGCTTTCCCGATTGAAGTTGAGCTGTGATTTGATATCCATTTCCATTTCATACACATGCATTATTTCAATAACTCAGAAGCAAATGTGTAGTTCCACTGGGCTCTTCACTTTCTAAAACATTTCCCTAAAATAAAGAAAAATTAAAATACAATGAATGGAATGGTGGCCAATTTGTTCTCAGAAAAAAAAAATTCAGGCAAGGATTTGATATTATTTGGAAATGTATATAATCGGAACATTTATTTTTTTAATGAGACTTTAAATCACATTCCGTATAGTAATGAGAAGTGAGAAAACTTAAATAAAGTTATTTTACATTTGTTAGACAACCATTAAGACTACATGAAACAAATAATTTATTCGAATCACTGAGTCATGAACTATAATTATTTTATTTATGGAAAAATACGAGAGTGTTTTTAAGGTAAACTGAAAGTAAAATGTATTCGTATCTTTTTGCTTGTCGATTCAGTATTCCCGCCCATTTTACCTTTTTTTCACCGACTGTCCACGATTAAGGGTCGCCGACAGGGTCGGGGCTTAGTCCTTCGGTGGAACAGGGGCATAAAGTAAAACTTTTACACGAAGTAAATGTAGTCAAAATATCGATTTTATTAAAGTAAGAGCACTGTTATCTCATCGAATTTAGCATTCATAGCACCTAATCTCTACACTAACAAATTCTTGGGGCATTTAGCATGAAAAAGCCCTGTTGAGTGTTTAATTCAACTTTTTATAGTAATGTGACTAAGACCTGTTTGCAGGAGTACCGTGTTTCCTTACATTTTGGCCAATTTTACAATGTCGCAGCTCTTTTGAGGCATTAACGCCTAATTTCCCACATAATTATCACTAAAGAGAAACCATTTTCCAATAAAATGTTTAACAATATTTTCCTGTTATTTGAGTTTTGGGGAATGCTTACTTTGTACGTGTTTTATTGACCAGGGAAAAAGGCAATTGGTGATTAGATTTAAGGTATATAGCCAGCAACAAGTGTTTTCATGGCAGAAAGAAAGTAACAGCTACTTCATTGTCTCATTCAACATAGTAAAAAAAAAGCTTTTAAAATCCACTGGTTGTTTTAATCCTTGAGTTTGGACCATCTGGGGGCTGATAACTAATAATTGTGTCAACTTTCCTTACCATCTTGTCCAAAATTTACCACTTTTATGGGGGAATAAATAAAAACATCAGACCTCAGTTTTTTTTCAGCTAAATACAGATAGTTTGGGCTGTCTGAAAAAGAAGTTTTAAAAGGACCATTAACCTGTTAGAGTTGGTCAACATACGTTATTTATGTGCTCTTATTCAGGTCACAGTGGCACACCCATGGTTTTTATTAGCCAAAAAGTTTTGAAAAGACATAGAGGGAAAATCTCTGTCACAATTGCCAAATAAGAGACCTGAAATGACCATAATTAAGATGTTTTTATTTTTATATGTTTATTTATATCATTTTATATATAAACTAGAGCAGGTTTCAGCAAAAAAAAATCTTTTTTCTTCTTTTTGATGTGAAATATTGTTTTTCACAAAAATAAACCCCTTATATTTTCAGTTTTGAAGCAAGTGTCAAGAATGTAATCTAATTTTTCCTGATTAATCTTCACAAATATCGTCTCTTTAATCATTAGTAACTGATCAGTGTTATCTGGTACATCGACATTTGGCCAGTGGATGTTTGGCCAGTGGACATATGGCCAGTGGATGTTTGGCCAGTAGATGTTTTGCCATTGAACACTTGACTGGCTACCTTTTTAAAGATTAGACATCCATTTACTTTTTAATATTTTCAATTAATATTTATTAATATTAAATATATATATATTAATACAATAAATTAAACATGCTAAATGTCACCCTAATAAATGTCTTTCCATTGTATAAACAATGAAAGGTGAGATAGCCTAAAGATGTGTGCTCTGTTTATAGACTTTTTTGATGGCAAGTTCTTTGAAATTTTATAAAATCCTGTTATATCGCCCACTGCATTTGGTTGAGCAGTATGTAAAATGTTAGAGGACAAGTCAGATAGGCCAGAGATTCGGTTAAGCTTAAAACTCACTAGTCTTGCGTATGCATAGGCGCATGCGTGCGTGTACTTAAATTCACTGTCTGCGTTGCGTATATTGCCTTGCGTTGCGTATGAAAGCTACATGGGGGGGGGGGGGCTTTTTTCGCATGCGCAATGGGTAGAATTGATTTGCAGGCTTGTTTATCACATAAAACATACTGGCTCACACACTGGTGGATTAAGAAGTCCAAGTTTATGCATGCGTGTGTGAAGATTAAAAAAAACACCCCCCCCCCCATATTGTTAATCTTTCTCAGTCGCATAATTGGTATTTGTGTTTTTTTAAATTCTGGCTGTTCAATCAAACAGTAGATTTCAGGGCCCGTATTCACGAAAGGTCTTAGCCAGGGCTTAGGCTTAAAGTTTAGACTTTTGTCTTAACTTTTGCAGAAAATTTGCTAAGACTTTTGTCTTAGTCTTAGCAGTATTCACAAAGAAGTTAAGACCAGTCTTAGGCTTAAATAAGGGCTTAACTTTAAGACTGGTTGGTACTGGGCTTAAATGTTGTAAAGGGGACTTAAATATGGCTACCATAAACTTTTCTCCACTTCAAAATTTGAAATGGCCGTAAATAAAGTATATTATACAGAACACCTCACTAAAACAGTCTTTGGGAAGTTTACATGTGGTAACAAGGTTTTCCATTTCAAAACAGCACTTTCCCTTAGATAAAATGCATTAAATGAAGGATATATATCACCAATAGTATAGTTTGAATAAAAAAAGAAAGGTCACATGACACAGAAAACCACTGTGGGTTATTTGATAATCTTGGACTTAGCTAAGTCAGCCTTTGTGAATATGGTTTTAAGACAAAAATGTCTAAACTTTAAGACTGGATTTAAGCCTAAGACCTGGCTAAGTATAAGACTTTTCGTGAATACGGGCCCTGGAGCCTAGTATTTTACCATTTGTTGTAAAGGCAAAACTACTCAGATGTTAAAATTTTTACCTTAGCACAGAAATAAAGTTCTTTGATTAACCCTATTAAAATTAGTAGTTTTGAATATATATCACAATGAAATGAATTATATCACTAATAGACTATGTAAAAGACTATGTAAAAATACTTTCAAAGTGTAATCTTATTATTTTAATGAGGTATCCAAACAGCTCAAAACAGGGGGCAGTGAAGATTCTACCTGCTGAGTGACATGGTCAATATAAAGCTTGGCTGGGATAAACACGCCCACCAAAAGGTTATTAGTATAGAAGCGTGAATCATTTTATTACGCTACAATAGCTTACCATGTGGGACTTAATGCTGTTCTCGGGTTGCCACACCCGGGGCCAACGTCTTAGAAAAAAAGATCGTTCTTGTTAGCCACCAGATATACTGGTAGTTGTCGTCACGTGATAACTTCTGACCAATCGCCCTACTTTCTCGTTGGCCACGATTGACTGGTAGCAGTTTGTAAATATACAGACATTTTCATTTATTTCTCAGTCTTTACGTATTGTTGGAGGCTAATATTTGAATATTTCATTTCATATATTTCATAGATTGTTCTGTAAAATTATTGATTTCACAACTTAAGTATTTTCCTTACAATCCGCGTGTTTTGAGTTTTCTCGGTTCAGGCAATTTTAATTGTACGTCTTTTTATTGCGTTAAAATGTCTCTCCATCAAGCAAACAAAGACAAACCGAGAGCTCAGAAATGCCGTCATTTTTGCTTCAGTTTTGATAATCATAATTACTGCCCTACCTGTTGGGAGGCTGGCAAGGGAGATGACCCCTGTGTCACTTTTGAAGCACCCTGCCATATTTGCACGTCTCTCACTGATGAGCAATTGCAAAAAAATTCAAAACAGGAAGCGGTACTTAAAGAAGCATAAAGCGGAAACTAGTTCTAAAGATGAACTAGATCTCTTGGGTGAAGGCGATGGGGACTCTTTTACTGGTTCCAATGCAGACTTAGAGAGTGCTGCCGATAACCTCTTTACCCCCCACCCCCACCCCCCCCACCCCTGTCCCCAACCACTCGCCTTCAGTTCTTTATCATTAAAGACCCCAGCTAAAGCTGTCCCTCCCACCCCAGGTACTGTTTTACAAAACAAAATTCAAAGAAATTTAGAGAAATCCCTGGGTGATTCCTTAAATATACATATACAGCAGCAAATGGGTTCCTTCCAGGCATCCATGTTAGAAGCATTTTAATCACTCCGAGAGGAGTTATCAATTAAAAAGCCATCCGAGGTTGAACCCTCGTCTCATGCTTCAAAAGCTGGTCCATCCAGCAACATTGCTGCTCATCTGGACCTACCCCCTCCGAGGTCAAGTACTAATGCTCAGTCCGAGGCAATGGATGTGGACGTTGGTCCAGCACTCCCTCCTCGACTAGTACTTAACCAAACTACCTCGGATCAGTACGTTGCCCCTTCTGAGGCTATACCGAAGGATTCCTCGTACTCACACAAAAAACAAAGCCACAGACAAACAGTAGCACCGAGCTCTGCCTCGGATCAACTGGATGAGGATTCCGACGAACCTCGGATCCATCCAACTAGACCTAAGAAACACTCTGACAAGAGCAAGCATAAATCTAGGTCCAGATATGTGTCATCTTCAGAGGAAGATCACTCCCCTGTTGCCAGACACAGGTCTTCTAAGGCCTCTAGGGCTCAGCCCTCAGGCGCAGCTTCTGATCAAGACCTCCCACAACATGATCCAGACCCCCCTTATTATAGGGAAGTAGCACTGTCTGACATTCCCTCCCAATACTTTGAAGAAGTAGACACCTTCAGGCGCATTCTTTCTCTCCCTGACATCAGGGACTCTATGCCTAGGTCTTCAACTTCAGTGTTGGGTCTGGATGACGAAAAAGGCCGTCAAGAGCTCAGACCTAGAGCTCCTTCCTCTATTCTACCACTTAGCTCAGTTATCAAGGACGCCTTTGATAAATTCCAACATGATTTCAAAGCTGCCAATTTAGCTGAGGGCAAATATGTCAAGCCTCCTCCATCCACTTCTAAGTGGTATAAGGTTGGACAGCCCACTTTTCAAGACAAAATTCAGGAGTTGAATACGGACTTTGCTAAGATCTGTATTACTCCTAGACCTCCTGGGGCACCAGTAGCCAAAGTCCCTCTGCCAGTTCTTAAGGAGCTGGAACATCAGGCTAGACAAAATATTTCAACCCTCAATTTCACCGCTGCCTTTGCCAAAACCTCTTCTTCTTGTAATGCTTCCTTGGAAAAATGCCAACATAGCATTAAGTCAACTGTCAAGAAGATAAAATCTCAGATCCAGAAAGGTGCCAATCCTGAGAAAGCGGCAAAGCGCGGATATGAGGAAGTTGCTGAGTACTTGAATTTTTGGAACAAGACGGTTCTTGTCCAACATAGAGCTCTTACTTGTCTCAGCAAATCTCTAGCCCATATTCTCCAGAGGGAATTATATTCCATGGCTAATACCGGCTTGCTCAGGTGCGAAGCCGAAATGACTCTATTACATCCCCAGCTAGGGGAAACGAGACTTAGGAACTCGTCCTTCTGGGACTCCTCCTTGTTCGAGTCTCAACTCGTTAAGGAAGGTGAGGACTTCCTTCTCAAAAAAGGCACCTCAAAAGATTCTCAGGGTTTCGCACCCTACCAGAATAAGCCCTTTCGTGGCCCCCACAAGAAAAGAGGCTCCTACAGGAAACGCCCCTATGGGGGCAATACCTCTCAAAGCAGTAACCAATCCTTTCCCTCGGGAAGAGGAAAATCCAATTTCAGAGGCTCCAGGGGTCGTTTTCGACCCCACAATAGGGGAAGGGGGCGTGGAACCAAACTTGATCAGATTTCCTCTGATTCTATCAGAGTACAAGGCCCAACAAAAAGACCAAGCCTTGGCCACTTGTATCCAGTCTCTCTTGTCAAAGAACGCTATTGAAAGGGTGGAAAACGTAAAATCTCTCGGGTTTTACAGTCGCCTGTTCCTAGTACCCAAGCCTCACCAAAGGTGGAGGCCAGTCATAGACTTAAGCAGGCTCAACATTTTCTACATGTAGAAAAGTTCAAAATGGAAACCCCGGAGTCCATCAGGACTTCCCTGGTCCCAGGGGAGTGGGTATCGTCGATGGACCTGTCAGACGCATACCTTCACATCCCCATCCATCCAAACTCAAGGAAGTACCTAAGGTTTTGCTACAAGGCCCAGGTGTTCCAGTTCACCTCCCTACCTTTCGGACTGGCCACAGCCCCCCAGGTCTTTACGATGATCGTAAAGGAAGTGAAACTAATGGCCCTCTCAAGAGGACTCAGAATTCACCAATACCTGGACGACTGGCTGATCAGGTCCCAGTCTCAAGGAATCCCAAAGGGACACACAGGCAGTGGTAGACCTAACCCAATCCTTGGGTTGGATAATCAACCAAGAAAAATCAGAACTGAAACCAACTCAGGTGTTTTCGTTCGTGGGCTACGAACACCACCTAGATTCAGCCCTTGTAAGACCCACTCACGAGAGATGGCTCAAACTTCAGGATTTGATCCTATGACTCGAGTCAAAACGCGTTTTGACTGCAAGATGTTTGATGCCTCTAATTGGGTTGCTAGCCTCAACGGAGAAAATGGTCCCGGAGGGACGCCTTCACATGAGGCCCTTTCAGTTTCATCTCAAGGAGCACTGGAGATATCCTCAGTCACTGGACAACCTCCTTCCTTGGACAGAAGCCATTGTAGCCCACCTAGATTGGTGGCAAAACCCCTCAAATGTGATGAAAGGCGCACACCTTCGTCCCAAGGATCACAGTATCCAACTCTTTACCGACGCCTCAAATGAAGGTTGGGGCGCTCACTTAGATCAAAATTCTACAAAAGGGCTGTGGTCAGAGCGGGAAAAAAGGCTACACATAAATGTCTTGGAATTGAAGGCGGTCTCCCTGGCCCTTCGAGAGCACCGGAGATATCCTCAGTCACTGGACAGCCTCCTTCCTTGGACAGAAACCATTACAGCCCACCTAGACTGGTGGCAAAATCCCTCAAACATGATGAAAGGTGCAGACCTTCATCCCAAGACCACAGTATTCTACTCTTTGCTGACGAAGGTTGGGGTGCTCACTTAGATCAAAATTCTACAAGGGTCTGTGGTCAGATCGGGAAAAAAGGCTACACATAAACGTCCTAGAATTGAAGGCGGTCTCACTGGCCCTTCGAGACTTCAAGGACCAGTGCCAGAATCAAACAGTGTTAGTTGCGATGGACAACTCAACAGTGGTAGCCTACATCAACAAGCAGGGGGAACTCACTCAGCAGAGATGTGCGCTCTCCTGTGGAAAATCATGACCTGGTGCCATCACTACCATATAACATTGAAGGCCAGGCACATTCCAGGGTGTCTGAATGTGATGGCCGACCTGCTATCCAGGTCCAACCAAGTGCAGTCAACAGAATGGTCTCTGCACCCACAGGTCTTCAAGCAAATCTGCCAGAAGTGGTTCACCCCTCATGTAGACTTATTCGCCACTCACCTGAATCACAAACTCCCTCTATATGTGTCTCCTATCCCAGACCCAAGGGCCTGGAACATAGATGCTCTGAACATAAACTGGACCAACCTCACCACCTACGCCTACCCTCCTACGGCTCTCCTTCACAAGGTGATCCAAAAGATCAAGCAATGCCATTGCCTGATCATCGTGATAGCCCCAGGCTGGCCAGGGATGCCCTGGTTTTGGGACCTAGTGCAGCTCTCAACAGAGATCCCACTACAACTCCCAGTGTCAACGACCCTACTCAAACAGTCCCACAAGTATGTGTTCCACAACAACCCACAACAGCTGAACCTCCACGCCTGGTGTCTAGGAGCGGACAACTCCAAGAACAAGGCTTCTCTGTGGAGGTGGCAGAGAGAATTGCTGCCCCTCAGCGGTCATCAACAAGGACCATCTACAGGTCAAAGTGGGCCCTATTTGAAAAATGGTGCAGAGAAAATTCGGTGGATTTCTCCACTCCATCTGTGAAACAAATCTCGGATTTTTTCATGTACCTGTACCAAGACTTAAACAGGCGCCCCTCGACCATTGATGGTTACAGGACTGCAATCGTTGACACTTTGGGCCCAACGGCCCAACACATTGCACACAATGCAGACCTTCATAGATTACTCTCCAGTTTTCACAGGGATCGTCCTAAAAGTTCCAGAAATTTACCCAAGTGGAACCTTTCTGTTGTCCTTAACGAGCTCACCAAAGCACCATTTGAGCCCATGAAAGACTCAGACCTCAAACATCTTACTCTCAAAACTGCTTTCTTGCTAGCCTTGGCCTCCGGCAAGCGCCGCAGCGAAATCCATGCCTGGGTCGCGAACAAAGTATCTAATTTAGGCCAATGGAAAAAGGTGGCCTTATTCCCTTCTTCTGATTTCATAGCCAAAAACCAACTAGCAAAAGAAGGTTCTCAAAGTGTGTCACCAGTGACTATCCCTGCTTTGACTACCATTGTAGATAGACAGTTTAAGGAAGACAGGACCCTGTGTCCCGTGCGGGCCCTGAGGTTTTATTTGGACCAAACTAAAGACCTGAGAGGGTCTCGTTCTCTCCTTTTCATCTCCTTTAAGAAAGGACATACCTCAGACATCAGACCCGCTACACTCTCTTCATGGTTGAAACAAACCATCCTACTTTGTTACAAACAAGCAGATCAACAAGCCTTGGACTTGGTCCAAGTCAAAGCGCATGACATCCGGGCCTTCGCGGCCTCTAAGGCCTTTTACGGTGGAGTATCGGTGGACAAATCATGCAAGCCTGTCACTGGAAAGCTCACAACACATTCACAAATTTTTACCTAAAAGACCTTACTTGGTCGGACACCGACAACAATATGTATCTGGGACCCGTGGTGGCGGCACAACAAGTCCTAGATCCTTCCCCTCAGACCAGTTGTCCTCGGAAAGAAAAAAAAGGGGGGGGGGGCACATCCGCTACTACCAAGTCTTCAGGAGTCTCTCCCAGGATCTAGGAATTCCTTTACCTTCAAGATTTTACGGGTAAGGTCATTTTATTTTTTAATTACCAGGTAATTTCTATTAAGGACTTATTCAGTTGTCGTTAATCTCATATTTCAGGTTAAAAATTTCATGAGATGCCCAACCACTGGGTTGGTCTGTCACACGTGAAGGTCTACTAGGGACCCTTAGACCTCGAAGTGAGCACCGCTGCACTTCCGTCCTACTACCAAACATCTGGACAGTTTTAGCACTGTCCCCTTTTACTTAGGTTTTTTGGCTCGTTACAGGCCCGATCTTCGGGATCGGGGCACTGTAAAAGGGACTCAGACTGGTATTTCTGGCACTATTCTGTATATACTAATTCAAAATCTTAGAAAAAATGACATATCTTCCAGTCTCAGCTGTAATCCCGCCACCGGGCGGTTGAATTCAGCATTAAGTCCCACATGGTAAGCTATTGTAGCGTAATAAAATTTTCAATTTTAATTACTTAAATGTAGCTTTTATAAGCTAGAAGCTTACCATGTGGGACTTAGGAGAGTCCCACCCTGCCTCCCCGCTGTTTACAGCTGAGGGGTAGGTTCAATAAAAAATTTCAACGAGAAAGTAGGGCGATTGGTCAGAAGTTATCACGTGATGACAACTACCAGTATATCCGGTGGCTAACAAGAACGATCTTTTTTTCTAAGACGTTGGCCCCGGGTGTGGCAACCCGAGAACAGCATTAAGTCCCACATGGTAAGCTTGTAGCTTATAAAAGCTACATTTAAGTAATTAAAATTTTCAAGTTTATGGGTCTAATTTTGGTGCATTTTTGACCTGAATAACACAAAGATTATTTCATATCTTTTCAATGTTAATACCTCAAATAATAGGTGTGTTATCCCTTTATTACTGTGCCAAATATTAATTCCTTAATATTTATACAAATATTAAAAATATTGCTTTTTCTGTCTCCAAAACCTTTGAGTCAGTTTTTGGGTCTATTTTAAAAAAGTGACTGAACCCCCAGCTGTTTCAAGTTCACTGTATATGGACTGTAACACAAGGACACTGACCAAATTGTGAGCCTATTTTGGCCAAGTATTTTGTGTAGTGGTGTGTTTTCAAGTACTTCAATTATAAAAACTTTAGCGTGTTCAAAGGTCAAAGTTTTGGTTTTACAGCCAGTTTAGTGTGTTTGGTGTATAATTACAAATGTAAATACATATTTATGTTTGGGTGTTTTATTATATTTCATTTTTCTGTTCATCAATCTTAATAAAATTTAACAGTCTGGGGAAATAGCATTGGACAACATTACATAAAAAATTGCATTGTAAGATATACTAAAGTGCAAGACAAATAACAACGAAGAGGGATAAAATGTATGCAAAGTATCAAAACAAGGCAATATCAAAGCATTAATTGGTAAACTAAAAAGTTGTGAAGCTTTAAAATTTATTAATTGAAGTATTGGTGTCAATTTATTTATTTGGAGTTTTGCGTCGCTTTCAACACTGTACAGGTCATATCACGACGGGTAGTTGGAAGGGCAGAGGAAACCAGTACATAGGGTTCGCTAGGATTCTGTACTGTAAACTGCCGACCAACATGCTGTCAATGGAAATAACAGAATTAGGTAGAATTACCTATAACCAGATTACTTGTAGAGTGCATACCTCTACCAAATCCAAAGTTATTTTTTTGTTTCCAGATGATAATCCAGATCACTCTAAAAATTTAATGGGATGTAAGGTGGACATATCTTCTGATTTCTTTTCAGGAATATCCAACTCGTATTATTTGCAATATCCTACTAATGTGCAAGCAGACAAAGAGACAAACAGACAGTTCTAAAAATATTTATTTATTTGGGTTTTTATGTTGCTTTCAACACTGCACAGTTGTGTGTATAATTTTTACGGTATTTGTGTTTTATTCAAATCTCTAGTTTTATGTGGGGTCGTGCCACGGCTCTACACGCAAGTAAAGTAGAGCCGAGGTAACCACGTCTAGCCAAAATGGTGAATTGCTCTTTAGCACACAGTTTTAAATAAAGGCTATTGTTATCCCTCTGATAAAGAAACCCTCTCTGCCGAAGGATTAGCATAAGTGATATCTGCCTGTGTCAGGTGTCTGTTTCATCTCAAAGCTGGTTGAACGTGTTGTGGCAGCACATTGTACTCAATATATACACATCAACAGACTCGACAACCCCATCTAGCTGCCTGTAAAATGAGATGCTCCATTAAGACTGCATTACCGTCCACAGAAATTCAGGTTTACCTTCTCTGGCTCAAGGTAATCTCACTGCCCTGGTGTTGCTTGACCTGTCAGTAGCATATGACACTGTAGATCATTCCACATATTTTTCATTTGAATTTCACTTAGCTAACAAAAATTGTGCCAACATTGCCTACAAAAAAGGTTTTTAATTGACCTGAGAGCTTCCTTCAACGAATAACAAATTGAGTTGATTGTATTTTTCCCATGCCTCGAATCAAGCCGAGGGCTTCCTGTTGTAGGTGTCATTTGAGGGGTCTTTTCTTGAGGACTTCCTTTTATCATAAGATTTTTTCCTGGATTCAGAATGTCTTGTGGAAAAAAAAGTATTGTCTATTTTAGGGAAAAAGAAAAACCCCTGTGCAGTGGGAAAACCTGTAAAATTTAAAAATACTTTTTATGCTTTTATTGGAAAGATATTTTTAAAATCTACTACCATTAAAATTATTAACAAAGCATCCATTTTTTTAGTATTTTTATGTTATTAAGATCACATTATATTAAATAAGTTAAGTACAATATACACTCCTCAAAGATTTCAGGAAATAACTTCACAAAGGGCAAGATTTCCACACTATACAGCAGTTTTGTGTATTTATATATTTATTTGGGGTTTTACGTCACTTTCAACACTGTACAGGTCATATCACGACGGGTAGTTGGAAGCTCAGAAGAAACCAGTACATACAGTTCGTTAGGGTTCTGTACTGTAAACTGCCGACCAACGGCAAGCAACTACCAGCTTTCCCACTTGAGACCGTGCGGGGATCGAACCCCGGCCTCAGAGGTGGGAGGCGAGAGTGTTACCACTCTGCCACCGTGGCCCCTAGAAGTTTTGTGTAATGCTTGCTTTCTTTTTAGTGTTTGTTTCTTTTAGAATTTTCCTTCTTTGCAGCTTTCCTACTAAATATCCCACTTGGAGGGTTTAATTTTTCGACTCCGTTTAGTCAAATTCTATTGATATTTTTTTATAAATATACATCTTATTTAATTGATATTAATAAATTCAAAAAGACTTTTGAATAAAATAATACCCCGGCTGTTCCAAAAACTGTTTCCAAAAAGCAAACAGGTGCAATGAAGTTCAATCTCGTCAGTATGTATGCTACAGTGGTTGTAAAATAAAATATGTAATATCTTTCAATTTCAGTTATAAATTCTCAATGAATTATTTTTTCCTATGAGAATGTTTTAGCTAAGTTTCTGGTATCATATGTTGTGGATTTAAACTATATATAGTCCCTGTTGTATGTTGTAGAGAAAACAAGATAAAACAATATGTAACTTTGTTGTTGGTTTGATGAAACAAATCAAAAGCTTGTTCACCATGAGAATGTTTTAGCTAAGTTTCTGGTATCATATGTTGTGGATTTAAACTATATATAGTCCCTGTTGTATGTTGTAGAGAAAACAAGATAAAACAATATGTAACTTTGTTGTTGGTTTGATGAAACAAATCAAAAGCTTGTTCACCAATAATAAATATGTACAACAAGGTGTATTTAAGAATAAAGGGGTTCCTAGTGAATTTGAATAAAGTAACACTAACCCAACACCTAACAAGTTCCAAACAGTTTGGAAAAAAGCATTGTCATTATACATCAGAATTGCCTTGACTTGCATATCAGGATTATAATTGTGTATCAGGGGCGGTATTCACTAACAAGGATTAAGATCAGATCAAGATCAGATCAAATTTGAGAAAAAAGTTTCAAGTGAGCCGTGGGATCAAATAGCTATTCAGAAACCATGGATCACTTGAACTGAAAAGATAAAATATTTGATCTGATTTTGTATGAATTTCACACAATTTTAGAAGGTTTATTCAGCTGTGAAATACTGTCTGCCTCTGTAATAACTGATTAAAACATTCATCTTCCCTGAGAAATAAATCTTCTATTAGTTATTTTTGATCTGTCTTGATCCAAAAGTTAATCCATCAAAGAGGATGGATCATGGTTAATCCAAAATTTGATCAAAATATCAGATCAAATGTTTCATGAATACCAATCTGAGCTGATCCAAAAATCTGATCAAAAAGTGATCATTTTTGTTCAAATTTGATCTGATCTTTACTGATCCATGTTAGTGAATACCACCCCAGGATTTATGGGCTCTAGGGTTCTAGGACAGATCTACATTAAGCTTCAGGAAACAATTTTTACAAAGTTAATGAAGTATATTTGTCAATCATATAAAATTTTTTTTTTCTAGTTTGTGCCACAAAAGCTGGGACAAACAAGTTTCTAAATAAATTGATCAATATCCTTTAATATTGAGCCAAATCTTGATGAAATTGCCATATGGGAATCCCAAAAGGGGAGGGGTAAGGGTATTGCAATGTGGTTTGTCTGTCTGTTTGTTTGTCTGTGCACATATAACCCGAAAACTATACATTGAACTCGAGCCATATTTTCACAGCAGGTGGGGTTTATCCCGTGACTCCGACTTCCTCGCATTTTGCCAACATCTGAATCTCGATGGAATCTCCAGATTTTTTTTTTCTGTGGGGGATGTGTCAGGGTGTGTATGTGTGTGTGTTTGTTTTACGGGTAATATGGTAATATCAGGACATGCTAGATTTGAATCCCTGACCGACGGTGTCAAGGCTAAGCAATTACATGCTAACTTGCTAACCCCTCAGCCACCACAAGAATAAAATAATGGGATAAATATAAACATGACTATATTTGGCCTTGTTTTTAATTCATTTATCTTTTAAAGCCCATAATAAACTACATCCTTAAAAAAACAAAAACAACTTGTTTTTCTGTGGTTGGCCACTGACAGAAATAGAATAACAACCTGATAAAAGAAGTTCTTGAACCTATCGTAATGCAAAACATTTTCAATACAAGAAATTGTAAAATTCAACAAGCATGAAGAAAAATTATTAAATGTTAATCTCACTAATAATGACATGAAATAGGAACTCTTGCCACTAAAAAAAATACCAGAATCCTTTTCTCAAAGCCTCAGACACAGGTGAACTTTTTGAGAATGTCACACTGGGAAAAATTAACTTTCCACTTGATTTAAACTTGATTACAGTAATTGATGTCACGTGACTTTCACAACCTGCGAGAAGCACGATGCGCAATGGACACAAATACACTGTGTGTCTATAAAGACCCTGGTTTGGGACCCCAGAATCAGAACCCGCACTCTTTCAGCTAGGTAAGGGAGAAGCCACATCCTCCATCATAATACTTGCGGAAAATCATCAAACTTTGTAGCATTTACTTGGGTTTTTTTCAGAAAAAGTTATTCTCGAAAATAATGTCATAAATAAGAACAGATTGAGCAGATAATCTAAACTTAAACTAATATTGGGACAGTTAAAACAAAAAAAACCATACTTCTGTCACTTGAATAGTGACTGGTTGTGTGTTGATTCACAGCATAAATTGATTATCTTATCAAAGTGTCTGAAAAAGGTTGGGAAAATTTATTTATTTGGGGTTTTACGTTGCTTTCAACACTGTACAGGTCATGTCACGATGGGTAGTTGGAAGGGCAGAGGAAACCAGTACATACAGTTCGTTAGGGTTCTGTACTGTAAACTGCCGACCAACGGCAAGCAACTACCAGCTTTCCCACATGAGGCCGTGCCGGGAACTGAACCCTGGCCTCAGAGGTGGGAGGCGAGAGTGTTACCACTCTGCCACCGTGGCCCCCTTCAAAAAGGTTGGGAGGGGGCTTGGTGGTGTAGCAGTTAGAATTCTCGCCTCCAACCTCTGAGGCCGCTGGTTTGAATCTCGGGCCAGACACTTCATGTTGGAAAGTTGGTAGTTACTTGCCGATGCCCGGTGGTTTACAGTGCAGTATGCACTGGTTTCCTCCACCTGTAAACTACCCATCACAATATGACCCTGGCTGTTGAACGCAACGTAAAACAACAAATAAAAATAAAAAAGCTTGGGAAAAGAATGTGTTTTTTTTGTTTAAACATGAAGGTTATTTTTATATCCATTTTATTTCAAAGGAATGCACACCAGCTTACACTCATGAAATGCAAATATATACTGAGTCTATCACAGGAAGATTGCATAAAAAATACACCTATCGTTACCGGAAATATCCAAAATCTGTAAAAACGCATAATTACTTAAAATTCCCATAAATATATTTACTGATTTAGGGTTTTTTAAAGATTACCACTCGTATAATGTTGTTGTCCTCTTTTTCTGTACATGTCATTCAGGAAGTTTTCCTGTTATATTAGAGTTTTGACATTGTACACGAGTGGGAAGTAAGCTGGGTAGTTACATCCCTAATATGGCAGTGCCTGATTTAAATAAAATTTGAGGGGTGGCAACTTTATGTATGTGTAGAGCAATATTTGTGTACACATCCCAAACTGGACAATATGATGTATTGTCTGTTGGAACCTTTTAAGGACTGGCCAGTAGAATCTATTATAAAATCTCAAGTGGCTGGGTATAAAAAGTGTGTGGTGCCTGTTTTTTTTACAAATTAGTGTGAGTCCTCTTGCTAAACTGTGATCACATTTGTGAGCCACAGTAGTAGAAGCGTTGATCAGTTTATAGGTCTAATTTTGGTGAATTTTATCCTTTGAACCACGGTAACTTAAAAAATATTTCAAATATTTTTACTGTTAATACCTCGAATAACAGGTCTGTTATCCCTTTAATACTATGCTAAATATTAATCCCCTGGTATTTATGCAAACATTAAAAATATTACTTTTCCTATTTCTGATTGACAAAAACCCTTGAATCAGTTTATGGGTCTTTTTTAATAAAAATAGTAAACACTGAATGAATGTTCCAACGATTTGAAGTGTACCATATATGGCATTATTATCTGTGGCCATTAATCAAATAATGAGCCTATTTTGCCCAAATTTAATGTGGCATAGTACTAGAAAAGAAATAAAATATTGCTTTATTTGTCTCTCATTGTTGAAAACACTGTGATCAATTTGTGGATCTATTTTGAAAAAAAAAACGTAAAAAAAAAAGAAACGTCACAGTTGACTGATTAGTTTATGTTTAGTACTTTTACTTGTAGTGACTGAATGGTTACAATGTAAAAACTCTAACAGGAAATGTTTCTTAATTATTATGACCAGCATAACCTACTCGACTTATTTAGACTTATTTGTTGTTTTTTACGTCGCGTTCAACAGCCAGGGTCATATTGCGACGGGTAGTTTACAGGTGCAGGAAACCAGTGCATACTGCACTGTAAACCACCGGGCATCGGCAAGTAACTACCAACTTTCCAACATGAAGCATCCGGACTGAGATTCGAACCGGTGGTCTCAGAGGTTGGAGGCGAGAACTCTAACCACTACACCACCGAGCCCCCCTCATAACCTACTCGACACCCATAATGAGATGTACAGTATTTATTTTAAAAAATAGTACTAGACTTTTTATGTTTGTGTGTATACCTTAAGGAACACACTTTCCATAGCAATTTCACTTAAGCTAAAATTATTTTCATTCCTTAAGTAGCTGAGAGGGGGCCACGATGGCAGAGTGGTAACACTCTCGCCTCCCACCTCTGAGACCGGGGTTCGATCCCTGTCATGGCCTGAAGTGGGAAAGCTGGTAGTTGCTTACCGTTGGTCGGCAGTTTACAGTACAGAACCTTGACCAACTGTATGTACTGGTTTCCTCTGCCCTTCCAACTACCCGTCGTGATATGACCTGTACAGTGTTGAAAGCGACGTAAAACCCCAAATAAATAAATAAATTAAGTAGCTGAGATATGTGGTAGCCCTCCCAGTAAACATTTTTAGGTTTTGCAAACGTTTGAAAGGAAACGTTTGGCAAAGGTTAAAAAATGATGGGTACAAAAACTATTTGTAATGGAATGTTTTTAAAACATTTTATGAAAACCGTTTATTAAACATTTCACAGTAAATGTTAGAAAAATGTTATAAATGAACATAATGTCTGATTAATAAACGCTTTCAGCAAAGACGTTTTTATAGAGAATGTTTATATAACGTTTTTTAAACATTACAGCAAAAACGTTTGCTTAGAAACGTTTAGAAAACCAAATATAGGGTTTACTTAGGTTTTAAAAACGTTTTGTAAACATTTAAACCATTTAAAAACGTTTCTAATGTTTACTGGGCTATGACATCACCATGAAATATTAAAGATAAATTGAGTTTTTTCAACATTTTATATCACAGAGAGATAAAATGAGTTTTTTTTATAATTTAAAGGTTTTAAACATTAATTGAAACTTGAATTTCAAAACTTCATTTTAATCTATTTTAATAATACACTGTTTATGTGTATTTCATCTAATTTGTAAACTTGTCAGTTTGCATGAAAATTTATTGTAGATGAAGACATTTAAAGTCTATTTCATTTCACGTGTTTATAAAATGATAAAGTAATGTTAAATAAAGTATCAGTGACTAGGGACTAACTTCTTTACAAATAAGTATCAAACTTTGGATATTGTGAATCCATTTATATTGTGAATCCATTTAAAGCTTCAAATAATGATTGATAGTCACTAAGGCTGTTAACGTCTTCATGGCAATTGTAGGATGTTTACTGAAATATGTATATTTTTTAGACCAAAAACAAAAAACAAAAAAAAAACAAAAACGAAATAAATGTTTTTACTGAAAATAGTGAGAATTTCAGTAAATACACACATTTATTTGTTTCATATATTTTATTGCAACATACATTTTGTTTTAACACAGTTAAATCTCAAGTTATGATGTTTGTGTTAAGAGGTCAACTTTTAACACCAACTATCAAAGCAGTAATGACTTACAGGTCCCAAAGACCTGATGTGACATAGAATAATATGTGATGCCATATTTCTAATTTTAACATTACCAGGGATGACAAACAAATAGCACAGCCTATTTTTTCACTGCTATCTTAAAATAATAATAATAAACCTAAATCATACAGAAACATGATATTTGTGAGACATTTCGAAGAACGTAATACCAAAGACATCATATAATATATACAATCCAGTTTGGCAGTTACAATTTCATTTTCACAGAATCTTTAAACAAATTGTTTCATAAAGTTGGTCAATTCGTTTGTGAAAAAACTCCCCCTTGTTCACTTTTGCCACATTGCGAATGCATCATTTAGACGTCTCATGTTTACAAGTGCATGCAAGGTCTTTTCAAGAAAGAAAATATAAAAGGAAGTTTATTTTGCGCATATGTCATTTATATAATTGTCGCTAGCCTATTTCAACCTCATAAAGTCGGGCAAAAGTTTCATATTTTCATCGAATTTGTCACTTTCTAAATATACCCCCAAATTGTATGTTGTGGGGGTAGTTTTGTTGTATTAATCACTTGCAATGGTTTGAAATCCAGGCATGCAGAATAACATCCTCTCAAAACTTTGAGGTTGATTTGTTGAGTCTTTTTCAGGTGGAAGGGAATAAGACTCCATCAATAATTGCAGTAGTTGTAGCAAGCATATGTGCCACGGCACTTCTCCTGGTTTGTATTTTTGGCGGAGTTTACATCAAGGACCTGCAAGGACGGGTTAAGGAGGTGGCCCTTGAAACAGATGAGCCGACCACCGAGGGCAAGTTTGATGTAAGTAAAGCATTTGATTGTATAGGGCATAACGTATTATCGGCGTTTCACCAAATGTCTGAAACATACCCTTTCTAGGTTTAATATATATTACACTTTTTATATTAATATGAACATATCTTTTGTTTAAAGTAGCACTTGAGAGTCAAGGAGAAATTATAAATAAAGTTAAAATATAAATATGTTAGTTTTGATGGCGTTTTAATCATGGCAAACTACCTAAGTTTGTATAATTTATATACGATATTCACGCAAATTGTTCATTAGTATTTTAAAAGTATATTCTGAATTTGTATTAATATTTATTATGAGGAAAAGAAACCGTCGTTCATATACATATTTCAAGCAAAAATGATTAAATTGTGCCAAACAACATAGCTTTTAAAGTATTGCAATTACTGTTAAGTCAAATTGCGGAAAAAAGATTCTGTCCCAGAAACTATATTTCATTTGTGTTGTATTTAGAAAATGCCGAATAAGTCTTCCTTAGTTTGGTGCTGTGCCATCTGCCATCCAACATTTGACATTACATGCTTAGGTTCAGCTCATTTAACATAAAGTTATGCAAATATATTATAGTGATACATATATGTATGTTATGGCCCCAGTTGGTGCTCCTGTGGCTTACATTGATCAAAATCATGGACATATTTCCCTTACAAAAGACACTTTAACACACTGTGGTCCACTTCAACCAGCAGTGGAACTATAAATGGGTAGTTCTACAAATACCAGTTGAGGGGATAAACATGCAACAGCCTGGTATGCCTCAGAAACTTATCATAAGTACAAGCCACATGAAAAACTATGCACAGGGAATGTCATTACATTTTATTGCTTACATAGGAAGGATTTTCAATTAATTCAGAAAAAAAACAACAAGAGGGTTTCTCATAGCTGCTCAGGTAAGAAAATTGTTAATCTAATAAAGGTATTCCATTGGCAGACGTTACTGTTGACTGGCCACACGACCACCCCCTTTGTGGCGAGCCACCATCAAATTTGAGGTGCCAGGGATATGTGGAGGTTTACCAAAAGATTAAACATGTTTGATATTTTGGTGACTTGATTTGTAATACACCGGATTGGGTTAAAAGTCTGCCACATCAAAAGGTCAGACTGTTTTGCTGAAAAATCCTGTCACTTCCCAGCACAGCCTGTCACATACCCATTTGTGGCCAGTCTTTTAGTCAGTGTCACAGGAAAGATCTTGGTCTATATTTGGCGAATTTTGTCATTATTTTATCTTTGGTGAGAGAAAATCAATCTTATAACACTATTGTGGGGATTAATAAAATTTCATCACTTTTATTTAACATGGCACTTGACAAGCAGAATAAGGTAAAACTCTTTATGTTTGCAATTTTTGTAAGTGGCAATCTTGACTATGATTTAGAAAGTTGCAAAGGTTCTGTCGTCAGTCCTCTGTGAAATGTCTTAAGAGCCACATGGCCTGTCATTTTACTAATACATCCAGCCAGTAGCTGTTGTGGTTGTCAAGTCATTTGTGAGAATGCATGACCAAAACACTGGTTGCAAGTACGATCTCTACGATCAAAATATAAATGTCACGTTTGTTTCATCAGAGACAATCAAAAGCCCAGTGCAGTCCAAAAAATCACAAATGTGAAAAAATGTTCCAAAAGTCTTGGAAATGTGAAGGAATTTCTTAACTGGTTAGTTTTACATAATGCCCACTAAGAGCATGTGTTGTATTTTTCTGTGTTGCAAGCTATTTATTTCAATATAAAAACAATTGAACAACAGACGTATGTCTGATAATCGAGTACTGATATTTTTTTAAAATACTAATAATCGAGTACTGATTTTTTTTAATACTTGGGATTTTGATAACCAAAGCGGATGTAGTAAATACAATGTTTTGTGCATTAAACTCATAACACTAATACATCACCTGAACATTTATTTAAATATAAAACAAATTAGTTCTTGAGTAATCTTGCCAGCAGATACTGGAAGAGCTCAACGTTGATAAGAATACTCTGCACTAGCCTTTGTGGAATATATTCATGTTCTATATAATTTTCTACAGATTTCTATATAACAGGGTATATTCCAAGGGAAATGGCATATGTAGAATACACATTTACTTCTATTTAAAAGACAGCTCTACTGAAAGGTGTTGAGAGTATCAAAACCTGCATAATGATTATAACTCTTTTTCAGAAATCTATTAACATCAACATTGACATTAAAGACCAGGAGTCAGTGAGTGACACCTTGAGCCTTGACAAATCCAGGAATGAGATAGTTGACTTCCACTATGATGGGCACAAGGAGCTGCAATATGTGACTGTCAATGATTTGTCCACGGTCAGTAGGCAACATATTAGACCAGGCCCCAGTTTCACAAAGCCTCCTTTGGAAAGGAGCTTCTTAAGTAAAAGGTAATTTTTCCCATTGGGAAGGCTACTTATAATTTCAGTTTCACAAAGCCTCTTCTAATTCTCCTTTTCAGAAGTCTTCCTTGAAACCTAAAAATGAACTTGTTCTATCCTTTAGTTGATAGAATGGGTAAAAACTAGTGATTTTAACTTTAAAACGTTACATATGCCCCAGAAAAATTGGTCTGAGAACAGAGTACACATATATTTTTCAACTTCAAACTTCAAAATGCCTAAGCAAGTCTAAAGTACTAACAACAGCTCCGTAAAGTAGATATTTTTGAGGCAGTTTGATTAAACCAAGGAGAAACTCAAAGAAATCCCCATATTTAAGGTGACCTGTATCTTAAGGGGCCCAAGTAATGAATTTTATATTTTAATTCAACACTGGGTATATCTCATTGAGTGTACATTAACCCCAAAACAAACAAACAAACAAAATAACAGTCCACTGTCTACACAGTTAATTTTATATGTACAAGTTCTGCACCCATTTTTGCCTTTTCAACAAGCAGGCTGTAAAAGTAGATCAGGTCACAGCAGAAGTACACACATCATAGCATGTGAACATAGTTTCTCTAGTGTGTATGTTCTGTTTGTATATCACTAGTGTTTTACGCACAGAACAGTTGGTTAAATTTGTTTTGTAAAATGTATTCTCTGACGGTTTATGTTGTGAAGATAGCAATGATTATGCATTTAAACGAAAACTGGAATATTTCTAATGATTATGAAAGAACTTTCACCAAAAACACAAACATTGAGTTGCTATTTCAGTATACATCTATTAATTTCCCATTTCACTCTATAGTTCATCATACAAGGAGGTGTTACATCATTGTATTATTAGTTGCCTAAGCTTTTTATATAAATATGTGTCTTTACAAAGACAACCCATGTTTAAACAGTTGTTTGTTTCTTCAAGAATATCAAAATATATTGAGATTCCCTTGATAGTAGAATTCTGTTACATAAGAATTCCTGTAAAGTTAAAATAAATAATTCAGGTTTCAAGATAACATGTATATTTGTCTTCAAAGGTTTCAAATATATTCCAACACGTGACAAAATCAAATATTTTGCAACGGAATAAACTAATGATGTGAAATAATCTTAAAAATAAACATTTTTAATAAGAATTTTCCAAAATTCAAAGAAAAGAGCTAATTTTCTACAGTACATATTTCTACTCAATTCCTTCATCATAATCTCTCACCCCTTTTATATTTGGGAAAAGTAATCTTATTCTGATTTTTATTATATCTTTAAAAATACATCTAATCTAATATATACTCAATAATCTTATCTAGTGTTGGCATGTGAACTTTCCCTTGATTTTCTTTTTCTACATTTATCCAGTTACATAATGATGCCAACTTCTAATAGCTTAATTGCCACAAGTAACAAAATATGTTGCCTTTTTATTTGTTTTGTTTATACGGGTTTTCAAGATACACAATTTTTAAACAAAGACTAATAATGGTAGTCCTAACTTATCTTTGAAAAAATGAGCCTATTTTTCTTTACAAATCCTTGTTATCTAAATGTTTAAAGTGTAAACAGTAAATCATTTTCGCATTATATCTGAAATAATAAGAACATAAATAATTTACATAGTTTTAAAAAGGTCAAAGAAATGAACTCAACTGCTTATAAAACTAAACTTAATCCACATATTTATGTATTTTTCAGATACTGATACTTTGGTTTTATATAACTTGTTATATAACTCTTTTTGTTTAAACAGGTTTCCTTGATCTGGGCCCAGTTTATAGACCAAACAGCCTCTTTGTCCATACAAAAACAAGCAAGTACCCACTGGGTACTGTGTTAATTTTGAGAAACAGCTTAAACTGTTTGGTTGGATAGAACTCAAGGACATACACCTGTAAAATGAGCTTGAAATCATTGCATTTCTTGCCATTTCCAAGATATGTAAACAACTAAAACTACTGTAAATATGCGAAATCTAATAAAATTTAAAAAATTTAAAATACAGTAATAATTCACGAATTCCTTCCATGAATGAAAATGAGCATCATCTGGTTCTACCTATTACCATTTTCGGGATTTTTTGTGTGTGTTTTTCATAAACAACAGTCATGAAAAATAAACTTTTACAATATTTCATTTTTGCCAAAACCCCTTCCTCACTTCAGGAAAAGATTGGAATCCAGATTGCACTCAGCATGCCCCACAAAGCCACCTCGGGGAATGACCATACTCTGTTTTGCAGCATGTGTGTCTATAATGCACCCACTAGAATGATGATAATCTAGTTGGTAATCTGTATCTCCAAAACATACATTTCATAATCCTCTTAATTCTCTGTATGTCTAAAAATACATTTCAGAGAATGGTCATAATTTAGTTAGTAATCTGTAAATCCAAAAATACACTTCAAAGAATAGTCATAATATAGTTAGTAATGCATGTAATATGTATGTCCAAAACATACACACCAGCGGGGGCCACAGTGGCAGAGTGGTAACACTCTCGTCTCCCACCTCTGAGAACGGGGTTCGGTTCCTGGCCTAACCTCAAGTGGGAAAGCTGATAGTTGGTCGGCAGTTTACAGTACAGAACCTTGACCAACTGTCTGTACTGGTTTTCTCAGGCCAGAAAACTACCCTTTGTAATATGACCTGTTCAATGTGTTGAAAGTAACGTTAAAATGCAAATAAATAAATACACACCAGAGACTGGTCATGATCTAGTCAACAGTCTGTATTTCTAAAGAATACACTTTAGAGAATGGCCACACTCTAGTTAGAAATGAATATGCCCGAAACACTTTTTAGAAAAGTCATAATCTAATTAGTAACCTGTATGTCCAAAAACATACACTTCAGACAATAGTCATGATCCAGCAAGTAATCTGTATGTCCAAACCATACACTTTAGAGAATGGTCACAATCCAGTTAGTAATCTGTGTGCCCAAAAGCACACTTTACAGAATGATCATAATAAGTTTAGTAATCTGTATGTTCAAAGCACACATACCAGGGGCAGATCATAATCTAGTTGGACGCTTGTATGCCCAAAACACTTATCAGAGTATGGTTAGAATTTAGTTAGCAGCCTCTGTACAACAAAGTACAGTCCAAGCTTTTAAGTATAGACAGATACTCAAGGATGGCAATTTAGCAACATCCCTGGTGTTCTGTAGCATGACACTAGGGATAAGAGCCAATGACAGAGTTTCGCCATTTTAAGTGGTCATTTGAGCCATTACATATTTTGCTGTACCTGGGTTCGAAACCCAGTTCACTGGGTTCTTAGGCGAGTGTATTGCCCACAGTGGCAGAGGTCTGGGAACTAAAGGCAGAGCACATAGGTGAATTGCAACAAATACATCTTTGAAACACCATCTGTCTTGTAACCAAATATTATTATGTTAAAATGCCCCAGTACTTGATTATAAATGTAAAAATTATGAAGTCATTAGCTCTCCGTTAGTTTCCAATGAATTTCAAGACAACAAGAACGAATAAAAGCGCATTTAAAAGGTGCCCTTCTATTTATTTGCTGATTTTTATGGGCCACGTGATTTCCAAAATATTTCCACAGAAAATCGGAAAGGGTGTTAAAATACAGTGACACTGTAAACAATTGGATATCTGTTACTTGCTACCTTCAATGCATATCTTATTTTCAGGGCATTTATGGAATCTACTCTAAGCAACAAGACTTCTGCCTGATCACCCAGACAAAAGATCAAGAAGATTACGATGTGGAAGAAATGATGGACTCTATCCCCAAACACACTGATTTGGTTAGTGAATTTTACTTGATTTTTTACATAAAAATAACCCCATTCTTCAGGCCGTGTCACCTGGGTTTGCATTCACAAAGATTCTTATTGTTAGAATTTTTCTTAGAATTGTCGTTTTTCTTAGAAAAATTCTAAGAATAAGAATTTTTCTATTCACAAAAAAAAAAATCTTTTTAGAATCACACTTATTCTTAGAAATCTTCTAAGAATGATTGTTATTCTTAGAATTTTACTACGAAGAAGAATTTGCTATTCACAAAGATTCTTATTATTAGAATATTCTAAGAATTTGATTTCAATCTAAGACTAGCACATAATATGCTTCACTTAATAAAAATATTTGTGTTGGTGAATATAGTGCAGCAACTGATTGCATATCGACATCCAGAACTGAGTGTTACATATTAAGTTGTCCATTGTGTGCAATGTACTAAAATAAGGCCTCTTTATATTATTTTAAAAAAATCTAACTTTCTGTTCACTTATGCCGAGATCTGTATTCTCGAAGATTCTTTGATTTTTTCTTAGAATTACAGTTAGTCTAAGAAAAATTCTTAGAATTGTATACATTTCTTTTTACTTCTGTTTTTAGAATTATTCTTAGCTAAGAATTATTTTGTGAATAGGATTTTATTCTAAAAATGAGAAAATTCTTAGTATAGAATTTTTCTTAGACTTAAGTGTAATTCTACGAAAAATTCTAAGAATCTTTGTGAATACAGACCCTGGATTATTTCCTTTTTGTCGCATGTCGAGACAGCAGAGTACCTGAATCTGGTCAGGTTTACCTGTCATTCCGCAGTGCCTTGACTTATGAAGACGCTCAACTACATTTCATTCATATATTAGTATCATCTATGACCTTCTACTTACAATAAATCTGCATCAACATGACCTTCAAAGGTCAGCTTACCTGTAGGTCCCCATCAAGTAGCCGGTTGGAGATGAACTCTCACCCAGTAATTTACGGCCATTAGTCTGGTCTTTTGAACATAATATCTATTCTCTCAATTTGTTCTTGTTTAAAACCACCTTGATCATGACCCCAAGCTGAGGCGATTTTAAAGTTTTACTCAGTCAAACTTACATCATAATTTATTAAGGTGACCTTTACTCACAAGTAAAATAATATTTAGTAGATTTTATGTATATAATAAATTTAAATTAATCCCAGTATGTAGTTTCTGTAATAGTGTTTAACCCCTTGGGGCACTGAAGAATATTTCTACTCTCTTCAACAGGAGTCCAGTTGGTTACAGACAGAGAAAGTTGGAGTAAATTTGGGTTTAATGTCAACTTCTACACTCGTATCACAGTCGTATCATGAAACAGTCGAGACGGTGAATAGAAACCAATGCTAACCATGTAGTTTTGGCAAGCAACTACCAACTGATTCCTTTGTCCCAAGTGTCAATGTCAAATGTTAAAGTTATGGTTTATGTCTCTCCAAAAGGGCATTTCCCCAGTATTTAAGCATTTAAAAGATCTGCATGGAAAAGCCTGACAAAACAGATTAGTGGGAGGCCACATGACTCAAAATACCAATTCTTTGAAAAAGTCTTATCAGGGCAAGCGGAAAAAACAGTGTTCTTGTCTAAAACTATACTGGGCTTTTTTACATCAAAACAGGCTTATTCCAATTCCTCCAGAATGGAATTCAACATAGACAGGAAGGTTGTTACTGATCACTCCATTCTACCAGATAATTTGAAGCCATACTGCAAGGGAAAGAATACTCACTGGCTGAGGCCTGCAAGCCAATGCCCCAATGAGCACCACGGTATGTACCTATTTCTCTCCTTTATCCCTGTACAGTGTGATGCATACTTAACTTTTGATGTATAAATCATATCAATATACCAACAGCTTGGGCTGTAAACTGAGTTGGAAGTCAATGCAATTTTATGGTAGCGCCCTGGGCCTTTATAGTTCTATTTGCAGGCTTTGTGATGTTCAAAACACAAAAGTTGTAATATGACCACAAAATCTTGCCCTGTTCCCACCATACGTCTTCCCAATACTATCATTGGTAGATCTGCTAAACTGAAAATCCTTTGTTACTGGTAGCTTGGTCAGCCAGCAAATTTACATGTAACTATTAAGGCACTCATTTTATTCTATGACGAGTATTATAGCTAACTTGTGGATATCAGCACCCATATTGAGTAATATATTGTTATTCTAAGAGTAAGAATTTTCTAAGAAATTAGGCATATTTTTTGAAACAATTCTACAATCTGGTTCTCTTTCAGAACAAATAAGCGCAAAAAGAGTTTGCAGCCAAGGAGACCCGATTTCTTCATACCTCTTTTTAATTGGCACTGAAATACTTATCGGACTTATTCCGAATAACAAAAATATTTCAAAAAATGGAGTTTTAAATTAACACATTGTGCAGATGACACCACATTATTATATCCCCAGACAAAAGTCGGATATATACTGGATTCAGCTCCGCCGTGCCGCTGTCGCCACCACAGTGGAAATTTTCTTGTGTATGCAATAAATCAAAAACGGACCAATATATTTTTTAAAACTTGGTACACATGTTAAGGGTGACCAAAGAAAGATTCCTATTTTAAGGTGACATTAAACTCTGAATAATAAAGAACTTATGGCCACCTTAGGTCTGATATGGTCCTATGCACTGATATGCCACCTATGCCACAAAGCTCTCCTGGGGCCGGTTTCACGAAGGCTCCTTAAGATAAAGGTCACCTTAAATTCTAGGATTTCCTTGACTTTCTCCCTCCTTTAAAAAATCTCAGTTTCACAAAGCCTCCTTCCTTAAAGGAGTCCTTGAAAACTCCCTTGAATTTCAAGGAAGCTAAGGACCTACCTTAGATTTAAGGAAGTGTCCTTCAAGGAATGTTTATTAACTTTCAAAAACATTGTAAAAGCTTTTAATTGCAAATATACTTGCCTATTATCATGGCAGGAGTGATTTTTATGAACAATTTTTTGTGGAGAAGACGTGTTAGAATAGAAAGACGATTAAGGGACAGGCTTAGTCCATTGGAGGAGTTCAGCGATGAGAAGTGTTTACACATATTTCCATCCACAGCAAATCCTTTGTAGACTTTGTCAGGTTTTTTGAAAACTTTCCAGCTATCTTGCCATAAATGGGAATAATTTCATCCAGCAGTATATGCACTTCTCCTAAAGTCCAGGGGCGGTATTCACTAAAGGTCTTAATCTTAGTCTTATCTTAAGCATAACCCAGTCTTAAATCTAAGATTTTTGTCCTAGTTAAGAATTGTCATAAATAGGTATTCACAAAGCAAGTCTTAGCTGGGACAAATGTCATAAAGTCAAGACCAAGTTAAGACTGATTTTTCATATAACCACTGTGGTTTTCTGTGTCATGTGACCTCATTTTGTACACTTTATGCAGTACACATTAAATACACTGTTGGTGGCATATGAGACATCAAATTTTGGGACAGTAAAAATAACAATATAATGGAACATGGATTTTTAACAGCTTTGTCCTTGTTGACAAGGTAAATTTTTTGAAATTTAAAATTAATACTCACAAATTATCTTGTCTCCTTACAGGCACAAAATATGAATCTATCCATATTCATCACCAAATGCATTTTTTTCTATCAAATAAAGGTATTTTTAGCAAACATTTAAAATCAGGTACACTTCAAAAGGAAAAGCAAATTACAGTGCTACAATAATATTAAAAGCACTGAAATGTGGTTTCCCAATTTTGTGCAACAAATTTTTCTACAAGAGAAAAAAATAACAAACATATCCAGTTAAAACTGATGTATCCATATTGGCCATATTAAATTATAATTTGTTATTTACAAAAACATTGTACAAATATCCACAGTGTTATTACAACTGTATCACAGAGTCATCATTCTTTTATATAATTATAAACACTGAAAGGCATATGCACATTGTTTTCAGAACTGTTTTCAAAGATATCTATATAATATGCTATTTTGGAAAACATTGAAAATAAATTATGTACTATTAATATCTCCTTTGTGTATTTTGCACTATTACATACACACTGACATGCTGTCCTTCATTGAGTTCGGTTAATATGATTGGCTTATGCCAGGGAATGTAAGCACAAGTGAGCTGTTGGTTTCACCCTGCATGTGCCACTTTGACAAAAAAATCAATACACTCCAAATCATGTGATAATAATCTCTAGCTATGTCAAGGTCAGTAAACAAAACTTTTCTGGGGAAAAAAGACATGTTTAAGTAATATTACATATTTTATGTAAGTTATATGACTTATAGTGTGGTGCAGTTTAGTAACTTTTATGAAGAATATTTTTTTACTCTTATTTATATTTTGAGTTATAAAAGAATATAAATAGTAGTGGAACCAAATAGATAAAAAACTTTTATAAGGGGACACATAAAACTTTAATAGTGGGATATGTGTACATTATTTAATGTGTTCATTTTGGATATATTTTTTTTCTGTGGATATGTGTTAAATATTTGTTATATACAACAAACTAGTGGACATGTATTTCTCTGAATATGTGTTGATGTACACTGTAAAACTTGTCCACTTACTGTTAATAAATGGACCAGAAAGGGATAAGTTTTGCAGTTTAAAACCTTCAAACCACATTAAAACATAAAATAAAATGCTTTACAGAGATGTGGTAAGTCTTTTAAACTCAATTTTAGTCGTATGAAGTTTTGAAGTGGGGAAAACATGACATGGCGGCCATATTTAAGACTGGTCTTAAATATTTAAGACCACCCCCATCCAGTCTTAGAGTTATGACAAAAGATAAGACTAAGACAAATGTCATAACAAGTTTTTGTCCAAAGTTATGACAAAAGTCTTAGATTTAAGACTAAGATTAAGATAAGACCTTTCGTGAATACGGCCCCAGTATTTTCCCTTTGATGCAGACACTTTTTCAGCCATCTTTTTTTTCTGTAGCCAGCAACAAGTAACATTACACAGTTGAAATGGCTGTTTCAACCCATTTCCACAATACTTTGTAATATTTACTCCCAGTTCAAAAACAACTATCTCCTTCCTTAAACCTTAAGGAAGGACATTTGCTCCCTCCTTAAGATTCAAGGAAGACCTTTGGTAAGGAGAATTACAGGAAGCTTTGTGAAACTGAATTTTAAGGTGGCCTTCCCAAAGGAAAAAAACACCTTCCTTTACTAAAGGAGGTCCTTTCCAAGGGAGGCTTCGTGAAACCGGCCCCAGGTCACAAACTATGAGGCTCATCTGACTCAAATTTTACCTGAGAACACATTAATGTAGTCTCATTACATGGGTCGAACATCGAGACTTTATGTTCAGGATAAAATTTAGACCGAGCTTCTGTCCCGTCGCCAATTGCTATTGATATGTTGATGGACACAATGGCGAGGGACAGAGCTCACATGTGCTTGTCTTCAGTGTAAATCTCAAACTATAGGAAATTATTTTATTTACTTTAAAAAGTAATTACTACTAGTATTATGTCCATATAGCCGTATCCGGTTTACAGTACATATGCTGTTAAATTAAACTGCTTTTACAAGCCAGGAATTTCTTTTGTAGATAACTATGTAATGTTGAAGGTTTGTTTATATTTTAAAACAGGTTGAAATACATACATTCCAGTTTGATTGGCATTAAATATTAGTGAACGGCACATATACATAAGTTAAAGAATTCAAATAACACTTTATACTTATTGTGATATGTGTAGAAATATGCCGTTCAAAATTTACACTGAAAACAAGTACATGTGAGCTCTGTCCCTCGCCATTGTGTCCATCAACATATCAATAGCAATTGGCGACGGGACAGAAGCTCGGTCTAGATAAAATTGTGTTTGAGGCCTATGAAAATCCCATATATGGATTTTTCCTACATTTTTCACATATTTTGCCCTATAATTTGAAAGTGGTAATTCTGGTGAGTCTCAAACTGTACTAGGTATAACTATAATATGTAATCTTTGTCCGTGAAAAATTTAAGGGTTGTAGGTTTAACTATAAGGTCACCTTAAGGTCTCAAAATTGCCTACAGAGACCCAATTTATGGACTTTTTGCCACTTTCAAACCCTGTAGCTTTCAAACTAGTCTCTCATCTAGGTGAAGTATCATCATGGATTATTATTAATATGTTCTTCTTGCATGTGCCCAAAAATCTAGGCCTTTAATAGACATTTAACCTATGTATGAGGATCATCAACACCCACCCAAGTGACTCTTTTTCAACATTTTTCACATATTTTGTCCCGTAACTTGGAAATGGTAAGTCCAAGAGGTCTCAAACTGTATTAGGTATAGATTCTACATGCAATAATTGTCTGTTAAAAATAGGAAGTCTGAAGCTTTAATTTTAAAGCCACGTTGAGGTCTCTCAAATGCCTACAGAGAACATATTTATGGATTTTTGCCACTTTTAAGCCCTATTGCTGTCAAACTGAACCCTTTTTGGCGACATTTTTCACATATTTTGCCCTGTAACTTGCAAATGGTAAGTCTGAGAAGTCTTAAACTGTATTAGATCTAAATTCTATATGTATCCTTTTTTTGACAAATTTGAAGTATGAAACTTTAATTTTAAGGTCTTGAAAAGACCGAGAGAGACCCAATATTTGGACTTTTTGCCACTTTTAAGCCATGTGGCTGTCAAACTATGTGACTGATAGAGCTGAAGTCTCATCTGGGAATATTTCATATATTTTTTCCTGTAATTTGTAAATGGTAAGTGTGACAAGTTTCAAACTGTATTGCATATAATTTCAATATGTTACCACAAAGTAGGCAAAAGGGACATTGACTCAGTTAATTTAACACAGATCCTGAAGTTATGAACTTATTTCAGTTTATAATCACACATTTATAAATCTCAGTTTTATTTACATAATACAACACTGTCTTTGGAGTTAGATTCTTGTGGCTTAATAATTTATGTATAAATCTAGAGGTATAGTTTTCCTGTTGGACATTCCTTATTAATATATTTGATTTTTTATTCCAATGGATAGACTGGACCATTGATGATTTCTGAGTATTTTTACCCATTTTATACATATTAGAGTGTTTTATATCTAGTATCAGTGGTTCTATATTGACACAAGTGTTAGTGGAGGACTTCATTTCTTCATTAGCTCATGCAGTTAACATTATATTGGATTTATTTACAATCCTACCCCTTTGTCTCATTAGGTAATGGAGTCCCCTCACCCCAGCTATCTCTAACACTTAAATGGAAGTATAGAAATACTATCATATAAGAAAGAAAAGAAATATGCTACTCAGTGGGGTATGGTAAGGCATATTTAATTACATGTGTATATGCACAAAACATACGTCAGATTTATGTCATATCTTTTTTTTTGTACACAGATATATGGAAAAAGCAATTATCCTCTTTGTTTAAGCAGTATGGTGGTGTAAAACCTGACATATGTAACACTATTTAAACTGAAACTTTATTTTGTTTGCAAAGTACTGAGAAGTGGTTTTGCTGGCTTATCAGATCTTACTGTTTCTTCTTATTATAAATGAAACCGTGAAACAAACTTATTTTACTTTGCAAAAGGCTTTATAATATTTCATCTATCCACTAAAATATTTAAACATAGAAAGAGATAAACTTGTGTGTGGACTATTGCCCCAAAGGAGTCTTGTCCACAGTACCTTTACCCACAAAGGACTTTGCCCACCACATTTTAACAGGAGAGGGAATTTGCACAAAATAATGATTTGATATAATATAACAAAATTAACTTTTCAATGTTTTTTAGTATAAGTGTACAATATCTACCACAATCACAAATTAACTTTTTAATGTACAATATCTACCATAATCACAAAATTAGCTTTTTAATGTTTTATTGAAGTATAAGTGTACAATATCTACCATGTTAAAGGTCATCTACTTATTATGTTATTGAATTGTAAGTATGTAATGTTTACAATATAATAATATTCTCAATGAATGTTGGACTTGCTTGAAACCTTTTCAGTATACATGTATTCTTCATTGCAAAGCTTTTGGCCACCTCTGGTATTTTTATTATTTCCTTTTTACAATACTATGCAAATCTATCAATACTGAATTAAATGCTAATGAAATCAACTTATATACTTTGTATAGTGTGACTTAGGAAGTACAGTCAATGTTGATCTCTTTCAACACTATATCTGATTGATAAAAAATGAAAATGTCTATGTAGTAAGAAAAATTTGTATTGTGGGTGGACATCCTACCCTGTAAAGATTGTTGTGGGCAAAGTTCCTTGTGGCCAAAGGTCCTGTGGGTAGAGTTCACATAGGGCAAAAAAAAAGTTCTTGTGTGCAAAGTTCCTGGATTCGCATCTGTTGTCTGGGGATACAATTTTGCTATGCAAAATAAAAATATTTTAGATTGAAATACTTAAGTTCTTGGTTGATTATGTTTTCCTCAAAATTATGTCACACAGAAGATGTGTCCCATTGAAAATACCCGGTCAAAACATGTTGCATGAGTGATGACCTGTCTGGCTCCAAGTTGGCCCAATCTAGTTTCTAGATGAGAGAACAAAAATTATCTGATAGGTCAAAAAGGTTGCTTGAATTTCAATTTTCAACAAATCTAAAGGATATATCAAAGTATAATTATGATAAAGCCATTCAGCAAATGAGAACTATAGTCAAGACATGGAATAATTATTATTTAACCCCCTTTGGTAAGATAACCAACATTAAAACCAATATATTGTGCTAGCCATTTGCTTACAACAATTCCAAACCTGAAAATATGTTTGTGCTTTTATATACAACGTTTTATGGACAGGCAAACGAGATAAACTAGTAAATCAACAACTCAACCACAGTACTTAGGAGGAGGTATGGATATGATATTATTAATTTAACAAAAATGTTATTCAAGTACAAAATCAGTTTTGGTAAAATGTACTTGATCAATGGACAATTTTGATAAGGAACTGCTCACTGAAGGCAAGAATGCTAGCATGCACATACCTTATTATGGTATAACTCTCTTATATTTCATATTCCATTTTTTTCTTGACTGATACAAAAGTGTCATCTATACGATAGGAAATGTTGTTCATTCAAATGGAAAAAAAATTAAGAATTGAAGCAATGAGAGAAAAGTCTAATTTTTGCCCAACTATTATAAATTATTTTACAATAAAAATAAAATAAGAAAAATAAGACCTTAAACTTTGGTAATTTTGACCAGCAGATTTATTCACTTTATTTAGAACTTTTTTTCAAGTAATCTAAAGATTGTCAGATATACACTACCATATTTACAATAAACTTAAACCCTGCTTGACCAGCACAGTAGGAAAAACTGGGAAAATGTTCTGGATATAGAAAATATACCCGTACCTGTTTATGGTTACCAAATGAATTTATATGTAGCCAAATAGAATTGTGATGTCGCTCGTTCCGATGTTACTCCTAATCTCCCAGGTGGTGATCTGTTAGTAGCCAACAAATAAGCTTCGTTTGTGAGCTTGCATTTTCATGATTTGTTGTGCTACTCACGTGATGTCTGGAAAGATTATGTGATGGCTGGGGTAGAGAAAGAGCTGTGCTTGCCTAATTAACCAGCTCTTGTATAGAAATCATTTAAAGCCATGAATTTGTGCTAATTGGTAATTTCACTGCATTTATTTTGCAGATTTTATTTTGGAGAAACTTCAACTATGGCATCGTAGATCGAGTATTTTGTCTTCGTTTACGGTGTTGTATATGGAGTCATAAGGCTTCTGTTACGGCATTGATATCAGAATAAAATGAGAAGAGTTAAATATTCTCGGTAAATATATTTATCATTCCCCTAAGAGGGGGAAGAGTAAATAAAAAACCACATTGGGTTAAATATTAATTTTATTCTACTACAGATCTTTTATATAAAAACACTACATATATTGTACTGATTCAAGGAGGGAGTATTTTAGAATATGAAAGTAAAATCTCAACCCCAACCCTTTGCTTGGAAGTGAGATAATCCAGTTTAAGTAACATATGAAATAGCCCCAGTGGGCCTGATTATCATGGGCCAGGAGCAATAGGCCAAACTATAAATTAAAAAAAACTGGCCCAAAGTAAGATTTTTGTAGGGTAACAAACCCAAATGCAAAGAAGAAGTGTGATCTATATTTATTATAAACTGTTGAAAAGCAAAGAGTGAGGTAGATATCACACAAGCTAAAAAGGAGGATAATTTTTTTTAATTTTGAAAGGGGATATATCCCGGAGGTCAAAAGGTGAAAGGTTAAGGACAATATGAAGCTTGTAGGGTAAAGATTTAAAAGGAGGATGTTTTATTTACTGAAAATCCACCATTGTAAATATCTAGAGTAATGCTAACCCGTAAGGTAAGTTCAAAAACCAAAGGTCAAATGACCACTGTGTAGTAAAGAATAAAAAGGTCAAATTCACTGTAAACAGATAAAAAGAAAGTTAAAATAAGTTACTCATAAAATCTGCCCGAAAACAAGCAGAAGCATTCATTTGCCAAGGTCACGATCAAGGTCAAGTTGAATATCACATTCTGCCAAGATCAAAGTAAATGCAAAGTTAGATCCTTGCAATATATGTGTATCTAATAGTATTAAGACAATAATAACACACTTTATTCTGACATTTTACTTTCAATTCAAGGACTGTACACCTGCAACCTGTCTAGCTGAAAAAATAAACACCTTACAGAGCTGAGCATTGCAGCCCCCTTACAATAAAAAACAAAACATAGGTTACATAGCAATGGCATACGCCCCACAGTCTGGTCATAATCTGGATGAATGACATATATAGTGCAAATGATACTACTAAATGAAGATATGCACTTAATATATTGATAGCAGTAAATAAAGAACTGCTGGTTATAATCTGGTATACTGTCACATGACATACATAAGATGCTAATGTTCATTAGATATGTATGACATCAGGATCAACAGAGCTGAATTTGGCAGCCATGATAAGCTATGACAAGCACCAAACTGGCATCTTGGCACACTTTTAGCACCTCCAAGGCAAGTAACATGCTGATCCAGATGATATCATGTGGTCACTTCCGGTATATAAGCTATATTACAATAATACAACTCCTTGCTAAATCACGACACACGGCCATCTGGATGAGATATACAAACACCCATCAATTGGAGACAGCCTACAACTAGAAACTAATATTAGCACAAGAATAACAGACATTTAACAATGTTTATTATTGTAAGAAAACAGCAGACAAGTTTATGCTATGTAAATAATCTGCTAAGGGAAGGGAAGGGAGGGTGTTTTGATGTTGCTCGTCTGCTGGCCAGAGTTAAAGTGACATATACTGGTCAGCCTCGTGGTCAGTATTAAACACTGATCAATAACATTCTCTGAAGAAGTGTAATTTACATTTATTATAAACTGTTGAAAAGCAAAAAGTGAGGTAGATACCACACAAGCTAAAAAGGTGGATAATTTTTTAATTCTGAAAGGGGATATATCCCGGAGGTCAAAAGGTGAAAGGTTAAGGACAATATGAAGCTTGTAGGGTAAAGTTTGAAAGGAGGATGTTTTATTTATTGAAAATCCACCAAATAGCCAAACTAGGAATGTAGGTAGGCAGAAAAAGTTTGAGAGACCGCTGAGGCAGTAGTAGCTTGGGAATTTATATATCGCCATACAGCAGTGGATGACCATGAACTATGTTGCATTATATGTTGTATGGGAACCCCATGTTGGAAGGCCCAAGTGGTGCCCCCTTTTCTGAACATATAGAATGTGAGTGTGGGGTATATTTGGAGCATTTTAGAAATGTCTTTTAAATGCTTCCTGGCTCTGGAATCAGTCAAAGGAAATGAATGCTGTTTTGCTTGAATCATGAAAAGGGGATCATTAGGTTCACCAGGAAGGAGGGCAATCATATTCTGTAATGCCCTAATAGGGCAGATGGGGGAATCCCCCAATCTTTGTATAGCAATGGTTTGAATTTGTTGTCTTTCTTGATTAGTTTTGGACCACTAAAGGAGTAATGTAGCCCCAAGGGTTGAAAAAATCACGTCACCTCTACACAGCTGGCATGACCATCCACTGTGTGGCGGAAACACCCCAGGACAACATACGGATGCATCAGGACTTCTCAGGGACACCCCTGGATGGGTTTACGGACCTTGTGAACACTCACGGATGGGGATTACAAATCTTTAGTTCTCTCTCAGTTGTCAGCTTATTGATTAGGGTATTTTTATGATAACATTAAGATATCCTGCTGGGAGCTAGTGACCACTGGATACTTGGATCCCAATGCTTATAAAAGGGTAAGGGTAAGGTCACTAGCCAGATAGAAGTTAGAAGCCAGGATGAACAGACAGAACATAGATCTTATGCAAATTCAGCTCTTAATATTACAGATGGAGAGACAGTTAGTCATCATTACAGCTATGATAGACAGGTTGAGAAGGAGATGGGGTCTACAACAAAGACAGCGAAGACACATAAGATACTGGGTCAGGCCATGGCTAAGCCAAGCTGAGCATGAAGAAGAGGGTCAGTACACCAGACTGATGCCAAGGCTTGAGTTAGATGACCCAACGGCATACTGAAACTTCATCCGGATGCCACCCGAGCTCTTTCAAGAGCTGGAGCAGAGACTGTGTCCAGGACTCAAGTTGGCAGTCACTCTAAGACACATGGCCAGTGGAGACAGCTACCCAACCCTGCAGTATGCTTTCAGGGTGGCAAGATCAACCATCAATAAGTTTGTGCCTGAAGTCTGCAATGCTATCATCACAGCCTATCGAGATGAAGTGAGGACAGGCCCCACAAGCCCAAAAGACTGGTTGGAGGTCAAGTCTGTTTTCCGTCAGAGGTGGAACATCCTACAAGACCTGGGTGCCCTGGATGGAATGCACATTCCAATCAGATGTCCATGACTGGGTGCAGCCTCTACCACAACTGCCTCTTTTGTCAGCCTTATCTTCTGATGTAAATTGCCCCTCCCTTGTGGTTAACTTGCCTTTACCCTTGCCCCTCTGTGTCCCCCAGCAGCATGTTCTGCGTGTCCACAATGTCCTCAGCACTTGAATTCAAATCCTACTGCGTCTCAAGCGCAATGTGACCCTGTTCTGTATCCAACATCTGCAGAGGATCCTCAACTCCCACCACCACCTCCTCCGCCCCAGCTTCCTGCTGGCTCTGTTGAGTCTCTGGAATACAAGTCAACTCATCCATCTCTGGCCTCCTTGCCTGGACCTGTGTGGGCATTCTCTCCATCTCCTGACTACCTCTCCTCTCGGTCCTTTTCTTTGGTGGCATTTTACAGAAATATTCATCAAACTCCCTATTTTGAAAAAAACTAAAGTCTGAAATATTTTTGGGTAAATATGCCAGCAAAAACATCCTCAAACATATACAGTGTAAGCTGTAAAGTTCCAAAAATTGATGTATTCACATCGAATTGCAGAAAGTGTATGAAGAAAAAGCCAAGCCAAGTGGCCCTTATGTAGGCTTTCATCCATGAGAAAGCGTCTTTCCGTAAGTTCCCGAGTGTCGTGTGAAACTAAAAATCTATCCGTAAACCCATCCTTATTGTCCTTGAGGCATCCTTATCATCCATAAACCCCATGCCTATTGTCGGTGGTTAGATCCGTAAATATCCATGCATATCTGCAGACAAATTTCATATCCGTGACCTTCACAGACCATTTTTATTGGTCCTTGTGGTTTCCAGCAATGTCTGTTAACTTCTGGTGGCATCCTTACAGGCTCCGAACACCCTCCATAGAAATTTTCCAAGCCTTTATTGGCACGGATGAGTCAAGAATGTCGCGGATGCCACAAGAACATGTACGGGTGGACACTTCACATTGGTGGCGGATGCCACAAGGACATTACAGACAGTATGGATGTGTTCACGGATGAAAATTATGATCTGTAAATCACTCACAATTTTTCATATTAGGAAACCTGCTGCGATCCAGTGGTACATCTGGCTATGTGTAACTGGGGTATAAATGACAAAATACTCAATGTTTCTTCGATTTTATTTAATTAATTAATACTATGGAAAACTATGATAGTACATTTTTTAATCATGTTCATTGATAAAAAGTTTCATTTACAAATTCACCTCTTTAGAGACAGCATTTAAAGCAACAGGACTGGCCAAGAAAACCGTCAGTGCCTTAGATTTACTCAACCAAGCTTTTGCTACATTGATACTTTGCATTGTCTAATTACTCGAATTTTGACATTTAAAGAGAATCAAGGTTTTACTTTCCACCACAAGCCATCTTTGGCCTATAAAGGGTTACATTGAAGAATGTAGAAATAACACGATTAGCGTGGGGTTATGCAGGGTTTTACAACGAATAGCGATATTGGTAACACAAAGGCAAAGCCTGAGTGTTTCTAATGCACTATGTGTTGTAAAACCCTGCATAACCCATGCTAGGAGTGTGTTATTGCTATTCTAACATGACATTTCATTTTTCACATTTATGTCTTGTCTTCTTACTGTTTTGATGAAGATTTGTAGTGCATAGTCTTTGTAATTTGACTTTTAAAAAGTGAAGTGGGATTATCGCCCACACATGAAAAACTGGCCGTGAGGTTATGCTCGGTTTTACCACTGAGATTGACCAATCAGAATCGCGGACACAAGTGTGTCATGTTAGAATACGGATTCTAACATGACGACCTGTGCAGAAACGAGTTTTGAGTTCTATGCGCACACAATTATCTCGCAACAATCGCACTGCCCTTCCATCCGCCCTACATATTTTGTGGTTGGGTTTTAGAAGTAATGTTGTTATGTTATTTTTATTTATATTTCATTGAATATGAAATATTTATTGAATATTAAATATTGTATATTATATTTATATAAAATAATCCTTCATATTAACATTGTAAATCTGTGGTTGTAAAGTACAATGCATGGAAGAGCCGGTTGCTAAGGGCACCACAATGTAAACAAACCTACGTAAAACAATTTATTCCTTGTAAAAATGAAAAATAAATGAAAAAAAAATCCCTTAAATAATCTTAGATGTCATGTTAGAATAGAAATAATCCATTCGTGCTCATGGTTTGTATACAGCATTTAACCATGTCACTTCTGGATAATTTTACTCAGCCTTCAGCTTTGTAAAATTATTACCGGAAGTGCCATGGTTAAATGCCGTATACAAACCATGATCACTCATGGATTATTTCTACAATTTGGGAACGTTTTCGATTTCCGCTATGTTACACGTCATTGATTTCTGTGTGTGACATAAATATGACTTGGCCACGTAATTAGTTTCCCTTGTGGATTTATTAACGCTCGACGATAGGAGAGGGTTATTGTGATCAGTTTGTTTCTGTCTGTCTGTCTGTGCACCGTTTCACCCTTATCCCAGCAGGCACACAACTTTGAAATCGGGTTGAATCCAACGGTGAAATCTGGTTGAAATACATGTAGATTTTGCAAACCGTTTTTAGTTGGATCCAACCGGTGAAATCATGTTGAAACCAACTGTTGAAATCTGGTTGAATTCAATGGGTGAAATCAGGTTGAAATACGTTTAGATTTTGCAAACCGTTTTTGGTTGGATCCAACCGGTGAAATCATGTTGAAACCAACTGTTGAAATCTGGTTGAATTCAATGGGTGAAATCAGGTTGAAATACATGTAGATTTTGCAAACCATTTTTGGTTCGATCCAACCGGTGAAATCATGTTGAAACCAACTGTTGAAATCTGGTTGAATTCAATGGGTGAAATCAGGTTGAAATACGTGTAGATTTTGCAAACCGTTTTTGGTTGGATCCAACTAGTGAAATCATGTTGAAACCAACTGTTGAAATCCGGTTGTATTTATGTGTGAAATCTGGTTGAAATACATGTAGATTTTGCAAACAGGTTTTGGTTGGATCCAATGTATGAAATAGGGTTGAATTCAATGGGTAAAATCAGGTTATTTACATTGTCTTCTTTATTTGAATCATTGTGTCTTGTGTGTCATAATTATAGCTTCTTAATAATATTATACAATAACTATCCATATGCATATTTTACACTTTGGATACAACTCAAAGTAATTAATTCTTTCCAAGATGACATGTATTCATCAATCATTGTATATTCAATATTCTATTTCTGATGACATTGTAATGATACATAATTTTGTATCAAATATAATTATAATTGCTCAAGATATGTAAATCCATATTATCCAACTAGATATCCATTTTTATGTTTTAATAGGACCAGTATTATTCAATGTCTTCAATTGAAATTCTTTTTGTGAAATTTTAAAATATTTTTTTTCTTTGTAAAAAACAAACAATTGTGACAATATTTATATCTTCAGCATTTTATCCAATCAGTTTCTGTTAAATGTTTTATTAAGTTGGCTATAATTATATTGTAATTATAAAGAAGCTATAATCATGTAGCAAAGCCACAATGCTCAGTTCAAATGCTTGTGCCTCATACAATGTTGGCATATAAACTGAGAAAAAACACAAGAATAGCCACATTATTAGAACTTCACCCATTACTCCCCACCTTAATTAGTTGTCCGTGCTGACCACAAAAAACAGACTTAAAGAAGTAACACCATGCATGCAATTGACCAAGGGTAAACCCCCACCTCCACTCCTGCTGTGTTATCTAATTACTTTAGTCACAGGTCCAGTGTTCTGTGTAGCAGGGTACAGATAAGAAAAACCAGGAACCCCCCAACCTCACTGTTGTGTGATAAAATGTTATAGCTTAGGCTCTCTGTATAGAGAAGTTTTCAGTGTAAACTTGCAAACTGAAAACTAGTTCTTTGTGTATGGGAGAATTTTGAGAAACAAATTCTAATTACTAAGTTTTGATGAATAAGTTTGAATTTATCTTTTTTTTATTTAAGATAAGTTTGACTTCAAAATGTTTTTTTTAATTATCGGGAATTGTATTAATCAAAATATAATTATAAATTATAAAAATTATATTTGGATGCATCAGTTAATTAATAAGGAGAATGGATAAAAATGTACAAGTACATGTACACATAATCTTTATAATCTTTAAAAATTAGTCTTTGCTTTACAAATACTTACAAATTCAAAAACAATTGCAATAATAGTTCTTTCAAAAAGTTAGACTTAATCACTACATCACCCTCTAGAAAATGACTTTTCAATCAACCAGTCATTCATTTCCCAATATTCAACCTGTTTTCTGTTCAATAACATGACTAAGATTTCATGTCGAAAAACCTAACTTGATTTAGTGGTGATTTTTTATGAAGTATCACTACTTTTTCCAGTCAGAAATCCAGCTTTGAAATAGTGTTGAAATTGTGTCAGTGTCAGTTTTTCAACCAAAAATCACCATGATTTCTGGTCAAAATATCACTGCTTTTTCATGTCAGAAAACTAACTTAGATTTAGTAGTTGGTAATGTGCATTTCAACGTCAGGACCTGTTTTCAGCTCTAAATCAACGACATTTCAAGGCGTGTGCCTGCTGGGATAACTCAAAAACTATAACACCAATCGAGCTCAAATTTGGTGGGCAGGTATTTCATGGGCTACAGACGGATTCTTCTAAATTTGGTGTAACTTGTATGAAAATTAAAGCCAGGAGAGAGTTTTTCTTATTTTTAATTGGGCTTTTACAGTGAAATCTGCTTCCCTGTCTGTGCACCGTTTTGCCCTTATAATCCAAAAACTATAACATCAATCAATCCCCAAATTTGGTGGGAAGGTATTTCATGGGGTACAGACGGATTCTTCCAAATTTGGTGTAATTTGTTTCAAAATTAAAGCCAGGAGAGAGTTTTTCTTATTTTTAATTGGGAATACACAATGAAACTGCTTCTGTTCATCACATACATAAAAAATCAATATTATGCTTTCTGATGATGTCATTACTCAGTGATGTCACAATTGAAATGTCATTGTGAGGTCACAAACCTAGCTTGTGATACTTGCTGTCTTTAAGTAAAAATATTTCTTTTCATTTTATGTCTTGAAATTGACAGCGGGTGGTGGTATATTCAGCATTTTTATTTAATTATTATTTCTGTTTTATTTTCTCAGTGATGTCACAATTGAAATGTCATTGTGAGGTCACAAACCTAGCTTGTGATACTTGCTGTCTTTAAGTAAAAATATTTCTTTTCATTTTATGTCTTGAAATTGAAAGCGGGTGGTGGTATATTCAGCATTTTTATTTAATTATTATTTCTGTTTTATTTTCTCTTTTTTCTTTCAATTCCTTGACAGTCCATCACAAAAAATTACCATGCATGATTTTCACCAAGAAGTGTCCTTTAAACAATATTTTTACCTCCACCAGCAGTTTATGTTTTTGTGTGCTAATTGTTTAATTGTCTATTTGTCTGTTTTCTTTTTTTGTTTTTTTTTTGTGCGTGTGTGTGTTTAGATTACTCCAGACCTAATGAACAGACCTTTATTTAAAAATTTGTGGATAGGACCTGACTGAAAGAAGAAGTCACTAAAAGAAAGATCTGGATCTTATTTTGGATACAAAAAAAATCATGATTTTTCAGAGGTCCCATTTCAATGTATTTTTAATGACTTTAGCTTTCTACTTGATATTTCTATGAAGATTAATTTACATGTTTGGTTTTATTTTATTGTCTTCCTTACAATACTTTATATCACTTGAGAGACTGGTCACATGGAGTCAAGCGTTTTGCTCTCTCTGAGTGCATCTTGTTAATTATTGGAGCAATAAAGTGTGTTATACATGTCAGAACAGAGTTCTTAAGAGACTGTAGATTATTTTTAGCAACTTTATCAATTGTCAAAACCCAAGTGTACAACGACCAGCCTTTTGTCATCCTCTGTCATAAATTTTTTTTGAAGTATTGACCACAATCCTCCAAAGTTTTATGTACGTGTGGTTTATAAGCTATTTAACTTGTAGGTTCATTGGTTGTTGGGCCAATAAAGTTTGTAATATATATCAGTACCCAGTTCATTCACTATACTGTAGATTATTAAAACTAGTGTATTTATCGTTATTGACTTGTATAATTCCCAATTAATTTACAAGAAATACTTGTAAAAATCCTAGTTCAAACGCTGTTCGCAAACAACCCCCACAATGGCTTTTTCCCGTATTTATCAATTATGTTGTGTGTTTTTTGCAAGGAGCGTTTTTTTTTTTTTTTCGTACATGCCCATTCGGGAAATTTTCCTACTTGAAGACAACATTCGTAAATAGTTTTATAGTTACGAAAGAGTATCAGCACCATCATAGTGTTCATTTGATTGCGTTAATACATCCTATCCAATGGACAATTGCTTTACCGGTCGGCGCGACCGGTCCCGCCAAACGCCAGAAAAAGGCTCCTGCGGACACGCTATGGCTGGGTTCGACTCCCACTCCAAGTGTGCATGTTGTAGGGACAAAGGGCTAGGCGACGACCCCTGCATCCAGAAGAAGGAATGTGCTATCTGTAGAGGGTTTAACCCTGAACAGATCCAGCAATTGTCTACCCCTACTTATAAAGACAGGAAAGACAAGAAGGCGACTGCGTCCTCCTCCACTCCCACTCTCGTGGACCCTGCACACGTTAGTGTGCTGGGTAAAGTGGAGAAGGTCAAGGCTGTTCATTCTACCCCTACTACCAAGAAGACGAAGCGTATTGAATCCCCCAAGCCTTCTGCCAGTAAGAAGAAATCTTCCAGCAGTAAACCATCAGCTGAAGATTTGAAGCAACTTGATGAGAAGTGGGCAGATAGATTCTCCCGTCTTAAGGCAATGTTATTGGCCAAGACTTTCACAGTACCGGTTGAACCGGTTGTGAAACCAGCTTCAGATGTTACTACCAGCCAGAAGCCATGTTTTGATCCTGGTGCCACCACCAGCAAGCTGGCTGTAGAGAAACCCGGTCCCGGCCTTAATCAGGTCACCGGTGAAGCTGCAGAGGAGATGGAGACCGCCACCCAACCCCTTGGGGTTCCCGGTGCAGGGATAGCAACCCAGCCTGTTCAGGCTCCCGGTTCGTTCCCTGAAGTTCAGCCAACCGGTGAGGGAGATGTGAGTGCAGCTTCTGATAGTGTAGCTGACCAGCTCAGTGATACCGGTTCCATGGATGATGAGATCCACCGGGACCGGTCAGCAGACAGGGATGTCTCCAGAGATGATCCTGACAGTGAACCTACTGAGGAGGCAACTGGCACAAGGTTCCTGAGTTCGAAACTGTGTCCTCCACTGCTGATGACAACCCCTTTGCCGGTGCACGTGTTAGACCAACCGGTAAAGTGTCGGTGAAGCTTCCAGTGGACAACTGGTTGTGTCGTAAGATGTCCAGTCTTAACCTCATAATCACAGAGGGCTACCCAACTAGAAACACAGACAATACCGGTCTCCTCAAAGATCAGTTCATTAAAACTCCCAGATCTTCGAGGTGGTACGGGATGCATGCTGAGAAGGACTCTGAGAGCACAACAGTACGCACCTGGTCACCGGATCCTGCCAAGCTCAACCATTCATTCAGCAGGGTGGCTAGAAGAAATTTACCTACTGCCCCACCCTCCCGGGCCTTCAGTCAAGAGCTACTCAGGAGGTGGGAGAGAGCAGCCACAGAACAGACAATAATGTGTAACCAGGCTGCTGGTCTGTCAAGGTGTTTGACTAGAGTTCAAGACTCTATGGCCACTCAACTCAAAACTCTACATCTCGACAGTAAAGGCAAGTCATCAGAGAAGATGAAACAAGCTGTCAATGAACTGGAGTATCTGATCACGTTTAACCGGTCAATCTCACAGGCCATGGCCAGAACCATGCAGGATCTATCCGAGGGTATCTTTATCAACATGGCCAACTTCACCCTAGCTCGCAGGGATAGCTATCTGGACCTACACGCGGGAGTGAAACAAGATACTGTGAACGCCTTAAGAACGTCTCCAGTACATCTAAACGCACTGTTCCCGGATCAGCTTATTACCAAGGTTGAAGAGGAAATCAGTAGGAATGACGAGAGGCGTTCGTCGGGTACATCACACCGACAGCAAAATCGTTTCCGGCCTTACCCTGCAAGTGATAGATCTATGGGTCACCATGACAGGAAATCTACCCTTCCGGCTTGGAAGCAGATTAAAGACAAGCAACAAGCCAGGAAAGGTCGTGGCAAGGCCTCAACGTTCTCCCAGAAGCCTGCCAAGGGGTTCAAGCCTCGTAAATGACAATCAATGTGTAAATTATGTGACCGGTCAGAAGAACTCTGTACATGTCACCGGTCAGGGAGGCTTGAACCCAGCACCAGTGGTGTCCAAGAACAGCAAAGTGACTTTAAATTTCAATGTAGACTCACATGTTTCAAATGCTCATATTGTCACCGGGTTGCCACAAAGGAAAGGCGTAAATCCCACCTTTTGTCAAATATACACAGAAATAAAATATGTGAAAAATGTTTCTTGTGTAGGTCACTTGTGTTCTGTAGATCTTGTCACCAATGCCCAACATGCTGTTATAGATCCTCCTGTAGGGGCGAGGTTAAAACAGTATTGGCAAAAATGGGAGTCCTTGGGTTTGAGTCCAAAAGTAGTTACCACACTAAGGGAGGGTTATACCCTCCCGTTCAGGTACAGACCCTACTTGACAAGGTCACCGGCTGTAATAAGCAACTACCACAATCCAACCAAACAGTCCTTCCTTGTGGAGGCACTGTATCAGCTGATAAACAAAAATGCAGTCGAACCGGTAGAAAACCAAAATTCACTGGGGTTTTACAACCGGCTATTTTTGGTACCCAAACCCAACAACCGGTGGAGACCCATCCTGGACCTGAGCACCTTGAACACCTTTTTAAACACAGAGTCGTTCAAGATGGAGACCCCAGAGACAATAAGAACCTCCCTACAGGCAGGGGAGTGGGTCACATCCATAGATTTGAAAGACGCATACTTCCACATACCCATTCACAGTCAGTCCAGGAAGTACATGCGTTTTCATCTCCAGGGTCGATCTTACCAGTTCAAAGCCCTACCCTTTGGCCTATCCACAGCCCCCATGGAGTTCACAGTGGTGGCCAAAGAGGTCAAACTCATGGCACTTCAGAAGGGTATAAGGACCCACCAGTACCTAGACGACTGTCTGGTGAGAGCCTCTACCCACGACACTTGTCTCCAGCATACTCAATCTCTGGTCACACTTTGTCAGGGACTAGGGTGGCTGGTGAACAAGGAAAAGTCAGAACTGGCACCCAAACAGGTCTTCAACTTCGTAGGTGACCAGTTCGACCTGAAAGAGGGCAAGGTCAGACCAACAGCAGAACGTTGGCAGACCTTGACAGACAAGATCAGATCAATACTGTCGGATCTGGTTTGCCCGGTCTGACAATTCATGTCCCTCATAGGTCTACTCACAGCAACAGAAAAGCAAGTACACTTAGGGCGACTCCACATGAGACCCATACAGTGGCACTTGAAAAACAACTGGAGGGTTCCAGAATCACTGGAAAAGGTGATCCCGGTCCCCAAGTCCCTCCACCCCCATCTAAGGTGGTGGCTGGAGGAAAGCAATGTGCTACTAGGTCAACCATTACACCCTCTAGAACATGCTCTGCAAATATTTACAGACGCATCAAAAGAAGGGTGGGGTGCTCACTTAGACGAGCACACTGCAAGGGGAACTTGGTCCCTTCCAGAGAGCAAGCTGCACATAAACCACTTAGAGCTAAAAGCAGTGTTTCTAGCTCTAAAAGAGTTTCGAACCCTCTGTTACAACAAGACAGTTCTGATAGCTACAGACAACACAACAGTGGTTGCCTATATCAACAAAGAGGGGGGGATGAAGTCGGGATCACTGTGTGCCCTACTGTGGTGAATCCTGTCCTGGTGTACCAGACAGCAGATAACCCTCAGGGCACGTCACATCCCCGGCCGGCTGAACATGATAGCAGACAAGCTATCCAGACTTGGCCAGACCATTCAAACAGAGTGGTCACTTCATCCAGAAGTATTCCAAGCTGTATGCTCAAGGTGGTACCAGCCACAAGTGGACCTGTTTGCCACCAGATTCAACAACAAACTGCCACAGTTTGTGTCACCGGTGCCAGATCCCCAGGCTTGGGCAGTGGATGCACTCAGCCTCTCCTGGGAGGACCTGGATCCATATGCCTTTCCACCAGCAGCCATCTTGGGCAAAGTGGTGGAGAAGTTACAGGACTACCCTTGCAACAGAATAATTCTGATTGCCCCAGGGTGGCCCAACATGCCCTGGTTCTGGGATCTAGTGGCAATGTCCAGTCAAATCCCACTGTGCCTGCCCAACATACCAAACCTGGTATCTCAGCCATTCAACCAGGTCCTTCACAGGAACCTGTCAAATCTGAACTTACATGCCTGGCTCCTAGAGCCTCAGCAATCAAGGATCAGGGCTTCTCTGAGGCAGTGGCAGCACGAATTGAGGCTCCTCAAAGAGGATCAACCAGATCTGTCTATGAGGCAAAGTGGACCATTTTTACAAAGTGGTGCATCAGTAATCAGGTGGACTTCAGGGCACCACCTCTGAAAGCCATTGCTGACTTCCTCCTGCACTTGTTTCAGGACAAGAAGTTGCAACCAGGCACTATTGATGGCTACAGATCAGCCATTGCTGACAAACTGGGCAATTCCACCATTAATGTCAGCAAGGATGAAAATCTCTCTCGTCTCCTGGACAGTTTCCATAGAGACAGACCCAAGGGCAGGAGGGGCATCCCCTCCTGGAACCTTTCTCTGGTACTTCACCAGCTGACAAAGGCTCCCTTTGAACCCCTAAAAGAGGCCTCCTTGAAACATCTGACCTTCAAGACTGTTTTCTTGTTGGCCTTAGGTTCTGGTAAACGCAGGAGTGAGATCCATGCTTGGTTACATAAGAACATCAGACACCAGTCAGACTGGTCTAAGGTGTCTTTGTACCCCTCACCCAGCTTCCTATCCAAGAACCAGCTGGCTAAGGAAGGTCAAGATAGTGTGGCTCCAGTGGTCATTCCAGCCCTGGCACCATCTCTGGATAGGTCACTCAAGGGTGACAGGTCCCTGCGCTACTACTTTGACAGGACTGCAGATCTCAGGCAGAATAAGGAGTTAGTCTTTGTCTCCTTCAAGAAGGGCTTTGACAAAGACATCTCACCTGCCACCATCTCCTCATGGATCAAACAGACTGTGATTCTGTGCTATGAGCTCTCTGACCAGGAGGCCCTCACCTTACATCAGGTTAAAGCCCATGATGTTAGGGCCTTTGCTGCCTCTAAGGCTTTCCAATCAGGGATCTCCTTAGATCAGATCTTGTCAGCCTGCCACTGGAAATCTCACAACACCTTTACTCAGTTTTATTTGAAGGATGTTGCCTGGGCTGACTCAGAGCTTTTCCACCTGGGACCTGTAGTGGCTGCCCAGCAGGTGCACCACCAGGCCCAGAAGTGAGGAGATGTATATATGTAAATATGTACATATTGTAAATATGCCAGATATGTACATAGTGTAAATAGTTTTCAATGTACATATTTTATGATTGGCTGTGATTTGCTTCCTTTGGGAAGTTTATTTCTTCTGGGACTGAACTCAGCCCTCTCTCTCTCTCTATCTTCCCCTACTCAGATCAACTCTGGGAGGGAAAGAAAAAGGGGGGGGGCAACAACGGTAGACTCCCGGTTAACCGGTGAGTTGGTAGCCAACCTTGACCTCTCAGGGTTCTCTGACCCTAGGTCAAATGGGCCTGCACAATTTGTTTTGTTATGAGTTCATTTAATTCCCTAGCTGCTTACCCGCATCACTTTTTCCAGTGATTCTGGAACCCTTCAGTTGTTTTTCAAGTGCCACTGTATGGGTCTCATGTGGAGTCGCCCTAAGTGTACTTGCTTTTCTGTTGCTGTGAGTAGACCTATGAGGGACATGAATTGTCAGACCGGGCAAACCGGATCCGACAGTATTGATCTGATCTTGTCTGTCAAGGTCTGCCAACGTTCTGCTGTTGGTCTGACCTTGCCCTCTTTCAGGTCGAACTGGTAACCTATGAAGTTGAAGACCTGTTTGGGTGCCAGTTCTGACTTTTCCTTATTCAGCAATTGTCCATTGGGTAGGATGTATTAACGCAATAAAATTGCAAATTTAATAAGTAAATTAAATTTTTATAAGTTAATACCCTATCCAATGGACAGGCAAGGCCCACCCAACCGGCCCCGCTATCAGCTTACTAGGGGTCTTACTAGGACTAGACACGAAAAAGATGCTATGACGTCACGATGTCTAGACAGGAAGAGGAAGTACGATGCGCCACCTGGCGAATGCACTCTCCTGGCCTGTTACATATATTGGACACTATATTAGTACATTGTATATTGCATATATTAGGCACTATATTAGTGCATTGTTTAATTTAAGCTTTATGTTTATAAATTGTCATAAAAGATAATTGTGTTGTTGGTTCTTTTTGTGTGTTAACATTTAAAGTAAGGGAGTTATTGATTTTTGTGTTTTAGTGTTTATTGATCTGTTCACAGATTGGGGGAAATCCCCCCCTCAGTGGTTATGTTAGATTTGGGGAAACCCAATTACCAGTAGTTTCTAGAACTTCCTCATTTGGCCTAGATGGCTCAATCTTCTTTTGAGTTGGTTCTGTACAATTCCAGAGGAATCTGTGAATGTATATAAGGAATGTACACCTGACCACAAGTGAACTTTGTATTCGCTTGCTATAAGGAGAGCTATTGTGTTTTGGAGTATAATATATGCTTATATCACTGTGAACTTTTACTGGAGTGAACTGGATACATCATCTGGACAGATTTATTGTACTTTGGATATTTTGGATATTGTACATTCATATAACAGAGAGTGAAATTACTGCATTTTGGACATTGTCCACATCTTGGAGCAGACGGTACAGTTGTGTTAACTCTCTAAATATCTCCAGACAGACATTCTGTGTGACTGGATATATAAAGAATAGCAGGACAAGAACCTTTTGTGTTGTTGAGTGTGAGACAGGTCACAAGATATAGATATCCGTGTGTGAGTGAACGCTGGACAGATCACGGGACAGACCACAGGACATTGGACAGATCACAGAATATACCACAGGACGGATTACAGAACAGATTGCGGGATACGGCGGATAAACTTATTCTTAATCTCAGTGGTCAGGTCAGCTAGATCTTGTTATTGTATTAGTGTGCTTAGTTAAGGGCATACCAGTTGACTGTAATCATTATTGTTAATCGCTAAATAAATTTGTTAAGCTTTTTTTTCTGTTACAACTTAAAGACAACCGGTAATTGCTACCGTGCTTGCCCGTGACCGTAACATGGCCGGTCCTGCCGGTATTCTATACAGGACGTCTTTTTCTGGCGTTTGGCAGGACCGGTCACGCCGACCGGTAAAGCAATTGTCCATTGGATAGGGTATTAACTTATAAAAATTTAATTTACTTATTAAATTTGCAATATTGTTGTTGTAGTTTTCATTGATGTTGGCGAAGTTTGCATTGTTGGTGGAGTTTTCATTATTGGTGGAGTTTTCATTATTGGTGAAGTTTTCATTGTTGGTGAAGTTTTCATTGTTGGTGAAATTTTTATTATTGTTGGTGAAGTTTTTATTATTGTTGGTGAAGTTTTCATTGTTGTATAGAGTAGAAAGTTTGCAACAAAAATAAGGCAAAAATGATATGATGGTTTTTGAAACACTATGGTGGCGCCAATACTCTTTCGTACTTTCGTATATAGTTATAATTTTTGTTATTTGTGTACAATATTCACTGGCCAGTTTTTTCTTCTTTTGTTTAATTTCAGAACGAAAGAAGAGACAAACTTGTACATGGTACACACTGTTTTGCATGTGTGAGTATTGTCCCTTCAGTTATGCCCGTTGTCCATGGGATTATTTCTTCGTGTGTATTTATTAGGTTTTACATTGTTTGCAAGTGTAAGATAGGCAACCTGGAAACAACAACAACTGAAAAAAGCAACATTTAAACCACTGTAAAAAATTCTTAAGAATACATGCCTCTGATGAGACATAACATAATGTTATCTTTTTGATGCTGAATAATCCCTTTTTAATATAGTATAAAAGCCCTAAAAATCAGTTTGTGTCATCATGAAAAATTTTATTGGAACATAATGCAAACCCCACCCCCACCCCTCCCCAAAACAAAAAGAGCCTGCAAGTTCTTCAACTTAACAGTCCATGATCCACCAGAAGAATGATGAACTACCACATCCAGCAAACAGAGACCAGGGACATTGTATAGGACTTTATTTTCTTGTTTCATATTTCTTTAGTAGATAAAACTTCTATATGACTGAATATCTGAATATTTCACTTACAACAGTGGAAAGAATTTTTTTCCGCTAATACACAATTAGCAATGTCATTTACAACTTGCTTTCATCTTACCTATAACGTGAAATATCAAATGATTTATCGGCTTTCTTTTTTTCAGAATATTTTTAATGTCTAGTGTAGTCAGGAAAATGCATCATGTCTGTATCCAAGAAGTTATAGGTTCTAATCTCAGTACAGAGCATGGAACAGAAATGTTTGGCTGGTAGTTCACAAGGTCAAACATATATCCTTTATAGCATACAGACAAGGGTCAGAGTTGGGATTTTACATCACGTCCAACAGCCAAGGTCATGTTGGGACAGGTCCCATCATTGCTACTGCTGGGACTCGAACCACACAGAGGTGACATCCTGTGATTAGATGCCAAACTTACTATAACCACTATGCCACTGAGGACCTTTTCATAGCATACAGATAACAGCAAATTATTTAGCCATGTTTGTTAAACTCTATCGAAAATAGTAAACATTCTGCTCTATATTAAAGAGGTGGAGGAAAGAAAGGAACCCCTTGCTATATGTCATTTCAAAAGAATCAAAGGCCGAAAATTGGGATATTCATATATCTTTGTACATCAAATTCGAAATGACCAAAGTCATGCTCTGATCACACTACAGCTGATGATGACTACGGTAAAAAGTGGAAGAGATAGCTGCCCCTTCTTCCACAAACCTAAGCTTAATCACCACTTTTTCTACCCGAGGTTTCTTGTTGATTTCTTAATCTTCCCTTCCCACCAGTAATACACGGAAATTTTAAACAGTTCAAAACTATAAGGTTTGCAGGCAAAAATCAGAGAAAAGTAACCGTTGTTGATAAATGGTCTATATTTGTCAAATTTTGTTCATAATGAAAACTAATATTATTATATTTAACTAATATGATAGAATGTATCACAAACCTATGTCAAACGTTAACACTGTCATGGTAATGGGCCCAAAAGTATGAGGAAAGCCAAGAAAGTACACCCATCAATGACAAAAATTTACAGCTGGAAACATTCCAGCTCGGTGGTGTAGCGATTAGAGTTCTTGCCTCCAACCTCTGAGGCCGCCGGTTCGAATCTCAAGCTGGGTGCTTCATGTTGGAAAGTTGGTAGTTACTTGCCGATGCCCGGTGGTTTACAGTGCAGTATGCACTGGTTCCTCCACCTGTAAACTACCTGTCGCAATATGACCCTGACTGTTGAACGCGATGTAAAACAACCAATAAATCTAAATCCAGCTTGTCGCAACAGCTTTTTCAGTTTAAATAAGGTCCTCGCTGGTCTGGTAGGTTAGCAGGTTTGGTATCTATTCACAGGCTGTCACCTGTGTGAGGGCTCAACTCCTACAAGTGACAAAGCTGAAGATGTGTCCTAATGACCCCGGCTGTTGAAAGGGACTTGAAACTGCAACTTTGACTTTAAATCAGTTTAAATATGTTAGATACTTTTATGTTAGATACTTTTTATGATGGATATGAATTAAGAGAGCTGATCATGCGCTATAAAGCAATGTGACACAGTCTTTGAAGACACATTTTCAAGGGTGGATGCATGGCGCAGCTTGTTGAAAAATGTATAGTATGGGCTACAAGTGATTGGAGAGAAATAAAATATTTGAAATCGATATTAATGGCATATATTAACAGTTTCAAGCCTACACCTCTCAAAATTGCCACACTACTGGTGTATAAATACATTCGCCCATATTTATCTCTGTGTATCTCTACCTATAATACACTGCACAGTAGACCTGAAAGAATGTTCACTTGTTCCAAAATTTTCTCCTACCATTCACTGATTTAAAAAAAACATCTCCACCATAGTTTTGCTTCTGATGCATCTACCATATGGAACTTGCTGCCTGGTGGACACAATCTGCTTCCTGTTAGATCACATTTGAAATCTTAACTTTTGTCCAAAGCTTATCCACCTTAGTTTTTCCCCTGGTGTTCCCATGGTTTGCTGACCTCTTTCACGTCCCCTGATGTGTGATTTTGGACTCTGGTTTATGAATATGTTGGGCCTTAGAATATGCAGTTTACAGAGATTAAGCATTATAAAAGTTAAATTAAAATTACAATTACTGTTTGGTCAGATTTCAAATACTTTGACATTTCTTCACTCATTTGTTAAATTCATAATTAAATAAATATTGCAAAATAATGATTTTAAAATTTGATGTCTGATGGAGCTGCAAGTTTTTCCTGAAATATGAACTGTGAGACAAAATTGGAAATACTTGTATAATATAACTTGAATTGCTGGAAATTATACATTGTGAAGTGTCTAAAATATGTTTGTTTTCATTTTTATTTTTCTTGTTGATTAACCTTGAGTAGATACGCTGTTCAGATATACACTAAATGTATACTAATCAAGAGCTTTATAACCGTTGCTTATGACTTTCATTTTACTGGTTAACCACTGTAATAAGAAGCTAACAAATATTTTCAAAATGATCATGTCAGAAAATCCTTGTGAAATTTTGAAATTCATACTCTGTTTTGTGAAATTTGGGGTTTTAGCAAAGTTTGTGTGAAAATTTTCCAGAAATTGATTGTCATTGACTAAACACAAAACGATATTTCATATATTATTAGACATCTTTGGTCTGTTAACAATGCTTATAACTTTAATATCTTTGCTTGCAGCTTACCAACAGTTTTGATGACTTAAAGCTCATTTTGAAACTGGCTTTATTTGTCAAATTAAACAGATTTATTATGTTCTATACTTTATGGTAAGTCAAATTTTCTCGATTTGAATGTCTTGTAAATTGTGTCATGATATCATATGAAATTTCTAGTTTCAAAAAAGACTTCAAAATTGTGAAAAATAGTGTATTTAAAATCGAAAAAATGATGTAAACAAAAAGATAAAATTCATTAATTTACAAGACATGATGCTACAGTCAAATTCAATCAATATTTGTAAATAGTGTTCCGTGAAATTCATTGATAATGCTTTGAAACTTATGTTTGGATGGATTTTGACAATAAAAGCTGCTGCTTTGAACTGGTGTGTTTTAATTATTACAATATTTATGTATCAGCACCCTAGACCTATGCTTGGTTATCCCGTGGCTGCTGTACAAAACTGAACACACAACAGTTATTTCCTGTGATTTCAGAGAGTTCTGATAAGGTATTTGTACAGTCTTTGTCCTCTGATACATCCGATTTTGAAGCAATTATTGTAATAGAAATAAAAAAACTACATATCCTATGTTCTGGTTTGCTAACCTTTTTCCAAGTGTGCCAGGGTTGCTTTCCATGGGATGTTTATTTTAATTTATCTTTCAAGATAATAATATCCAGTCTTCAAGAAGCAAAGTAACACAAATCAAACAGTTCCCCAAAATATTAATATACAATGTACAATCTTTCCAAAACAAAGTTAGCAAATCACATGAATTTCTAAACAGTTTTTTCAATGGTGATTTGTAAATAATGTCGTGAAATACTCTTTATGTAAGTTAGACCATCAGCATCAGAACCCAAGCAACAACCACACAATAATACAAAATCACAAAGCAGTAAAACATAAAAGTCGGTCAAGATAATTGAGGTAAGGTAAGCAGAACTATGTCAGGAAAGGTTATCTTAAATGTATTAGATAAGTAGAGCAAGGTAGGTCAGCTGGACAAACTATATCAGGTAAGGTTATCTTAACTATGTCAGGTAATTAGAACAATAAGGTAGGTCAGCTGTAACTCAATCAGAGAGAACTACTATTAATTGGATAGGGCGCACAAAACACGAATATTCTGAATCATAGAAATATAATTGCATAGACTTAATAATTAGTGGATAATTATATGTCAAGTAATATTTATTGAAAGTACTAGGAATACAAAGTATCTTGATGGAAATGTAGGTTATCTGATCTGTAACGGGCTTTTTGTTGACTCACACCATGGTGCCCATTTCTGTGATCTCAATAATAGTTTTTGTAACAATAGCCCAAATTAAAAGCCAGACTGACATGTTTATTCATCCAGTTATAAGATTTGCACTCTTTTTTGTAAGTTTTATGCAAGTTGAGCCACTGTAAAAATTTTATTTTAATTCTTAGAAGTTTGTGCTGTTTTAATACTCACAGCTGTATACAGCTGTGAACTGAATGATGGAGACAGTTTGTGTTAAGAAAAGTATATCAAGTAAATAACATCATACCTTTAATTGTGGAACAACTGATTTTTTCAATGTAATTTAAAACTGACAATGACTTCAAATGTATCACACATGATAATCGGTACTTTTCTTTGTTGAGAAACTAAAAGAAAACCGACACATTTGATACTGCTTTTTCTCTAGACTACATCAGAATAAAAACCGGAAGCTTGATTAGCATTAGAAAATAACAGCAATAAACACACATATTCTCAATACGTCTGTGAAAAGGTGCAAGAGCTAGGCAAATGAAAGATTTTGGAATGACAAGATTGGTGAAATGACCACATGAAGATGAAGCAGGAAGAGGATCTTATTATTGCTTTGGACAAAGAAACATTTAAAATTGTATTCAATTCATATTGAATATTAAGCTCAAATGATACAATATGAGCAATATATATATAGAATCCTCATAGCAGTCAGCAGCATCTAAATAAGGCAAATAAATAGATTTTTATTTCATTCTATTTTGATACAATCAGTTAGCTATTTCTACAAATTTTTAACAAAATTAATTCTACAAATCCTGTCAACATTTTTAACAATTAACTAAATATTATCAAAAAAACAATACCAGCAATGTATGAAATGGAGATAGCTGAAGTTAGACTACTTATCTAGGCTATCCCCTAAATAATTGAAACAGCTTTGCTGTAGTGATTTCCTTTATAATCAGTTTATGGGTTACATGTTCATCATTATTATTACCATAAAACTGTATATTTTAACATGCTAATACTACTTTTAAATTTATAATCAATAACATGAGATCCCAACAATTTAATACTGTGAAAGATAATAATATTTTAACACTTTGTTTAAATACATATAATGAATTACAATTTCATATCTCAGTACACAGTGAATTCCATAATTTTATTCCACTAACTGAAAGATAATTAGATTTAATGGATGTTCTTGCGAATTTAACTTTAAAATAATTGCACTGTCTTGTACAATATTTATTATTTGTATTTAAAGTAAACAAACACTGTATATTTTTTGGTAATAACCATTTTTTTTGTCTTGAATAGTAACATACAAACTTTATATTTAACAATATCTTCAAATTTTAATACTTTCAAGTTTTTGAAAAGAGATGTGTTGTGATCTCTATACCCCACATTGCAAACTGGTCTAATTGCCTTCATCTGAGCTACAATTAATGGTAAAAGGTCTGGAAATAGAATGGGAAATGTGGCAACCAAAGAGAATTTCAATTTTTTCTCAGAAGTTGTAATTTTTTTAATTTTTAATATAAATGTGAAAGTGGTGGTTTATATTCTTTGCCACTGCCAAGGGTTAGAGTGAGAGCCCCTGTATGTGTCTCTGTATTTTAAAAAAAATAAACATAGTTTAAAGAAAAGTGACATGATAAATAAAAAAACTCTAAAACCATCTATCTCTTTTAATAAATGTGGTAATCTATCCATCCGTCCACTGGATATTGATAAGTTTTTATCTTGCTCCCAGTACGATTAACATTATTGTTGTAAACAATGGCAAATCCTTGTTGTAAAAAATATCATCATCAGTTTTATGCCAGCAAGTAATAAACTGAACCAAGTAAATATTATATAATTGTTGTAAGAATTTTACGGAAGGCTTCTCAGTTATTGAGCTGTATAGACCGATATACATATGAGATTTTGAATCCTGTTTACTAAAATTGAGTGAATATTGGATAATCAGAAACAAAGATTGAATCATTTATCCAGATTTGAATATTAACAGAAGTTTTTTTTTTAAATTGCGAACAGCCACGAGGGAGTACCAACATAAATAAAACGCCAAGGTTGGTGTTTAAAATTTTCTATTCTGGTTTTTTATTTGTGCACATTATAAATAATATCTTTTGATTTTATAATTGAACAATAAAATTATTTTATTCTGACCATGACTAGATTTCCAAGCTCGCAGTATCTCATTGAAAAAAGCCAAAGAAGATGGTCAAAATGCTAACCCAAAGGTTAAGCAATTTGATACGACCTTCCAGAAAAGAGAGGGTCAAACTAAAGACATAGGGCAAAGTGAGCAACTTAAAAAGATATTGAATTTGTCCTCTGACACCATTATTATTCAGACATTAATATGTTCATTTGTAACATTTTTCTAACATTTATCATTAGACGTTTAATAAACAGTATACATAAAACGTTTTAAAAACATTTTATTATAAATGGTTTACGTACCCATCATTTTTTAACCTTTGCGAAACATTTCCTATCAAATGTTTGCAAAACAAGAAAAAAAATGTTTACTGGGTTTTAGAGATTGTGTGGACAATTTTTGACAAAGTCCTCCAAAATCCCCTACTATTGCTCACCGCCATCTTTGTTTGAACATGTTTGAAGCTGAAGGTTTAATAAGCATTCTGAAAATATGGGTTTAAAAAAAGTTTTTTATAGAATGTTTTTAAAACATTTGATCAACAATGTTTTTAAAACATTTTATATGTACTGTTTATAAACCACTTCATGATGAATGTTTGAAAAACATTTTCAGCATGACCTTCATTTCTTTGGATATTTTGTAAATGTTTGAAAAACGTTTCTAGTCAAACCTAGCTTCTTTAGTTATTTTATAAACATTTAATAAACGTTTTTAGTAAAAACGTTTGTATATAGAATGTTTACAAAACGTTTTTTAAACATTACCGCATAAACGCTTGCTTAGAAACATTTAGAAAACCATAAGATAGGATTTAAAAAGGTTTTTAAAAACGCTTTGTAAACGTTTAAACCATTTTAAAATGATTCTAATGTTTACTGGGAAAATTCCCATGAGCCAATTGATGAGTGTGGTCCAAGGTTCTATATATAACAGAATGTGGCAAGAGATTTGAAAGCCTAAGAAATGAGAAAAAAAACATGTTTAATAAATTGCTGTACAGATTATTGGATGGAAGGCCTGACATTGCATAACAATATAATGAAGAATATTGATATCCAGAACTGAACGATTCACTGGAATTAAAGTGCCGGAAATTTGGAATGAGTTCTTTTATTTTGAAGGAGTCAGGATTTAGGCCATGAATGATATGGAAGGTCCTAATGGCTGTCATGTGGTTAGTAATATTTGCTTTAGAATGATTGTTCTGGACAAGAAACTCCCTAAAAGATGGCAAAATATGTACCTGACAGGAGTCAACCGACCCACCACCTGATATAGAAGGAAGTTAGGCAACATTCTGCTGCACTAAATCAAGGTAGCAGACGTGAAACCTTGAAGAACCCTGGCCAAGGCAGAGATGACATGAAGAACCCTGTAGATCTGAAAACATAAAGAAAAGTATGTATCATATGGAATAATTTAAATATGTCTGAGACAAAATGAATGGGAACCCAGGTGTAATTTTGAATTTGTCTAATTTTTGTACTGGATTTTGAGTAATTTGCCATCTAGACAGTAAATCAGTCAATGTTATTCATGACAGCAATCAGCCAAACAGTCCTGGCACACGTGGCTATAGCCATACTATACTATAGCCATACTATAGTATGGAATCTGTGGCTTTGCCTGTAGTAATTATAAGGACATGAATGACACCAATGCTATCACAAAAGATCTGAATCTTCTTATTTGACCAATGTGAGGCCCAAATTTTTCATGCCACTACAGTGTTGACCATTTCTAACTGTGTGATATCGTAAATTTTATAACTTTGAAGAATTGGGGGGGGGGGGGGGGGGTATATATCATGGTGCCAAAGTGACCACCTAGGCCAGTAAGACAAGCACCCAGGTGAACCAGTTGCAAGAAAACTGTTGGATATATAAGGTAACTCCATTATAAGTTGTAAGGAAAGTATTCAGAACTCAAGAGATTATTTTTACATTATGATTCTGCCTGAGAAGAGTCAACATTTGTTCTAAGAAATGCCTGTCTGGCTTGATACACTTAGTAACATATGGGATACAGACCAAAAGGGACAGCAAATCCCTCTGGCTACAATTGTTTTTTGTAGATTGATCATTTCTTAAAGCTTACTATGGGGTATAGAAATAGCCCTTTAATCATTGTCAATTTAAATATCTAGACATACTACAGAGGTGTTGGGTGATACCAACTTTTAAACAAATATTTCTAGGCCAAGGTCCATCAAAAGCGGTTGCAAAAACTCCAAAGTTTTATGAATTTCTAAGGGCAAACCTGTATAAATGAGGTCATAGATATAGTTTCATATGGAAACCATGTTGTGACATAATGAAGCAAATAGAGTCAGTGCATTGCTAAAAAATTGGCTTTCATATGCATGTCAGAAAAACATTTCAATGTATTGTGCAATGAAATGCTTGCATGCAATTTCTGGGTGACCAAAAGTTTTACCATTGTTGAAGCATGAGCAAATGTGTAAATGACACTCTTAGTTTCATATGTGTTTTTAACAGATGACAATTACCTAAATTGTAAAATATTTACAGGGCATTGTTTCGGCATTCTTTTGATTTGACTTCTGTCCTTTTGAGCAGAGTAAGCAGAATAATGATGTCTTTGGACACTGGCCCTCCTAACTTGGTCTATTTTTCAACCTCACTAAAATTTCTCCCTGTTCCATTCTTCATAATAGAACTGTGTGGCTGGCTTTTACCGAATCCCAGAAAAAAAAATCATTTGCATCATCAAAAAGTGCCACAAGATAATCAAGTATAAGTTCCTTAATTTCTGTTTTTTTTTCTTCCTCCATGAATTTTCCCTGGTGTCTCACCATGGCGCTGACCTTTGCTATGTCTCAGGTTTATGATTATAGTTTTTTGCTTTCTGTTTGGCGTGCCTAGAGTCTGTCTTTAGATGGAGATTAGGTGCTATAAAAATACTATTAGAATTAGAATGTGGCCAAAGCCAGCCACCCGTTGTGTAACAAAAAGGTGATCATATGTAACCCACTCTTTTGTGATGCCAGAAAGAACGTATTCATGAGGCCACTTTATACAGTTGGCCACCATGACCACCACAGTCCCCCCCCCCCCCCCCCCCTTCAAGATTTAAGTTTGGTACCTTTTTTGCCCTTGTCTGGGAGTTCTTTAAGGCATTTGGCAACCTGAGCTTGAAGTGCAGCATTTTTCCTTATACTGTGTAGATCTGGAAAATGGGATCATAAGTGACCAGGGGAAGTGTGACCAGTGTACTAGCTTTACTTTTTGATTAAATAAGTTCTTGATCTTGGTTGAATCAGTACTTTTTTCACAAGATTTGGCTTCCATTGCATATAAACGCCTACCCAGTTCTTGTAACTGAGCAAGGATTTGAAGATTAATAGCTTGCTGAGAGACATTTACTACAATCGAACATATGTCCGATCTGAATTAGCAACTGATTTCTTATCAATGATACTAGAAAGCTCAGATTTGTGTCCGTCATTCAAACTACTTATCAACACTTCCCAATCAGATTCATTAATAGAGGAATCATTATCAAAAACTTGCCCAGATATGGAAGATTTCTTTGATGCTAGAAAATCTCTCCAAGAAAGTACTGTCCTCTTCCATATGAAATTGAACGGGTAAGTTGACTTCATCTTCCCTGCCAGGCCTCAAGTTGCACTGACGAGTGGGTATGTCAGTTATTTCATCAGTGATCAGTAAATGATAAAAAATAAACCCTAAAACTTGTAAACTAACTTGTGATCAAAATAATTTCAGTCTCTGAACTTTCAGTGTCACCCCTGTCACCTCTAGATTTCAAATGGCCGAATAAAATGTCTAGCTTCAAGGTGACAGATCAATGACCAATGAGATGATTGGAAATGAATTTCTCTAGCACTCTAGCACTGAACACTAATTTTTCTACAAACCAATAATAGGCACCCTCAAGTCTGAACTCTCCGGCACCCCAATACTGGCCCACATTTCGGTGTGTTCGGTGAGAGGTTTAGAGAAAACCACCTGTTTGTTTACATGTCCTTGAACTATTGCACAAACAAACTGAAACTCAACGCATGGTAGCACAAAAACTGCAATTTGATGTCTTTGCACTTTTAGTTTTACACGCCGCCATACATGAAAAATCGAGTATATTCTCAAAGAACAGAGGTATGTGGTAGTAAAATTATATTTAATTGACAACACCGAAAAAACTTACACACGGGTCGCCACACGGGTGTCATGTTACTGTACTGTAGTTGGGTGAGCCCTGTAGTTGCTACCCTGCATAAGTTGGCCGCAGTCATAAGTTGGCCGCGGCTCATCTACAGGCTCCAGAAAGACAAATAGGTTATTGTACACCATTGAAAACTGTTGCATATAATAAGTTTAACAATAATACATGGTTTCAGAGTGTAGTAGGCCACTCATGTTAAAGCCCTGTGAAACTGTGGTGAGGGTGGCTGATATATCCTCGCTTTCGAGGTTTAGTACGTTTGCGATTCGACGTTTGTCGGATGTCGAGAGAGCCTCTTTGTGTGTATGTTATGCATTGCCGATCGTGAATAATAAACTGATATGTATGAGCAAATAGGTTGTTTTACTGTCATATTATTGGCGACGAGGATGAAACGGATGATTTACAGTACAGATTTAATCTTTTTATGAGGTTAACACAGCAGAAGAGGTTATTCATTAATAGCCACGTGTGTATACTGACAGTACACACACACAGCAGAAGCAGGTTACAGACTAACCACATGTATGGAGTACACACAGCAGAAGCAGATTAGAAGGCTGTTTGATTGACAAGTGAAACTACCTACAGATTAAACTATTTTGTGACAGAACACAGCAGAAGCAGCAGTAACAGATTAAACGACTGCACAGTTGACAAGTGAAAGCAGAAGCAGGTTATTGAGTGCATGTGTGAAGGTAACAACTTTACATTACGCCGTTAACATTAACAGTTTGATACAAATTCAGAGTCCACCAGCCCCAGAAACTCACAGTTAACATGGGTGAAGAAGGAGCCGCACCAGTTATCCTATACAGAAATTTGCAATCCAAACCATTCATCCCCTCTGATGACCCTATGACCACGGGGAAAGAGTGGGAAGTCTGGCTAGAAGGTATAGAAAGGGAATTCCGATTCTTCGGCATTACTAAGGACCAAGACAAGGTTGACGCTTTAATCATTTACGGGGGTACAGAGATTGCCAGGTTAGAGAAGAGCCTGCCAGATCAAGAGGGAGATGGGAACAAGTATACCAAACTGAAAACAAAACTAAATGACTATTTCTTACCAAAGAAGAACAAACATTATGCCAGATATAAATTCTTATCAACAAAGCCCCACCAGAGTGAATCCATCTTATCTTACGCAACAAGATTAAAAGAAAAGGGCAGGACTTGTGAATTTACGAACACAGATGAAAGGATTCTGGAGCATCTAATACAAACAGTCACGAATAAGACATTGGTTCAAAAAGCTGTAAACAAAAAATGGGGGCTGACACAGTTTCTAGAAGAAGCAGCTCAGATGGAAGACATACAACAGCAAATGAGTGATATGACGCCACGTATTGCGAAAGTGGGATCTGCACCAACCAGGCCACACCACAGAAAACATACCGATGAGAAAAAGCAGAAGCAGCATGCCAAGTATGCAACATGCCAATTACTGTGGCTTCAATACACTTCCGCCTGGAAAAGATTGCCCAGCATACGGCAAAGAATGCAGGACTTGTAAGAAGAAGAACCACTTCGCTAAAATGTGCCGTAGCGGGAAGAATATAAGGAAACCAGACCGATATACTAGCCAACCAGGTAGACAGAGACGGCAGGTCAAAGCGACACATGAGGTTAGCGATGGTAGCACAAGTGACGAGGAAATGGACAAGATTGTCAAACACTTACAAATCCATAAGATAAACCAGCTTGAGGAGAATCCAAGATACATCAAAGTTCAAGTTGAGGGTGTGATGTTAAGGACAGAAGCTGACAGCGGAGCCGACGTTAATGTCATGAGTTTGAAGCAATACAGTGACTTCAGGAAGAAAACAGCCAGCAGTTTGGACCTGATAAGAAGCAAGATCAAATTGAAGACGCTGACCCATGACTTAAGTGTGATTGGAGAGTTCCCAGCGACTATACAAAACCAAACATGCAGCCTAGATACCACTTTTATAGTTATCAAAGAGGAAACTGCATCGCCACCATTCCTTGGCAGAGAAACCCTAACAAAGCTAGGGATGCTGCGGATCGACCCAGAGGGTAAACTGGGTTCAGAAATGGCGAACAAGGAGAACAATGTAAAGGTGATAGCAAAAGATGATCACTACACCCAGCTCAAAGTAAAGTATCAAGAGGTATTTGAGGGAATTGGCATGATCAGGGACAAAAGAGACGGAAGCGAAATGTATGCAACATTCACCATCAAAGAGGGTGCAAACCCAGTGGCACAAAAACCTAGGGCCTTGCCTTTTTACCTGAGGAGACCATTGAAGGGATGGCTAGACAAATGTGTAGAGAGTGGCATATATGAGAAAGTCCCAGATGGCGAACCCATCACATGGTGCTCACCCCTCGTGGTACAGCCAAAGCCACGATTTGCACAAACTGACAAAGACGAACTAGAACCGCACATGATCAGAGCCAGCATTGATCTTCGAGTCCCAAATAAATACATGGAACGGCACAGAATCACACAGAACGCAGTTGTGGAGGACTTTACATACAAGTTCCATGGCTGCAAGATATATAGCAAGTTAGATATGACCATGGGGTACCACCAGCTGACGCTACACCCAGCATCAAGGGCAATTGCCACCTTCAGCACACCATGGGGCAACATGCGACCCAAGAGATTAATCTTTGGTGCCAAATCCTCACAAGATGCATTCGATGAGGTCATATACAGAATATTTGGGGACATTGACGGCTGTTTAAACCAAAGGGACGACATTCTAATTGGTGCAAAGACAAGAGAAGAGCATGATATGATACTGGAGAAAGTACTTCAAAGAGCTGCCGACTATGGAATCACCTTCAGCCCAGAAAAGTGCCAGTTTGGTACAAAAGAAATTGACTTCTACGGCTACAAGTTCAGCGGAGATGGTCTAAAACCAGCTGATGACAAGATAAAAGCAGTGAGAGAAGCTGGGAGACCTGAATATAAGACTGCCGTGAAGAGCTTCTTAGGCATGATTGGGTACCTATCGAAGTTCATACCAAACTATGCAACAATGACTGCACCACTAAGAAACCTAACAAGGAAAGATGCTGACTTCAAATGGGGGAGCCACGAGCAGAAAGCATTTGACAAACTGAAACAAAGCATCACAGAAGACAAACTCTGAGCTATTTCAACCCAAAGCTCCCGATTGTAGTCCGCACTGAAGCAAGCTACAAAGACGGGATTGCAGCTGCCCTGTTCCAGAGGACATATAAAGGTCTACAACCAGTGCACTTTGTTAGCAGAGCCTTGAGCGATGTAGAGAAAAGGTACAGTCAAACTGAGAAAGATGCCCTAGCTGTCAAGTGGGGGAAGGACAGACTGTCCATTTATCTTTTGGGGACACCAAAGTTCCAGATAGTGACCAGCCACAAACCCTTAATTCCCATGTTCAGCAAACCCACAGCAAAACTGCCACCCCGGGTCGAAAAGTGTGTGATGGCACTACAAGATGTAGACTATGAGATTATTTATGAACCTGGGAAGGATGAAAAAGATCCACTAGACTACCTATCCCGACACCCACTGCCAGATACAGGATCTGATCGCATTGAAAAAACAGTAGCTGCAATTGTCCAAACAAACCATGCGATTGTGCTAGAGGACATAGCAAGGGCAACTAAGTGTGATCTACAGCTACAGAAGATAATAAGGTGCATGAGACTGCATATATGGGAACACCACAAAAGAGATCAAGATATAGTCCCATTTTACCCAGTGAAAGCAGAACTGTATGAAGTAAATGGTATCCTGATGAGAATGGACAAAATTATACTACCAGATAAACTAAAGTTGAAGTCCGTGAAAGCAGCACATAAACTGGGACACTTAGGCATCACCAAGATGAAACAGCTCCTCAGACAGAAATATTGGTTCCCAGAACTCAGTAGCCTAGTAGAGGAGACAATTGGGCGCTGCTACGAGTGCCAGGTCGTTACCGACAGCAGAGTCAAGGAACCTACAAAGATAGTGCAGACGCCAAGTGAAGTTTGGGGATAGGTCTCAGCTGACTTTGGAGGACCATACCCAGATGGTCATTACAACCTAGTCCTGATTGACAAACGTTCAAGATACCCAGCTGTTGAGGTGGTGCACTCAACATCATTCAAAGCCACAAGAAGAGCCATGAAAAAAATATTCTGCGACCTAGGAACGCCGAGAAAAATATGTACAGACAACGGACCGCCATTTAACTCCAATGATTTTCAAGAATTTGCACTTGAAGAAGGGTTTGTACATCACAGGGTGACGCCACTGCACCCACAGGCAAACGGAGAGGCAGAGTCATTTATGCGACCACTCAACAAGATGGAGCGAATCGCACACTTACAACAAAGAGACCATCACCTAGCATTAAGTGACCTACTCACAGGTTATCGGTCCACACCACACCCAGCCACAGGAGTTGCACCATATGACCTGATTGCAAACCGCAAAATAAGATCCAAACTGTGCGATGGCAGGTCAGATCTAACTGAGGGGGACCCAGAGGTCACATTACGCGATGCAAACTACAAGGCCAAGCAAAAAGAGTATGGTAAAGGACACCTCAAAAAGCCACACAATTTCAGTGTAGGAGACTTTGTTTTGGTGAGACAGAAAAAGCAAACAAAACTGTCCACACCCTATGAGCCTGTACTCTACAGCATCACCGAAATAAATGGTACCCAGGTGACGGTCCAGAGAACGACTGATGGCAGATGCATCAAAAGGCATGCTGACCAACTCAAAAATGCAAACCGCCTACTGGATGAAAACGAGATACTGCCACCCAGAGATTGTCAACCACCAACCAGTGATGAGTGTGACATTCTGACTCCAGAACCAGGAGCGGATCACTTGGTGACAAACCCATCGGAGACTCACCATTCCACACCAGAAAGCACTAGGGGTGCAACGAATCAAAATATTACGAACCGAATCGATCCGCGAATCAATCATTGCAAACCAAATCGATTCACGAATCAATTTGACATAATTTAACTTGCCTGTGCAGTGGTCATTTGCAAACATAAGCGCAAATGAGCAGTGTTCATGTTTGCTATTACTTGTTAACAATTGTCTTTGAAGTCACTTGTAAGAGTGCATTATGCAAAAATATACCTTAAAAAGTGAAAATATTAAAAACTGGATAATTAAATCTTGTTGTGCAATAGATATTTATTTCTATATATATTTAACAAAACTATGAAAAAAGTGGCAAGTTTACATCCACTGGTGAGTTTACATCACTTACTATAAACGTGTTTTCTATTGATAAATACTGAATTTTTGTTAAACGAAGTATGATTGGACAGTGCCGTTTCTGCTCGACCAATCAAATTAAGGCATTTAGAAGCAAGGAAACATGGAGGAATTGGGTTAAAAAGACAATATATGTGTCCTTTTATTTGATTTTTAAACAAAATTCGTCTAATTTTCCCAATATTTACAGCGAAAACGCGGGCGATAATGCAATATATATGCGTTACCGCGACTCAGGATGAGATTCGCGAACTTTCGTTTGCCACCAAGTGGTTCGCGGATCTCTGTTTCACCGAAAATGACCGAATATACCGAACCACCGAACTATCGTTGCAGTACTAGAAAGCACTAATGTTCACAATAGTGACGAGGCTAATTGTGTCACCGAAACCCAACTGGAAGAGGGACAAGGAACACCAATACCCACCCTCCGACGATCCAACAGACGAAGAATGCCACCTAGACACTTGAAGGATTATCTCACATAAACATAGACAATCCTGGACAAAGATGGTGTGCATAGAGGGCAGAATAAACCCAAGGAGCAGGAGGGTAGTCCACCCCTATGAATGCTCCACACCACATGAGAAAAATGTCTGTTAAAATGTGTGCAAAGAGTGATCGGGCAGAATAAACCCGAGGAGCAGGAGGGTAGTCCACCCCTGTGAATGCTCCACCACTAGAATAGACATATGTAGAATGTATTATAAAAAAAGTATAGATGACTGCTGACATACCTTTGTGAAACGTGTAGATATATAACTCTTATATAACTAGTCAAAGTATTTGTACTTTATTTGCAAAGTATGTTTACTCAGGTAGCAAAATATGTATACTCACTTAGCAAAGTATATGTTCCTTATTAGCAAAGTATGTTTACTCAGGTAGCAAAACATATGTACTCAGCAAGGTATATCTAGTTTATTAGCAAAGTATGTTTACTCAAGTAGCAGAATATGTGTACGCAATTAGCAGAATATGGGTAATCAATTATTTAGAAAAATAACTTCTAAACCATGAAGATGGCACTAGTAAACTATATTGTGGTAAATTCGATAAACAAGCCATGGTGAACTTTACAAATAGCTATGAGACATGTTACCATTTTATACCTTACATAGCAAGTGATTATGTAATACCATACATAGTAATTATTTTATACCTCACATAGCAAGTGATTATGCAATACCGTACATAGCAAGTAATTGTGTAATACCATACATAGAGAAAAAGAAATAGGGAGAGATGATATATCCTCGCTTTCGAGGTTTAGTACGTTTGCGATTCGACGTTTGTCGGATGTCGAGAGAGCCTCTTTGTGTGTATGTTATGCATTGCCGATCGTGAATAATAAACTGATGTGTATGAGCAAATAGGTTGTTTTACTGTCATATTAGCGGCCAACTTATGACTGCGGCCAACTTATGCAGGGTAGCAGTACAGTGCAGTATATGGTAATGTTAGACATCACTAATGTTAGACAGTGATATAAAATAGGTAGCTAAACACACTTAATGTGATACATATACACTGATACATGTAAACAAGGGTTTACTTATTCCATTTCTTAATGATTTAAGGAATTAAGTAACATAAAACCAGACAATATACAATGTAATAACAACTTGTCTAACATTAATGATGTCTAACATTAATGACACCTGTGTACTGTAGACGTGATTAATGTTAATTAGACATCCATATAAAATAGGGACTGTAGCTATAAATACATTTTATTTGATATATATATATATACACTGATACATATAAACCAATGTTTACTTATTCCATTTCTTAATAGTTTAAGGAAGTAACATAAAACCTGACAGTATAGTGACAACTTATCTAACATTAATTAATGACACTCATGTACTACCAATTTAGCAATCCTGGACCTTTTGTTTTGAAGTGAAAACACACTTTGCGATATAGAAACCACAAAATTACGAAAATTAATTCATGTGAGTACTGTATATTAATACATATATACATGTACTGTAAATAGAGGAGTAAATTTGGGAATAAATTACTTAATTTTGTTTTACCTTACCAATGTAAGTTGGTCAATTATGACACGTTACCAGACAGAAGAATGGCATTAATTTTGGACGAGTTATCATTATCTTGTCTACTGCTTCATAGTCGCCTTAAGTAGGAACTTCACCTGTCCTTTTTTCTTCACCCGTATCCGTGTCCGTTATTACCTGTATCCGTGATACCCTAGATCTTTTGGTATAAAACAGTGTCCTAGATGTCCGTGAAGAACAAATTTTTTCCTTCCTACTCACGGACACGGGTGAGTTCACTGTTTCATACCAAATGATCCAGGGTATCACAGGTACGGACAATAACGGACACGGATACGGGTGAAGAAAAAAGGACAGGTGAAGTTCCTACTTTAGACTTGCTCCAAGCCTTTGTATTTGTATCCTTCAGTAACCTGAAAAGTTAAATTTAAATTGGAAACTTACAGGAGTTCATTATACCACAAGCATTCTGGAGTAAGGGGGATAGTCTCTGAAAAAACAGACTTGTGCCACCCATTTAGCCTCAACTGTAATGAGGGACACATTTATGCAGGTTGTATGCACAACAGTATTGAGACATCCCCAACATATTAGCATACTGTTATTTATATGATGGGGGTTTTCCCTCTTGAAAGCATGCTACCTCAGCTGTCATGCTGGGTTTCTAACTGTGGATCTCTGTTATTGGTTTTGAATGTAGTGTAGAAATTGGTAAAAGTCCCTAAGAGGGCTGTTCCAAATTGGTAATCCAATTGTATACCTTGTCCCTAATTAATTGGAAAAATTTAAATTGGCCATGATCCATGGATAAAAAGGGTAGATTTTACATTAGCTTTCCAAGTGACACTTTGATTGGCACTAAAAAACTTTTGATTGGTTCCCAAATCTTTCTGAATCACTTAATATGAACCTTGTGAAAACCTTGCCAATACCAGTGTAGGATGGAAAAGATTGATATACAAACTTTATAAAGATAGCTTTAGAATTGCGTTACGAAATGTAAGTTCTGCTTAATGATTGTAGAGGATCACAGAAAACTTTTGACAAATTTAAACAGTATGAATTTATCAGGGACACAAACAATTCATCTCTACCTGAAGTCTAACCATTGGTTCCAGGCGAGTCCTGAAGGCTCTCAAATGTTATGATCATTGTTTATGGACCCTCAAAATAAAAAGTTTGACTTCCCACATAACCCTTCCAAATAGACTATTTTCAGGACTTGAAATATATTAGGGAGGGGGATCAGCACAGTGGAACAGCCCTATTAGACTGTAAATTCCATTTGAAAGATTATCAACAAAATACAATGTTAAGTCTGCTTGATAGAAAAGATGTTTTAGTGGTGTATGGAAAAATGCATCTCTGAAAAAATGCCTCCTAAGAAATAAAAACAAGCAATTTAACCAGACCAATGACACATCTGTGGCCAGATGCAAGTTGTATCCACTGGAAAAGGACAACTAACATGGTTTTGAAGATGAACTGCATTTTTCAAGATGGCAGCCGAAAATAAGAAAAGTCTAAATTATTCACAGACATTAAAGGAGTAGTCCTTATTATCCAGTGGAGCCAAAGTCACTCTATCTGTTATAGTTTTCAAGATAAATAACATTTTTCGTTTCTGCCAAAATTCAAGATTGCGGCCAAAATTTTGAAAAGTCATAATTATCTCCCGTCGGCCGGGCGGGAGATTATGAAACGCATTCCGTGCGTGTGTTCGTGTGTTATTGAGTGTGTGTCACGCTTTTATAAAGGGCTGTACATCACACTGGTTGTTTCTCCTTGGCCTTTTCAATGTTTTTTATGACCTTATTGCTTATGTCCTTTCATTTGATGCTGTTATTTCACACCTAGGACCATAGCTAAGTGAGTAATAGCAATGGTGGCTACTTTGAGTAAAGTGCTCATAACTCCAAAACGACTGCATTTAGAGTGTTTCTGTAAAATACGTTGTTCAGCTACTTTCTCCATGCCTACAAGATGGTACCATTTTTAGGGTTCTATCTTCATAGCTAAGTGAGTAATAGCTATTTTCTGTTATTAACAATGAGCAAAATGAGTAAATTGATTTTGTCTTTGTAACTGTTACTTACAATATTGGCCTGAAATATGTTGTTCAACAACTCCTTCATGTACTATATCATGGTGAGGTGTCCATTAGGTGTAGCACCATAGCTAACTGAGTAATAGCTATACTAAGTTTAACATTTGACCATTGAGCAAGTAACTTATAACTCAAAAACTATTGAATATAGAGGATTTTTGTCGAATATGTTGTTCACCTATCTTTTGGATATACTGTATTGTGAATTTTCACAGCTGTAACTCCATAGCTAACTGAGTAATAGCTACTTTGATGATAACCATAATGAGTAAATGGCTTATATCTTCAAAAATATTGCAGCTACACAATTTTGTTCCGATATGTTGTTCAGCTACTATCTCCACAGCTACAACATGGTCACTAGTTTGGAAGTGTATCTCCATAGCTAAGTGAGTAATAGCTACTTTGTCAATTTTTAATGATAACCATAATGAGTAAATGCCTTATATCTTCAAAAGTATTGCAGCTACACAATTTCTCTCAAATAAGTTGTTCATCTACTTTTTTGTGAACTGTAACATATTTAAGTTTCACAACTGTTGCTCAATGTACAAGTGAGTAATGGCTACTTTATTGCTACTTTTGGTGAAAATGTGAAAAATGACAAATATCTCGCAAACCGTAATAGCTACTTTGTCAATTTTTAATGATAACCATAATGAGTAAATGCCTTATATCTTCAAAAGTATTGCAGCTACACAATTTCTCTCAAATAAGTTGTTCATCTACTTTTTTAAATCATTCATCTACTTTTGGGAGAGCTTTCACATGGTGAAGTTTCAGACTCGTAGCTAATTACTCACCTACTGAAAATGAGTAAATGCGAATTATCTCTAAAAGTATTGCAGATAGCCAATTTTTCTCAAATAACTCATTCACCTACTTTTGGGAGAGCTTTCACTTGGTGAAGTTTCAGACCCATAGCTAATTACTCACCTACTGAAAATGAGTAAATGCAAATTATCGCTAAAAGTATTGCAGATAGCCAATTTTTCTCAAGTAACTCATTCACCTACTTTTGGGAGAGCTTTCACTTGGTGAAGTTTCAGACCCATAGCTAATTACTCACCTACTCGAAATGAGTAAATGCGAATTATCTCTAAAAGTATTGCAGATAGCCAATTTTTCTCAAATAACTCATTCACCTACTTTTGGGAGAGCTTTCACTTGGTGAAGTTTCAGACCCATAGCTAATTACTCACCTACTCAAAATGAGTAAATGCGAAGTATCGCTAAAACTATTGCAGATAGCCATTTTTTCTCAAATAACTCATTCACCTACTTTTGGGAGAGCTTTCACTTGATGAAGTTTCAGACCCATAGCTAATTACTCACCTACTCAAAATGAGTAAATGCGAATTATCTGTAAAAGTATTGCAGATAGCCAATTTTTCTCAAATAACTCCTTCATCTACTTTTGGGAGAGCTTTCACATGGTGAAGTTTCAGACCCATAGATAATTACTCACCTACTGAAAATGAGTAAATGCGAATTATCGCTAAAAGTATTGCAGATAGCCAATTTTTCTCAAATAACTCGTTCACCTACTTTTGGGAGAACTTTCACTTGGTGAAGTTTCACACCCATAGCTAATTACTCACCTACTCAAAATGAGTAAATGCGAATTATCGCAAAAAGTATTGCAGATAACCAATTTTTCTCAAATAACTCATTCACCTACTTTTGGGAGAACTTTCACTTGGTGAAGTTTCACACCCATAGCTAATTACTCACCTACTCAAAATGAGTAAATGCGAATTATCGCTAAAAGTATTGCAGATAGCCAATTTTTCTCAAATAACTCATTCACCTACTTTTGGGAGAGCTTTCACTTGGTGAAGTTTCAGACCCATAGCTAATTACTCACCTACTCAAAATGAGTATATGCGAATTATCTCTAAAAGTATTGCAGATAGCCAATTTTTCTCAAGGAGTTTTGTCAAATATGTTGTTCACCTACTTTTTGATGTAGTGCGGCGGGAGATCATACCACGGCAGTGGTCTTGTTTTTTTAGAGGTCCTAGAGGAGTAGTGTACTCTGTACTAAGGCAGTCCAACATTTGCCTACAATCACTCGTATATCATGGTTTTGGAAATAAACAACATTTTCCATTTAGTTTGAAGAAAAGTTACCTTTTCAACTATACCTGTGACAAGGTCTAAACTGAATGATGCTGATGTTATTAGATGTTATTTGTACACATTTAATATGTTTTGCCATGGTGGTGTAGTGGTAACACACTCACCTCCCACCTCTGAGGTTGGCGGTTCAAACCCCAGACCTTATGTAGGAAAGTTGGTCATTGCTTACCGATGATCGCCAATTTTCAGTACAGAATCTTGACCAACTGTGTGTGTGGGTTTCCTCTGCCCACAAAACTACCCATCGTGATATGTCCTGTACCGTATTGAAAGCAACATAAAACCCAAATAAATAAATAAAGTATGTTTTTTTCAATTCTAAAGATGGGGCTTTATTCGCTTCATCCCACTGTGATATATATGCATAGAAAAAAAAAATGTTTTTAAATATTGCTGATTTATTATGTCAGCTGACTTGTCAGTCAGCTGGCATTATGTCGTCACTCTGCGGCGTGGGCGTACGCGTACGCGTCCGCGTGAACAACTTCTCCTCCAAAACTACAAGGCCTAGAGACGTGCTGTTTTTTTTAAAAGATACCTTATCTATCGAGGATGAAAAATTGTTCAAGGCATGCAAATCTGTCTGTTCGTCTGTTTGCCAGAGACATTACAAGGGGGGTACCCCCACCAAAAGTGTGAAAATTTCAACACTTAATCACAATTTTCTCAGTGACTATTGCAGGGATTTCTCTCATATCTTGCATATATGTACTAGGCCACAGGTAGATTCTCTTGTGTGAGTATGAGACCTGGATCTGTCTTACTTTTTTTTTAATAAATTTTTTTAATAATTTTTAATGCATTAACATTCATGAAATCATGCACAAAATCATTTATAACTTGAAAACTGTTGCATCTAGAGCATTTTGTTAAAATATGTTATTCAGCTACTTTTTTCATAGCTACAATATGGTGAGTAAGTTGGGTGCCTGTCTCAATAGCTAAGTGAGTAATAGCTACTTTTGGGCTTTTCAGTAACTTCCATCATGAGTAGAATCACTTGTAACTTAAAAACTATTGCATTTAGAGAATTTCGTATAAATATGTTATTCAGCTACTTTTGGGTCAGCTATAACATAGTAAAATTTTAGACCTGTAGCTCATGGCATAGCTGAGTAATAGCTACTTTTACGTTATCACTGTTGAGTAAATCGCTTATAACTTCAAAACTATTGCATTTAGAGAATTTCGTATAAATATGTTATTTAGCTACTTTTGGGTCAGCTATAACATAGTAAAATTTCAGACCTGTAGCTCATGGCATAGCTGAGTAATAGCTACTTTTAGGTTATCACTGTTGAGTAAATGGCTTATAACTTGGAAACTATTGCATTTAGAGTATTTTGTTTCAATATGTTATTCACCTATTTTGGGATCAGCTAAAACATAGTGAAGTTTCAGATCTGTGGCTCATTGCATAGCTGAGTAATAGCTACTTTGAAGTTCTCACTATTGAGTAAATCAGTTGTAATTGGAAAACTATTGCATTTAGAGAATTTCGTATAAATATGTTATTCAGCTACTTTTGGGTCAGCTATAACATAGTAAAATTTCAGACCTGTAGCTCATGGCATAGCTGAGTAATAGCTACTTTTAGGTTATCACTGTTGAGTAAATCACTTGTAACTTGGAAATTATTGCATTTAGAGTATTTTGTTTCAATATGTTGTTCACCTATTTTGGGATCAGCTATAACATAGTGAAGTTTCAGACCTGTGGCTCATTGCATAGCTGAGTAATAGCTACTTTGAAGTTCTCACTATTGAGTAAATCAGTTGTAATTGGAAAACTATTGCATTTAGAGAATTTCGTATAAATATGTTATTCAGCTACTTTTGGGTCAGCTATAACATAGTAAAATTTCAGACCTGTAGCTCATGGCATAGCTGAGTAATAGCTACTTTTAGGTCATCACTATTGAGTAAATCAGTTGTAACTTGAAAACTATTGCATTTACAGTATTTTGCTTAAATATGTTGTTCACCTACTTTTGGGTCAGCTATAACATAGTAAAATTTCAGACCTGTAGCTCATGGCATAGCTGAGTAATAGCTACTTTTAGGTCATCACTATTGAGTAAATCAGTTGTAACTTGAAAACTATTGCATTTACAGTATTTTGCTTAAATATGTTGTTCACCTACTTTTGGGTCAGCTATAACATAGTGAAATTTCAGACCTGTGGCTCATTGCATAGCTGAGTAATAACTACTTTGAGGTTCTCACTATTGAGTAAATCAGTTGTAATTGCAAAACTATTGCATTTAGAGAATTTAGTATAAATATGTTATTCAGCTACATTTGTGTCAACTATAACATAGTAAAATTTCAGACCTGTAGCTCATGGCATAGCTGAGTAATAGCTACTTTTAGGTCATCACTATTGAGTAAATCAGTTGTAACTTGAAAACTATTGCATTTAGAGTATTTTGCTTAAATATGTTGTTCACCTACTTTTGGGTCAGCTATAACATAGTAAAATTTCAGACCTGTAGCTCATGGCATAGCTGAGTAATAGCTACTTTTAGGTTATCACTGTTGAGTAAATCACTTATAACTTGGAAATTATTGCATTTAGAGTATTTTGTTTCAATATGTTATTCACCTATTTTGGGGTCAGCTATAACATAGTGAAGTTCCAGACCTGTGACTCATTGCATAGCTGAGTAATAGCTACTTTGAAGTTCTCAATGTTGAGTAAATCACTTGTAATTTGAAAACTATTGCATTTAGAGAATTTCGTATAAATATGTTATTCAGCTACTTTTGGGTCAGCTATAACATAGTAAAATTTCAGACCTGTAGCTCATGGCATAGCTGAGTAATAGCTACTTTTAGGTCATCACTATTGAGTAAATCAGTTGTAACTAGAAAACTATTGCATTTACAGTATTTTGCTTAAATATGTTGTTCACCTACTTTTGGGTCAGCTATAACATAGTGAAATTTCAGACCTGTAGCTCATTGCATAGCTGAGTAATAACTACTTTGAGGTTCTCACTATTGAGTAAATCAGTTGTAATTGCAAAACTATTGCATTTAGAGAATTTAGTATAAATATGTTATTCAGCTACATTTGGGTCAACTATAACATAGTAAAATTTCAGACCTGTAGCTCATGGCATAGCTGAGTAATAGCTACTTTTAGGTCATCACTATTGAGTAAATCAGTTGTAACTTGAAAACTATTGCATTTAGAGTATTTTGCTTAAATATGTTGTTCACCTACTTTTGGGTCAGCTATAACATAGTAAAATTTCAGACCTGTAGCTCATGGCATAGCTGAGTAATAGCTACTTTTAGGTTATCACTGTTGAGTAAATCACTTATAACTTGGAAATTATTGCATTTAGAGTATTTTGTTTCAATATGTTATTCACCTATTTTGGGGTCAGCTATAACATAGTGAAGTTCCAGACCTGTGACTCATTGCATAGCTGAGTAATAGCTACTTTGAAGTTCTCAATGTTGAGTAAATCACTTGTAATTTGAAAACTATTGCATTTAGAGAATTTAGTATAAATATGTTATTCAGCTACTTTTGGGTCAGCTATAACATAGTAAAATTTCAGACCTGTAGCTCATGGCATAGCTGAGTAATAGCTACTTTTAGGTTATCACTGTTGAGTAAATCACTTATAACTTGAAAACTATTGCATTTAGAGTATTTTGTTGCAATATGTTATTCACCTATTTTGGGGTCAGCTATAACATAGTGAAGTTCCAGACCTGTGGCTCATTGCATAGCTGAGTAATAGCTACTTTGAAGTTGTCACTGTTGAGTAAATCAGTTGTAATTGGAAAACTATTGCCTTTACAGAAATTTGTGCAAATATGTTATTCAGCTACTTTTGGGTCAGCTATAACATAGTGAAATTACAGACCTGTAGCTCATGGCACAACTGAGCAATAGCTATTCTCAGGCACTGACTGTTGAGTAAATCAGCTATAACTTGAAAAATATTGCATTTGGAGTATTTTGTTAAAATATATTGTTCACCTACTTTTGGGTTAGCTATAACATAGTGAAATTACAGACCTATAGCTCATGGCATAGCGGAGCAATAGCTATTTTCTGGTTCTCACTATTGAGTAAATCAGTTGTAACTTGAAAACTATTGCATTTACAGTATTTTGCTTAAATATGTTGTTCAGCTACTTTTAGGTCAGCTATAACAGAGCAAAAATTCAGACATGTAGCTCATTGCATAGCTGAGTAATAGTTACTTTGAGGTTCTCACTCTTGCGTAAATCAGTTGTAACTTGAAAATTATTACATTTAGAGTATTTTGTTAAATATGTTATTCACAGACGTTTTGGTCAGCTATAACATAGTGAAATTGCAGACCTCTATGTCATGGGATAGCTGAGCAATAGCTTCTTTCAGGTTCTCACTGTTGAGTAAATCATTGTATCCAACCTGTAGGAAATCATGGGCTGGGAATCTGTTAATATGGTCCGATTTGACCTTGGAACCCTCCTTCAAGGTCAAATGAGGATAGCCAAACATAAAAGTGCTTATAACTTGCTTATTATTGGTCCCAGAGGTTGGAATGAAAACCAACCTATAGAAAATCATGAGCTGAGAATTTTTTGGTGTGGTCGGATTTCACCATGGACCCCTCCTTCAAGGTCAAATGAGGATAGCCAAACTTAAAAGTGCTTATAACTCACTTATTATTGGTCCTAGAGGTTTCGAATGAAAAACCAACCTATAGAAAATCATGGGCTGGGAATCTTTTGGTGTGGTCGGATTTGACCTTAGACCCCTCCTTCCAGGTCAAACGAAGATAGCCAAACTTAAAGTGCTTTTTACTCGCGTATTATTGGTCTTGGAGGTTTGGGATGGTAAACCAACATATAGGAAATCATGGGCTGGGATTCTTTTGGTGTGGTCAGATTTGACCTGGGACCCCTCCTTCAAGGGCAGTTGAGGATAGCCAAACTTACAATTGCTTAGAACTCGCTTATTATTGGTCCTACAAGTTTGGGATGGTAAACAAGCTACAGGAAATCATGGGCTGGGAATTTTTTTGTGTGGTCGGATTTGACCTTGGATCCCCTCCTTCAAGGTCAAACAAGGATAGCCAAACTTAAAAAGTGCCTATGACTCACTTATTATTGGTCCGAGAGGTTTGGGATGGTAAACCATCCTAAATTCTTTGGCTGGGAATCTTTTGGTATGGTCAGATTTGACCTTTGGACCCCTTCTTCATGGTCGAACGAGGATATTGCATTTATAGTATTTCTTTAAATATTTTTAACCTACTTTTTACCCTTAAACAATTACCTTGTTACTTTATTTCATAATACCATTTGCAGGGCACAACTTTTTTGTCCTTTTCTTCTGTCAGCTTCGAAATATCTTTCGAACATGCTGTTCAGTTACCATTTACTGTATTTCTGTACAGCCCTTTCCCTGATAATTATGCTTTCCTCTCATTATCACCATCACAAATCCAAAACATTCAGTCAGCTGACACAGTGCCCGTTCACGGGCACTCTCCTCTTGTATTTTCTTAGGCAGCATTTTTTTCTGGAATACAAAATATACAGGAGGTATTCTTTCGAGAAGATTCTGTTTCAGGAGGTATTCTTTCTGGGAGATATTTTACCAGTAGGCACTTCCCTTGATTTGTTTTTCCCCAACAACTAGAAAATTGATCTGGAAAATGATAATATACCTTCAGACCCCAACTGTAATGAAATATGCTGAAACAAATTAATTTATAAAAAAGACTACAAAATTGTGACAATTGTTGTTAAAACCTATAAAGGTATTAATAGAAGAAAGTTTTATGAAAATTTGTGAAAAAGGTTTCGAGCTGTATATCTTGGGGACAGTAGTGAAATTTTGAAAGAAATTATTCAAAAGAAACTACAACTATAATTTTAGACTACAAAACATAAAAAATACTGAACGCCTCAATTCCCCTTTTTATTTGGACATACATAATACTATATACTGACAAGCACTCAAGCAGCACATTCTCTTGAAAGAACATTTAACTACATAGAAATGAGAAGTCCCACAGAGTTCATGAGGTTATATTTTACATAATTATACTGGTATTCTGGAGAAAACATCTGTTCCCTAGAACTGTGCTATGGATATAAGAGTGGGGCTTTTTTATTGGCTTATAAAGTGCACAGGAATTCCTCAGTTCTTTAGTTATTAAGCGCAAGGGATGCTTGTTTGTATATGGGAGGATATCTGGCTCCGCCGAATCTGTGAGCTCCGTGTTTTCTTTTCCTCATAACTCTGTCACCGTTGGGTGGATTCTCTCCAAATTTGGCATATGTATGCAGTAGCCCTGGGGAATATTTTTGAATATGCTGCAGTGACATTTCGACCAGTCAGAGAGGTCACATGACCAAAAATGTCTTTTTTTCGATGGGTAAGCTTGTCCGGATGTTAACTTGAAAGGGATTTTATCAATTCACCTGAAACTTGGCAAATACATTCATTCTATTAAACTCTGGAAATCATTAGATGTTGGCATTGATTAGTTAAGAAATGACCGAGGAATTAATGATTAATTAATCATAATGAATTTTCCGAATAAGGAAAACACCAAAATGCTTATATTTTGAAAACCTTGGGAGACAGCGATTTCCACAAAATTTTTGACCCACAGGGTATCTCTGCTGAGTAGCTATCCCAATTTTCAAAAAAAAATTTGGCAGCAATTTTCGAATTTTACGCAAAAATTGCAAAACACAAAAATGCTTCTATCTCGAAAACCATGCTAGATAGAACGATTTCGACGAAATATTTGAACCACAGGGTATCTCTGCAGAGTTGCTATGCCATTTTCTTAAAAAAAAATTTGTTTTGCCAAAAATTGGGGCCATTTTGGATTTTCGAATTTTTTTCAAAAATTGCATTACACAAAAATGCTTATATTTTGAAAACCGTGTTACATAGAGCAGACTACGCTGACTTTGGTTGCCACAACAGTATAAGGCTAGAAGCAGAGCATTTTCTTAAAACTTTAGCACTCACCTTTATATCCTTTTCGGGACACTTTGTTTTTGCTGTGCAAAACATTATATTTTTTGCAAGCGATCCTCTAGTTTATATTTGGTATATTGCTGTGTCTAGTCCTGAAGGTGTGCCCCTGTTTTAAGGTGACCTTAAACTCTCATATATAAAAGAATTTTACTGAGCTCAAGTTTTTCTATGTTTCCACAAAATATACCAGAAATGGCATGAGATATTTGATCTGTATTTTGCAGGTACATGTAACTGATGTTACAGAAATGCCCTACCACTACATTGAGGTGAAACTCCCAGTAATGATTGCCATAGCAACACTTTTTTTCTGTTTCATGGACTTATAAATATTTTTATTAGTGCTTTGTATTCCACACCATCACACGCACTGGCAGTGTGGCAATTTTGCCCAGACCAGCGGACCAAGGCCAGCAAATATGTGGTCAGGAGAATTTGTCTCCACTTGAGCGGCAGTCCTGCACAGGGCCCGAAATTTTCTAGTGCCAATCCACCAGTCCACAACCTCGGTTGATTTGTGTTGGAAGAGCTTTATACGCACATTGCATGATCAAATTATGGTTTGGATGTTTTGAATATTGCTCAAACATACCAAGGTGACCTTACATATGTGTGTAAAGATTAAAATCGTCAAAGATTATTTGTAACCTTTGACTCCCTTGATAAAATTCTATCTGTTACAATGGGAAGTTGCAAAAGTAAAATCCTTAATGAATTTTAATATGACTTTAACAGTGCTTAATCTGCAAAAAAAGAGACCCAAAGGTGCAATGACCAAGATTCAAGTAAAAAGAATTAAGAGAGATATAAGAATCATAATTTTATTTTCAGACAATGTAATAAACAATACAGTGATGCAATAATACAGCATAAATACAATAATACAGTACTTAAAATGCAAAAATGTTGCGATCGGTAACATAGGACACAGGAAAAAAAGTTACTGGGACACCATTTTTATGTGTCAGCTAAACAACTTCTCCAAAAGTACAAGGTCCAGAGACATCCTGTTACTTTTAAAAGATACTTCATCTATCGAGGATGATAAATCGAAAAAAATTCATGCAGATCTGTCTGTCTCTTCCCCAGAGCCATCACAAGTGAGGTACCCCCCACTCAAAGTGTGAACATTTCAACACTTTAACACAATTTTTCTCATTGACTATGGAAGGGATTTCTCTCTTATCATGCATATATGTACCAGGCCGTAAGTTGATTACCGTTTGTGAGTATCAGGCCTAGGTCTTTCTTAATTAAGCGTCCCGCAAGGGACGCTTGTTTGTGTATGGGAGAGCTTCTGGCTCCGCCGGCTCCGCATTTTGTTTTCCTTATAACTCTGTAACCGTTAGGCGGATTCTTTTCAAATTTGGCAGGTTTAGGCAGTAGCCTTGGGGAATTTTTTTGAATATGCTGCAGTGACATTTCAACCAATCAGAGAGGTCACATGACCAAAAATGTCTTTTTTCGATGGGGAAGCTTGTCCGGATGATAACTTGAAAGGAATTTTATCAATTCACCTGAAACTTGGCAAATACATTCATTCTATTAAAATCTGGAAATCATTAGATTTTGGCATTGATTGGTCAAGAAATGGCCGAGTAATTAATGATTAATTAATCATTACGAATTTTCCAAATAAGGAAAACACAAAAATGCTTATATCTCGAAAACCGTGCTAGATAGAGCGATTTCGACGAAATTTTTGACCCGCAGGGTATCTCTGCGGAGTAGTTTTCCCAATTTTCAAAAAATTTTTGTCTCGCCCAAAATGGCGGCCATTTTGAATTTTCGAAATTTTCGCAAAAATTGCAAAACACAAAAATGCTTATATCTCAAAAACCGTGCTAGATAGAGCAATTTCGACAAAATTTTTGACCCGCAGGATATCTCTGCAGAGTACTTTTCCCAATTTTCAAAAAATTTTTGTCTCGCCAAAAATGGCGGCCATTTTGAATTTTCGAAATTTTCGCAAAAATTGCAAAACACAAAAATGCTTATATCTCAAAAACCGTGCTAGATAGAGCAATTTCGACAAAATTTTTGACCCGCAGGATATCTCTGCAGAGTACTTTTCCCAATTTTCAAAAAATTTTTGTCTCGCCAAAAATGGCGGCCATTTTGAATTTTCGAAATTTTCGCAAAAATTGCAAAACACAAAAATGCTTATATCTCGAAAACCGTGCTAGATAGAGCGATTTCGACGAAATTTTTGACCCGCAGGGTATCTCTGCAAAGTAGTTATCGCAATTTTGAAAAAATTTTTGTCTCGCCAAAAATGGCGGCCATTTTGAATTTTCGAATTTTTCGCAAAAATTGCAAAACATAAAAATGCTTATATCTCGAAAACCCTGCTAGATAGAGCGATTTCGACGAAATTTTTGACCCACAGGGTATATCTGCAGAGTAGCCATGCCAATTTTCAAAAAAATTTTGTCTCGCCAAAAATGGCGGCCATTTTGAATTTTCGAATTTTTCGCAAAAATTGCAAAACATAAAAATGCTTATATCTCAAAAACCCTGCTAGATAGAGCAATTTCGACGAAATTTTTGACCCGCAGGGTATCTCTGCAGAGTAGCCATGCCAATTTTCAAACAAAAAATTTCTCGCAAAAAATGGCGGCCATTTTGAATTTTCGAATTTTTCGCAAAATTGCAAAACACAAAAATGCTTATATCTCGAAAACCGTGCTAGATAGAGCGATTTCGACGAAATTTTTGACCCACTGGGTATCTCTGCAGAGTAGCCATGCCAATTTTCAAAAAAATTTTGTCTTGCCAAAAATGGCGGCCATTTTGAATTTTCGAATTTTTGCGCAAAAATTGCAAAACACAAAAATGCTAATATTTCGAAAACCGTGCTACATAGAGCGATTTCGATGAAATTTTTTATCTTCAGGGTATCTCTGCAGAGCAGCTATCCCAAAGAGCTTTCACTTGGTGAAGTTTCAGACCCATAGCTAATTGCTCACCTACTCAAAAAGAGTAAATGCGAATTACCTCTAAAAGTATTGCAGATGGCCAATTTTTCTCAAATAACTCATTCACCTACTTTTGGAAGAGCTTTCACATGGTGAAGTTTCAGACCCATAGCCAATTACTCACCTACTCAAAATGAGTAAATGCGAATTATCTCTAAAAGTATTGCAGATAGCCAATTTTTCTCAAATAACTCATTCACCTACTTTTGGGAGAGCTTTCACATGGTGAAGTTTCAGACCCATAGCTAATTATTTACCTACTCAAAATGAGTAAATGCTAATTATCTGTAAAAGTATTGCGGATACCCAATTTTTATCAAATAACTCATTCATCTACTTGTGGGAGAGCTTTCACATGGTGAAGTTTCAGACCCATGGCTAATTACTCACCTACTCAAAATGAGTAAATGCGAATTATCTCTAAAAGTATTGCAGATAGCCAATTTTTCTCAAATAACTCATTCACCTACTTTTGGGAGAGCTTTCACTTGGTGAAGTTTCAGACCCATAGCTAATTACTCACCTACTCAAAATGAGTAAATGCGAATTATCTCTAAAAGTATTGCAGATAGCCAATTTTTCTCAAATAACTCATTCACCTACTTTTGGGAGAGCTTTCACTTGGTGAAGTTTCACACCCATAGCTAATTACTCACCTACTCAAAATGAGTAAATGCGAATTATCTCTAAAAGTATTGCAGATAGCCAATTTTTGTCAAATTAATCATTCACCTACTTTTGGGAGAGCTTTCACTTGGTGAAGTTTCAGACCCATAGCTAATTACTCACCTACTCAAAATGAGTAAATGCGAATTATCTCTAAAAGTATTGCAGATAGCCAATTTTTCTCAAATAACTCATTCACCTACTTTTGGGAGAGCTTTCACTCTGTGAAGTTTCAGACCCATAGCTAATTACTCACCTACTCAAAATGAGTAAATGCGAATTATCTCTAAAAGTATTGCAGATAGCCAATTTTTCTCAAATAACTCATTCACCTACTTTTGGCAGAGCTTTCACTTGGTGAAGTTTCAGACCCATAGCTAATTACTCACCTACTGAAAATGAGTAAATGCGAATTATCTCTAAAAGTATTGCAGATAGCCAATTTTTCTCAAATAACTCATTCACCTACTTTTGGGAGAGCTTTCACTTGGTGAAGTTTCAGACCCATAGCAAATTACTCGCCTACTCAAAATGAGTAAATGCGAATTATCTCTAAAAGTATTGCAGATAGCCAATTTTTCTCAAATACTCATTCATCTACTTGTGGGAGAGCTTTCACTTGGTGAAGTTTCAGACCCATAGCTAATTACTCACCTACTCAAAATGAGTAAATGCGAATTATCTCTAAAAGTATTGCAGATAGCCAATTTTTCTCAAATAACTCATTCACCTACTTTTGGGAGAGCTTTCACTTGGTGAAGTTTCAGACCCATAGATAATTATTCACCTACTCAAAATGAGTAAATGTGAATTATCTCTTAATAGTATTGCAGATAGCCAATTTTTCTCAAATAACTCATTCACCTACTTTTGGAAGACCTTTCACACACGAAAATGAAAAATTGTGAATATCTCGGAAAAGCTATTTCTTCTGCTTTAATGCTCGGCGGGAGATACACACCACGGCAGTGGTCTTGACAAAAATTTTTGTCTCCCCAAAAATGGTGGCCATTTTGAATTTTCAAAGTTTTTGCAAAACACAAAAATGCTTATATCTCGAAAACCGTGCTATATGGAGTGAACTCAACAAAATTTTTGACCTGCTGGGTATCTCTGCAGAGTAGCCATGCCAATTTTCAAAATATTTTTGTCTCGCCAAATATAGCAGACATTTTTAATTTTTTTATTTTTTGCAAAACACAAAAATGCTTATATCTTGAAAACCGTGCTAGATAGAGCAGACTGCGCTGACTTTGGTTGCCACAACAGTATAAGGCTAGAAACGAAGCATTTTCTTGATACTTTAGCACTCACCTTTATATCCTTTTCGGGACGCTTTGTTTTTGCTATGCAAAAACATTATCTTTTTTTTTGCGAGCGATCCTCTAGTTATTTTTTTTATAAATTTTTGAAATAATTTTTAAATGCATTAAAATCTTAAATATCTTATAACTTGAAAAGTATTGCATTTAGAGCATGTGAGCTGATTGCTACAAATCTAAGCTGAAAAAGAAATTTCTAGGTTGTGGATATATAAAGTCCTGGAGAAGACCTGTAGGGTAAGGTGACCTTACAACTCCACAAGATTAGACTATGATGTCACTCATTTGGTGTCCCACAACATGGGGGACAATTATAAATAATTCCTTCTTTCCTCCATGAAGAGAGGAGGCAGACAGGACCCATCTTGCTAAATTCATTAACTTGTATTCATTAACAAGCAGTTTAACAGAAGGTTACCAAAGTGACACTCAATTGAATTTTCTGCTGACATGTAGTGAAAACTTGGCAAGTGATAACTTTGTGTGTTTGTCTGCCTGTGTGCATTTGTCATAACCTGTATATTGGATCTAGGTTATATTTTTTAACAAGTTGGGGCTTCACTATGGCTCAACCCTTCTGAAAGATGGTCTGGATCTGCAAAAATATTGCCAGTCAGCCAGCATAATGTTAGTCCTTTCGAATTTCATCCGCTTCAGTCTTTAACCAAAGTTGGTGAATTCTTGTTTGTGTAAGGGATTAGCTTGTCTTACATAAACAAGTAATCAGCTGCAAGTGATTGGCCCTCCTCTCCACCAAGCTTGACATCAACACTAAGGTTAAGTGTGTCTTTTGTGTGAAAATGAATAAGGGTAGGTTTAATGCTACACTTTTATGATAAAAGCAAAGCTATGCTGTGACTGATTGGATCTTTTGTGTAAAAGTGAAAAAGGATAAATTAAATGCTGTACCTTTATGATTAAAACACAGCTATATTCCGAATGAGTAGGTCTTTTGTTGAAAATGTGAAAAAGGGTAGCTTAAATGTAGCCTCTTGATAATTAAAGAAAACCGAAGTTCTGACTAACTGAACAGCCCTTTATTCTTTGATAGAACAAAGCAACCTATGCTACACTCTGCTGAAAGAGATAGTTAATAAATTCACAGCTTTTAATTTGCTTCATTGTATCCACCGGAGGCATCTGGTGGATGATTTTCAGCGTTAAGGCTCTCGGAGGAAAATTACACCAGCTAGGTTCACCAAATTTGCAGGATATCTTCATGGGGGGGGGGGGGGATAAGCTTCTCTGGAACTGAAATTAGCCTCATTCTGAAAAAACAAGATGGCCACTGCAGGCATTTCTTTGAAAATGATCTACATTTTTCGACTTGCTGTTTCTCATAGGTAGAAGGTTGAATCTCTTCATAGGTGATATGTATAACAGATATACATGTCCTCTACAACCTTGCAGACATTTGACCTTGAAGCTCTTAATTCAAGGTCATCCATGGAGTGCCAAAGTAACCCACACAGCAGACTTTAAAAGTGCTTATATCTCCCTTATTATTGGTCCTAGAGGTTTGCAATGTGAAACCAACCTTTTGGAAATCATGTGCTGCGAATCTTCTGATGTGGTGAGATTTAACCTTGGACTCCTCCTTCAAGGTCAAATGAGGATAGCCGAACTTAAAAGTTCTTATAACTCGCTTATTACTGGTCCTAGAGGTTTGGGATGGTAAACCAAACTACTTGAAATCATGGGCTGGGAATCTTTTGGTGTGGTCAGATTTGACTTTGGATCCCTCCTTTAAGGTCAAACGAGGATAGCCAAACTTAAAATGCTTACAACTGGCTTATTATTGGTCCTAGAGGTTTGGGATGACAAACCAACCTATAGGAAATCATGGGCTGGGAATCTTTTGGTGTGGTCAGATTTGACCTTGGACCCCTCCTTCAAGGTCAAACGAGGATAGCCAAACTTAAAAGTGCTTATAACTTGCTTATTATTGGTCGTACAGGTTCGGGATGGTAAATCAACTTATTGATTCAAGGTCAAACGATGCTTCACTGGCTTTGGTGAGTTGTCTTTTCGGTGGATACAAATTTGTATCGGTTCTCCGATGTGTAGGTCTAGTTTTCAGCTGTCAAGTACAAGTACTTGAAAATGAGTAATTAAGTACAAGTACTTGTACTCATCCCAGGCCTGATAGCAACAGAGATCTTACTGGTCGTCTGAGACCTCTTGCCCGTAATGGTTGTCTTGCTGTGATAGGTAAACATAATTTGGGATGAACGGCCACTTCATGTAGGATGTAATGCCACGCACAGTCTGTCTGTAGCTTTGGTCCTCAGAATGAAGAGATTCCGAGTTGGCTTGGTCTGCTTATGAGCCAGAGTGAGAGTCTGACAAAGCATCCAATTCTGAATCCCAGTCCGAGTAAAGATTAATCCGAGGTGAAGAATATCCTTGATCACCTTCGGCCTGAGAGTTGACATCTCAGCTATTTGATCTGGATAACACATTCGGCCAGGGTTGGGCAGGTAGAGAAGACCTGAGAAGTTGGTTGAGAGGGTTGCTGAGTCTGGCTTGTGTACACGGCAGAACTGGCAACCAGGTTCTTTTAGAAGGCTGGACCCAGTAGGAAGGCCTGATGTGGCTAACTGAGCTGGTAGTACTTCCCACTGCAGCCTGAGTGTAAGCTAGAGGTTCCTGAGGTTGGTCAGCTGGACCAACTGAAGTTAACCCACTGAAGCAGTGGGAATGGTAGCAAAAACAAAGCCCCATGACTTAAGTACCAGGTTAACCGAACCAGTTGAATTGGGGAAAGAATGAAGGTCTGCACCAGGGGCCCCTTGGCTAGCCGAAGCGGTAACACAGGTGAGGGGGGATGAGACTCCGACCGTGACAGGAGAAAACACGGGCTTCTGATGAGAAGGGGGGAGTACTCACAGAGGTAATACAGCTTTGAGTCTGGTGAAGCAGGAAGACGATTGGTCCTTAAATTTTGTGAATTCAATGCTTGATCAGAAACTTCAGTTGTAGACTTGATTGGAAAAGGGCTAGTAGTATCTATAATGTCACCTCAGTGGGTCCAATGACCATAGCAGTAAATTGTTGGACTAGTTTATCCCCTTTCTTTTTATCATCTTAGTTCTATTTTTTATCTTTATTTATTATCTGGTTCTTGTATGGTGGGACAGACAAATTGCTGCACTTGATCAGGAGTAAAGTACATGCAAGACGGTCTTCCAGGCCAAGCACATAGATATCTGACCCCGTGCCCTTCTGCCTACACCGTGCATGGTGCACATTTTTGATGAGTGTCTGCAATAATATGGCCGCATGACTCTTTCTTTTGTCACAATGCAGACATGTTGGTTAGTCACACTAAAGAAATGCACTATCACCCAAAAAACCTTGAACTAACAGTGTCAATAGTCTGTTAGGTAAGATATATTAATGCAATGAAAATAGCATCAGAGATGCCCGTACCCCACAGCCTAGGGAAATATTTTTAACACCATAAGATATAGAAGTACTGTATCAGTACAAAGTTCAGGATACTTTCAGAGCACTGTCAGTTATATAAATATCCACACAATGTTTAAAATGGAGAAAATAATGTTTAAAAGTAAGATAATGCATGTAAAGATGAAGTTTTAAAGCAAGATAATTCAGTAACAAGATGACAACATTAATCAGTAAACTAAAATTCAACACTCTTTTATCTATATCTGCATGGCCGAATTATGGTTTAGATGTTAGAATATTACCATGCATACAGAAGTGGTAATACATGTAATGAATGTTTATGTGTGGTGTTGGAGCAAAATCTGTGACTCAGTTGATGAAATTCCATCTCTTACAATGGGATGTTATAAAAGTAAAATTCTTAATAAATTCTAATAGGACTTTAACAGTGCTTAATCTGCATCAAAAGACAGACCCAAAGGTGCAACAAGATGTTAAAAGTCAAGGTCACTACGACAAGGTCAAAGGTCAAATTAAGGTCACACCATGATAATACACACCTATAGCCCCTAACCAATGTCCCTACCAAGTATCAACTTCCTACACCTTACTGTTTCGAAGATATAGCCCAGACAAGATTTTATAGGTCAAGGTCACTACGGTAAGGTCAAATCAAGGTCAGACCATGACATTGCACACCTACACCCCCTAACCAATGTCCCTACCAAGTATCAACTTCCTACACCTTACAGTTTCCGAGATATAGCCCGGACAAGATTTTATAGGTCAAGGTCACTACAGCAGGGTCAAAGGTCAAATCAAGGTCAGACCATGACATTGCACACCTACACCCCCCAACCAATGTCTCTACCAAATATCAACTTCCTACATCTTACGGTTTCCGAGATATAGCCCGGACAAGATTTTATAGGTCAGGGTCACTACGGCAAGGTCAAAGGTCAAATCAAGGTCAGACCATGATGTTGCACAACTACACCCCCTAACCAATGTCCCTACCAAGTATCAACTTCCTATAATTTACGGTTTCCGAGATATAGCCCGAACAAGATTTTATAGGTCAAGGTCACTATGGCAAGGTCAAAGGTCAAATCAAGGTCAGACCATGACGTTGCACAACTACACCCCCTAACTGATGTCCCTACCAAGTATCAACTTCCTATAATTTACGGTTTCCGAGATATAGCCCGGACAAGATTTTATAGGTCAAGGTCACTATGGCAAGGTCAAAGGTCAAATCAAGGTCAGACTATGACGTTGCACACCTACACCCCCTAACCAATGTCCCTACCAAATATCAACTTCCTACACGTTACAGTTTCCAAGATATAGCCTGGACAAGATTTTATAGGTCAAGGTCACTACGGCAAGGTCAAAGGTCAAATCAAGGTCAGACCATGACGTTGCACACCTACACCCCCTAACCAATGTCCCTACCAAGTATCAACTTCCTACACCTTACGGTTTTCAAGATATAGCCCGGACAAGATTTTCAAACTCAAGGTTACTACGGCAAGGTCAAAGCTCAAATCAAGGTCAGACCATTACGTTGCACACCTACACCCCCAACCAATGTCCCTACCAACTTCCTACACCTCATGGTTTCTGAGATACAGCCCGGACAAACTTTTCCCGTCGCCCACCCACCCGCCCATCCGGACACCATGGGTGAAAACAATACCCCGTGGGGTAAAAATGCAAACTCTTTCAATCTCCCGTAAAACCCAAAATGTATTTTAGAAAGTTTTTTACACCAAAAGGAATTATGCTTCAGTTGGTTTCAAATAACTTGAAAATAGACTATCCTTAGTATCAGTTTTGTTGTCAAAATACCCAAAACAGACCCTTCTTTGTGATTTGTTTTCAGAAGATTAAGAACAAACCCTGCACAATCCAAGTGAAAGACATGGACAGCAAGTACATTGAAGAAAAACAAAGTATGCGACTAAGTAAGAGGCTGGCTTACCTCTTGAGGTATGGAGCAGAAAAAGAAGGACTGGAAGTTAAAGAAGGAGGTAATTTACTAATTAACTACCATAAATTTCTGAAATATTATTACCCCAGTTCATATGAAGTCATGGGCCAAAGATTAAAGAGCATTGACTTGTCTTCATGAAAGTTTAACTTAGTTAATTCAGTTACACTTACTTATTTTCAAATATATATCCATAGCAGCTTTTGTTTCAGGATTTGTTCTGAAATCTGGCCAAAAAAATGCAAAACTTTTTCCTGCGTCTTCTGTACAAAAGACAGTACAACTAAAAAAAAATCACAGAATTTTGGTTATGTATAAAGTTACAGAAAGATTCAGTGTTAATGTTTTTCAACTAAACCAGAAGTACCACATCTGTCAGTTGACGTTTATTACTCCTATGTGGTTCTTTTACTTCTATTTAGCAGTATGTAATTACATATCTTGGACAATGTAATTACATATTTGTGCACATTTTGCTCCTTTGGTAAAAAAAGCACTAAGTTGTCAAAATATTTTATTGCAAGTTACCTTTTTGAAAGTATTTACCTTAAATAATCTTCACTTTTCTGGTTGTAAAAACGTGGTCAGACTGATAAAATTACATTACACAAGTTGTGAGAAGGTTAGGGTAGAAAATTAACTACTCACAGTAGCCCTAGGTTTTCTGTAATGTAAGTCAGTTCAGCTCTGTACTCAAAGTGTAATTCCAAATAGAATTCCGTATATTTGTTCTACAGTAAATTAAACTGTTGCACCTTGCTGAGTGGAATATCTAGGAAACAAATACTTCTGTATAACCAGGCATTCCAGAATATTAAGTAAATTGAAATGGAAAAAATGGGACCTCATTTTTACTTCGACTTAAAAGGGTAATAAGCAGTTCTAATTTAGGGTGTTCAACTCTACACAAGAGTAAGAAATATAAAATTCTCCACAGGATCTGAAATTGGCCCCTTGGTATAGACCGTCAAATTAAGAAAGAAATATATTTCATGAAAATGAGATAAAATAAATGCCCTTAAATAGTCTGTCAAATTAACGACAGATTCAATTAGAACTTGACATATATAAATGACAAATACAGGCACTTTCTTGGTGGCCTATTTACAAAATGGCAATTTTTTTTTCTTTTCTCACTCAAATTTTAGGTCTGGTGAACCATCTTTTTAACTGTATTAATATAAAGTGCAATATTTCTTCACTACAGCACACAAAGCACTGCTTTACCAATCCCGACAGCCCATGTCTAGTGACATTCCCTAATTGAAAGTCAGATTCTCAAGGATAATCATTTTGCAACAACCCTGAGCTATTTTAATCCACCACTAGAAATAGGACCAAATAACAGAGAACTGCCATAATTTTAAATAGTCATCTAAGCCCCTATATCATATATATCTCTCTGTCAAGTGTCAACTGTGAGTCTTGCTTGTTAACTGATTAAAATGCTGATTTAAGTTTTAATGTACATAATTTTAAATATTAATAATCAATTTACCTTTTCTTAATAAATTTTAGGCTGGGTGAACCTTCTTCATCTGACCAAAGTACCGATGTTGAGACATCACACTGCATATGATATCATTAAAGAGGTCATGAGCTCAGTTTCATTTCGAGGCATGAAGCGATATGAAAAGAAACATGAAAATGGTGCTGTGTACATGCGGGCCGTCTATGGTCGACGAATGGAACGGGTAAACACATGTTGTTGTACAAAGAAAAAGTTTATTCTCTGACATTCATAATTTGCATTGGCTCCAAATCAATATTGCGTCTTCAAATGAATGTTTGGTAATATATTTGATTGAGGCTAATCACACCACTTCAGGGATTTCTTTTCATACACAATTCTTTATAACCTGATGTTTTCACATTTGGTATGTGGGTGTATATGGTCAAGAAGCCTATTTCTTGGTGACCATGAGCTTTAATTTCATGGTCATTGAATTACAGCCTTAAGAATGTTGATTATGGATTATGTTTTGGTTAATGTGTAGAGTAGATTTATATCTCCTTTATTAACTGGCAAAATTGTTTACTTTAGCTTTTTATAAAAAGTGTGACACCAATTTTGGTTAGAGTTGAAACAGGAATCTTAGTACAAACATTCCCTGTTTTGCTTGATTGAGGTACAAAGTAGGTTACTTGGGGCAAACAAATAATTATTATATAACACCTGTGATTTTACGCTGATTACAGTAAGCTAATACAGACTTCTATTCAAAGCAAATCTTTAGACTCCATATTATACCAGTGTATTAAATGGTAGGGTTAAAATTACAGTTCACCAGTGGATGCTTATTTTTATATATTCACAGAATCCATATCATCAGGGAAGTCGTGTGAACAGATTGCTGGAGATTTGCATGGACAAAGTCTGCAGTGACATTAATGCTTATGATCTGGATACGTTTCCAGATGAATTCTTGCTCAAGTAAGTCCGCCATTGTAAAGTAGCCAGAGTTAATACTGTAACAATTGAGAAACGCTTCACTTTAATCCATTACCAACACACTTTGAATGTTTTCAATTATACAATTTGTCATAAGTTCAGACATTAATATAATCAGAATCAGCATTTTTCAGTTGCTTTTTACCATCTACATTGGGGCTTCAGAGGATTAGCAATTTTCACATTTTGGCAAATTATCACAGGTTGTCACCACTGTGTGAGTTCAACTCCCACAAGTGGAAATGCTGTGGGCCTGTCCCAATATGACCCTGGCTATTGAACGGGACTTAAAACGCTAACTTTTGATATCTTTCCCTGAAGCGAGATATACCAAGATGTATTTTCACAACTACGCTGAACCAAAGGAATCTAAACGTAAATGTAAGAGCTTTCTATCGTATGGTACATCACAGCACAATATATAACCACAAACTGTGGAAAATAAACATGGTAAACAAGGGTTTAAAAAACCTGTTTATGTGCCTTACAGCACGATGATTCACAAGTTGAGAAGGAAAAAGCGCCTGAATAACAAAGCACTGCGCACTTTATTGGGTCCAGTGATAGAACACTTAGACCTGGGTTCAGTATTTCTGACTGAAGGCTCCATGAAGATTGTCACTCAGAAATGTCCCCATCTGAAGGTGCTCATACTAAGGGATTGTGGTTATGTGCTCACTGACCACTACTTGGAGTGGTTGATAAAGGTAGGTGTGAAATTTCAGAAAAGCTATCATTATACAAAACAGTGAACATAGTATAACTGAAATGGTCTCAACAGTATCAGAATATGATCCATTATAATTACAATACAGTATCATTTGTGTGTCAGCTGACTTGTCAGTCAGCTGACATTATGGCATCACTGCGGCGTCCATGCCCTTGTAAACAACTTCTTCTTCAAAAGTACAAGGCCCAGAGTCATGCTGTTTCTTTTAAAAGATACCTTATCTATTGGGGGTGATAGATTGTTCGAGGCATGCAGATCTGTCTGTCTGTTCCCCAGAGCCGGTAAAAGTGAGGTACTACCACCCAAAGTGTGAAAATTTCAACACTTTAACACTATTTTCTCCTTGACTATTGAAGGGATTTCTCTCTTATCTTGTGCATATATACCAGGCCACAAGTAGATTCCCTTGTGTGAGTATCAGGCCTGATCTTTCGTAATTATTGTATCCACCGGATAGCAACCAGTGGATACTATGGATTTCGCTTCATTACGCCGCCACCGCTGCAGTGTGTAGAGATTTCACCGTTACCACTCTTAACAGAAAAAATATTATAGCTAGCCTTTTCAAATTTGCAGGATATATTCATAACCTTAAAATCTTGCCTGGAAATATTTTGGCCTTATTTTGAAAAACAAGATGGCTGCCACGGGTTTCTTTCAACTTTCAGTTAGGAGTTTTGTTGGCCCTCTAGAGAAAAGGATATTATAGGTAGAGATCTTAAATTTGCAGGATATGTTCCTCATTAATATAAATATTAATATTTTGGCCTCATTTTGACAAACAAGATAGCCGGTTCTTTAGATGGATCTTTGCCAGTCACGAAAAGTGCTTATATCTCCCTTATAATTGGTCCTAGAGGTTTGGTATGTCAAGCCAACTTATAGGAAATCATGGGCTGGGAATCTTTTGATGTGGTCAGATTTGACCTTGGACCCCTCCTTCAAGGTCAAACGAGGATAGCCAAACCTAAAAGTGCTTATAACTTGCTTATTATTGGTCATACAGGTTTGGGATGGTAAACCAACTTTAGGAAATCATGGGATGGGAATCTTTTGGTGTGGTCAGATTTGACCATGGACCCCTCCCTCAAGGTCAAACAAGGATAGCCAATCTTAAAAGTGCTTATAACTGGCTTATTATTGGTCGTACAGGTTTGGGATGGTAAATCAACTTATAGGAAATCATGGGCTGGGAATCTTTTTATGTGGTCAGGTTTGACCTTGGACCCCTCCTTCAAGGTCAAACAAGGATACCCAAATTTAAAAGTGCTTATAGCTCGCTTATTATTGGTCCTAGAGGTTTGAAAGCAACCTATTGGAAATCATGGGGTGGGAATCTTTTGATGTAGTCAGATTTGACCTTGGGCCCTTCCTTTGAGGTCAGACGAGGATAGCAAAATCTAAATCACTTTTTCTTGGTCCTAGAGGTTTGTAATGTGAAACCATTCTATAGGAAATCATGCGCTAGGAATCTTTTGATGTGATCAGATTTGACCTTTGGCCCCTCTTTCAAGGTCAAATGAGGATAGCCAAAATTAAAAGTGCTTATAACTCGCTTATTCGTGTTCCTAGAGGTTTGCAATGTCACACCAACCTATGGGAAATCATGGGCTAAGAATCTTTTGATGTGGTCAGATTTCACCTTGGGCTCCTCCTTCAAGGTTAAGTGATGCTTGATTGGCTTTGGTGAGTTTTCTTTCTGGTGGATACAATTTGCATCGGTTGTCCGATGCGCTAGGTCTAGTTACATATTAATTTTGTATCTTTCATTAAGCAAACATTTTGTTTATTTAGTGTCAGTACAAGTTGCTCCCATAAACACTTAGGCCCCCTCCCCACGGGGGTATATTTGTGTCAATCATAATATTCTGTATGTCACGCTTCAACCATATCCCGTCCAGGGATACACTGCATTGAGACGCAATATCTAGTTCTATTAATATTTAGAGGAAGTCACCTTGACTGTACACATTTTACAGGTAATTAAAATTTATTCAAAATTGTTGCTATTAAAAGACAGAATTGTATTGCTGGAAAAGAAATAAAAAATATATTTATCTACTATTTGCCTGTCAGCCAAAAGTATCTGTTTTAATTTTTCAGAAACTACCTCATCTAGAGAGTCTCAACTTAAGTGGCTGTCATCACTTAACGGACAGATCAGTTGATGCATTGTGTAAACATGCCACAAATCTACAGCAACTGAACTTAAGCAGAGTACCTCAGATCTCACAAGAAGGTGTACTGAAGCTAGTCACTCTATGCCCAAAACTGCATCATTTAGATGTGTTTGATAATGAACACATATCCCAACAAGGGATCGATACATTGGCACAGATTGGCGAGGAAAGAGGGATTTCTATTGTGTTAAAGTGCTTTGAAGACAATAAAACAATAGAACAACTGAACAAAACAGGGACAGAACTGCACTTGGCAAGTGTGGGGGATTACTGGTGATAATTGTGGAGATTGAAGTACAATTTTAATATCTGTGATATAGTTTTGTATGTCAGATTCGATTACTGATATAATGTTTGATTAAAAGATAGTTTCATGCCATAAAATGCCTAGTTTTACAACTCCTAATGTCTTGTTTTCAAAAAAATAGAAACATTACATAAAGACACAAAGGATAGTCAAAATTATCGTAACTTTCACACAACATTGCCATAAAAACTAGTAACTTTCTTAAATTATGAAAGATGAAATTTTTTAAATGTATAAATACTAATGATAAATAATGAAATATAAAGTACTTCCCGACAGGTTGTGAATATGAAAAATGACACCATCTTTACACAAACCTGATTTACAAAACTGGAAATTTTAATGGAAATCTGTGAAAGGTTTACTGTGCACAGGCAAACAAGGTCAAAATGCAAGAGAACAAAAAAAAAATAGCAAAATAAATGCCTGTTACTCACAGGACAGGTAAATATGTTGACATAAGATTAAGTAGTCTGTGTGACAAGTAATGTTTATACTAATACAGGTGGTTGTTCCATGCCTTGGTTATTTCATGAGAAAAGTGATCTTAATGTCTATGACTTTGAAATGCTTGCCAGGACCGGTGAACAGGTAAAACTATGAACTTTCTTTGCCTAAAGATTTCTTACATCTGTCCCGGACAAGATTTTAATTGTGAAGTCACACCTGTAGGTCAAATCAAGGTTGTAACATGAAGTTTCAAATCTACACCCCCCAAAAAACTACTGAAATGTATGTAATTCCTATACCTTATGGTTTGCTAGACACAACCCAAACATGACTCTTCCCTGGATGCTCTAGATGAAAATAACTATTGTTTCCTTAACACCTTCATAAACAAGAATGAGAGTTTGCCTGGTGGCAAAATTCACATGCTATGGCAAGATACAGTTCTTGTCACTATTGAAATATTTGCCATATGTATTAAAGCTTATATAACTTAGCTGGTTTATGACACTTAACCTTAATATTCCACTACTAATCTTATTCATCAGATGATCTCAGGTGAGGCATATTTCAGCTTGCAGTAGGGAAAGGTGGTAACCATGAGTATTGTGTGAATGCAAAGTTTGCATTTTAATACAATACCTTGTAAAAAGGCACCATGAATGGATTATAATTTTGAAAATATCTGTTTTTGTCCAAAAAAATACTCTAAATAGTATTGACCTTGAATAAATAACAAATATGTGGTGTTTACATTTTAGACCTTGAATAAATAACAAATATGTGGTGTTTACATTTTAGACCGGTCTTGTCAGTTTAAAATTGACTGAACACCTTCATACACTGCCACGGCAGTTAACTCCCACAAGGGAATTCTCGTGGTCTACATTCCTAATCTATAAAAATACCTACAAAGCAAACATAAGTGAAATCCATATCATGCAGTTGTTTTAAAATATTGGCCATTAGACAGCAGTGGCATCGTTTACAGAAATCAAAACCGGTTACCGGGCTTTGAAACAAAACAAAATCTGGTATTTGATTCTTGATACTGTGCACTGAAAATTTATCGAAGGCATGCATGAGCCATAACTTGCAAATAGAAATGGCTTTTGTGAGATATTATATAGTACATAAACATGATCTTTGCTCATTATAAAGTAAAAATGTGACCTATTTTACGAAGTATGTATATTTTTTGTCGTTTTGATGAAGTATCAGCCATTAGAAAGCATAAAATAATGACGTTTTCAAAAACCGGTTCCCAAATATTCTTTGCGGATTTCGTTTTTTTCTACCACAACAAAACAATATACTAGATACCGGCATAACGTTAACAACACTACCATTAGAGCTGTAACCTATAAGTTTAACTTGTAGTTAGAAGGTTAAGGTTACCATAAAGTAGACATCCTCTTTGTGCAGAAGTACACCCCTCACACCAATTTAAAACCCACCATGTAGTTTGGAGTAATTGTCCAAATAAGGAAATGTGACAAATGGATGCACTCCCACACATACAGAATTTGCATTTTAATAATCTGACCTGGATGTCGACGGATAATAACAGGGTTTCCCCAACATACAACGTGACACACTAGGGCAAATGTCATAGTGTACTCAATATCTTGCAAAGATAACAATATACACAGTCTAGTTAATTTAAAACAAGCACCCTCATAAAGAAAGGATTTTGCCAATGGCACATGTCACAGTTTATATCTTGTAGAAGATAATCCCACAATGTTACAGACTCGTCTATTTGAAATCTTGCTTCTATGTAAGTCGGCTGGGTACTGTGTATACTTGACTGTCTGTTGACAAATGACACAGCACACCACTGCCACCAAGTGACGTCTCCCACACACAAAAATCTTGTCCCTCCAACTCCTGCTGTAACTCTCTCACTGTGTCTGCTGGAGTATCTACAATTACAAAATAAAACCTATGAATAATCATATGAATTTCATCACTACAGACACCACCAGACATATCTTTGAAGTCTAGGAAATTTCAAGAGTTGTTTTGAACATCAAGTATTACCTGAAAAAGCAGTTTTCTGAATTTTACTTTATTTTTATAAATATTAAGGAATGTCATAAGCGGTGAATTTTGTACACTGGGCTAAATTTCACATGTTTACTCTGCAAGATAAGGTAGGTTAGCAAGAGCTACTGTAGATTTACATATCCAAGATAGAGCTATGTGTGGCTTGGGGCCATGTTTGCAGTTTTGAAAGTACATTTATTCTCAAAATTTCACATGAAATGAGTCAAAATGAAAATACTGCTAATTTGTGACAACTTTTATGCTAAAAACAGTAGAATAATGGTAAATGACTAGTCAAATGGAACAATATATATTCAACCACTGGTCTTAATGTTTAGGCTTATGTTTTTGTTGGTCACTTACAGTTATTGTACTTGTACAGGAAAGATTTACCCTTAGTAATTTAAACTCACCACAGTGCAACAGGACAAATGCACACCCTCCTCCCCCTGCCCCGGTCAACTTTGCAGAGAGCCGGTGCTTGTGTGCCACTCGACAAATGGTGTCAATAGTTGGGTGGCTGACTCCAAGAAAGTCCAAGTGTTTCTGGTTCATCCGCACTAGCTCCTGTACATTAAAAACAAGACAGTCCACTTTCATATTGGCATTCTTCCAATGACAAACCATTCAGATACCTGGATATTGGGAGAATAAGGGATAAAATTTTGGACATACAAGTTAAAATCTCTGATGTCATCGCCTAATATCAGGAGCATTTCTTGTTGTACACAATACCCAAGTACACCAGGTGATGCACAACCTGAGTTCATATTCACTCTGCCTCATCATTACCTAAAAATAGCATCAGAGATGTCCATACCCCACAGCCTGGGGAAATAGTTTTCAACACCTTGACATATAGAAGTAGTGAAACAGTACAAAGACCAGGATACTTTCCGTGCAGTGCCACTTACATAAAGGTCTAAATAATGTTTATGTAGAGAAACTAACATCTAACAGAAAGAACATCTATGTAAAGATAAAGTACTAAAACGAGACAATTCAATAGCAAGATGATAGAATTAATCAGCAAAGTAAAAATATGAAGCTGTAAAATTTATTAATTGGAGAATAGCAGTCGATGAAAATAGAATAATTATGTAAAAGTGCATGTAATAATCAGCTGCAGCAATCCATATATCTTTGTTGTAAGAGAAAGATGACTCAAATATGGTAGGTGAACACACTTTGGCAGAGCAAAAAGGTCAGACCAATGATGCACACCTACAACCCCTAACCAATATCCCTACCAAGTATCAACTTCCTACACTTAAGTTTCCAAGATAAAGCCCAGACAACATTTTATAGGTCAAGGTCACTACATCAAGGTAAAAGGTCAAATCAAGGTCACACCATGACGTAGCACACCTGCAACCCCTAACCAATGTCCCTACTAAGTATCAATTTCCTACAACTTACAATGTCTGAGATATAACCCGGACAAAATTTTAAAGGTCAAGGTCACTACAGCGAGGTCAAAGGTCAAATCAAGGTCAGACCATGACACTGCACACCTCAACCCCCTCCCCCAACAATGTCCCTAGCAAGTATCAACTTCCTACACCTTACAGTTTCTGAGATATGGCCCAGTCAAGATTTTATAGGTCAAGGTCATTACAGCAAGGTCAAATCAAGCTCACACCATGATGTTGCACACCTACATCTCCTAACCAATGTCCCTACAAAGTATCAACTTCCTACACCTTACCGTTTCTGAGGTACGGCCTGGACAAGATTTTAAAAGCCAAACTCACCGGCAAGTTCAAAGGTCAAATCAAGGTCAGACCATAACATTGAACACCTACACCTCCTAACCAATGCCCCTTCTAATTGTCAACTTCCAACATCTTACAGTTTCTGAGATACAGTCCAGACAAACTTTTTACCACCACCCGCCCGCCTGCCCACCCACCCGGACACCATGGGTGAAAACAATACCCTAACAGCTGTAAAGGGCTGTGGGGTAATAATTACTCTTAAATATTTTCAGAAAACTGACACCAATCTCTAATACTTTCAGAGCTCTTAATACATAAATGACAAGTTGGATAGAGCAGCTTTAGTTATGACGGTAGTATGTTAGAGAGCATAAGGTATTATTTGTTGCAAACCACATTGAAAATACACTTGAGGGCAATTCTGATACACTTTTGTTATTGTTGGAATATGTCTTTAAAATGCTTATTTATTTCTTAAAAAACAGAACAAGAGTAAAAATAACAATGTTCACTGAAAGTGTACCTTCTAGTGTTAGGGATGGTCACAGAAAATTAGAAGTATTACCATTAACTGGAGAGGGTACTCTGAGACTGATTCCCCACTTTCATGGTTGACTTGTACTAGTTGAAGGCTGGTGTCTGCAATCGCTTCTATGGAGTCCAGTACCGGTTGAACAATCGATGGATACTGGAACATACAGGATTATGACAATAATATATCAGCATTTTTTGTTATAGTATGATATGTACATCGCTTAAATATTGAATAATAATGATTCCAAATTGATATTCAAAGTGCCAATTTTAATGTCATTTTAAAGAAATTGTCTTGGACAATTAACAACTATGACACAATAACATCAGTAATTTAAAGCTTACATAATTCATTTTTAAACTTGACATTTTAGAGCTTTATACAATATTTAAATGTTACATGAAATAACATCACGTATAGGTAAACTAAATTAATTTCTACAGCAATGCATTTTATGGCAATAAACAACATTTCAGTTTTAGTTTAGGAAAACTATGAAAAATATTTCAATACTTTCTGCATATGTTCACAAAGTGGGTTGATTCTGTTTAAAATACTTCTGTTAACTTTTTCATATTACTATTATCACTGTATATTTAAGATTTATTCATTTTAATAATTTACATGTCATTGTAGCTGGGTTATGGCTGGGATAAATCTTTAAAATTCAATTACCACATCTAACAGTTCTAAATACAACCAAAACAATTACACTAAAGTGTAGTTTGAACCACTTTTAAATTAATGAATTCAATGAAACAGGGGTGTGGCACTTTTGGTATTTTTTTTCTAGAAAAATTTCTGAATAATTGACACACTTTCTGCTTACAACAAATTTAATGTATACATAATAAATATTCAATAGATAAAATTAAATACCTTGTCAAGTTTTTGCCTCACTCCGGCAACTAATGTCTTGGTACTCCTTGGAATTTTGGTATTGACCAACAGGATCTTCAGGTTTGGAATGCTGATTAAATTTACATCCGAAACATTGGTGAGTCAAATATTAACCGACCATGTCAAATAACTCAGGTTCATTAAGATTTCTACTTTGCAGTTTTATGAATTAATTGCATTTATTTAAAAACAAAATACTGGGTATTTGGAAAACTTTAATAAATTTATAAGTACATAGAACTGGAATTTACCTTAATTTCATTTTTTTTTTCAAACACATCAACCTTATAAAGCAAAATTGTCTAGAAAATAAATGAAAATAGGTTCTTTGAAGGCTTTTAATATAGAAATTATATGCATACAAATAACATCTATTGGTGAATATTCCACATGCAATTCGACTACTACTTTTACAAATTGTAAAGTGCAATCATGTATTGATATTGTTTTCAAAGTTCATAATTTAGCAATAAAATGGGAGGTTCTGTCAGGATAATATGAGCTTAATAGAACTGAGGGAGTATTTCATCTACTTTATAATTTGTAAGCCCAGACTAGTAGGCTAGCATGTTACAACTACAATACAAACGCCCATTATATAATTCTGAAAGAAGTTAGAATAGCTTACCTTGTTAGAGGGGTAATATGTCCTTTTTGAAAAACCAATCCTCCTCCGTAAGTGCTGACAGAGTTGTCAATACCCGAAGGGTTGCCATGTAATATTCTTTCTGACTCGAAGGCCCAGCCATTGATGAGTTCAAGGTCATGTGACTGCCATGTGACTTCTTGAGTACTTTCTGACTGAGGAATAATTGAAATAAGTCCCCTGAGGAAGAGAAACCTATAAAATTACTTTAAATGAACCAGAATGTAACTGAAGAATTACGATAGAGGCTCAATTATGGAAACAAGCTGGGAAGTGAGACATAACAAATATATTCAGTTATTAATCAAAGTAGCTTATGCACATCAATGATAGTCCAGAGTATACATTTCTTTGCCAATGTGAATCATGTTTTTTGGAACTTGACAAGATTAATTAAATTGCTACTGTACCTATTGTGTGATACTTTAGTATTGAGGTAATAAATTGTTGATTTATTGTGACTTTTAAAAAGTGCAAGTTGGCAAATGAAGATAAAAATTATATCTAAGCTTTAAAACCAAATTTTCTTTAACTTGACATCCCGTTCAATGTAAATGTATGAAGTGGAATAGCAATATGAAAAATGTTGATAAAAATATAATTTCATAATATTCACCAAAATACAACTCATCACAATATTCTTAACATTCAACAGAACACACTTTTCAACATAAAAAAACCTGCAACAAGAAAAAAAGACCCACCAGTATGAAAGTTATGGTTAAGTTAAATTAAGGGTAACAACTGAAGTGTGAGAAATGTAATGACAAAACCACCTGGATCCCTTATTTGTTGCCCATTTCAACTAATATGGCAGTGCTTAACTTCAGATATAAACTGCTTGGTAACCAGAATGAAGCTACAATTGGCAATTCATTTTATGAATGATCAGAGAAATTTTGAGAAAATCTGTTGCAAATTTATAAATGTTCTCATCAATCGAAATCTGATTGCACCTGTTGTGTTTAACATCTGTACTAACAGATTCTGAGGGAACAGAAATGATAAATTCCCTGTTCAAAAAAATCATATGAATCTTGGACAAAGACGGAATCTTGTAACTTAAATAAATATAAATATACATGGAAAAAGTGATACTTGAATCTGACCCCTTACTTTGACCCTGGATCCCATTAGAAAATTGTCTGACCTGATACTTAAGAGACTGGCAGCCAAACAAGTGGAATAAGCCGCTGAGCTGCCCAGACCAGCACCAGGAGGCAGGGCAGAAGTGATGGTGATGTGAACACATGGTAAATGACTAGCACTGAAACGCAACAGAACCTCAATTATCCAAACAACATCTCTTTTCCAAACATTTCATGGTATAACACATTTCTGACCTCAAAATAAAGCACGAAATGTGAAGTTAACCATGGTATGGGAAAATTCACCAGTGAAGAAATCTCCATCTATTTCCTTTACTATTCAGAAATACTTCACAGATTCATGATTTTTTTTAACTGCTGGAGACTTCTGATACTCCCAAATGCAAATTTGACATGAAGATTGGTTATTTTGTTTTACATTTAAACACCCCCACAACAGGGCTGATATTTCAGCAATATACTTCTTTGCAGGTTGAACTTTATTATAATTTTAAAGATAACTCCTCACGTATGTTGCAACACATGTCTCCACTGTCAGATAATTATACCACAAGACAATAACATACATATATTTACTTTTTTTTATTCCTGGCAAAAAAATCAAACTCTCTAATGCTACTTCAGAAAAGTTATTGGTTAGTCTACAACTCTGCCCAGGACATGTAAATTTTGCTTTGCATATTAATTACCAAATCATACTTAAGTCTTTTTCTCACTTCTTTTGCTGAAAATAATACATAACTGATAAAAACCAACCATTTTACTTACAGTACGCAGCCCTTGGATCTTCGTCAGTTTGTAGAGAAGATATGGTAACACACCAAAATTGCAAAATTTCCTTTTTTACTTACTGGTAAATTTTAGGAGGTGGTCACACAACATACTTATATAGTCTATAACATGCATTCTAACAGGATATGGTTGTGTCCCCAACACTGATTGGTTAAGAAGTCCTCTAAAATTCTGCATACAGAGAATGTTTTTTCATCCAAACAAATTATTTTCAGCTGTTCTGATTCATCTGTTTACAAAAATATTTGGCATAATAAATTGTCAAAAAAGTGTGTTATTTAGTGAATAAAAGTATTTATTGTTGATGTCATGTTAGAATAGGTCTATAGCATGAGAAAATGTACATCTACGCAGAATTTTAGATGGTTAAAGGGCAGGAACCACTCAGGCTTTGTCTTCATTTTTCTTTAATCCATCCAAAGTTCTGCATAAATGCATGCTCTCTCATGCTATATCCCCCATACCAATGGTTTACCTTTCATCTGCAGTTATTGAGCAAAATAAATACAAAAAAGACACAAGAGCCAGACTCCTTGTATCATCTGAATCAGGTGGAATATCTGCCAAGGACTTTAATTTGTCCAAAAGTTCTGCAGAGGCTCGTTCAGGTTTGTGAACATCACCTAATCAACACAATTTCAAGATGGAATATAAAACAAATTTAAAGAGCATTATCAACCAAATTTTATGTTTTGGCTACAACTTTATATTTTTATAGTTTTTCAATTATTAGTACGGGATTATTTAATCTAAAAAAACTGACAGAGTTAAATCCTTATAAGCTTGATCTTAGGGATCTCAGAAATACATCTACTTGATCATAAGTTTTACATATGAGGTAACTGTCACTGAAAATCATTCATGCAACAGCCAACAAGTAAAACACTGTCAAACAAATAAGGATAAAATTTAAAATGTGTGAGTGACTTGAAATTTCCTTCCTGAGGTGGAAAAATTGACTCCACTCAGCTCTGCCGGATCAGAGGAGCTGCTCCTGTGCTCCTGCGGAGCAGAGGATAAAGAAGAAGTAATTTATATAATTCTTCATGATTTTTCTATGTGGATGGTGTTCATTGACTTAAAAGACCTAGGAATGGTGGATTAACTAGGAAAGCCTAATTTTTGCACTCCTTAAATTAATTTCTTAAGGAGTGTATGACTGTCAAACAAATGTCAATATTTTCATGATTACAACAGTTTTGCTCCAGTTTGGTCACTCGACTTTTCTTTGCCAGCTCCTTGTCAGACGTTTAGATGAATTTAATGTTTCACAAATATTTCGGCCAATATCACAATTAGTTTATATTACCTGGAAAAACTCTGAAACTAAAGAAAATAAAATTCAAAAACACATCTTACAGAGTGGTAACTTTAGGCTGGAGAGTAAACTTGTCAGGTCCCAACTTTTATCTATGTCAATGTCAGGCAGGGCGACTTTCACTTTGCCATCAGAGGCCTCTGTGACTTTCAGAAATGTTCTCACATCGAGACTACAGGCAAAGGCTTTCTGGTAAGGTCAAACAGATATGAAAAGTATGAATTAGTAAATCAGTACACATTTGATATTAATCATTTTGGGGTGACACTGCTTTTAGATCCTTGCTATAGGTGCAAAGTAAGCAGTGTACACCAGTTGGATATGAAGCAGCACTTAAAACCACTGGACAAGGGCAAGCAAATACCAACAATTCAACTTAAGATCTGGGTTACTTGTAGCTAATACTGCTTAACACACTGCAAGGGTCAAACAACAGGTTTAATCTTTATCACTTGCCTCTTATAGGTTACTCCTTTTTATGGCTTATTTTGATTTTTTTCATACATCTTTAATTGTATGAAAAATTTCTAGTTTCTGAAATAAATCTTTCTTCCCCACTCTTTCAGATAATAGGCAGGGGTTCTACTTGCAAGGGTGAATAAAAGCCACTGCAGAGGGTGTAGCTTAACAATTTTCCCTAAACTTCAGAGGTGGTGGGTGTTATCAATACTAATACTATTAAAACACAAGATAAAAAAAACATTGTCAAGCAACCAAATGATCCATAATCCAAACTAGAAGAATGTTTTTGCTGACAAAAACGAAGGGGCCCTGATGAAAAAGAAGTCACCCATAAAATATGTCAACTTATGCATCATAAGCAATAGAAACTGTGAACTTTATTGCATTGTGTACGTTACTTGTCCCTATTTTCATCTTTAATAAGTGTGCACAATTAAAGTGAGGTCAGCTGAACAATACAATAACTGGAGATTAAAAACTCCATAATTTCACTGCAAGATGGCCATAACTTCATTCATATTGGGACTTTAAGGTAACCATAAAATAAGAATGTCCCTTTTCTCATCCTTTATAAGTGCATAAAGTTTAGCTCAGGTCAGTTGAACAATAAGATAGCTGGAGGCTGAAACTTCCTTTTTCACTGTAAGGTGACCATAACTTCATTCATTAAGGTGACCATAATATGAGAATGTCCCTTCAATATCAATAAATGTTAGATATGGAAAAAGAAAGAGCCAGATGGCTTTATTCAAATGTTATGACTTTAGGGGGCCAAAATTATATTAACAGTTTAAGGTCACCTTAAAGTCAGGATAACCCTTTGGTTTGCCATCCTTTATAGGTGTGCAAAGTTTAACTGAGGTCAGTCGAACAATAAGATACTTGGAGGCTGAAAACCCCCTTATTTCACTTTAAGGTGGCTACAACTCCATTCATACTGAGAGTTTAAGGTGACCATAAGTATTATTTTTATCTAGTTTAATACCAGTGATAATTTCGATATAAAAAAATGGAAAAAGAAAGGAGCCAGAGGATTTTATTCCAATTTGATGACTTTAAGCAAGCCATATGTCCATTAACATTTTGAGTTTAAGGTCACCATAAAGTCAGGATATTCCTTTGGCAAATCTTAATATATGTACCAAGTTTGGTTGAAAAAAGTGAAAAACTAAGTGAACTGGAGGGCTAAAACCCCCTTTTTTGACATTAAGGTGACCTTAAGATTGCAGATACAGGGCTAAAACTTCGGCATGTGAAAGATTATCAAAAAGTAGCTGCATAAGTTATTCCAACAAAACGCCGAAATCCTGACCGTTTTTGAGATACAGACCAAGTACCCATTTTAAAAAATTTACGAAAATAAAACGCCTCCCATTCAGGTATCTATGGTCCGATTGATGAGAAAATCCTTTCCGACCTTGGAAATTTGGTCTAGAATGTACCTGATAAATTTTATAGCACAGGTGAGTGTGGTTTTTTCCGAAACGTAATGACAGGGTGTTTTGGAGTTATACTTAAGGTTACCTTAAGTAAAGCTTAAGGTCTGCGCAAAGTATCCCAAAAATTTTTCCTGCTCCCGCCCCTATAGTTTAAAAGAAAGATAAGAAGGAAAGAAAAATTTGAAAGGCTAAGAAGTTATTCAAGGGAGACCATAATCCTGTGGCGGCAGTGGCGGTGATCAGTCGAACTTCAGTGAAAACAAATAAGCATCCCTGACGGGCCGCTTAATTGTTATCATACATAAGCCTGATATAAAGAGATTTGTAAATCCACAGAAACAAAAGCTACATTTTTATTTTTCCATTATAGTGGATGAACAAATGATTTCGACTTTCACTTTGTTATTTTTTAATTTCAACTTTGTGTTACTTCAATCTCCGGACCAACTAAGTTTGCTTTTGGAAAACTGCAGGTCTATTTGTAACAAAGGTCCTCTTATTCATGACCTCACAAAATGCAGTGACTTGGATATTTTTGCTCCTTCTGAGACTTTAATCAGGCCCTTGGATACTGACAACCTTCTTAATTCTCTCACACCACCCAATTACAAGTTCATTCAAAAGCCATGGGCCACTGGACAAGGCAGAGGTGTTGGTTTCTTATGAAGTTGTACCTTCTCTCCTAGTGTCACAATCTCACCTGAATTCAGAACACTTGAAAGTACCATATTATCCTTCAAGTCAGACCACAAAACTTTGTTGCTGCTTGTCTGTGTCACCACAGGGTTCATCTTCTACTGGTTTCTAGGATTTTTGATGTTCTGTGGTTTTCTATCATCAACTGTTCCAAACTGCATTTTCTGCAGTGACATAAATGTACATTTGGATGTGGATGTGTTTAATGTTATAACTACAGATTTCATGACATTCTTCATTTAATGTTACAACTTGATCCAATGTTTTACCAGATAGACCCACATTTTGGGCACACTCTTAATGCATTGATCTCATCTTGTCACCCTGAATTTGTTAGGGATGTTAGTGTAGGTATGTTCATATCGGATTATGCTGTTATAAGAAAGCATCGGGATTCACCCCTCCCCCCCCATCATTAATTAACAGGTCTCCTAACATTGTATCATAAGCCTGATATCAGCCTGTTCTGCAACGATCTTAATAACATCCCATTGTTATAACCATCAGAAGGAACTGCCTCCGGACTTTATGACCAGTATTGTCAATGGTGTCACTCATGTGCTGGACAAGAATGCACTAATTTCTCACACATGACAAAGTGGCAGTCAGCCGAGTGGTCGTCTGGTTCATACTACATGGCATACTCCATAAGACAGCAATTTACATGGATGTGGCAAAAACACAAGATGCCGCCAACAGATCAAAGCTATGAAAGTAAATTGCCTGATGCAAACAGTAATGATCCTTAGAGGATTTGGGAGTCTCTAAGGAAGGTATTGCAGCACAACTCTGAGGCTATTCTACCTACTCATTGTTCAGATAAAAGCTTTGCAAGACAAATTTTCTTCATTTTTCTGAAATAAAAAATTAAAGAACCTACTTTGATACCTCCTGGTTTTGATGTTTCTGAGTCAATTAGTGGAGACACTATCCACAAGTTTATTAAAGATTCTCCTACTAAATTATGCTTGCTGTATCGTATACCCCAGTTTCACATTAAGCATAGCCATGTCATTCTTCTGCCATCAAAAACTAAGTTTGTAGTTTGTCCCCAAAGAAAACGCTCTTTTCCTGATGCATTCAAAAAGGCTGTTACTCCTCTCACCAGGAAACTTCTCTACTTTGTAATGAACTCAAAAATTATTGTCCAGTGTCTGGTCTCTGCTTCCTGTCTAAGTTGGTTGGATAGGTCATTGCCAAACAATTAACAACTCATGATAATAGCAGGAGGCTTGACCATCCTCATCAGTCTGCTTGCAAAACAGGTCATTTGACCGAAATGGCCTTACTGTCGATAAAAAATTAGATCCATATCTTTCTAGCACAGGGTCAACACACATCTCTGGTGTTGCTTAACAGCAGCTTTCAATACTATTGCACATCATACTTTCCTTGGCCATCTCAAATCCTGATTTCTCCTTAGCAAAATCTGAATTAAGCAAGCCCATCTTTGGAGCCCATCCAGTGGTTCAATTCAGACTTTTCTTTCTCAGAAAACGTCCGAAAAGCATGAAACCTGTTTCCTCCAAATGTGTGACTGATGTTGAATTAAACAATATCTTAATGATGAAGTGACTGTCCTTGCAGTAAATGCCTTGGTCAGTGGTAGTTTAGATTATTTCAACTATCTGTTCTGTGGTTTGTGTAGTTTCAACCCACATCAACTGCAGAGTACTAAGAATACTCTTGCATGTATTGTCACAAATCAATAAAAGTATGCCTATATTTCACACCTACCCTCGAGCACTCCACAGGCTGACTGTTGATTACCACTCAATGTTCAAAATTTCCAACACTAGTCTACAAATATTGACTCCTTCACAATAAAGCTCAGAACTTACCTGTTTGCAAAAGTGTTTCTACTATAATCTTCTTGTTATGCATGTGTCCTCTCTGGTATGACCAGGTTATGTCAGTGCACCCATGACTATTCATTTTTTTATGTTAAACTATGCCTTAGGGTCTGTCAGTTGATAGAAATTAAGTGCTATAAAAGTCCATATTAGATTAGATTTTAATTGGTTAAGATGCATGATTTTCATAATTTGAGTTGGAGAAACTATTATTTTCAATGGAGCTTTTTGATAATGGAAATACTGTAGCATCGTTGTGAGTTAAAAAATAGGAGCAGTTGCTACTTACTTTACCATAAACAACAGCATGTTCTCCATGGATGATCACTTTTCCAGGAGCAGATACCAACATAGATTTCCCATTCATTTCATGTAGTCATCTATACAAATACCAAAGTATTTAAGAGAGTTAGTTTGCCTTTATATTAGCATTTTATATTTATAGGGCATTAATATCATGCTGGGCAGTTTTATGGTACCTTTGAAGATTCTACAATGTCCCCAACTATTGGCAGAATTATAGACACCAAATTTTTGTGACTAATCATTCAAGTTCATATTTAAGACAGCCACCCTTTAAAACTGCAGCTGCAATTATAGTTTGATACTGACTTTTTACATTTATGTATCATTAAAAATAAATAGTTACAACATATATCCAGCAACCATATCAGCTGTACTGGCCATAATTGCTCAGAATAGGTTGATCCGTGCATGAACCTTAATTCAACTGCAAACTGAATATGTTTTGGCCTTGCTTTTCCCTGAAGATTCAACCATATCTTGAGACATTTTGATGAAGGTAACGTTTTTCGACACCTCGATTATTATTTCTTGTTTACTTAGGATGAACTAGTAGTTTGAAAGCTATACGAGTTCATCCGATTACCAGACCCGTGTTTTCCCAGACATTTCATCCTACTTGGGCGTGGGGGCGTACGCCCCCCTTTCAGAGTTTTAAACCCTTGTTATACGGCTTTTTATCCCTGTCCACACCCCCTCCAATCCCCCACCTCTAGACCTCCCTCTATTAGGGTAATATACCTGCTTAAAGTGACAGTTATTATACCTGTGTCACTGTCAAACTGTCCCAATATCAAAGGGGATTAGACTTTTTTGTGTTTGTACTAAGTTAGGTCTCATCCTCAAACAAACTGGAGATTATATCTTTTGCGGATAACTTTGTTTATAAACCTTTTTTGCTTACCAGTATAGATTTCAACATGAGATATACAATTTACAAAACTGGAATCACTCATCCCAATTAATAATTTATTATTGTATTTCAGTGTTTCAATCAGATATTGCTACAGTAACTATGATAAGATTAAATTGAAAAAAAGTTCTGAAAAAGTTTCATCAAATTTAATCAATTGATTTATGTGCTTTTTTAAAGAAAATTATGAAAGAATCTGTTATTCTAAAATAAAAATGTTGAAAACGAGAACATTGTGGCATATAAATTCAGATTCAAGTATGTTTCTCTCCATTTTTTTACAGTTGTACAGCCGTTTATTATGGGATGTCAATTTCAAGTTTTTTTAGGTTTAATGTTATCTTGTTCATGACAGTAAACTGCTCTATGTTTCTGACGATTGAGTGTAGAAAAGACCCTAGTAGAAAAGAAAACTGCAGAAAAAGTCACTTTTGAAAACTAGTGTATCAACAAATAATCCTAGTAGAAAACAAGAGGAGAGTGCCCGTGAACGAGTACTGTGTCAGCTGACTGAGTGTTTTTGATTTGTGAAGGTGATTAGAGGACAGAATAATTATCAGGAAAAGGGCTGTACAGAAATACAGTAAATGGTAACTGAACAGCAAGTTCGAAAGAAATTCCGAAGCTGACAGAAGAAAAGGATAAAAAAGTTGTGCCCTGTAAATGGTATTATGAAGGAAAATAACAAGGTAATTGTTTAAGTGTAAAAAATAGGTTAAAACATATTTAAAGAAATACTACAAATGCAATATCCTCGTTCGACCTTGAAGAAGGGGTCCAACGTCAAATCTAACCACACAAATACATTCCCAGCCCATGATTTCCTATGGTTTACCATTCCAAACCTCTAGGACCAATTATAAATGAGTTATAAGCACTTTTAAGCTTGGCTGTCCTCATTTGACCTTGAAGGAGGGGTCCAAAGGTCAAATCTGACCATACCAAAAGATTCCGAGCCAATGATTTCCTATGGGATGGTTTACCATCCCAAATCTCTGTCACCAATAATAAGCGAGTTGTAGGCACTTTCAATTTTCGCTATCCTCATTTGACCTTGAAGGAGGGTTCCAAGGTCAAATCGGACCATATCAACAGATTCACAGCCCATGATTTCCTGTCTGTTTACCATCCCAAACCTCTGGGACCAATAATAAGCGAGTTATAAGCACTTTTAAGTTTGGCTATCCTTGTTTGACCTTGAACAAGGGGTCATTGAAGGTCAAATCTGACCACACCAAAAGATTCCCACCCCATGATTTCCTACAGGTTGGTTTATCATCCCAAACCTCTAGGATCAATAATAAGGGAGATATAAGCACTTTTCATGACTGACAAAAAACACCTGTGGCGGCCATCTTGTTTCTCAAAATGAGGCCAAAAATATTACCAGACAACATTTTATGGTTATTAATACATACTGCAAACTTAAGAAAGCTAGCTATAATATTTTTTTTTCATCAGAGCAGTAATGGTGAAATCTCTCTCTACACACTGCGGCTATCCAGCGGATACAATGATTTACTCAACAGTGAGAACCTGAAAGTAGCTTTTGCTTAGCTATGCCATGACATAGAGGTCTGCAATTTCACTATGTTATAGCTGACCAAAAATTCTGTGAATAACATATTTAACAAATTACTCTAAATGTAATAGTTTTCAAGTTACAACTGATTTACTCAACAGTGAGAACCTCAAAGGAACTATTACTCAGCTATGCAATGAGCTACATGTCTGAAATTTTACTATGTTATAGCTAACCCAAAAGTAGGTGAACAACATATTTAAGCAAACTACTATAAATGCAATAGTTTTCAAGCTACAACTGATTTACTCAATAGTGAGAACCTAAAAATAGCTATTGCTCCGCTATGCCATGAGCTATAGGTCTGTAATTTCACTATGTTATAGCTGACCCAAAAGTAGGTGAACAATATATTTTAACAAAATACTCCAAATGCAATATTTTTCAAGTTATAGCTGATTTACTCAACAGTCAGTACCTGAGAATAGCTATTGCTCAGTTGTGCCATGAGCTATAGGTCTATAATTTCACTATGTTATAGCTGACCCAAAAGTAGCTGAATAACATATTTGCACAAATTTACTCAACAGTGAGAACTTCAAAGTAGCTATTACTCAGCTATGAAATGAGCCACAGGTCTGAAACTTCACTATGTTATAGCTGACCCCAAAATAGGTGAAATAACATATTGCAACAAAATACTGTAAATGCAATAGTTTTCAAGTTATAAGTGATTTACTCAACAGTGATAACCTAAAAGTAGCTATTACTCAGCTATGCCATGAGCTACAGGTCTGAAATTTTAGTATGTTATAGCTGGCCCAAAAGTAGCTGAATAACATATTTATACGAAATTCTCTAAATGCAATAGTTTTTAAGTTACAAGTGATTTTACTCATGATGGAAGTTACTGAAAAGCCCAAAAGTAGCTATTACTCACTTAGCTATTGAGACAGACACCCAACTTACTCACCATATTGTAGCTATGAAAAAAGTAGCTGAATAACATATTTTAACAAAATGCTCTAAATGCAACACTTTTCAAGTTATAAGTGATTTACTCAACAGTGATAACCTAAAGGTAGCTATTACTCAGCTATGCCATGAGCTACAGGTCTGAAATTTTACTATGTTATAGCTGACCCAAAAGTAGCTGAATAACATATTTATACGAAATTCTCTAAATGCAATAGTTTTCAAGTTATAAGCGATTTACTCAACAGTGATAACCTAAAAGTAGCTATTACTCAGCTATGCCATGAGCTACAGGTCTGAAATTTCACTATGTTATAGCTGGCCCAAATGTAGCTGAATAATATATTTATACGAAATTCTCTAAATGCAATAGTTTTTAAGTTACAAGTGATTTTACTCATAATGGAAGTTACTGAAAAGCCCAAAAGTAGCTATTACTCACTTAGCTATTGAGACAGACACCCAACTTACTCACCATATTGTAGCTATGAAAAAAGTAGCTGAACAACATATTTTCACAAAATGCTGTAAATGCAACACTTTTGAAGTTATAAGTGATTTAGTGCATGATTTCATGAATTTTAATGCATTAAAAATTATTAAAAAAATTTATTTTAAAAAAAGTAAGACAGATCCAGGTCTCATACTCACACAAGAGAATCTACCTCTGGCCTAGTACATATATGCAAGATATGAGAGAAATCCCTGCAATAGTCACTGAGAAAATTGTGATAAAAAGTTGAAATTTTCACACTTTTGGTGGGGGTACCCCCCTTGTAATGTCTCTAGCAAACAGACGAACAGACAGATTTGCATGCCTTGAACAATTTTTCATCCTCGATAGATAAGGTATCTTTTAAAAAAACAGCATGTCTCTAGGCCTTGTAGTTTTGGAGAAGAAGTTCTTCACGCGGACGCGGACGCCCACGCCGCAGAGTGATGACATAATGTCAGCTGACTGACAAGTCAGCTGACATAAAAACCTGGTGGTATTGGAAAAATACCCAAACCTATGTTTCATGGTGTAGACTACCAATTTATTTAACACTTAAATTCTGTTACAAAATAAGAATGTCATTTCAGTAAAATGCTATGCCCAATGCACTGAAGACCATCTCTTTGGATGGCCAAGTCCACTGTATGAAATTCTCAGTCTGTGCAATTTATAGCGAGGAGTAACACCTATCAAAGAAATGTAGTTGTTCCTGTGTAGGTTTCAAAGAAGTATGATTCTTAATTTTCTTAAGAAAATCTACCAGAGCAATTTTGAAAGTTTCAAAGTTGTCTTAATGGCATGCATAACTATACAAATAAGAAGATATGAAGTAACTTTCATATCAAAATATTTCATTTTTCAGATTGAAAAATTTTATTAAAATATTGGGATTTACTGTGAAATTGAACTAATTAAAAAAATTTTCTTAGACCGGCATTTTGTCCACCCTGTCCCCAAACCAGCCAGCATTTTGTCCACCCATTCAATTTGACCGGCATTTTGTCCTGGATTCAAATGTGTTATGCAACATTTAGTTAGAGGGATTTTATACTGAGGTATTTTATACTGCAGGTTTTTACAGAAGATTTTTTTCTGATAGAAGCTTTTTCGGTTTACTTGACCATCAGTATGATATATGAAGTGTTTTGATACGATCAGCATTTTGCCCTCCCTGTCCCATAAAATGGCCAACATTTTGTCCTCCCCTGCAATTCTGACTGGCATTTTGTCCACTGGGATTTTGTCTGTGCACCGCATGATATGTCCCACTACGAAATGTCCAAGTATGAAATATCTAGTGGCATTCTACCAGTGAAAGCCCACCTTACAGTGAACACCCGCCTTCTATTTCTTTGTTAGGGGTCAAGGACAAATGCTTCTATATATCTACAAAATAGGCGTTCACTGGTATTTGCGGTATGCGGCAAATACGGCTGATAATATAGATAAAATGTTAAAATATAAAGTGTTGAAACAAATGTAACAAAATGTATCTCAGATAATAATTGTAGTGTATATCATATGACAATCTGGTGGTAGAAGAATAAAATATAAAGCTGTCAATCTAATTTAAATTCAATATATTAACTTCAGCATGGGCGTTTACTGGTAGAATGCCACTGTATCGGGCCATTTTGACACCAGTGCCGGGTCGAAACGGCTCACTGCGCCATTTCAACACCACAGTTAATTTACATTTATTACCTTTATCTGTAAACTTCTTTATACATATAACTCACGTCATTATTATCATTACCCACGTTCAACTGGTCGTTTCAGTACTTACTATACTTGCCAAAAATTATTGGAAGATACTTTTTTCTATTTGCGTGGTAGCTTCCAGGTAAACAAGTAAGTACTGAAGTGATCGACATATCTCCTCTGATTTTATAGTAAGTAAGTCACATGATAAAACAAAGGTAAATGTAGAATTATTATTGAAAATCACAATAATTGTTTATTTTTTGTTGTTACAATATCAGTGGACAGCTATGAAACTGATAAAGCATTTACACCTTTCTCATGCTTATTGAGATTAAATAACTTGTTTCCTTTGATAAAAAACAGAAGTAACAGACTTCAAAATCAATTTAATAAAATTTACCACAGAAAATATATAGTATATGTACACACCCCTAATATTGAATGGTTTATGCAACAATCATACAATTTTCATTGCAATTGTGGGTTTTATATGTAAAGTTATTGAATGAAAGTGGACCAAGAAAAAAATTAAATCTTTAGAACATATTCCTAATGCCTCCAAGTACCCATGTGGAATCAACCTCATTTATAAAAATAGCTGCCAATCAGATTTAAAAGAAATGACATCATGGGGAAGTACTTACTTTTTTCATTTTTGTGGTAAAGTTTCCAGTAAGTACTGGTTGTTACTGCGTATGTGGGCGGAGCTTATTTTACTTGCCGCAAATTTTCCCACGCGAATCTAATCTAATCTAATCTACTGCTTTGCAGGCGCAATATCTTCCCCACAAAGGGGAACTCAGTGCGCTGACTTAACAAAATCATTATCATAAAGAAAGTCAAGGGGCGTTCAAGGTCAGTAATCCAGAGTTGTGGGTGTGACCAAGAGGGAAGGAAACTATGTTGGAAAACTAGAATTAAAGAGGTGGGTTTTGAGGGTTACGTTTCCTGAAAGATGTGACAGAGGGGCTATTTCTTATTTGGAAGGGGAAGGAGTTCCAGAGAACTGGGGCATAGTGACTGAAAGAATTGGAGAAATGTTTGACTGATTTATGAACCTTACGGTCGAAAGTGGGAGTGTGAAGGAATTTGAGTTTGGGGGTACTTCGCCTTGTGTTCCTGGAACACAATGACCCTATTATTTATGTGTTTGTGTTTTGGCTTTTGTACTTGTAGTGTTTTTACTGTATTGCAGTTGAAATAAATGGATGTTATATATTGAGAGATTTTTTTGAGAAATAAACCTGCCTAGCGTGAAAAACATAAAGGTATAGAGCAAAATCAAAAACTAAAAAATATAAACTAAAACTAAAAAACTATAGATAAAACCAATTGTTATGAGCCATTTGCCTTCAAATGACCTCTAAATGTTATAACGGTGTTGAAACGGCGCACATACTGAGTTGGAAAGTTGGAATATTGGAATTATATCCACTATAATACACATTGGATTTTTTTCCGGAATAGCACCTCTTATACCTCTTTACCGCACCTCCATCCTAATTGGCTCATACACATGTGGATGCAAGAATTAACTCTTTGCAAACCTTTTACACACCTTCACTGACTGATAAGATAATTTATTAATCAGTCTTATAAATGAATCCAGTAGAAGTGCATGTACTGTGAATGGAAAAGCTGTCTAAAGTTCCATAATTTTGATGGTTTACATTGGAACTTCATTAGAACATCTCATCCCTCTGATGGAAATTATTTCTTACACTAATAATATAACGTGGCAGGTATATACATACTTGCATATTATATGTCACTGGAACTTGAACTATTTAATTATCTTCCACTACAACTTACATTGGCTCTTAAAAGAATGGGGGAGGAAAGCTGTGTCTTCTCATGACGTCCATTTTATAAATTATTGCATAGAAATCCAAGAGGAAAGCTGTGTCGTGATATCTTCTCATGAATATTAATGAGTTGGGTGCTATGGCCGTGAGATCTGTAGTTTAAACAATTGGATCTTCGTCTAGTGGTGGTGGACCAATTCACGCCCAGGTACCAATTCAGGCCCATCCTCAATTTTCTTGAAGATTTATAATTTTTCATGGAGAATATGTTAACCACATCATAGATAATCATCAAATGGATCATTTACATTTGTAATTTATTGTTTAACTGTGATTGTTTTGGATAAATTTAGGGGTGGGCGTGAATTGGTCCACCACCACTAAACGTCCATTTTATAAAATATTGCAAAGAAATCCAGTAGAAATAGCCACCGCACCCCTTATTTCAACACCGCACCTCGCCGCACCTCACCGCACCCTTTTACCGCACCTCGTATTTCAACACCGCACCTCGACGCACCTGTTTTTGGAATTCCGGAAAAAAACGCTAAATTAGCGTAATATACGCAGTAATATACGCAGTACAGTATAATTAGACTGAACATAGAAAATACTGTATTTTGAAGCAGCAAACATGGGCGATAATATAATGGTTCATAAATATGCGTGTGACAACAGAAAACCTTACTTTTCTTCCATTAGTTCAATAATAAAATACAATTAGATATATACCTATGCATATGAAATATAGAATGAGTGTGTCATCGATAAAAAATTGACAGTTACTGTCACCTGAGGGTGGTCTGATAAACAGGAAGTGCAGAAATTGCGATGTGCGGAGGCAGTGTGGGAGAGGTTAGCGAAGAAAAGCTACATGAGCTAGGATGACCCAAATAACCCGTATAGAAGCACCCAGTAGGCGTATTTCACAACCAAGAATCTGCATAATCCGTCGAATCTAGATTCAGATTTGGATTCGTTGGATTAGCTAGATTCGTGAAATGCATTTTTTTTTGGATATGAATTTAAAATATGAAAATAAGATGAACCAACATAAATATATTATATTAATATATGCCAGTATATAGTAAAATAATATTATTATATTACAATATAATAAAAATTTCCCAAATGTTAAAATTTTTTCCCACATGTTGCTGCCATTATTTTACAAAGAATTATGGGTAATCCAAGGACACTGAATCTGTTGATCTACCTTGAGAGGTAGATCAACGGATTCATAATCATGCAGATTCAGATTCAAGTCACAAAACAAGCGAATCCGTTGATCTGACGAATCTAGATTCGACGGATTACGGTTGTGAAATACGCCTAGTGATCAAAGTATTTTTATCACCAGTATCTCTACTGTCTGACAGAAGCAAAAAATAACTTTAAATAATATAACCATTTTTTCATGTCAGAAATCAAACTTTCTCAAATATAAAACACCAAAGTAAATATTGTTATTTTTTTCTCAATAGAATAGTTAAATGTTAATGGTCAGTTTATGTAACTTAATATAGTTACAATAATGCTAATTTCTAATAACAAGATAGTTTGATGTAAATACCTAATGTATGTAACTTACTTGCTGGACAAGATGTAGATGTGTGTGAAACATGTTATTGTCCATAAGCAGTAAACAAAGACCATGAGGTGTGCATAGGTAATTTGTAGTGAGTACAAGGAGTTGGACATAATGAGTAAACATTGGCTATGGTAATCTCATGACTGGCATAATTTGCTCTGCTATGTAAGATATAAAGGTGAAAGGTTAGCTATATAGGTCATCATACATTGTACAAACTAATGTACATACATTTGTGGATAGTAAAATAGGCTACATATATTAGTGAGGCCAAAGGTGCAAATACTGTGTTGTAATTTTGCTCTTTGGCTTCTAACATTAATACTTTGTGCTGACATTTGATATGTTACAAATTTGACAAAACAGCTCTTTGGAACAAGATTTATCCTTAGAAGTTTGATATCTTAGACACTGCACAACAAAAAGATTTCATCTACAATTTCCATTTCATCACAAAAACACAGACTCGTGTTGACGTTCTTTCCTTATTATATCTTCCTCTTTCTACTGCCAATTGTAGTGTACTAGATTGTAATTTAGCTAAAAGGGATCTCTGTAGCCTTGTAAGGTTTATTACTAAATATTCTTTGTGCCAATGTGATCTATATATTTAGTATATGTTTGTATTTAGGTTGATATGCTATAGAGTCTTGCCAATCAAGGTCACTTACAATAGATAATTTTTGTTTTGCTCAATCCAAGCCAATTTTAGTGCCTGTGAAGATATTTTCTGTCATACCAATCTGATTGAGAATACTTTCCAAATCTCCTGACCAGTTTTTATTAGAAATATTTTGTAAGTCATTTTCAAATATCTCATATGTTAGTCTATTATTGTCCATTTTAATAAGCCGCTTGTAATATTTAATAAACTCTAAGAATATTCTTATTTTCGTAGTTAACCACCCCCATGTCTCTGTCAATACATGAATTGCTGGTTTTTCTAGTTTTCATCCATAAAGTATCTTTCGGCTCTGAGTTGCAGGAAATGTACAATTTTCAAAACCCTAGATGCTACTACAGTAATCTGTTATCGGCTTAACTTCATTGTTAATGGTAAGTTACCATTTTTTCACTATTCATTTAGTTTATTGAGCAGAATTTGCAAACTATCCTCATTTTCAGCTAATATTGCTATATCATCAGCATAAAGAAGTATTGGCACCTTCCACCACAACACCAGGATTTCTTGTCTACAATACAACTACTTTTTCACCTAAAAACCTTACTTGCATTTATTGTCGAAAATACAGTATGTATATCAATGTCAGGATCGATTTTCAAGGTATGTGCTCTGTGGTGACTAGCCTCACTCGATTTAAGAGATGATTCAGTTGGCATATAATTTATTTCAGAAGAAGGACATAACCAACCTCACTTGACATGACCCAATTATCCTATAACTTATATCATAAAAATATTCCAAACCCGTCCCACTTAGTTTATAAGATGAGGATATAAACACAGAATTAAATTATCTCATTGGCAGAGACCTAACCAAACCATTCTTTCATGTTTGTTTGGGTCTCTTCCCTGTTCACTGGGTCATTTATAAATTGAGTATGGCTGGTTGGGTCTCTTTTCAAAACAAATTATGTGCTCAGTATGCTGAATAATTCGGTTATATATCTTAAATGAAATGTGTTTTTAATGATACATAAAAATAAAAAGATTTTTATGTTTTAATGTTTTGTATGTTAATTTGGAAACTAGTTCATTTGACTCTTTGTAAGCCAACTTTAATATAATGATGAAATAACCAATAAAAAGAATAAGCATACGCTTATTTAATATCAAAGATTTAACCACTACAGCAAAAACATTGCAATGCAAAAATCTAGACTCATTGACTCGAAAAGGTAGAAATGTTTTACATTAGAAATTAAATTGAAGTTATGTTGATAACTGTAGCCTTCTTAATCACCATGCTTAAAATTCTCCTGTTAAACAAGTTTAATGCAAACATTTCCATAATTATCTGTAATTTTTTAATCAGTTGATCTTTCAGAAGAAATCAAATCACCAGAGTTTACCCAGCATAAAATTTAATCAGAGTGTCATAATAAATACAAAAATATGTGGAGGAATAAATCTGCAGGGACATTTCAGACATAAATTGCTCATTTTAATTTGCAAAATCACATAATAATCAAGACAGGATTGTTTGTTTTTTAAATTTGTTTTATCGTGTTTAAGAAAAAAATGTTACAGAAATGTCTCTTATATATTTATCAACGAACCTTCCAATAGATAAATGAAGACTGCATATCATAATCATTTTCCAGGCTGAGATAGCTAAAATCAAATATATGACCTTATATTACAATGTTACACCTGTTCTGGTGTCTTTACACGTATTTATTATAAATCAGGTTACAGTTCATATTCAGTAGATCAAGCCTGGTCGCCGAACTAATTAAAACATAACATTTTGTTATATCATTTTAACCACATTTTATTTTTTTAAATAACAAATAAAGAAACTGCTATCATTTTGTGCAAATATCATGTTGAAATAATATAATATAAAATAGTGTAGTATGAAAATCTATCAAATTATTCACTGTTACAACGCTTAATTTTAAAAAGATTTGAAGAACATTTTCAACAAAAGGATGTGGAGAGGTTTGAACAACTGTATGGTCCAATAACGTTTGGAGACCTATCAACAATTATACTGTCCAATAGGATGTGGAAAGGTATGAATAAACCTTAGTCCAGTAGGACTGCAGGATGTGTGAAGAGCCCTAAACAAATGTATAGTCCAGTAGGATATGGAAAGGTTTGTATATGGTCTCCACAAGATACACAGTTCCATCCAGGGAAGATGGTTTAAAATGAATCTTTATTGGACCTTCTCAGTTTGACATTGAAAATGTTTCAGTGTACTTTTGATTACAATTGTAAAAAGTACAGTTAATTAAATCACTGAAAAAGAAAAACACAGTTGGGTTGGATAAATGTATCCTGTTATTCATAAAAAGTTAAAAAGAAAGTCTACTATGAAATAATCTTCGTAGTTAATTACACGTGCTATATCAATCATGTTGACTAAATGAAAATATACCCACACAAATGGAAAAGACAATATAAAATAATAATAAACACATAAACTGATAAGCAATTAAGGATAACTAAATAAATGCAAACTGGGGGTGTAAATTGAAGGTGCAAAATGACGTACTATTCATCCTTGTTAAACTTTTTCTTGAATTACGCAATATGCAGGGATTTTTACACAACATGACCTAAACCTTGCTTCTGTTTATAGAAGCAACTTTACAACATTTATTCTCTTCCCTGACTGTTTATGTGACACGTCACCGCTTGTGCTGAATAAACCTTGCAACAGTTTATGAGCAAACACACCACAAATTAACTGTTAAATTTAAAAGTGAGACTTACTCTTCCATGCATTGCTTTCAATAATCATGTAAAATGTAACACCAGCTAAATTTGGTGATAAATAAAATTAAAATTATAATTAACACTTTTTTGAGCAATTGACAATAAAACTGACTGAGGCTTGTAACTGTTCAACATGAAGATATACATTGTAATTCAATTTTGCATATTGCGTACATTTACTTTTACAACTGTCTACAACAGCAAGTATAATGTGTTGGTAACAATGTTAAACCAAATATATCAAAACACCTAACATGTATTTTATCAGGAATATCTTACCAAGGAAAAGGGTAAATTAATTCTAATAGCGTGTAAAAGAGCATTCTTTATCATTGTTTTATCATTATAGTTACATCATTATTATTATTTATCACATTTAGTGTTGTCTAATATTAATATAATACTTCATATATATAGTGAATGGATTAGAATCTGCAAATGTACTCTACTGATTCAAAATACTTCTGATCAAAAATTTGTTTGTTCAAATCTGAAGTTATTGAATGGGTATTTTTCTTATTAAACTCTGGGTCAATTTAATTTTGGAGTAAATTTTAAAAGAGGAATGGGGTTCAGTAAATGAGTAACGTTTACACTGTTATGTTAATATAATGTTTTATAAACATTCTCTATGCAAACTTTATTGCTGAACACATTTATTGAACGTTTATAAAATAAATGAAAAACTAGCTTTGACTGGAAACGTTTGTTAAACATTTATAAAATAGCTGAAGAAATGAAGGTTATGCTGGCAATGTTTTTCAAATATTCATCATGAAATGTTGATAAACAGTACACAGAAAAAATTTGAAACAACATTTGATGACAATGTTTTGTCAATGTTTGCTCTGAAAATGACTTCTAATGTTAAACAGCAACTCGATTTCATACACATCGTTTAAAAACATTTTGTACATATTTTCTATCAAATGTTTTGAAAACATTCTATCAAAAACATTTTAAACCTATATTTTCAGAATGCTTATCAAACATTTACCTTCAAACATTTCCAAGCAAAGATGGAGGTCAGCAATTATAGGGGATTTTAGGGGACTTTGCCCCACATGAGATGTCTAATAGTAAGAATTGAATGGGGGCACAATTTTAAAACCAATATCTTAAATTTTTAGACATAACTTGATCTTGAATTTGACCTCTGACCTCATTATTATTGAGGCAATATTATATTCATTTGTAATGTTTTTCTAACATTTGTCCTTAAAAGATTAATAAACAATATAGATAAAAGGTTTTGAAAATGGTTTTTGTACCCATCATATATTAACCTTTGCCAAATGTTTCCTTTCAAACGTTTGCAAAACCCCAAAATGCTTACTGGGTAGTTATTTTGGACATATAAAATAGTGGTAACTGAAGTAAAATAACCAGCAATCAGTGCCTATGAACGGGCTCTCTGTCAGCTGACTGTGTGTTTTGAGTTTAAGAGTAGACGTGATAGAAAAAATGACACAAAAGTTGTGCCCTGTAAATGGTATTCAGAAGTAAAGTACCAAGCTAACTGTTATGGTGTAAAAAGTAGGTGGATAACATATTTAAACAAAATACTGTAAATGCAATAGTTTTTGAGTTAGAACTGATTTACTTAACAAACACTGGAAGTGGCCCAGAATTTCTGGCTCATATCTCACTTTTTAACGCTCGACGATAGGAGAGGGTTATTGTGATCAGTTTGTTTCTGTCTGTCCGTCTGTCTGTCTGTCTGTGCACCGTTTCGCCCTTATAACTCAAAAACTATAACACCAATCAAGCTCAAATTTGGTGGGCAGATATTTCATGGGGTACAGACAGATTCTTGAAAATTTGGTGTAATTTGTGTGAAAATTAAAGCCAGGAGAGAGTTTTTCTTATTTGTAATTGGGCTTTTACAGTGAAATCTGCTTCCCTGTCTGTGTACCATTTTTCCCTTATAACTCAAAAACTACAACATCAATCAATCTCAAATTTGGTGGGAAGGTATTTCATGGGGCACAGACAGATTCTGCCAAATTTGGTGTAATTTGCTTGAAAATTAAAGCCAGGAGAGAGTTTTTCTTATTTTTAATAGGGAATTCACAGTGAAACTGCTTCTCTTCATCACATACGTCAAAAATCAATATTTTACTTTCTGATGATGTCATCACTCAGTGATGTCACAATGCAACTGTCATTGTGAGGTCACAAACCTAGCTTGTGATACTTGCTGACTTTAAGTAAAAATATTTCTTTTCATTTTATGGCTTGAAGTTGACATAAACATAATAAAGAGGGAGGTGATATATTCATTATTTTTATTAATTATTAACGCTCGACGATAGGAGAGGGTTATTGTAATCAGTTTGTTTCTGTCAGTCTGTCTGTCTGTCTGTGCACCGTTTCGCCCTTATAACTCAAAAACTATACCATCAATCGAGCTCAAATTTGGTGGGTAGATATTTCATGGGGTACAGACGGAATCTTCCAAATTTGGTGTAATTTGTTTGAAAATTAAAGTCAGGAGACAGGTTTTTAAATTTTTAATTGGGTATATACAGTGAAACCTACTTGTCTTCAAAAATCAATATCATGATAGGATTTCCTCCTCATAAATTCTTGCCTCATCAGATATCCTCTGTGGCTGTGAGTGTAATGTGTAGAACTTGTAATCACATGGTTGGGGTTCAATACCAGTCAATTCTAAATTTTTTTTTTTAAATTTTTTTTTAGGTTTTTTTAGCAATTTTTTTAAAGGTCTTTTAAAAAGAAAAGAAAAAAACACAGCATCTAAAATTTTACTGTTCAAAAAAAAAACTTTAACCAAGATAAAGTGTTCAACTTGATGGACAATAATAGATCAATTGGGTATATACAGAGAAATCTGATTTTCTTTATTGCATAAGTAAAAAAAATAAATATTTTGCTGTCTGATGATGTCATTACTTAATGATGTCACAATGCAATTGTCATTGTGAGGTCACAAAACCTAGCTTGTGATACGTGTGATATACTTCTTCTCATTAAATTTATGTCTTGAAATTGACATAAATACAATTGAGAGGGAAGTGGTGTATTTGTCATGTTTATTTATTTCTGTTTTTTTTGTTTTTTTTTTGTTTGTTTGTTTCAATTTCTTGACAGTCCATCACAAAAATTTACCCTGAGTAATTTTGACCAAGAAGTGGCTTTTAACCAATATTTTTACCTCTACCAGGAATTTATGTTTGTTGTGTGCTTTTTTGTCTATTTGTCTGCCTGATTTTGGTGTTTAGATTACTCCAGAACTAATGAACAGATCTTTATAAAAAATTTGTGAGTAGGACCTGGTGAAAGGAAGAAATTACTAATTTTTGGGAAAGACATGGATCATATTTTGGATACAAAAAAATCATGAATTTTCATAGGTCCCATTTCAATGTATTTTAATGATTTTAGCTTTCTACTTCATATTTCTTCAAAAGTAATTAATAAATTTTGATGTCAAATTTGAAGTAGGAAGGGACTAGCCATGGGAAGGAGTGATTATAGTTTAGGAAAGATCCAATTAATATATTGGATACCAAGAAGCCTCCAGAATTTCTGGAAATGCCACCATGATGGATGTGTGTTATACTTTATAACACTTGTGAGACTGGTCACATCGAGTCGAGCGTTTTGCTCTCTCTGAGTGCATCTTGTTATTTCTGTTTTATTTTCTCTTTTTTCTTTCAATACCTTGACAGTCCATCACAAAAAATTACCATGCGGGATTTTCACCAAGAAGTGATCTTTAAGCAATATTTTTACCTCCACCAGCAGTTTATATTTTTGTGTGCTAATTGTTTAATTGTCTCTTTGTTTTTTGGGTTTTTTTGTGTGTGTGTTTACATTACTCTAGAACTAATGAACAGATCTTTATTTAAAAATTTGTGGGTAGGACCTGACTGAAGGAAGAGGTTACTAAAAGAAAGATCTGAATCTTATTTTGGATACAAAAAAAATCATGATTTTTCAGAGGTCCCATTTCAATGTATTTTTAATGACTTTAACTTTCTACTTGATATTTCTATGAAGATTAATTTACATGTTTGGTTTTATTTTATTGTCTTCCGTACAATACTTTATATCACTTGAGAGACTGGTCACTAAGAGTTAGGCGTTTTGCTCTCTCTGAGTGCATCTTGTTAAAATGTTTGAAAAACCTGCCACAAGCTCTCACATACTAAACTAAAATGTACAGACCGGAGAGGTGAAGGGAATGCAGGATCGCCTCATGGGCAGGCTTGTTTTTAAACATGCACCACCAAATATAGAAGGTCCATTTACCAAAATTCAAATATGTGCCTTTAGTTACACATTAACAAAACAAGTTATACATTGTGATAATATAACACACAAGTAAAGCCAACTAGTGCATAGTAAAATGCAATTACATTTCTAGTCTCAACTGGGAGGGCCATGGTTAATTTTGAGAAGAATATTATAATGCTATACTTTACAAAAGCATCACTGAGTCTACTGTTAAAACTGCTTTTATTCTGTACAGACATACAGCTTTAGATGACATGCTGGTCTCAAAATATTTCCCAAAAAATGTCTACACAACATTTGACTATGAAGTTTATCATTAAGTATACACTAAATAACAGTCTTTAAGAAATACAAACTTACATACACTGCTTTGAAAGTATCAATATATTTATGTCTTAAGTTCAATTAGTTGCTGTTTGATGAGTCTTCAATTCTTTGTCATCATTCACATATGCAGTCTTCAAAAACCTCCAAAATCCAATCCACTCAGATCAATTTCTGCATAGAAAATATGCACAGGAAATATACAAATAATCTGAAACATCAGACTATACACATAAGTGTCATAATAATAACCGTTGTTGCACAATAAGTGAAGTTGATGCTTATATCCTTTGCAAAGAAATTAAGAAGATATGGTAAAAACTTCGGGTATGCATGCCTTGATTCATAAGAATGTAAAATATGTAGTTGGCAGTGTATCTCTTAATTAAGATCATTTTACTTAGCCTCTGATTTTGCAATGAACTAAACAATATGGTGGAGCAAACCTGAAATACTAGTATATTTTTACCATACAAATGGCACAGTTGTTACAATTAAGAGGGTAGTTCCAATTTGCTGATGGTCCTCCCGAATAGCTTGGTGATCTTGGAAACAGCCATTCCAATATTTCAATCTGGGACACTTATAAACCACAATCTTAATGATCCAAATAGCCTGGCAAAATTCTTTAGCATTTGGGAGCCAATTGTATGCCTTCTCGATAATTTCAAACTGTTTACAATTATCATAAGGTGTCCCTGATTCTTATCTGATCTTGCTTCCAGGTACCTAAATCACATAACTATCCCTGACCCAGATGTAAGTAAGCAAGGTGGGTAGGATTTGGACAGACATGCAGTCAATAGTCAGTACTGAAAGTCCAGTGGTTTATAATATCTTGTGTTTGTACACCTTGGTGTACATATTAATATTAACATATACTTATTTGTTACATAGAATACAGTTAAAAATACTAAATGTCAGGCAAAGTCAGGCAGGATTTCAACAGACGATTTACAGACATTTTGATTATCAGGCTTCTCCCCCACCCTTTTCGATCCCACTCCATCGCCCCACTCCAAGCTTAAATAGGGTTGACTATCACATAGAGATGTGATAAATAGGGTTTTACGGAGATCAGGTATCTGTCCAATGATTGCTATGATGACTGCCAGATGGGGATTGGGTGGGGTCAGGGGGTATCTGAGCACTCGAGAACAAGGTCATTGCCATTGCAAATCCTGTCCCACAAATCAAATTGTCATGTAAAGCCCTGCTGCTGGGGACAATGTGTTCATTGCCGTCTCTTCATGGCGTGGAATAGTGTGGAAATAGACATGCATTTGCATGATGAAGGTTGTGGGTTCAAACTCACTTTCAGCCCTGTTGTACTTTGTGCTTCATTTTTGTTTATTTCGCCCTTTTTATTTTCATTTTGCTCGCTCTGGTTTCTCATTTGTTTGTATTTCTTGATATTCAGTTTCTTATGTAATTGTTACAGTTTGCATATTAACTAGAAGCAAAGTTACTATTGTGTTACAATTTTTAAAAATGAAGGTTATTACGTACATTAAATTATCTTGTACATTTAGTTATTATTAAATTAAAATAATGTCTGGAGCACCCGAGAGATACAATAACTCATACAAAAATGTTTTAGTTAAATCAAGTCTTTATATTGTCCATTTGCCAAAGCACAGCTCCTTCATTGCGGCAATAGTACACAATGATGTCCCTATGTTCCTCGGTAGCATTGCTGAACAGAGTATGCTTTCCCCCTGCAATATGGCGTCGCTGGTCCAACTGCTTTTGGTTGAAGAGATCGTCCCTCAGGTGTAAGAGATTGCACAACACCACACATTCCCTAACTATTCGGAAAACTGCTGGGGGCTCTTCTTGCATCATGGGGAGCTGGATGCTGTACCTGCTGGCAAGAATCCCGAAGGCATTCTCAACGACCCTCCTGCAACAATTAATCCTGTATTTGGATATCGATTGTAAGTCAACGTCTGCGAGAGTGAGTAGGACAATCAAATGGGAGCTAGTGTAGTTATGATACTGGCTACCCTCATGGCTAGGACATTTCAGAGCAACTGATTGTCACTAAGGGCGCCAATGGCATAAGATACTCCAGTACTTGGGTTAGACACTGCTTCAGCTCAGCAGAAAATTTTGGAGACAGTCTCATGAAGTTCTAGTTGGAGAGCTGATCTTGATAATGAAACTCTGTCATCAGGCTATAATAATGCCCTTGATCCGCTCTTCTTCTGAGCCGATTTGTGACCCAAACCTGTGGGGCTTCTTTTTCCCCATCTTGGAGCAAGTCAGAGTCTCACTTTCATTAGCAGGTCATCCATCTGATTTATCTGTCCGAAGTGTTGCAGAAATAACAGATTTATCTGTAGTTGTTGATCCAGGTGGCAATAGCAGAATCATCCTAAAGCAATATTTTCAGTCTTTTTAATCAAGAACCCAATCTTTTTGCTCAAATATCCATTCATAGTGATTCCACAGGCATTCGGGACATTTGTAGACTGATCACATTGGTCATACATCAATCGTGTGTAGATTCTCGTTTCAATCATAAAGTTACTTGGGGATCCATCAAATGGATTGTAAACCGTTGTTTTCAGCCAGGAAGCAATCAGGAAGAAATTCTTCTTATCAGGAGCTTCACATCCGATCCATGAATTATTCCAATCCAGGGGTAGGTTTACAACCCATGTGGGATAGTGTAACTGCCCACTAAGTAATCTTTTGGTTACCATTTGATTAGGCAGTAACCAGTGGTTACCATTTGATTAGGCCTAGGTATACTCGCTTATTAAATATAAATGCAATCCATGTAGTTTTTTAATCGATTGTCCAAATAAGCGCACATGACAGACACACATATGCCACACACCTGCGCATTTTATTCACACATGCACACACATTGTAATCTCTTTTTACAAAGCAAGTTATCTGTATTACCTCCACTAGGAGGCTATGTTTTTGGGGCTTTTGTTTGTCTGTTTCTTTATCTGTGTTTATGATAACTCCAAAACTCCAACTCCTGGTTGGCATTCCTGCCTAAGTGATGAGTGGATTTTCATTCATTTTTATGTGGTTAGGGTCTGCTCAAGAGAAATGCTTACATTCTGGGAAAGATCTGGATACAAAAATCCTGAATATTTGGAAATGTACTATGAGCTATGTTAGTCTATGTGGAGGTGTCAGTGTTGCCACATACATCTACATGGTGTGTAGAAATAATCCCAGATTGTAAAATAATGTTCTCTATTCAGCTAATATAATAACATGAAATAACACTTTAATTAACTCTTATCACTGACCTTCCATTGATATTGTACTGTTGAACTTTGACATTAAACTTGTAACTGAACTATTAACACATACAGAGGTTGCTGCCTTAGGTCGTTTTGATTATTCTGAGTTAGCTTCATAGAACTGATGTAACACTACAGCATTCTACAGCATTCTACAGCTCAGCTGTTCAACCTATTTTTAGCAACTTCTTAGTTAAAAACTCCAAATCTTAGGTTTTTTAAAGGCTTATAAAGTTCAGTACAGGAAACACTGACTGTCATCTCTGAATTCCACTACTGTGTGACTACTAATAAGAAATTTAAAAGTTTTCCTCATATTTGACATAACCTGAACTGTATCAATAATATCAAAGCATCTGTTTCCTTATACCTATGTGGTCACCACACAGAATCCATAAAGTACATATGGTGGTTTAAAGCTATAGTTATTATTAAAATGATTGTATTACTAACATACAAGTTATTTCCTGTTTTGCTAGTTATTAACCTAATGACTGTTTATGACAGTGAAACATTGCTGTTAGTGCAGTATAAACTTTTAGAAACAACAAATAACATGTTTTGATAAGCTAGAATCCTGCACTACAAATTACTTCTTAGATTTCCAGTAAGAATTTACTATACTTAACTTATTTCCTGAATACAAAGTCCAAGAAAAACTTAAGTGATAAACCTTCCCTTACTCAGATCTAAGATCACCTCGTCTAAATAAATAAATTGTTGTAGAATACTTATTCTGGTTCCACGGCTAATGTCACAACTTAAATTGATAAAACTGATGCTAGTTTCATACTATATTTGGAATGTCTCATTGAACATGATTGTCTGTTTGAAATTTATGTCATGGAAAATAACATTACCAGATACTTGAGCAGTCACTGCATCCACGCTCATTTCTGAAAATACAAAAACCAAAGAGTTTATTGATTGTGGCATACCAGCCGATCTTATTATGGGTAAACTCTGGCAGCCTGTAAATGCTAATGTGAAAAATCCCTTTTCTAGGTCCTCGTAATATATATTTCGAGATAAAATTATACAGATTTATATTATTTTTAGATAATTTCCTGATATTCAACAACTCAGCCGTACAAGTTATAACTTGTAAAATACACTTATACTTAACATATATATGTTATATAATATATATGCAAGTAGTAATATTAAGTAAAGTAGTGTGTCGGTACACAAAGGGTCATAGACACTACAGTTTCTGACGGAAATAGTCAGTGTTCGACGATAGGAGAGGATTATTGATGGGTTACCACTTCAGTGCACTACTGGTATCTCTGATGGCTTTGCACTCGCACTAGTGGAATGAAACCCCTTTGGCCTTGTTCATTTATAAGGTCACTGAAATGCAAATACAGACAGCAACAAGACCAACAACAACACAGTATACTTCAACAAGCTATCTGCACCACATTTGGGCCAACCACAACTTTTACACAGTCAATACTGATTTAGCAGTCGATGCAAGTTCAGAATCAACATCGACCACAGCAAACTTTTCAACCCCATCCTATGAATCACATCCAGCAGCAGATGCCACAGCCTGATCCACAGCAAATGCAGCAGCCCATTCAGCAGCTGCTGCAGTCCATTCAACAGCAGATGCAGACACTTCAACAGCCGCAGCATAAAACACAACTGCACAGCCTAACAAGCCGCCTTTCATCACCAGACTCGACAACTGTAACTAGCTTTCCACAGCCTCTTTTTGACCATATACTGTTTCTATCACTAATGGGGTGTCCAACTGGAGCCGACCCTGCAACCAACTCTACGACTCCAGGGTCAGTTGCAAAATTTCACAAAAAAGGGCATGGAAAATTTGGGTCTGTTTCATCTCCCCGACAGAACATAGTACATTCCGGCTTGTCTGGATCAAGATCCTGACCTGACTTGGGTTCGGGGTTCTTTCCACCACATGAGGGGAAACTACAAGGACAAGCCTTAAACCCAAGACTGGAGCAGAATCCCACCCACTCGTCACTGCTAAGATGCCAGCTCAACATCAGGGGGACTTTCTACACAAGCTTAGGGTACCTTTATTTTTAATTGAGATAAATATTTTGATTTTTATCATGATTTGTAGAGACAAAAGGAAGAATCTGAACCCAGCGCCATCACTTGCCATACAGTACCTTCATCTCAGCCACACAAGCCACCAGTACCATCTTGCAGAAGAAGGAAGCAACCAAACCCCTGGGTCATGCCCTGGATCCTTCAAAGGGAAGAAATGGGTTGCTACAAAACCCTCCTGGCCGACTTAATAGAGACTGATATTCCAGGGCACTAGAAATTTGTCAGGATGCAACCAGCCTTGTTAAGACCTCATCGAAGAATGCATACACAACCACATAAAAAAGTCAGTCACCAATTTTAGTAAGGAAGAGTACCTGACCTGCCCTACTGCTCCTGAAGACTTAAAAAACATTGAGGAGAGGTTCAAAACCAGATGAAATATCCCCCACGCTCTTAAGGTGCTAGACTGGAAATGTACCACTATGAGGAAGCCCATGGAATCTGGCAGTGAATATAACAACTACAAGGGCTTCTTTTCCCTGGTGCTGCTAGCCCTGATCGACGCAGACTACAGATTTCTGTGGGTAGATCTTGGGTTAAGTGGATCTTTATTAGATGCACAAATATTCAAGCTGAGGGAAAAGTTTGAGGATGACACAACCTTGGGGCTTCCAGCACCTGAGCCCCTGGGGAGGGAGGATCAGATTTGCACTATTTCTTGCTGGGCCCGACGATGCCTATGCCCTGATGTCACAAAACCCTACAGCAGAAGAAACTCACCGGAGAAGACAGAATATTAAACCACAGGATCTTCAGAGGCAGAAGGGTGGTGGAGGATGCTTTTAGAATCCTGGCAAGCAGTTTCATGGTCTTACTGGGCTCATTGGAGAAAAGGACAAAGGTTGCCAGAGACATTGTTGTCACATGTGTTGTGTTGCACAACATGCTGAAGACACACCAGGGAGAAGCAGTCAGGGCACCCATCCCATAAAATGACATAGCAGCCCTACAGAATTAACAAGCAGTGTATTCGCCTGATGAAAACTACAGGAATCCTTCGAGGGAGGCTAAACATCAGCGACAGCTGCCGAAAGATTACTTCAATAACGTTGGTGCATTTGTTGGGTAGGAGGACAGGATATGAGATATGAACTACTCTGGGGGCAGAAGAAGCTGGCATCTATCAATCCTTTCCAGGACTACCCAGTAAACATTAGAAACGTTTAGAAAACATTTTAAAAGCTTATTAAAACCCTATCGTAAGGTTTTCTAAACGTTTCTAAGCAAATGTTTACGGTGCATTGTTTAAAAAACGTTTTATAAACATTTTATATATAAACGTTTTTTATTGAAAACATTTATTAAACATTTATAAAATAACTCAAGAAGCTAGGTTTGACTGGAAACATTTTTAAACATTTATAAAATAGCTAAAGAGAAAAAGGTTATGCTAGAAGTGTTTTTCAAACATTCATCATGAAGTGTTTTGTAAACAGTAGACATAAAATGTTCAGAAACATTGTTGATCAAATGTTTCAAAAACATTCTGTCAATAAACGTTTTTAACCCCCTATTCTCAGAATGCTTATTAAACCTTTACCTTCAAACATATTCAAACAAAGATGGGGTGAGTAATAATAGGAGATTTTAGAGGACTACGTCAAAAATTGCCCCATATGTAATTCCTAAAAGTAAGAATTGAATGAGGGCACAATTTTTAAGCCCCATCTTACAATTTTAGACATAAAAATAATATTTTCATTAGTGAGCAACCTTAAAAAGATATTGAATTTGACCTGTAGTCCCATTATTATTCAGTCATTAATATGTTCATTTATAACGTTAACGTTTTTTCTCACATTTATCATAAAATGATGATTAAACGGTATACATAAAATGTTTTAAAAACATTCTATTACAAATGGTTTTCGTACCCATCATTTCTTAACTTTTGCCAAACGTTTCCTATCAAATGTTCGCAAAACCCAAAAATGTTTACTTGGTATCAGTCATGTATCAGTCTTTTTATGGACTACCCAATTATTCCAAGAAGAAAAATTTAAGCTGGTGTTGCATCAAGTCACAACAATTTTTTTAAAAACACATTTCCAACAAGTTTAAAAATAATTTCCGACAAAATCACAAGTCTCACACCACTGTTTAATAATTCTAACACAAGTTTTATAAAAATGCCTCACATTCTAAGTCAAAATTTATTTAGATTTATTTTGTCATTTTTTTCGAAATTTTTCAAGTTTCAAAAAGGTCAAATGTCAAAGGTCTGATCAATGTGTCAAATTTTTCAAGTTTCAAAAAGGTCAAATGTCAAAGGTCTGATCAATATGTCAAATGTTTCAAGTTTCAAAAAGGTCAAATGTCAAAGGACTGATCAATATACATCAAATTTTGTGGGATTTTTTTCACCAAGTTCATTTTTATCTTTGGACAGAGTATTTTATTTTTTGTCCAATTTTTTTCTTTGGCCATCAGTATTTTTTGTGTAAATTTTTTTTTCAAAATTTATAAGTTTTTGTCAAATTAGAATTTTGTTTTCTATGTTAAAATTTCTTGAAGTTTTTTTTAACTCCAAGTTTTTATTCACTCACACACTAACTCATTCATTAATTTTGTTTTTGTGTCTTTGTGTGTGTGTATGCTTAGTGGCCATGTGTTTGGTATGGGGCGGTGTAATGCTTCATGTTTTAGGATTTTTTAGACATTCAGTTGAATAATTGTTTTGGAAGTTTTGGGTGGGCCAGAGAAGAACCTGTAAATCAGCAGTGGTCCTGTAAATTACCGATTGTAGGCAAGTGCAGTGGTTCTACTGCTGCTTGGGCTCAGATGACTGATGTGAAGGCTTGGCTGCACGGTGTTGGTTCGAGGAGAAGGGTTGATACAGGTCTGTTGGTGAAAACAGTTCAAGTGTGTTGATCTGCTAGTAGCTAATGACTGACTTTACATTCTCAAAGAAGCTAAAGAGTCCTGATATGTTGTGTTGACTTTCTTCACCTGTGGCTTGTTGGTCGTCAGCAACTACGAAGGAAGCCTGCGGTCCTCTAGGCTGCAGCTGTCCTCTGGGTGACACGTGGCTCTGCTGAGAGGTTTGGATAGGTTGACTTACTGGCATCTGAGTGTCTACAATAGTCAGGGTGTTTTCCTGACCAGCTGGTGCTGGTTGCTGTTGAAAAGTCTGTGGCACATAGGTGGAAGTTGCACTGGAGCTCCTAGAAAGTGTAGATTGCCATGGTTGCTTTGGATGATGGATTCTTTCCTTTGCTCTGTTTGCTGTAGAGCTCCTCATGATCCTTGACATAGTCCACAATAGCCTTCTCATGTGAGACTGTTAGGTAAATGTTCGTCATATACCCTTTCTTGTGCTTGGAGTGCAATTGAGATGTGCCCGCCTCTCCTCCACCTTCTGTATCCATTTCTTCTTGGACTTTTTTGGCCATCCCCCTTCTGCTGAGTGTGTGGTTTCCTCCATCCTGGCTTCCCCTCTCCCCCTCTCCTCATTCTTTTTCCTAATTTGTAAAAAAAACAAAGCCTTATCTTTAACACTGCCAGATATAATCGATCAGATGCCAGATTCCAAATGAAGCATTGCTCAAACTGACTGTCGTTATACAGTCATAGATTTCATAGCCGACAAGCCATAAGTCAGGAAAATAACTTCCATGTTCGAAGACTGAGAGACTTCCCATCTTGACAGGAAGTGCCCAAGTCAGGTCAGTTATGTTTATGACAGGCTGGTTTGTTTTCAAGTAGAGTTGGATTGTGTTCACGGCCTGTCATGGAATGGTTTCCTGTTACTTGACTACAGCAGGATGGCAAGTTTTCCAGACAAGACATTTACAGTATAGGACAAGACAGGAAGTGACTGCGACAAGCCATAGAGATAACCAACAGGACGATTACCAGGTGGGTGGAGCCAAGGTCCTGATAGAGAGTCATGGAGGGGTGGAGAAATATCAAACATAATTGATATTTTGCTGATCTACCCCACCAAGTTGGGAAACTATAACCGATCCAAACTGACTCTGTAAACATAGCTCCCGCCTGTCGAAAAATCCATAGTTACTGACAAGATGACCCCAGTGGAACACACCCATAAGACTGACAAATTTAGCAAGAATATCATGCAGCCTGTACTGAGCTTTTGGCAGCATGTGAGGAGAGTTTCCTAAACGGTGCACTGCACTGAGAATAAGTGACTTTGCATTAGTAATCTCAAAATTATATTCCAAGAAGCTAATGATGAGTTGTTTTGTGTCCTCACATGGCCTTTTTTTCAGGACTACTTTTGAATATCAAGTTTTTTTTGCTGCTATAGCTCTCAAGATTAACAATCTGGTTCTTGATTTGAGCCTCTAAGACTAGCACCCGTTGTGTTAAGCTACTAATTTGTTTTCCTGTTCTGATCACAATCAGTCGCACATTTTGTTAATGCTTGAGCATCAGTTTGAATACGACTCAGACAAGATGAAGTCTAGAGAAGAACTAAACCAGTCTGGAGCTTTTTTGCCATCTTAATTGTTTCTGACCTTGTAGATATGTGGCCAGAGTTTCAGCCCTTTCATCGAATGACGACTTAACTGGTCTTGCTTCCATGTTTGTTTTTATAGTTTCTGGTGCAGAACCTGAACTTTAGTTGTGTTTCAAAACATGTATCTCTTTGTCAATTCTGTTTCAGCAATACCCAATATCCTTTGGTAGTGTGTGGATGACGGTCCTCTTGCACAGAATGTGTACAAAACATTTCTATCACTAAATATTAGTTATACTTTAGACAGTACCAAAAACCTACATTTAGTCTAAATTTCGGCTTGGGTATCGCTAAAATGAACTGTCCAATTGCTGGATGCAGTGGTAGTTGCACATGTGCAGTGCTTTGAATCCCATATTTTTGACCACTTTTAGTCTGAATATTATACTCAGTAACACATGATTTAGGTTGTAGATGTCACAGATTATATCTATGGACCAACCACATATTATGCCGAAGTTGCAATACTATATTCTTCTACATGCATACACTTCCCCCCTTTTAACAACTATCACTAAACTGTCATGTTTTTCAAGAACATAATAAAGTCCCCCAAAAAGTTAATAAATACTGATTTTCATATTGTTCTTTCACTAGTTCCCAGATGTTATATGCTGTCCATCTGCCAACGCACAGCTCCTTCATTCCTGAAGTAATCTGCCAGAACACTTCGTTGTGGCTTAACAGATTCACTGGGGTTTCTCCCTTGATAAGGCATCTGGTTCCCTTGCAAAACATTGTCCCAGTTAAAACCCATCTTATCGGCTTTGAATTATCCTCTTGCCAATTTCCTTCTCAATAAGTTGTGTAGGACCACACAGGTTGTGACTATCTACATGGCCACACCAGGTTCTTGCTGCATGGTGATTTGCAGGACCCGAAATCTGCTGACCAAAATTCCAAACACATTCTCCACAACCCTTCTCCCATGGTTCAGTCAGTAGTAGAATACCAGCTCATTGATGTCCAGGCTTCTGCAGCAGAATTGTTTTATCAGCCAGGTTCAGAGGGGGAAGGTGTTTTTGCCATTGAAGAAGTACTCAACTTGTGGTCCGTGGTTGATGAATGATTCTGCTGGAGGAAAGTGTGTTATTCTCTATCTTTTGCCTTAAAATCACTGTACAAGAAATCTGAATGAACATAGTCCACGTCCACCAGGCCCATCAGGAAAGGAATGGAATTAATTGTAACTAGAGTTGTAGTAGAAACTCCTTGCTTCAGTGGGACATCTGATGGGGATTTGTTTTCCATCTATGGTTCCAAAAAGCATGGAGCAGGTTTCACCGCTCCCTGAATCCTCACTCTATCTCCAACCAGCTCTCAGAGTAGGGAGGGCAAGCAGCAACCTCATCATGGTAGTATATGACTATGGCATCACACACCTCAGGGACAAAGTGGTTAATGGTTGACCTTTCCACTCTGAAGTTAGAGTGAAGGGATACAAAGACTCAATGTTATATCTAATTTTAGGCCTGGGCTGAGTGGTTCTCTGAGAAAGGTTGTCTGCCTCTGGAGGTCTGGTGTTAATCAGTGTTCAATTTCAATGAATATCTGAGGAGATATCCACATGGAAATTGTAAAAGCAGGCTGATCTTGTCTGTAGAGCTCTGGAATGAAGTTATGGTATTGACACCTATTCTCACGTTTAGCCACTGTCTGACCAAAGTGACTGGGCCCTCCTCCTTCTCTTCTGAAGAACAACACTTCATTTGAACCTTAAAACCATGTCATCTAAATCCATCATATCCCTGAACAGTTGCACTTTAGTTACTACTCGATCCATGTTGCTTCAAATGGTCAATAAATTTGACGTATCCATTGATCCCTATAGGAATCCAGTGTGGGTATGAAGGCAATTGGTAAAATCACAATGCGGCATTGGCTAAATGTCATTTCGCAATCTTTTCAATATTTTGCATTGTATACCCCATTGGGACTATCATAACCCAATTGGCCCTATTGCATCCCTTTTGTAGATATCATAAGCTATCATATTCATTTTTTGCCAGGTCAGGTTTATATCGCAAAGATCATCAAGGAGCACTCGTAATGCTCATAAGCCCTAAAATTTGATCACTAAGTGGATCACAAACCCATCACAAACTGTCAGCCTCCCACCAGCTGCACCTCCAATCGCAGAAAATTTTCCCAATTCCCACATTTTCAGAATTGGGAGCAAGGTTTATGAAAAATCGCAGAAATGGAATGTTCAGGTTAAGCACAATTGAGGTAAGCATACAAGCAGGTAGACAGGTGGACAGGTTCGGACATCAGCACATTGGCAGATTTACAATTATTTCAGCAGGAAGGCAGATTAACATATAACAAGAGGGTCAGAGGTGCCCCAAAAGGCGGGTTGCGCACGCAGGAAACAAGGTTAGCAACTGCTCTCATTAAATTTAGGAACAAGGAAAGAAATGTTAGGTTACCCACTTAAGGTAAATGTGTTCGACAAAATGTGGACAAACAGACGGATGGACAGACATACGGACGAAAAACGGACAAACGAACGGACAGAATTTTACCAATATCGAAAGGAACCTAGCTATCATGTTGATCTATGTCCCTGTCAAGTTTGAATTTGATTGGTCAAACCGTTTTCAAGTTAGAGTCCGGAAACGAAAATGTGGACAAACAGATGGATGGACAGACAAACGGACGAAAAACGGACAAACGAACACACGGAATTTCACCAATTTCGAAAGGAACCTAGCTATGATGGTGATCTATCTCCCTGTGAAGTTTGAATTTGATTGGTCAAACCGTTTTAAAGTTAGAGTCCGGAAACGAAAAATGTGGACGGACAGACGGACAGACGGACAGACAGACAGACGGACAGACGGACGTCGGACACATCAATCTAATAGGCGGGTTGGTTACATGCAACCCGCCTAAAAATTTATCTGACACATAAATAATGAAATAAATTTACAGTCTAGTTAAAGTAATCAAAAATTTCTGGTAAAAAAACTGTCAACCAATAATAAATTGAAACAATATCACTTAAAGACAAAGGTCAAAGACAGTAAAACTAGAACTTTACTCATTTAAAACAGCCCACAAAACTTTGGAAAATAAGGATCAAGTGTTGACTAATAAGAAAAATCGAAATAAGATCACGTGATAAAAGTAGTTCAACAAAACATTTGGAATTCCTCATATTATCAGAACTGCAGCATTAACATTCTTACTTTTCAATTCTGGTTTGAATTTTACACTCAGGGAAAAATTAATCCACCTGTTTGTGATAGTGATTATATGATAAAATAACTACTGCAACATCAAATGCATTTCATTAACACTACTGTATCTTGTATAAATATAAAGTTTTCAGATCATTCGGGGTTTTTTTTGCATTGGAATCATGTAAAAATGACATAGAACTCTTAAGTAGAAGTTGAGGTTTGCATTGGGGTTTAATTGTGTTGAAAATGCATAGTTACCTATGATGTCATTTGGATCTATCTCTTCACCAGATGTACATGGGATGTAGCCAGGTATGAAAATTTCTACAGTAAACTAAAATAAAACAATATAATGGGGGATGTATTAATAAGCAATAAATAAATAAATAAATTAATTAATCAATATGTTACGCCAAATCCATGAAATTGCCTATTTCATGGAATGGGCAAAATCCTGGCATATTTCACGAATTTGGCAATTTCATGGATTGTGTGTAACATATATATACCTGCTATATAAATAAACATAGGTTTGATAATTTCCGGAATTGAAATAGTTGCCACTTAGCCAGTTGCTACATCAACTGAGAGCAGTAACACCTTAACCATAAGGAAACCGTGAGACATATCAAGTTCAAAAGAATGCTAAAACAAAAGGTAAACCCAAGACAGATCAAGTTACCAAGTCACACAGTCAAACAAAGCAATTTTAAAAGGTCTTGAAAAAATAAATAAATCATTATCTTATCCAGTTGCCCAATTCTCCCCAGAAGTGAAACAAATCAAGTTTGAACTGAGACAGAGTTTTGGAACAATGAATGAATTAAGAATAAGTTCTAAGGAATGTTATTTTCAGTGGTGAGCATTTCATAAATATTTTCTGAAAGAGTGAGACAATTTTGAACAATTCTTCTTGCATTATCTTTTTTTGGTTTGCGTGTTTACCCCAAGGAATACTTTTTATTACTTAGTGAGTTAATTAATTCTAATTCTAATAGCACTTTTATAGCACTTAATCTCTGTCAAAAGACAGACTCCAAGGCACATCACACCAAAAACATTGTTCGATATTCATAAACCAGAGACATTGCAGGGGTCACCACCAAGGAGACAACAGAAAAAGAATGGAAGATTAGGGTGGATATGCTTTTCCAGAGAGGTATGATTTCAGCTTTGACCTGAAGGAGGCAAGTGAATTTGCAGAGTGGACCTCGTCAGGAAGGTCATTCTGACTCTTTATTTACTATATATTTGATTTTTAAAGTACAATAAATTATAATGCCCTTGTTCAGGAGAATCTGCCATAAATATTTACTTTATCCACAGTAAATATAGTGGCGTGATGGTGGATATCGGTCATCATTAAAGAGCCTGTAGCACCCTCTACACAACTTAACACAACCAGTTAAAAAACACACACAAACTAAGCAGATACACATACACACATTTGTCAATTGATATACAATTCGAATATAATCAATAATAACTTGTTTCAACATGTTTTGAACTCTCAATGAATGCTGTATTTACATGAATATCAACTTCTTGCACACATTTATATTGTACATGAAAATGTCATCACAGAATTTAAACTCTGATGATAGAATTTGAAATTTTTTGACAGAATTTCCAATCCTTGTATTCAATAGTTTTGAACAATACAAAATTTGGTCAGCAAAATTTAGACAGAATTAATCCATCTTTTGAAAAAACTTAATTAATTCAAACTTTATTTAAAGTAGTTAAAATTTTGTCTGCATGCATTATGAGTGATACTCATTTAGAATTTATATTATGACATAAGAATAATCTTCAACAAAATCAAATTGGGGATCAAGATTTTAAATTACTTTGAAGAACTATATTTATCCCCTCTTTTTATTTACCCGCTGACACTTTTCTTTTCATAAGGTCAATTATGGTAGTTAAACTAAAGACATACCTAGTCATGGTTTGAATTTTGATGCCAGAAATTCTGCTGTTTCTCATAAGATATATACAAGTTATATTAGCAAATGGGGTATGAAAAACCCGCAAACCACAGTATGAAGTGATGTTTGATAAAAACTAACAAGAGATGTGTAATTACAAGGATTATTTATAAGTTCATGCTTTTGTTTTTTTACAGTTAATAGCAAAGGTTCCATCTAATTAATTACTAAACGTTCATGACATAAATTATATTGAGCAAAACAATACAATTTGAAAAACCTGTATATACAAACGCTGACTGACTGACATCTAGCCCCATGTATGACATTCTATATATTTTTTTAACCCTCAGACTCTTCTTTACGTTTTATGTTTGTAGTGTTTTAACAAATAATAATTTATTTCTTTACTCAATGTATATATACATATACATTTAAGAAAATAAGAAGAAAACAAAAAAGAAGGTACTGTTAGAAAGAAAAAAAGCATATAATGTATGAGTGAAATGATATACATGATAAAGATTTCATCAAAGGGTTTCATCATTGGGCATTCATATTATATATATTATAATTTATTCACAATCTTTCATCTGTTAACCACATTTGTTCTAATTAAGCAGCTGACAGAGCACAATGTATTATCTCAAGTAGTTTTGACACCTCTGAAAAGTTACATGAAATCACTGAAAATCTGCATAGTTTGTTTGACACTCTATGCATGTTAGTTTATTGACTTCTTTAGATGACACCTTATTTGACCAGTTGCAGTACTTATAGAAGCAGAATGTAAGTACTGAGTAATCAGTTGTAATATTTGAAACTCCAAGTACTAAAGTTTTCGGCTGATACTTTATATTTAAAGCAGCACAAACATGCTGCCACATTTTTAATTTAGTAGGACAAGTAAACAGTAGGTACTCGGCTGTTTCTACAGAATTACAAAGCATACAGTTTTCACTTTGAACAACTCACCATTTGTATAGCTTTTTACGACATGCTAGTATGTTACTCAATAATTTGAAATTAAATTCATAATTGTTTTTTTCTGGAATTTGTTGTACCTTAATTTTGTACGTATCAGAATAATTGAAGTTGGTCAACTAAAATAAACTGTTGAAGTAAACATGTGCTTTTGGAGGTAGAAACCTTTTGGAAACAAGATCCTTGTAAAGTTGGTTAGATGTCTTGAACATTTTGATTTGATTATTTGTTAGACTGGGTGTGCAGGTCACAAGTATTTGTTATCTATTTTACTGTTTGCTACTTTCAAATTATTTTTAAAGCATATCACCCATTTTATTAGTTACATATCTGTTTCCCCAGATGCACATTTGCAAAACATTAACAGCAGTGTTTTTATCTTGGGAAGTGTGGGATACATTACATTGAATGTTACCCTGAATAACCTGTTTGTAGAAAGGTGGTATATTTTTAAAAGGAGTTTGGTTCGTTATTTTATAGGAGCTCATATATGAGATAGTATCCAATATTTGTGTGTTTACATCAGCTTCATGCAGGCGTTTAATCCATGACGCTTTTAAAGAAAGGCAATGAGCTTCAAAATCGATCATTTTTAAACCTCCTTGTTGTATCTCGCCAATCATAGTGTCCCATTTTACTATATCTGTTTTCCCCATAGGAATGTGGAGGGAAGTTTAGATACTCATTTTATAATCCAAGAAAGCATCACACAATGTAGAATAGAGAAAGAAATTAGAGGCACAATTAATGTTTTAATAATCAAGATTTTACCGATTATTGTCAAGGATCTGTCACACCACCTCTGAAGAAGTGATACCAGTTTATTAATCTTCTCTGTCCAATTTTTAGATACACATAGTTCTGTATCATAGCCAACACACACCCCTACAGATTTTACATTTTCAGTACATTCTATATTATTTCAAATATTCATACTCCATTGTGAAGAACCAAGCAAAATAATTTTTGTCTTTTCAAAGTTGAGTTTTAACCCAGCATTTCTCCAAATTTTTCAACTAGAGCTGTAGCATATAATACTTGGTTAACATCTTTAAGAATAATGACACAATCATCAGCATATTGGAATATTTTAAAGTTTTTTCTGATTGTTGTATGATAGTGTGTAACCGCTTATCTTTGTATCAGCTCGCAGTTTTAGAGCTAATATTTTCAACTGCAAATATAAATAATAATGCTGACAGAGGGCAGCCTTGACGGATTCTTCTGCATAGATTGAAACTTTCTGATAGCCAACCATTATTCCTTAATATTGCTTTCGGTTTTGTGTACAAAATTTTTACCCATCATTTATTTGTTTATTTATTTGGGGTTTTTACGCTGCTTTCAACACTGTACAGGTCATATCACGACGGGTAGTTGGAAGGGCAAAGGAAACCAGTACATACAGTTGGTCAAGGTTCTGTACTGTGAACTGCCAGCAACTACCATCTTTCCCACTTGAGGTAGGGCCATGAATCAAACCCCGGCCTCAGAGGTGGGAGGCGAGAGTGTTACTACCCCTCTTTACCCATCGTTGAAAGATTTGCCCAAAATTGAATTTTTTAATTACTCTATGTAATCCAAACTGTCAAAAGCTTTCTTTAAACTCATAAACATCAATACCCCAGGCTTATTCAAATTTTTACTTGTGTGTATTATATCTTGAATAAGTCTAATGTTATGGCCAATAAATCTGTTTTTGATACAACCTGATTTATCTGTATTTATTATACTAGACATAATTTTTTGAAGTCTTTGAGCTAAAACAAAAGCAAGAATCTTATAGTCGGCATTTGTCAAACTTATTGGTCGATAATTTTTAAACTGCTCTCGGTTGCCATGTTTAAAACTCATTGTTATCACTGCCTTTTGTTGGGAATTTGTTAATTCACCATTATGAAAAAATCATTGTATACTTCTAGCAGGAACTGTCCAATTTTTGGCCAGAATGCTTTGCAAAATTCAACTGGTATCCCATCCAAACCTGGAGATTTATTGGATTTCATGCACTTGAAAGCAACATGAGAACATGATATAGGTTCATCACAAAATTGGCTTTGCTCTTTGTCAGGGCTCTTTGGTAGAATGCAGGATTTCCAATATGTATTGAGTTTCTCTTAATCTGGATTTGTACTTGTGTATAGGGATCTATGGAAGGAGACGCATTCTTGTAATATACAGTTTGGATCTATTGTTTCTGTGTTTTGTGTCTTAATATTTGTTATTTGATTACAAATTTGCTTTTGCTTTTCCAAGTTAAGAAAATAATTTGTTGTTTTTTCTCCTTGTTCGACATATTTTGCTCGTGCCCGTATCTGTGCACCTTCCACTGACTTACAAATTAAATTACACCAGCAATGTTTTAATTCTTCTCTTTTCTTTTGAAAGATTAGACTTTTGTTTTTACTAATGGCCATATATAATGACTGTATTTCATGTTCTATTTTACATACTTCAATTTTAGTTAATTTCGATTTATTTTGACCGTATTTAATAGAGAACTCTTTAACTTTAATTTTAAACATGTCCCAAGCAATAGTTTTCACAAGTTTATTATTTTCAGACAATGCCAATATACTATCAAATAATTCTTCAATATTATCACAGAATTATTTTTTATCTTTTAAATATGACAAATTAAATTTCCAATAATTAAGCTCTCTTTTATCATCAAGACACTTTATATTTACAATTATGCCTTTGTAATCTGATATAGGTGCAGATCTAATACAGCATTTTTGTGTATGGAAAGAAAGATTTTTGTCAGAAAAATGTAATCATGCAACTACTAGAAATATATGTCTTATTACTTTCCCAGGAATATTCAGCTTTGTTTGGATTTTTATGTCTCCAGATATCAATTACATTGAACTGATTCAGAGAATTTAATATGGACTTGGAACAAATATCAGCTTTGCCTGAGCTTCTATCTTCAGGCATTAAAGTACAATTGAAATCACCAGCTTTAACTGTGTAATAATTTTCAGATATGTAATTTTCTGTCCATTGGTACAAACTGTTGACGAATTGTTTCTTCTCATTTATACTGTTGGGTGCATAAATATTAAGTATATAAAATATATCATTAGCTATCTTAATTTTAAAAATATTTTCTTCCTTTGCTGTCATAGTGATATGTAATTATTTCATGCTGAAGTTCTGTATTGATCATAATACATACTTCCCTTGATCCCGTGAATGGTTTGAAATGCTTTCTGAGTGTCATGTCTTGGCTCCCCAGCTTCTATCAAAGTCACTTAAAATGTCTCTAGTACAGTATGTCTCTTGTAAACATATGATATCATATTTATGTTTTTAAGCCATGTGAATAATAGCTGCCTTTTATGAGATTGTTTTAAGCCACAAACATTCAGTGTAATTATGCTTAACTTTTTCAAGTGGGAAAGTTTCATTTTCAGAAATCAGCAACACTGTAATTGCTGGGTCAATTCAAGAATGATCAGTCCTAAGCTTGTGTTTTGGCACTTTTTTGTTTGACATTGGTGCCTTCCTTCATAGGAGATGATGAAGCCTGTTGTTTTAACCCTAACTACTTCCATATGTTCATTTGCCTTGTTTCATTATTTTCTGTGTCCATTTGTGATATTCTTCCAGGTACACTGGATGACCGACTGGGTTTAACTACTTTTCGCAACTCTCTGTTCTGCTGTCTCTTTGTTTCTACTGATTTGTCTTCTTATGATAATGTTGCTTGTTTAATGGTTTGTGTGTCAACTTTATCAAAAGGAGTGACATCAGAAACTTCATTATGTCTTCTGCTCTGGCTATCAGCAGCCAAGCATGATGATGGATAATGGTTTTCAGATTTGTCGTTTCCTTTGGTGGCATCCATGTCAAACACACTGTCATCAAAAGTACCAGGTGCTTTTGTATTTCCATGTTCTTCTGCAATCAACAGGAGACTTCTCAGCTCCATCGAGAGTTTGCCAAGCTCATTACGAGCAGGATAATTACTTGGCCTCATACAAAGGGTTAGGTCAGGTGATAGTCCACTTGCACAAAAAAGATCACCTGTAGCCTCTGCCAGAACACCATCTCCTGTTTGGATAATAGCTTCTTTAAAGTCTGGGCAAGACTCCAGCTTAATTTTGAGCAGATCTGACATCACCTCTAGTTTTACTATATCCCATGCTTCATCATCTGGTATCTCCTTAGCAATAAGTTTGGCATCTCTGGCTGTCTTGGCAGACAATATATTAGTAGCTGTATCATTGCAGCCTAATAAGATTGCTTTTGTATGTTGATATCTGTGCTCCATAGATGGGTACTTGTTACCATGACATTGGATTTCACAGTCATGGAAGTTTGAGAGAATTGATGGTGAACAAAAAGCTACAGTACTTTCTGCATGGTGGGGTTCAAACATTGGGAAATTGGCAGTCTGTTCTTTGTCTCCCTCAGCCTTGCATATTTTGCATCTTCTTTCCTGAGCTTTCTTCATCCTATGGTATATCCTAGATTTGATATTACCAATATGTCCAATCTTAGGAAGAGGGGTGGTGATTGGAGCCTTCAAGTAACAAAAACGGTCCCATTCTTAAAATTTGTCCATCCACCAGCAGGATTTTTTGCTTTGCTGTATTTCACATCATCAAGAATCTTACATCCTGGATATGAGTTAATCAAATTACCTTCATACCTTCTTTTCATTCTGAAAGGATTTTCATCATACAGATTGACTAAACGATGCCTGATACTGAGTCCAGTTGACAGGAACATTGCCCTGGCCTCCGGGTCATCAATATAAATTTTCCAGAGGACACCAACCTTTTGAGCGCCTTCAATAACAGACTCATCAATAATATTTGCAACTGACATGCACAAAACTGGTTAGTTCATTTTCTTTCCTAATAAACTCAGGCATTGCTTCTTTGTGGAAGAAACACACAGGATTTAAATTAAATCCTTCCATTATTACTTATTTTACAAGATAGATATTGTGTGCAGGTGAAATACTTATTGATACAGTGCTCACTCTCACATGTACACTTTAATTTATGCCCAGCCCAAAAGACTTGTCTGCTGGTCAGTAATAGCACACTTCAATTTATAACAAACAATTGACTATTCTACACATGTCAAAATCTAAAAATTTTGATATCAGCTTTGAGTTACACAGGTTATTTTATTAATAAATGAAAACTTTTTGCACTGAGATATACTTAGTTGCACTAATTGTTCTCGCTACAAATGACACCCCTTTGCACTAACAAAACCACAACATATTCGATATTTAAAGTGGCCTTCCACAAAATGCATGTCAATGTATAAATTTACAAATGACACCTTTATGCACTAAAAAAACCACAACACATTCTATAGAGTCGGCTTTAACAATAAGCCTTAATTATATCAAATATGGTCAATCCTTTGTATAATTGCAAAGGTCAGCAACCTGCATTTAATATTGAAACACAATTACCTGGAATTGAACATCTAAGTTATTCCTACAATTTTAATCAAATTATAAAGTATAAGAAAGAAAAATAGCATCCAAAATGATCAGTGTACAATAAATACACTATCCTGACATAAGAACCACTGCTATCAAATAGCGTCCATATCTTCATCTTCAGTAATACTGCCATCATCAGACAGAAAGGGTTTTAAATTATAAAGCACAATGCTACTTTTATTATTACTATTGTTATCATCACTAAAATTTGATTTATTTTCGTTAATACTTGATTCTAAATTTGTGCATGATAAATGTACAAAATTTCATCACCAGAACACACAATTAGATTTTAAACACCAAGAAGTTTTTGTGCAAGTGAAAATGTCTGACTATCATGTGACGTGTGATGTAGCAAACAAACTTTGGACTTCTGGCCTTGAGTTTTTTTCTCCAAGAAGGAGAAAAATTGAGTGATAAAAGTTAAAATAGAGGCATAAACATTTATATAATCCTTTATTGATAGAATTCTTCAAAACTAAACTCATAAATATCACATCAGTTACTTAAATAAAATATTTGCTACATTATACTTACTTTTGTCCTGATTGCATGTCTCAAAATGTAGAAACTGTGCACCAATATGAGAATTTCAAACACAATGGAAATTGTTAACATCCATCCTTCAACAGAATGTAGCTGTAACAAGAACAATAAAATATGCTCTAAAGGAAATCCTCATGATTACAGCTAGATTACACAATTTTTTATTCAACAAAGACAAACGCAATTAAAACTAAATGCACTTCCCAATTTAACATGTGGGGCTTTACTATATGACCATACTATATTTTAGTCTGTGAGGCATGTGCTATGGTGTAAGGGTTGTTGTTACAAGCAGCAGAGATACATTTCCTTACTCTTAAAACCCTAGCTTTGTGCCTACTCTTCATTCCTGAATCATATAGCTCTCTAATACAATTAGACTGAATGTTTAAACAGCTCAAAATTCCGTCTTTGGTGCTATAAAGTTCATAACCCTTATATATCGACCATAACTTTAGATTCCCTGTATCTTTTCTGTAACTCTTTTTCTATATTTCAGCCACATTCTGAATCATTTTGTGGTTCCAGTCAAGTTATATGTTTGTCCTAACATTTCTGGATCTTGACTGTGTCATTTTCATCCTTTCTCTGTTAAACTGCCAGCAAGTTTGTCTTGGTGACAGCAACGTCTTTCCCGATTCCAATTCTAGTTTGTGTGAAAACTGTAAGTTAAGATTTAGAACCTGTTTTTACAGAAAGTACAGAATTCAGCATCTTCTTTTTTGATCAGGGCATTATCTATTGAAACATTCTTCTGGCGAAGGCTAAAACAATTGCCACTCCTTGTCTTCAAATCTCGTCGGAAGATTTCGTGTAGTTGACGATATCACCTTAGCAATTTTAGCAGTCACATTTAAGACTTCTTTCAATTCTAGTGAAATTTATTTTTGTGACATTAAGATTTTTAAAATATCTGAAGTACTTACATCCTTTGATAACAGCACTATATAAAAAGGAAGCTGACAAACTGCCACAAGGGATGACAAAATCGCCAATATGAAGCAAACTATGACCTAGAAAAATTAAACATTTATTTTTTTCAATATCAAAATGGTGTCTTGATAAAGGAAATCAGTTGGAGGCTTGGTTTTCAGAAAACAACCCTGTTTGTTTATTGGCAAGATAACGCAAATACTATAGGTTGGATTTTCTTTCAGAACATTGCTTTTGGTCCAACTTAGATCCCGTTAAATTTTTATTGATCTGGATTACTGTCTGGATTAAAAATCTAGATTTTCCCTTTTACTTATTATTACATGCCTTGGCGGAGGAATTCACTCTCCGAGTACTCTTACTTAAACTCTGATGTACCTCTCAATTCTGCATGTCTTAATTTTGTGAATACTTGCGAGGTTTCTATTAAAACAAGTCACATTTGGAAACCAGAAGGTGATTTAGATCACTTTCAAAATTTAATGGGATCTAAATTAGACCAAGAACCATCGTCTGCCTTTTGTCATGAAGTTCCAACCAGTGGTATTGTGTCATCATGTTAACTAAGAAACAGATACATAAACAGTGGGGAGATAATCAACATTTTATTACATAAAATAGCCTTACCTTATCCTCACAAGTGCTTGCCTTGGTTTTGTGGCGCAAAACACATCGACCGACAAGTATTTTTTAAAAGAAATTTTCTTGTCGGCAGGTGACCCTTTGTCTGCGCATGTCCGTGCTTGAGTAGTACTCATTGTTGACAGACAATTGTCGAGAGCTATTCATTATATATTTGGTCGATGTGGGAGCAACACGTCTTTTTCTTGACATCGTCGATTCGCAGACGAAAAACTATGAAGATTTGAAGTGTGCACCCGCCTGTGGCTATACCCATTATTTGACTGGTACCACCATTATTCTGCTTCCCTTGTCGTGAAAAGGGACAGGATAAGATTGTCAATGCACAGGTGGAAGAACCTGGGGCCGATTTCACAAAGTGACTTAAGTCCAGATTTAGACTTAAATTTAAGACTATGGTCTTACATCTTGTCAAAAGAATGTTAAGTCTGTGGTCTTAGACTTAGCGGATTTCACAAAGCAGCTAAGTCCATGAAATTGCTAAGTCAGTGGACTTAACTTTAAGTCTGGGAGGTAGTGGGCTTAAATTTTGTAAACAGGACTTAAATATGGCTGCCATAAACTTTGGTCCACTTCAAAATTTGAAATGGCTGCAAATAAGGTATAATTATACAGAACACCTCACTAAAGCAGTCTTTGGGAGGTTTATATGTGGTAACAAGATGTTTCCATTTCAAAACAGCACTTTTCCTTATATAAAATGCATTAAATGAACGATATATGGCACCAATATTATATTTTGAATAGATATAAAAGGTCACATGACACAGAAAACCACTGTGGTTATTTGATAAGGTTGGACTTAGCTAAGTCACCTTTGTGAAATCCATTTTAAGTTCCAAACCTAGCTAAGATTTAAGTCCCCGACTTAGCCAATAAAGGACCTTACTTTAAGTCCTTTAGTGAAATCGGCCCCAGAAGTAGTGAAGCATGCACCTGGCTGTAGTTACCCTCTATTCGACTGAAACTACTTCCTATACTGTTTGCCTAGTCTAGAAAGGGATGTTGGTGTAACGTCTTCAGTGGAAGACTGTTATATTTTCCTCATTTCACAGCACAGCACAAGTGTCAGCTGGTGTCCAAAACAAACAAGATAGAAAATAATGCAGTTGTCATTTCAAAGGAGGTTGTAGATTCTTTACTGGGGGTGGAGCGCCACCCTGGTACAGTAACAGGTCTCCCTCCACAAGATCGACTACAGAAGCAACAGCCATTGACCCTTGCAGTTTTATTTTGCTACCGGGCAGGTCCAGCGAATTTCCTGCTTCTCAGACACAGTTTTCAATATCTTCAAAATGAAAAATGAAAATCGGGACAGATTACCTTCCTTTGTTGTTTGGATGTAGATCCAACAGACAAACTTTGGTGGCAGTACATGCATTGGCGGAAGTATGTGCACTGCTTGACTTTTCAGTACCTGAGCAGTTCTCAGAACCGCCAACAAAGAAGTTTGTTTCAAACTACTAAACAGTAAAATCTTAACTTTCTATGGCCATGCCTCAAATGGAAGGAGTGTTGTTGGGATTTATATGAGTTAAATTCTTCTGTAAGCTCAACTTAGATCAAAATGCTAAAGAACTGGAGGTCCTACTAATCAACCTACAGATGCAGTTCAATTGCCTGGCTTTGAGCGAAAGTCTCTGTGGAGTGTCACAACTATTCTACCACCTCAGCTTGTAATCTGGGGCTGGCTAGACGAGATGCTGTGTTGAAGTCCTTGCCTCAAACCTTCACGAATATGTTTAAATAAGTTACACAGGACTGGTGTTATGTACAGTAACTTTTGTCCTTCTACCCTCTACAAAATAGAGTAGTGAATCTATTTTCATTTTAACAGATCTTCAAACAGTTAAGTTTATGGCCAGTTAAAAATTTCATGACAAAAGCGAACTCTTCCACAATACCAGTAGAGATAAAAACAGGAGAAGATAGCCACATAAATGCAAATCACCATGGAGGCCCTTTTTGCAGTGTCACTGGCATGTATGGGCCATCCCAGAGTTGTGTAATTCTTCAGTTGAGATTGTCAAATGACCCCCAGTCGAATTCACCAATGCCTGTACTACCCACAATTCAAAGCGGTCACGTCAGACAGGAAAACATGGCTAACTAAAGGAATACTTTGGACAAATGTTTCAAAAGAGAGTGATTTATCCAAACAAGAATTGCCCAACTCCAGGTTTCTGTAGCAGTTATTTCTAGTACCGAAACCCGGCGAATGACACCCTGTGATAGATCTCAGTATCCTGAATTTATACTAGCTACGAACTCAAAAGTCAACAACCACAAGTGAAGTTTGTTCACCATGTCAAATAAATATGACCTGCGTGTCCCATTCTTTAAAATGGAAACAGTAGAAATTATCAGAAATTCGGTTACAAAAGATGCGTTCTTCTATGTACCGATTCACAAGATTCTCAACATCTACCATGGTTTTATGTACACGGTCAAAGCTATCAGTTCAAAGCACTGAATTCAGGTTAGCAACTGTTCCCCTACTGTAAACTTTACAAGTGTTGTTAGAGAGAAAAAGCTCATTCTTCAATCTCGCATAATTCAAGTTCACCAATACTTGGAGGACTGGTTATTGGGAGTACATAAGTAAAAAGCAAAGAACTCGTCCAACTTTTCAACAACTCAGCTTCGAGATAAATTTTTGGAAAAGATCCAAGTTCGAGTCCACACAAAGATTGACTTTCCAGGTTACCACTTCAATTTGGTACAAGGAAAGTCTTTATAACACAAAAGAAATTAAAATACCAGAGAAATCGATTCAGGACATGGAGATCTCATCACAAGCAACCCCAGGTTTTCTTACGTCCCTGATAGGTTGACTAGTATCCTTGGATGGGTCGGTTACACATGTGTCTGAAACAAACTAGCTATATCCCCAGTCACTAGATCTGCGGATCCCTGTTTCAAACCTTCTGATAAAGCATCTTCAGGGGTGGGAGAGTGGAAAATAGCTTGCTCTTACCATACTTAGGGGCACAATATCTTTATTTTCACAGATGTGTTAAGCAGGGTTGGTGACCCCATCTTACCTTTGCTTTCGAGTGTGGGGTCTTACCCGAGTAGATATCAGGCTCTTGTTACTGGGAGACCCACAATTCTTTACTACATTCTACTTTAAAGATGTAGCTTGGCAATCCATGATCAATCCATGTACAAATTGGGTCTTGTGGATTCAGCTCAACATGTAGGGAATATACATACATGTTACTGATATGGCTCACATATTTATGTTCTATCCATTCATCTGCCACTGTGGCCTAGCAGGTAACACACTTGTCTAGGAACTCAGATGATGTGGGTTCAAACCCAGGTACAGGCAGATAGTGGCTCGGATGACCACTTAAAATGGTGGTCCTCTGTCATTGGGTCCTATCCCCAGTGGCAGGCTAAAGAACCTCAAGGACGTTGATAAATGGTCATCCTTGAGCCTCTATCTTCTAGTTAGGGGAATGCCAGTTGCTTGTGAGTTGGGGCTGCACCTGTGCAGTCGGATGGGTTAAATAGCACTTTGAGTCCTGGGCCGGTATTCACGAAAGGTCTTAGACTTAGCCAGGTCTTAGGCTTAAATGTGGTCTTAAAGTTGAGACTTTTGTCTCAGCTAAGTTTTGTCTTAAAACCGTATTCACAGAGGGTGACTTAGCTAAGTCCAAGATTATCAAATAACCACAGTGGTTTTCTGGGTCACGTGACCTTTCTTTTCTATTCAAACTATACTATTGGTGACATATATCCTTCATTTAATGCATTTTATCTAAGGAAAAGTACTGTTATGAAATGGAAAACCTTGTTACCACACATAAACTCCCAAAGACTGCTTTAGTGAGGTGTTTTGTATAATTATACTTTATTTACAGAGATTTCAAATTTTGAAGTGGAGAAAAGTTTATGGCGGCCATATTTAAGTCCTCTTTACAAAACTTAAGCCCACTACCAACCAGTCTTAGAGTTGAGCCCTTGGCTCAGCCTAAGACCGGTCTTAAATTCTTTGTGAATACCACTAAGCCTAAGACAAAAGTCTTAGCAGTTTGGGGGCAGAAACTTGAGACAAAAGTCTCAACTTTAAGCCTAAACCCAGGCTAAGACCTTTCGTGAATACGGGCCCTGTAGTATATGGAGATATTGCGCTGAGAATAAATACACAATACAAAAAAAACCATAAAAGTGTTGTGTCACTGATGTATATCTTTCTGACCTTACAGATGGCTCCATATCTGCAGTTATGCAGTTCAGTATGCCTGCTTGGTGATATTCTCATTGTCAAATGGTGATATCTTGCTTGGGGAGACATGTAGACATCCCCAACCAATACAGGGTGATGGTTAATGTCATGCAGTCATAAACTTCTTTGTGGTACATTATGATTTCATTTGGTATTTCGGTTTTCTGACATCTTGCATGTAGTCACTGTGAATTTAATATTGTTGGCCATGAAAGTGTTTTGATTAGGTTCATAAACAGAGGCTATCACTCTGCTTGTGTCTGTGTGTTTATGGTGTTCTCCTTTTCTGTGGCATATTATTCAATAGTGTTTTTGGTGTGTTTGGTCCATAACCAAGTGGATGTGTGACATATTAATCAATAGTGTTTCTTTTGGATGTGTGTTTCTTGTGTAGTATGTTTGGTCAGATGCTAAAGAGATTTTGATGTGACTAGTGTCACATCTGTTGTTTTCTAAGACTTTGAACCAGCAGCAGTGGTATGTAATAAAGTACTATATAAATTCAAACATACAAATTTCATGATTTAATTTTGGTTTAATAGATATTGCATAGAACAGTGTAATTAAATTTGTTGTTAAATAAGTGTTGTAATCTATTTGTACTTTATATACCAAAAATGTCCAGATGTATCTTTACACAGTCATATGTATAGGCGTTTATGCATGTTTATTTGATGTATAGTTATTTTGTGAAATTTCTGTTATTTCAGCTGGTTTTTGGTATTGCTGTTCTTGGTATTGATGTTGTTGATATTGCTGTTGTTGGCACTGCAGTTCTTGGTGTTAATGTACTTGATAGTGGCTGATATTCAACTTGTGTCATGTATGATGTGGTCATGATATCAACTTGTTGTTACTTTACTGATGACATATCTTATGTTTTGATGGAAATATTGCTGATGTGATGTACTTGATATGGTTGGTGAAGATTATTGAAGTGGATCTAATGGACTTGATGAAGTTTATGATGGACTCGATTTTATTGATTAAATTTTGAAGAACATTTTTATGATATGAAACATTGCATATACAATACATGAATGTGATAAATATTGACATTATGGACGTTTAAAGCACATATTAGCATTGTGTTTGTTATTTGTACATAAATAATTTACAGGTTGTTGAATATGTGTGCTATTGCAGTATTGGTGTATTGTGTGTTGGGGTGAGTATGTGTGTGTGTGTTCTGTGTGTGTATGTGATTACTATGCAAATTGTTATTGGTTGTACAAAACTAAATATAGATTACTCTTGCAAAACTTTATTTAATAAAGTGGAAAGTAAACATCGTGTATCTTTCACTACTGCTCATCTGAACACTGTGACAGTTAATACTGCTACATGTTTTGTTGTATCATTGCCTACAACAACAACAATTACAACCATATCATGGATCTCTTGTTGAGGTTAGCAAATTACTCTTCTTTAATGAAAAGAAGTAATGTACAACCTAAGATGTGGCATATGGAAGCTAATTATCTTATCCTCTTATCAAGTGCATTATTTGGTGACCCCTTGTCTTGCAATCTTCTAAAAGTGTGGCCAAAACAAATATCCTCTACTTGTTATGGTTGTATTCAAGAACTTGTGAGGATAAGGTAAGGCTATTTTAAGCAATAAAATGTGACAAATTTTATTGTAATTGAACTTTTTAGATACAATGAAGAGCTGTCGACCATCATTTGTCGACAATGAGTACTACACAAGTACAGACATGCGCAGACAAGGGGGTCACCTGCTGACAAGCAAATTTCTTTAAAAATACTTGTCAGTCGATGTCTTTTGCTCCACAAAACCAAACCAAGCACTTGTGAGGATAAGGTAAGTATTTAACTTATAAAAAGTTAAATTACAATAAAATTTGCTACAATTCAACACTTGGTGTCGTATTGGGAAATGTCGAGACCCTGTGCAATGTCCTTACCATGAACCAGAGCATTATGCTATCATCAGACACAGTCATCATGAATCCATATCCAACACTAATAAATGTTAAGTGTCACTAATTCACTATGCACTACTCAAGACAAAAACACACAGATATTGAGACTTGTGGGGTGACTAGGAGAAGACTGAAGCACTTTACGTTAGATTTGAACCAAAAAGTTAAAACCATGTGACAAACGACAACGTCTGAAGATTTACTTTGTCATAAAGTAACTACATATAACCAGAAATAACAACTTACCAAGTACCGGCTTTTGCAATGCTCGCCCACCATAAAACAAATTCCTGTCAATATGTACTGCAACAAAGAAAAACAAATAATATGCTGTGAAAGGTACGTTGGTAAGTATAGTCTGTTTATCTTTTGCGCCGAATAATCTTGGATTTCTTTTTCCTTTTTGTAGTATTGTCAAGAGTTTCACCAATGGAGGATAAAACTGATGACGTGACGTGAAAATACCAATACAATGATTATGATACATAACAACACTAAAACAACTGCTGTCTTAATGATAGAACTTACTGTAAACAAAAGTCACCCTTGTCGCATGGGAGATGAAGACATTCTCCAGGTAAAACATGAATATTTCAGATAAGTTTTTTAACTACAGACTAAGTTAGTTTTGGAATGGTCGAGAAAAACGGTCTCTTCTGGTTTTATTTTTTTCTTTTCACTGCCATTTTGAAACAAAGTGTCATTGTTTCCCCCCATCTCTCCCCACCCCACCTGGAAACAATGTGATTGATGCCACTGCTATGTTCTCTAGTGCTATTTGTTGGAATTCGGGTGCCTTATTTGGGCAATTTAAATTCGGAAGTTCAGTGGAGATCTGTATGTTCAGTTGGTTTGATGACTATTTGATGTAGTTCTTTATGCGTGACAGACATTTCTTAACATTTAATTTAAGGAGATTATTCAGGAAGGCCATCCTACTCACGTTCATGTGTAGTTTGGTAGAATCTCATAAAGTGCTCCCGAAAGTAAATGTTGCACCAAGTTTTCATGTGCATTGCTGAAACACTTCCCTAATACAACAAACTGCTGCACAATTTCCCTGATTGGAAAAACTTTAACACTTTCATCTCATTCAGAACCTCTGTTCTGGGATGTGTAACAGGGATATTGGAAATGGGAGAATATAGTGCATTGTACGTTGTGCACAGTGCATTGTTAATATTATGAATTGTAAGTAACTATGGGAATCTGCAAGCAACTCCCAAATTTTCAGAGTCAAGTTTCACATCTAAATTCCTTATCTACTAAAAATTGGAAACTGTTCTTGTAAAAAGAAATATATTAAAGTGACTGACCACACTAACCATTGCCCCCAAATAGCCTACAACTTGCCCCTCAAGGCTTGCTGCCATTGTGATGCAAACGGCGCCCACAAGTAAGTGCTGTCTCCACCACCGACAGTAACACCTACTACCTGCAGAGATAAAGAAAATATATTCTGAGACGGAAGATTCAATAGATCTTATATTTACTACATCCTTGAAAACATTGCACCAACTCATGTTACTCTGAATTGAGGTAAAAAATTTTGGTCGTGGTGGAAAAACTGCTTTTATCTTTATTATTTGAACATTAGCTTTTGTTATTCCATATTGTAATTTTATCATAGGGTTTGTCATATCTATTATACAATGAAGTATACAATTATACAGTACTCAGTAATGGACTTAAAACACGTGCACATATGGCAGTATATTGAAAGACTTGAAACTGCCGCAGGACTGCAGTCCTCAAAACTATATTCAGTACCACTACACAAACAATGGTATTCATAACAAAATAAAGTGCTATGCTGTACCATTCCTTTGAAAATGGTTTCTCTAATGCAGGTGTTCCACTGGAACCGACAGGCCAGTAACTAGGTATTTTTCGAGGGTCGGGTACAATGTTTACATGGTCGGTTAGGGTCGGTTTCAAGTTACCGGCCTGTCAGGGAGAGTCAGTGAAATATCAAACATGTTTGATATTTCTACGACCGTTGCTGACCCTTGTATCCGACCCTAATTTCAGCCCCCTAGCAACAGGCCTGTCAGTTAACTTAATGGCTTGTCAGTTGCACTTCCTGGCTTGTCAGTTAATCAAACAGGCCTGTCTGTAACAAGTATCCAGCTTGTTCCAAATATAGACTTCCAGACTCTGCATGATGACTCACTGACAAGCCAGAAAGTGTTACAGTACAGTCGGTAACTTTAGCCGGCCTGTCTGTAACTGTTCCCGACAGGCCAGTAAAGTTTACAGGCCAGTTGGTAACATTAACAGACTGGGTCGTAGAGTTGGGAAACTTTGTAACCGACAGGCCTTAAACTCAAACAGACAAGCCGTAAACAATAACCGACAGGCCTGTAACACTAACAGACAAGCCGGGAACTGAAACAGACAGGGTGGCAATATTTTAGCACCTTATGGCCTGTCGGTTTCAAAGTCTGTGGGTATAAAATGGCGAGTCGGTAGACAATCTGCGTATCTTTTGGCTTTGACTGTACAGGTGTGCAGCTTTGATTTTTAGGTTTTATACTTTTGGAGCTTTTTATTAGTTTTGAGCTAGGTTGGACTGGTTGGGAGTGAAATCTGTTCTGTGAGGTTTCACTTTTATTTATTTTTTGTTTTTTAAAACAAGCTGTACAATTGATTGATTGATCACCATGCGAAGGGGCAGAAGGAGGAAGATTGAAGTCCCAACTGGAGATACTCAAAGACAGTTTGAGTTAGGAGATACAGGTGAGGATATAGAGAGAAGGAGGAGGGAGAGAGAGGAGAGGGAGGAGAGAGAAGGAAGATAGGGACAGACAGAGGGAGAGAGAGATGGAAGAGGAAGAAAGGAGAGAGAACAGAGTGCTAACAGATACGGATATTGATGCAGAATCAATTCAATCCAGACAGAAGAAGGGCCAGATGAAGTCCATTTTCTTGAGTGATTCAGATGAAGAAGCCATCGTTGAGTTCATTAAACAGCACAAGGAACTTTATGACAAGATCAACGACAGTTTCAAAGACAAGCAGAAGAAAGAAGGACTTTGGGAGCAGTTAGCAGCTACCAGAAACTTGCCTATTAAGACTGTGAAGAAGTGGTTCGAGACTCAACGTACCAGATATGGCAAGCTCACTCGGACGAAGTCAGGACAAGCAGCTGAGAAGAGTACAGAACGACAGACCTGGTTGAAGGACAGTTTCAGTTTTCTACGAGGTCACATCAGAAGGAAGGGAGTTTCCAAGTCTTCTGCATTCAAGTCACCCCAGAGGCCTTCTGCAGCCACAGCCTCAGTTTCAGTTCAGGATACATCCAGAGACACAGAATCTGAGATGGAAATCAGCATTGCTTCAGATGTTACTCATCAGCCTTTGAGCACCAGTCCTAAGCGACGACAGCCTCCAGTCATGACTGCAACTACGTCATCTGCAGATCCAGTCTTAGATCAGTTCCAGCAGGCCACCACATTTCAACTTCCAGAAACAACACAGGCCACAGCAGGACGTGAATACATACTCACCATTCCAGAAACTCAGACAGTTTCCATTCCAGTTGTGCAGCCAACACAGACTTCCACTGGAGAACCTGTTACAGTGATTGCAAAAGTTCAGCAACCACCAAGGCCTTCATCTTCATCACCGTCCTCACAGCCTGCTACTTCTTATGTAGTTGTGGATGACCAACATCCTGGGACTTCCAGACAGATGATTTACAACCCCCCTTCAGTTGCACCTTCACAACAGGAGGAGAGTCAGCACAACAAATCAGGATTATCCAGTCTCTTTGTGGCTATTCGAAGTGTTCTACAGCAGATAGACACACCACAGCCATTTTCACCCTCTCAACTTCGACCAGCACCGTCACCAGTGCCATCTACCACTCATCAAGAACAGGCAAGACCTCCCAGGCAATCCAGTCAGCAGAGTCAGAATCAGCCCAAATCAGCGGATTAGCCCGCACAAGTCACACCAAACCCAGCCCTTTTCAGGGCCATCCGAATCTTCCAAAAACAATTATTTAGCTGCTGTTTGATAGCCCCAAAAACAAAAAAAGCACACCGCCCCCCCCCCCCCAAAAAAAAAAAAAAGTTTAAAAACCCCAAGAAATCAAAGTAAAACCACCACCACCCAAACAAAACAAAATTTGAAAAAATTCCCAACCCCCCCCCCAAAAAAAAGGACTCAAACCCACAACCCCCAAAAACCGAAGTTGCAGACTAAACCCATGTCCCCCCGAAACAAAGATGTGGACTCAAACCCACGTCCCTGTGTCCCTAAACCCAACATTAAATAAAAAGCCACATCAACACTGCCAGACCGAAAAACGTGAGCCCTAACAAAATATTCAAAGATGTGTGTGGCAAGGGATTGATAAACTGAGAAAAAAATTATTTATCTAGGACTGCAAAGTTTGCATTTTTTTCTGGCCAATTTCCTTGCAAATTGTTTTGATTCTTGGTAGGAAATAGTTACAGGTATTTATTTGGAGACTTCTTTAATACCACTTTGCAAATTATTTTCAGGAGAATAAAGCCAGGTCATGTAGGGGTGGCATGTCTTCTTTGTTAAGTGAGGACCTGGGTTTGAATCTGTGATATAATTTGGCTTTTTTCACCTGAATGTGGGATGGAATGGTGTTTGTAATGGGGAATATTTGTGGGGATATTGAATTTGAAGTAAATTGTTTGAAATTTGGCGTTACTTTTTTTAGAAGTAGCACTTTGCTTAATAAAAGTTCTTGGATTATTTGGGTAGTCCTGAAAAGGACTGATATATGACAGCATCTTCTCCCCCTCAGTCTTCTCCCCTCAGTCTTCTTACACTCTGTCCTCCTGCCCAGCTAGCGCCCCCAGGTGGTTAAAATAGTCTTTCAGTAGGTCTCATTGATGTTTGGCCTCCCTCAATGGGTTTCTGAAGTTTTCATGTTGTCCCTGTTCCCAATGGTCTGCCTGTGGTGCTACTATGTCGTCGGCTGGGGTAGGTGGTCTGTCTCCTCCCCCCTGATGGCTTCTTAACATGTTATGCAGTACTACACATGTGAACACAATGTCTCTAACTACTTTTGGCCTCTGTTCTATGGTGGTCAACAGCACCCTGAATCTCTTGACAAGTATACCAAATGAGTTCTCGACCACCCGTCTACCCCCTGGATATTCTGTAGTTGGCTATTCTCTCCTCCCTGGTCAGTTGACGTCTACTGCAAGGCTTCATAAGCCAAGGCATCAGGGCAAAGGCATCGTCCCCCAGCAGGAAGTAGTGCAGATCTGGCCCCAGGTACTAGTGGTCCAGGTGGTGGTATTCCAAGGGTTCCGTTTTCAATTCTTCTTTTCAGTTTGCTGTGGTTGAATATCTGAGCATCAGATGATGAGCCACTGGACCCAACGTTGACCCACAGGAACTTGTAATCTGCATCGACTAAAGCCAGAAGTACCAGGGAAAAGTAGCCCTTGTAGTTGAAATATTCACTGCGTGACTTCTTGGGGTTCTTGATACCAATGTGTTTTCCATCTACTGCACTGACTGCATAGGGGACATTCCATCTGTGATTAAAAAAATTTCTTCAATTTTCTTCCAGTCTTCAGGATCAGTGGGCACACCAGATACTCTTGTTGAAATTCTTTCAAAATGACTTTGCAGACCTGGGGGACAAATTTGCAGATGGTCGTTCTTCCAACCCTCCATTGGTATTGCAGTGAAGTGTATCTTTCCTCTGTGGATAGGTGTCTCAAAGTAACTGCAAGTTTCAAGCCGACTTCCAGTGGCTTCCTGAAGTTGGTGATTCTCTTCCTGAGGTGGGGGTGATTCTTTCTTCAATCAAGTCAAAAAATGTGGGTTCCATCCTGGTGAAGTTTCTGTAGCCTGGTATATCAGTAGTGATCAGTTTATCCAAGAGTGTTCTGTAGCAACCTTGCACTTCCCTCTGAAGTATCCAGGGCATGACCCATGGATTCTGTGGCTTCCTTCTCCTTTTGGAGGGTGGGGGTGATGATGATGCTGGCTGGGCAGGTGCTGGGTTCTGCTGTCTTGGGTGTCTTGTAAAGATCAAGTGCAATCCAAAATTATACTCAATAAAAAACCAACAAAGCCTCATTTCATCCATCACTTGCTCTTGCTGTGTTCCTGTCATCTTTAAACTATATGGCAAATCACATTAGTCCATGGGCCAGAGAGGTCCACCATGCACCCCCCATAACAGTATGGGACCAATTTATTTTAGTCCCTGGGACCTTATGAAACAATAATATATGATACCCACGGGTATATTTTGGGGTCAACTACCCATTGTAGGCCATTTTCAAAATGGCCGCCAGTGTAACTCGAAAAATCTGGTTTTTGCTTATAACTTTCCTTCTATGACAGACACAGACATGGTTTTGGTGTCTTTACCTGTGTTTTTGAGTATCAGCAATCCAATAATCTATCTTAGAGCACTTTATCATGTTTCCTTTATTATCAAATTTGAAAAATTTAGAACTTAATCCTTGTGGACCCTGTTGATACTTCAATTAAAAATTTCATTTCAGTGATCTTGAAGTACAATATACAGTACAGGAGATTTTTGCTCATCAACATTACTGTATATAATACAATATTTATCTTCTTATTGTTTTACAGTAAAATGAAAAGTGTTCTGAATGACAATGGCATTGCAAGAAAAGCAAGAGGGATAAGAGTGTGGCAGAGTGTTCTTCCAAATCCAACCAATGCATCATTCATTGCAGAGACACTTCGTTGGGACCTTTGACAGCACTCACAGAAGAGAGACTATCAAAGCTGAAAGAAATCCAAAAACTGAGACTTTCTGAGCCAGTCGATTCTCATCATCGGATGTTGTATGTCTCTTCTCAAAACCCAGATACAGTTGAGCCAAACCATGGATATCACAGACAATGTTACAAATGCTTCACATCAAATCAAGAAAGACTTTTATCCTTATCAACCTCTTCAACAACAGAAACTAATGCTTGTCGTCCCTCAAGATGCCCTTTTGATGAAAGTGAGAGGTTTATTTTTAACCCAGACTGCATTTTCTGCCACAAGGCTGGCAAAAAAAGTTAAACGAGCAGCCTGCTGGACAACAAAACCAATATCTAATTCTCTGAATGACCAAACTTGTTGATGAGGTTGGTAAGTTCTACACTTCTGAACAAATGTTGCAGGGTCATACACAGAAGTACTTGTTTTGACTTTTCTACAATGGCCATTGGTGACAGCATAGCAAAGGTCCTGTCCAGTCGATTGTGTCAATTGATCCACCTTGGTGCTTACTTTCTGCTTCTGTTTGCCAGCTATGAGAAAGTACAGGAACTTCTTTAATTCATCAGGGATGCTAGGATTTACTCCCTCAAGACAACAAGCTGTTGGTGGCCATTTTAGCGGTTCCGAACATTGGAATGCTTTTCAGACATCATGTCTCAAATTTAGAGCCAAATCTTTTGTTTTATTGGATGAACCAAGTATATAGGCCTGTTTCACAGCCTCTCTAACTTTGATGTCAGTGTTGAAGATGAGTTAAGTTCCAAACCTCCCAGATTGAGATTGGATTGGCTGAAAGGATAGTTTGTCTGTGCATTCTCCACAATGCACAGCAAGTTTTGCTTTCAGTTTCTCGGATCTGTATAGAGTATTACCAAACTGGGTTTTTACTAATTGTTGCACATAAATGTTCTTCAAGAAATCAAGCTTGACAACAGTGTACTTAATGTTTCCTTCAACAAAGGCACAAGTGGCCTCAAATGACTGTTTATATGTTTCCTCCATCAAGGGCTGCTGAGACAGAGCTTCAGGGTCACTGCTGTGACACGACGATGGGTCTCTTATGTACAAAGCTGTGCAGCTTCTGTGGTATTGAGCCTCACAGGCATATAGCACATAACCCTTGATCCTTTGCAGCATTTCAAAATCTTTTTGTAGCACCCCAACATATTCAACTCTAGATATTGGTTTTGTTGTCCAGCAGGCTGCTCGTTTAACTTTTTTTGCCAGCCTTGTGGCAGAAAATCACTTTTATCAAAAGGGCATCTTGAGGGACGACAAGCATTAGTTTCTGTTGTTGAAGAGGTTGATGAGGATAAAAGTCTTTCTTGATTTGATGTGAAGCGTTTGTAACATTGTCTGTGATATCCATGGTTTGGCTCAACTGTATCTGGGCACCAAAATCATGTCTCTATCTGTCATAGAAGGAAAATTATAAGCAAAAACCTGATTTTTCGAGTTACACTGGCGGCCATTTTGAAAATGGCCAACAATGGGTAGTTGATCCCAAAATATACCCGTGGGCATCATATATAATTTTTTCATACGGTCCCAGGGACTAAACAAAATTGGTCCCATACTGTTATGGGGGTGCACAGTGGACCTCTCTGGCCCATGGACTACATGTGATGGGGGTTTATATAGTGTGATATGGATCCAGATTCTGGATCCCGACTTTTAGATCCCAACTCACCAAAACAATCAGTCCTGTTGGGAAGGGTTGGGAACATGCTCCTGGCTTGCCTTTATGGCTTGTCTGTTTTTGATCCGGTGTAAACTCTGAAAATATACCCCCCTGATTTTATACCCGGGTAGATTCTGGGGGATCTCCAGAATCTACCCCGGGGTAGATTCTGGTGGCCTCCCAGAATCTATCCTGCCTTCCCAAATTACCCCCCGGGGTAGATTTTGGGAGGCCTCCCAGAATCTACCCCCTCTACTTAGTTAATACAGATAACTTATAATTTATGTGACTAAGTATTTAAGCTTTTTAAAATTGGTCACTGAGAAATGAATTATGTAAAATTTACATGATTTGCACAACTGTTTATGCAAATGATTTGTTATTGAAAGTGTGTGATTTGTATTTCACTATATGCATGGGTAATAGTTGAGCCACAAAGCTGTCTGAAGGTTAATTTTACAGTTAAAATAGCTTTAACATTCCTTTATTGATACTCTAAAACTCTATGTTACTAATCACAAGGGGGGTAGATTCTGGGAGGAGGGGGTAGATTCTGGTGGTGTTCATAATCTACCCCCGGGGTATACTTTGGAATCTACCCCGGGGTAGATTCTAGGCCCTCCCAGAATCTACCCGGGTATAAAATGAAGGGGGATATAATCTGGGGGCTTACACTGGCTTGTCTGTTAGGGGTTTAGGGCTTGTCGTGCAACCTCTACAACTGGCCGTGCAAAAAACGTCCCCGACCCTACATCTTGTCGGGATGGGGTTCGTGTCCTGTCTGTAACTTTACAGTCTTGTCGGGGATTTCATAACCGACTCTGCATTTTCTCGCGCTTTTTCTCACGACTCTACGACTTTTGCAACCGACCCTAAGGTCGTAGGGTCGGTTATAGGGTCGGCTCCAGTGGAACACCTGCATAAGAAAAAGCAGTGTTTACGGCCCCTGGTATACCTAGGCACAATGATACATAATAGTTTTAACTTCATATGGTGTACAACAGATATAATAATAATAACAGTTTTAAAGAGAAATTCTAGTCACTGTATGGGTAATTACTGCACTACTCCAGTGAAGAACTCTTAAACAGAAAGGTCCTAAGTCTTTTTTTGAAGTTATTTAAATCCAGTTCAATGATGTGGACATCATCATGCAGGCTATTCCTATAGCGAGGTACTACAACATGGAAAGATTGGTATCCCTTGCTTTTCAGTTTCCTTCGTTTCCTTAGATGCTTGTTTATTTTATACATTTTATCACCAGAACATAGTTGTTTTGTTTATGGAAAGCAAGGATTGAATGTAGTCAAGGGCATCAAACTTTCATGCCTTGAACACAAAGAGGTTCAGGTCCTGTCTTACAGGAAGCCAGTGCAGTTTCATCAGATAACGTGTTACAGAATCGTACTTCTTCAAACTCAGGACAATCCTAGCAGCAGCATTTTGTACATGTAAGTTTGTGATAAAAACATCTGGGATGTCAACAAAAAGGGAGTTGCAGTTATCCAATATGGCAGAGATAACTGAATGCACGATGGTTTTAGCTGATGATGTGGTTAAATGTGACCAAACTGTACAAATTTTCCTCAGATAATGATAGCAGGAGTTGCAGATCTAAGTCATGTCATTGTTTAATTTAAGCTTCTCATCAATGACAACAATGAGGTTTTTAACACAGGGACTAGCTGGTATAATTGTTTCACTTACACTGAGAGTATGAAACAACACTTTTGCATGCTGTCGATATGTTCCAGCTCTCTAGAATTCAGCCTTTCCTTCATTTATTTTTAACTTGTTAATGTTCATCAAGTCAATTATCTCAGATACACAATTTGAAGCTGTACACAGCAGTCAGTTGGTCTTCCTTAATATTAATAAATATATTTAAAAATATATTTCATGCTATTTACAGTATTCATAGTATTGCTAATCAATGAAATATTAATTATTTACTTTAATCAAATAAAAGCTGATACAATATTTTTCTACCGTTTCGGGTAGCCGTTTGGTTATTTTCCTCAGGAATTTGGGGTTGTTGATCAGTCTCCCCAACTGATGGTGGATCTTCTGATCTATTTTGGAAGTTTTCCTCTTCATTATTCTTGATAGCATCATGTCCCAACTCACTTTGAGTGGCTGTATAGTTTAAATAAAAATACACAATGCCAGTGATTCGTCACAAAATGTCAATGTGAAATTTCAATACCAAAAAGGCTGTAAGGTTATACAAAGAGAATGATAATTCTATAAAAAAGAAATGGCATTTAAAAATATTATTTCCCCATGAAAGTATTCAAAAATAATAACCTAAAAGAATGTATAATGTGTCATTTGATCAAAAGGAGTGATTTACTACATTCTAGCCCACGAAATAAAATAAATGTTTTCACAATTGTCTTTTAAAATTACTGACCTCCAATGACATCTGGCCCTTGTTGGTTTTCCATTCTGTGTAACAGGGATTGAAATGCTACATACGCGTGAAAAACATTTGAACACAAAACACAGAGAACAGTTTTGTACACTTCGACTAATTTGGATTCATATCAATACTGCAAAATATATTCATGAAAATTAAAACATATTTTAATTGACATTTTACACACATTCTCACTACTGAAGTGTCATTATACCCATGTTCCAACTTTACATGTTCCAACTTTACTGGCCAAACGCGATAGCAGCATTCTTTGAGTCAACCCCAGCCACAGACATGTTTTCAGACTCAGCCAAGGCAGCAACAGTCCTAACCACAGACACACAAACATTGCAGAAACAGTACTCAGTACTTCAGCCACAGCAGCAGCAGACAGACTGCTCTACTTTAGCATTTATTATGGCTCTAGGAAAAGCTTATTCCTCTCGGCTTCCCAGATATTAGCCTTATGTCCAGTGATGAATATTCCATGATGAGACTTATCAGGAGGTGGTTGCCATAGTGTTAAAAGGCTCAACACTCAAGCGCCAGAACATCAGCAACTCCAAGCCAACCTACGTAGATCTGCAATAACCAGTCCTGTGAAAGTAAGGTCCAAAAAGACACTGAAAACAGTGAAAAGGTTCTTATGAAATCCAGAAGAAAAGGTTCGTCTGACAACCAGATATAAAGGTTCAGAACTGCTAAAAACTGACAAAGAATTACTTCAAGAAAATAAATAATAAATAAACTTCTGAGTGATAAATGCAAGATGCACACTGCATGTGTGACAATGTCTGAGACACGCACATTGACACATCTGCACACCCTGTGAGTCCATGTGTATACATGTTTCTTATCACAAGCATCCAGTGTGCATCTTGTATTTTAGTTTTTAAGGGAAGTTACCTTTTTGGACTTTTTTCAATTTGTTTCGTTCTTTTTTGTCTTATTTCTTTTTTTTTCTTATTTCTTATTCATTTTTTTCTTAATTCTATGAGAAAGCCAACCCCAGTTTACATGTTATCATTAACTGGTGAGGGTACAGATTGATAATTGATAGCTGGGGAGGGCTGGTGTGGTGGGACTGATTAAATGATCATTGGGTGTGGTCATCCTGTCACAAAACAGCCCGTTCATTGACAAAGTAGTCTCTCATTTTGTGTTTGCTCTGGAGGTATTTCTGTAGGCCTTTAGGGTCTTCATCCCCAACCAAGTTGTGTGCTGTCACTTCTTCTTCTTCCTCCTGTTCTGCTTTTCCCTGGAACTTAACATATTATGCGAGACCACACAGGACATGGTAAGCTCCGATGCAGTTTCTGGCTGATGTACCATTGGAGTCAAAAATATACTGATATCAGTTGACAATAGGAGGAGGCCTTCGGGATTTAATTTTTAAAGGAAGTTAAGATTAATGTTAAAACTTGCCCCATATATATCATACATATGAAAATTTTGAAGTAACCAGTTGTGACTGCATGTGTCACACCCTTGCTTTAAAAAGTTGGTCTTGACAGACACTCTTTTAAGAACTATCAACCAGTATCCAAACTTAGCTACATCTCCAAAGTTATTGAAAAAGCTGTGAACAAGCAAATAAATGAGCATATTTATCAACCATAAATTATTCAGCACACAGAGGTTTCCACTCTACAGGAACTGTTCTACTTAAAATACCAAATGACATGATGGGACCTTGATGGGCAAGGGTACTGCTCCTGGACTATTTCTTCTGGACTTATCAGCAGCTTTCATACAACAGATCATTCTATCCCCATTGACTGCTTTAAACACGGTATTGCATTGATGGGATTATGTTCAAATGTGTAGAATCACACCTCGATTAAACAAAGGATTAAAATAGATGAACATTTTTCAGATGTTCCTCAAGGTTCAGTCTTGGTCCCACTCTTGTTGTCACCCTATACACATATCCCCTTAGCACATTTATATCTGAACTCAATGTCACACATCATCTATAAGCAGTGGTACACAAATTTACTTGGAACTTGCTTCAAGGAATTCTAACTCAAATATCAGTGGCCTGGATAATTGTTTTGAAGCCATGCAAGTGTGAATAAGAAATAACAAACTCAAATTAAATAAAAAAACTAAATATTTTTGATCGAAAAGATATATTGAAGTCATCATTTCTCTGTAAGTCTCTTTGGTCATTTCATAGAACTAGCTCAATTATGTAAAACCTTGGTGTCACTCTGGATGCTGGCAAAGACACGTGGTTAATTTATGTCATGAATTTTGCTTATTATCTCTAGCAACTATCGAGGGTTCACGGGTAATTAACCCATGAAACAGCTGTGAAGGTTGAAAATGACATGGCCGCCTAGACTACTGCAACTCCCTGCTCTATCACACAGTCTTAACAAATTCAGTCATGTGACATCTTTTTTACAAAAAAGACACTGGCTCACCATTCAGTGCCATATGGTGTTTGAATACAAGATTCTTACTTACAAGGTAATACATTTTTGGCAACGCCCATATATGTCCTCTTTAATTAAGTGTTCCCAGTAAACATTAGAAACGTTTTTAAATGGTCTAAACGTTTACAAAACGTTTTTAAAACCTATTTAAAACCTATCTTATGGTTTTCTAAACGTTTCTAAGTAAACGTTTATGATGTAATGTTTAAAAAACATTTTATAAACATTCTCTATACAAACGATTTTACTGAAAACGTTTATTAAACGTTTATAAAATAACTCAAGAAGCTAGGTTTGACTGGAAATGTTTTTAAAACATTTATAAAATAGCTGAAGAAATGAAGGTTTTGTTGGAAATGTTTTTCAAGCATTCATCATAAAATGTTTGATAAACAGTAACCATAAAATGTTTAAACAACATTGCTTGTCAAATGTTTTAAAAACATTCTCTCAAAAACGTTTTTAAAACCCATATTTTTAAACCATCACCTTCAAACATGTCCAAACAAAGATGGCGGTGAGCAGTAATAGGGGATTTTAGAGGACTTTGTCAAAAATTGCCCCACATATAATCCCTAAAAGTAAGAATTGAATAGGGGCACAATTTCTAAGGCACTATCTTACAATTGTAGACATAAAAATAATATTTTCAATAGTGAGCAACCTTAAAAAGATATTTGACCTTTGACCCCATTATTATTCAGACATTATTATGTTCATTTGTAACATTTTTCTAACATTTGTCATTAAATGTTTTATAAACGGTATACATAAAACGTTTTAAAAACATTTTATTGTAAACGGTTTCCGTATCCATCCTTCTTTAACCTTTGCCAAACAAATGCATGGAGGTACACACTTTTAATCACACTGAATCCATCAAAACCCAGGGCCGGGATTCACAAAAGGTCTTAAGCAAAAAATTGTCATAACTTTGAGAGAAAAGTCTTAACTCTGCAAGAATTTTGTCATAAAGTTAAGACTTTTTTTTGCTTAGACAAAATGGGATTCACAAAAGGTCTTAGACAAAAATTTGTCTTAGATTTTGTCATAACTTTAAGACCACTGCAGAGCAGACTTAAGACAATTTTAAAATATTCCATTGCATGTATTTGCATTTTACCCTTTGTTATGCCAACAAAATATATACTATGGGGATCTATACTTCCTATAAAAGTAATTTCTGTTGATTGTAATAAAATTTACATCATCTAATTACCGCATTTTACCTTCTTGTGGTAAAAATAATGTCATAAAAATGGCTGACTCACAATAAAACATAAAGACTACTATTTTTACATAATTTTACAAAAAAAGTAACAAATCTGTTTTATAATTTTGAAGAGCATGTTTGGTGTATTTATTGATGAAAAATGTTTTAGTTTTACTAAGATTTGTTAATTTGAATTAAAAGTAGTTAGGACTTTTTGCACAAATTTTGTCTCAGCCAAGATTTTGCTAAGCACTTTTTGTGAATCCCAATTTAAGAGAAATCTTAGCTAAGACAAAAGTCATAACTTTAAGATTTGTCTAAGCAAAAAAATTGCCTAAACTTAAGACCTTTCGTGAATCCCGGCCCAGGATAATATTTCTCGAGTTAGACAGCAGTTGAAGACTTACCTATTCAGGCTAGCTGACCTTCCACCATAGTCTTTCTATTCTATCGGATGCTAACATATGGGCATGGATTTCCTTCTGGAAATTGAACTATCCCTTCTTTGATGTCAGCGCCTTAGAGAATGTCTTCATCAATTTGGCGCTTTATAAATACTTCACACTTATGTTAAGAAGTTCAATAACATGTACTGTTGTCAGAGCCATATGGCCTGTCATAAACCCAGTTACTGATTGTACATCAGGTCAAGCATAGTCTAAGGTCAGGAAATTCTCAGACAATGAGATGCACGCCTGCAAGACTGATGGCAATTATTATCTTCATAGTACATGCCCTTCTATGGTCAGTCATGAACATTTGATTTTTAAATCATAAATAACGATAAAATACAGACATGCACTTATTGGGGTCTGACAACAATGAGTAGGTCATGAAGATCGCCATTGCAACATGGATATTACTGAATTCACTGTGAATTTGTAAGGTTTTATAGGCTATTTGACAGAAAAAAACAGAGTTTTTACAAGTTGCTGACGCATAAAGGAAATTACAGAAATTGTCAATACAATGTATAAGAGGGAATACAGTGCTTTTGTAATAATAATAATAATCTAAAACTAAATCACAAATAGTTTTTGTGGTTTATTTGCCCACATCTTTATTTCATTTACCTGTTTATCCAATTTATCGACTGGTTTTTACACAAAGGTACACACAGATATTGTACAATGTTTATCCAAAAGAAATTGTTACAGTTCTTTCAATTTTGAATTCAAATATATAAACAGATAAATTAAATGTGAGATTATAGTTAGAAGACTAAGTAACTATACTGAACATATCGAGCCACTGCGTAACTTACATATACAAGTTAAAATATATAGCAGAGTAATTCAAGTGTTAGGTTATATTTAAAGCTATATAATTTCAGTCACAAGTATGGTTCCTTTGAAAAAAAAACGAAACTTGAAATCTATTTCTGTGATAATTCTAAACTTAAAGAGGAAGTTCACTTTTAAAAGACCTTTGAGCTGTTTACACCCAAACTTTATGCTCTGGTGATCTCATTTTATCCTAATAAGTCAAGCATTACATATTCGCATATTTTATGTATATTCCCAGTTAGTATGTCTCTTTTGTATAGCATTATTTTTATTACTTCCTCAAACCCCAAATTTCAGGAAATCCCCCCCCCCTAACATTATATAAAGTAAAACCATTGACTACGTCACGGGATGGTTTGACAAACCAACAGAATTGGCACATTCATACCTTAAACCCAGTTCACACCATTCTGATGCTAGCCGAAGAAGCTACATGTGAGTGGAAGAAAAAGCCGGATTCGTACTTGGTTAGGAGGTGTATGACACAGAATGGAACATTTTTTGTGTGTAACCATTTTTTTTCTTTTCAAACTGGATGACATTTCCAGCTCTCCCCCCCCCCCCCCCCCAAGACAGTAAGAAATAATATGGGTTATATAATTTTATTATTATTAAAACACATCATTGCTATATTTGACATTTCATTGTAATACAAGGCATTATATAATACTGATGATATGATGAAGTGTATCAACAACAGACAGACAAACAGAAGTTAACATAAGATTCCCCCCCCCCAAAAAAAAAAAATGAACCCCTAAGTACCGAAAATTACTGGGCTCAATCGGGTGAACAAGAGCATGCTAACCCGGGAGCCAAAATTTTTGACCTAACAACTTTAGCCTAATAAAATTATGACCAGTAGGCCATAACCTAATGATAATCACAACATGTCCCATATATACGAAGACATTATGAAATTCAGCATATAGATATGCGAATTGAAAACCCTGTCACTCATATAACAAAGAGACATGGTACAGAGTTACCCTGACCAAAAATCAACTAATTCACAACCCCAAGTTTCCTAATAGACCCAATGGGGTTACGGGTGCACAAAATAAATTTGCAAGCCCGAAACCGATAGGCAATGAGTTCATAGCATTTTTCTTATACTTTGCCCAGATTAAAAGGTGACAGAGCAGCCATGTTAAGTGATAATAATTCATTTCAAAACATGAATACATGGCTTAATATGAGAAATGTAATGGTATTGTATATGGTTTCACCATGAAAAATGTAAAAAATTGCAAAATAAGCACCACACATAAAATACTAAAAAGAAACATGACTGGTTATACTGTACACAGTGCATTAAGCACTAAAAAGCAGAATAATATAAAGCATGTAAGAATATAATCACAGCTACACAGGATAATCTGATTCAGATACTAACATTTCATGGGCTAATGGCCCCAAAATCAGCCAAAGTAAGAAAGTACATGATAGAGTAATGTAAAATTGCATAACCATAATGTGATAACACGATATTACATAAAATCATTCATGTTACATGTATCTAGATGCAAGTGTCAATATCAAAACAAGATAATACTGGGAGACCAGACTGTTCATTACGTCAAATCAGACACTTCCAGAATATGGACAAGCCAGAAACCGAACAGATCCGAGAAACATCGGATCCCAACTGCGTGAGGTCAGACCCAGCTATCACTGCTGAGACTACAAGATGACGCACCCAGGTCCGTGCCCAGATGAAAACCACCTTTGCATCTTACCCTGAAAATACAGAAGAATAGAAGCAGTAGTCTGTTCTGAGATACTAGAGGGGAGGGGCTCATGAGACCAGAGGGGTGGGAGAAAATATGTGTGTCCTCGTTGCTTTCCAATGACAGAATGGAGGATTGAAGCCTGTAAAACAGAGAGGTCCCACGCTGGTCAGTCTTGACCAATAGCAATTATGTATGCAAATTAAGTATCATACTAAATGCAAGGACAGGGGGAGCCGAAATGAGCACAATGCCACCCAAATGGCATTTAACACATTTCCAGCTCCCCCCCCAAGACAGTAAGAAATAATATGGGTTATATAATTTTATTATTATTAAAACACATCATTGCTATATTTGACATTTCATTGTAATACAAGGCATTATATAATACTGATGATATGATGAAGTGTATCAACAACAGACAGACAAACAGAAGTTAACATAAGATTCCCCCCCCAAAAAAAAAAATGAACCCCTAAGTACCGAAAATTACTGGGCTCAATCGGGTGAACAAGAGCATGCTAACCCGGGAGCCAAAATTTTTGACCTAACAACTTTAGCCTAATAAAATTATGACCAGTAGGCCATAACCTAATGATAATCACAACATGTCCCATATATACGAAGACATTATGAAATTCAGCATATAGATATGCGAATTGAAAACCCTGTCACTCATATAACAAAGAGACATGGTACAGAGTTACCCTGACCAAAAATCAACTAATTCACAACCCCAAGTTTCCTAATAGACCCAATGGGGTTACGGGTGCACAAAATAAATTTGCAAGCCCGAAACCGATAGGCAATGAGTTCATAGCATTTTTCTTATACTTTGCCCAGATTAAAAGGTGACAGAGCAGCCATGTTAAGTGATAATAATTCATTTCAAAACATGAATACATGGCTTAATATGAGAAATGTAATGGTATTGTATATGGTTTCACCATGAAAAATGTAAAAAATTGCAAAATAAGCACCACACATAAAATACTAAAAAGAAACATGACTGGTTATACTGTACACAGTGCATTAAGCACTAAAAAGCAGAATAATATAAAGCATGTAAGAATATAATCACAGCTACACAGGATAATCTGATTCAGATACTAACATTTCATGGGCTAATGGCCCCAAAATCAGCCAAAGTAAGAAAGTACATGATAGAGTAATGTAAAATTGCATAACCATAATGTGATAACACGATATTACATAAAATCATTCATGTTACATGTATCTAGATGCAAGTGTCAATATCAAAACAAGATAATACTGGGAGACCAGACTGTTCATTACGTCAAATCAGACACTTCCAGAATATGGACAAGCCAGAAACCGAACAGATCCGAGAAACATCGGATCCCAACTGCGTGAGGTCAGACCCAGCTATCACTGCTGAGACTACAAGATGACGCACCCAGGTCCGTGCCCAGATGAAAACCACCTTTGCATCTTACCCTGAAAATACAGAAGAATAGAAGCAGTAGTCTGTTCTGAGATACTAGAGGGGAGGGGCTCATGAGACCAGAGGGGTGGGAGAAAATATGTGTGTCCTCGTTGCTTTCCAATGACAGAATGGAGGATTGAAGCCTGTAAAACAGAGAGGTCCCACGCTGGTCAGTCTTGACCAATAGCAATTATGTATGCAAATTAAGTATCATACTAAATGCAAGGACAGGGGGAGCCGAAATGAGCACAATGCCACCCAAATGGCATTTAACACATTTCCAGCTCCCCCCCCAAGACAGTAAGAAATAATATGGGTTATATAATTTTATTATTATTAAAACACATCATTGCTATATTTGACATTTCATTGTAATACAAGGCATTATATAATACTGATGATATGATGAAGTGTATCAACAACAGACAGACAAACAGAAGTTAACATAAGATTCCCCCCCCCCAAAAAAAAAATGAACCCCTAAGTACCGAAAATTACTGGGCTCAATCGGGTGAACAAGAGCATGCTAACCCGGGAGCCAAAATTTTTGACCTAACAACTTTAGCCTAATAAAATTATGACCAGTAGGCCATAACCTAATGATAATCACAACATGTCCCATATATACGAAGACATTATGAAATTCAGCATATAGATATGCGAATTGAAAACCCTGTCACTCATATAACAAAGAGACATGGTACAGAGTTACCCTGACCAAAAATCAACTAATTCACAACCCCAAGTTTCCTAATAGACCCAATGGGGTTACGGGTGCACAAAATAAATTTGCAAGCCCGAAACCGATAGGCAATGAGTTCATAGCATTTTTCTTATACTTTGCCCAGATTAAAAGGTGACAGAGCAGCCATGTTAAGTGATAATAATTCATTTCAAAACATGAATACATGGCTTAATATGAGAAATGTAATGGTATTGTATATGGTTTCACCATGAAAAATGTAAAAAATTGCAAAATAAGCACCACACATAAAATACTAAAAAGAAACATGACTGGTTATACTGTACACAGTGCATTAAGCACTAAAAAGCAGAATAATATAAAGCATGTAAGAATATAATCACAGCTACACAGGATAATCTGATTCAGATACTAACATTTCATGGGCTAATGGCCCCAAAATCAGCCAAAGTAAGAAAGTACATGATAGAGTAATGTAAAATTGCATAACCATAATGTGATAACACGATATTACATAAAATCATTCATGTTACATGTATCTAGATGCAAGTGTCAATATCAAAACAAGATAATACTGGGAGACCAGACTGTTCATTACGTCAAATCAGACACTTCCAGAATATGGACAAGCCAGAAACCGAACAGATCCGAGAAACATCGGATCCCAACTGCGTGAGGTCAGACCCAGCTATCACTGCTGAGACTACAAGATGACGCACCCAGGTCCGTGCCCAGATGAAAACCACCTTTGCATCTTACCCTGAAAATACAGAAGAATAGAAGCAGTAGTCTGTTCTGAGATACTAGAGGGGAGGGGCTCATGAGACCAGAGGGGTGGGAGAAAATATGTGTGTCCTCGTTGCTTTCCAATGACAGAATGGAGGATTGAAGCCTGTAAAACAGAGAGGTCCCACGCTGGTCAGTCTTGACCAATAGCAATTATGTATGCAAATTAAGTATCATACTAAATGCAAGGACAGGGGGAGCCGAAATGAGCACAATGCCACCCAAATGGCATTTAACACATTTCCAGCTCCCCCCCCAAGACAGTAAGAAATAATATGGGTTATATAATTTTATTATTATTAAAACACATCATTGCTATATTTGACATTTCATTGTAATACAAGGCATTATATAATACTGATGATATGATGAAGTGTATCAACAACAGACAGACAAACAGAAGTTAACATAAGATTCCCCCCCCCCAAAAAAAAAATGAACCCCTAAGTACCGAAAATTACTGGGCTCAATCGGGTGAACAAGAGCATGCTAACCCGGGAGCCAAAATTTTTGACCTAACAACTTTAGCCTAATAAAATTATGACCAGTAGGCCATAACCTAATGATAATCACAACATGTCCCATATATACGAAGACATTATGAAATTCAGCATATAGATATGCGAATTGAAAACCCTGTCACTCATATAACAAAGAGACATGGTACAGAGTTACCCTGACCAAAAATCAACTAATTCACAACCCCAAGTTTCCTAATAGACCCAATGGGGTTACGGGTGCACAAAATAAATTTGCAAGCCCGAAACCGATAGGCAATGAGTTCATAGCATTTTTCTTATACTTTGCCCAGATTAAAAGGTGACAGAGCAGCCATGTTAAGTGATAATAATTCATTTCAAAACATGAATACATGGCTTAATATGAGAAATGTAATGGTATTGTATATGGTTTCACCATGAAAAATGTAAAAAATTGCAAAATAAGCACCACACATAAAATACTAAAAAGAAACATGACTGGTTATACTGTACACAGTGCATTAAGCACTAAAAAGCAGAATAATATAAAGCATGTAAGAATATAATCACAGCTACACAGGATAATCTGATTCAGATACTAACATTTCATGGGCTAATGGCCCCAAAATCAGCCAAAGTAAGAAAGTACATGATAGAGTAATGTAAAATTGCATAACCATAATGTGATAACACGATATTACATAAAATCATTCATGTTACATGTATCTAGATGCAAGTGTCAATATCAAAACAAGATAATACTGGGAGACCAGACTGTTCATTACGTCAAATCAGACACTTCCAGAATATGGACAAGCCAGAAACCGAACAGATCCGAGAAACATCGGATCCCAACTGCGTGAGGTCAGACCCAGCTATCACTGCTGAGACTACAAGATGACGCACCCAGGTCCGTGCCCAGATGAAAACCACCTTTGCATCTTACCCTGAAAATACAGAAGAATAGAAGCAGTAGTCTGTTCTGAGATACTAGAGGGGAGGGGCTCATGAGACCAGAGGGGTGGGAGAAAATATGTGTGTCCTCGTTGCTTTCCAATGACAGAATGGAGGATTGAAGCCTGTAAAACAGAGAGGTCCCACGCTGGTCAGTCTTGACCAATAGCAATTATGTATGCAAATTAAGTATCATACTAAATGCAAGGACAGGGGGAGCCGAAATGAGCACAATGCCACCCAAATGGCATTTAACACATTTCCAGCTCCCCCCCCAAGACAGTAAGAAATAATATGGGTTATATAATTTTATTATTATTAAAACACATCATTGCTATATTTGACATTTCATTGTAATACAAGGCATTATATAATACTGATGATATGATGAAGTGTATCAACAACAGACAGACAAACAGAAGTTAACATAAGATTCCCCCCCCCCCAAAAAAAAATGAACCCCTAAGTACCGAAAATTACTGGGCTCAATCGGGTGAACAAGAGCATGCTAACCCGGGAGCCAAAATTTTTGACCTAACAACTTTAGCCTAATAAAATTATGACCAGTAGGCCATAACCTAATGATAATCACAACATGTCCCATATATACGAAGACATTATGAAATTCAGCATATAGATATGCGAATTGAAAACCCTGTCACTCATATAACAAAGAGACATGGTACAGAGTTACCCTGACCAAAAATCAACTAATTCACAACCCCAAGTTTCCTAATAGACCCAATGGGGTTACGGGTGCACAAAATAAATTTGCAAGCCCGAAACCGATAGGCAATGAGTTCATAGCATTTTTCTTATACTTTGCCCAGATTAAAAGGTGACAGAGCAGCCATGTTAAGTGATAATAATTCATTTCAAAACATGAATACATGGCTTAATATGAGAAATGTAATGGTATTGTATATGGTTTCACCATGAAAAATGTAAAAAATTGCAAAATAAGCACCACACATAAAATACTAAAAAGAAACATGACTGGTTATACTGTACACAGTGCATTAAGCACTAAAAAGCAGAATAATATAAAGCATGTAAGAATATAATCACAGCTACACAGGATAATCTGATTCAGATACTAACATTTCATGGGCTAATGGCCCCAAAATCAGCCAAAGTAAGAAAGTACATGATAGAGTAATGTAAAATTGCATAACCATAATGTGATAACACGATATTACATAAAATCATTCATGTTACATGTATCTAGATGCAAGTGTCAATATCAAAACAAGATAATACTGGGAGACCAGACTGTTCATTACGTCAAATCAGACACTTCCAGAATATGGACAAGCCAGAAACCGAACAGATCCGAGAAACATCGGATCCCAACTGCGTGAGGTGACCCAGCTATCACTGCTGAGACTACAAGATGACGCACCCAGGTCCGTGCCCAGATGAAAACCACCTTTGCATCTTACCCTGAAAATACAGAAGAATAGAAGCAGTAGTCTGTTCTGAGATACTAGAGGGGAGGGGCTCATGAGACCAGAGGGGTGGGAGAAAATATGTGTGTCCTCGTTGCTTTCCAATGACAGAATGGAGGATTGAAGCCTGTAAAACAGAGAGGTCCCACGCTGGTCAGTCTTGACCAATAGCAATTATGTATGCAAATTAAGTATCATACTAAATGCAAGGACAGGGGGAGCCGAAATGAGCACAATGCCACCCAAATGGCATTTAACACATTTCCAGCTCCCCCCCCAAGACAGTAAGAAATAATATGGGTTATATAATTTTATTATTATTAAAACACATCATTGCTATATTTGACATTTCATTGTAATACAAGGCATTATATAATACTGATGATATGATGAAGTGTATCAACAACAGACAGACAAACAGAAGTTAACATAAGATTCCCCCCCCCAAAAAAAAAATGAACCCCTAAGTACCGAAAATTACTGGGCTCAATCGGGTGAACAAGAGCATGCTAACCCGGGAGCCAAAATTTTTGACCTAACAACTTTAGCCTAATAAAATTATGACCAGTAGGCCATAACCTAATGATAATCACAACATGTCCCATATATACGAAGACATTATGAAATTCAGCATATAGATATGCGAATTGAAAACCCTGTCACTCATATAACAAAGAGACATGGTACAGAGTTACCCTGACCAAAAATCAACTAATTCACAACCCCAAGTTTCCTAATAGACCCAATGGGGTTACGGGTGCACAAAATAAATTTGCAAGCCCGAAACCGATAGGCAATGAGTTCATAGCATTTTTCTTATACTTTGCCCAGATTAAAAGGTGACAGAGCAGCCATGTTAAGTGATAATAATTCATTTCAAAACATGAATACATGGCTTAATATGAGAAATGTAATGGTATTGTATATGGTTTCACCATGAAAAATGTAAAAAATTGCAAAATAAGCACCACACATAAAATACTAAAAAGAAACATGACTGGTTATACTGTACACAGTGCATTAAGCACTAAAAAGCAGAATAATATAAAGCATGTAAGAATATAATCACAGCTACACAGGATAATCTGATTCAGATACTAACATTTCATGGGCTAATGGCCCCAAAATCAGCCAAAGTAAGAAAGTACATGATAGAGTAATGTAAAATTGCATAACCATAATGTGATAACACGATATTACATAAAATCATTCATGTTACATGTATCTAGATGCAAGTGTCAATATCAAAACAAGATAATACTGGGAGACCAGACTGTTCATTACGTCAAATCAGACACTTCCAGAATATGGACAAGCCAGAAACCGAACAGATCCGAGAAACATCGGATCCCAACTGCGTGAGGTCAGACCCAGCTATCACTGCTGAGACTACAAGATGACGCACCCAGGTCCGTGCCCAGATGAAAACCACCTTTGCATCTTACCCTGAAAATACAGAAGAATAGAAGCAGTAGTCTGTTCTGAGATACTAGAGGGGAGGGGCTCATGAGACCAGAGGGGTGGGAGAAAATATGTGTGTCCTCGTTGCTTTCCAATGACAGAATGGAGGATTGAAGCCTGTAAAACAGAGAGGTCCCACGCTGGTCAGTCTTGACCAATAGCAATTATGTATGCAAATTAAGTATCATACTAAATGCAAGGACAGGGGGAGCCGAAATGAGCACAATGCCACCCAAATGGCATTTAACACATTTCCAGCTCCCCCCCCAAGACAGTAAGAAATAATATGGGTTATATAATTTTATTATTATTAAAACACATCATTGCTATATTTGACATTTCATTGTAATACAAGGCATTATATAATACTGATGATATGATGAAGTGTATCAACAACAGACAGACAAACAGAAGTTAACATAAGATTCCCCCCCCCAAAAAAAAAATGAACCCCTAAGTACCGAAAATTACTGGGCTCAATCGGGTGAACAAGAGCATGCTAACCCGGGAGCCAAAATTTTTGACCTAACAACTTTAGCCTAATAAAATTATGACCAGTAGGCCATAACCTAATGATAATCACAACATGTCCCATATATACGAAGACATTATGAAATTCAGCATATAGATATGCGAATTGAAAACCCTGTCACTCATATAACAAAGAGACATGGTACAGAGTTACCCTGACCAAAAATCAACTAATTCACAACCCCAAGTTTCCTAATAGACCCAATGGGGTTACGGGTGCACAAAATAAATTTGCAAGCCCGAAACCGATAGGCAATGAGTTCATAGCATTTTTCTTATACTTTGCCCAGATTAAAAGGTGACAGAGCAGCCATGTTAAGTGATAATAATTCATTTCAAAACATGAATACATGGCTTAATATGAGAAATGTAATGGTATTGTATATGGTTTCACCATGAAAAATGTAAAAAATTGCAAAATAAGCACCACACATAAAATACTAAAAAGAAACATGACTGGTTATACTGTACACAGTGCATTAAGCACTAAAAAGCAGAATAATATAAAGCATGTAAGAATATAATCACAGCTACACAGGATAATCTGATTCAGATACTAACATTTCATGGGCTAATGGCCCCAAAATCAGCCAAAGTAAGAAAGTACATGATAGAGTAATGTAAAATTGCATAACCATAATGTGATAACACGATATTACATAAAATCATTCATGTTACATGTATCTAGATGCAAGTGTCAATATCAAAACAAGATAATACTGGGAGACCAGACTGTTCATTACGTCAAATCAGACACTTCCAGAATATGGACAAGCCAGAAACCGAACAGATCCGAGAAACATCGGATCCCAACTGCGTGAGGTCAGACCCAGCTATCACTGCTGAGACTACAAGATGACGCACCCAGGTCCGTGCCCAGATGAAAACCACCTTTGCATCTTACCCTGAAAATACAGAAGAATAGAAGCAGTAGTCTGTTCTGAGATACTAGAGGGGAGGGGCTCATGAGACCAGAGGGGTGGGAGAAAATATGTGTGTCCTCGTTGCTTTCCAATGACAGAATGGAGGATTGAAGCCTGTAAAACAGAGAGGTCCCACGCTGGTCAGTCTTGACCAATAGCAATTATGTATGCAAATTAAGTATCATACTAAATGCAAGGACAGGGGGAGCCGAAATGAGCACAATGCCACCCAAATGGCATTTAACACATTTCCAGCTCCCCCCCCCTAGACAGTAAGAAATAATATGGGTTATATAATTTTATTATTATTAAAACACATCATTGCTATATTTGACATTTCATTGTAATACAAGGCATTATATAATACTGATGATATGATGAAGTGTATCAACAACAGACAGACAAACAGAAGTTAACATAAGATTCCCCCCCCCAAAAAAATGAACCCCTAAGTACCGAAAATTACTGGGCTCAATCGGGTGAACAAGAGCATGCTAACCCGGGAGCCAAAATTTTTGACCTAACAACTTTAGCCTAATAAAATTATGACCAGTAGGCCATAACCTAATGATAATCACAACATGTCCCATATATATGAGGACATTATGAAGTTCAGCATATAGATATGCGAATTGAAAACCCTGTCACTCATATAACAAAGAGACATGGTACAGAGTTACCCTGACCAAAAATCAACTAATTCACAACCCCAAGTTTCCTAATAGACCCAATGGGGTTACGGGTGCACAAAATAAATTTGCAAGCCCGAAACCGATAGGCAATGAGTTCATAGCATTTTTCTTATACTTTGCCCAGATTAAAAGGTGACAGAGCAGCCATGTTAAGTGATAATAATTCATTTCAAAACATGAATACATGGCTTAATATGAGAAATGTAATGGTATTGTATATGGTTTCACCATGAAAAATGTAAAAAATTGCAAAATAAGCACCACACATAAAATACTAAAAAGAAACATGACTGGTTATACTGTACACAGTGCATTAAGCACTAAAAAGCAGAATAATATAAAGCATGTAAGAATATAATCACAGCTACACAGGATAATCTGATTCAGATACTAACATTTCATGGGCTAATGGCCCCAAAATCAGCCAAAGTAAGAAAGTACATGATAGAGTAATGTAAAATTGCATAACCATAATGTGATAACACGATATTACATAAAATCATTCATGTTACATGTATCTAGATGCAAGTGTCAATATCAAAACAAGATAATACTGGAAGACCAGACTGTTCATTACGTCAAATCAGACACTTCCAGAATATGGACAAGCCAGAAACCGAACAGATCCGAGAAACATCGGATCCCAACTGTGTGAGGTCAGACCCAGCTATCACTGCTGAGACTACAAGATGACACACCCAGGTCCGTGCCCAGATGAAAACCACCTTTGCATCTTACCCTGAAAATACAGAAGAATAGAAGCAGTAGTCTGTTCTGAGATACTAGAGGGGAGGGGCTCATGAGACCAGAGGGGTGGGAGAAAATATGTGTGTCCTCGTTGCTTTCCAATGACAGAATGGAGGATTGAAGCCTGTAAAACAGAGAGGTCCCACGCTGGTCAGTCTTGACCAATAGCAATTATGTATGCAAATTAAGTATCATACTAAATGCAAGGACAGGGGGAGCCGAAATGAGCACAATGCCACCCAAATGGCATTTAACACATTTCCAGCTCCCCCCCCCCCCCCAAGACAGTAAGAAATAATATGGGTTATATAATTTTATTATTATTAAAACACATCATTGCTATATTTGACATTTCATTGTAATACAAGGCATTATATAATACTGATGATATGATGAAGTGTATCAACAACAGACAGACAAACAGAAGTTAACATAAGATTCCCCCCCCCAAAAAAATGAACCCCTAAGTACCGAAAATTACTGGGCTCAATCGGGTGAACAAGAGCATGCTAACCCGGGAGCCAAAATTTTTGACCTAACAACTTTAGCCTAATAAAATTATGACCAGTAGGCCATAACCTAATGATAATCACAACATGTCCCATATATACGAGGACATTATGAAGTTCAGCATATAGATATGCGAATTGAAAACCCTGTCACTCATATAACAAAGAGACATGGTACAGAGTTACCCTGACCAAAAATCAACTAATTCACAACCCCAAGTTTCCTAATAGACCCAATGGGGTTACGGGTGCACAAAATAAATTTGCAAGCCCGAAACCGATAGGCAATGAGTTCATAGCATTTTTCTTATACTTTGCCCAGATTAAAAGGTGACAGAGCAGCCATGTTAAGTGATAATAATTCATTTCAAAACATGAATACATGGCTTAATATGAGAAATGTAATGGTATTGTATATGGTTTCACCATGAAAAATGTAAAAAACTGCAAAATAAGGTGCCAAATACCAAACTACAAGGAAAGATGTTGGTGGAAAGTACGAGAGACTTGAGAAGAAGAGGAAGGGACGGATTTGATGTATCTCCATACTGACTGTGATGACCAGGTGCCATGCTTCATAATTTCCTGCAAAGACACACCATTATGAAAAGCCCAAGTGGTGGCTGATCTTCTAAAACTATGAAATGTTAAATGAGGGGACACGTTAAGCATAGCCGAAATGGACTTCAGATGCTTCCTGGCAGCAGAGTCAGCCAATGGAACCAGCTTGCTTCGGCCCTGTACTAAAAATAAAGGGGAATTTTTGGAAGCAGGAAAGACCTGGTACATGGACTTCAAAGCTGCCACAGGGCAGAGGGGTGAAGAACCTAACAGTGGCAGTGAAATGGTAGTAGTTTCTTTATGATCCTGAATCGTTTTAGACCATTTGACTATGACTGTGCACACCTGTTGGCTAAAAATCACATCACCTCTAGTCAAATGCCTAGTTAAATCAAACTGAGCAGCAGAATGTGGCAATATGTTGGAAAGTCTCATAAAAGAGAAGAAACAGAAGAGATACAGTGCTTTAAAAACTACTGGAAACTGTTTTTGATCACACAATGCTACAATGTTTTGCAACATATCAATAGACACAATTTTTGACATGGTAGGCTTGAAAACTGCATTGATTTTAAGAGATTTAATGTACAAAGGCAGTCTATGATCTTTAAATGAATCTGTATTTAGCCCATGGACTATAAACATGGCTCTAACTGCAGATAAATGATTGGCAATATTAGCCTGTGAAAGACCACTCTGATAACAGAACTCCATAAAAGAAAGCAAAACAATAGTGTTCACCTGCAATATGTGAATTTTCTGAAATTCTAGAAATGCTAGGAACTGTGCAAACATTCGATTGTATTGGAGCCATGTAGCTGGACGAAAACCTGTCTTGAGCCTTTCCAAGGCTGAAGCTGCCAGCTGTGAGGAATGTAGCAATACATCTACAATACAAAGAACATGCTATATGTATTCGTTTAAATGAGTGTGGTCCAGATGTACTGGCATCCATTCATAACTTGGAAGAAGAGAGGATAATGTATTAAGTTGATGGCCTGTACCCTGCCACCTAGATAACAAGTCTGCAACTGTATTCTGAACCCCGGGGATATGGGTAACTGTAAGTTGTATATTAAATATGGCAGTTAGCAACCAAATATTTCTTGCACAAGTAGCTAAAATGGGATCACGAGCTTTACCAGACCTGAAAACTTCAACGACCGCCATATTATCACATTTAATATCAAGGACTTGATTTTTCCAAATATCTCCCCAAATTTTTAATGCTACAACTATATTCAATATCTCGAGATGAACTATTGTGTAATTTTTGAAAGCAAGAGGTATATGCAACGCATAGATCTTATTTGCAAAAACTCCCCCAAAGCCAGTGAGGCATGCATCTAGATACACTGTGTGATCTGGTTCTTTATAGTCGAAAAAGGTAACACCATTAAACTGAAGCAAAAATGTGTTGAACCAGTTGAGGTCCCTATGAAAGCCAGCACCTAAATGAATGGTAGATTTGTCTGTATATTCTCTCAGTAACTGAAGCATTCTGTTGAGGAAAAATCTTGCAGGTTTAATGCACTTGGTAATATACAGCAAAGATCCCAATAAGGATTGTAGCTGATTTTTGGTAACTTTAGTTTTACAGGCAAATTTTTGACATATACTATGAATTTCTGATAATTTTTCAGCGGGTATCTTTAATGTACGTCTGACGGTATCAATTTCAATGCCCAAGCATACAGCAGTAGTTGTGGGGGGAACCAACTTGGATTGGCTGATTTCTAAGCCTAATTCTTGTAACAGAGCAATAAGAGTAGTGTAAGAACTATGTATTTCATGTGGAAGACCCGTATATATAAGATCATCAATATAGTTGCAAAGATAAGGAAAATTGAAGTTTTTACTCATAATATACCGTACTGCATCCGTACACCTCTGAAAGAAGACGGAACCATGACGAAATCCGAACGGCAGCGTACAATCAAGAAACAGCTGATCATGCTTAAGGCCTAAAAGATCTAAGTCGCCAGGATCAATCCTAATATGTCTAAAAGCACGACTAATGTCGATCTTGTACAGAAGTGCTTCAGAACCTAATACTTTGAGGCGATTTACCACAGTATCGACGGAAGGATAGTTCAATTCAAAGAATGTATTCAAGTATAAATCTTTACTAACCCCATCATTGACTGATTTGCCTTGTGGAAAACTCAAGTCAAGTATAACCCTTTTATTATTAGAGTTAGGCTTATCTCTAGTTAAGAAGGGAGATATATGACATTGGAAGGGAAATTCTTGAAAAGGACCCAATATAGCCCCATATTTCTTTTCAGTTTCAATGTAATTTTGTACATGATCTGGAAACTTTAAAGCGGAAGAATGATTAACATAAGTGCTTTCTAATGCTTTTGACCTGTCAAAATCTAAAGGAAAGCCAAATTGCAAGAGATCTACAATTTGTTTATCCCAATATTGGTCAAGATAAAATTTCCAAGCATGAATATTAAACTGACTAGCTACAGGGATCCTAGCCCCCATAAAGTTAGGTTTTCCCGATTTTCTAACAATGTTATGGGCTTCAACAATAGTAGGAACCTCTGACCATATGATCTCATTTCCTGTGTAAACCATAAGGTTGTTCAATGGTAAGAAACCAAAGTCCTTACCGTTCTGGTGAACACAATAGACATAATCTAAAGATAAGGATTTATTCTGATAAATATGATCAGGGATATGACGTTTACGTTTCACATAAGAATTAGAAACATCATAAAGATAGACATACTCGTCATCATTGTTTTCCTCCACGCATGCTAAATCATGACTTGTGGATGTGGGGACACCTTGTGTGTCTTGGGCTTGTGTGAAAGCAGTATGCAATGAAGCCCTTTTTGAATGAGAGTCAGTATCAAAATGAATAGCACTAGCACTATGAGGTAGCACCTGACCCAATTTGACCCTAGGTCCGTTTTTATTGCCCCTGAAATATGGAACATGGTGCTTAGACTGATCTACAAGGCCTAATTGTTGGACTTCCTGAGGTACCTGGTCCAATTTATTCCCAGTTTTGTTTTTATTGCCCCTGGAAGTTATAGAATTGGTACAATCAGGAGTGCCACTACAGCATGGATTTGTACCCAATTTTTCCCCAGTTTTGTTTTTATTGCCCCGCAAAGATTCATAGAAAGTATCATGCTGCAGAGCCAAGTGCTGTGACTGTACAGTCGGCTGTAATACTTTGTATCTATTCTGCAATGGCAAAGAAAATTCTTGCACATAAGGCTGACCTTCAGACACTGAATTGCGTATATAAGGTAACCCCTTACAGTTTGTGCTTGATTTGTGAGAAATGCGTTCGGGAACGCAATTGGCGGGAACGCAATGGACCTTACTATGTACAGTTTGTAAGGAATTGGATGCATCAGAGTTGCTTGGTGCATGGTTGTTAACGCTACTTGAATTCTTTGCTATAGGATTTTTTGAAGAATTTTTTAAAACTTCAGCATATGATCTATGGTTAACAGAAGTGTTAACCGATCTGTTAACCATAAACCATTTGGACCATGTGTCACGAGTCGCCAACAACTGAGTGTTGATGTGAGTGACATCAGTATTCTTATTTACAAAAATTCGATCACAATGGGTGAACATCTGTTTGTGATCACCCAATGTTAATCGTTTTTTGACTGACCTTTATGTTTGTTTTTGCATTCAACTTCAGCATGAGGAAATGTCTTCCCTGCTGAAGCAAAACAAGAAGCACAGATATGCTTATAAAGGACCCCCCTGGTCTCATGAGATTTCTTTTGCAAACATGTACCTTGATTAAAATATGTACAAGGCATGTACTTTGTAGTTTTTCCAAACTTCTTGGGAAAAGTTGAATTTTGAGGGGAACTAGTCACTGAAGTAGGCATGTATTTTTGAGCATTGGCCCTCCTAATCCGGTCAATGGCCATAACATCCGAATATGATCTAATCTCGCCCTGTTCCATGCGACATAATAACACTGCGTGGCTGGCTTTGGCCGAAACCCATGAGAAATCATTAGCATCATCCATGAGGGAGATCATATAATCAAGCATATGTTGTTTAATTTCCGGATCCGATTCCTCCCTCATGGTGCGGCCAAAACCAGCCACCCACTGAGTAACCGAGAGTTGGTCATATGAAACTCTCCTTGTTAAGACCGGATAAGATATATTCATGGGGCCATTTGACCCTATTTTTGACCATGACCTCGACTTGGCCACCTCTTTGGGACTTTAATTTTTGAAGCGTACCTGTTTTGGCTAGTTCTGAAAGCTCTTGTAGTCTTTGTTCAACTTTAGACTGAATCATGGCATCTTCCTTAAGAGAATCAAACGTAGGAAGCTTGGAAATCTGTATTTCAGACTTTGCATCCGACTTCGGATCCGACTTAGCTGAAAGCAACTTCTTTGATTTTGAAACGCCTTTGAGGCCTTTAATTTTACTTTTATCCGATGTCTTTTTGCATTCTACATTCTCTATTTTGTCAAGTCTTTTCCCAATTTTTTGCAACTGGTCCAAAATTTGTGAGTTTATCACCGACTGAACCTTGAACTGTGAACTAATGTCCATGCTATCCGAATCTAGAGTATCCGAATCCTTCTTGTCAAGTTTTGCAGAAGTGGACTGTGTTTCATTATCCGAATCTTGAATCAGAGCGTCATAATCCACCTCACTATCCGAACTATTATGCACAGAATCCGACATATTTACACTAGTATTAAGTAAAGATGAGTTTTGATTCAGTAAATCAGTTATAAATTGCTCATCATCGGCTACTTGAATCTGCACAGGAAATTGTATTGCATCTTTCTTATTAGACCTCATGTTGTACATACAATTATAGATCAAATAAAATAGTTGTCACGATTAAAATGCATAAAATTTCTTGTTATAAAACAGTATCATTCGTCATTGGAAAAGAAATAACAATGTCGCAACGAGTACAAACTAACAATTATAAATATATATACTGTAAAAGAATAAAATAAAGTAACATAAAAAGGAAAACCATACAGTCGATGAACCACCACGCGTAGTATTGCACAGCATATAACTCAATGTAGAATATGTAGAAAATATGTGTGTCCTCGTTGCTTTCCAATGACAGAATGGAGGATTGAAGCCTGTAAAACAGAGAGGTCCCACGCTGGTCAGTCTTGACCAATAGCAATTATGTATGCAAATTAAGTATGATACTAAATGCAAGGACAGGGGGAGCTGGAACATTTTTTGTGTGTAACCATTTTTTTTCTTTTCAAATTGGATGAAAAACTTCTAATGAGCTTTCATGCGTTAAACTAAAACGTACACACCAAAGAGGTGAGAGGAATGAATGGTTATATGGGGCAGCTCACAAAATAGTAAAGACAGATTTTATTATAAAAACCTGTAAAAAATTCAGCAAGGCAAGGCCATTTATTATTTGACAAATATTGTAGTAAACCTTTTATTTTTGTTTTATTGTCGACAAAAATACATTTTTTTAACTTGTGCAAGTAAGGAACCCAAATTAATAAGTACATTCAGTCTTTATATTGAGGCATTAAGAGTATTATGGGAGTAAAAAAATCTGTTGGAATATTAACTGAAATAAAATTACTTTTGATAAAAATGGGTACTATTGAAAACCTGTTTGAGTAACAATGTACTGCTATACAAACCGAAATTTTCAATGTATTGGCTGTAAATTAATCTTTAATTAATTATATCTTTGTGAACTCTGCAATTGAATAATTAAGTATTTTGACAACAGAACTTGTATCCACAAGATGTAATCATTTAGTCTAAGTTATGATATATACTGATGGAATTTTTTCTTACCAATCATAAAGTAGTACCAAATAAACACATTTTATCAATTGTCGATAAATTTTGTAAAGGTCCATTTTTTGGTAAATTATTAAATGTTCACACTGCTTCAGATCTAAAATTGATATTACTAGAAAGCACTCTTAGACCACAGGTTTCCACCAAGGCAGCTGAGTCTCCACATATTGTAATGCCACCTAGAACTGTTTGAATGCTGTGTATTTCTCATTCCACCAAATATGACATACATGGAACATTATGAATCCATCGGATGAGTGGGGAACCTAGTGTCTACTGAAAATCATTCAGTCATCATATAATACCTTAGAAAAAAGGAGTTGATGAAAGTCTAAATGTCACCCAAATACTGCCTTTTAATAAATAAATAAAAAAAAGAAAGAAATCAAAATAAGATAGTATGAGCATAAAAATACTGTAAAAATCTTTTTCGGTGACTTTTGGTAATTTTTTTTTCATTCAGAATATGATACATAAATTCCCCAAATCAAAATATTTTTTGCTTAGTCAGACCTCACCCTACATAAAAAAATCTGCTGATTACTTTTGGAGAACTGTTCATGACAAAAGCAAAAACATGCTTTTAAAAATGGGACTATTGAAAATTTGGGATTTTTTGCATCCTGAGGTTATGTTTTTGGATGTATTCATTTGTCTATTTGTCTGTCTCTCTGTGTTCACAATTATTCCAAAACTAAAAAAGATATCTTTATGAAATTCTAATATGGGTGGGGACAGAGCAAATGAAGTAATCAATTTGGGCGAAATTCTGGCTCATACTCTGGACTACATTTGCTAAGTACACTCTGCTAAGTACATTTGAATGTTGTTCTTATCAAGTTAAACACAAATTATTTAAGTCTTATTGCATGTCACTGTATGGTTCTGTTTTGTGTGATTTATCATCAAAACAAATTCTTCGTTTCTACACCACTTGGAGGAAGTGTCTAAGACAACTTCTGAAAATTACACATATTGCTCATGGTGAATATTTGCCTTTTATTGTTGAGGATATTCCAATTGAAGGACAGTTGGTGAAAAGGTTTATAAAATTTTACAATAGTGTTATAAATAGCGACAATGACATACTTCAATTCTGTAGTCAACTTGTAACAAATGGAAGCAATTCTGCTGTATGTAAAAGTGTTATGTATGTAAAAAGCAAATATAATCTCAAATATAAGTGTGATAATACATTGTCAATAAAAGAATTGTACACTGAATTAGGAAAATATGCTGAGTCTCTCAGTGAGAATGATATTGAAAACATTGTTGCAATTAGAGTCCTCTTATTTCTTAGAGATGGACACTCATGCTTCACATATGACGAGTTTAACATTCTAACTGACTATTTTTGTGTTAAATAGCCTTATATTGTGTTCTTTTATATATGTAATGTATCTGTGTAGACTACATTATATATCTTTCAGTTTTTTTCTCTCTTCTCTGTATTTCTAAATATCTGCAGGTAATCTTTTAAAATGTATGTTTATATGCGTGTCATGTATTTATATAGAAACATGATAAATAAATAAATAAATATCCCAGATGTACAAAACTCCCATTTCAATGATTTGGTGTTTGTGGTTGTAATCAGCTGAAATTACATTATGTCGATGTTTGGATGTCTTGGGGGTAATTGCACACTGGGGGTTCTTAATGGTTAGAGTAATAACTATCATGTGTATACCCTTTGTCTTTCATGTAGCCAGCTATGAGAATCAACCAAATTAGGTAAACTTGTGTACAGGTTGGGTGAACTCTCCTGTCAATACATTATAAGATAATAAATATTTAATTTTCAAATTTATTTGTTTACAGGTATCAGAAAAGGAAAATAAGGAACAGGTTTAATCTTGGAGGTGTTTTAATGTGTAACCAGTATAAGTATTCTAAAATACAGGAACAACAGGCAGAAAAGAGAAGCCTCTTTCCTGTCTGACACAAGTTTCAATAAGAATGGAGTGGTTAGTGGTGAACCAATTAAATGGTCAATCCCCTGATATCTCCAAAATCTCAAAGGGGAAAGAAAAAATATTTTGCCTCCAACCAGAGAAGTAGCACTGGATGCTTAGTGGATCCAGCAGGAAGGTCTCCTTTTCTGTAAAATACACTCAATAATAGAGCACTTCCTCCCTTTTCATCCATAGGAACTTATGAATTAGCTCTGTGGTATAGGCGGTATCACCCGTGGTAACCCGCGTTTGGGGAAACATCCCTGTCCTTGGATCACTGTTTCACATCTGTATGTGAATCAGTGGGGAACCGCCCATTACCTTGTGCGTCCTTTCAAAGTTTTGAAAAATTTGAAGTTTCCACCTCTAATTTCAGTACTGTGAGCATGCACACATGGCTTCATGTATACTTGTATGATTTTCTGAGTTCAGTAACCAAAGATGTGGTCCACAGTTTACATAAGGTTGTGATTCGGTTGTCTTTCAGAGTAATACAGCAATAATGGGTGAGTTAAGGAATTAGTCATTTCGCCACATGTTCATCTATTGGTGACTAAAGGTGAGTTAAGGTTAATGTAGACTTGTTTCTTGGTGACCAACGAGCTGTATCCTGTTCTAAGGTTAGAGCTTAGATAGTTCCAGACATATTGCGCTGGCAATATAACCAGGTCCGGAATCCAAGCAATCTTTGGCGAACCTGGGGCTATAAGAATAACTGTATCAGGGATTTTGTTTCAGAAAGGGGACTGAACATGTAACCTCAGAACGTTAACATGTCCTGTGCTTTTGTTGTGGGGTAATGGGGAAATGAAAAACGAAAATTTGTGCATTCTTTGGCCAAAAAAAAAAACACTCGTGGCTTATACAACTATAGAGACATGTGAGTGAAAATGTCTGCAATATGTGAGCAAAAACTATCCATTCCTACTACTTAAAACCTGTTATTACCTTGATATGTTGTGGGCTCTAACATTTTTGCCACTTGGAATATGTGATCCAAAAGGATCCTAACTTTATCTCACCCACCCCCTGCCTTGTTGATGTAAGAAACGACTGTGGCTTTGTCTTTCACAATTAAGACTCCTGCCAATAAACACTTTACCTGCAACCTTTACAGAGTGCAAAGTACATCCTCAAACCAATCCTTTTTTGGCATCTAATTGCTGGCTGTTACCCCACAGACTACAATGCTGAGAGTCTGTCCAAAATATTACTCTGGCTGTTGAACAAGATATAAAACTCTTCCTTTGAATTGGACTTTGTCAGATGAGTCATTTTACCAGGTCTCACTAGAAGTCCAGAGTTGAGCTCCTGTTTCATTTTTGATTCTAAATTTCCTCGGGTTGATCAGCTGTCCTAGGGACCGGGCTAAAGCAAATGGAGGTTGAGTATGTTAGTGTCTCTGTTATGGCATAAATTATGTCTATAGCAGAAGGTAAAACAGAGCAATTCTCTTTAAGACTAGGACATGAGACTTCCAGAAACACTATAACATAACTGGGGTTCACCAGTCAGCAATCCAACCCTTTTAATAGTCTCTGTTCTTTTTGATTATGATGCAATAGGATGAACATTTTATAATTTTTTAAACTCCAGACTTATTTTATTGTCTTTTTGCAAGCCACCTCCATGTTTATAATTGTTCACATAGTCAATGATCATCACTTCACAATTTCACAACATGTATCTCTGTTATTCTTGTCCAATTTCTTCTATTTCCATGAATACTTTTGCATCTTAACTTTCATCACTCTCATCTTCTTTATATTTCCATTTTTTATTATTTATATGATTTTGTGCTTGCCTCGATAATGAATTATAAGTTCCAACATGCTGAAAATTAATATTTCTGATTTTTCATATGTTGATAAATAATATTTTTGAATCACGTCATGGTTATTATTTATTCTAATAAAATTGGTGAAAGAAACATAACCACACTGATACATCTCGAAAAATTGACATAATATCTCGAAAAAGTGACTTAATGTCTAAAGAAGTTGAGATAATATCTCAAGAAATTGACTTAGTATCTCAAGAAATAGAGATAATATCTCAAGAAATTGACATAATATCTCGAAAAATTGAGATAATTATCTCGAAAAATTGACTTAGTATCTCAAGAAATTGAGATAATATCTCAAGAAATTGAGATAATCTCTCGAAAAATTGACATAATATCTCAAGAAATTGAGATAACTATCTCAAGAAATTGACTTAATATCTCAAGAAATTGAGATAATATCTCAAGAAATTGACATAATATCTCAAGAAATTGACATAATATCTCGAAAAATTGAGATAATTATCTCGAAAAATTGACTTAGTATCTCAAGAAGTTGAGATAATATCTCAAGAAATTGAGATAATATCTCGAAAACTTAACTTAATATCTCAAGAAATTGAGATAATTATCTCAAGAAATTGACTTAGTATCTCAAAAAATTGACTTAATATCTCAAGAAATTGAGATAACTATCTCAAGAAATTGACTTAGTATCTCGAAAAATTGACTTACTATCTCACGAAATTGAGATAATATCTCGAAAAATTGAGATAATTATCTCGAAAAATTGACATAATATCTCACAAAATTGAGATAACTATCTCAAAAAATTGACATAATATCTCGAAAAATTGACTTAATATCACAAGAAATTGAGACAATATCTCAAGAAATTGAGATAATATCTCAAGAAATTGACTTAGTATCTCAAGAAATAGAGATAATATCTCAAGAAATTGACATAATATCTCAAGAAATTGACATAATATCTCAAGAAATTGACATAATATCTCGAAAAATTGAGATAATTATCTCGAAAAATTGACTTAGTATCTCAAGAAATTGAGATAATATCTCAAGAAATTGAGATAATATCTCGAAAAATTGACATAATATCTCAAAAAATTGAGATAGCTATCTCAAAAAATTGACATAATATCTCGAAAAATTGACTTAATATCTCAAAAAATTGACATAATATCTCGAAAAATTGAGATAACTATCTCGAAAAATTGAGATAACTATCTCGAAAAATTCACTTAGTATCTCAAAAAATTGAGATATTATCTCACTAAATTGAAAATTACTTGGCCCTAATACTCTTCTGTACAATACAAACAGTTGGCCAGGGTTCTGTACTGTAAACTGCCAACCAACGACAAGCAACTACCAGCTTTCCCACTTGAGGTAGGGCCGGGATTTGAAATCCAATCTCAGAGGTGGGAGGCAAGAGTGTTATCACTCTGCAACCATGGCCCCCTGAATTGCTGTATGGGTCAAGGAATTGTTCAAGCATTCTAAAGTAAAAAAAAGAAAGAAAGAAAAAGTAATGCATTTGCAAAAGCTCGGGAATAACTGTTTGTCATAAATGAATTATCAAGCAGAGAAGAGGAGAAAAAACTCCCAATGTTGCACATTATATTAGTGAGAAACAAAAACCTAAAATGATAATAATATACTCTCGTCATTGCTCTTACAGAACAGATGGAAGTCTAATAACTGAAGATAAGTTTAAACAATTAACAAGAAGGGTGAATCAAACTTCTCTGGCTTTCTAAGAATAAATTTTTGAAATTTTCACCACAAAAGATATTCTTAAAGAAATTTTAACATTCTCAATTATCATGCACCAGTGATAGATTTTCCAATATTCAATATAGCTAATATACTAAAATATGACTATTTATTCATGTCAGAAAACTAAAATTGAATTAATGTTGATTATTCTTGTGAAGTATGACCATTTTCTTGTCTCAGAAATCTAACTTGGACTTAGTGTTGTAAATGCATACATGCATGTTAGGATCAATTTTTGACAAAAAATCAGAGGGATTCTGGTCTAAAATATAACCATTGTTACATGTTGAAAACCTAACTTGCATTTAGTGCTCATCAATTCATCGATATATATCCTTGATTTATCAGATAACCCAGGGAACAAATAATTTGATCTACTCCTTGGCACAAAACTAACCAGCCATTCATTCAGTTTGGTCGAATCTCTTTCCTGAAGTAGTTTAACATGTTCATTGGGGTCATCTTATAAATCCAGTTTTTGCTGGTTGTGTCTCTTTTCAAAATACCCAGTGTGCTCAGTAGATTATTTTATTTGGTTATATACCTTCAATGACGTGTTTTCACCAATACGTAAAACTCAAAAAATTTCTTTCACTGCTGTGTATGTTTATTTGGAAACCAATCCATTTTCCACTTAATTTTAAGCCTATGGTAATTTAATCATAAAATAATAAATGAACAAATTGGCCCAGTCACCTCCTGTGGCTTATTAGGTCTTGATAATTTTTGTCCCTGTGTTCACCAAAGACACTTTTAGAGAATTTCTGGAAACTACATAGTCGCTTTTAGGACTATCAATATAAAATATAAACAAATGTTTTTGTATGAAAGAGTTTAATCAATTTAATCAATCCAGCATAAAACAATCATAATGTAGAAATTTAAAGTGGATTTATTTTACAAAAGAAATTAAATTAATTCTATACACATGTAAAGCTACAGCCTTCTCATAGAGCATGCCTTAAAAACTCCTGATAGACAAGTTCAAAAAAATTTACATAATTTTCTGCAATTTTTAGTTAGTTGATATTTCAGTATAACTAAGTCATTAGATAATTTTGAAAATGAAATTTAAACAGTGTTAAAATTAACACAACAATAAATGGAATAATAAATCCAAGGGCACATTTGAGACATAAAATGATTATTTTAATTTTCAAAATCACATAATAAACCAGGCAGCATTTAAAATATATTTTATCTATTTGTCAAGAAACAAATGTTACAGAATCGCCTTTTATATTTATTAAATTTCTTTCCAATGGAGTAATGAAGACTACTCATCATATTCATTTTCAGTGTTGAGATAACTCAAATCAAATATACGAACTGCATATTGAAATTTACACTTCTTCACTCTTCTTTATATATATTTACTGTAAAACACACTACACTTCAATATTATTTTATAGATTATGCTGGTAGCCAAATGTATTGAAACATAGGATTTTGTTGAATCAGTTTTGATTCTACCCCCACAAGTGACAATACCGATGACCTGTCTCAATATAACCTGGCTGTTCAATGGAATATAAACTCCCAACTTTGTACTTGGAATCAGTTTTTCATTCCATTTTTAGGATATTTTATAAAGAAACATGCTATCAATTTGTAACATATATCACGTTGAAGTAACTAATTTAGTTTAAAACTCGACCAAATTATCCACTGTTGTTATATTTAATTTTGAGGCAGGAGGACACACTGTGATGCACCATCCATGTTCTAAGAGAGACTGCATGCAAAAACCAGTAGGTACAGTGGTAACACTCCCACCTCTCAGAGTTAGAATCCTGGCCTGACTTCAAATGGGAAATCTGGTAGTTGCTTACGGTTGGTTGGAAGATTATAGCACAGAACCTTAACCAGCTGTATGTACTGGTTTCCTTTGCCCTTCCACGACCCGTCAGAATATAATATAAGGTGCTAGTTGTGATGTAAAACACTTAATAACCTAAAAAATATTTTGAACATCTACAAAATGCGAATGGAGGGAGGGGAAGTTTTAAGCCATTATCTTATATTTAAATAACGACAAGGGTTTGTTGAAGTACAAATTCTCACTCAAGTAAAAGTTTACAATAGATATCATGGGTGTGCCTCACACAATATCTACACTGCAGAGAATGGGCTAGAATCCCCCGAAGTACTTTTTGAGAAGTGCAAATGAATCTGTTTTTTGCACCTGTGCACTGGTAGTATTTGCACCATTACACCTTTTTAGGAGTAGCAATGGTAAGTATTATAACGGAGGTGATAACTAATTATTTAATTAATATTATTAAATATTTTAGGGATGTGGAAGTCTCTTATAAATGAATAAGCTATATATTAGGTTTTGGCCTAAATATTAGGATAAATATAAGAGGTGGTTTATGTGTAGGTCCACTTATAAGTGCCCTGAAAAGTGGTATCTTATTGATGTGGTGTGATCATAAGTGTGGACTGATAGATGTTTGAATTACATCTTATGTGGAATTATACTTATGATGAGAAAAGATACAGAGGTTCAATATATATTTGATATATATACTTTAATGATAAACTTTAGTATATATAGTGTCAGTAGTTACAATTGAAAAAGTCACACAAACCAAAATATAAGGCAGCTATAGTGAAGGCATATAAAAAGACAAACTATCTAAGCAATAGTTTGTTATTATTGCTTATTTATTTTTTAAAAAACGTTTATCTTTTGTATGGATATAGTAATATTTTTTATATTCAATAGTACTGGCGCCAAATTTGTGTAGTTGGTACCAGTGTCAATAAATGTAAGTGAATATGCATGTATTTACATTCAGCTGAGATTAATAATGTTGTATTAATTAGTTTGCTATTATTTATATCATCTATTTGGAAAATAAATGATTAATGGAAATATAAAATATTATTAAAATAAAATTAGTTATTTATTTGTTAACTATATATTTTTAGCAGTCTTTCCATATTGTTAGGAGATGTGAGCCTATTTTCTGCCTTTTTTGTGGTGACACAAATAGGCTTGGGCGTGTGGGTTTACGACTGCACATCTGTTCTAAGGTGTCAGCTTCCCCAGTGTCTACATTCAGTGTGGGGACTGATGTAGTTTCAATAGTGGACTTAGGCTGTGCACACTGGACTGCTGTGATGGCTGTGTTTGTGTATGTGGATGGCTGTGGGTCTTCCAGAATTGACTTAAAGTCCAAACACGGCATGTAGAGTAACTGTGATGGTTGACTTCCACAGGTGTATTTTTCACAGGCTTTTGCTTGGTTTGACTGCCGCAATTAGTAGTTGGCTGTGCTGCCAAGAGGCCAATTTGTGTTGTGGGACTGGCTTTTCTTGCAGGATCAGGCTTACAAAAACAATGTAACTGTTGAGTGTGTTCACAAATATTTTTAAACTTTTGTCAAAGGTTAAAAGTAACAGTTTCTCTCCTAACTCTAAGATCTCACCAGATGATATCACGATAAAAGGTTCAATGTTTGTGGATTTATCACAAGTGCTGATGTTGCTAATATCTGTGTTGGTTTGTCTAGACACTGTGTTTCCAATTGATTTTGATTCAATTTTGGAAGCCATAGCTGCAATCTGTTCATCTTCACTATCACTGAGTGTCAAATCTTGTATAACACCAGTGATTGCATTTGATGGGGCGTTATGTGACTTGTGATGTAATTACGCATGACATATTATATGACATGACGTCAGATGATTATTACATCACAAACCCATGTAATATATCTATATAATCAATAACTAAGTTCATCTTCACTATCACTGACTGTCAAATGGGGCGTTATGTGACTTGTGATGTAATTACGCATGACATATTATATGATATGACGTCAGATAATTATTACATCACAAACCCATGTAATATCTATATAATCAATAACTAAGTTCATCTTCACTATCACTGACTGTCAAATCTTGTATAACATCAGTGATTGCATTTGATGTGATTTGTGATGTATTACGTGATGCATTATATATCAGATGATTATTACATCACAAAAACATATTATATATATCTATATAATTAATAACTAAGTTATTAGGATTTATATGATGAATATGGGATAATCACTGATATAAGTATCCCATATTATATACACTGCCTATTTGAATAGATATGCATTTAAGTAATAAAGCAAAGGGGGGGGGGGGGGTATTCCATGAGTGTGAATAAAAAGACCAAAATATGCACAAATTTCCAATAAATTGATTAATGCCTATTGGGTGGATTGCTCCAACATTCCATATCCACCACAATACCCACAAAACCCAATACAATACAATATTTATCATAATTTTTACATGTGATCAAAAACACAATATCACTTAATTCACATGATATTAAGTTTGGGAGATTTTTGGGCTGGTATTTATCTCCACTTATTTAACAGGTAATTTCATTGATTTTAGAAATTATAGGGCAGTATTTACATTTACCCAGTCTCGTGCAGTGAGTGGGTATTGTTTTTTTGGCTCCATATTACTTGGTGGGTAAGAAATGGTGGCCCTGGTAAGCATATCTCTAAGATTTGGTAATCTTTTAAATCTAATGATAGGTTTGTCTGGAAATGTGTTAGCACAGTCATTGCTATGTTGGATTATGTTCCAATTATCATGAATGAACCCCTTAATGTTTGGGTTGTGTGGGTTGTATTGGTGGTCATGATTGGGGTGGTATTAGGTTCTTTTGTTCTAGCCTCTAGTAGGTCATTTTATGTAAACCTACTTGCCCTAAGCATATGATTTTTGAGAGTATTAAATGGGTACCCCGTCTTGACATAGTGTTCAATCATTCTAATTCCATTATCAATGAAATCATCATCCCTTGAACAGATTCTCCTAATTTGTAAGAATGGTCCACATGGACCCTTTTCATGGCATGGACTGTGATGGGCTGATTCATAATGTAGGTACAGATGTGTGTCTGTAGGCTTTTCATACAGAGTGGTGTAAATGAGTCTATCTGAGTCAATTCTCACAGTTGTATCCAGAAAATTGTTATGGATGTCACTGATATCTGAAGTGAATTTAATCTTGGGGTGTCTGCTATTCAGATAATTGATGAATTTGTGTAATTCATCTCGGCCATGTGTCCAGATCATGAAAATATCATCAATAAATCTGAGCCACAGTAACGGGTTATTGGGCCAATTGTTAAGTACCTTTGTCTCAAACCTGTCCATAAATAAATTGGCATAATTTGGTGCCACTGCAGTACCCATGGCTGTTCCTCCTACTTGTAAGTAATGATCATCATTAAATTCAAAGTTCCTGCTTTGTAGTACTAGTTTCAGTAATTTCAGTAGGAAGGGGGTGATAGGATCTTTGGTCCTATCTTGGCTGAGGGATGCTGCTACTGCAAAAATGCCCTCTCTATTTGGAATATTTATAAATAGGGAGGATACATCCAAGGTGACTAAAAGTGCCCCTTTAGGTAGTTTATTAAGTGATTTGAGTCTGCTGATAAAGCGCTTATATTTATGGACATAAAATAATATTTTCATTGGTGAGCAACCTGGAGACATAACATGTACAGATTCATTCAGGGAAGACGGTTTAATAGAAATCTTTATTTAACTTTTCAGTCTGACATTGAAAATGTTTCAATGTACTTTCAATTAATGAGGCAGAAAAACACAGGAGTTGGATGAAAGTGTCCTTTTATTCAAGCCATAAAGAAAGTGGAAAGAAAGTCACATTGTGAAACATCCTGTAGTTAACTCTAGATACTATAAATAATCAAGTTAAATTAAAGAAAAATACACCCACACAAATGGCAAAACGAAATCACAATAGCAAACACATACACCGATAAGAATAAACAGGGATAATTAAAGAAATTTAAACTGGAAGTGAACTACGCAATATGCAGACATTTATGTGCAACTTGATTTAGGAGACCTGTTGCTGCTTCCGCTGAATATATCTTTCAACAGTTTATCAGCAAAAACACCAAAAATTAACTGATAAGCTTAATAGTGAGACATAATTTAGTTACCTCCACCACGGAGGTTATGTTTTCACCTGGGTTTGTTTGAGGGTTTTTGAATTTGTTTGTGAAAAAGATAGCGTAAAAACTTATGGACAGATTTTGATGAATTTTTTAGGATATGTCTGAAAAGGTAAAACAAAGAAATGATTCAATTTTGGGAGTGATCCAGATCACTATGTGGATCTTCTGGATCCATGAAATATAATTTTAAAGACAGATAACTCAAAGGTAATGGAGGGATTTTGATGAAATTTTCAGGATATGTGCTCCCTTGGCGGAGGTCTGTGCTCTTCGAGTGCTCTTGTTATAAATATAATTGAAAATTGGAATCAACATTGTTTAAGTTCAGGTAATTGACAAAAAAAATTGACCAATGAAGTTTGTAACTTTGTAACATGAAGATATACCTCCTAAATCAAAAGCATAAATTACTATTTGTAATTTTTACAACTTTCTGCCACAGGATGTGACAAACCAAATGAATCAATCAGCTATAACTGTCAAGAGTTTCATCAATGACATCTTACTAAGTAAAAATCAATCCCAACAATGTAGAAAAAACACACTTTATCATTGTTTTTATTGTCACAGTTGCATGGTTATTATTATTAATTATTACATTTAGTGTTATATAATATTAGTTCATATTTCATATATTCAGTGAATGCATATCAAAAATGTGAATGTACACAACTGATTCAAAACACTTATAAGAAATTTGTTCACTTTGAAAATGATTCTGATATTGTTATATGGATATTTCTAATGCCTCTGTTCTACCAAAGAATTAAGCCCCAATTTGTACTGGGCCCCTTAATCCTTAAGATTCGGGGAAAAACATGAAAAATGGACGGGAAAACAAGTCCAGATTGTCCCCAGGAAGCCTCAGATGTCCTCAGACAAGTCACAATCATTCCCGGACTATGAATTGATTAAGCCATATTTGTGATTGGTTTCAATCCCAATCCTGTTGGGGATATACCGACTGGGTCTCAGACTGGTATGAGGCCTCCTCAGGCCTCCTGGGACTAATAACAGATTTGTTGATGTCTGGGACTAAGTCCAGGCCTCCTGGGACTAGGAGTCCTAAGATTAAGAGTCACAGGACACCTTAGACATCAGACCTCAGGACCTCAGACATGAGACTAGAAAACTTGTGGATCAGTTACAGTCATGGCAAATATTAAACATGTTTGAAATTTTTACCAACCATTACTGACCCAAACAGACTCAAGCCAACTGTCCAGGGCTTGACATTTTAAGGAAAACTGATCCCCAAAAATACCTTAATCGGTAGCCTTGGTCATGTGGTGAAACAGGGGCATAATATTAGAATCTGTGCCAATTTAATTTTGGAGAAAATTTTGAAAAGGGAATAGGTGCCTGTGTTTTCGCAATCGTCTGTGATCGTAATCAATAAGAGATTATGTTACTTTGTGGCAAATGAATGAGTTTTGTTAACACACCTAGCTATTATGGATGTACAACATACTGGCAACGGAATTACAATAAAAACTAAAGATGGGAAGAGAAGAGGAAATAAAATTGAAACAATAACAATTTGAAAATGACACTATAGCAATATTTAAGGACACTACTCTGTATAATTCAATTAAAAAATATTGGTTTATCAAAGTCTTTCTTTGTTGCCTCTGTAAATCTGATGAGGTAATTTCCTGCTCAAAGTACTGTTTTAATCACTTAGAACAGTGACATAAAACAAAAAGAGGCCATAATCTAATCTTTTGGGCCAAATGGTGGATCTTAATTTTAACAATAAATGGATGTGGAATTGTATTTAAAAAGTCAAACTGGAATCAGATACATTTGCATTTTTAATGCAAGCTTACACAATTTATGTTGGAGGAACCGAAATTCCATTGATGTTTCATCCATAATTATTCTCATTGGTTATAATACTAACATTCCCTCAAAAATCCGAAGGAGTTTTCACAGTGGAGGATCACTTCAAATTGCAACATTACTTGTTTGTTTATTTGGGGTTTAACGTCGCTTTCAACACTGTACAGGTCATATCACGATGGGTAGCTGGAAGGGCAGAGGAAACCAGTACATAGAGTTCGCTAGGGTTGTGTACTGTAAACTGCCGACCAACGGCAAGCAACTACCAGCTTTCCCACTTGAGCCCGTGCGAGGATCGAACCCCGGCCTCAGAGGTGGGATGCAACATTACTAGTGATAATTATGAAGAGATTGAGTAAGTGCCTTAGAAATAGTTCAGAGTAGATAAGTATCATGGTATGCATTTATTTAAAGTACCACATATTGGATAATTCTTACAGTGCTGTAAATGTTTATTCATATTTATTTGTAAAGTTACTCTTGTGAAATAAGAAAGATCTCGTTAGTTATGAGGCTAGATTGACTATCAACGTTCGAGGCCAGCGACTGGGGAAATCTTGGAAAATTTCTGCATTATGTTTAGACTAACAAAGCAGCCCTATTACACATGATTGTCCATGAAGTTTTTTATAAGGTGTACATAGCCTGTTCTACTTTTAGGCTCACATATCTCAGTATATTCTAAGTTTCATTTTTGTTTTGCAAGAAAGCCTTTTTCCTAGAAGACAAATAATCAATAGAAATGTCAGTGCATATTAAATATGTTGGCAGAAGCAAAAAAATGTTATTTTGTTTTATTTAGTATTTCTTTCAGACGGCCCAATCACTATTGCAATTTGATTAATTTTCAATTCTGTTAAAATATTAAAGTACTGAATTTTGTTGTAGATCATGGTTTATTTTTATAAATATATGTGTTACACTACTTCATGCAAGTTTGCTTATGTAACACTTCGAAGCTACCATAATGTCATTGAAGTTTTACAAGCCATAAAGCTGGTATTCTGCAGCCCAATCACTGTCACCCCGTGGATCTCTGAATATCTTTAAAATGTGTGAAAACATGCCAGGAGCTCTTGCATACTAAAATAACTGTTCGGACAGGAGAGGTGAAGGGGTGCAGGATATCAACTTACAAGGAGATTCGTAGTTAGATGTACTACTAGCATACAAAGTCCATTTACAGAGAAGCTTGGGGACCAAAATTCAAATACAACTTGTTATAACTGTACATGATAACCTCTTATGGAATTTTAATGCATACATGTAGTAGACATTAATAAAGCAAATTTTACATTCTGATAATATAACACAAAGTAGAGCCAAACATAGGCCGAATTTTTTGTCTAGTCAATAATTGCTATGGATAAGCTGATAGAGGGATAGAGTTTGGTAGTATACTTGTTTTCTGTGTAAATCTTGAGTGACATGTTTCTGCACTCCTGTCCAATTTCACTTGTCCCATTTTATATCACGCAAATTATAATATAAATATATCCAGCAAATGTTTTTGACATTACCATAATGTACAATAATGGCAGCAGGGAAAGAAGGTGAAATATGTCACATTTTAAAAACAGTGTTGAAGTGTATCATATGAGTCAGATAGTCATTAATTGTTAGTGAATGACACTTATCTATAACCCAAGAATGTAAATGACACCTTATAATTGTAAACAAGTACTACCTATGGGTAACTGTTCCTTGTCATGAGAACCATCAGTTTTTAAATTAGCAATTAGCAAAGGGATAGACACTTGGTCTAAACAAACAGTTTATAGTAAATCACAGTTAAGTTTAGTCTTAACTGCGTGGTCCATGGTTATTTTGAGAAGAATATTATTATGCTATACATTTATTATGCTGTTTTATCGGCAGAGGAAAGCAGTAAAAACAGTTGGCCAGGGTTCTGTACTGTAAACTGCCAACCAACGACAAGTAACTACCAGCTTTCCCACTTGAGGTAGGGCCGGGATTTGAACTCAAATCTCAGAGGTGGGAGGCAAAAGTGTTATCACTCTGCCACCATGGCCCCCTGAATTGCTGTATTGGTCAAGGAATTGTTCAAACATTCCAAGTAAAGAATAAAGAAAGAAAAAGTAATGCATTTGCAAAAGCTCGCGAATAACTGTTTGTCACAAATGAATTATTAAGCAGAGAAGAGGAGAAAAAACTCCCAATGTTGCACATTAGATTAGTGAGAAACAAAAACCTAAAATGAAAATAATATACTCTCGCCATTGCTCTTACAGAACAGGTGGAAGTCTAATAACTGAAGATAAGTTTAAACAATTAACAAGAAGGGCGAATCAAACTTCTCTGGCTTTCTAAGAATAAATTTTTGAAATTCTCACCACAAAAGATATCCTTAAAGAAATATTAACATTCTCAATTATCATGCACTAGTGATACATTTTCCAATATTCATTATAGCTAATATACTAAAATATGCCTATTTATTCATGTCAGAAAACTAAAATTGATTTAATGTTGATTCTTCTTGTGAAGTATGACCACTTTCTCGTCTCAGAAATCTAACTTGAACTTAGTATTGCAAATGCATACATGCATGTTAGGATCATTTTTAACAAAAAATCACCGGGATGCTAGTCTAAAATATAACCATTGTTACATGTTGAAAATCTAACTTATTTATTTAGTGCTCATCAATTCATTCATATATATGCTCGATTTATCAGATAACCCATGGAACAAATAATTTGATCTACTCTTTGGCACAAAACTAACCAGCCATTCAGGCAGGTTGGTCGAATCCCTTTCCTGAAGTAGTTTACATGTTCATCTTATAAATCCAGTCGGGCTGGTTGTGTCCATTTTCAAAGTACCCAGTGTGGTTAGTAGATTATTTAATTCAGTCATATACCTTCAATGATGTGTTTTCACTAATACGTAAAACTCAAAAATTTTCTTTCACTGCTGTGTATGTTTATTTTAGAAACCAATCCATTTTCCACTTAATTTTAAGCCTATGGTAATTTAATCATAAAATAGTAAATGAACAAATTGACCCGATCAGCTCCTGTGGCTTATTAGATCTTGATAATTTTTCTCCGTGTTCACGGAAGACACTTTTAGAGAATTTCTGGAAACTACATAGTCACTTTTAGGATTATCAATATAAAATATGAACAAATGTTTTTGTATGAAAGAGTTTAATCAATTTAATCTATTCAGCATAAAACAATCATAATGCAAAAATCTAAAGTTGAAAAAAAAACAGATTTATTTTACAAAAGAAATTAAATTAATTCTATACACACGTAAAGCTACAGCCTTCTCATTGAGCATGCCCTTAAACCTCCTGATGAACAAGTTAAAAAAAATTTACATTATTTTCTGCAATTTTTAGTTAGTTGATATTTCAGTATAACAAAGTCATTAGATAATTGTGAAAATGAAATTTAAACAGTGCTAAAAGTAACACAACAATAAATGGAATAATAAATCTAGGGGTACATTTCAGACCTAAAATGTTTATTTTAATTTTCAAAATCACGTAATAAACCAGGCAGTATTTGAAATGTATTTTATCTATTTGTCAAGAAACAAATGTTACAGAATCGCCTCTTATATTTATTAAATTTCTTTCTAATGGAGTAATGAAGACTACACATCCTATTCATTTTCAGTGTTGAGATAACTCCAATCAAATATACGAACTGCATATTGAAATTTTACACCTGTTCTCTCTTCTTTATATATATTTACTGTAAAACACACTACACTTTGAAGTGACATAATATAAAATAATTTAGTGTAAAACTCAAAACAAATGAGCCACTGTTGCTATACTTAATTTTGAGGTAGGAGGACACACTGTGATGCACCATGCATGTTCTGAGAGACTGCATGCAAAAACCAGTGGTAACACTCCCACCTCTCAGAGTTTGATTCCTGGTCTGACTTCAAATGGGAAAGCTGGTAGTTGCTTACGGTTGGTTGGAAGATTATAGCACAGAACCTTAACCAGCTGTATGTAGTGGTTTCTTCTGCCCTTCCAACCACGTGTCAGAATATAATATAAGGTTCTAGGTGTGACGCATACACTTACCTTACCCTAAAAAATATTTAAACATCTATAAAATGTGAAAGGAGGGGGTAGTTTTAAGCCATTATCTTATATTGAAATAACAACAAGGGTTTGTTGAATTGCAAATTCTCACTCAAGTAAAAGTTCACAATAGATATCGTGGGTGTGCCTTACACAATATCTACACTTATGCATATTGTGTTTTGAAAGTTTATGTAAGATAAACTTTCTCATCAGATGCTGGAGAGAAAGGGCTAGAATCCCCCAAAAGTACTTTTTGATAAGTGCAAATAAACCTGTTTTTGCACCTGTGCACCAGTTTACTAAACCAGTGTATTTGCCCCATTGCACCTTTTTAGGAGTAGCAATGGTAAGTATTATCATGGAGGTCATATTTAATTAATATTATTAAATATTTTAGCGATATCAATGTCTCTTATAAATAAATAGGCTAATAAATATATTAGGTTTTGGCCTAAATATTAGGATAAATATAAGAGGTGGTTTTTGTTTAGGTCCACTTATAAGTGCCCTGAAATGTGGTATCTTATTCATGTGGTATGATCATAAGTGTGGACTGATAGATTTTTGAATTACATCTTATGTGGAATTATACTTATGACGAGAAAAGATACAAAAGTTCAATATATATTTGATATATATACTTTAATGATAAACTTTAGTATATATAGTGTCAGTAGTTATAAGTGAAAAAGTGACACAAAACAAAATATAAGGCATCTATAGTGAAGGCATATAAAAAGACAAACTCTCTAAGCAATAGTTTATTGTTATTATTGCTTATTTATTTTTTTAAATTTACCTTTTGTATGGATATAGTAATATTTCTTATATTCAATAGTACTGGCACCAAACTTGTGATGTAGTTAGTCCCAGTGTGAATAAATGTAAGTGAATATGCATGTATTTATGTTCAGCTGCGATTCATAATGTTGTATTAATTATGGTGCCATTATTTATATCATCTATTTGGATAATAAATAATTAATGGGAATATCAAAATATTATTAAAGATAAAATTAATTATTTATTTGTTAACTATATATTTTTAGCAGTCTTTCCATCTTTTCAGTAGATGTGAGCCTATTTTCTGCTTTTTTGTGGAGGCACAAATAGACTTGGGCGTGTGGGTTTGTGACTGCACATCTGTTCTAAGGTGAACTCCACTGATTTGTCAGCTTCCACAGTGCCTACCTTGAGTGTGCCGGCTGATGTAGTTTCCATAGTGGACTCAGTCTGCACACACTGCATTGGTGTGATGGCTGTGTTTGTGAATGTGGATGACTGTGGGTCTTCCAGAGTTGAGTGAAAGTCCAAACATGGCATGTGGAGTAACTGATGTTGGTTGACTTCCACAGGTGTATTTTTCACAGGCTTTTGCTTGGATTGACTCTCACGATTAGTAGTTGGCTATGCTGCCAAGAGGCCAATCTGTGTTGTGGGACTGGCTTTTCTTGCAAGATCAGGCTTACAAAAAACAATGTCACTGTTTAGTGTGTCCACAAATATTTTTAAACTTTTGTCAAAGGTTAAGAGTAACAGTTTCTCTCCTAACTCCAAGATCTCATCAGGTGATATCATGATTAGAGGTTTATTGTTTGTCGATTTATCACAAGTGCTGATGTTGCTAATATCTGTGTTGGTTTGTCTGGACACTGTGTTCCCAATTAATTTTGATTCAATTTGGGAAGCCATAGCTGCAATCTCTTCATCCTCACTATCACTGATTGTCAAATCTTGTATATCATCAGTGATTGCATGTGATGTGGCGTTATGTGATTTGTGATGTAATTACGTGTGACATATTATATGATGTGATGTCTGATGATTATTACATCACAAACCCATATAATATCTATTAAATCAATAACTAAGTTCATCTTCACTATCACTGAATGTCAAATCTTGTATAAAATCAGTGACTGCATTTGATGGGGCGTTATGTGATTTGTGATGTAATTATGCGTGACATATTATGTGATATATACATATACACATATATATATATACACATCACAAACCCATATAATACCCATATATATACACATCACAAACCCATATAATTATAATCAATAATTAAGTTATTGGTATGTATATGATAAATATGGGATAATCATTGATATGAATATCCTATATTATATACTCTGCCTATTTGAATAGATGTGCATTTAAGTAATAAAGCAAAGGGGGAGGTGGTCTTCCATGAGTGTGACTAAAAAAACCAAAATATGCACAAATTTCAAATAAATTGATTTATGCCTATTGGGTGGATTGCTCCAATATTCCACATCAACCATTGCTCATGCCTCCTCTGAGCTGTAGATGGAGTGTTGTATTTTGGAGTGTACCATTCTAATATAGAAAACTGCATGTCCTTAGCTGGGTGGCCTTTTCCAGTAAAATGTTTGGAAACAAGGGTCACTCTACTATCCTTTGGTTTATTTACTGAGAGTTTGTATTCATAGATTCTTGCTCTGAACACCCTTCCTGTCTCACCTACATAATATTTATCACACTTTTTGCATGTTTTTTGGCTCCATATTACTTGGTGGGTAAGAAATGGTGGCCTTGGTAAGCATATCTCTGAGATTTGGTAATGTTTTAAAGCCAATGATAGGTTTGTCTGGAAATATGTTAGAACAGTCATTGCCATGTTGGATTATTTTCCAATTATCATGAATGAATACCTTGATGTTTGGGTTGCTTAGGTTGTATTTGGATGTCATGACTGGGGCGGTATTAGGTTCTTTTGTCCTAACCACTAGTAGGTTATTTTGTGTAAACCTACTTGCTCTAAGCATATGATTTTTGAGAGTATTAAATGGGTACCCCCTCTTCATATAGTGTTCATCCAAGGTGACTAAATTGCCCCCAGGTAGTTTATTAAGGGATTTGAGTCTGCTGATAAAGTGCTTATATTTATGGACATAAAATAATATTTTCATTGGTGAGCAACCTGAAAACAGGACCTCTGCCCCCAACTAAGGTTAGGATTGGTAAGCAATGGTGAAGTCATATTTCTGAGACATTGCAATGTTCATTTGTAATTTTTTTCTAACAATTGTCATTAACCGTTTAATGAATGATATACATATACATAAATGGTATACACATATACATAATGTGTCTATTAATATATACAAAACGTTTTGATAGCCTTCTATTATAAATGAGTTATACCCATCGGTTTGTAACCTTTACAAAACATTTACTGGACAGTCATAAACATCACTCATCCAGTCCAAAAAATGCACATGATCAAATGGATCTAGCTGGTGTGGAGAGGTTTGTACAAACATAATCTAATAGGGTGTGGAGAGATTTTAACAATTATATAGTCCAATAGAATGTGGGAAGATTTGAACAAACTTAAGGTCCAGTAGGATATTGAGAAGCTTGAATGAATGTATGGTCCACTAGGATTAGCAGAAATTTGAAAAAAAGAACATCAGCGATAAGTAGTCTGCACAACATATACAGATTCATTCAGGGAAGATGTTCTAATAGAAATCTTTATTTAACTTTTCAGTTTGACATTAAAAATGTTTCAGTGTACTTCAATGTAATATTGTTGAGAGTATAGTTGATTTATAAATTTAGTGAAGCAGAAAAACACAGGAGTTGGATGAAAGTGTCCTTTTATTGAAGCCATAAAGAAAGTGGAAAGAAAGTCACATTGTGAAACATCCTGTAGTTAAATGTAGATACCATAAACAATCATGTTAAAGTAAGAAAAATACCCATATCCGACTGGGTCTCAGACTGGTATGAGGCCTCCTGGGACTAATAACAGATTAACAAAGACAGTAATGGGCGATTTTTGTTGATGTCTGGGACTAAGTCCAGGCCTCCTGGGACTAGGAGTCCAAGGACTAAGAGTCACAGGACACCTTAGACATCAGACCTCAGACGTGAGACTAGAAAACTTGTGGATCAGTTACAGTCATGGCAAATATTAAACATCTTTGAAATTTTTACCAACCATTACTGACCCAAACAGACTCAAGCCAACTGTCCAGGGCTTGACATTTTGAGGAAAACTGATTCCCAATAATACCTTAATCAGGAGCCTTGGTCATGTGGTGAAACAGGGGCATAATATTAGACTCTGTGCCGATTTGATTTTGGAGAAAAATTTGAAAAGGCAATAGGTGCCTGTGTTTTTGAAATCATCTGTGATCATAATCAATAAGAGATTATGTTACTTTGTGGCAAATGAATGAGTTTTGTTAACACACCTAGTTATTATGGATGTACAACATACTGGCAACGGAATTACAATAAAAAATAAGGATGGGAAGAGAAGAGGAAATAAAATTGAAACAATAACAATTTGAAAATGACACTATAGCAATATTTAAGGACACTACTCTGTATAATTCAAGTTAAAAATATTGGTTTATCAAAGTCTTTCTTTGTTGCCTTTGTAAATCTGATGAGGTAATTTCCTGCTCAAAGTACCGTTTTAATCATTTAGAATCAACAGTGACATAAAAGAAAAAGAGGCCATAATCTAATCTTTTGGGCCAAAATGGTGGATCTTAATTTTAACAATAAATGGACGTGGAATTGTATTTAAAAAGTCAAACTGGAATCAGATACATTTGCATTTTTAATGCAAGTTTACACAATTTATGTTGTAAGAACCAAAATTCCATTGATATTTCATCCATAATTATTCTCATTGGTTATAATACTAACATTCCCTCAAAAATCCTAAGGAGTTTTCACAGTGGAGGATCACTTCAAATTGCAACATTACTAGTGATAATTATGAACAGATTGAGTAAGTGCCTTAGAAATAGATCTGATTAGATAAGTACCATGGTATGCATTTATTTAAAGTACCACATATTGGATAATTCTTACAGTGCTGTAAATGTTGCATTTCAGGTGTAAAAATATTGTCAAAAATGGATGAGTGTTCATATTTATTTGTAAAGTTACTCTTGTGAAATAAGAAAGATCTCGTTAGTTATGAGGCTAGATTGACTATCAACGTTCGAGGCCAGCGACTGGGGAAAATCTTGGAAAATTTCTGCATTATGTTTAGACTAACAAAGCAGTCCTATTACACACGATTGTCCATGAAGTTTTTTATAAGGTGTACATATCCTGTTCTACTTTTAGGCTCACATATCTCAGTATATTCTAAGTTTCATTTTTGTTTTGCAAGAAAGCCTTATTCCTAGAAGACAAATAATCAATAGAAATGTCAGTGCATATTGAATATGTTGGCAGAAGTAAAAAAATGTTATTTTGTTTTATTTAGTATTTCTTTCAGACGGCCCAATCACTATCGCAATTTGATTAATTTTCAATTCTGTTAAAATATTAAAGTACTGAATTTTGTTGTAGATCATGGTTTATTTTTATAAATATATGTGTTATGCAACTTCATGCAAATTTGCTTATGTAACACTTCGAAGCTACCATAATGTCATTGAAGTTTTACAAGCTGTAAAGCTGGTATTCTGCAGCCCAATCACTGTCGCCCCGTGGATCTCTCTGAATATCTTTAAAATGTGTGAAAACATGCCAGGAGCTCTTGCATACTAAAATAACTGTTCGGACAGGAGAGGTGAAGGGGTGCAGGATATCAACTTACAAGGAGGTTTGTAGTTATAGATGTACTACTAGCATACAAAGTCCATTTACAGAGAAGCTTGGGGACCAAAATTCAAATACAACTTGTTATAACTGTACATAATAACCTCTTATGGAATTTTAATGCATACATGTAGTAGACATTAATAAAGCAAATTTTACATTCTGATAATATAACACAAAGTAAAGCCAAACATAGGCCGAATTTTTTGTCTAGTCGCTAATTGCTATGGATAAGCTGATAGAGGGATAGAGTTTGGTAGTATACTTGTTTTCTGTGTAAATCTTGAGTGACATGTTTCTGCACTCCTGTCCAATTTCACTTGTCCCATTTTATATCACGCAAATTATAATATAAATATATCCAGCAAATGTTTTTGACATTACCATAATGTACAATAATGGCAGCAGGGAAAGAAGGTGAAATATGTTCACATTTTAAAACAGTGTTGAAGTGTATCATATGAGTCGGATAGTCATTAATTGTTAGTGAATGACACTTATCTATAACCCAAGAATGTAAATGACACCTTATAATTGTAAACAAATACTACCTATGGGTAACTGTTCCTTGTCATGAGAACCATCAGTTTTTAAATTAGCAATTAGCGAAGGGATAGACACTTGGTCTAAACAAACAGTTTATAGTAAATCACAGTTAAGTTTAGTCTTAACTGCGTGGTCCATGGTTATTTTGAGAAGAATATTATTATGCTATACATTTATTATGCTGTTTTATCGGCAGAGGAAAGCAGTAAAAACAGTTGGCCAGGGTTCTGTACTGTAAACTGCCAACCAACGACAAGTAACTACCAGCTTTCCCACTTGAGGTAGGGCCGGGATTTGAACTCAAATCTCAGAGGTGGGAGGCAAAAGTGTTATCACTCTGCCACCATGGCCCCCTGAATTGCTGTATTGGTCAAGGAATTGTTCAAACATTCCAAGTAAAGAATAAAGAAAGAAAAAGTAATGCATTTGCAAAAGCTTGCGAATAACTGTTTGTCACAAATGAATTATTAAGCAGAGAAGAGGAGAAAAAACTCCCAATGTTGCACATTAGATTAGTGAGAAACAAAAACCTAAAATGAAAATAATATACTCTCGCCATTGCTCTTACAGAACAGGTGGAAGTCTAATAACTGAAGATAAGTTTAAACAATTAACAAGAAGGGCGAATCAAACTTCTCTGGCTTTCTAAGAATAAATTTTTGAAATTCTCACCACAAAAGATATCCTTAAAGAAATATTAACATTCTCAATTATCATGCACTAGTGATACATTTTCGATTATTTATTATAGCTAATAAACTAAAATATGCCTATTTATTCATGTCAGAAAACTAAAATTGATTTAATGTTGATTCTTCTTGTGAAGTATGACCATTTTCTCGTCTCAGAAATCTAACTTGGACTTAGTATTGCAAATGCATACATGCATACATACATGTTAGGATCATTTTTTAACAAAAAAGCACCGGGATGCTGGTCTAAAATAAAACCATTGTTACATGTTGAAAATCTAACTTACATTTAGTGCTCATCAATTCATTGATATATATGCTCAATTTATCAGATAATCCATGTAACAAATAATTTGTTCTACTCTTTGGCACAAAACTAACCAGCCATTCAGGCAGGTTGGTCGAATCTCTTTTCTGAAGTAGTTTACATGTTCATCTTATAAATCCAGTCGGGCTGGTTGTGTCCATTTTCAAAGTACCCAGTGTGGTTAGTAGATTATTTAATTCAGTCATATACCTTCAATGATGTGTTTTCACTAATACGTAAAACTCAAAAATTTTCTTTCACTGCTGTGTATGTTTATTTTAGAAACCAATCCATTTTCCACTTAATTTTAATCCTATGGTAATTTAATCATAAAATAGTAAATGAACAAATTGACCCGATCAGCTCCTGTGGCTTATTAGGTCTTGATAATTTTTTCACGGAAGACACTTTTAGAGAATTTCTGGAAACTACATAGTCGCTTTTAGGATTATCAATGTAAAATATAAACAAATGTTTTTGTATGAAAGAGTTTAATCAATTTAATCAGCATAAAACAATCATAATGCAGAAATCTAAAGTTGAAAAAAAAACAGATTTATTTTACAAAAGAAATTAAATAATTCTATACACATGTAAAGCTACAGCCTTCTCATTGAGCATGCCTTTAAACCTCCTGATGAACAAGTTCAAAACATTTTCCATTAGTTTCTGCAATTTTTAGTGAGTTGATATTTCAGTATAACCAAGTCATTAGATAATTGTGAAAATGAAATTTAAACAGTGCTAAAAGTAACACAACAATAAATGGAATAATAAATCTAAGGGTACATTTCAGACATAAAATGTTTATTTTAATATTCAAAATCACATAATAAACCAGGCAGTATTTGAAATATATTTTATCTATTTGTCAAGAAACAAATGTTACAGAATCGCCTCTTATATTTATTAAATTTCTTTCCAATGGAGCAATGAAGACTACACATCCTATTCATTTTCAGTGTTGAAATAACTCCAATCAAATATACGAACTGCATATTGAAATTTTACACCTGTTCTCTCTTCTTTATACATATTTACTGTAAAACACACTACACTTCAATACTATTTTATAGATCAAGCTGGTAGCCAAATGTTTTGTTGAATCAGTTTTGATTCAACCCCCACAAGTGGCAATACTGATGACCTGTCTCAATATAACCTGGCTGTTCAATGGAGTATAAACTCCCAGTTTTTAATTCTATTTTTAGGATATTTTTTAAAAGAAACATGCTATCAATTTGTAAAATATATCACGTTGAAGTGACTTAATATAAAATAATTTAGTGTACAACTCAAACCAAATTATCCACTGTTGTGTAATGGAGAATAATGCTCAAAATCAAAGAAATTATCATTAAGTAATTAAGAACATCTTTAATTACTATTTCCGACAATTAACAGCGTGGTCTCATAGTAGCTTAGTCATCAATACTATTAAAGTGATGTAATTAATTGTCTTTACAACTTTCATGTTAGATCCAATACTTATAGTGAGATTCCAGGGAGGATCTCATTAGGAGTTTCAGGTTACAAATTGCTATTCTTGCTTCCGCAACAAGGATTTAGTTTGCAGTGTTTTAAACTTAAGCATCCTGGCTACACATAGTACAGACCTGAGGAAGGAAGTTGTGCAATCAATGATGTCATAGAAATGTAATGTTAGGAATTCACAGGATAAGCAGTTTTACAGTATATAAGAAGGCAGTTTTGAGCCTTCAGGGTCAGAGTCAGAAAGTCAGAGAGTCAGAGTGACAGCAGGGCTGGAGAATGTAAGAACTACAAGAAAAGAAGAAATACACTGATTGTAAAATTCACTTATTGCCAGGACTGAAAATTGTTTCTAATAAAAGAACCCAGGATGAAATATTGTTTTAATTGAGAAATTTCCTCCTACCGCTACCTGACAATTTGGAGGCCCTGCTGGGATTAAACTGACCAGAAACCCTGCTGGGACTAAACCGACCAGAAACTCTGCTGGGACAAAACTGACCAGAAACTCTCTGCTGGGATTTGCAGCTGATCAGAAACACCTGCTAGGATTCAACTCAGAAAAATATTGTTAGGACTAGTCAATGGTTATTGTGCACTTGCTTTGATGGAAATGAACTGAGATCTGGAACATTTTGTGGAGCATAAGGCTTGTATGATGAGGCATTAGTAAGCTGACAGCTATTAAAAAAAACACTTGAAATTTGTGAAGAAACAATTAAATCTGCTGGTGCTAGAATAGAATACTGGACTTCAAAAGTTTATTTGGATATGCAACTTCAAGTGAGTGAATTTACTTACTCTACATAAATTTTATGATTTTAAGAAGTGGGTTTAAAACTTTGGTGCCCCCAGGTGTTGTTAGGAGAGCCTATACTAAGCCAATTAATGCTCCTGCAGTAGACTTACCTGTAATACAAGAAATGTCAGATAATGAAGAACCTGCACCAGGAGAAGAAGGCCAAGCTCAACAAGGTACGGAGCAACCTGCACAAAATGTGGTTATTATAAATGGCCATGAAGATGATGAAGAAACCACACAGGAGGTCAAGCCCATCAAATTACAAGCAAGGTATCAACTACCTCCACCTCACAAATTCGCAGGCACAGAAAATGTGCATCATTGGCTGCAAGATTTTGAGTCCTACTGTACATTGACTCGCATTTCTGATGAAGATCGTGCTGCCTTACTCTATTACAACCTTGCTGGCCTAGCCCTGTCTTGGGTGGGAAACCAACCAGCAGAAATAAGAAGTGACTACAATACCTTGAGACATGCTCTTATCGGCAAGTTTGACACTGAGCATTCCCGCTGGAAGAAAAGACATGAAATACATGGTCGAAAACAACTACCTACAGAACCTGTGGCATCGTACATCAAGGATATGCGCCAGCTATTTGCAGATATCAACAAGACCGAGGAGGAGCAGATTCAGGTATTTTGTGACAATTTGCGTGAGGAACTTAAAAAGTTTGTCTATTCCAAAACCGTACACAGCTTGGATGAAGCTGAAGAAGCTGCCACATTGGGAGAAAGTCTGTATCCGGTAGGTGGAAGTTCCATGATGAAGGAAATAAATCAGCTCACAGAACTTGTTAAATCTCTCAAACCACTTGACCAGCCCAAACAACGAGATCTAGGGACTAAAGATCTGTCTACAGTTGTTGAACTTGTTCAAAGTTTGACACCAGAGAGAAACTCCAGGACTGTGGATGGACGGCCTAAATGTTTTAATTGCAACTGATGAGGACACATGGCTAGAACCTGCCTGCTACTCCGTAACCAAACCATGCAAGGACGCTTCTGCAGGTACTGCAGGAAACTTGGACACAGTATTACAGAATGCCGTGCAAAGAAGCCGGCTTACTGCAACATTTGCCAGAAGCCAGGTCATCTCGCCCAGAACTGCCGCCAAAGACAGTACCATAGACAGGTATTAGGATCTGCACTGGCCAGGAGAACTGGACCTTTAAACTACTAAGTGCTCCAACTCAACAAAGGGAGAGTTTGGAGCAAAAAGACACCTCCCTAATTCAATTTGAAGAAAAGACTAAGGATCAAATAGCAAGAAACCGGTCAGGTCAGTCAGTATGCATGGTACCTAGTATCTGTTCAAAAGCCAATTATTGTAAAGGTAAAATCTATGAAGAAGTTATACATTGTTTATGTGATACTGGTGCAACTGTGTCAGTAATAGATGAGAATCTATTTGAAAAATTACGTCAAAAGTATGAGATTTCCATTGAAAGTTGTGACCCTGACTTTTTGGCCCAAGCAGTTAATGGGAAACCACTATCGGTCAAGGGTAAGGTGACCCTAATGGTTGAGTTAGGCTCTGGAACTTTTACTCATCTATTTTATGTTATCAAGATAAACAGCAACTTGATTCTTGGTTTGGACTTTTTATCAAAACATAAGGCCAGCCTTGATTGTGGCTCTGGTTTGCTACATATCCAAGGACAATCAATAAATTTAAGTGTATCACAACCTGATTCAACCATCAAATGTACCGAAGCTAACCTTTTGGCCTTAGAAACAACTGAGCTGGAACCATTTACCCAAACTGTCTTAATGGTTAAAGTTGACACTCCTAATCAAACAAATTTGAATGGGCAACTAGGGATTGTGTTACCAAAATTACCTAAGCGGTGGAATGCTCTAGGTGGCCATGTTTTAGCAAAAGTACAGGATGGTCAAGTGCCTGTGCTAATACTCAATCCATCTGACCGGAAGATTAGAATTGATGTCAATACATTAGATCAATGTAATACTCCGATTAAGTCATCTGAGCTAAATGTAGACCTTACAAAAAGTGAGTTCAATGGACAACAAAAATCAGAACTGTTAAACTTATTAGGTGAGTACTCTGATATATTCGCAGAGGATTCTAGTCAGTTAGGTCAAACTTCAATTGTTAAGCACCACATAGACACTGGTAGTAATGAACCAATTAAGTCAAGACCTTATAGGGTGTCTCCCTTTAAGAAAGAGATTATAACTGAGCATGTGCATGACATGGAGAGAAATAATATCATTAGACCAAGTTGCTCACCCTGGAGTGCTCCTATTGTACTTATAGGAAAGCGTAGTGATGATGGAACCCTAAAAAGTAGTTTCAAGGACACTACTAATGTAGACCCAAAAAGGTATTCAAACAGTTCCGTTTCTGCATAGATTATCGCTGCCTAAATATGGTTAGCAAAAAGGATAGCCACTATATTCCACGCATCGATGAAACTTTAGATGCTTTGTGTCAGAAAGGAGGCAAGGGGTCAGAAATTTATTCAACTCTGGACATGCTTTCTGGATATCATCAGGTTAAACTTGATGAAGAATCTAAGGAAAAAACAGCATTTGTAACACCTCACTTGGGTGTGTGGGAGTTCAATGTCTTACCCTTTGGTCTGACAAATGGACCAGCAACTTATCAGAGACTTATGGAAAGTCTGCTGAGAGGTCTTTGTCCCAGGGTATGTCTCATATATATTGACGACCTGATATGCCATTCTAGGAACTTTGCTGAGCATTTGATACACTTGAGACAAATATTTGAGATTCTTAGAGCTGCCAATTTAAAGGTAAAGCTGTCCAAGTGCGCATTTGCCAGGAAATCAGTTAAGTTTTTAGGTCACATAGTTTCAAAGCAAGGTATCAAGCCTGACCCAAATAATGTTAAGGCTGTAAAGGATTCTAAGGTCCCCACTAAGGTTAAGGAACTGCAGAGTTTCTTGTGTCTGGCCAACTATTATCGCAAATTTGTAAAGGACTTTGCACAAATAGCCAAACCATTAACAACCCTACTCAAAAAGGAGGTTCCTTTCAACTGGTCTCAAGAATGTGACAAAGCATTTAATGACCTGAAAGATCACTTGACTAAGCCTCCTATCTTGGCATATCCAAGTTATGATCACCAATTTATCTTGTACACGGATGCTAGTGGAAGTGCCCTTGGAGCTGTCCTGTCACAATCTATCAATGGCAAGCCTGAACGAGTCATAGCATATGCAGGATGAGACTTAAAGCCAAATGAAACCAAGTACTCCACCACAGAACGTGAATGTTTAGCCGTAGTAGATGCTGTCAGAAAATTTTCACATTACCTGGAAGGAAGAAAATTTACTGTAATTACGGACCATAACAGTTTGAGATGGCTGATGAATTACAAGGATAACAATGCCAGACTACAATGGTGGGCATTAAAACTGCAAGCGTATGACTTTGAAATCATCTACCGGCAAGGCAGGGTACACAATAATGCAGATTCCTTATCTAGGACAAAACATGGTAAATATGTAATGGCCCTGCAACCAAATGAAGTTATAGATGATCCACAGGAGGATCCTTTTAGTGATCTAACATCATTAAAACATGCCCAACGTATGGATGACTGGGGAAGTCTGATATATAAGTATCTAGAGGATGGGACTCTACCAAATGATTCCACAAAAGCAAAGAGAATTGCAGTGGAAGCACAAAACTATGTAGTAGTAAATGGGATACTCCATTATGTTCAGGTCTGGGGACTACCAAACCCCAGAGTAGAAGAAAAATATATATTCCAGAGTCCCTAAGAATGGAAATAATGCAGGTGTTTCATGATGACCTCGCTGGCGGTCATCTCAGCATAAATAAGGTGTATCCCAAATTGGCCAAAAGATACTTTTGGCCAGGCATGTATGCTTATGCCAAAGAATGGATTGCTTCATGCCTAGATTGTGCCAGTAAAAAGTCCCCAACAAATGTCAAAAGAGCACCCTTAATAAACATCCCTGCAGCTTCTAGCGCATATGAACGGGTAGCTGTTGACATAGTGGGACCATTTGTTAAAAGCAGAAGTGGTAATAAGTACCTGCTAGTGTTTACAGATTATCTTACAAGACATGCAGAGGCCTTTGCAATTCCAGATCAAGAAAGCACTACCATAGCGAGAGTGTTAGTTGACAAAGTAATATTCAAACATGGCGCCATGAAATCATTACTCTCAGACAGAGGTCAAAATTTCCTCTCTAAAGTAGTGCGTGAAACTTGTAAGTATTTGAGTATAAAGAAGTTAAATACCACTTCCTTTCACCCCCAGACAGATGGTTTGGTTGAACGATTCAACAAAACCTTAGTTGAAATGTTGAGCATGTATGTTGAGACTTCTCAACGAGATTGGGACGTGTATGTGGATGCTGCATTATTTGCTTACAACACCTCAGAGTGTAGCAGTACCAAGTACAGTCCATTCTATCTCATGTACGGACGAGAAGCTAAACTCCCTGTTGATTGTAATTTGTTCGGAACACCAAAAGAAACCATTACTATCCAGGATTATTGTAAAGAATTAGAGGCAAAGCTCAGAGTTGCTTGTAAGGAGGCCAAGAAAAATGTAGAGCTCAGTCAACAGAAATCTAAAGCTTATTAAGACAGGAAATCTGCTGTTCCAGCATACAAAATTGGTGACAAAGTTATGATGTATACCCCACATGCTTCACCAGGTAAATCCAAAGAACTATGTCATTTGTGGAGGGGACCATTTACCATAATTTGTAAAATGTCCCCAGTGAATTATGAAATTTCAACTGAAAATGTCAGAAATCCCAAGACCTATATTGTACATAGTAACAGGCTCAAGTCATATACTGTCCCTACCAGGACGGCTGCCCCAGAACAACGAGCCACTCCCAGGAACCTTGCTGATGTTAATGACCAAGAAATGTCAGAAGACAAAGAGTCTGAAAACCACCAGGGAGATATATATTATGTTGAAAATATATTGGACAAAAAACACAAAGGAGGGAGAGCATATTATTTAATAAAATGGCTAAATTATGGGCCCTCCTATAACACTTGGGAGCCAGAAGAGAACATTTTTAATAAGGAATTATTGAGAAGTTTTGAACAATCTTCTAGCCAACAGAGATCCAAACTAAACCACAAAAGAGGGAAAAAGAATTGAGGTATATACTAACTTGTACATATATTTATATACATATATTCTGTGTTGTATACATTTGCAAATTTGCACCTATTTGTATTAATAAGTCAGGTTTTATATGAGGATCATAATCCAATATGTATCCTTCCAGATTATGATGTCCACCCTTATGATGATCCTCTGGACCTTGACATATATTGGAATTGTCACTGGTTACCAGGACACCATACTTAGACCTAATTATGGTGTACTGATGCACCGGATAGGGGGTACAAATGCAGCCACCACCAACTGGCTACACATCTCGCAGTGCCCTGGCCTAAGACACCAAAACAGCTGCATGTCAACTTGCCAGCATGCGGAACACCACATGGACCCATTTGCTTAAATTTACAAGCTATCATAAATCAGACAGTGACCCGATACAATGCTACAGTCAACAGTATTGATAACAAAATTGAATTAGTCAAATCCCTTATACCAGCACATATTGATCCTAAGCTTTCACAGGCCAAAACAAAAAGGTCGGCTCCCTTGGCCTTTCTTGGAAATTTTGCAAACTCTCTGTTTGGTGTTGCTACAGATTCCCAAACAGAGACTATTTCAAGGCATGTAGCACAAATTGAAAGAGGTGTAAAGTTAGCTGGACAAGAAATTATCAAGGTTGAAAATGATCTAAGCTCCTATGTCAACACTAGCGACCATAGAATTAATAACTTAGTGAAGGGTTTGGAGGAAGTACATAATTCTGTTGATATAATTGCTGCCAGTACTGAGAATAAGTTTAAGGAAACTCTTGATACATTAACGCATATGACCTTGATAAATGAACAGGTAAATTCAGCCATGTTAAACATTATGGCAATGGATTTAGAAATGCTTGAGTGGGTAGGTGCTACCCAAGCTTTATTAGCAGGATATCTTCCAATGAAATTAGTTCACCCAAAAGAAATTAATAAGGCGATTAACACCCTTGATTCCTTATTACATGATGAAGAGCCATTATATCAAGTTGCTCATAAAAATGCAGGTTATTATTATCAAATGCCAGATATAACCTTCACTCAAAGTTCCCAATACCTGTACCTATCTATCAAAATACCCATATCATCAACTGCTGTTTATCTAGACATTTATTCAGTAGTTTCATTGCCACAGCCATTGAGTGGTAATAATCATAACACCACAAAACTTGTCAATATCAAGCCTTATTTTGCTATATCTCGTGACGGATCCTTCTATGCGGAATTTGACAATAATAGGTTTGCCACCTGCATTGGTCAAGGTGTACTCAAATGTGCAAGTTCATTGAGTCTGAAATCCCGATCAGTTAAGTCATGCTCCTCAGCTATATATTTTGACTTACCAGATTTGGTGGCGAAATTATGTGATGTCCGGTATGAAACTTCTTCATTATATGAAGGTGCTATTGACCTTGGGAGAAATCATTTCTTAGCTAGTGGTTCTGACAAATCATGGTCAATGATATATGCAAATAAACCTCCACAAAGCATAGCTGGATGTGCATACTGCCTTATAACCTTACCTTGTGGTTGTGGACTGCAAAGCTCAACATTTATGATACCACCTAGGCTTACGTCATGCGTAGCAGATGAGCAGATAACATACCTGCATTCTGTTAATTTGCCTGCACTGCACCATCTTTTTGGTAAGAAAATACAACTTACACCCTACCTTGGCGCATCCACTTTTCAACAAAAGCCTAGCATTCACCTTCCAAATTTAGAATTTAAATCAGAAAATTGGACTGATACCCTAGCATTAGATTCCAAGTATTCCTTTGATTTCAAAAAGGTCGCTCAGTCAGTATCAGCTTCTAAAAAACTATTTGCCACAAAGTCAGATAAGTTATTTTCAAAAACCTCAAAACAAATGTTTCCAATAAATTATGAACAGCCCTGGACCTTTTTACCCTATGTTTCCTTCGTGATTACAATTTCAGCACTGCTTCTGTCTGTTTTTATTTGGCTAAGAACACGACGCCATATTGCAGCAGTCCTACCATTACTCGGAAATAATATTCCCCTGACCGAAGCTACAATTGTAGTTTCTAATGAATCACTGGTCTTGAGTTATTTACCTGTTTTAGAGCAATTTACAGAACTAGCTCAGGTTGACGATATCTCATGTTACCACTTAAGTTTGTCCCTAAGTACGGCTATTGTCTCATTATTAAGTCTGTATGCATTGACCCTTGTTGTAAAATGGATTTTTAAGCATGCTTGTCAATATCCAGCCAAACCAATTGTACTTTTGATGGAACTATCATCAGTCAATGATCGAGTACTGATCAATCTATCAGACTATCATTTTTCTGGTTTTTATCTTCTCCAAGAAAACATACAGGCCCCAACACAGTTAATGATAGCTGCAGGATTTCCCAGACCATCAATTGAGTTAAACTGGCTCAACTCTAAGATAGAATTGACAAATGGAGGTCAGATAATCTTGCCCTCAAAAGTATTTCTGGGTTTATGGCAGTTTAGAAAGGTCACTCAAATAATTGCTGAGGAATACATGGTTAATTCTTCATCAAACATTATGATCTGCTTAGCCCAGTAGTATTCTCTACCAGTGGACAAGTAACCAATGGCGTTTAGTACAAACAAAAAAAATGATAAGTGGCCTCAAATGGATTCTCTATTTGGAAATTCGAAAATAATATAGCATCCATGTCATTGTATATTTGATGATTGTTGTAGCAGAAACTGAGTTATTGTACATGGTTTGTTGATATATATAGAACAATAACTGTAGTGAGAAAATTATGCAAGTTTATTGTATACTTTTAGTATTTGTATTTGCATTTACTCCTGTATTTGATAGTTTGTAGTGTGTTGTTCTTGTATTTTAACAACTATAATTCAATAGTATTCTATGTGTATTATGAATTGTATTAACTATTATTGTAAACACATATTGTCATCACATTTCTTATGTCTCTTGTGATTGGCTGACATTCTCTACCATTGACCAATCCGATGATAGATTTCAAAATGTACCAGTGCTTTTCAGTACTTTCTATCAAATTTTGAACTCTTCTTCTGCATATGTTGTACAGGCGAAACAGTCAAAACAACTACGTACTAACCAAAGAAATTTGTCTATTATTGGGAGAGACAAAATATATATTTCTTCAAAGAAAGGAGAAATACAAATTATTTTATTTGATAAATTCAGATAGCAGCAACAAAAGCAGCGAAACCCAGTTGAGAGATGGAGACAACATAAATTGGTATATTTGAACTACACAGGGTGAGGGTGGTTTAATTATTTAGATAAAGATGGTTTTACGCTATCCCTAATAGAAATTAGCTGTCATTGAGTTTTGGCAGGGCTTGCAACTTTTCTTGCCCAGGGCCCTGAAGTCCTACAACACATTTGGCTATGTGGTGAATACTGCTCATGACCCCCAGCCGTCTGAAGATTTCATCAACCTGCAACACAAGAACAACATACAAGGATGTTTACCACCCCATCTTACCAGCGTTTTCAACCTAATCAGCCCCTTCATGATCCTTATGTATGACCCACAAGTATTATTTGTTACAAATGCTATGTCACTACTATTCATGCAGTCTATTTTATTTCCAGGAGGTAAAATTACCATACATACCACTAATTTGTCAGTACTAAATGGGTTTTATAACTGGTACTGCTCCTCTGTTTATAGTTGAAAGCACATTTACATATCCCTTCCCTGACATGCGTTATTTAATCCATGCTCAGTCTTCATAAGGTTATTGTCATCTAACCCCCCCCCAAAAAAAAAATGGTGTACTTACTAGACAAGCCATTTCACGGCTGAGATCAGTGTGTGGGTTGGGAGTGCCCCGTCTATAATTTGGTCCCTCCCGGGAGGTGCTGGGTCTGTCGTCACGCTCCTCCCTGGAGGTGCTGGGTCTTTCGTCAAGCTCCTCCCTGGAGGTGCTATATCTCTCGTCACGCTCGTCTCCGGAGGTGCTAAGCCTTTCCTCACGCTCCTCCCCGAGGGTGCTGGCCTTTTCGTCACGCTCCTCCCCAGAGGTGCTATGTCTTTCGTCACGCTCCTCCCCGGAGGTGCTATGTCTTTCGTCACGCTCCTCCCCGGAGATGCTCGGTCTTTCATCATCAATTGTGATGGGGCATTTCACACTTCCCCATTCCTCCACTGGAATGGGGAAGCAGGGGGAACCAATTGGACAGCTACACACAGCACTGAAAAAAAAAATCTAATTAAATAACACAAAACAAAACAAACAAACTTAAATATCACTAGCCATATCAGGCAATAACAGTTAACTTTTACTTCTGATGTCATTGATTTACTTATTGTTTATTCTATTTTACCTTGTTCTGCTGACCACACAACATGCTGTGTACAAAAAAAATGTATGTATATATATAATGTATATGTGATTGTGTAAAATGTATAACCATGACATATACATGGATAACTGTGTACTATATATTTATAATTTATTTAATTGCAGTACTTACCTTTCCATATTTAAAATCCTGTCTTCTATCCTTACTGTTATGTATATATTTTTTGTAACCACTTGAATAACCACTGGCCAGAAAATCCTTGCTCAATTACTTTTATACTGCCCAAACCTATATTCCTACTCACCTCACTGAAAAATCTTCTTGGAATTCTAACACCTCTTCTTCAAGGAGAACTCTCCAAATATGACCATGTCAGACTTGATCTTTTCTAAGATGGAGTTGTATCACTTTCAAATTCCAAAATAATATGCAGCATTTCACATAGACCCATTGCCTCAAAGTCCATACTATCTTGTCAAATGTCCCTCCCAATAGGTATGGCACTTTATAAATAACATTTTTGTGTCATAACCCAGGAACTATATCTTTTTTTTTTTTAGGAATATTTCTTCCCATGCCACTGCCTTCCGGCCTACTTATTAGCCACATCAGCATTGTAGAAGACATGGCATAACCTCTCAAGTGTGTTATGATTTTTTTAGAGATTAGTAACCTTCATAACCCTACCAGTTTGATCAACACCGCTGTTGCCATAAAAACAAACAATGGACAAAGCAAGAATAGCAAACACCAAAAAAAATACCATCGGGATGATGTTTTCTGGAGAGGGGAGTATTGTAATGGAGAATAATGCTCAAAATCAAAGAAATTATCATTAAGTAATTAAGAACATCTTTAATTACTATTTCCGACAATTAACACTGTGGTCTCATAGTAGCTTAGTCATTAATACTATTAAAGTGATGTAATTAATTGTCTTTACAACTTTCATGTTAGATCCAATACTTATAGTGAGATTCCAGGGAGGATCTCATTAGGAGTTTCAGGTTACAAATTGCTATTCTTGCTTCCGCAACAAGGATTTAGTTTGCAGTGTTTTAAACTTAAGCATCCTGGCTACACATAGTACATCTGTAGTAATACCTTGGTGAATGTGAAAAAGAAACAAAATTATTGTGTTGCATATAAACTGCTGTATTATATTTTATTATATTGAAGTGTTAAATTATTCTCATGGTAGAACACATGGCCATTTAACATTGAAGCAAAAAGGTTCATAGTGCAGTGTTATTTAAGACTGCGAGAAGCAGACCTGAGTAGATACCAAACTTTCTCCAGAATGGCCTTGGAGTGAGAGAAATAAAAATTCTAGCTGTTACCAACAAACCTTTAATATAAGTACCTGCTGTGGCTATTGGTGACCTAGTTATAACAGTGAATTAAGATTGTTTTTAGAAATGTGTAAATGAATAATTTAGTTATTTGAATTTAATTAAAAGATGCACTGAACTAGGGTATATATTAACTGACTAAATCATGACAAAAAATATATATATATATCATTGGACAAATTTGAATATCGATTCAATATATCAGAACTTTTAGTTAACCTAAAATGCAGTAATAAACATCTAAAAATAACTACTCCTAATTCGTGAACAGCCCCCTAGTTACAGCCTTAGATACTGGTGGAATTGGGATTAGCACCTGCCCCCCAAATTCCAAGTATTGGGATTATGATGAATTATGGGTAGCCTGATTAATGTTCCATGTACTTATTTAGTCATAGGATGTCTATATTTAGACATCCTGGAAAACTACCTAGGAAATTGCCTAGGTGGAAGGAAGTTGTGCAATCAATGATGTCATAGAAATGTAATGTTAGGAATTCGCAGGATAAGCAGTTTTACAGTATATAAGAAGGCAGTTTTGAGCCTTCAGGGTCAGAGTCAGAAAGTCAGAGAGTCAGAGTGACAGCAGGGCTGGGGAATGTAAGAACTACAAGAAAAGAATAAATACACTGATTGTAAAATTCACTTATTGTCAGGACTGAAAATTGTTTCTAATAAAAGAACCCAGGATGAAATATTGTTTTAATTGAGAAATTTCCTCCTACCGCTACCTGACAGTTGCTATACTTAATTTTGAGGTAGGAGGACACACTGTGATGCACCATCCATGTTCTAAGAGACTGCATACAAAAACCAGTAGGTGCAGTGGTAACACTCACACCTCTCAGAGTTCGAATCCTGGCCTGACTTCAAATATGAAAGCTGGTAGTTGCTTACGGTTGGTTGGAAGATTATAGTACAGAACCTTAACCAGCTGTATGTAGTGGTTTCCTCTGCCCTTCCAACTATGTGTCAGAATATAATATAAGGTTCTAGGTGTGACGCATACACTTACCCTAAAAAATATTTAAACATCTATAAAATGTGAAAGGAGGGGGGAGTTTTAAGCCATTATCTTATATTGAAATAACAACAAGGGTTTGTTGAATTGCAAATTCTCACTCAAGTAAAAGTTCACAATAGATATTGTGGGTGTGCCTTACACAATATCTACACTTTTGCGTATTGTGTTTTGAAAGTTTATGTAAGATAAACTTTCTCATCAGATGCTGGAGAGAAAGGGCTAGAATTCCCCAAAGTACTTTTTGAGAAATGCAAATGAACCTGTTTTTGCACCTGTGCACCAGTTCACTAAACTGGTGTATTTGCACCATTGCACCTTTTTAAGAGTAGCAATGGTAAGTATTATCATGGAGGTCATATTTAATTATTTAATTAATATTATTAAATATTTTAGGGATATGAATGTCTCTTATAAATAAATAGGCTATATATTAGGTTTTGGCCTAAATATTAGGATAAATATAAGAGGGTTTTTTGTGTAGGTCCACTTATAAATGCCCTGAAATGTGATATCTTATTCATGTGGTATGATCATAAGTGTGGACTGATAGATTTTTGAATTACATCTTATGTGGAATTATACTTATGATGAGAAAAGATACAAAAGTTCAATATATATTTGATATATATACTTTAATGATAAACTTTAGTATAGATAGTGTCAGTAGTTATAAGTGAAAAAGTGACACAAACCAAAATATAAGGCCGCTATAGTGAAGGCATATAAAAAGACAAACTGTCTAAGCAATAGTTTATTGTTATTATTGCTTATTTATTTTTTTTAAATTTACCTTTTGTATGGATATAGTAATATTTTTTATATTCAATAGTACTGGCACCAAACTTGTGATGTAGTTAGTCCCAGTGTGAATAAATGTAAGTGAATATGCATGTTTTTATGTTCAGCTGCGATTCATAATGTTGTATTAATTATGGTGCTATTATTTATATCATCTATTTGGATAATAAATAATTAATGGGAATATAAAATATTATTAAAGATAAAATTAATTATTTATTTGTTAACTATATATTTTTAGCAGTCTTTCCATCTTTTCAGTAGATGTGAGCCTATTTTCTGCCTTTTTTGTGGAGGCACAAATAGACTTGGGCGTGTAGGTTTGCAACTGCACATCTATTCTAAGGTGAACTTCACTGATGTGTCAGCTTCCACAGTGCCTACATTGAGTGTGCCGGCTGATGTAGTTTCCATAGTGGACTCAGGCTGCACACACTGCATTGGTGTGATGGCTGTGTTTGTGGATGTGGATGACTGTGGGTCTTCCAGAGTTGAGTGAAAGTCCAAACACGGCATGTGGAGTAACTGATGTTGGTTGACTTCCACAGGTGTAATTTTCACAGGCTTTTGCTTGGATTGACTGTTATGATTAGTAGTTGGCTATGCTGCCAAGAGGCCAATCTGTGTTGTGGGACTGGCTTTTCTTGCAAGATCAGGCTTACAAAAAACAATGTCACTGTTTAGTGTGTCCACAAATATTTTTAAACTTTTGTCAAAGGTTAAGAGTAACAGTTTCTCTCCTAACTCCAAGATCTCGTCAGGTGATATCACGATTAGAGGTTTAGTGTTTGTGGATTTATCACAAGTGCTGATGTTGCAAATATCTGTGTTGGTTTGTCTGGACACTGTGTTCCCAATTAATTTTGATTCAGTTTTGGAAGCCATAGCTGCAATCTCTTCATCTTCACTGTCACTGATTGTCAAATCTTGTATATCATCAGTGATTGCATGTGATGGGGCGTTATGTGATTTGTGATGTAATTGCGTGTGACATATTATATGACGTGATGTTTGATGATTATTACATCACAGACCCATATAATATCTATAAAATCAATAACTAAGTTCATCTTCACTATCACTGAATGTCAAATCTTGTATAAAATCAGTGACTGCATTTGATGGGGCGTTATGTGATTTGTGATGTAATTATGCGTGACATATTATATGATGTGACTTCAGATGATTATTACATCACAAACCCATATAATATCTATATAATCAATAACTAAGTTATTGGGATGTATATAATGAATATGGGATAATCATTGATATGAGTATCCTATATTATATACTCTGCCTATTTGAATAGATGTGCATTTATTTATTTGGGGTTTTACGTCGCTTTCAACACTGTACAGGTCATATCACGACGGGTAGTTGGAAGGGCAGAGGAAACCAGTACATATAGTTCGCTAGGGTTCTGTACTGTAAACTGCCGACCAACGGCAAGCAACTACCAGGTTTCCCACTTACGGCCATGACGGGGATCGAACCCCGGCCGCAGAGGTGGGAGGCGAGAGTGTTACCACTCTGCCACCGTGGCCCCCAGATGTGCATCTAAGTAATAAAGCAAAGGGGGTGGTGGTCTTCCATGAGTGTGAATAAAAACACCAAAATATGCACAAATTTCAAATAAATTGATTTATGCCTATTGGGTGGATTGCTGCAATATTCCACATCCACCACTGCTCACGCCTCCTTCTGTGAGCTGTAGATGGAGTGTTGTATTTTGGAGTGTACCATTCTAATATAGAAAACTGCATGTCCTTAGCTGGGTGGCCTTTTCCAGTAAAATGTTTGGAAACAAGGGTCATTCTACTATCCTTTGGTTTATTTACTGAGAGTTTGTGTTCATAGATTCTTGCTCTGAACGCCCTTCCTGTCTCACCTACATAATATTTATCACACTTTTTACATGTTTTTTCGGCTCCATATTACTTGGTGGGTAAGAAATCGTGGCCTTGGTAAGCATATCTCTGAGATTTGGTAATCTTTTAAAGCCAATGATAGGTTTGTCTGGAAATGTGTTAGAACAGTCATTGCTATGTTGGATTATTTTCCAGTTATCATGAGTGAACACCTTGATGTTTGGGTTGCTTAGGTTGTATTTGGACGTCATGACTGGGGCGGTATTAGGTTCTTTTGTCCTAACCACTAGTAGGTTATTTTGTGTAAACCTACTTGCTCTAAGCATATGATTTTTGAGAGTATTAAATAGGTACCCCCTCTTCATATAGTGTTCATCCAAGGTGACTAAAAGTGCCCCTCAGGTAGTTTATTAAGGGATTTGAGTCTGCTGATAAAGTGCTTATATTTATGGAAATAAAATAATATTTTCATAGGTGAGCAACCTGAAAAACAGGTTTAATTGACCTCTGACCCCAACAAAGGTTAGGATTGGTAAGCAATGGTGAATTTATATTTCTGAGACATTGCAATATTCATTTGTAATTTTTTTCTAACAATTGTCATTAACCGTTTAATGAATGATATACATATACATAAATGGTATACACATATACATAATGTGTCTATTAATATATACAAAATGTTTTGCTAGCCTTCTATTATAAACGAGTTTTATACCCATTGTTTTGTAACCTTTACAAAAAATTTACCGGACAGTCATAAACATCACTCATCCAGTCCAAAAAATGCACATGACCAAATGGATCTAGCTGGTGTGGAGAGGTTTGTACAAACATAATCTAATAGGGTGTGGAGAGATTTTAACAATTATATAGTCCAATAGAATGTGGGAAGATTTGAACAAACTTAAGGTCCAGTAGGATATTGAGAAGCTTGAACGAATGTATGGTCCACTAGGATTAGCAGAAATTTGAAAAAAGAACATCAGTGATGAGTAGTACAACTTATACAGATTCATTCAGGGAAGATGGTTTAATAGAAATCTTTATTTAACTTTTCAGTTTGAAACTGAAAATGTTTCAGTGTACTTCAATGTAATATTGTTGAGAGTATAGTTGATTTATAAATTTAGTGAAGAAGAAAAACACAGGAGTTGGATGAAAGTGTCCTTTTATTGAAGCCATAAAGAAAGTGAAAAGAAAGTCACATTGTGAAACATCTTGTAGTTAAATGTAGATACTATAAATAATCATGCTAAAGTAAGAAAAATACACTCACACGAATGGCAAAACGAAATTATAATAGCAAACACATACACTGATAAGAATAAACTGTAAGTGAAATTTAAACTGTAAGTGAACTACACAATATGCAGACATTTATGTGCAACTTTCAACAATTTATCAGCAAAAACAAGAACAATTAACTGATAAGCTTCATAGTGAGACATAATTTAGTTACCTCCACCAAGGAGGTTATGTTTTCGCCTGGGTTTGTTTGAGGGTTTTTGAGTTTGTTTGTGAACAAGATAACGCAAAAACTTATGGACAGATTTAATGAATTTTTTAGGATATGTCTGAAAAGATAAAACGAAGAAATGATTCAATTTTGGGAGTGATCCAGATCACTATGTGGATCTTCTGGATCCATGGAATGTCATTTTTAAAGACAGATAACTCAAAGGTTATGGAGGGATTTTGATGAAATTTTCAGGATATGTGCTCCCTTGGCGGAGGTCTGCGCTCTTCGAGTGCTCTTGTTATAAATATAATTGAAAATTGGAATCAACGTTTCAGGTAATTGACAATAAAATTGACCAATGAAGTTTCTAACTTTGTAACATGAAGATATACCTCCTAAAGCAAAAGCATAAATTACTATTTGTAATTTTTACAACTTTCTGCCATAGGATGTGACAAACCGAATTAATCAATCAGCTATAACTGTCAAGAGTTTTATCAACGACATCTTACTAAGTAAAAATCAATTCCAACAATGTAGAAAAAGCATACTTTATCATTGCTTTTATTGTCACAGTTGCATGGTTATTATTATTAATTATTACATTTAGTGTTATATAATATTAGATCATATTTCTTATATTCAGTGAATGCATGTCAAAAATGTGAATGTACACAACTGATTCAAAACACTTATAAGAAATTTGTTCACTTTGAAAATGATTCTGATATTGTTATATGGATATTTCTAATGCCTCTGTTCTACCAAAGAATGAAGCACCAATTCATACTGGGCCCCTTAATCCTTGAGATTCAGGGAAAAACATGAAAAATGGGTGGGAAAACAGAATCCTGATCCAGGTGTGGGATCAAGTCCAGATTGTCCCCAGGAAGCCTCAGATGTCCTCAGACAAGTCACAATCATTCCCCGACTATGAATTGATTAAGCCACATTGTGATTTTTTTCAACCCCAATCCTGTCGGGGATATACCGACTGAGTCTCAGACTGGTATGAGGCCTCCTCAGGCCTCCTGGGACTAATAACAGATTAACAAAGACAGTAATGGGTGATTTTTATTGATGTCTGGGACTAAGTCCAGGCCTCCTGGGACTAGGAGTCCTAGGATTAAGAGTCACAGGACACCTTAGACATCAGACCTCAGGACCTCAGACGTGAGACTAGAAAACTTGTGGATCAGTTTAAGTCATGGCAAATATTAAACATCTTTGAAATTTTTACCAAACATTACTGACCCAAACAGACTCAAGCCAACTCTCCAGGACTCGACATTTTGAGGAAAACTGATTCCCAAAAATACCTTAATCGGGAGCCTTGGTCATGTGGTGGAACAGGGGCATAATATTAGAATCTGTGCTGATTTAATTTTGGAGAAAATTTTGAAAAGGGAATAGGTGCCTGTGTTTTTGAAATCATCTGTAATTGTAATCAATAAGAGGTTATGTTACTTTGCGGCAAATGAACGAGTTTTGTTAACACACCTAGTTATTATGGATGTACAGCATACTGGCAACAGAATTACAATAAAAACTAAAGATGGGAAGAGAAGAGGAAATAAAATTGAAACAATAACAATTTGAAAATGACACTATAGCAATATTTAAGGACACTACTCTGTATAATTCAATTCAAAAATATTGGTTTATCAAAGTCTTTCTTTGTTACCTCTGTAAAGCTGATGAGGTAATTTCCTGCTCAACGTACCATTTTAATAATTTAGAATCAACAGTGACATAAAAGAAAAAGAGGCCATAATCTAATCTTTTGGGCCAAAATGGTGGATCTTAATTTTAACAATAAATGGACGTGGAATTGTATTTAAAAAGTCAAACTGGAATCAGGTACATTTGCATTTTTAATGCAAGCTTACACAATTTATGTTGTAAGAACCAAAATTCCATTGATATTTCATCCATAATTATTCTCATTGGGTATAATGCTAGCACTCCCTCAAAAATCCTAAGGAGTTTTCACAGTGGAGGATCACTTTAAATTGCAACATTGCCTTAGAAATAGTTCAGAGTAGATAAGTACTATGGTATGCATTTATTTATCCACATATTGGATAATTCTTACAGTGCTGTAAATGTTGCATTGCAGGTGTAAAAATATTGTCAAAAATGGATGAGTGTTCATATTTATTTGTAAAGTTACTCTTGTGAAATAAAAAGATCTCGTTAGTTATGAGGCTAGATTGACTATCAACGTTCGAGGCCAGCGACTGGGGAAAATCTTGGAAAATTTCTGCATTATGTTTAGACTAACAAAGCAGCCCTATTACACACGATTGTCCATGAAGTTTTTTACAAAAAGTTATAAGGTGTACATAGCCTGTTCTACTTCTAGGCTCACATATCTCAGTATATTCTATGTTTCATTTTTGTTTTGCAAGAAAGCCTTTTTCCTAGAAGACAAATAATCAATAGAAATGTCAGTGCATATTAAATATGTTGGCAGAAGCAAAAAAAATGTTATTTTATTTTATTTAGCATTTCTTTCAGACGTCCCAATCACTATCGCAATTTGATTAATTTTCAATTCTGTTAAAATATTAAAGTACTGAATTTTGTTGTAGATCATGGTTTATTTTTATAAATATATGTGTTACACAACTTCATGCAAATTTGCTTATGTAACACTTCAAAGCTACCATATTGTCATCGAAGTTTTACAAGCCGTGAAGCTGGTATTCTGCAGCCCAATCACTGTCACCCCGTGGATCTCTCTGAATATCTTTAAAATGTGTGAAAACATGCCAGGAGCTCTTGCATACTAAAATAACTGTTCGGAGAGGAGAGGTGAAGGGGTGCAGGATATCAACTTACAGGGAGGCTCATAGTTATAGATGTACTACTAGCATACAAAGTCCATTTACAGAGAAGCTTGGGGACCAAAATTTAAATACAACTTGTTATAACTGTACATAATAACCTCTTATGGAATTTTAATGCATACATGTAGTAGACATTAATAAAGCAAATTATATATTCTGATAATATAACACAAAGTAAAGCCAAACATAGGCCGAATTTTTTGTCTAGTCAATAATTGCTATGGATAAGCTGATAGAGGGATAGAGTTCGCTAGTATACTTGTTGTCTGTGTAAATCTTGAGTGACATATTTCTGCACTCCTCTCAGATTTCACTAGTCCCTTTTAATCTATTTTATATCACACAAATTATAATATAAATATATTCAGCAAACGTTTTTGACATTACCATAATGTAAAATAATGGCAGCAGGGAAAGAAGGTGAAATTTGTTCACATTTTAAAAACAGTGTTGAAGTGTATCATATCAGTCGGATAGTCATTAATTGTTAGTGAATGACACTTATCTATAACCCAAAGAATGTAAATGACACCTTATAATTGTAAACTAGCTATAGGTAACTCTGTTCCTTGCCATTGAGAACCATCAGTTTTTAAATTAGCAATTAGCGAAGGGATAGACACTTGGTCTAAACAAACAGTTTATTGTAAATCACAGTTAAGTCTACTGTTAAAGATGCTTTACATAATCTACAAACATACAGTCTAAAAAGATGACATGCTTCTCTCAAATTATTTTTATGAAATGTCAACACAAAATTTAATTGCAAAGTGTGTCACTAAATATACACTTACATTCACTGAAGTAAAGAAATGGTTAGATTTGTTTTAGTTGATCAGCTCTTGTTTGTTGAAAGAATCTTGAGTTCTTTGCCATCAGTCATATTTTCCCACACATGTAGTCTTCAAAAACCTCCCAAATCATATCCACCCATGTCTACTTCTGGGATCTCAAAATCTGCAAAATAAAAAAAAACAGTCTGAAACATCAGACTATATAATTCAGTGCTTGTCAATAACAATAACATCATTCCATTGTAGCAAATGCTTCAGTTTTTTACAAAGCAAATTTGAAAATGCATAAGACTTTCATGTCAAAGAATCTTGATTAACAATGATGTAAAACGTGCTGTTGACAGTGTATGTCTTGATTGTCAGCCTCCTTTATGGGGGTGTTCCGCTGGAGTTGACTTTGGAGCCTACAGAGTTAGTATCGGTTGTAGTTTCCAGGCTTGTGGCGGTGGATTGGCAAAATATCAAACATGTTTGATATTTCTCTGATCCTCCACAACACTGTATCTGGACCTTGGAAACCACCCTGTCATGGATCTCTGGGGCTTGATGGTTACACTTAACGTCTTGACCTACACTGTTATTGTCCTGCCACCATGTCATGGTTAAGTACCAAGACTCCATCTCCTGATAGAAAAGACTCACAGTCTTCAACCATAGAGTCCATAACATCTCAGTTGGACAAGCCAGGAACACATACAGAGAAGCTGTAAATAGAAACTGACAAGGTGGTTACAGTGATAGACAAGCCGGGAAGTGTGTTGGATAAACTGGCTTTATATATCTAGGTTGTCTGGCTTGCGCAATGCATCATTTGGACTCTGGCATCTTACGGATTACATCTAGCAGCATTTCAAGATAGGAGTTTGCTTTTTTCAATTATATAGGACATTGATAAGTTTGAGAAGATGGCTGAGGAGTGGGAGGTAAATGAAAGGGAGGAGAGGCACAGAAACAGATCGAGGAGGCCAGGAGGGAGGAAGCTACATGCTCGCCAGAGGAGGGAGTGGCAGAAAAGCATGCACAAACAGACAAAAGTGATACAGAACAGATACATGTACAGAGGCTGGATGAGAGGCGGGCACATCTCAGTCGCACTCAAGACACAAAAAGGGGCACATGGCCAACATCTACCTGACAGACTCAGACGAGAAGGCTATTGTGGACTTTATGATGGACCATGAGGAGTTTTATGACTAGACTAATGACCATTTCAAGGAAGGAGTGTGCTGAGAGAGGTTCATCATCATTCCTAGTGCAAAAAGCAGGAGACAAGAGGCCACTGTGACTTAGCGGGTAACGCAATTGTCTAGGAACTCAGAGGACATGGGTTCAAACCCAGGTACAGGCAGATACATAGTGGCTCGGATGACCACTTAAAATGGTGGTCTTCTGTCATTAGGTCCTTGGGTCATTGGTAGCAGGCTAAAGAACCTCAAGGACGTTGATAAATGGTCATCCTTCCAGTTAGGGGAATGTTAGGTACTTGTCCGTTGGGGCTGTACTGGTACAGTTGGATTGGTTAAATAGCGCTTTGAGTCCTGCAGTATATGGAGATATTGCACTGAGTATAAATATACAATACAATACAACATGATCAGCCTTCTGCAACTACCTTGCATTGGAGGTGGAGGAATTAGCCATCTTAACCATCCCAGAGACTCATGCCTGCAAGTTAGGTCACTCAACCCACGCAGCAGAGCCAAAAGACAACCAAAGAACAGCAGCAGCAAGCCAGAGGGCAGCTGACCTCCTTCCTAGTAGTTAATGACCAATAGGCTGGACCTTCTAGACAACTTTTCTTCACATTGACCTTAACCATGCAGTTCAACCCTCCATCAGTTGCCTCTGCTACAGGCTAAGAAAGTCAATACAACATGTCAGGACTCTTAGGATTCTTTCAGAATCTACATTCAGTGGTGAGCTACCAACAGATCTACACACTACAGCCGTTTTTACCAGCTGACATGCAACCACCAGACATCTCTCCTCCAACCACAACCGCACAGCAACTGCAGCTGCAACCATCCCAGCCTTTAACCTCCTCCGCAGTCAGCCGATGCACTGCACTTGCCTCCAACTGGTCCTTTTCAGGACCACTGCTATAAACAATTTAAAGGTCTTTTTCAGGACCACCCAAATCTTCCAAAAACAATTAATAGTTGTTGCTTACAAAGTCCCAAACAAGATACATTACACCCCCCACACAAAACCCCAAACACAAAAAATTGAATGAATGAATGATTGAAGAAAGTTTTAAAAAAAATTCATATTTTTAAAGCTGAACATAAAAGATTTAAACTTAGAAAAATATTATAAATTGGATTAGTAACTTGAAGAAAAAACTTAAAAACTCAGGAAACCCAATGTTTATTGATTAAGAGCTAAAACAATTTGGCAGAAAAAAATGGGGTGAATTCAATGAAACTTTGGCCAACCCCCAAATTAAAAATTACCCCCCCCCAAAAAAAAAAAAAAAACAAAAAAAAAAACACTTAGACTTTAAGGAAGGTCTGACATTTTGGTTAAAGTATTCGACTTTTGACTTTTTGACTCTGAGAAGTTCTTGAGGTTCCCCAAAGATTTTGAGAATTTTGAACTTTAAAATATCTTGCAAATTTGCAAGAAAATATTTTAGAAAAAGAAAGTTTTTTTTTCTTTGAACGTTTATAAATTTTGACATTTAATGGGAGACATTTTACATAACTTGGATTGAGGTTTTTCAACAGGGGACGTGTTTTGAAACTCGTTGTAAATGAGTTGGATTTTCTTTGGAATTTTTTTGGAAGTTTGAGAAACACCAGCATAAATAAAAGTTCTTGGAATAATTGGGTTATCCTGAAAAAAATAGTCCTGAAAAGGACTGATGAATGCCATCTTCTGCCCCCAGAGTTGCTGGTTGACACATCTCAGATCCTGTCCGCCTGCCCAGCCAATGTCAACATGTGATTGAAGTAATCTTTAAGTAGGTCTTGTTGGTGTTTTGCCTCCCTCGAAAGATTCTTGTAGTTCTCATTAGGCAAAAACACAGCCTGGTCACTTTGTGGGGCTGCTACATCATTTGTTCTGATGGGTGCCCTGTCTGCTCCACCCTGGTGTGCCCTCAGCATGTTGTGCAACACCACATGGAAGAACAATGTCTCTGGCAACCCTTGGCATTTGCTCCATGGTGTCCAGTAGTACACTGAATCTGCTCACTAAGATTCCAAGGGGGTTTTCAACAACCCTCCTGCCTCTGGAGATCCTATAATTGGCAAATCTTTCTTCTACTGTAGGGTTTTACCAGATGTGGCATCAAGCCAAAGGCATTGTTATCCTGGAAGAAATAGTGCAAATCTGGCCCTCCCTCCCCCAGTAGTTTAGGTGCCAGAAGACCCAAACTACTGTCCTCTATCTTCTCCCTCATATCACCTCTGTTGAAAATCTGTGCATCTGATGAAGAACAACTTGACCCACAGTCTTTCCACAGGAATCCCTAGCCTGCATTGAAAAGGGCTAGCTGCGCCAGGATAAAGAAGCCTTTGTAGTTGAAATATTCACTGTCTGATTTCTCTGGCTTCTTGAAGGTGATACGTTTCCTGTCTAGGGCCCCAAGAGCATCAGGGATATTCCATCTGGTTCTGAACTTCTCCTCCACCCTTTCCACTCCTCAGGGCTAGTAGGGCAGATATTCGTCCTGGAATTCAGGAAGGATAGCTGGCAGATCCGGTGGATTAATCTACAGTTGGTGGTTCTTTGATGAGGTCAATAAGGGCAGGTGGCAGCCCTGACAAAATTCTGGTATCCTGGGATGTCAGTGTGTTATTAGGTCATCAGGAGGTTGCTACAGTTCTTTTTCTGGTCTTTGAAGCATCCAGGGAATGATCCATGGTTTTGGTTCGTTTCCTCTTCTCCTGGAAGCAGGCTGGGGCTGTGGTTGTTGTGATGGTTGTAGGGCAGGTGCTGGTTCCCGGTTCAGATGTGTCCTTCTCTGCCTGCAAATCACGATGAAAATCAAAATATTAAACCCAAAAAAAAACAAAAGTACCCTAAGCTTCTGTAGAAACACTCTTTGATGTGTAGTTAGCATCTTATATAACTTTGGTTACATAATCATTCCCGTCAGAGTGAGTCAGGAAAATACTCCAGTCCTGTCGGCTTGTCATGGCTTGCTACAGTTTTTCTGTTACAGGTTTATGGCTTGTCCTGGTAGTTACCAGTCTTGTTGTGAAGAAAATCATCCTGACTCCAAGAAGGGTCTTCATCCGGACAAGTCAGAATGTACAACGTCCTGTCATGAAGATGTCACCAACCCAACATTTTCACATGGTTTTTAAATGTTTTTTCATCCCCGATTCCACGACTTTTGCAACCGACCCTAGAGTCATAGAGTTGGTTATAGGGTCAGTTCCAGTGGAACACCCCCATTAGTGTCTGCAATGATTTTTGCTATGAGCTAAAAAGTGGAGCAAACTTGAGTAACACATTATTATTTTTGGAATATTACCTGCTGCAATTTCAAATGCTTCCCCAGTACTTTCTAAGCCCATTTCTGTAAAAAACAAAAACAACAACAGTTCATTGATAGTGGCATATAACCGATCACATTGTGGATAAACAGGCTTGTAAAGATAATGTTGTGAGCCAAAGGCAAGAATTAAGACTGCTTTACTGCTTAGCAGGGTAACTTTGCAATTGCCTTTACTGGGCATAAAACAGAATGTAGAAAATGAGCGCTTGTTGGTTGTCATCAACACTTGTATATTTTGGGGGGTGTATCATACGTGTTGGGAGGTCCTCAGTGGCCTAGTGGTTGGCATGTTGGTATCTAATCATATTCTGTTAACTCTGTGTGGGTCCACCTCCCACAAGTGCCAGTACTGTGGACCTCTCCCAATATGACCCTGGCTGTTGAATGGGACGTAAAACCCCAACTATGAACTTTGAAACAAATGTGTTGGAAGGAATGATAGCCAGAGTGGTGATAGATAACAATTAAATATTTCAGATTTTGTGCAATTTTGGGCATTGATTTCTGTAAAAAATTATATTGTGAAGTCAAAAAAAATGAAAAAATTGCTTGATTTCTTTGAGTAAATTACGTTTATGACTCTTTTCACACATTTCAATGCAAAGACTTACAACACTTAAGGACACAAATAAGGATTTTGCATTTCATTGGTACTTTGTTACCCCTCTTGAAGAAAATGTATTATGAGCAGAGATTTCAAATTTTCAGGATATGTTTATCATTACCTAATGGTGCCTATGAACATTTTAGCATCATTTGGTAAAAAACAAGATGGCCGCCATTGGTATTTCTTCGTCAGTCATGAAGCAGTGTGTAGCGATTTTTACCCTTTTAAAGCAAAATATATTATGGGCAGACTTCTCAAATTTGCAGGTTTTGCAAATTTTGGATCCCAAGGGTGCTACAGATTATTCATCTAACACCTCTGAAAATTTAGACCCGATTTTCAGTTGCTACCTTGAAATTTGCTGGAAATGTAAAATATTGTTTATTTCGAAAACTGTAAAAGATAGAGCGATTTAGACCAAATTTTGGACCCCCTGGCATACTATGGACTACACTTTAAGGACCTCTGATTAATTCAGACAAATTACGGTGGCCATCTTGAATTTTGGTGGAAATGGAGAAGATTGTTTATGTCAAAAACTGTAAGAGATAGGGCAATTTTTGGGCAAATTTTGAATCATCTTGGAAACAAAGGACTACTCCTCTAGGATTTCTGAAAAATTTAGATTTTTCTGATTTTCGACTGCCATCTTGAATTTTGACGGAAATGTAAAATGACATTTATTTCCAATACCATGAGAGATGGAGTGATTTGGGGCAAATTTTGAACCCCCAGAGTACTAAAGACTACTTTTCTAGGACCTGTTGTTCATCTAAAAAACAGAATGATTACGAGCAAAGTTTGAACCCTCTGGGTACTGAGGACTTCTCCTCTAGGACTAAGGAATTTCAGCTGCCATCTTGATTTTTGATGGTAGTAGAAGCTGTTATTTTTCTCGAAAAGGGATAGAGTGATTTCGTGCAAACTTTGGATTTCCAGGGTAGCATTGACCACTACTCTAGAAACTCTGAAAAATTTTTGACTTTTCCCAATTTTTCTGAAATTTGACACCAGCTGGGTACCAATTACTATTCCTCTAGAACCTCTAAAAATTTTAGAATTTTAAAAATTTGGCCGCCATCTTGAATTTTGGAGTAAATGTAAAGTGTCATTTATCTCCAAAACTGTAAAAGAGAGAGCAATTTAAGCAAATGTTGGCCTACTGAGTAATAATGACTATTCCTCTAATGTCTATGAATAATATAGACTTCTTGTACTTAATTTTTAATCTTGAAAAAGGTGTTGATCTTCAAACCATGTTTGTTGCGCTTTTCCAGTACATACATCTTGCATCTGACCACAGATGCGTACTATGTCTAGTTGAAATTACAAAAGCTTATGATTGGTAATGAAGGTAAGGGGTCTGCCAAACAACAATAAACATTCAACAGCCCACTCTCACAAGATTTTTCTTTTTGATCTATGAGTATCATTGTTCTACTTCAGAATGTGACCTTGAAGCATAAGCCACTGCCCTATAGCACTTAGCTTGTACTTTTGTACCAGCATAACAAAAACGCCAAATGATCTTCCATCTACTATGGCCTATATGATCATGGAAATTATACTAGCTCATAACCTTTGCAATGGCTAGATTTTGTTTGAGATTACTAATACCTTTTTCTTCTCGAGCAACCCAATAACATTAATTTCTTCTTTTGGTTTGCCTTCTCAGCGACTCATTTACCATTACATAGTTAGGGATAAACCTGGAAGAAAAACTAACTATTCCAAGAAAACTTCTTCCTCTACATTTTGTGGGTGACTGGCTTGTAAAAATGACTGGCTTTTTAAGGATTACATTCAACACCTTTGTATTTATTTATTTGGGGTTTTACGTCGCTTTCAACACTGTACAGGTCATATCACGACGGGTAGTTGGAAGGGCAGAGGAAACCAGTACATAGAGTTCGCTAGGGTTCTGTACTGTAAACTGCTGACCAACGGCAAGCAACTACCAGCTTTCCCACATAAGGCCTTGACGGGGATCGAACCCCGGCCTCAGAGGTGGGATGAGAGAGTGTTACCACTCTGCCACCATGGCCCCTCAACACCTTTGTATGAGTTCAAAGAAGTTTATTCTGTGTAAATGAAAATAACACTTAGTTTTTTTTCAGAGTGAAAGATTGCTATAGTTTATCATATTCATGGGTTTTTACCCAACGCCTGCATGTTATTAGTCATACTTTTGATTCCAAAACTCAGCCACTTGTATCTCTTTAGCCCCAAATGAGTATCAAATGAGGTTACATAGCGAGAGGATTCATATAGTTCACACTGATGATATCCTTTAATTGTTCATATACAATTTTGGAAACATGGTTGCTCCATTGAGGTCGCTTAAGAATTCCTCCAGAGCTGGGGTGATGCATCACTCAATATCTTGGTCCCTCTGCATCTTTATAATGTTTATTTCTTAAAGCCTTTCTAACTCTGCTCCCACTTGTGCAACTGGAATTACACTTTCATGAATGGGCAAGTTTACTTTTGTTCCTTTGAACTTTCTAATGCCTTGGAAAAACTTCGATGTCTAAAACATATTTTTTCTGCACGCTAAGATTGTTGGGTTTGTTGAATCCTGTTTGCAAAAATAGTACTTTCATCTCAATTGCAGACTCAAACCCTAAAATAGAGTAATCCAGTTAAGTCACACAAGACATTACCAGTTATGAAAAATTGCTTTACGATATAACCCCTGTCACCTTCCTCTGCACTTGCTTCTCTAGATGAACTTTTATTCATGATACATGCATTATTTCAACAAAAGAGCATTCACAAGACAACATGGGTGTCTCCAGACAAAGAGACATGAAACCCGATAGACCACATGATTATAAATTGGAAATATGAGGGGTCAATCATAGACACTGAAGTATACATAGGTGCTGATATTTGAAGAAACCACTATGTGGCCATAAGTAAAGTATAACTAAAACTCTAAAGAACTGACAGAAAAGCAAAAATAAAAAGGGAGAGATTTACTACCAAACCTCAAGCAGTTAAAATATAAAGAAAAGTAAAATAAAAAAATTAAAGATAAAGAATGTGGTTGAAGTGCTTGCAGAAGAAACAGAAAGCAAAGAGTAAATGATCTTTGGGACAGTTTAGAAACTCATACTTAGAACCCACAAGAGAAATAATTGGCCTTTATAAAAAAACTAAAACCAAGAACTGGATGTCAGAAGACACACACACAAAAAAAAGAAAATAGAAGAAAGAGGCAATACAGCTTTTTCAAGCAGGATCTTTAGTTTCTCCCCCTAAATTCAATTAACTTGATTGACAGCTCATTTCTCTTATCTATACTCGTGTATTTTATGAACACTAAGAACATATACACCAATCACACAAGTTTTCTTATTTCAAAAGTTTATTTGCAATAAAAATACTATCTTTTTAAAGCAACATCTATGTTTTGTTTTATGATATAAAATATAAATGAATTGGCTCCAGTGAGTATATTTAAAACAATAAATTCAACTCCCTCCTCATTTTGCTTTTTGCACACAAAGGAACTAAGATTTGTACTTTGATCTGTTAAATATTCTAAAATTTATGCAATTTGTCAATATTTCAATGCAATTAAAAATATATCAAACCAAAATTAAAATTGCGCTTATTAACATGAACCAAATATTATTTCGAAGGAATTAGCAAAAAATGTTAAACGTAGCTATAAAGTTTTGCATCTTTTAAGACAACATTGAAGAATTCTTATATACAGATACTCAAAATACCTTGCATAGTCAGACAGGAACACCTTCCAGATATTTTAGCTTTTCAACTGATTTAAACTCCCAATAATTATATATTATACTTCGCAGATTGTAGGGGAAAGCTTTGCCTACATATTTCATGGAAAAATTCTTTCTGTAAATGACAAATCAGGTTAATAAAGTAAAACATTTATTGCTTTACTCATTTTCACAGTCTTTTTTTCTGAATGTCACAGCTAAAATACGTAAAAAGTTGGTTTGGGTTTTCCCTTCCTTTTTATTTTAGGCTCCTGGTTAAAAAATATCAAGACATTTGCCACTGCAATAATTTTCAACGACACATTCACTGTTCAAGATGTCTTTTATTTTGTCATAACTATAATATATTTTAATCGTAAGATTTCTGTTTTCCCATTAAATGCTTCAATATCATTACTATAATAATTTGTGGGAACATCTTGGAGAAACATTTCTTTTTGGCACAATAGGTGCTTTCTTTTTTATATTATATAGAATTTGTTTAAGAAAATTTTGTGAAAGTTAATTTTGTTTGTAGTTCAGTATCATCAAATGAAGTGTTTATAACTTATACAAAACTGATCTGCACCGCAAACATTTAAAACAGCAAATGCATGTCAAATATTTATATTAATCAAAGTTTCATACTTCCACTTCTCAATGCTTTGGTGATTAAAGGATAAAATAACTGACAAACAAATATACATTCAACAAACTTTTGTTCAAACAACTACTACAGGTAAATAGTGTCAGTAAGTGGCCATTACAGAAGAGCTCAAGGGAGTAATATAATGAGTAAACACACACTTCCTCAATTACCTCTACAGGAATCTTAAAGGTGGGTATTCAGAATTTTTGATCAAATGTCAAAGTTCATTCGGAATGTTAAGGATATGCATAAACATCACATTCACAATATTTTTACTGTCCAAAAGTTTACCCTATCTTGAAATAAAGATTTCTAACTAAACCACACAGCACATGTGTTTTCTTTTTTGTTGTTTCAGTATCCTTGTATCACATGACATTTGTGACCTCCCACTATGACGTAACACACTAAAAATCATTACAAAATTTGATGACAAATATAGAACTGTTTTCCTGGCATTTTTTAGCTCATTACCACGAGAAAGTAAGTCATTCCCACAAGTTAGGAAGTCATTACAACAAGATAGAAAGTTGTTACCACAAAATACTGAATCGTTCCCACAAGTTAGCAAGTCATTACCACAAGATAGAAAGTCATTATCACAAGACACTAAGTCATTCCCACAAGTTAGCAAGTCATTCCCACAGGATAGTAATTTGTGGCCACAGATAGAAAGTCATTCCCACTAGATAGAAAGTGATTCTCACAAGATACTAAGTCGTTCCCAGAAGATACTAAGTCGTTCCCACAAGTTAGTAAGTCGTTACCACAAGATAGAAAGTCGTTCCCACAAGTTAGAAAGTTGTGGTAATGAAATATTAGTAGTTATAATGAGATACTAAGTCGTGTGAATGAGACACTAACTTGTTAGAACAAGATACTAAATGGTTACAAGAAGATAGGAAATCCTTGTTTTAATTCATACCCACCACTTACTAACTCGTTCCTACCACTTATTAAGTCATTCCCACCACTTAATAACTCGCTTCCACCACTTATTAAGTGCTAAAGTCTGCGTTGAAATCACCTGCTACAATGACATATTCAGAGTCAGAGTTGTTAAGCAATACTGAGATTTAATTTAAAATGTCTATATATTCATTGTTGTCAGATAGTGTACCAGAATCACAAGGCATATATACATTACACAGAAATAAAGAAAACTGGTGAAAGTTTGCTTTAATTGCACAAAGTCTTTTAGATGAGGTTACTAAGGGTGTTATGGTAGCCAGCAGAGACTCCTTCCATAGAATAGAACAACCACCATATGGTCTACCATGTTGAAGAACTGTGTTATCCATTCCTGACACTGAATGATGCCTTATTCCAGTAAAGTTTGTGTCCAAAAAATTGGAATCCTCATATAACCAAGTTTCCTGTAGTAGAACTACATCACAATCATCACATAGTTTTTGAACATAATTTACTTTTGTCAGGCCAAGCCCCTGATTGTTATAACTCATAATATGTAGTGAGGTAGCCATTATCTGGAATTGTCAGAAGTTACACTCGAGATGACGTGTCCACCTTTTTTTCCCAAAATCTTCTTACACAGACGCCTTCAGGCCATAAATCTGGATCAAACAGAGCTTCAAATTCTGACACAGGTACAGACAATTTAAAAGACTTAAATTGCAATTCTGGTTTTGGCATCTGTTTGAGTGATCTAACAAAAAAGCCTCTTTCCTTGATATAATTCTGTAGATCATTTAGTCTTTCTGTAGATCATTTAGTCTTTCCATCAAGCCTAAAAATGGATAAATCTCTGTTGGGTTCTGGAGCACCTATTACATTTTTAATGTTTTTAGCATTCCCTGACACTGTTTTCCTCTTTGCCACATTATTTGCAGCCCTCCTTTGTTGTCTCTTGTGATAAGCAGGGATTTCAAATCCCTCTTTATCTATATCCTTTGTGGTATGAGTCTTTATGTTACTAGCATTACCTAATAAAGGGGGCATTAGATATTGGTTGTCTTTGAGGAGCATTTGATCTGTTTTTGATGAGTTCCCCTTTGGCCTCACATCAGGGATGTTGGTAATAGCTACATTGTCTTTTGAGTAAGAAATTTGCTTACTAGTCTGTGGATACTGTAGGCCAGATGAGACAGATCCTTTGTGACTTGAGATACTCACAGTCTGTGGAGAGTGCAGGCCGGATGATTTAACAACATTTGAGTAACTGGAGATAGCACGTAAACTGTCTCTGAGATATAGGTTCTGAGCAACCACTTCATCAAGCCCTGTCTGCATGTTAGACATACGTTTTTCCATCCTATTAAGTCTATCCAGGAATGATATGTTGTTGAGTTCTTCAGGGTGTGACCTGGGTATCACTCCCAAACTGAAAGCACTTATAGCAACCATTGGTAGATTATCACTAGTCTCAAGTTTAGCCCATGCTTGCAAAATATCCATAACATCAGCTTCCCTGACAGACCTTGACGGCGAGACTTTTCTTTTTGGTCTCAAACCAATAATCTTTGAATCACAGTGACTCCACAGAATATCTTTAGCCAAGGATATCTGCTCTTCAGTAAAGTGACCTAGGACTGCATTCTTCACATTTTCTATGCTCCCACTTTGCAGTGAAAAAACAATATATCCAATGACTGGGTCAATTAGGACCTTGCTCCTGTCAAGTAAACCAGTATCTATCCCAATAATAGAATCCTCCTTTTGATCACTAGAATCAGTCAATAAAGCACTCTTTGGTACAGTGTCATCATCAAACTTCTTCTGTAAAGCCTTGACCTCTTTACATAAGTCATCACTGATACGGGCACCATTTATTTCTCTCCTTGCCTTTTCACAATAGGGGCACAAGTCCAATTCTGCATATCTAACAATCTTTCCCTTAAAGTTTAAGGGGCAGGGTGAATCTGGTAAACCACAACAGACTGGTATGCTGGAAACATAAACACCATATGAGAATCCAATGGAGATCCTGCAAGGTATGCTGTGCCAAAAACACTCAATCCAATGTAACATACTAAAATATCTTAGAAAGACTTACTAACTTGTGGTAATGACTTACTATCTTGTGGTAATGAGATGAAACATATAACACTGCATCAGGGGCGCAGGAAGCGATTTTTGGTTGGGGGTGAGGAACTAGATTGCACCAATGTGACTCGACACCAACAATTTTGGTTAATTTTGCAGAATGTATTGCATATATGTAACATTCACATGGTCCAATTGAAATATTTTAAAGTGTCTTTATTGAAGGAAATCTGTGTGACGACATCAATCCTAAGTTTTCCTGACCTTGTATGGGTATAGAAATACATATAGTAACCGCTGCATTTGAAAGGTATTTCTAATATCTTGACTACATGTTTCTAGAACCTGTGACCTTTCCTTCAAGAGCCAAGCTGATACAAGATCTATTTTTAGCAAGGTTAATCCCCAAATTTAGCTGAATGTATAAACTTTGGACTGGTTAGGTCCAATAAACACACAGTAAAGAAACAGAGATTTCTTGGAAAAGTCTTATCAGCTGACAAATTGCTATGTAAGCCATTGCTCTGTGTGAATTTGAAACTACATGTCTAAGTTCTAAATAATTAGCAACACGGTAAATTAAATGTAGAATATCATCATATGTATGATTTTGGTCTGCATAAGTGAAACATTTCATAGAATTTTACAAATCTCATGACAAGTTAACTGAAAATGTTCCTTTTACAAATCATAAAAAATAAATACTTTATAGTTCAAATGGTAGCTTACACAATGGTGCATGTGAGCAGTGAACAGGGTAAAAGTGTAATTTGACCACATATTATTGAGTTACCTGTAAAAATTTACATAAACTTCAAAATTGGAGTTTAGTTATATTGCAAAAAGTTGGGGGGGGGGGGGGGGGGCGAAAAGATATCCCCCGCTGCCCCCCCACCTCCACCCCGTTTCTATGCCTTTGTGCATGTGTTTGCAACAGAAAGATATTTTACTGACAGTACATGTATCGAGAATACTTGATAGGAGATGATCTGGTATATAAACACATTTTGTTTTCCTTATAAAATCTTATAGGAACAAAAAAACTGTTTGAGCTTTACACTCTTGTGGGAGAATTTGAGCCACAAAAAACTCCTGACAGAACAGTAGAAAAAACTCTCGACTTTTCAGTAATATAGACATGCTTATAGACGTGTTTGTGTTTGCAATATGTAGTTGTAAAAGTAACTGGAACTGATAGTAATCCACTCTTTACATCATGCATATGTTGATTCCTAGCTTTGAGATTTTTATCATGTGGTTTTTTCTCCTTTTTTTTGAAAATAAAGATATCACCATTAAACCAGAACTTTTCCAATGAACTTAACCTGTTAATCAAAATGACGTCATGACTTCTGTTACGTTTTGGTTCGACAAAAAATACAAAACTTCACAAGTGCCATCACCATTTATTGTTCCGAATCTTGTGAAAAAGGGAAACATAACATCTCATTTTTATGTGTTAACAGGCTTTTTTTCTCCAAACCCTTCACCCATATGACTATTATTTAGACTTATCAATGCAGGAAAAACAAAATGAGAGCACTTTTCAAATCTGAATAAACACCTTAAATATAAGTATTTTATGATCATTGTACAAAGTAAAGAAAGTAGTTTCAGATTACCATTTCACAAATTTCGAACAATGCAAAAAATGTTTAATATTTCGCCTATCTCTTTACAAGAAAAATTATCCATTCAGAGATGCAATGTACGGTTACACTAATGAGCATTCTCCTATCAAAGTCTCTGAATAGGGGTGATGAACTAAAGGGCACACAATCGCTGTTTTAAACAGAGATTGCCTAAATAAAACCATAAAAAATCAAAACGGAATGTAAAAAGAAAGATACGACATCAAACAAAGCTACAGAAAAGACAAATGAAAAGCAACAAACACTCCGATAGAAGAGGCAGGAGAAGCATGTAAAAGAGAAGGGACAAGGAGCGCTACACAGAATAACAAAAACAAATATGAGGAAAAACAGAAAAACACAGTACCTAATCACGGCTAAAAAAGGAAATGCGTCAATAGATGAACAAAAGATGGTAAGAACACTTTAGTCACACACTGAATAGAGAGCCACCAAATGGAAATGTAGAATAGAATCAGGAGAGGAAAACACCAAAATAGACACAAGCCCAATAAGCATAGATGAGATTGAAGGGGCAATACAAAAATTTAAAAAATAACACAGCCTCAGTTATAGATATTATGACAGGTGATGTACGAAAGGCTGAAATTGATACAACAGCACACTGGCTGAAGAAGATATATGATGGGATATGAGGATATGAGAAACAGAAGATACACCAAGAGAATGGGAAGAATTTCTAATGATAATACTCCCCCCCCCCCCCCCCCCCCCCCCAAAAAAAAAAAAAAAAAAAAAAGGAGATTTGACAAAACGTGTAAAACAGGAGAGGCATTCATTTAATATAAATAAAAAGTAAAATACTGGGACACATACTGATAGACAGAATAAAAGGGAGCTGTACGAATCTGCCCTTTGCCAAATCGACCCTCTAAAAATTCGGCCCTGGACAAATCGGCCCCCAGTTAAAAACTTTTGTAATTAGAACTTATTTATTAGACCTGCAGAAAGCATTGATAAAGTTATTTCTTCAATATTATCATAACAGAAACATAATGGGTTCTTTACAACAAAAACTGCCGGCCTACATGAATTGGTGTTGAATTATAATCTGGTCATGTTGAGGTTGAATAAAGGGGGGGGGGGGGTAATTCTGTATAATTATGTGTAGTGGTGAGAACTTTAGCTAAGTGTGATTAACACCCAACAAACATATTTGGACGCTGTAATCAACGCCTTTAACCTATATCCATTACATATTTGTTTGTGTAAGAATTATTAAAAGTACAGTTATACTAAATGCATAACTTTTGTGATTTTTAAGAGCAATATTTGTTGTAGCATATAGAAGTTGAGCTTGTATGTATTTTTGGCACACCAGAATATATACTTGCGTGAGTGGATTAGAACAAAATTCAAAGGAACAAAATTGCTGTTATTTGAAACATAGGCTAATATTTTGTCTTGACTGGATCGACACATGTCCATATTTAATCTATTTTTTATCCATGTACATATGTTAGACCACAGTCCATTGCTTTCTGAACATTCTGACATAAGGTGTTGAATAGTTTCAATATTGGAGTTACATAGTCCACATAAACTATTTGTGGATAGGTTCATTTTAAGAAGTCGATATCTGGTTCCTAAAATTTGATTCAAGACTCTATATTGGAACCACTTAACACTATTGTTAGATGATACTTGGAAGCAAGCTTTATAAACATTAACCCATTGGGTTTTATTAAATGAAATATTTAAACTTCTATTCCATGCAAATTCACATAAAGGACTGTCTGTAAAAGTAAATTTATTTTGCTGCTGATAGAAATCCCGACTTACTTTATTTGGTTTATCAGAATCTTAATGTGGGTTGGTATGTGAGGTTTCTCACAAACAAAGTTATTACCTATTTTATACTTATTTATGAATGTTCTTAGCAAAGATCGAACTCTATAGTAATCAAATTCTATGTTTTTAATTGATATATATTCTTTATCTCCTCACAGTTCATAATATCTCCTCGGTGGTTGACAACATCATCAATTACAGTTATTCCTTTATTTCGCCATGATGGTAGAGACAGAGTGACAGTTGAGATCTGGGAATTAAACCATAATGGTGACTGGATTAACTCAGAATTATTTTCTGGTGTTCTTTGAAGGCAAAAGTATGCCCACTGTTTAAAAACATGCTTCCAGAAGGGGTTTTCAATTTTTCTTTCTAGTAATTTACACCAGTCTCCACCCAAAGTTGTTATTTTGCCTAGATCACCAACTAAATTTGTCAAGAAAGTGTACCACGGTGGAGGATCATCTGAGTTTTGTGATATTAATCTTTTTATCCATCCCAATTTTAGTGAATTCTCAAAGTGATAGACATTAATCATTTTTATGCCCCCCTGATTATAGTCTCTAGATATGGTATTTCTACGAATTTTTTCAGGTTTTTTGTCCCATAGAAACTGAAAAAATAATTTATTTATACTGTCAACAATTTTTTTTGGAGTCAATAGTGATGTGAACAAGTGATTAAATTGAGGTAGAAGTAACATTTTTATAACAGTAACTTTTCCAAGAGGGGTGAAACTTCTGTTATTCCATAAATTAATTAACTTGCATACTTTATTAATAGCATTTATATAGTTAATTTCAGGGATTTTTTCAATATCTACAGAATAATGTAACCCCAACAATTTAAATTCTGATTCACCCCAATTCAACTTTACTGGTATTTTTAGTTTGTCCTTTGAGTGTCTTTTTTCCCAATCCATATTACTTTTGTTTTATCATAGTTTATTTTCAGGCCAGATAGTGTACCAAATATTTCTAAGACATTAAGTGAAGTCTGCAAGGACCTAAGTGAACCATCAAGAATAAGAGAGTTGTCGTCTGCAAATTGTACTAGCTTATATTGTGTTTTCCCTATATTTATTCCAGTGATATCTGGGTTAAGGCCTATGAGAATGGCTAGAACTTCCGCAGCAAGTATAAACAAGTAGGCTGAAATTGGATCACCTTGGCGGTACCCTTTTTCAATATTTATTGGATTCGATAGGAATCCAGATTGACAAAGTCTTCCAATTATGTTGTCATTGAACATTTTTATCCATTTTAGCAGCTCATTATCAAAGCCGAAATATGAAAGAGTTTTATATGTGAATGTCCAAGAAATTGAATCGAATGCTTTGGCAAAGTCAATAAGTAGTAAGATTCCATTAATTTTTTTTGCTTCAGTATAATGCATTATATCATATATTAGCCTAGTGCTTTCAGAAATATTTCTTCCAGAAAGAAATCCTGTTTGTGATTTGGATACAATTTTATCCATATATGGCTTCATTCTGTTTGCAGTTACTGTTGAAGCTAATTTATATGTTACGCATAGTAGCGAGATTGGTCTCCAATTCTTTAAAAAGCGCCTATCTTTAGTGTCTTTGGGTATGCATATTATAATAGCTTGGCGCAAACTATAGGACAGTTTTCCTTTCCTAAAACAGCAATTAAGTGATCTCTGAATGAAGTATTTCAAGTAGTACCAGAAGACTTTCAGAAGGTCTGCAGGTATACCATCGATTCCTGGAGTTTTATTATTCTTCATTGATTTTAATGCTTGACTGATTTTGTAAGTCTTCAAATCATGGCCTAAGTTGACACATTTGTGTAAAATTTATATAAGTTTGTTTGATTAGCATTGTTGTTCCTGAATATATGCACAGACATCTAATATTTATATGCATTTAACATCAAGGGGCAGATTTGGTCAGGTTAATGTTTCTAGGGGCCGATTTGACAAGGGTGTTATTTCCAAGGGGGCCAATTTACCAAGGCCTGGAACCGCCATCCAAATTCAAAATATCAAATATGCTATTTGGAATTCCAAATACCCTATTCGGAATTCTAAATATGCTATATGCGACTGGTCCCACGAAATGACAAAAAAAGTCATCCTGTGTTATCCACTAGCAGGACCGGTCTAGTACTGTACTAGGTGGAGCATGGTACTTCCTTCCTGTCTGGACAGTGTGACCTCGGTCTCAAGACACAGGCAAATGGCAAAGTCCCTTTCAAGCAACCTTCAGATGAGTGGCTGCGTAGAAAGATGAAAAAACTCAACATCACTCTCACTGAAGGCTACCCTACCTGCAGTTCTGAAACCATCGTGGTTCCTAAGACAGATGATGGTATGATATGTATGCTGAAAAGAAGGACTTTTCCTGGTCAAAAGTACCCTGTTGGAATGATGCGCCGGCAAAGCTGAACAGTTTCTTCCCCAGAATTGCTAGACAGTCACTACCCTCAGCACCCTTCCCGACCTATACCCCAAGATACAATGAGAAGACGGGAGAGGTCAGCCAGGCACCAGTCAGACTGGTCCAAGGTGTCTCTTTATCCCTAACCCTGCTTTCTGCACAATAACCAGCTGGCAAAAGAGGGTCCAGACAGTGTGACCGCAGTGGTAATCCCAGCCTTGGTCCCCACTCTGGATAAATCACTCAAGGCTGATAGGTTCCTATGTCCAATCAGAGCACTGCACTACTATTTGGATAGAACGTCAGACCTCAGGCTGAACAAAGAGATTCAACAAAGATATCTCCCCTGTCATTATGAAGCAGTCTGTGATCCTGTGCTATGAGTTATCTGATCAAACCTTCCACTCAGGAGTCTCCTTGGAACAGCTTTTATCAGGTTGCTATTGCAAGTAACATAACACCTTTAAAAATTGTTCATATTCTGAACCCCTAGGAACAAGGGTAAGGGAGATATAAGGCCTTTTTAAATAGGATAACCCCATTTGGTATTAAACATGTGATATGGCAGCCATTTTGTTTTTAAGACTAGGTCCACATTACTAACCAGCCAGCTTTTCTAGCCAGAAATCTCATCAAAAATTCAAAATTTAGAGCATCTTTATAATTTTTAAACAATTAGCATTTTGTTTTTTTGAAATGAGGCTAACATTTGGCACTGACATACATGTATTTGATAAAGATATCTTTACAAGTAAATGAAATATTAAGGTTTATCTAAAAACATGATGAATGGACACACAGACACATATACGAAAGGCATATTTTAACCCCCGACAACAGCCTTCAGCCATTGGCGAGAGATAAAAAAATCATCATCATTAAATAAGTGACATGCGTCCTTCTAGGAGATTTATATCCAGGGAATGAACTTCCCCTACCTCAGAGCAAATCTGTAAAAAAAAAGGGGCCGGGAACTAAGGTTTAGACAATAAAAAAGATGTCGTGATGTCACACTGTTCAGACAGGAAGGAAGTACCAAATACGTATTTGGAATTCCAAATACCCTATACGAAATTCCAAATATACTATTCGGAATTCCAAATATGTATTTGGAATCCCAAATACCCTATACGGAATTCCAAATATGCTATTCAGAATTCCAAATACACTATTCAGAATTCCAAATACACATTTGGAATTCCAATACGTGACTGGACCCCTGAAAGGACAAAAAAGTCTTCCTATGTTATCCACTAGCAGGACCGGTCCAGTACTGTACTAGGTGGAGCATTGTACTGTGTGACATCACGGCATCTTTTTCTTTGTCTAAACCTCTTTAGACCCAAATACTGTACATATTTATACTTATTTAGTAAGTCAATAGCATGGTGGGTTAAGAGGGCCTCACCTGTTCATTAGGTAAGGTATTAACTTTTAAAAATTCAATTTACTTATTAAATGTGCAATGTTATTGCATTAATACATCTTACCTAATGGACACTATGAAAAGCGTATTTGGAAGTCTGAATACGTATTTGGAATTCCAAATAGCATATTTCAATTTTTGAATTTTGAATTTGGATGGTGGTTCCAGGCTTTTGTACCGATTTGACTAGGATATTTTTTGTCTGGGGGCTGAATTTACGGGGGCCAATTTGGTAAAGGGCCAAATTGTCTATGATTCGAAGAAAAAAGGGCTCAAAACACAATTTTTGGGAATTTGGAATTGGGAGTGCTGCTGCAGATTCTGAGCTTTGTGCAAATTGAGGATGCAGAAACCCATATTTCAGCCCCTTATATGTTAGTCTTATTATACATCCTCAGGTTGCCAACATCAATTAATCTAGTAAACTACTGGCATAAACTTTTTAATAACACATATATTTTGAGTCATGCATTACCAGATTTTAGGTGCTTTGAGAAAAGTATGATATCTGTTGGTACTAAAGATGGACAATTGTTATTTTTAATTTCAACTACATCTTCTGTTTGCAAACATGAAGTAATACTGAACAAGCGATCGATGTAACCGATATGAAATCGGTCACTTCTCTTGAGTTGCCATGAACCTTATTTTATCGTCCATAAAATAGAATTTTAGATACAATAAAGTTAATATGTGAAAAGTAAGTGTGCCTTGCATATTTATATGACATATGCAATTATTTGAACAACTTTAATTATTTTTACAGAATTTTCAACTATTTTCAGTTAAAACAAGGGTGTTCAAAGTATGTGAATAACATATTTAAACATATTATTAAAAACACACTAGTTTTGAAGTTACAAGTGATTGATTCAAAAATGAGAATTTGAAAGTAGCTATTGCTCAACTATGCCATGAGCAACGGGCCTACAATTTCACTATGTTATAGCTGACCCATAAGTAGATGAATAACATATTTAAACAAAATTATCTAAATGCAAGAAATTTCGAGTTACAACTGATTTAGTCAACAGTGAGAACCTCCAAGCAGCATTTGCTTAACTTTGCAATGAGATACAGGTCTGCAATTTTACTATGTTACTCCTGACCCCAAAGTAGGTGAACAGCACATTTAAAGAAAATACTGTAAATTCAATAGTTTTTAAGTTACAACTGATTTACTGAACACTAATAACCCGAAAGTAGCTGTTGCACAGCTTTGCAATGGGCTACAGGACTGCAGTTTTACTATATTATGGCTGACCCAAAAGTATGTGAATAATATATTTATATAAATTACTGTAAATGCAATAGTTTTCACGTTATAAGTGATTTACTCAACAGTGAAAACTGTACTTATTGCTCAGCTATGCAATAAGCTTTGGGCCTGCAATTTCACTATGTTATAGCTCACCGAAAAGTAGGTGAATAACTATTTAAAGAAAATACTGTAAACGCAATAGTTTTCAAATTACCACTGATTTACTCAACAGTGAGAACCCAAAAGTAGCTATTGCTCAGCTATGCAATGAGCTACAGATCTGCATGCCTTAAACAAGTTTCCATCCTCGATAGATAAGGTTTTTTTAAAGCATGTCTCTGGGCCTTGTACTTTTGGAGAGGTTGTTCACACAGATAGAGACATTGTAGAGTGATGCCATAATGTCAGCTAACATAAATAGGATGACTTTTATTGTTTGGCAATATCGCTATTGTTTTGCAAGCACTTACTTTTCAGATGACAATTATGTCACTGAGGGGAGTTTCTCGGGATTCCCTCCACGAAGGACTCTATTTTCAATGCTTTCTTTTATATTTAACCTTTTGAGAAGGTCCAAAATGTAGCACATATTGATTAAACTTCTAAAATATGTGATATTTTATGTTGTTTTTATTTACGGTATTAGGTGCATCATAAACAATGGATTTTTCTCCAATTTCTTCAAGTTTAGTACGTCTTGTAGACAGGGAGACTCCATAAGTATATATCTGTTCATTTTAGCAGTTGGACCACTTGTGGGAGCCAGACAACACTTTCTTAGCTCTTCAACACACAGAAACGTCTTTAGCAATATTTATTTATTTGGGTTTTAGCATTGTTTTCCACACTGGGAAAGCATATTAGGTCATATTACTTTTGGTAGTTGATAAATAAATAATAAACGGGTAAAAAATAAATAGGGAAGTAAATAAATAGGGAAGTAAATAAATAAATAAACATATAAAGATATTGAATTATATTGATTTTCTGTGTAGTGTATACAATTGGTCTAGGTGGTGCTAACCTCTCTTTTGCAAAACTGGTATGATCTAGTATTAGATTGTGGGAAACATCCCTGTTCTACTTGGAAATCTGTTGGACATAATTGAACCAAGCGAGTTGGGTATCTCCTTCTGTATTAGTCCCAAACCAGATGGTTCAATAAGACATTGCATAGACTATAGAAAGGTCAATGTTTTCAGTAAACCAATTCATCTTCTATCACAAGAATGAAAGACTGTATTTTTTTATTTAATCTTTATACGTTTTATAACAATAGCCCACAACCTATTATGGCCACAAGGGGCTCTTGTCGAACATTATTTGACATATATTACTCATTTATAATTTACTTCTATAAAGTTCATTTACAACATTAATACAACCATATCCATCTTGAAAATCACAATATCTACGTACATACAAAGTGTTGGAATGCAACACGAAAAATATTTACATAAACCTTTTTGATTTTGCAATGTATTTCCTTATTGCATCAATTAAGTTATTATCAACATTACAATTGCCAGTTCCATGAATAATTAACTCTATTAACTTAATTTCTATTGAATTATTAATTGGTTATGGAAATACATCATTGAGATCCTGTAGCATTTCTGTCCTCAGAGCTTTAAAATTTGGACAATGTAAAAGGTAATAACTTACACTCTCTGTGGCTGCATTACAGTGTGGACAATTCCCTGAGTCAATAAATTGGAAAGCTTTACATTGTTGATTCAATGCACTTACGCCCATCCAAAGGCTACTCAAATTGATAGATGCACTATCAAACTGCAAAGGTATGCTTTGTTAAAATTTATTTTGCTTTTTAATCGAAAATATCTCCAGTGATAATGCAGCCTGTGCGTCTGTACTAAGATTATTCCATTCAAGGATAGTTGATGGAAAAAAAATGATGCATGGAAGTATGTTTTTTGATTTGTTGAATATTATGGCCCGCTTTTTAGTTATAGTCAGATTTCTTATCTATATTTAGTGAACACAATAAGGACAGGTATTCTTGAATATAATTTTTCTTTATTTTATACAGAACTTGCAATTTCTTCTTTTTACACCTAGAATGAAGTGGCTTAAATCTGCATTCTGCAAATAAAGATGGTGACTTGGTTTTTTGTATGTCCCAGTAATAATTAAGCAAAACTGCCTTTCAATATTTTCAAGGATTTTACTTTCTTCCTCAGAGTTGTGGTCGCATATTTCAGATCTATATTCCAAGATAAAATGAGCAAAACTAGTATAAACCTGCCTTTTTATGAGACGGGGTAGTCTGAGAGAAATTCTTTTCAAGTTTGTCAATACTTTCATTACCTTGTTTTCAACTTTGTTTGATTTTTCCCAAGTCATTCTAGAAATTTAATGTAATGCTGAGGTATGTAAGTATGTCAATATTCTGAAGTGTTTCTGTACCTAAGTATAAGTTTGGTTAGGTTAGCCTCATTAATTTTTTGAGAACATTATATATTTTGTTTTTGTCAGATTAAAATTTACTAACCACTGCTTCCCCTACTAATTAATTACTTTGAGATCCTCATTTAATTGCTGATATCAGTTTCAGTATTATCACTATTCAGTGCTTTACACAGGGCAGTAGGGCCAACGGTGGCAGAGTGGTAACACTCTCACCTCCCACCTCTGAGGCCAGGGTTCGATCCCCGTCACAGCCTCAAGTGGGAAAGCTGGTAGTTGCTTGCCGTTGGTCGGCAGTTTACAGTACAGAACCCTAACGAACTATATGTACTGGTTTCCTCTGCCCTTCCAACTACCCATCGTGATATGACCTGTACAGTGTTGAAAGTGACGTAAAACCCCAAATAAACATACACAGGGCAGTAACATCAACAAAAAGAAAACTCTCAGTTTGTAAATTGTCTGTTATGTCATTAAAGTATATGAGGAATAATAAAGGACCTAGAATTGAGCCACGAGGAACCCCACAACTGATTGATATATATTATGACGTTTCACCCTCTATTACCACCTGCTGCTTTCTTTCTTTTAAACAGTTTTTAAACTATTTGAATAGATTGCCGCTGACACCAATTTTTCTTAACTTGTAAATCAAGCTTTTGTGCCAAACCCTATCAAATGCAGCAGTTGCACTAGTGATAAAAACAGTACATATATCGATTTTCCAAAGCTTGAAATTTTATATGTTATTACTAGTAACTGGTTTATTGTTGAGCCTTTAGGTTTATATCCAGAATTTCTCCATATCAATAAGACATGAACAACACAAAACTCATATACAGCTTTGAACACAAACTCTAAGAGTTTTCCCACATTTGATAATAGTGATATAGGACAATAATTACATTTATCCTGTTTGTTTCCTTTTCCTTTAAAGACCGGAGTTACATTAGCTTGTTTCCAAATATTGGGAACCTTTCCTAGTGATAGTGAGGTGTTAAAAAGATAACACAAAGTTTTAGACATAATGGGCATAGTCTGTTTCAGAAGCTGATTGCCGAGATTATCAAGGCCATTTGCTTTCCTTATGTGTAACGACTTTACAGTTTTCTCTATAATTTCTTCAGTAATAGTAACTGATGACAACAAATGATGTGACATGTCAGATATATCTCAAAATTCGGTAGTTTATCAGCTTCTAAAAGTTTGGCTTTGTTGATATAATGATTATTAAATAACTTAGCCTTATCGAGGGCAGGTGATATTGTATTACCCTCTTCAATCATTCTAGGGATGCTGGGCTTATGCTTATTACCGTAAACTCTTTTTACCAAGTGCCAATAATCCTTAGAAATGCATTGTTGGTTCTTCATCCTTCAAAACTTTTACTTTCAAATGTATGTTTTTTTTTTGTTTTGAATGAAACATTAATAATGGGTAGCACTGCAAGAAGACTGTATTTATCTGATAGGTAAGGCTACATATATCACAAAGAGTGATTTATTAAAGGGTTACTGATGTGTACCTCTTACTGAGCAGGCTAAAGAAATATCAGTTTTTTTAACTCCCGATGGTCTGTACTACAAAGTAATGCCATTTTGGCATAAAAAATTCCCAAGCCACATTTCAGAGACCAATGAGTATGTGTTTGAAAATATCATCCATAATTGGTATGCCATAGCCTACACCTAACCTCCCTAAGTTGTTAGCGGAAATGGGATTGAGAGCATTTGAGGATGGTTTCTATGCCAACCCCCTTAATGCATATATCCAAGTTAAAAATCTGGAGCCTGCCGTAGGCCATTTTCTGTATCTTAAGGGATCAGATTGTAGAATAATTGAGCCTCTGCTGAGACAACCTATAACAAGCAAGAAGGTAAAAAAAATATAGCAACTTAAGACTTATATATCAGACCATTAGCCCATTTTATAGTTTTACTAATGGCCACCACCTTGTCTATAAGTGCAAGCCAAGACATACTATTATGTTGTGCTTATTTGGACACTCATATGCTCAGAACTACTCTTAGAGGGTATTATACAGTATAAACATTTACAAAGGTTTGGAAAGTTTTGGCTCAAGAAAGCCAACCTCACTGTGAATTTGTCAAAAAATGACCTCGTAAAAGTCTAGGAAGGTTGTGTGCTTAGGGTATGTGGTAGGTCATGGTTTTTCTGTATAAAAAGGCAAAAGTCAAAACCATCATTCACCACCCCATTCCTAAAAATAAGAAAAGTTTAATGAGGTTCTTAGAATGGCATTTTATTACAGAAAAGTTTGTAAAACTTCTCTGCTCCACAGATTGAGCATTTGACAAAGAATGTGAAATAACACTGGTCTAAGTCATGTCAAAAGATATTTGCTCTCTGTTTGTAGCCCGTTCTATCTGTTCCAGATTTTAGTGAGGAATCATAGACAATTTGGCCCTTTACCACTTTGGCCCCCGTCATATTGGCCCCTAGAAAAAGTATTCTGGTCAAACTGGCCTCCTTGTAAATAACACCCTAACACCCCTTGAAGTTTTAACCTAGTAAAATTGGCCCCTAGATGTTAAATGCATATAAATCTGAGTAAATATTCAAGAATAACAATGTCATTCCTAAACTGATTGTTAACATTACCACAAGCTAAGTGTTAAAACTATCAATAGAATCAATATTCAATACATCCTTTTAAGTTTTAATTCATAAATGAAATTCATCATCAGAAAATAAAATATGAACATAAATATTATTTAGCTCAGTCTGAAAAATCATGTGTATCAAAAGTATACTCATCCTTAATAAATAACAGAATACAATGTTCTATTGTAACATGACAGGTATGCTTGTGGATGAACAAAATGGTTTTCGTTCCGGTCGATCTTGTGAGGAACACATTTTTACACTTACAACTATAATACAGAATCAGCTAGCACAATCAAAATCAGTATTTGCCTCCTTTATTGACTTAGAAAAAGCATTTGACTGGGTTGACAGAGATTTACTAATGTACCGCTTACTCACTTATGGTATTACTGGTAGACTATATAGGGCAATACAATCTTTATATAATAATACTACATCTTGTGTGCGTGTGAATAATTACTTGACGAATGTGTTCCCAGTAACATCAGGTGTAAAACAAGGTGACACTTTGCACCCACATTGTTTTGTATTTACATTAATGATTTGGCAATAGCACTTAAAGAAAAAAGGAATTGGTATTTATGTGAATGGGCAATATATATGCTTATTACTTTATGCAGATGATTTGGTTTTATAGGCAGAAAATGAGAAGGATCTATAAATGCTCTTAGACATTACACAACAATGGTGTCATAAATGGAAGTTAAATATAAATATGGAAAACTGAAAATAGTGCATTTTAGAAATGCAAGGAAAAACAATCAGAATTTAAATTTAGCTTTGGTAACCTAACTTTACAGTATACTAATACACATAAATATTTGGGACTATTACTGGATCAGCATTTGAGTTTCAATGATTGTGTAAGAACTTTAGCAGACTCAGGATCCAGGGCATTGGGGTCAGTGACATCAAAAATAAAGATTCTAAAAGATGTGAGACATAAAACTTATTCAACCTTTATAATACACATATATTGCCAATTTTAAATTATTGTTCATCAGTCTGGGCTCATAAAAAGGCTTATGAATGTGATGTTGTACAAAATAAAGCTATTTGGTATTTTATGGGTGTATATGGTTTCACACCTGTTGCTGCTATATATGGGGTGGTTACCTTGTAAATACAGAAGATACTTAAATATGTATGTTCAGACTGTGGAATAAGCTTATTAAAATGGAACCAAACAGACTCCCAAAACTTGTATTTTTCTGGGACCTTAACAGCTCAAAATCAAGCCGGAAGGAAAGGAAGCATGTGACATTCTGATTATCCGAAATCACTATCAGCAGTTACGTGTCATAAATATAAAAGATGTAAAAGTAAAACTATATCAGAGAGCAGAGACGGAGTGGAAAGAAGAAGTTGAACAAAAACCAAAACTCAGTTTGTATAAGACATTTAAATGTAACTTTAAGCCTGAAAGCTATCTTCAAAATAATATTCCACTAAGGTCACTGTTGGCCCAATTTAGAACCAGAGTTCTGCCACTGCGAATAAAAACTGGCAGATTTCATTTGACAAAAGATCCAGTCACAAAATTTTATAGAAAACTAAATATAGAAGAACGAACATGTCTTATTTGTAATAGTAATGCTATTGAAGATGAGGTTCACTTTTTATGTAACTGGATTGCTTAAAGTGAGCCTAGAGAGGTGTTGTACAACAATGTTAAATCACAAATACAAAATTTTGACAATCTCCCTGATGTAGAAAAATTAGCAGTCATTGTGTTACATTTTGAAAAATCACTGATATGTTATCTGCATAATAGTTGGAATATAAGACAGAATGTAATCAGCAAATACTATTATCTTGCAGTAAAATTAGATATTTATCAATCTATTTAACATGATTATTTCATTGCAACTAGATCAGCTTGTGCTTTAATTGTTGTTATTTTTTATGTTTTTCTTTGTGCATAGATATCTGAGTGAAAAACACAAACATCTGTACCTAGTGCTTGTATGCTAAAAGTCACTTATAAGTCCTACGGGGCTGGGTAAACCAAACAGACATATTTTTAATTACTGTATTGTAAATTTGCATGTGACTATAATAAATTTATATGTATCACAGGTGTTAATCAAACAAACTTATACAAATATTACACAAATATTAATGACTTAAAGCTAATCGTTCTCAAATAATCACAAGAGTTACAAAACAGTTTGATGTCTAAGCAGAGGGGTACAGATACTAATCAAGCAGTAGCATACATTAAAAGCTAATTGCACTTAAAACATTACAAAAGCTTCTTTTTCTTTTTTTTAACATTCCCTTTATTTACCCTTTTTAACATAGTGCATAGAATCCTTGGGAAGGTGAGGGTAGACCGCCTTCTTTCACAAATATATATAGTGCCATTCATACACAGTATGAAATATTATGACAGTGTGTACATTGACAGTATACAATATGGCTTGTACCAGTGAGGATGGATCTGACCTCACCACCAGCAAGGGGGATAGCCTCTGGTGTAGTAAGGCCAAAAACTACCAACATTCTGTTACACTAATTAATTATTATAGCAGTCTTCTGAAACAATTATTTTCAGTTACTTGCATAATACTTGCTTACCTTACCAACTAACCTCAGTAATAATACATTTTAATAAGTAAAATATGTCCAAGGCACAATGCCTGACATCTTTGAATACAGTTTTATACATATTAAAATTGGAAAACTGTACATTTTATTTTCACTTTTTAATTATGATTTTTAATTCCCCAGACATATATAACAACATTTTTACCACTTACTGTAGAAAAATAACAATATAACTATACTTTTTCCTGTTCATTCAATACAGACATTTAATAGATTTTTATAAATTGAGAGTGACGACAAATACCTTAAATGTGAGAAAAATACTTAGTTTACATTAATTTTCTTGCGTATAGACAACTCCATCAATAATACCTTGCTTCATAGGTTGATTTAAAGCTTAGCCTGAGAAAATTCAAAAATTGTTGTCCATCTTTGCCATGTTTTTTGTAAAAGTTGCAACCTTTTGATCTAATGTTGCTAAAACACATTCATCTTGATATGTGTGGAAAATTATACATACTAAAGGCATGGGATGCAGTTGCCTATTAAATTTACTACATTCAAAAATATATCTTTTTGTAACAATAATTACAATTTTCAAAGGTATAAAACTTGATATCCCAGAATGATTTCAACTTTTTGAAAATCTATTCTTTTATTTGTTTTATTAAACATAAGCTCTTCTAATTTTAGCCAAATAGCTTTTGTTTTAGTACATTTTGTAAACAAATGTATTAGGGTTTGTGGGTCATCATTGCATAGGTTACAGACAGATTTGTTAGAGAAACCTAACATACATACATTTTAACTCCGAGTATTCTGTTTAAGATTTTGACCTGGAACGATATTAACATGTTTTCATGCAAAGTATTAAAGCATATACTGAAGGTTTTATCCAGGTCAATTCATCAGTTCATATATTAGTTACATATAGAACACACATTGTATGTGTGTTTTTATATGTAACTAATATATGTCTACAGACGTCCCTTGTACCTCTTTTCGATTTAATTATATTGTAACGTGGTTTGGAATAATGGGTCTATCACACTGAGTCATACTGAAATTGTGTTTTTTGAGAGAGTGTTGAATATTGAACTTAACAAGGAGATAATTTAGGAAAATGATATGTCGAACACCATAGATAATCTGAATCGTATTTTTTGTCAATGTTAAAATATTTGTTAAGCTGTGTGTCAGAGTAGCCTTCAAAAGGTTGGACCAAGGGGTTTCTGACTGCTGATAGAAATGTCTGAGCCAAGTTGTTTTAATGCCCTCAAAAACAGAGTAATATTTATCATCTGTATTCCCCCTTGACTTTTAGGTACTGCCATAGTGATTCGATTGATTTTGTCAGGCTTATATGACCAAATAAAGTTAAAAAGTACACTCTCTGATTTTTCAATCTATGAGTTGTCTGTGTCCGGCAAACTTAGAAACAAATTATTTAGTTTAGGTATAAGGAGTGTTTTGACCACTGTTACTTTTCCAAATTGTGTAAGACAACAGAGTTGCCATTTATTAATTGTGTCTTTTATTTCTCTCATTTTTGATTCAAAATTAAGGTTGCCCATTTCGTCCAAGTTCACTGAAGAAGTCAAACCTAAAAGATCAAAATGATTATTGCTCCAGTGAAACCCATTCATAAGCTTTTCTGTTGAAAAACACTTTTTTCCTATCCACACCATTTTTGTTTTATCTTTATTTATCTTCAGTCCAGGCAGTGAGCCAAAGATCTCAAAGAGTATTTAAAGCATAACTTATTGAGTGTAATATGCCATTTAAAATTAGTGTAGTGTCATCGACATATTGAGTGATCCTTATTTCTGTATTTTGCAATTTGATACCATGTATATTTGGATTTTGAGATATCAAATAGTTCACAACTTGATCAGGAATGATAAAGAGATAAGGAGAAAGAGGATCTCTTTGTCTACATCCTCAATCTATTTGTATAGATTTGGAAAGAAATCCCCTTTGTAAAACATTTTGCCTGGGTGTTTGTGTTAAATAATTTGATCCATTTAATAAAATTGTCCGGAAATCCTAAATAAATCAAAGTTTTATAAATAAATTTCCCAGAAACTAAGTCACATGCCTTTTCAAAATCAATAATCACTGAAAGACCTGGGATATCATCCTTTTCGGTGTAATACAACAGATCATACACTAAGTGTGTACTCTCACCGATGTATCCTCCTGGGACAAATCCTGTTTTTGTTTTATCAATCAACTTATCTAACAAAGGCTTGATCCTGTTTGCTATGGAAAACACCACAAAAGCTATGCAGTAGAATACATTAAAAGCTAATTACTCTTACAAAATCACAGAAGTTAATATCCCTTCTGCAGAGGCTATGCATTTAATACAATTGCAATTTTAATAATTCTGACATAAACAAGAAAATAAAGGATATAAGTTAAAAGCGATTGATTACAGCATCCAGTTATCTTAAATGTGTATCAATCACACTTAGTCAAATATAACTTAAAATAAAGAAGTTCTCATCATTATACATAACTATATGGAAGTATCCCCCCTTTAGTCAACATTCAATTAAGGCATGCAGTTTCCTTTTTTAAATATTTCATTGCCTCTTTTTGTATGTGTTATATTACAATACATGTACACATGACAGTTACAACAAAGTATTTAACACAAACATTGTGAGTGTTTATTCATTGTTACAAAAAGGCGAGAGAAATTCCCAGTCAGTCATTTCTGTTCCTGGGTTAAGAAAACAAGATAGCAACAAATAACTGAAATTAACTTGAGTACTAGGGTAAGCAAATCCCTATTAAAGTATTATGCACCAAATAAAATAACAACAGAACAACAGAACATCTACACATATTATATGTACACTTGCTATTCTGTTTTGACTATGTATACAAGTAGCCACTAGTTCTTATCATAGTTCATCATGCAGTATTCCAAATTTGCTATTAAAAGCCTCTAAATCATTTTGAGTGTGTGGCACACTCTAATACTTTCTAGTTTATCTTTCAACAGTTTTACAAACTAAGAGAAAATGACAGGTCTTTCACTTGATTTACGACTATTAAGGAACCATTTCCCCAATAATATAATTAAATTTATTATTAAAAATACATCATTATCATTATTTTAGATATTTTAGTTTTTAGTTATTTTCATTAAGTTAGTTTCTGTTAATGTTGAAAAGGATCCTTTGTTTTTCCGTTTTAATGATGCTGAAGAAATATCAGTCGTATGACTTGTGCAGGTGTATAAATTCAATAGATAATTTGTACTTATAAAAGTTTTCAACTGGGGGCCGATTTGCCGAGGACCAAATTTTTAGGGGGCCAATTTGCTGAGGGCCGACTTTTTACAGGCCTATTTGCCGAGGGTTGATTTGGCAAAGGGTTGATTCATCCAGCTCCCTTAGTGAGCCTTCCAACTAGCGGTGATGTTGGTGTCGGTGCAGCTTTACATCAAACCAATTATGAAGGTGTTGAACATTCCGGTTTTTTTTTCAAATAAATGTACATCAAAGTTGTTACTCAAAAATAGAAAAAAGAATGTTTAGACCTCAATTTGGCCATTCAACATTTTGATACCTATATATTGTCATCATCAAAACCAACTATAGTGTATACAGATCACAACTCTTTGGTTTTCTTGCACAAAATGAAGTAGAACAACAGAAAGTTATTGAATTGGAGTTTGATTTTGCAAGAATGTAGTTTACAAATAGAGCGTGTTAATGAAAAGAGGACATTTGGAGGACTAAATTTAGAGCTTACTTTGTATATTGACAATTTGAACAGTATAGTTGCAAGAGTTAAACCAAATATGGCTGTTACTTACGTGAGTATGTGATGCTCTATGAAATGTTATTACACATGTATATATATTTGCTTATGTTTTTGCATGTATAAAAATCATGAATTTTTTATAACACCTTAACTTCCAAAATTTTTCTTAAAGGGGGAAGGTATTACTAATAAGGGCACATTGCCACCATGTCTCTTAAAGGACAATGTTGTTGTGGCTGCAGAGTTCTTTTTTCTTTTACCACATATGAAACATTGAATTAATGATTTTCTCTGTAGTGAACACAATTGGTCCAGCTAGTGCTGACTTCTCTTGTGCAAAACTGGAATGATCTAGTTACAGATGATGGAAAACACCAGTTTTTCTTGGAAATGTGTTGACATGTTTACATTTCTTTCTAGAACGTTCCAGCTTGTATTGTTGACATGCTTTCTAGAGGACCTTGTATATCTTCAGTACATAAAGGATTGAAAACCTGACCATAGAGCAGAATGTGTTGAGTTTGTGTGCTTTACAGACTGCTATGCTGTGAACCACTTTATTCCCGTGTGAAGTGGATATAAATCAGTTGTTATATCATTTTTTGGTGAACTGTCATTAGAGTGGATATAATTTGTGGATCTACCAGAGAGTGGATTTGGTAATTTTTGGATATTGTTCACATCTTTTAGTGGACAGCAAAGTTATGCAGCAGTTTGAATATCTGAATTTAGATATTTTGTGTTAATTGATGCTAAATGGATGATAAGATACAGACATTTTGTGTATGTGGATGCTATACATATCACAGGATATAGACATTGTTAGTGGACAGCAAAAAGATCACAGGACAGATTACTGAATAGAGTGGACAAACTTAGCAGTTAATTATGTGGATAGGACTGTGGTCAGGTCAGATTGGAGTATCTCAGCTGACTGTATTTATTTTTTAATTGTTACATAGATTTGTTGAGTAAAACGTTTTGTCTTTTCCTGTTGCAACTTGAAAGCAACTGGTAATTGCTACCATTTTGCCACATGAACTGTAAAAGGAAAATTTGGAGCTCTTCTCGGATCTAACCAATTGATCCAAGCAAATGATTTAGCCATTCAATAAATCATTTGAAAAATAATTTAATTTTTTGAAAATATATCACAGTCAACAGTGCTCAAAATGATAAAGAGAAAAGTCACCATCTATAGAGGTTCTAGCAACTTGAAAAAGATAAGTTAATGCAGATAACACAAAAACTACAGTTATAGGTGAAAATATCAACATGTAAAGATACACTTAAGGCCTTATTGTTGAACAGTTAGTTGATGAAGCCCTCACGATGTATAAAGCTATTCAATGGAATCTTCTGTGCAATCTGAAATCAGGCAATTTGAAATTAAGAGAGTTAACACTCAAAGAATTTGAAACTAGATAAAGAGAGCTTGAAGTCCAAAAGACAAAAGAAGAGCTTGAAGCTCAACAGTGAAGGAGAGTTTGGAACTCAACAGTGAAAAGAAGAGCTTGAAGCTCCAAAAATTGAAAAAAGAGCTTGCACATGAGAGGGAAATGAAAGCTTTAGAACTCAATGCCCATCAAATTTCCCATTAAGAGTCAATTGCTACCAAGTTTGATTTGGGTAAACTGTGTGACTGGTACCACCTTTCAGTGAATCAGAAGTTGATAAATACTTTCAACACTTTGAATGAGTGGCTCAAAATTTGAAACTTCCCACAGACCAATGACCTTTATTGTCTTTCCTGCTGCAACTTGAAAGCAACCCATAATTGCTGCTGCATTGCCGCATGAACCGTAACACAAGCAACTTGAAAAAAATATATCAAGGAAGGTTGTTCAAAACAAAGAAAGTGTCAAGCAAAAACTCTTAGAGGATTTTGTATCGGTAACAAAAGTATGGAAGTTCAAAAGATGATAGCTGCTTTAAAATTTAAGAGAAATGGGAAACATCAATTTATTTGGAAATAGAACAGACCAGATGAAAAGTTTTATACAATAACAACTTTGAAAGACCTTTCAAATATAACATTCTACTTGAAACATTACCAACAAGTACCTGTTCAGATGTAAATTAATAGAAAAAGAAGCCTACCCATTTCTCTGAGAATTATACAGAAACTAAACAACACCTGTAGTATTGTTAAAATTTTATCTTCAAGATCATTAAAAGGCTTGATTTATTTATTTGGGGTTTTACGTCGCTTTCAACACTGTATAAGTCATATCATGACTGGTAGCTGGAAGGGCAGAGAAAACCAGTACATGCAGTTGGTCAAGGTTGTGTACTGTAAACTGCCGACCTACAGCAAGCAACTACCAGCTTTCCCACTTGAGGTCAGGCTGTGAACCGAAACCCAATCTCAGGGGTGGGAGGCGAGAGTGTTACCACTCTGCCACCATGGTCCCCTTTAAAAGGCTTGAAGTTTTACAAGAAGAATTAAACAACATCGGTATTTTGAATTTTAATTATGAGGAATGAATAATCAAAATAAGAGAAGGGTAAATTTATATGTGATAAAATGAAAAAGTTGGAAAAATAAAGAAATAACGTTCATGCTACATGCATTTTTGTCGATTTAGTTCATATTTAAGAATTGGTCCTTTGATCTATAATATTTTGCAAAGTGACAAGTTTTATTACATTTGTGACATGATTTATTTGTAACTGGTCACTTGTTAATGTAAGGATAACAGTCACAACAAAAACACTAACTGTTATAAAGTTCTTTCTATCGATATCTTCTTGGTTGAGAACCTGTTCTTTAAGATTGATTTGCGAATCTTTGACAAGGTTTTGTTGATGTTTTCTTCTTTTTGGTCATTGTGTTAATGTTGTTTATTTTTCTATTTGTAATTCCTCATCAACTCTGCAATGGTCCAGTTTTTCCCTGGTGGCTTTTTGTCTCATTTTTAATCTGTTTATTTATTTAGGGTTTTACCTCACTTTCAACACTGTACAGGTCATATTACGATGGGTAGTTTTATGGGCAGAAGAAACCAGTAAATACAGTTGCCCAGTAAACATTTTTGGGTTTTGAAAACGTTTGATAGGAAGCATTTGGCAAAGGTTAAAAATGATGGATACAAAAACTATTTATAATAGAATGTTTTTAAAACGTTTTGTGTATACTGTTTATTGAACGTTTAATGATAAATGTTAGAAAAATGTCACAAATGAACATATTAATGTCTGAATAATAATGGGGTCAGAGGTTAAATCCAATATGTTTTAAGGTTGCTCACTAATGAAAATATAGATATTGGTTTAAAAATTGTGCGTCCATTCAATTCTTACTTTTAGGGATTGCATGTGGGGCAATTTTTGACAAAGTCCTCTAAAATCCCATATTATTGCTCATTGCCATCTTTGTTTAGATATATTTGAAGTTGAAAATTTTCTTATTTTTGAAGACAAAAAGCCTTATATGATTTGTGATTTCATTCCTTTAACATTGTCTGTAACACCACAGTTACTATCCAGTGAAGCCTGACGGGTATGTCATGTGTTCATGGAGTTACCAGGATGCTCTATAGTTAGTAGAGAGGTTTACTACTACGTTTGAAAAGGCATGTAACACTAAATAATTTCCGCAAGAGATCAGTTACGTTTCAAGTGGATGTGTTTATCATATTAGAGTTTAGCAATACGCCAATATAAAGGAATGAAGGTCAATGTAGTTTCTTTGATGTACTACAAAACAAGCCTGGTTTGTATTTATTTATTTGGGGTTTTACGTCGCTTTCAACACTGTACAGGTCATATCACAACAGGTAGTTGGAAGGGCAGAGGAAACCAGTATATACAGTTTGTTAGGGTTGTGTACTGTAAACTGCCGACCAATGGCAAGCAACTACCAGCTTTCCCACTTAAGACTGTTTTGGGAATCAAACCCCGGCCTCAGACGTGGGAGGCGAGAGTGTTACCACTCTGCCACCGTGGCCCCTGCCTGGTTTGTAAATATGCCTCTTGTATGTATGTGGCAAAATATCGTGAACTGAAACTTTAGTAAAATATGATGTACATATTTATCTGCCTGTGGGGCTGTAACATATATATTTGTATCATGTAGTTTTTTAATAAAATAGATAGGGGTGAGTGAACATAAGAAAGCCATTCATTACTTATAAAACATACGGTAATAAACTACAAAAACACTAAAAGTCACCTGATACACATGTACTGCTGACATAAATAAGTTTGCGTTTACGGTTTGATAGCCAAAACGTATCACTAAACCTCTCTAGTCTGAATTTCTAGACCTCAAACCTCAACCTTAGCTTGAAAGTCCTGTGTGACAGTATCTTTACCTTTATTTTTCTCCTTTGCCTCTCATGCATCCAAGAGTTTCAAATATATCTTTTACTTTACCTCCAGCACAACATGCAACATCATGGAGCCCATTTCTTGTTTAATCCCTGATATCCATTGCTATTATATGTTCATTTCCTCCATCTTGCACTAATATTTGGGTCACTATTCACCTCAAATAATTCAAATGGTGGTAATGGAGTAGACATCCTCCACAAAGTTTTTTTAATGAACATGTATTACCCAAGAGTGCTCTCAAATATATAAATGTATAATTTGTTTTATTTTTATCCTCATCACCAATTATAATATTTATGTTGGTATTGGATTCTATTGGAATGCAACGCCATTGCATACACAAAATTATTGTTATGCTTAAGGTGTTTTCTCTTTCAAAAGGTAAATTGGGAGGACAGGCATATTTTCGCCGGCGGCTATAAAATGTGTTGCTGAAGCTATACTCACAATGATTATTGTTTTTGTTTTGGAATGACACAGCACTTGCAGAAAACAATATATATGCTCTGTACAAGTTGAGATTTTGTACAAGCTGATCGTACAAAGAGCCTGTACAAGTTGTAACTTGTACAAGCAGGTTGTACCAGTTGCAACTCGTACAAGATTGGCTGTACAAGTTGTAACTTGTGCAGAATTTTACCATCAAATAATTCCAATTTGTTCAAATACTGTTGTGCAAGTTGGATTTAAAAAGAAGTTTGGTTAAATTAACAATTTTGTTGAAAATATTTCTTATTTTATGTCTATAAATATCCAAATTAATGTGTCACACATATATAATTTTATGTGGCACACATAATTTTCCATAAAAATCAAAACTGGATTTTCATAAAAACCTTGAACAAAGTTCAGTTTGCTTTCTCATCAAAGAAGGATGCTTTACAATGAAATTAAATGTAAAAGATTAGTATATGTGAATTTACAGTAAATTTGCCATTCATGAAGATCGGATATGTTGATTTTATGAATTTTTAAGTATAACTTCATTAAAATACAATGTTCATCTGATAAATATGGAGCTTATACAAGTTGCAACTTGTACAGGTCCAAAATTTGTACATTTTGCAACTTGTACAAGTCAACCTGTACAAGTTACAACTTGTACAGATTTCTTGTACTAGTTGCAAATTGAACAAAATCTCAACTTGTATGTAACATATACATCCAGCTAGGATTTGTTGGCTGTCCTTTGATGTACATGTCTTTTATTTACCACAACAAATATCTACTTGATTACTGCTTTGCACTGTAACTTGGCACACATCCCAATTTGTTATATATTTGTCATTGGCACCACTCGTACATGTATATTAATTACATATTATTTGCTTTGCACTGTAACTTGGCACATATCCCAATTTGTGCTTTGCACTGTAACTTGGCACACATACCAATTTGTTAGGTATTTGTCATTGGCATCACTCGTACATGTATGTATATTAAATACATATTATTGGTAATTTCCCAGTGCAGATTCTGAGTGTTGTGCCAATTCAGGGTGTTGATTTCAAGTAGAAATTTTAATATTGTCTCTAATGTAGGTGTTCCACTGCACGACTGAGCCTCCCGATTAAGGGTTGTTTTGGAGTTGGTTTCAAAATTTGCTTAGTCCCAGGCATTCTGTATGGATCAGTACTTGTCGGTTGGGGCCATGAGAAAAATCAAACATGTTTGATTTTTTCACGACCCAAACTGATTCTTATTTCCCGCCGTCAACACAATGTCCAGTCTCAGGCTTCATCAGGCCTCCTCAGACCCAAATGTACACAGTCCTATGTTGTCTCAGGCCTCCTGCGACCCTTAGTCCCAGGCGTCCCTAGCTTAGTCCCAGGAAGCCTGTTGTCAGTCCCCGACTCTTAACAGATTCATAAAATTTTATGCGTGTGAAAACGAATTGGTTTTATTAGTCCCAGGAAGCCTCAGACTGTCTCAGGTGTCCTGCGACTAAGAAATCTGGGTCTGGGACTAAGCCCCGACTAAGAGAAGCTGATCCTAACCGATCCAAGTCGGCCTCCTCAGACCACCTGGGACCAAACAAATTTAGCCTGCCATGGTCTGAGGATGCCCCAGGTGGCCTGGGACTGAGTACCGATTAAGAACCGACTATTTTCCATGCATCGGAAATTAAAATGAGGCAATGAGGGGGTCTGAGACTATATAAGTGGCCGCGCACACGTTTTCAGTGTTATTGACTGGTTGGTTACTGAGAGACGTGTGTCACTTTCTGCTAGGGGTTTTCAGTTTATTAAAATATATTTTATACTTGAGCATAGGGCAAATTTCACATTTGACACATTTTATTTTTTTAACTTTTTTATATTGACTGCAGTTATGAGGAAAGAGAAAGGAGGAAAGAGAAGAAAAAAGAAGATGGATGAGAGTTGGAGGAGAGGACAGAGAAAAGGACAGAGGAGAGGACAGAGGAGGGGACAGAAGAGACAGAAGAGAGGATAGAGGATACAGAGGAAGGTTTAGAAGTTACTGAGGAAGCTTGAGAAAAAGATGAGAGGTGTGAGGAAGAAGCAGAGTGCCACTCAGCAGCCAAGAGAGCCAGGGTCTGTGCTACATTCACCGACAGCCAAGAAAATGCCATTGTAGAGTTTGTTAAGCAGCACCTAGAGCTGTACGACAAGGAGAATGGACATTTTCACGACAGACAGAGGAAGGAGGCTCTCTGGGCAGAAATCTCTGCAGAACTGAAGCTCCAGTCCTTTGAAGGTGGTCTCAGAGAACTTGTTATGGCAAGCTGTGCAAGCAACAGTCTGGCCAAGCCTCAAGGGAGATGACCAAGAGACAGTCCTGGGTCTACCAGCAGATGGGTTTCCTTAAGACCCACATCAGATGCAAGGGGGTCAACAGAAGCTCTGGGTTCGAGGCCAGTCCCAACACCAGCAAGCAGGACGAATCTAGAGACCAGTGCCCTGAGGGAGAGTAAGAGTCAACCAATACTTACATCTACACCAGTTTCTACAGATTCCAAGATACTCCAGCACTTTGAGTAGATGAGGACACTGATCTCAGGTTTCCTGCAGCAGAAGTCAGACAGGCAGCCCTTCTTTGACTACGTGGCATCAGAGACTGAAATGATGACCCAAGAGAAGTTTGAGGACCTCAAGGGCAGGATTTTTAGAGACATTAAAGCAGTGATGAACACTCCTAGACGTGAAGTACTACCCGGGAGATCAGCCACTATTACCAAAGAGTCACAGAGGGTTGGGATACTGCCAACAACCACTCAACAGGCGTCTAGTTCCACCCAGGCAGCAGTTATGTCTATTACACACTCAGGCCCATTGGCTTTGGAAACCCTCCATCAGTGGTCACAGTACAGGACGAGGGCAGTTGATACAACCTAAGTGGAATACTAAGCCAGCTCCCAGATCTAACAACAACACAGATCATTGAGCAGCCTCAGTAACAGCAGCAGCTCTACACCATCACCACCACAGCACCGCCTCAACAGCAGCAGCAGCCTCCTCAGTAGCCAGCCAGTCAGGGTGGGTCTGAGGCCCCCATTGGCCCTTTTCAGGGCCACCCAAATATTCCAAAAACAATTTATTCAGCTACATGTTGCTAATACTCATATTCCCCTCCAAAAACAGAACAGTTCAGTACAAATACTTATCACAACAGAGAAAAAAGCCCAACACCCACACCACCCCAAACATGAAACAAATAATCCATGGTAATACACTTAACAGAAGGCCACATAGAAAAAAATTGATAAATGAACCCCAAATATGGCCAATAATCTGCCCATTTGTAGATTAAAATCCACGGGATTGGTTTAAATTTGTAATGAAAAAAGTCCAACACTGACAGCATCCCTAGAGTTAAAGATATTATGCTATTACATAGCCACCAACCCCAAAACAGACAAACCCAATAGCTAACATAACCCCCAACCAAAGGACTGACAAACCAATTTGCAAACATAACTCCCCCAATCAACAAACAGATAAACTATACTCTAAAGACAACCCTTTGGGTGGTTATATTTTCTAAATTTTCTTGAAGTAATGGAAAAAGGTTTTATTTTGAGATTTGCAATAAAGGAAAAACTTTTATAAAAATTTTACTTAGTTTCAATAAGTTTTCCAGAAGAGAAGAAAAATTTAACTCAAATTTGGGTGTAGCTTTCAAAATGTATGCAATATTTATTCCATTTAGCAAATTATGTTTGGCATCGGGTTTGTCTGTTTGTTGGTTGTTGGACTTATGTTTATCATTGGGTTTGTCTGTTTGTTGCTTGTTGGACTTATGTCTGCAAGTTTTGAGTTATTTGGAACAAGCACAGCTGATTAATTATTTTTGGAATATTTAGTATTCCTGGAAAGGACTGCTTACTGCAGTAGCAGTTAGATTCTGCCATCTTGCCAGGCCACTGCTCCCTCATTATTGAAGTCAGTCTTTTGGCTTCTCTGGCAGGGTTTCTGTTGGGACCACCACCAGCAGCACCACCAGTCAAGCGACCATCACTAGGCACATCATCATCATCATCACCAGCCTGTTGACCACCATGTTGACCTTGATACTGGCTTCTCAGTATGTTGTGCAGAACCACACAGGTAAAGACCACTTCCATCACTGTTTCTGGGGGTAGTTCAATAGTGGTCATCATCACACTGAATCTTGAGACCAGGATGCCAAAAGTGTTCTCAACAATTCTCCTGCCCCTTGATATTGTGTAGTTGGCAATCCTTTCCTCTCTGGCTAACATCCTTCTGCCATTGGATTTCATCAGCCAGGTCTTCAGGGCAAACGCATCATCTGCAAGAATGAAGTAGGGGACATCTTGACCACCCTGGGTTAAAGGTTCTGGGTCAGGGAAGCCTATGCTACCATCATCAATCTTCCTCTTCAGGTGACATGTATTAAACATTTGGGCATCAGTGCAAGATCCAGCTGTACCCACATCCACCCATCTGAACATGTGCTGTCCATCAACCAAGGCCAACATTACTGTTGAAAAGAATCCCTTATAGTTGTGGTACAGGGCTCCGGAGTTCTTGGGTTTCTTCAGGGCCACATGCTTGCCATCAAGGGCTCCCAGGGCATTCCACCTGATCCTGAATTCCCATTCCAGTTCTTTCCACTCATCTGGAGTAGTAGGACATCTGAGGTACTCTCTGGTGAACTCATCCTGGATGGCCCTGCAGACCTCTGGTAGAAACTTTGAAATGGTGGATCTTCCAACCCTGAACTGACAGGATAATGATGTGTATGACTCTCCAGTAGCCAGATATCTGATGATGAGGGCTAACTTTTCCCGAACACTGATTTGAGCTCTGTAGTTGGTGACCTGCCTGGTTAGATGTGGTTCCAATCTGGTCTTTATCATTTCAAAGAATTCGGGGTCATCCTCATGAAATTGGTGAATCCTAAAATGTCTGTGGCATACAGTAGTATATATAGTAGTAGCCATGGTGTGACCCACATGTTGTGCCTTCTTCTAGGTCTCTGTCTGGCTGGAGGTGGTGGAGGTGCTGCTGCTGGTGGTCGACATAGAATAAGCAAATACATCATTACATGTAACTGAATAAAAACAAAAAAGCCCTAAATTGTTACTGAAGCTGTCTTCCATTGAAATGTGGCATCCTGCTGTGTTCCTAGAAAAATAATGATAATTGCATCCCAGAATTTATATTTATACCCAGAAAATCCAGTTTTTTGGCAAAACAAGAATCGGCCATCTTGGTCTGGGGAACATTGAGGAGGCCTCAAGACGCCTGAGGAAGCTGGTACTTAGTCGGGGGTTAGTCGGGGCTTAGTCCAAGAAGGCCTGAGGCATCCTGGGACCCAGTCTGTACGGCAAGATCGTGGTTCAAACCAACCAGAAAAATGGCTTAATCGGTTCTTAGTCGCAGAATGGTCGGAGACTGTGTGGGGCCATCTGGGACCTCCTCAGGCTTCCTGAGGCCGATCTGACCTTAATCCCAGGCTTTAATACCTATTCAGTGTTCCCACCGGGTCGCGGACAGGATCGGGGCTTAGTCCTTTGGTAGAACAGGTGCATAAAAACACTTGAACGGTTAATTGATTTGATTATATTTGGATAAAATATATTTATTTAATGCACTTGAGTCAACGCTTATTTTATTTCAATTAAATCTATTTTACTGACGTATGTAACAAAAGCAATACACTTTGTTACTGTGGTGCTTTTTGTCAGATGTTTGGCTTATAAGGTTTACCATGTATTAGCCACAATGCAGGATATACAGAATGGAACATATTGTTTTATATTCCTGACACATATGATCTTGTGGATTCTTTCTTTAAATTTTAAATTGACTGCAGTTATGAAGAAAGAGAAAGGAGGAAAGAGAAGAAAAAAGAAGATGGATGAGAGTTGGAGGAGAGGACAGAGAAAAGGACAGAGGAGAGGACAGAGGAGGGGACAGAAGAGACAGAAGAGAGGATAGAGGATACAGAGGAAGGTTTAGAAGTTACTGAGGAAGCTTGCGAAAAAGATGAGAGGTGTGAGGAAGAAGCAGAGTGCCACTCAGCAGCCAAGAGAGCCAGGGTCTGTGCTACATTCACCGACAGCCAAGAAAATGCCATTGTAGAGTTTGTTAAGCAGCACCTAGAGCTGTACGACAAGGAGAATGGACATTTTCATGACAGACAGAGGAAGGAGGCTCTCTGGGCAGAAATCTCTGCAGAACTGAAGCTCCAGTCCTTTGATGTGAGAAGGTGGTCTCAGAGAACTTGTTATGGCAAGCTGTGCAAGCAACAGTCTGGCCAAGCCCCAAGGGAGATGACCAAGAGACAGTCCTGGGTCTACCAGCAGATGGGTTTCCTTAAGACCCACATCAGACGCAAGGGGGTCAACAGAAGCTCTGGGTTCGAGGCCAGTCCCAACACCAGCAAGCAGGACGAATCTAGAGACCAGTGTCCTGAGGGAGAGTAAGAGTCAACCAATACTTACATCTACACCAGTTTCTACAGATTCCAAGATACTCCAGCACTTTGAGTAGATGAGGACACTGATCTCAGGTTTCCTGCAGCAGAAGTCAGACAGGCAGCCCTTCTTTGACTACGTGGCATCAGAGACTGAAAAGATGACCCAAGAGAAGTTTGAGGACCTCAAGGGCAGGATTTTTAGAGACATTAAAGCAGTGATGAACACTCCTAGATGTGAAGTACTACCCGGGAGATCAGCCACTATTACCAAAGAGTCACAGAGGGTTGGGATACTGCCAACAACCACTCAACAGGCGTCTAGTTCCACCCAGGCAGCAGTTACATCTACTACACACTCAGGCCCATTGGCTTTGGAAACCCTCCATCAGTGGTCACAGTACAGGACGAGGGCAGTTGATACAACCTAAGTGGAATACTAAGCCAGCTCCCAGATCTAACAACAACACAGATCATTGAGCAGCCTCAGTAACAGCAGCAGCTCTACACCATCACCACCACAGCACCGCCTCAACAGCAGCAGCAGCCTCCTCAGTAGCCAGCCAGTCAGGGTGGGTCTGAGGCCCCCATTGGCCCTTTTCAGGGCCACCCAAATATTCCAAAAACAATTTATTCAGCTACATGTTGCTAATACTCATATTCCCCTCCAAAAACAGAACAGTTCAGTACAAATACTTATCACAACAGAGAAAAAAGCCCAACACCCACACCACCCCAAACATGAAACAAATAATCCATGGTAATACACTTAACAGAAGGCCACATAGAAAAAAAATTGATAAATGAACCCCAAATATGGCCAATAATCTGCCCATTTGTAGATTAAAATCCACGGGATTGGTTTAAATTTGTAATGAAAAAAGTCCAACACTGACAGCATCCCTAGAGTTAAAGATATTATGCTATTACATAGCCACCAACCCCAAAACAGACAAACCCAATAGCTAACATAACCCCCAACCAAAGGACTGACAAACCAATTTGCAAACATAACTCCCCCAATCAACAAACAGATAAACTATACTCTAAAGACAACCCTTTGGGTGGTTATATTTTCTAAATTTTCTTGAAGTAATGGAAAAAGGTTTTATTTTGAGATTTGCAATAAAGGAAAAACTTTTATAAAAATTTTACTTAGTTTCAATTAGTTTTCCAGAAGAGAAGAAAAATTTAACTCAAATTTGGGTGTAGCTTTCAAAATGTATGCAATATTTATTCCATTTAGCAAGTTATGTTTGGCATCGGGTTTGTCTGTTTGTTGGTTGTTGGACTTATGTTTATCATTGGGTTTGTCTGTTTGTTGCTTGTTGGACTTATGTCTGCAAGTTTTGGGTTATTTGGAACAAGCACAGCTGATTAATTATTTTTGGAATATTTAGTATTCCTGGAAAGGACTGCTTACTGCAGTAGTAGTTAGATTCTGCCATCTTGCCAGGCCACTGCTCCCTCATTATTGAAGTCAGTCTTTTGGCTTCTCTGGCAGGGTTTCTGTTGGGACCACCACCAGCAGCACCACCAGTCAAGTGACCATCACTAGGCACATCATCATCATCATCACCAGCCTGTTGACCACCATGTTGACCTTGATACTGGCTTCTCAGTATGTTGTGCAGAACCACACAGGTAAAGACCACTTCCATCACTGTTTCTGGGGGTAGTTCAATAGTGGTCATCATCACACTGAATCTTGAGACCAGGATGCCAAAAGTGTTCTCAACAATTCTCCTGCCCCTTGATATTGTGTAGTTGGCAATCCTTTCCTCTCTGGTTAACATCCTTCTGCCATTGGATTTCATCAGCCAGGTCTTCAGGGCAAACGCATCATCTGCAAGAATGAAGTAGGGGACATCTTGACCACCCTGGGTTAAAGGTTCTGGGTCAGGGAAGCCTATGCTACCATCATCAATCTTCCTCTTCAGGTGACATGTATTAAACATTTGGGCATCAGTGCAAGATCCAGCTGTACCCACATCCACCCATCTGAACATGTGCTGTCCATCAACCAAGGCCAACATTACTGTTGAAAAGAATCCCTTATAGTTGTGGTACAGGGCTCCGGAGTTCTTGGGTTTCTTCAGGGCCACATGCTTGCCATCAAGGGCTCCCAGGGCATTCCACCTGATCCTGAATTCCCATTCCAGTTCTTTCCACTCATCTGGAGTAGTAGGACATCTGAGGTACTCTCTGGTGAACTCATCCTGGATGGCCCTGCAGACCTCTGGTAGAAACTTTGAAATGGTGGATCTTCCAACCCTGAACTGACAGGATAATGATGTGTATGACTCTCCAGTAGCCAGATATCTGATGATGAGGGCTAACTTTTCCCGAACACTGATTGGAGCTCTGTAGTTGGTGACCTGCCTGGTTAGATGTGGTTCCAATCTGGTCTTTATCATTTCAAAGAATTCTGGGGTCATCCTCATGAAATTGGTGAATCCTAAAATGTCTGTGGCATACAGTTCAGCCATAATGTTGTGGTAGGCCCCCCTCTCCTCTCTCTGTAGTAGCCTCTCTCTGTAGTAGCCATGGTGTGACCCACATGTTGTGCCTTCTTCTAGGTCTCTGTCTGGCTGGAGGTGGTGGAGGTGCTGCTGCTGGTGGTTGCTGTGGTCGACATAGAATAAGCAAATACATCATTACATGTAACTGAATAAAAACAAAAAAGCCCTAAATTGTTACTGAAGCTGTCTTCCATTGAAATGTGGCATCCTGCTGTGTTCCTAGAAAAATAATGATAATTGCATCCCAGAATTTATATTTATACCCAGAAAATCCAGTTTTTTGGCAAAACAAGAATCGGCCATCTTGGTCTGGGGAACATTGAGGAGGCCTCAAGATGCCTGAGGAAGCTGGTACTTAGTTGGGGGTTAGTCGAGGCTTAGTCCAAGAAGGCCTGAGGCATCCTGGGACCCAGTCTGTATGGCAAGATCGTGGTTCAAACCAACCAGAAAAATGGCTTAATCGGTTCTTAGTCGCAGAATGGTCGGAGACTTGTGGGGCCATCTGGGACCTCCTCAGGCTTCCTGAGGCCGATCTGACCTTAATCCCAGGCTTTAATACCTATTCAGTGTTCCCACGGGGTCGCGGACAGGATCGGGGCTTAGTCCTTTGGTAGAACAGGTGCATAAAAACACTTGAACGGTTAATTGATTTGATTATATTTGGATAAAATATATTTATTTAATGCACTTGAGTCAACGCTTATTTTATTTCAATTAAATCTATTTTACTGACGTATGTAACAAAAGCAATACACTTTGTTACTGTGGTGCTTTTTGTCAGATGTTTGGCTTATAAGGTTTACCATGTATTAGCCACAATGCAGGATATACAGAATGGAACATATTGTTTTATATTCCTGACACATATGATCTTGTGCATTCTTTCTTTAAATTTTAAATTGACTGCAGTTATGAGGAAAGAGAAAGGAGGAAAGAGAAGAAAAAAGAAGATGGATGAGAGTTGGAGGAGAGGACAGAGAAAAGGACAGAGGAGAGGACAGAGGAGGGGACAGAAGAGACAGAAGAGAGGATAGAGGATACAGAGGAAGGTTTAGAAGTTACTGAGGAAGCTTACAAAAAAGATGAGAGGTGTGAGGAAGAAGCAGAGTGCCACTCAGCAGCCAAGAGAGCCAGGGTCTGTGCTACATTCACCGACAGCCAAGAAAATGCCATTGTAGAGTTTGTTAAGCAGCACCTAGAGCTGTACGACAAGGAGAATGGACATTTTCACGACAGACAGAGGAAGGAGGCTCTCTGGGCAGAAATCTCTGCAGAACTGAAGCTCCAGTCCTTTGATGTGAGAAGGTGGTCTCAGAGAACTTGTTATGGCAAGCTGTGCAAGCAACAGTCTGGCCAAGCCCCAAGGGAGATGACCAAGAGACAGTCCTGGGTCTACCAGCAGATGGGTTTCCTTAAGACCCACATCAGACGCAAGGGGGTCAACAGAAGCTCTGGGTTCGAGGCCAGTCCCAACACCAGCAAGCAGGACGAATCTAGAGACCAGTGTCCTGAGGGAGAGTAAGAGTCAACCAATACTTACATCTACACCAGTTTCTACAGATTCCAAGATACTCCAGCACTTTGAGTAGATGAGGACACTGATCTCAGGTTTCCTGCAGCAGAAGTCAGACAGGCAGCCCTTCTTTGACTACGTGGCATCAGAGACTGAAAAGATGACCCAAGAGAAGTTTGAGGACCTCAAGGGCAGGATTTTTAGAGACATTAAAGCAGTGATGAACACTCCTAGATGTGAAGTACTACCCGGGAGATCAGCCACTATTACCAAAGAGTCACAGAGGGTTGGGATACTGCCAACAACCACTCAACAGGCGTCTAGTTCCACCCAGGCAGCAGTTACATCTACTACACACTCAGGCCCATTGGCTTTGGAAACCCTCCATCAGTGGTCACAGTACAGGACGAGGGCAGTTGATACAACCTAAGTGGAATACTAAGCCAGCTCCCAGATCTAACAACAACACAGATCATTGAGCAGCCTCAGTAACAGCAGCAGCTCTACACCATCACCACCACAGCACCGCCTCAACAGCAGCAGCAGCCTCCTCAGTAGCCAGCCAGTCAGGGTGGGTCTGAGGCCCCCATTGGCCCTTTTCAGGGCCACCCAAATATTCCAAAAACAATTTATTCAGCTACATGTTGCTAATACTCATATTCCCCTCCAAAAACAGAACAGTTCAGTACAAATACTTATCACAACAGAGAAAAAAGCCCAACACCCACACCACCCCAAACATGAAACAAATAATCCATGGTAATACACTTAACAGAAGGCCACATAGAAAAAAAATTGATAAATGAACCCCAAATATGGCCAATAATCTGCCCATTTGTAGATTAAAATCCACGGGATTGGTTTAAATTTGTAATGAAAAAAGTCCAACACTGACAGCATCCCTAGAGTTAAAGATATTATGCTATTACATAGCCACCAACCCCAAAACAGACAAACCCAATAGCTAACATAACCCCCAACCAAAGGACTGACAAACCAATTTGCAAACATAACTCCCCCAATCAACAAACAGATAAACTATACTCTAAAGACAACCCTTTGGGTGGTTATATTTTCTAAATTTTCTTGAAGTAATGGAAAAAGGTTTTATTTTGAGATTTGCAATAAAGGAAAAACTTTTATAAAAATTTTACTTAGTTTCAATTAGTTTTCCAGAAGAGAAGAAAAATTTAACTCAAATTTGGGTGTAGCTTTCAAAATGTATGCAATATTTATTCCATTTAGCAAGTTATGTTTGGCATCGGGTTTGTCTGTTTGTTGGTTGTTGGACTTATGTTTATCATTGGGTTTGTCTGTTTGTTGCTTGTTGGACTTATGTCTGCAAGTTTTGGGTTATTTGGAACAAGCACAGCTGATTAATTATTTTTGGAATATTTAGTATTCCTGGAAAGGACTGCTTACTGCAGTAGTAGTTAGATTCTGCCATCTTGCCAGGCCACTGCTCCCTCATTATTGAAGTCAGTCTTTTGGCTTCTCTGGCAGGGTTTCTGTTGGGACCACCACCAGCAGCACCACCAGTCAAGTGACCATCACTAGGCACATCATCATCATCATCACCAGCCTGTTGACCACCATGTTGACCTTGATACTGGCTTCTCAGTATGTTGTGCAGAACCACACAGGTAAAGACCACTTCCATCACTGTTTCTGGGGGTAGTTCAATAGTGGTCATCATCACACTGAATCTTGAGACCAGGATGCCAAAAGTGTTCTCAACAATTCTCCTGCCCCTTGATATTCTGTAGTTGGCAATCCTTTCCTCTCTGGTTAACATCCTTCTGCCATTGGATTTCATCAGCCAGGTCTTCAGGGCAAACGCATCATCTGCAAGAATGAAGTAGGGGACATCTTGACCACCCTGGGTTAAAGGTTCTGGGTCAGGGAAGCCTATGCTACCATCATCAATCTTCCTCTTCAGGTGACATGTATTAAACATTTGGGCATCAGTGCAAGATCCAGCTGTACCCACATCCACCCATCTGAACATGTGCTGTCCATCAACCAAGGCCAACATTACTGTTGAAAAGAATCCCTTATAGTTGTGGTACAGGGCTCCGGAGTTCTTGGGTTTCTTCAGGGCCACATGCTTGCCATCAAGGGCTCCCAGGGCATTCCACCTGATCCTGAATTCCCATTCCAGTTCTTTCCACTCATCTGGAGTAGTAGGACATCTGAGGTACTCTCTGGTGAACTCATCCTGGATGGCCCTGCAGACCTCTGGTAGAAACTTTGAAATGGTGGATCTTCCAACCCTGAACTGACAGGATAATGATGTGTATGACTCTCCAGTAGCCAGATATCTGATGATGAGGGCTAACTTTTCCCGAACACTGATTGGAGCTCTGTAGTTGGTGACCTGCCTGGTTAGATGTGGTTCCAATCTGGTCTTTATCATTTCAAAGAATTCTGGGGTCATCCTCATGAAATTGGTGAATCCTAAAATGTCTGTGGCATACAGTTCAGCCATAATGTTGTGGTAGGCCCCCCTCTCCTCTCTCTGTAGTAGCCTCTCTCTGTAGTAGCCATGGTGTGACCCACATGTTGTGCCTTCTTCTAGGTCTCTGTCTGGCTGGAGGTGGTGGAGGTGCTGCTGCTGGTGGTTGCTGTGGTCGACATAGAATAAGCAAATACATCATTACATGTAACTGAATAAAAACAAAAAAGCCCTAAATTGTTACTGAAGCTGTCTTCCATTGAAATGTGGCATCCTGCTGTGTTCCTAGAAAAATAATGATAATTGCATCCCAGAATTTATATTTATACCCAGAAAATCCAGTTTTTTGGCAAAACAAGAATCGGCCATCTTGGTCTGGGGAACATTGAGGAGGCCTCAAGACGCCTGAGGAAGCTGGTACTTAGTTGGGGGTTAGTCGAGGCTTAGTCCAAGAAGGCCTGAGGCATCCTGGGACCCAGTCTGTATGGCAAGATCGTGGTTCAAACCAACCAGAAAAATGGCTTAATCGGTTCTTAGTCGCAGAATGGTCGGAGACTGTGTGGGGCCATCTGGGACCTCCTCAGGCTTCCTGAGGCCGATCTGACCTTAATCCCAGGCTTTAATACCTATTCAGTGTTCCCACGGGGTCGCGGACAGGATCGGGGCTTAGTCCTTTGGTAGAACAGGTGCATAAAAACACTTGAACGGTTAATTGATTTGATTATATTTGGATAAAATATATTTATTTAATGCACTTGAGTCAACGCTTATTTTATTTCAATTAAATCTATTTTACTGACGTATGTAACAAAAGCAATACACTTTGTTACTGTGGTGCTTTTTGTCAGATGTTTGGCTTATAAGGTTTACCATGTATTAGCCACAATGCAGGATATACAGAATGGAACATATTGTTTTATATTCCTGACACATATGATCTTGTGCATTCTTTCTTTAAATTTTAAATTGACTGCAGTTATGAGGAAAGAGAAAGGAGGAAAGAGAAGAAAAAAGAAGATGGATGAGAGTTGGAGGAGAGGACAGAGAAAAGGACAGAGGAGAGGACAGAGGAGGGGACAGAAGAGACAGAAGAGAGGATAGAGGATACAGAGGAAGGTTTAGAAGTTACTGAGGAAGCTTACGGAAAAGATGAGAGGTGTGAGGAAGAAGCAGAGTGCCACTCAGCAGCCAAGAGAGCCAGGGTCTGTGCTACATTCACCGACAGCCAAGAAAATGCCATTGTAGAGTTTGTTAAGCAGCACCTAGAGCTGTACGACAAGGAGAATGGACATTTTCACGACAGACAGAGGAAGGAGGCTCTCTGGGCAGAAATCTCTGCAGAACTGAAGCTCCAGTCCTTTGATGTGAGAAGGTGGTCTCAGAGAACTTGTTATGGCAAGCTGTGCAAGCAACAGTCTGGCCAAGCCCCAAGGGAGATGACCAAGAGACAGTCCTGGGTCTACCAGCAGATGGGTTTCCTTAAGACCCACATCAGACGCAAGGGGGTCAACAGAAGCTCTGGGTTCGAGGCCAGTCCCAACACCAGCAAGCAGGACGAATCTAGAGACCAGTGTCCTGAGGGAGAGTAAGAGTCAACCAATACTTACATCTACACCAGTTTCTACAGATTCCAAGATACTCCAGCACTTTGAGTAGATGAGGACACTGATCTCAGGTTTCCTGCAGCAGAAGTCAGACAGGCAGCCCTTCTTTGACTACGTGGCATCAGAGACTGAAAAGATGACCGAAGAGAAGTTTGAGGACCTCAAGGGCAGGATTTTTAGAGACATTAAAGCAGTGATGAACACTCCTAGACGTGAAGTACTACCCGGGAGATCAGCCACTATTACCAAAGAGTCACAGAGGGTTGGGATACTGCCAACAACCACTCAACAGGCGTCTAGTTCCACCCAGGCAGCAGTTACATCTACTACACACTCAGGCCCATTGGCTTTGGAAACCCTCCATCAGTGGTCACAGTACAGGACGAGGGCAGTTGATACAACCTAAGTGGAATACTAAGCCAGCTCCCAGATCTAACAACAACACAGATCATTGAGCAGCCTCAGTAACAGCAGCAGCTCTACACCATCACCACCACAGCACCGCCTCAACAGCAGCAGCAGCCTCCTCAGTAGCCAGCCAGTCAGGGTGGGTCTGAGGCCCCCATTGGCCCTTTTCAGGGCCACCCAAATATTCCAAAAACAATTTATTCAGCTACATGTTGCTAATACTCATATTCCCCTCCAAAAACAGAACAGTTCAGTACAAATACTTATCACAACAGAGAAAAAAGCCCAACACCCACACCACCCCAAACATGAAACAAATAATCCATGGTAATACACTTAACAGAAGGCCACATAGAAAAAAAATTGATAAATGAACCCCAAATATGGCCAATAATCTGCCCATTTGTAGATTAAAATCCACGGGATTGGTTTAAATTTGTAATGAAAAAAGTCCAACACTGACAGCATCCCTAGAGTTAAAGATATTATGCTATTACATAGCCACCAACCCCAAAACAGACAAACCCAATAGCTAACATAACCCCCAACCAAAGGACTGACAAACCAATTTGCAAACATAACTCCCCCAATCAACAAACAGATAAACTATACTCTAAAGACAACCCTTTGGGTGGTTATATTTTCTAAATTTTCTTGAAGTAATGGAAAAAGGTTTTATTTTGAGATTTGCAATAAAGGAAAAACTTTTATAAAAATTTTACTTAGTTTCAATTAGTTTTCCAGAAGAGAAGAAAAATTTAACTCAAATTTGGGTGTAGCTTTCAAAATGTATGCAATATTTATTCCATTTAGCAAGTTATGTTTGGCATCGGGTTTGTCTGTTTGTTGGTTGTTGGACTTATGTTTATCATTGGGTTTGTCTGTTTGTTGCTTGTTGGACTTATGTCTGCAAGTTTTGGGTTATTTGGAACAAGCACAGCTGATTAATTATTTTTGGAATATTTAGTATTCCTGGAAAGGACTGCTTACTGCAGTAGCAGTTAGATTCTGCCATCTTGCCAGGCCACTGCTCCCTCATTATTGAAGTCAGTCTTTTGGCTTCTCTGGCAGGGTTTCTGTTGGGACCACCACCAGCAGCACCACCAGTCAAGCGACCATCACTAGGCACATCATCATCATCATCACCAGCCTGTTGACCACCATGTTGACCTTGATACTGGCTTCTCAGTATGTTGTGCAGAACCACACAGGTAAAGACCACTTCCATCACTGTTTCTGGGGGTAGTTCAATAGTGGTCATCATCACACTGAATCTTGAGACCAGGATGCCAAAAGTGTTCTCAACAATTCTCCTGCCCCTTGATATTGTGTAGTTGGCAATCCTTTCCTCTCTGGTTAACATCCTTCTGCCATTGGATTTCATCAGCCAGGTCTTCAGGGCAAACGCATCATCTGCAAGAATGAAGTAGGGGACATCTTGACCACCCTGGGTTAAAGGTTCTGGGTCAGGGAAGCCTATGCTACCATCATCAATCTTCCTCTTCAGGTGACATGTATTAAACATTTGGGCATCAGTGCAAGATCCAGCTGTACCCACATCCACCCATCTGAACATGTGCTGTCCATCAACCAAGGCCAACATTACTGTTGAAAAGAATCCCTTATAGTTGTGGTACAGGGCTCCGGAGTTCTTGGGTTTCTTCAGGGCCACATGCTTGCCATCAAGGGCTCCCAGGGCATTCCACCTGATCCTGAATTCCCATTCCAGTTCTTTCCACTCATCTGGAGTAGTAGGACATCTGAGGTACTCTCTGGTGAACTCATCCTGGATGGCCCTGCAGACCTCTGGTAGAAACTTTGAAATGGTGGATCTTCCAACCCTGAACTGACAGGATAATGATGTGTATGACTCTCCAGTAGCCAGATATCTGATGATGAGGGCTAACTTTTCCCGAACACTGATTGGAGCTCTGTAGTTGGTGACCTGCCTGGTTAGATGTGGTTCCAATCTGGTCTTTATCATTTCAAAGAATTCTGGGGTCATCCTCATGAAATTGGTGAATCCTGGAATGTCTGTGGCATACAGTTCAGCCATAATGTTGTGGTAGGCCCCCCTCTCCTCTCTCTGCAGTAGCCTCTCTCTGTAGTAGCCATGGTGTGACCCACATGTTGTGCCTTCTTCTAGGTCTCTGTCTGGCTGGAGGTGGTGGAGGTGCTGCTGCTGGTGGTTGCTGTGGTCGACATAGAATAAGCAAATACATCATTACATGTAACTGAATAAAAACAAAAAAGCCCTAAATTGTTACTGAAGCTGTCTTCCATTGAAATGTGGCATCCTGCTGTGTTCCTAGAAAAATAATGATAATTGCATCCCAGAATTTATATTTATACCCAGAAAATCCAGTTTTTTGGCAAAACAAGAATCGGCCATCTTGGTCTGGGGAACATTGAGGAGGCCTCAAGACGCCTGAGGAAGCTGGTACTTAGTCGGGGGTTAGTCGGGGCTTAGTCCAAAAAGGCCTGAGGCATCCTGGGACCCAGTCTGTACGGCAAGATCGTGGTTCAAACCAACCAGAAAAATGGCTTAATCGGTTCTTAGTCGCAGAATGGTCGGAGACTGTGTGGGGCCATCTGGGACCTCCTCAGGCTTCCTGAGGCCGATCTGACCTTAATCCCAGGCTTTAATACCTATTCAGTGTACCCACCGGGTCACGGACAGGATCAGGGCTTAGTCCTTTGGTAGAACAGGTGCATAAAAACACTTGAACGGTTAATTGATTTGATTATATTTGGATAAAATATATTTATTTAATGCACTTGAGTCAACGCTTATTTTATTTCAATTAAATCTATTTTACTGACGTATGTAACAAAAGCAATACACTTTGTTACTGTGGTGCTTTTTGTCAGATGTTTGGCTTATAAGGTTTACCATGTATTAGCCACAATGCAGGATATACAGAATGGAACATATTGTTTTATATTCCTGACACATATGATCTTGTGCATTCTTTCCTTAAATTTTAAATTATTTTAAGTTTTTACCATTCAAAGTAGTGGCTAAAACAAGTAAAATTTAGTTTATATGTCTTGAAAAATATATAGTTACCAATGAGTTCACTTGGATCTATCCGTTCACCTCGATTCCATGGCCGGTAAATAGGTATGAAAATTTCTACAGTGAACTAAAAATAAAAAAATATAATCAACATTAAAAATAATATATTAATTTGTATGACTTTTTTCAATAATCACAGGCTTGATAATTTCAGAAATTGCAACAGTTGGCACCTAGCTATTTGCTACATCTAGGGACAGTCATCCAACCAACACAATAAAGCATAGGCGTAGGAATTGGGGGGTAGTGGGGGGCAGTCGCCCCTCCAACCATACAGCTGGGGGGCGGGGATATTTTTTTACCCCCCAACTTTTTGCTATGGAACTAAACTCCAATTTTTTAATTTATGACAATGTTTTTAGGTAACTCAATAATAGGTGGTCAAATTGACCCTGTTCACTCTTCACATCTACCATTGTGTATGCTACCATTTGACCTATAAAATATTTATTTTTATGATTTGTAAAAGGAACATTTTCAGCTAGCCCATCATGGGAGTTGTAAATTCTATGAAACATTTCACTGGTACAGACCAATATCATACATATACTAATCTTCTACATTTAGTTTTCCTTGTTGCTAATTATTTAAAACTTAGATATAAAGCATTCAAATTCACACAGGGCAACCGTTTAGCACAGCAATTTCAGCTGATAGATATTTCCCAGAAAACTCCTCTTTCTTTATAGCCAGGTCACACTGTGGCGATGTTTAGTGGCGAAAATACCACCACTGCCTCTGTCATCACCTCATCGGCCTCTGCTACTTCTGCAACTGCCACAATGCCTTCACACCTATCCACCGACTTGGATCCTGCAGATGAGCCTGTGGAGTCAGGATCACTGGGTGAACCCAGAGTGTGCAGCACTCCTCCTCCAGGTATCAGCCTCTCTGGGACTAGTGGCAGGAGAACCACAAGGAGAAGTGCCAGCACTGAGTCAGAGCTCCTGGACAAGATGTGCGAGCAGAGCGACAACAGTGCCCAGATCTCTGACAGGCTGGAGAGACTCTTGACATCCATGGAGGCACAGACCAATGACAGGACTGCTTGGGCTGGCTGGATGTCAAGTGCCATGTCGAAGATCCACGAGGATCTCTGGCCCACATACCAGATGCGCAGTATGGACCTCCTCAACCAGACCATCAAGGAGTCCAAGCTACTTTCACAGAGGGACATCTAGAGGCAGGAGCTTGATAGGCAGAAGCAGCTGGATGATAGGCAGAAGCAGCTGGACGACAGGCAGAAGCAGCTGGACAGTATGCAGCAGCAGATGAAGGTTCAGCAATAGCAGTTGCAGCAGCAACTTATGTTCCAGCAGCCGCAGCAGCAGCAACAGTACACCATCACACAAATGCCTCCGCCACCCGCACCTGGGCTCGCAGCTGTAGCCTCCTCTACCCCTTTGCCTCAAGGGTCAGACACCCAGAGCCAGACCACTGTTATTTTCCAGACACCATCGAGGGCCAGCACCTCTGGACAGTCAGCGGGTTCATCATCTAGTACTTCATCCACCAAGTTTGTTATCACAGACACCGAGGGAAGGACAATAGGACTGTCAGACCTAAATTTGTCAGATTTAAATGTGTCATTTGCAGGTATTTCTAGTGTGCCTTCAACACCCATGACACCGATGACATTACTTAATCAGGATGATTCTCAAGGTTCTTAGGTTTAGTAATAACTTTGTCCTAATAAGTAAATGAAGTCTATAGACACTTAAGAAGTAATTTAGGTGGGATGTAAAAAGTAATTATCAAACAGGTGTAAAGTAATTTATTTGTGTAGTTTTGCTATGTTTGGCTCAAGTATTACTATGATTATTACTATTATAAACCAGGTTTCACATTGGCAGCTGTTCTTGTCAGTTGTATAATAACCTTAGCTGTTAGCAATGGTATATGTAACAAGTTTCACTTTGACAGCTGTTCTTATGGGTAGTATGTTAACCTTAGCTGTTAGTAATGGTATATGTAACAAGTTTCACTTTGACAGCTGTTCTTGTGGGTAGTATGTTAACCTTAGCTGTTAGTAATGGTATATGTAACAAGTTTCACTTTGACAGCTGTTCTTGTGGGTAGTATGTTAACCTTAGCTGTTAGTAATGGTATATATAACAAGTTTCACTTTGACAGCTGTTCTTGTGGGTAGTATGTTAACCTTAGCTGTTAGTAATGGTATATATAACAAGTTTCACTTTGACAGCTGTTCTTGCCAGTTGTATAATAACCTTAGCTGTTAGTAATGGTATATGTACCAAGTTTCACTTTGGCAGCTGTTCTTGTCAGTTGTATGTTAACTTTAGCTGTGAGCTAATGTGTCTGCATTTTTTTATTCAAAAGTACAGTTACTATGTTATTGTGATTTGTCCTTTTTGACCTTGTTGGAAGAATAAATTGTTTATGTGATTGTTTGTTTTTCTCATGTTTGAAAAACATTGGCATAATACTTGGTAAGTGTCACATCTTAGCATGAAGGATCCAAAAAAAGTGGCCCAGTGGTTACCAAGATCTATTATGACCCAATGTGAGTGGTTCACTATGGAAGTTTCACAGTTTCCAATGAAATGCAGAAATGTAATATAAACAAATTTTAACAGGTGGCCAATGTTAAAATTCCATTTCTGGATTTCATTATGCTCTGATTCCAAAGCAATTGGCGTTTGGTTGCAGAGTTTCCACCTTGGAGCTGGTTAGATTTCTTAACTTTCCTTGAGTTATGGCCTTGATTGATTTTTGACCTTTGTGACCTTCTTGCCCCTGTGGTGGCTAAGTTGTGAACTGGTTTGTGTGACCTGTCAGATGTTTGACCTGATTTTGTTTCAGACTTGACCTCTTTAACCCTAGTAACACGAAAATACATATATGCAGTGCAATATGACAACAACGTTACTGCAATACAAGAAAATTGCAACTTTATTTCAACAAGTATATAATGCCCAATACACAATATAACACAGATAATGATGCAGCACTGAATCATAAAAATACTTAACACAATACAGTCACTATTCAGAAATGTCCTTTGCATATGTGAAAGTCTCAAATCATGTCTCTTTGCCACACCGTGGCCCCTACTGGAGCATTATAATAATGCTTCAAATACAGTCTCTGTCTCTTGGCAACCTGTGTATCCCTGTTGCCACCAGCCACATCCTCAATGTCCTGCAAACAAGCACCTTGCCTCCACTGTCCTGGGATAACTCTGTGGTTGTCATCCCCCTCATCAGCCAGTCCCTGGTGGATACCTCAGTCTCATGATGTTGTGCAACAGGCCAATACAATAGAGGTAACAGTCTCTGGATTCTGACTCATGGTGGTGAGGAGACAACCAAATCTGTGAGTCATGATGCCAAAGGCATTTTCCACCACCCTTCTGGCACGAGACAGTCTGTAGTTAAAGATCCTCTCCTCATCAGGAAGTCCTCTGGCACTAAACAGCTTCATCAACCAGGTCCTCAGAGAGAAGGCATCATCCCCAATGAGAAAATATGGCATATCACGGTCATCACCAGGCAATGGCTCTGCATCAGGGACATCCAAGGTGCCATCAATAATGCCTGAGCGCAAATTGCAGTCATTGAAGATCTGTGCATCAGAACTGGATCCATTGGTGCCAACATCCACCCAACTTGTACTTGACATCCACCAGAGCCAGAAGTATTATGGAATGGAAGCCCTTGTAGTTGAAATATAGTGAGCCACCATTCTTAGGACACCTGATTGCCCCATGCTTGTCATCTATAGCCCCCAGGGTGTGATGGAAATTCCATCTGGAAGAAAATTCTGCAGCAACCTGCTTCCATGCATCACTGGTATGGGGACACTGCATGACTTCGTCACCATATTCTGCCAGGATGGCCTCACAAGTCTGTCTTACTATGACTGAGATGGTGCTGTGTGCTACCCTGAAGCCAAACATCAGACTCCTGTACTTCTCTCCAGTAGCCAAGAAACGAAGTGTGATTGCAAGTCTGCATCCAGGGTTGATAGACTTCCTGTACCATGTGTCATATTTCTCAATTCTGGGCCCCACCCTCTGCAAGACCTCTCTGAACATGGCCGGGTCCTTCAGGACAAAATTTCTGAAAGACACCACATCCTCAGCCTCCAGCTCCCTCATCAAACGATCATAGTGTCCATAGTCTAACCTCCGGGAGAGCCAGGGCTTCACCCAATACCTCCTGGGCCTTGGTCGACGCCTTCTCTGTCTGTCATCCAGTATCTGTGCAATCACAATCTGATTCTGGATATTTAAATGATGAGCCTCATACAGTTGCTGCAATAATCTGAGTCTCTGTAGATCCATAGCCTTTGATGTACACTGTCCAACGTCTGATGAGAAATGAAGTGAATCCAGATGATCCAGGCTGTTTATATAGGAACTGGCATTATCCACGAATTGGTCGTCACATCTTCTCAGCACGTTCTTCCTCCTCGTCGGGGGCTCGTCACAGCTCGCTCGACCCTCCACCATGTTGGTGGCTCGGTGCATGAATATCTCACAGAAATCGCAACACTTTGTATTAATTTGTACATACTTATACAAACTTTGTTTCATGTTCGTCGACGTACTTCACAGAAACAAGATATTCTTGATGGGGTGATGAGAACATCGTACCAAGATCTTCCACAAGATGAAGATGATGGTAGCCCATGGTAGCCGGATCAAAGTAATTTGTGGATTTCTCAAATTTTAACCACGTGACCACACTTTCCCGCCCTTTCTGTGGCGAACTACCACAAATTCTAATTCGCAGGAAATCTTCCTATTCGCCAGTTAATTTGTAGTGGTCTCGCCACAGTGTGACCTGGCCTTTACTGTGTGTTTATTTAACCTAGCCAGTACAATGATTATACAGCCCCCTCAGTTTGGGGGGGTTAACCTTGCTAAAAATAGATCTTGCATCAGCCTGCCAATTGGTGGAAAGGTCACAAGTTCTGTAAATATTTTGTAAAATTATGTGATTATCATTATCATGCCCTCCCCAAGGAAAAGAACGTCACATGGTCAAGATATTAGAGGTATCTTTTAAAAGCAGAGGGTTCTACATGTATTTCTATACCCGGACAAGGTTTGGGATAATTAGAATAAATGTCAGTCACACCGCCATCGCATTCCTTCAGCATGTGATAACTTAAAACTATTCTTATTAGACCTTTTGACTTTGTTTATTAACTACATGCAATACATTCTGTAAAATTGACCAAAATTGTTAGGCATCATAACAAAACATTCTAACAAAAACCTTAATTAGTTAACTGTTAGTTTAACAATAGTTTTGATATTAAAAATATATTTCCAGGTGCAATATTTTTCCAAGTGCCAACCTTATATCATTATATTTATTGTAAGAAAAACTTCAAAAGTTCCTTGACCAATTGTTTTCATTTAGATTAACCATTGGCTAATTACTTAATAATCTTTAGATTAACCATTGGCAAATTACTTAATAATCTTTTTTATTTGGACCTTAGAAGTCCCAGGTAAAGAATTGAAACAAGAATAAATTCTGAACCACATAAATATGGTATTTTATCATTTTTAACCTGAACCCATAAAGGCTGGGGTTACAGTCGTCCCCTGCACCATCTAGGCTGCAGCGGTAGGCATAAAGCTTGTGGTTTTCCACAGCCTAAACCAATGCACTGATTTTCAGATTATGAAACACCTTCTGTGTGGGGGGTGGGTGGGTGCGTGTGTGTGTGTGTACATCAGTGCGTTTGTTATGTGGGTGTTCCACCACACGACTAAGGCTCCTGATTAAGGGTTTTGGGGGGTCGGTTTGAAATATTTGCTTAGTCCCAGACCTTCTGTAAGGGTCAGTTGTTGTCGGTTGGGGCCGTGTGAAAAATCAAACATGTTTGATATTTCTCATGACTACAACCGATTCATATTTCCCGCCGTCAACAAAATGTCCAGTCCCAGGCATCCTCCGGCCTCCTCAGACCCAAATTTACACAGTCGTGTGTTGTCCCAGGCCGTCTGCGACCCTTAGTCCAAGACCTCCCTAGCTTAGTCCCAGGAGGCCGCTTGTTAATCCCAGACTCAAATATGATGCGTATGAATTTCATGCGTGTGAAAGTTAGTCGATTGCATTAGTCCCCGGAAGTCCTGGGACCCAAAAATCTAGGTCTGGGACTAAGCCCCGACTAAGGGTTACCGACCCTAACCGATCCAAACCGGCCTCCCCAGGACGCCTGGGACAGCACAAATTTAGTCTGTGACGGTCTGAGGACACCCCAGGAGGCCTGGGACTAACAACCGATTAAGAACCGAGTGTTTTCCGCGCGTCGGAAATTAAAACGAGGCAATGAGGAGGTCTGGGACTATATAAGCGACCGCACACACTTTGTCATTATTACTGACTGTTTGGCTACTGAGAGACGTGTGTCACTGATTTGTAGGGGTTTTCAGTTTTTATTTTATATATATTATACTTGAGCTTAAGGCAAATTTCACAGTTAGGAGACATATTTTACTATTTTTTTATTATTTTGTCGACTGGATTATGAGGAAAGAGAAAGGAGGGAAGAGAGGAAGGAAAAAGATGGATGAGAGGGAGAAGGAAAGTGAAGTAGAGGAAAGAGTTTAAGTTACAGAGGAGGTGATTGAGAGGAGAGAGGAGGAGGAGATTGAGGAACGTCCAGCTATTGAGGAAGCTGTGGAAGAAGAAGAGAGGTGTGAAGAAGATATAGAATGCCATTCTTCAGCCAAGAGAGCCAGGGTGTGCAACTTTTACTGACAGTCAGGAAATTTCCATTGTGGAATTTGTAAAGCAGCACCCAGAACTGTATGACAAGGAACATCCACGTTTCCACGACAAGACCAGGAGAGAGGCTCTCTGGGCAGAAATATCTGCAGAACTCAAGCTCCAGCCCTTTGATGTGAGACGTTGGTTCGAGTCCCAGCGAACGCATTATGGAAAGCTGTCTAAGCTCCAATCTGGCCAAGCCCTGAGGGAGATGACCAAGAGACAGTCCTGGGTCTCCCAATAGATGGGTTTTCTTAAAACCCACATTAGAAGAAAGGGGGCCAACAGAAGTTCAGGTTTTGAGGCCAGTCCAAATACCAGCAGGCAGGACGAATCACGTGGGTCAACTACTGACACAGAACACCTTGAGTCCAGTGTCCTGAGGGAGAGGAGTCAGTCCGTCATTACACCTACACCCGTTTCAACAACAGACTCCAAGATTCTCGAACACTTTGAGTAGATGAGGACACTAATCTCAGGTTTTCTGCATCAGAAGTCAGACAGGCAGCCCTTCTTTGACTACGTGGCATCAGAGGCCGAAAAGATGACTCAAGAAGAATTTGAAGAATTAAAGGGCAAGATATTTAGAGACATTGATTTGTTTATTTGAGGTTTTACGTCGTTTTCAACACTGTACAGGTCATATCACGACGGGTAGTTGGAAGGGCAGAGGAAACCAGTACATATAGTTCGCTAGGGTTCTGTACTGTAAACTGCCGACCAACGGCAAGCAACTACCAGCTTTCCCACTTACGGCCATGACGGGGATCGAATCCCGGCCGCAGAGGTGGGAGGCGAGAGTGTTACCACTCTGCCACCGTGGCCCCATTTTAGAGACATTGAAACTATTAAGAGCAACCGTAGACGTCAGCCATTGCCCACAAGATCAGCCACTGTTACCACGGAGTCCCAGAGGGTTGGCTTACTGCCAACAACCACTCCACAGGCGTCTAGTTCCACTCAAGCAGCAGCTGGCAGCAGTTTTGTGTACTATACACCAAGCCCCATTGGCTTCAGCAACCCTACATCTGTCCTAACTGTACAGGACGAAGGAAGCAGACACAACCTGAGTGGAATATTAAGCCAGCTACCTGATCTGACATCAACACAGATCGTCGAGCAGCCTCAGCAGCAACCGCAGCAGCAGCTCTTTACTATCACCACTTCAGCACCGCCTCAACAGCAGCAGCAGCCTCCTCAGTAGCCATCCAGTCAGGGCGGGTCTTTGACCTGCCAGGCCCTTTTCAGGGCCACCAATTCTTCCAAAAACAATTATTCAGCAGCAAGTTATTCCAATTCCCCTCCCAAAACAAAAAAGTTCAGTACAAATACTTATCACAAGAAAAAAAAATTAAAGTCTAATACCCACACCACCCCAAACATGAAATAAATAACCCATGGTACCACACATAACAAAAGAGGCCACATAAAAATTTTTTTTAAAAAACTCCCAATATGGCCATTAATCAGCCCATTTTTAGATAAAAATCCATGGGATAGTTTAAAATCTGTAATTGAAAACTCCAACACTTACACCTTCCCTAGAGTTAAAAGGCATTATCACATACTTACCAACCCACAAACAGACAAACCCAATACCAAACATAACCCCCAACTAACAAACCCACTACCAAACCTAACACCCAACTGCCAAAAACAAACCCAATACCAGTAACTACCAACCAAGAAACACACAAACCCAAAAGTAAACAGAACCCATGCCAACGAACTGACAAACTATTTTGCAAACACAATCCCCCATTATTGAAAAGAAAACTAGCTCCATGGTTATATTTTCCACATATTTGTGAATAGAAGTGAAGATTTTAAATTGAAGATTTCCATGAAAACATTTCTGTTACAGATAATTTTCCAACCCATAAAAAAAAAAATTGGTGAAATTAGGATGTGGATTTCAAAATATATAAAAAAATAATTCCATTTAGCATATTATGTGTGGCTTTGTGTCTGGTATTTGTTTAACACTGGGTTTGTCTGTTGGCTGGGTAACTTGTGCTTGTCTGTTTGTCAGTCTGTGTAACTTATGTTTGGCATGGGGTTTGTCTGTTTGTCCTTCTGAACAAGTTATGTTTGGCATGGGGTTTGTCTGTTTGTCCGTCTGAACAAGTTATGTTTGGCATGGGGTTTGTCTGTTTGTCCGTCTGTACAAGTTATGTTTGGCATGGGGTTTGTCTGTTTGTCCGTCTGTACAAGCTATGTTTGGCATGGGGTTTGTCTGTTTGTCCGTCTGTAGCAAGCATAGCTGATTAATTGTTTTTGGAATATTTGGTAGTCCTGAAAAGGACTTTTTGTTAGTCCTGAAAAGGACTGTTATAGTTAGTCCTGAAAAGGACTGGTTACTGCAGCAGGACTTATATTCTGCCATCTTGCCAGGCCACTGCTCCATCATTATTGAAGTAGTCCTTCAGGTAATCCCTCTGTCTCTTGGCTTCTCTAGCAGGGTTTCTGTCTTGGCCTCTACCAGCAGCACCACCAATCAATCCACAATCACCAGACACTTCATCATCATCATCCTCCCCAGGCTGCTGACCAGCAGGTTGACCTTGATACTGGCTTCTCACTATGTTGTGCAGAACCACACAGGTGAATACCACTTCCATCACTGTTTCTGGGGGTAGTTCAATGGTGGTCCTCATAACTCTGAATCTTGAAACCAGGATGCCAAAAGCGTTCTCCACAACTCTCCTGCCCCTTGATATTCTATAGTTGGCAATCCTTTCCTCTCTGGTTAACATCCTTCTGCCATAGGGTTTCATGAGCCAGGTCTTCAGGGCAAAGGCATTGTCTGCCAGAATGAAGTAGGGGACATCTCTACCACCCTGGGTTATAGGAGCTGGGTCAGGGAAGCCTATCCTGCCATCTTCAATCCTCCTCTTCAGCTGAGAGGCATTAAATATCTGGGCATCTGAGCAAGATCCAGCTGTACCAGCATCCACCCATCTAAACTTGTACTGTCCATCTACCAGGGACATCATCACAATGGAAAAGAACCCCTTGTAGTTGTGGTGGAGGGCTCCAGAGTTCTTGGGTTTCTTCAGGGCCACATGCTTTCCATCCAGGGCTCCCAGGGCATGTGGAACATTCCACCTGATCCTGAATTCCCTCTCCAGTTCTTTCAATTCATCTGGAGTAGTAGGACATTTGAGGTACTCTCTGGTGAACTCATCCTGGATGGCCCTGCAGACCTCTGGTAGAAACTTGGAAATGGTGGATCTGCCAACCCTGAACTGACAGGATAATGATGTGTAGGACTCTCCAGTGGCCAGATATCTGATGGTGAGGGCTAACTTCTCCCCAACACTGATTGGAGCTCTGTAGTTGGTGGCCTGCCTGGCTAGATGTGGTTCCAGTCTGGTATTTATCATTTCAAAGAATTCTGGGGTCATCCTCATGTAGTTGGTGAATCCTGGAATGTCTGTGGCATACAGATCAGCCATAATGTTGTGGTAGGCCCCCCTCTCCTCTCTCTGCAGTAGCCATGGCCTGACCCACATGTTGTGCCTTCTTCTAGGTCTCTGTATGGGTGGTGGTGGTGCTGGTTGCTGTGCTTGACGTAAAAAATGGAAATACATGATTATTTGTAACTGAATAAAAACCAAAAAAGCCCTAAATTGTTGTTGAATCTGTCTTCCATTAAAAGGTGGCATCCTGCTGTGTTCCTAGAAAAGCAATGGTGATTAGATCGCAGATTTTATATATATATACCCAGAAAATCCAGCAACTTTGGAAACAAGAATCGGCGATCCTGGTCTGGGGAAGACTGAGGAGGCCTGAGGACGCCGGGAGTTAATCGTGGGTTAGTCGGCTCTTAGTCCCAGGAGGCCTGAGGCGTCCTGGGACCCAGTCGGTATGTGTATGACAGGATCGTGGTTGAAACCGACCAGAAAACTGGCTTAGTCGGTTCTTAGTCCCAGACCAGTCGAGGACTGTCTGCGGCCGCCTGAGGCATCCTGAGGCTTCCTGAGGCTGATCTGTACTTAATCCCAGACTTCAATACCGACTCAGTATTCCCGCCCATTTTTGCTTTTTTCTCACCGACTGTCCACGATTAAGGGTCCCACGATTAAGGGCTTAATCCTTTGGTGGAACAGGGGCATTACATTTTAAATCAAGCTTTATATCTCATCTATTTATGAAGATAGAATGTTGATGGTTGTGAAAACATGTCAGTGAAAAAGCTTGTAATCATTTTTAAAAATAAGATGGCCTCCAAAGCCGATTGTTTAAAAATCATTGATATGTTCTAAATCTAAAAGATTGCAGCTACCTGTGTCAGAAATGGACAGAATGTAAATGGCTAGGAAAGCTTACCTGAGAGTAATTTTGGTCTTTTTGGAAACAAAATGGCTATCATATCTCATCTTTCGTGTCAAATGGGGGCATATCAAAAACCCTAATATCTCCCTTATCATTGGTCCTAAACAACTTATTGCAAATCGTGGTCTGCAAATCTTTTGCAAGTGTCAAGTTTGACCTTTGACCCCTACTTCAAGGTCATGTAGGGTAATCATGCTAAAAGGACCTTACATCTCCCTTATAATTGGTTCTAGGGCTTCAAAATATGAAAACAACTTGTAAGAAATCATGGCTTGTGAATCTTATACCTGACAATATTTTGTGGATTCTGTATACTTCTTACAACTGAAATTGTTCCTAAGTCTTCCAAAATCTAAATCTTGTTACCCATTCAGTTTTACCTAAGGACTGGGGTTCTTAGCTATTTTTCATTTTCAATGAAGGGCAAAGCATAGCTAAAGAGGTTTATAATCTGAGAACATAAAAACCCCAAGAGCTCTGTCTGTATACATTTCATTACATCCCCAGATAAATATACTGGTTTCACCTCCATTGAGCCACTGCCAAACGTTTTGACTTGTGTGCGCAACAACTCAAAAACACTTTCATGGATTTTATTTAAACTTGGTACATTAATATAATCTTTTTACACATGCCAAAAATCAAGAATTAAGGTTAAAACTGTGTTTGTGGCCCATAAAGACCCTAGCGAGACATTTTTTCTATAATTTTCACATATTTTGCCCTGTGACTTGAAAGTGGTAAGTCTGACAAGTTTCGAACTGTATTAGATATAATTTTAATATGTAATATTTATATGAACTTTACTTTTAAGGCACCTCAAGACCTCTATAATGCCCACAGAGACATAATTTATGGACTTTTTGCCATCTTAAGCCCTATAGATGTCAAACTATGTGACTGATAGGAGTGAAGTCTCATCTGAGAATATATTAATATGCTATTTTTACATAAGTGAAAATTGTAGTGGGAATGGAGAAATCATTGATTGGTTCTGCTGTGTTTTGAACTTACAGCCTTCTGATTACACACAAATATAGACACAAGTCTAGCTCTTTAACCAGCTGAGCTAAAGGGGAATCCCTGGAAGCCCAGGTATTAATAGAACTGATATACTTGAGGATATTACAAAAATCAAGGCTTTAAATAAACATTTACCTGCATATGAGCGCCATAAACGCCCACATATTTTGTCCCGTGTCTTAAAAATCAAACTGTATTAGATATGACTTCTACGTGTAATATTTGTCTGCAAAAAAGTGACTTTAATTTTAATTTTTAGTCACTTTCAGGTCTCTGAAATGCCAAGAGAGACCCAATTTATGGATTTTTTGCCACTTTTAAGCCATATAGCTGTCATTCTAGTGACTGATAGAGCTAAAATCTCACATGGTACTATATTAAGATATTCTTTTTACATGTGCGAAAAACCAAGGCTTTAAGTAGACATTTAACCTGTATATCAGGCCCATGAAAATCCACTTAGACGACTTTTTTTAAATTGAAGAAAAAAATGGAAAAATGGTTTGACCCCCCAAAATAAATTTAAAATAAACAAAAAAAAAAGTCATAATAATTGTTAATCACACAATCGGTGCAACAAAAATACAAAGTGTATTTCTGTGACATGAGAGATAGCCTGTCTGGGGGTATGTTGGCATCGAGTTGAGGTTGGCACCCAACCAAAAATTGATTTCTACTCCCCTGTATGCAACTTTCACTATATTCGCTATGTGAAAGAACTGCCATTCCACCTTTTCCAATTTCGTTTTTATTGGGACTATGAAAGTTAAAGTAACGTGGCAGTTCAAGGATATAAGGCACAGTTCCATATATGGTAACTGGCAAGGGGGACATTTTCAATAAGTGAGTGATTTACGGCCGTCTTAGATAACTCTACAGATAATGAGGGTGCCACAAGGATATTAGGGATGCATTTATTTGCTTGTGGATCATCCATGGAGACACGTTTGAGACCACCCGCAGTGCGGCGGAAGCATGCTAGGACGACACAAGGATGCCCCAGGACATCTCAAAGACGTCGTGGATGGGTTTAAGGACGTTAGGGACACACGTGGATGGGGTTTAAGGACAATAATTGTTATTGTGACATCTGACCTAATAGGGAGATTTATGATAACATTGCAGGTGCACCAGTGGAAGCTAATGACCACTGGATACCTGGATCCCAATGGCTATAAAAGGGATAAGGCTCAGGGCCCGTATTCACTAAACCTCCTTTATTCCAAGGAACCCTTAAAAAGTAAGGATTTCCTTTATTTCTTGCTCCTTGTTTGTTTTTGTATTCATTAAACTTCCTCAAAACAAAGGAGCCTAACTTTCTTTCCTTGACTTTCAAGGAAACCTTAAAAATCTAGGAAATCCTTAACTCTCAAGGGAATCTTGAATTTTGATATTCACTAACCTTCCTTTACTGAGGAATCCTTGGTTTTCTTCCTTAATTTTCAAGGTAAGTGTGTGACTACCTTTATGATAAAGGGGAGTTTTGGTGGTTTGGCTTTTTAAGTAAAATTTGAGGTAATTGGTGAAATATTATGATATTTGCACCTTTTTGTCCATACTACATCATTCATATCAACATACGTCTGTCTTTGCAATTTTTAGGATATTCAGTAAATATGTCGTCAAACCCAATCAAAATGTATTTGACATGTGTCACAACATCTGTGTTAAAAGTGGCTATTACCACAATAGGAAAATTTTCCAAATGACTATTATATTGTTTATCTTCATGAGTCATATATAATTTTTCTGTGTATGTCTGAGGAGGGATGGTTTTCTTTTATAATCTACATTTTGTACGATTTATGGGTTAAATTGTATGAATATTTATTGAGAGGATGTGAAAAAGCATGTCAAAAAGCATGGCCACTAGTGAATATAAAAACTGCAATCTTTAACCTGAAATACAAAAATCTTTAAAAGTTAGATATTTATTTCTTAAAATGTAAAATATCATCTTAAACTGCAATAGAAAACACATCACAACACTAATCTTAAACAAATAATAAACATGAAAAGAACAAAATACAAAAGTAAGGGGAAGATAAATTAGCCTTTATGAACAAATGTTTTTAACCAATCAGATGACTGAATGCACTCTTTTAATAAAGGATCCTTTATTTAAGGTCTCCGCTGGTAAGGAACCTGTAAAGGATGTTTAGTGAATAGCATTTTAAAGGTCACCTTGCCAAAGGAGATTTTTTACCTTCCTTTAATAAAGGGACCTTAAAAATATAGGAGGTTTAGTGAATACGGCCCCTGGGGTCGGTTTCACAAAAGGACTAAGCCTGGACTTAGATGTAAAATCAAGACATTTGTCTTTAAATCATGCTAAGTCCGTGGCCTTAGACTTAGCAGATTTCACAAAGCAGCAACTCCTGGGGCCGTATTCACTAAACCGCCTATATTTTTAAGGTCCCTTTATTAAAGGAAGGTAAAAAATCTCCTTTGGTAAGGTGACCTTTAAAATGCTATTCACTAAACCTCCTTTATGGTTTCCTTACCAAAGGAGACCTTAAATAAAGGATCCTTTATTAAAGGAGTGCATCCAGTCATCTGATTGGTTGAAAACGTTTGTTCATAAAGGCTCCTTTATCTTTCCCTTACTTTTGTATTTTCTTCTTTCCATGTTTATTACATATACATGACTACATAAACTACATAGGAACCTTATAGTTACATCATGTATGTAAACATCATAAGCACTTGTCTGTTTGAAACAGTTTACACAGTTAAATGTGAGCAAGCTGACAGCAGTTGATCGACATTGATGCTTCCTCTGTTGTACCTTTTCCAAATTTTTTTTAGGTTGCCTTGGATTTTTTGGTACTTCTTGCACTGTTGTCTTCGCAGTTTACCAGTGGACACAAGTTTAGTCTGTATTGTGACAAGTGACCCTTCCTTGTGTAGTAATTCAATCAGCAAATAAAACTGTAGTTGACCCCTCTTGGCTTTATAATTCAGCCTGTGGTGCCATCCCTCCAGATCATTGTTGGTCCTTATTTTCTCCATATATATGGACCACCTTGTTGGATCAAAGAAATTGTTTCGGATCCATTGTTTCTCCACATATGTCAGAAACTCCTTCAGGCCATCCTTTGAGCACAATGATTTTAACTCATATAAAGCGCCTGGGGTCTGTTCATGGGGAAGAAATGGCAGGGAGAGAATTTTTTTGCAATACCTGTACACTGATCCCTTTTTATTGTAGTCTCACAGAAGGCCCAATTCACCTAGCTTTCTTTTAAGGGCCTGGCACCAATGAAACAAGCACCCTTGCATTGTCACGGTGGGGAAAATGCTCAAGCATCCTCTCCAAATAGCAGCTTCAAAGTCTGTTGCAACTTTCTGCACTGCTGCCTGTCTGGGAAGTAGACTTTTAATTTTCTTCATGACTTTTTTGTAGTCATGTTTTGACTTCCCAGACATCAACACAAATATCAGTGGAACCTGTTTGGCTTCCCCATCTTTCCTGATAAATGAGTGAATTGTGAATAGCTGGGTGAATGGTGCCTTCACCACATTGAAGGTGGCATCAACATACCAGGCTTTGGAGAGAGACAGAAGGTCCAGTTGATGACTTGTTGCGAAGATGAGATGTCGTCTGTTGTCCACTATCACATCACCCCTATAAAATTCCTCAGGAATGTAGGACTCATCAACAATGAATGAAAGGTCCTTTGGCTCTGGGGGGCGCATTTTCTTTCTGTACCTGTTTGCACAAAGGGCTAGGTTCTCAACACTGTTGTTGTTTTGTTTTGTTTTTTGTGTGTGCGAGTAGTGTGTGCGAGTTGTTGTGTGCGAGTCGTTCTGGGCGCGACTCGCCGGTAATTCGGCAAATACTATTTGACCCATATAGAGGGACATATGGATTGGGATATATTTTATTTATATATCATTAGAAAGGTTATCTTATAGCACTTCTGCTCATGTTTGTTACATTAAAATCCAAGTAGAAATGACTGAGATATTACAGGTTAAAGATTGCAGTTTTTATATTCACTGGTGGCCATGCCTTTTGACATGCTTTTTCACATCCTCTCATTAAATATTCATACAATTTAACCCATAAATCATACAAAATGGTGGATAATAAAAGTAAAACATCCCTCATCAGACGTACACAGAAAAAATATATATCACTCACGAAGATAAACAATATAATAGTCATTCGGGAAGTTTTCCTATTGAGGTAATAGCCACTTTTCACCCAGATATTGTGACACACATCAAATACATTTTCATTGGGTTTGATGACATATCAACTGAATATCCCAAAAATTTCAAAGAAAGACATATGGGGATATAAATGATGTAGTATGGATAAAAAAGGTGCAAATGTCATAACATTTCACCAATTACCTCAATTTTTAGGTAAAAAGTCAAACCACCATAACTCTCCTTTATCATAAAGGTTGTCACACACTTACCTTGAAAATTTAGGGAAAAAACCAAGGATTCCTCAGTAAAGGAAGGTTAGTGAATATCAAAATTCAAGATTCCCTTGAACATTAAGGATTTCCTAGATTTTTAAGGTTTCCTTGAAAGTCAAGGAAAGAAAGTTAGACTCCTTTGTTTGAGGGAAGTTTAATGAATACAAAAACAAAGGAAGGGGCAAGGGTTTTTAAGGGTTCCTTGGAATAAAGGAGGTTTAGTGAATACGGGCCCTGAGCTCAAAATTAAGCCTACCTGGGATTGGGCTTAACATTTGTAAACAAAGACTTAAATATGGCCGCCATAAATTTCTCTCTACTTCAAAACTTGAAATGGCTGTAAATAAAGTATAAATATATAAACTACCTCCCTAATGTAGTCTTTGGAAAGTTTTTATATGATAGCAAGTTTTTCCATTTGAAAACAGCACTTATCCTTGGAAAAAATGAGTCAAATGAGGGATATTTGTCACCAATATTATATTTTGAATAGAAATAATATGTCACATGACACAGAAAACCACTGTGGTTAATGATAAGCTTGGACTTAGCTAAGTCACCCTTTGTGAAATCCATTTAAATCCCAGACCTAGCTGAGACCTAAGTCTTAGATTTAAGTCCATGACTTAGCCAAAAACTTGGCTAAGTCTAAGACCCTTTGTGAAACCGGTCCCTCGTCACTAGCCAGATACAATTTGGTTGTCAATATGAACAGAGATGACAGATTTCTTGTACAAGTTCGTATCTTACTCTTAGAAGTGGAAAGGCTGTTAGTCATCATTTCAGCTATGATAGAGAGGCTAAGAAGGAGAAGGTGTCTGCCACTCAGACAGTTAGATGACCCTATGGCAAAATGAAACTTCATCTGGATGCCACCCGAGCTGTTTCGAGAGCTGGAGCAGGCAATCACTTCTGAGCTCCAGAGAACCTCGATGAGAGAGCCCGACTCCAGGACTCAAGTTGACAGTCAGCCTCAGACACCTGGCCACTGGAGAAAGCTACCCCACCCTGCAGTATAACTTCGGGGTTGCCAGGTCGACCATCAACAACTCTCTGTGCCTGAGGTCTGTGATGCTATCATCAGGGCCTATCTAGATAAGGTGCTGACGTGCAACAAAATGCCAAAGTACTGGTTGGAGGTTGAGTACGTCTTCCGCCGGAGGTGGAACACAACCAAGCTAAATATGCTTCACCACATTGCTGTCCAAGTTTAAGTAGTTTTCACTTTGACCAAAAAAGAGTGGACCTAACTAGACAAGCCCACACCATGCTATTGAGAAAGAATAAAGACTTCTTATTGTGTGTTACTGTCAGTAATTAACTTTAGTCACAGATCTAGGAAGGTGTACTGGTAAGATATGCATGAATCCCCATGTCACCAGAATAATTAAATGCTATAACTAAAGAGCTTAGGTTTATGCTGCTTTTGACAAGTGATTTTCTTATTCTATCTAAATATATTTGTCTTGTACATAACAATGATTGTACCACATAGAATTTATAAATATGTGTGTATTCATTACATGCTAATTATTTTGATGATCCACCAGTGTGCTCCTTTTTTATTACAGATGAAGTAAATATTATATATTAGAAAGGGTAGTTTTCACAAGGATAGTTTTCAGTCTAGAATTGTAATTTAAAAACTGATATCCAGTTTGTTATCCTTTGAAACTAGGATATTAAACCACAAAATATATATCAAATTTTATGATAATGTCATAGCCAAATAGATTGTAGGTGTAGAGTAATTAATTTACTAACTAATAAAAAGTATTTCTTGAGGTAAAATGCACAAATTAAAAAAAGGACAATGCAAGAACTTAGAAGGATGAATTAAAATTATCTAGCTGTATCAGAATTTTTATTTTCTTTTGTTTTTTTCTGATAAGTTCCCCACTTTTAGGGAAGCCACACAATTAACATACTCACGTCATATGTTAGTTGCCGTTTTGAAATCATTGGCCTCTTTGAAACGGCCAAATAATTCTGATAGCCATTTCAAAACCTATTAGAGGTTTTGAAATGGCTTGGCCGTTTTGAAACCACCTAACTGTTTTTTATCAACCAATATTTTTAATAATAATTTAAGAAAATAAATATAAATAATATAATAAATAATATAATGAATAATAAAATATATAATGTCAATTATTATAAATTTGTAGTGACACTAATATACAATTGCTAGTATGCTTTTTATGATCTTTATAATGCAATTTTGATGTCTTGCTTTATAAAGCTCTACAATTGAAGATGTGTTAAAACAGGTTTAAACCTACCCAATTTGTACTTTGTTGTAATTACATGACTTTCCTTTGATTCCTTAATAACAGGGGAAATCCAATCAAGTGATTATTTAAAGACTGATTTACAAATCACCACCAAAGGGATAACTAACACAGGGTCAGGGAGGAAGCCAATTCTTTCATGTGGATTGTTTTCCAGGTGTAAAGGTTAATTGCATTTATTTTCTGTTATTATCACATCATAGACCAATTACAAACTAATCAGTATACTAAAACAGCAGGCACAATTGAAATTCATAGCTTACTATAGCTACTGAAGTCACTAATTGCCTGCATATGAAATCCTTTCCAGTGAAAGGTCATATTGATGATCACGGCTTAAGTAACTCTGATTAGTTAGATTTTGAAACCATCAAGCCGTTTTGAAACCAAGTAAGGTTTTAAAATGGCCAAATAAATAATTTGCTTTTTCTTCTCAGAAATCTAACTTAGATTTAGTGACGAAATTATGTCAGGCTCGAATTTTAACACTAAATCAACAAGACTCCTGTCTTCAATACAACTACTTTCTCATGTCAGAAAACTAACTTAGATTTAGTGCTGAAAAAGTATCAGGATCAGATCGATTTTTAACACTAAATCAACATGTTTTGAAAGGTCTGTGCCTGTTGGGTAGTCTTAATTGCTATTATTTACTAAAGGACAATATATACGAATTTTCACTAATTCTAATTGGACATTTATAGCGCTTAATCTCCCCATATAAAGAGGACTCTAAGGCGCAACACAACCGAAAAAGCAGTCAACCAATTTCAGAATCCAGAGACAGAAGAGGGGATCAAGCACCACAGACAACACCAGGAGATGGTATAGGCTAAGGTGGGTATGTTTTGGTGTACAGGTAGGTTTTAAGCTGCTACCTGAAAGAGGCTAGAGAGGGTGAGGCATGAATCTCATCTGGGAGAGCATTCCAAATAGTGGAAGCATCAAAAGCAAAACTGTTACCAAACTGTGACAGATTTATGAACAGACGGGTAGAACTTTGGAATGATGAGGAAATTGCCACCACTTTGATTGCGCCTGGTACCATAACAACTGCTGTAGTAAGAATGATATGGAGCAAAATACCGAGGAATTCCTGTTTGAAGAAACTTGTAGACAAGTGTGTCTGTCTTAAACACCGTGCACTGTTCAACCGGAAGTCAATGCAATTTCTTAAGCACAGGAGTTTTGCTGGTGTATCTATGATACAATTCTGGCTCCACTATTTTGGATGCACTGTAATTTATGTAGATAGATTTTGGAGAGGCACCTGAAAAGTGAGTTGCAGTAATCCAACCGACTACTAACAAGAGTATTAGCCACAAGTACAGAAGCATCATGAATAAGAAACTGCCTGACATGTCTGAAATCACGGAGTTTCACAAAACAACTTTTGCAGACATTCTGAACATGCTTGAACAAGAAAAAATCTGAATCAAACCAAACTCTCAAATTCTTCAATGAAGCAACAGGGCATAGTGGACTACCCAAGATATTAATTGGAAATTATGCTTTCAACTTGTCCCTTTGTCTTTTTGAACCAAAGATGACAACTTTTTGAACCAAAGATGACAAACTTAGTCTTGGCAGGATTCAATTTGAGCTTACTAGTTGACATCCACTCTTTAACATCATCTAGGCACCGGGTCATCTGTTCAAAGGCAGCAGATGCATTCTTCTGGGATAAATGCACATAAACTTGGCTGTCATCAGCATAAAAATGAAACTTTATTCTTTTATGTTTACCCATAATCATACTGAGGGTTGATGGTGTACAATGAGAACAGCAAAGGGACCAGGACAGAACCTTGAGGGACGCCAAGGAGGAGTTTGCAAACACCAGACAAAGTAGAACCAATATTTATTGACTGATAACGGTTTGTAACATAGGAAGTGAACCATTTCAGAACAGAGCCGGTGATGCCGAACCAACTACGGAGGCAACTGAGAAGAGTGGAGTGGTCGATGGTGCCAAAAGCTGCAGACAACTCGAGCAATACCAAGGCAGTTGGTTCACCTCTTGACAAAGATAAGTGAACTTCATTTTTTATGGAGAGGAGAGCTGTCTCTGTTGAGTGACTAGCTTTATATGCCGACTGGTATGGGTTGTCTCAGTTATGGACATGAATATGTTCTAACAGCTGCTTAGCAACCACACGCTCAACCAATTTTGATATAAAACTGAGACCAGAAACAGGGCGATAATTCTTCAGATCATCTGCAAGAAGATTAGCCTTTTTAATAAGCAGAGTCACCACAGCAGTTTTGAAGGCATCTTGGACGCATTCCTCCATGAGTGAGCAGTTAACCAGTTTTGTTAGGGATGGTACCAGTATATCAATACATTCCTTGATAAGAAATGTCAGCCAAGGATCTAACAGGCAGGATTTTGTTAGTGAGGTTTTAATTATTTTAAAAACATCTTCTTCAGAAACTTGCCTAAAAGCAGTAATTTTTGCAGGATCTGAAGGAGGATAAACTTCATTTTCAGTGCCAGAGGGAGCAAAGGTACATCTAATTTTCTTAATTTTGTTCAAAAAAAGGAGGCAAACTGGTCAGCCAATGACTTTTCAGACTCGTGGGATGGGAGTTTTACATCAGAGTTCAGGGTTTTATGCAGTGCACACCATAGTTTTTCAGAGTCATGACTATTGTCTAAAATCAGTTTCCTGTAATAGGCAGACTTATCCTTGTTTACAAGTGCATTGCACCGAGCAATCTGACAGTGAAGCCGACTTCTGTTCAGTGGGTTTTTGACCCTACGCCGAGTTCTCTCGAACTGGTGCCTAAGGGACTTTGCCCGTCGATAATCATGAGACAACCAATCAACAGAATCTTTCTTTGACAGTCCAGATATAAGAGGTGCATGCCTGTCAAGATTATTACCCAGATCATGTGCATACTGTTCATAGAGATCCACTACAGCATCCGCTGGAGATTTGACAAAGTAAGTATTTTTGAGATCTGAGCGGAAGTCAGACATATTTATATGGTGGTACCTTCTAAGTAACTTCTTAATGGACAGTATAATTTAATAGGATTGTTTCATAATGAGTAGCTGCTGTACACTTGTATTATGCATGCAACAAGAGTTTTGTGAAGTACATCATTTACTGCCGTGTATTTATGGATAAATTGCATGTGTACTTGTATAATGCATGCAAGAAGTGTATATATATTTAAGTATAAAATTGTATTTACACATGTTACGGTATTAACTTGATATTAATTTATAAAATTAGAGGGCCTTGTTATCAAAATATAACATATGCTCGTGTCACATGGTTTAAATCTTTATAAGATTTTTATTGTTTAAAATGTTGAACACTGCAGTATTTTGAAAGTAACAAAAGAGGAAATTGATTGCATTCAAGGTCCTTATGTATTGACCACAACTCTGCAAATAATTTGCCCTCCAACTTTCCAAATAGTAGTATTGGTGTAATAGTATCAGTTATAGCTTTTGGTACATATAATCATTCAAATAAATTCAATTCAGATGCAGAATTAGTGGTTTTATGACTGACACAAATGTAGTATATCCAGTTTCAACCATCATGATTTGAAAAAGATCTCAAGGCTGTCAGCTTGCCAAGCAATGAAATATAGACTCTATTAACATAATTGTTTGAAAGTCTGTGTATATCCTCATGTCACAAAAAATAAAGATTTTTTATCTTATCTCATCCTATATACCTAAGTCCTACAGCACATATATTGCTATCTGTTGAACAAGAACACAACATTGTGAGATGTGAGATTATGGGGGAGTCTAAAGTGACACTTGCTTTAACATGTGAAGTCATTTTGCAGCATTTTAAGTTATATCATAATATAAGACACAGAATTAATAACAGGAATATATTATTTCAAGAGTTGTTTTTGTATAAAATCAAACTTCATAGTGTTTTTAATGGCTGTGGCCGTTTCGAAATGGCCAATGGTCTCAAAACGGCAAATAACAGATATACATAATTTTAAAGAACCCATATAACTAACTATATTTCACAAGATGAAGACTAAAAACAAATACCAACATAGTTTAAATATTGGTGTAACAAACTAGAATTTATAACCCTTTAGTGACACAATTCTTAAAATCTATACAAACGAGAATCACAGTAGTTGTTTAAATTAATTTTCTACTCAATTATACTTACCTTTTTTTTTATTGCATGTCTCAAAAGGTAGAAGCTATGCATCAAACAAAAAACTTCTACCACTACACCACTAATTAAAGTCCAACCTTCAAATGAATGAATCTGTAACAAGGAACAACAAAATATGCTTTAACTAACCTTCACTTTCCCTTAAACCAAAGCAAGCACTGTTAAAAATACATCCAATTCCCAATTTAACATGTGGGACTTTGCTACATGATACCATTGAGCTGACATTTTACCAATACCAGAACATCTTTTGAGTAGTGCAAATACATTTAAAGGAGACCGGTAGATTTCTTTTTTTTAAATTTTCGCATGCCACACATCTCATTTTATCAATAATAAAAATCCCTTCCTGTAAGAGGGCGTATTATACTCTGTTTTATATTTCCTGATTGTGTTAATACTGAAAAAAATAATATGCTGTACTAGTAGTGAAAACATCCATGTGTTTATCGCATCTGTTAACTTTTCTATTTCTCAGTGACTATAAGCATAGCAAACTCCTTGCGGATCTAATGTGGGTTCAATTTATGTAGGTGTTCCACTGGAGCCGACCCTGTAACCGACGCTACGATCCTAGGGTTGGTTGCAAAAGTCGTAGGGTTGTGAGAAAAAGTGCGCGAAAATGGTGAGTCGGTTATGAAATCCCCGACAGGACGGTAAAGCTACAGACAGGACGTAATGACTTTCCCAACAAGCTGTAGGGTCGGGGACTTTTTTTGCACAGCCAGCAGTAGAACTTCTACAACAAGCCCTAAACCCCTAACAGACGAGACAGATCACAAGCACACAAGCCGTAAAGACACACAGACAAGCTGGGAACATGTTCCCGACCCTTCCCGACAGGACTGATTGCTTTTGATGGTCGAGAGGAGAGAGGTTGCTACAGAACACTCTTGGATGAGTTAATCACAACTGACATACCAGGCTACAGAAATTTCACCAGGATAGAGCCAGCATTTTTTTATTTGATTGAAGAAAGAATCACCCCCCCCCCCCAACTCAGGAAGTCAATCACCAACTTCAGGAAGCCACTGGAAGCTAGGTTAAAATTGGCAGTTACTTTGAAACACTTATCCACAAGGGAAAGCTACGCTTCACTGCAATACCACTGGAGGGTTGGAAGAACGACCATCTGCAAATTTGTCCACCAGGTCTGCCAAGCCATTTTGAAAGAATTTCAACAAGAGTATATGGTGTGCCCCACTGATCCTGAAGACTGGAAGAAAATTGAAGAAAGATTTAGAAACAGATGGAATGTCCCCCATGCAGTCGGTGCACTAGATAGAAAACTCATTGCTATCAAGAAGTCCAAGAAGTCAGGCAGTGAATATTTCAACTACAAGAGCTACTTCTCCCTGGTACTTTTGGTTTTAGTAGATTACAGATTCTTGTGGGTCAACGTGGGGGCCAGTGGGTCATCATCTGATGCACAGATTTTCAACCGCAGCAAACTGAAAAGAAGAATTGAAAATGGACCCTTGGGACTACCACCACCTGAACCACTTGGACCTGGTGGGGCCAGATCTACATTACTTCCTGCTGGGGAATGATGCCTTTTCCCTGATGCTTTGGCTGGTCCCTGTAGACGCCAACTGACCAAAGAAAAGAGAATAGCCAACTACAGGATATCCAGGGGGAGAAGGGTGGTCGAGAACTCATTTGGTATACTTGTCAAGATATTCAGGGTGATGTTGACCACCATGGAGCAGAGGCCAAAAGTTGTGAGAGACATTGTGTTAACATGTGTGGTTCTACATAACAAAGCAAACAAAGGGGGGTTTTGGTCTCCATGAGCGTGAATAAAAGACCAGAAATGCATAATATTCAAATGAATTGATTTATGCCTGTTGGGTGGACAGCTCCAATATTCCACATCCACCACTGCTCACACCTTCTTCTGTGGGCTGTTGATGGTGTGTTGTATTTGGGAGTGCACCACTCTAGGATTGAGAACTGCATATCCTTAATAGAGTGACTTTTTCCAGTGAAATGTTTGGAAACAGGTGTCACTCTATTATCCTTAGGTTTGTTTATTGAGAGTCTGTGTTCATATATTCTCTGTCTGAACGCCCTCCCTGTTTCTCCAACATAATATTTACCACATTTTTTGCATGTGATTAAATATACAATATCACTGAGTTCACATGAGATTAGTTTTGGGAGGTTTTTAGGTTGGTATTTATCTCCACTGATGTTACAGGTAATTTCACTTATTATAGTGATTAGAGGGCATGGGTTGAGCAGGAGCTGGATTATCTGTGAGCTTGGCTCTAGCTTCACTAAGGAGTTGCATTGTCTCCTCAGAGATTCTCTCTCTTGGCATAGGTGTGTCTGCAGCTCTGATATCTAATCCGTCACTCTGTATGTTCCAATTAGATACGGCAGAAACCAGGGTAGAGTGGCTAACACTTTCAGATATCACACTCATGATTAAGAAATAAAATAACAGCAAGTTATTTTGGTTCTACATAACATGTTGAGAAGCCATCAGAGGGGAGCAGACAGACCACCCACTCCAGCTTACGACATACAACAACCACACTGGGACCAGGGGGAATAGAGACATCATGAGAACTTAAGAAACCCATCGAGGGAGGCCAAACATCAACGAGACCTACTGAAAGACTACTTCAATCATGTGGGGGTGCTGGCTGGACAGGAGGACAGAGTTTTAGAAGACTGACGGGGAGAACATGCTGTCATATATCAGTCCTTCTCAGGACTACCCAAATAATCCAAGAACTTTTATTTAGCAAAGTGTTGCCTCTAAAAAATAACCCCAATTTTCCAAAGTAGTATGAAAAAAAATTCCAAGTAAATACCTGAAAATATTTTGTGCCAAGAATTAAAAAAAAATGCTAGGAAATTTGCAAGACAAAATTATACAAGCTTTGCAGTCCAAGTTAAATATATATTTTTTTCAGTTTATCAGTCCATTGCCACTCATATGTTTGAACATTTTGTTAGGTCCCACGTTTGTTGGTCTGTGAGTGTGGATGTGGCTTTTGGGAGAGAGGGACTTGGGTTTGAGTCTGCATCTTGGTTCTTGGGGGACGTGGGTTTGAGTCTGGATCTTGGTGTGGGGGGTCGTGGGTTTGAGTCAGTTTCTTGGTTTTGGGGGTCGTGGGTTTGAGTCTACAGCCTGGTTTTGGGGGACGTAGATTTGAGTCCACATCTTGTTTTTTTGGGGTGGGGAGAGTGTTTTTTTTAAAATTGGCTTTGTTTGGGGGGTGGTGGTGATTTCACTTTGATTTCTCAGGGGATTATTTTTTATTAAGGGGATTTTTTTTAATTTTTTGTTTTGTTTTGTGGTGGAAGTTTATTAATATTTGTTTAACATTCACACATTCCTTCACACAACTTTTTTGTGTACTGTGGGGAGGTGTAAGTGTTGGACGGTGTGCTTTTTATGTTTTGGGGCATAGCCGTGTAGCTTGTTAATTGTTTTTGGAAGATTCGGGTCGGGTTTGGTGCGACTTGTGCAGGCTAAAGCTGATTTGGGCTGACTCTTCTGGCTGGACTGGCTGGGGGGTCTTGATTGTTCATGATGAGTGAAAGATGGCACTGGTGATGGTGCTGGTTGAAGTTGAGAGGGTCAAAATGACTGTGGTGTGTCCATCTGTTGATACTGAAGCACATTGGGAATAGCTGTGAAGAGACTGGATAATCCAGAAGTGTTGTGCTGACTCTCCTCCTGTTGTGTAGGTGCAACTGAGGCTGGGTTGAAAATTATCTGTCTGGAAGTCCCAGGCTGTTGGTCATGCACAACTACGTAAGAAGTTTGCTGTGCTGACTCTGATGAAGTCCCCGATGGTACTTTTGCAATCACTGTAACTGGTAGTCTGTTGGACTGGAATGGAGACTGGTTGAGCTTCCAGTATGGTGAGTACGTATTTCCATCCTGCTGTGGCCTGTGATGCTTCTGGAAGTTGATATCTGACTCTCTTGCGTTCTTCGGCCTTGTACTGTATTTCACTGAGAGGCTTCACTGTCTCGTTCTTGAAGGTTAAAAAGTCCCTTTCTTCAAGATGTTCAATCTCAGAGTGGAGATAGTTGCAGAACGACTGTCTTGGACTTGGAGTGGAGTCCCGATGTTCACCCAGAAATGTGGAAAGCATCAACCTCATCTGCTGGAACTGATCTAAGACTAGATCTGCAGATATGGTGGTAGTCGTAACTGGAGGCTGTCGTTGCTTGGGACTGGTGCTTGAAGGCTGATGAGTAACATCTGATGCAATGCTGATTTCCATCTCAGACTCTGTGTCCCTGGATGTATCTGGAACTGAAGCTGTGGCTGCATAAGGCCTCTGGGGTGACTTGTATACAGAAGACTTGGAAACTCCCTTCTTTCTGATGTGACCTCATAGAAAACTGAAACTGTCCTTCAGCCAGGTCTAACGTTCTGTGCTATTCTCAGCTGTTTGTCCTGACTTCGTCTGAGTGAGCTTGCCATATCTGGTACGTTGAGTGTCGAACCACTTCTTAACAGTCTGAACAGGCATGTTTCTGGCAGCTGCTAGCTGCTCCCAAAGTCTTTCTTTCTTCTAAGGATAAAGTAGAAAAAGGGGGGCACCTGGGTAATGGGTGCTATAAGAGGGCATAGCTTCAGACAAACATGTTGATGCCTGCTGGGTGGAGAGTAGGGAATGCCCAAATATAGTATAATTCTCGGCGCCTGCGCCTGGTTGTGGCATTTGGACTGGTTGGATCCCCCTCCATTGCAAGATGCTGAATTCCATGTTTTTCACGGAATGATTTTTCTGTGTGAAGGGCCTTGAGACTGGAGTGGCCTTTTCGGCTTGGAATCTCTGAACACTACTGTAGTGTTCATACATCCTATTTCTGATTGGCCTTTTGGTCTCTCCTGTGTATTGGAGACCACACTGGTTGCAATTTATCATGTAAATTACATTAGATAGCTCACACGTAATTTTGTGTTTGAGTGGAAGTGCTTGACATTTAAATATCCTTTTGCTGTGGAAACTAGCGATTTGCTCCACTTTCTTGATTTTAGGGCAGTAGGTACATTTCCCTAATCTGGTGCATACTGGCACATGCACTAGGGGTGTCCCCAAAGGCTTAGGGACTGGGGGTAGTTGATGCTACTACTGGTCAACATGTCCTTGAGATTTGCCCAGTCAGCACTACATATGAGACCAACAAGGGTCCCAAATGGGTTCTTATATGGGGCCTTTGTGGGTTCCCTATATGGGCCCCAGTCAGTTTTTGCAAACGGTTTTCTGATGGGACCAATATGGTTTATCAATATGGGTCATATATGGGCCCCATATGGGGCCTTTATTGTGAAATAAATGGGTCCCACATGGGCCCAACTTGCAATTTGAACATGGGGCCCAGTTGGTTTTTGTAAATGGTTTGGTGATGGGACCAGTATTGGCTCTGTATATGGGTCATATGTGGGTCTGACAAGGGTACTATATAGTAAAGTGCATCCAGGTCCTTATTGGTCCTACATATAGGTTCAGATGTATGGATCGGCTCAGTTTTTAAATGTGCACTACCAACACAAGGTCCATTTGCAGTTCAGCTCGCATGTAATAGAAGTTCAAAAATGAGTTGATCTGTGTGAACAGTCCGCAATTTCCTTCACACTTTGCCCACATATTGTGTCTAATGTTTTACCTGGAAGTATTTTTAATACACTTTAATGAAGCCTTTGTAAACAATGCACAATACAATCTCGATTCATACTATACTATTATCCATTTTCCAGAATGTAATTCAAATCATTTCAAGTTCAAAATCTTATGATGTACTACATTTGTTTCTAAGCTTGTCTTATACAGAATACAGAAATGTATATCAGAAGCTCAGCACTTAGTGATTCACCCAAACCCTTTTTCCAGATGACCCAAGCTAAAACAGCTACATAGCCTTGTCAAGACACAAGTGAAACACATGATGAAATCCTCAGTTAACTGATATAATTAAACACATGCATTAATTGATTAATAAAGATTTTTTTCATTATGAATCCCCACCAAAAATATCAAAGTTTATTGTTTTAGCCTTATTTACACAATTTTTACAAATTTCATAGATTTCTCACAAATATTTATAATCTTTAAATTGTACTGTAATTTGCATCCTAGTGAAGAAAGGCTACCCTGTTTCACACCATGGGGTGTTTTTCCTTTTTCTTAGCACTGCCTCAAAATACTATCTATGGGAAAAGATAAACATATCTGTACTGCATGAGATAGGGGGTTGACCTATAAATGACCCCTTGAGTTAAACTAAGAGAAACTAAATTTTTACAGAATTTCCACCACAACTGTAGACTTAGGATTTCTGTACTCTTATACATGAAAAAGGTGTTTGTGGTACATTAAGGCAATATAAACCACTAGATTATTACTTAGTGAGATATACACCAAATTTAATATTAATACATTATTCACAAAAACTTGACAATACATTTACAGAGTTATAAAATGGCTATTGTATGTGATAATAATGAGGGTCCCTTGTGGGAATATTATACCCATTTTTGACCTTCACAGGTCCAACCAATATGTGTGTACACTTTTATTTAAAAAGCTTTTGTGGCGAGTTGTTTTTCTCAAATAGGACCTTTATTATTTTTGTATTTTTTTTTCATTCAAAATCAGATGAGAAGTTAATAAAGAACACATGTTATATATATTTACATTTTCCTCTAAGATTTATATATGGGACCTATCTGGGACCTTTATACCACTAAATCACCCATAAAAGTCTGTTGTGGGGCACATATTAAATATTGTGATAATAAATCTTTTGTTTACCACTCTTTACGAAGTCCAAATCAACATGATGCCAAATGAATCTAATATTAAATCTGTTTTTTCCCTCATTTTGTGATATTTAGGGAACATTACGTATTTTTATATAAATGGGACCAATATGGGCCCCCTTTGGGCCTTCTGTGCCCATATATATCCTTTATAGGACCCATATTGCTATTTGCCCGCCTATGGCCCACATAGGCCCCATATGATCATGCTTGCTGGGTGGTAGTCTCCTATATCCAACTAAAGGCTTGTCCTTGAAGATCTGAGTGAGTTCTTCTGTGTTTTGGAAGATATCAACATTATTTTAACATCCCCTCATTTTAAAAGGGCGATTGTTATGATATCCAATAATAAACCATATATGTTTAATATTTCACATCTTATTTTGAGATTTACCAAAAGCATATTTAGTCAGGAATTGCAGCTTTTGATGGAAAACTTACGTTTTTTCCACATTAATTCCAACCATTCAATTAAATATGCAAAAATCTCACCAAAGTAGTACCAAAATTGACCTAATCAATCACTCCCCAACAGTATACTGGTTTTGGTTGTTGTCAGTCATCACAAACTGATTTGAGACAACAAAGAGTTGACCAACACACACACAATCAGTCAAGTGCCAACACACACGTCCCAATCCAATCATTATAATATGAAATGTCTGTTTTGGTGCATTGACTCCACATGTGTTGAGACAGTTGCAATCAGGTATTCAGTTGTGCAGCCACCTTACTGTTCCTTTCTGTACCTATTGGTCATTTTAATTAATTTATGGAGCTACTATGCTCTTCATTCCCAGTGTCCTTTGATTGTTGTAAAAACAAAATTATTCAAACATTCATAACCATAAATTATGAGTGTTGAACCAATACTTAATACACAATGAGTTTTAACCCTTATAGATATATTATCTTTATTAATGAGCTATCCCAAGGATATCTCTGGGTTATTATGACTGAAAATACATTAAATAACCTAACATAAATATATTATATGGGTTTCCCCTCAAAAAACACCAAAAAACACCAAATCCGCCAAATCCTTATTTTAGAGGCTCTATTTGGCGGATTATCTGCTCAATTACATGAGTATTCATGTCAGTTCGCACTCTCTTCTCTCCTCTTTCCTGGCTCTCTTCCCTCCTCTCTCTCTCCATCCTCTCTCACCTCACCATCTGTCCCTCACCTCTTGTTCTCTCCTCTCTCTTTCTCATCCCTCTCCTCTCTCTCCCTCCTTCTTTCTATATCCTCAGCTGTATCTCCTAACTCCTTGGGTACTTCAATCTTTCTACTTCTGCTCAGATAGCAAGACTCTGTAGGGCCACCACTGGCCCACCAGTGGTATAGCAGTCGGTTCAATATTGGCTGTAGCTAGTGGCTAGCCATTGGCGTTACCAGCTGGCAGATAGTGGTCCACCATTGGCAGCCAACAATAAGATTTACTGGTGGTCCATCAGTGGCCCACTGTCGGTAGCCAATGATAAGCTTATCTATGGCTCCACTGGTGGATTACCTTCATTAGCCAACAACCCAGATAGCATGCAGATGTTGCCCAACATTAGCATATCTGTAGGTCCGACATTGACAGCCACTGTTGGCCAAATGGCTTTTTGGCCCGCGGATGCTACATTGGTCTGACATTGGCAAGCCGCTGGTAAAATTTTACTACCACTATAGCATCAGCCAATCAGATTGCAGCATGGAGTTATGTGACCATTGTTTAACAGAAAGCAAATAATTGACAGATTGTGGGTGGATTTTAGTCAAGGGAATCCCTGATAAGTCACATGACTAAACATAAACAATGGTGGAACAGTATCTTAGGATGATATGTTCCATAATCAAATAATAAAATTATAATGTTCAGAAAGAACTTTTCTTATTGTGAATTTATAATGAGAATGTTATTTTTATGTCTAAAATTGTTAAATAGTTAGTTAAAAATTGTGGGCTCACTGAAACATGATTTTTAGACATACCATAATAAATCATTTTTTACTAAGTGTATCAAAATCCCCTATTATTGCTTGCCACCATCTTGAATAAAAAGCCACCATTGGCCCACCGTTGGCCTAACCTTGGCAGTCTAAGTTTTGGTTGGCAAGCCTTTGTTAGGCCAATGTTGGCATGGGTTATTCAGCCACTGACTGAAATATGTTTCAAGTGTAATTATTCCATTCAATTTAAGAAACTATATATTTTATCCGACATATACATATAGCAGCTTGTGGACCAAGGGTAGTCCAGTGGTGGCTACAACTCAACCCCAATTAATAGCGTTTTGATTTAATAACATATTTTTCACTTGTACATGTTTTATGCTTTGTTTACAGGGAAACTTTCACTTCTGTTAACTTTTCTGTATAATTGTCAGATGATTTTGTTGATTTGATCTAAAATCCGGGTGAAAATTAGAAAATTCCCATCAGTGGCCCATCTATCATAGCTTCCCAGTAAACATTACAAACGTTTATAAACATTTATAAACCTAACTATGAATGGTTTAGTTTAGGTTTAAAATGATGGGTCCCTAAATGTTCGCCTATAAACATTTATAAACGTTTAAGCATAAACGTTTATAAACGTTAATACATAAACGTTTATAAATGTTTGTCCACTGCTTAAAAACTGGAGAAATATTTCTGTAAGTATATCTTGCTGTATCACTGTTGTTTGAAGCTATCATTACATTCAAAGTAGAGATATAAAAGTATATACCATTGATGATATTATATACTTTTATATCTCTACTTATAATTTAATGATGGGTTCAAACAACAGTGATACAGCAAGATATACTTACAGAAATATTTTTCCAGTTTCTCTCAAAATGGCTGTGCTGACATCATAATCCAAAATGAAAATGAGGTTAAGACAGTCTTCACTCTTTATAAAACATTTAAAATTGTTTATTAAATGTTCATAGACCAAACTAATATTGCTGAAATGTTTATAGACCCATAATATTAAATAATTGTCAATATTTACGTTTATATTTGGTTTTTAAAAACGTTTAAACATTTACTAAACGTTTATAAATGTTTGCAATGTTTACTGGGTTATATACCACTCATGTAGTTGGTGGGCTGCCAGTGGTAAACCTTAGAAGAAATTTGTGGCACAAGAGTGGGAAAAATAGAAATATATATTAATAAAGAAATGTAACATCTGTTATTTAAAAATGTCAGTGTCCCAGTGATATACACACACACAAAGTATCCAATTACTTTGCACATCTGTGGGCCACCGATGGATCAACAGTATGTGTACCATTCCGGCAGAAGGTGGATCACTGATGGACCAACAGTGGCAAATTTTACAATTGTTTTGTGTAACAAAATTCAGAACAACTACTTTTGGAAAGTAATTCACTTAAAACAAATAAATTTAAGCCAAGACAGTCTCTTTTCAAGATCTGTCAAAACAAATGCCATTCAGCAGCCACCAGAGGCCCACCAATGGGCCACCAACTAAGAATAGCTCTTACAGATTATAGTTGCATGTGTCAGATAAAAAAATCAATAGTTTTAGGTTTCATCAAAAAACAAAATCAAAAAATGAAAAATGTAACCATCACTAAAACTAATATATTTGCCACCAGTGGCCCACTGGGTGCCCATCATGGGTCCTGTACTACTTATGTAGTGGGTGGAAGATTGATGGACCATCTGTGGCAAATATATAAGCAAGTAATATATAAAGTAATAAAGTATAGGAAAGACTGACTGAGCAAACTGAAGGAGTACACATTAAGTTTATTATATAAATGACATTAACTTATGTTAAGTGAAAGAAATTGCATATTTTATCTAATTTTTTCCAGAATTTTACAACAGTGGGCGTAGGCTAGACCCTGAGCTACAGTCACTGACTTTGGTAGTTGGTGGGCCAACAGGGGGCAACGCAATATATTTATATTTTGAAATAATATGTTTTTAACATTGAATATTGTTAAATTATATGTCAGAAAACAGTAATTAAGGAAAGTAATGCATTTAAAACAAATTAATTTAAGCCAATACAGTCTCTTTTCAAGATCTGTCAAAACCAATGCTGTTCAGCAGAGCTTGAGGTGTAGCCACCAGAGGACCACCACTGGTCCACCAACTAAGTATAGCTCTTACATATCATAGTTGCATGTGTCAGACAAAAAAAATCTGCAATAGGTTTAGGTTTCATCAAAAAACAAAATCACATCAAAAGGGAAAAAAAATGCAAATATCTTTCTTTAACCTTCACTAAAAAACTATTTGCCACCAGTGGCCAACTGGCTGCCCATCATGGGTCATGTACTACTTATGTAGTGAGTGGACCATTGATAGACAAATATATAAACAGGTAGTATATAAAGTAATAAAGTGGAGGAAAGACTGACTGAGCAAAATGAATGAGTACAGAATAAGTTAGCTATATAAATGACATTAACTTATGTTAAGTGAAAGAAAATGCACATTTTATCTAATCTTTCCCGTAATTTTACAACAGTCGGCGCAAACTGGTCCCTGAGCTACAGCCACTGACTTTGGTAGTTGGTGGGCCAACAGTGGGCCACACAACATATTTATATTTTGAAATAATATGTTTTTAACATTGAATATTGTTAAATTATATGTCAGAAAACAGTAATTGAGGTTGCTTTTGAAGTTGTTTATAATGCTTTAAAATTTTTTTTAAAATGCAGTCAGTGGTCCAGCAGTGGCTCAGTGGTGGCCCACTAGCTATATTTTGCCACTCATAGCCAACAGTGGCCCACTAGGGTCTTGCTATCTGGGTGGCCCTTGGCATGCTGATCAGTCAATCAATTGTACAGCTTGTTTTAAAAAACAAAAACTTAAAAAGTAAACGTGAAACCTCACATAACAGATTTCACTCCCAACCAGTCCAGCCTAGCTCAGTACTACTACTCAGTACAAGCTAATTTTTAAAAAATAAAAAACCTAAAATCAAAGCTGCAGACCAGTTGTCTCTTGACAAGTCAAAGCCCAAATATATGCAGATTGTCTACCGATTCACCTTTATATACCCACAGATTTTGAAACAGACAGGCCGTAAGACGCAAAAATATTGCCGGCCTGTCGGTTACAGTTTCTGGCTTGCCTGTTAGTGTAACAGGCCTGTCTGTTGTTGTTTACGGCTTGTCTGTTTCAGCTTACGGCCTGTGGATTACAATTTCTCCAAACTCTAGGACCCAGTCTGTTAAAGTTACTGACTGGCCTGTAAACTTTACAGGCCTGTCGGGAACACTTAAAGACAGACAGGCTAAAGTTACCGACTGTACTGTTACACTTCCCACACGGTCAGTGAGTCATCACATACAGTCTGGAAGTCCATATTTGGGACAAGCTGGATACATGTTACAGACAGGCCTGTTTGATTAACCGACAAGCCGGCAAGTGTAACCGACTGGCCGTTAAGTTAACCGACAGGTCTGTTGCTAGAGGGCTGAAATTAGGGTTGGATACAAGGGTCTGCAATGGTCGTAGAAATATCAAACTTGCAACCAACCCTAACTGACCATGTAAACATTGGTCCCGACTTTCCAAAAATGCATAGTTACCAGCCTGTCGGCTCCAGTGGAACACCTGCATTAGATTTGCTCAGAACCACGTGGACCTGATATGTTTTACTCACTGGGGTGTATCTCCCTGGCACACACAATGACACACAAATAACACACGATTAAAAGTCCGGTTATTGGACTGGGTACCCCCACACCTTTTATTTTTTCACTGATATGAGAGATGGGAAAACTGTTCTGTCCCTGAGGATAGCAAGAGGAAAGGCTAAACATAGCCATCATTCACCACCACTGGTGACTGGATAAGATGGTCAGACAAGTTTAAACCCCTAACTTAAAGAGGACATAAACTTTCAAATTTAGGTCAACAAGGTTGAAACAATGGACAACCTAAAGTCCAGGGGCCATATTCACAAAAGGTCTTATCTTAATCTTAGTCTTAAATCTAAGACTTTTGTCATAATTTTGAATAAAAACTTGTTACGACATTTGTCTTAGTCATAGAGCCATTCACAAACGGTTTTAGTCTTATCTTAGTCTTATCTTTGGTCATAACTCTAAAAATATGAATCTATCCATAAACATCACCAATGCAATTTTTTCAATATAATGGAATTGTTTTTTGCAAACATTTAAAATCAGATACACTTCAAAAGGAAAAGCAAATTACAATGCTACAATAATATTACAAGCACTGAAATGTGGTTTCCCGATTGTGTGCAACAAGTTTTCCTACAAGATTCATATTTTTGTGCCTGCATGTATGTACTATGTACATTAAGACCAGTCTTTAAATATGGCTGCCATGTCATGTTTTCTCCACTTCAAAACCTCATATGATTAAACTTGAGTCTGTAAATCTCTGTAAATTATTTTATTTGTTTTAAAAAGTGGTTTTAAGGTTTTCAACTGCAAAACTTATCCCTTTCTAACAGTAAGTCAACAAGATTTACAGTGTACATCAACATATAACCAGAGAAATACATGTCCACAGGTTTGCAGTTTACATAACAAATATTTAACACATATCCATTGAAAATATCCACAATGAACACATTGGTGTACATATGCCACTATTAAAGTTTTATGTATCACTTTATAAAGATTTTTGAAATAAAGATTAAAAAAAAATATTCTTCATAAAAGGTACTTAATTGCACCACACTAAAAGGTCATATAACTTACATAAAATATCTAATTACTTAAACATGTCCTTTTTCCCAGAAAAGTTTTGTTTACTGACCTTGACATAGCTAGAGATTATTATCACATGATTTGGAATGTATTGATTTTTGTCAAAGTGCAACATGTAGGGTGAAATCAACAGCTCACTTGTGTTTACATTCCCTGGCATAAACCGTAGACTAATCATATTAGCCAAACTCAATCAAGGGCAGCATGTCATTGTTTATGTGTTGTGCAAAATACACAATGGAGATGTTACTAGTATGTAAATTGTCAAAACAATATGGATTTATTTTCAATGTTTTGCAAAATATCATGATATACATATGTTTAAAAACAGTTATGAAAACAATGTGGATATACCTATTAACGTTTATATATAAAAGAATTATGACTCTGTGATATAGTTGTGAAAACAATGTGGATATTTGTGCAATCTTTTTGTGAATAGCAAAGCAAATTCAAATTTGATATAGCCAGTGTCAATGAATGTGGTTACCTCATTTCTAACTGGATATGGTTTTTTCTTGTAAGAAAACTTGTTGCACACAATCAGGAAACCACATTCAGTGCTTGCAATATAATTGTAGCACTGTAATTTGCTTTTTCTTTTGAAGTGTATCTGATTTTAAATGCTTGCAAAAAAAATTCCGTTATATTGAAAAAATGCATTGGTGATGAATATGGATAGATTCATATTTTTGTGCCTGCATGTCAGGAGACAAGATAATTTGTGAGTATTGATTTTAAATCACAAGAAATTTACCTCGTGGACCAGGACACAAATGCGTAAAATTCATGTTCCATTATATTGTTATTTTTGCTGTCCCAAAATTTGATGTCTGATCTGCTACCAACAGTATATTTCATGTGTAGTTGTATAAGTGTACAAAATGAGTTCACATACAGTGGTTATATGAAAAATTAGTCTTAACTTGGTCTTAAGTTTATGACATATCTCCCAGCTAAGCCTTGTTTGTGAATGCCAATTTATCACAATTCTTAGCTAGGACCAAAATCTTAGATCTAAGACTGGTTTAAGCCTAAGATAACACTAAGATTAAGACCTTTCATGAATATGGCCCCAGTAAAGCTGTGCCTATTTCTGTACTATATACATTATTAAATAAGGCTTAAAACTAAGATGGACCAACTGTTGAATCTGCTGAGTTGCCACTACTGGCCCCAGAAGATAAAGCTCAAGATCAGCACAAGCTGCATCCTAAAACTGAGTGAAAGTGTTGGGCCTGAAGGAATTTGTTCCAAGGAGACCTGATGGAGAGTCAGTGATTCCTGGTATGATAGTTGGTAACACAGAATCATTTTTATTCAAGAATAAATGGTGGGGGAGAAGTATCCTTATTGGAATTCTTCTTGAAGGAGACAAGGATTTCTTAAGATCATGAGTTTTGTCTAGGTAATGAGTCCGAATGGGGGTTGAGGTTGGAATGACCACTGGGGCCATACTCTCTGGTCCATATCTTGCCAGTTAGATCTTAGACAGAAAACTGGGGGAGACGTACAGGAAAACCTTCAACCAATCAGATTGGTGTCAAATGTTCTTGTTCAGTCAAGTATGTATTTCTAATCTAATCTAATGTGGACTTTTATAGTGCTTAATCTCCATCACTGATGGACTCAAAGGCGCAACTGAACATAAAGCAAGGCAGTTAGCATTAATCCGAGGACATAGCCAGTTCATATCAAGGAGACACAGGGTGACAGGAGAGGCTATGCGAGATATGCTTTTGGAAAAAGGTAAGTTTTAAGCTTCTTTCTGAAGGAGGCAACTGATGCTGCACTGTGCACATCATGAGTTCATTCCAGATCTTAGGAGCATCAAAGGCAAAGCTATGATCAAAATGTTTGACTGACTTGAAGACTGATGAGCGGAAAGGAGGAATAGTAAGGTGTGGACATTCTGGGTGACTATGCCTGGTACTACAGGAACAACGGCTGAGAGACAAGAATGGTTGAAAGTAGGAAGGAGAACCACTATGTAAAAATTTATAAACTAGTGTTTTGAATATACATCTATACCTAAAGGGCAGCCAATGGATTTCCTTCAGAATGGATTAATTTGTCTTTATTGGCCAGTCGATTGCACCAGGCAATTTGCTTGCCGAATCTTGACCTGTTCAACTGTGTCTTATGTTTTCTCTAGATTCATTCAAATTGCTGCCTTAGAGAGTGAGCCATGCAATATGAATCAGACAGCCACTCATCTGACTGCCGTTTTGTTCTGCGTGAGATGTACAATCGGTATATTACTACGGTCATTGTGGAACTGGTCGATATCAATCCTATGATACCTATGTTAAGAGACCAGTATTTCACTTCTGCACTTGTCTGAACTCAAGGACAGAAAGAACACTGTACGGTGCTTTAATGAGGCCTACCTTAAATGTTCAAAAGGAAACTCAGTGAACTGATGAAGCACTAAATGTAGATTCCATTAAGGGACGATTCTGTGCCCTCCTGGGTTTGTGTCAGTGGAAACTATCCTGTTAAAATTCTTGTCTTTACTGACATTAAGAGAGAAATTCTCCACTTTATCAGCAATGGCGGTCCAATAGCCATCTATGGTGCCAGGCTGCAACTTCTGCTCCTAGAAAAAATGCCAGAGAAAATCGGGTATTTGTTTTATAGATGGTGAATCTATTTTTTATGATGTCAACCTCAATTGACACCATAAAAATAGACGGCTCTGGTTGAGCGTCCTCTGAGGAGCATCAATTCTTTCTGCCACTTGGTCAGAGAAGATTGTTCCCCGATCATCGAGGCTCTAGGAGCCAGGAGACTCCCTATGAAGAGTTGGAACAACTGATTGGGTTGTTTGGAAAACATGACAGGTCCACTAGGTCCCAAAACCAGGGCATATTTGGTGCTATGATGATCACCTTCTGAGAGTTGTGACTGAGAATCTTGTGTATCACACTGGTCAGGCGCTGAATGGGGGGAAGGTGCAAAGGTTCAGGCTTTCCCATTATAGGCCCAGTACATCACTTCCAAGATCTTTGTATCTGTAACTAGAGATATAAACCCAGGGAACTTGTTCTACCTGGTGGCAATAGGTCTATCTGTGAACAGTGTCATCTGTAGCATATCTACTTGAAAATCTCCTGGATATGAGATAACTCTGTCTGAGTGACCGGTCAATGATGGGATAGCTTTTTGGCTTTTTGACTTTTACAGTGTAAGTGGCCTGGTATAGGGCGAGCCCTCAGAAAAATCTGTCTGAGGTTGCACCAGGACATCAATCAATCAATCAGTTGTCCAAGTGCTTAATCTTCATATCTGCGGATTCTAAGGCACACCATCCAGTTTGTAAGGCATAAATCATCAAGACATTACACATGTTCCAAGTCGTACCCAGGGAGGCAATCTGGTGTTCGGTAGTTAGAAGCTAAGGTGGAAATGATTTCTGAAATAGGTAGGTTTTTAGTCGACTTTTAAAACATGAGAGATTTGGAGCACTGCGGATATCATGTGGAAGATCATTCCTTAACTTCGGAGCATCATATGAGAAACTGTTGTTGAAGTGGACCTTTGATTTATGGATGGAAGCACAATATTGAGGAACCTGGAGGAACAAATTTTGGGGGTTGGAACGTCTTGTATTCACAGCAAATTTGTACAAGGAGAGATATGGTGCAAAATACTTAAGCTGGCCAGTGGTGAGGTACTTATACACAAGAACTAGGGTTTTGAAGATGATTCGTTGTCTGATGGGTAGCCAATGAAGTGTCCTCAGGCTGGATGTGATGTGAGTGAACTTAGAAGCACCAGTGACAAACCGTGCAAGAGCATTTTGAACATATTGGAGCCTGGTAGTGTTACAGGATGACAAACTACAAAATAGAGAATTGCAATAATCCAAACGACTTTTGACCAAAGTATTTGCAATCACCACTGATGTATCAACTGAAAGAAACCTCCTGATACAATGAAGGTCCCTCAGGCTAATAAAACAAGATTTGATGACAAAATTTATGTGATTGGTAAAACAAAATTTTGCATCAAACAGAACACTCAAATTGCATACAACATCTGTGGAAGAGAGACAATTTCCCAGGATATTGACAGGAAATGAGTCACTGAGCCATTTGTATCTATAAAACTATAAATTCTGTTCTATCAGTTTTCAACTTGAGTTTGTTATCAGACATCCAGACCTGAATATCATTCAAACAGGATTTTAGACGGTCAAAAGACTTGAGATTATGATCAGGGAATAAGTGAATGAACAGCTGAGTATCATCAGCATAAAAGTGGTATTTAACTCCAGTATATTTTCTGATGACTTGACCAAAAGGTGTTATGTACAGGAAAAACAGAAGAGGACCTAAGACAGAACCTTGGGGGATTCCAAATTTCAATTTGAACAAATTTGAAAGACTAGAACTAATCTTGACTGACTGAAAATGATGGAGGTAGGATCGAAACCATTTTAGTGCATCTCCAGCAAAGCCAAACATAGCTGACAAACAAGAAAGGAGTGTGTCATGATCGATAGTATCGAAGGTTGCGGACAGGTCGAGCAGCACCAGTGCCATAGGCATGCCCTTGGACAGAGATAAGTGAATCTCATTTTTGATGCACAACAAGGCAGTTTCTGTTGAGTGCCCCACCTTATAGGCTAACTGGAAAGTGTTACCAAGACCATGAGAATCCATGTGGGATCTAATTTGGGCAGCCACTATTTGCTCAACCAACTTTGACAAGAAGCTAAGACCAGACACCAGTCGATAGCTCTTCAAGTTCTCTTTTGAAACGGTTGACTTTTTTAGGAGAGGTGTGACTATAGCCTGTTTAAAGGGATTTGGGAAAATGCCATTTTTGAGGGACAAATTAACTAGTTTGGTCAATGAAGGAAGAAGGATGTCTATGTACTGTTTCACAATATGTGTGGGACATGGATCTAGAGAGCATGTTTTTGAAGGGGCTTCCTTGATAAACTTGAGAACTTTGCTCTGTTACAGTCAGACCCCAACTAACTAGTGTGTTAGCCAGAGAAAATCGCACAACAGGAAGTAAAGAATTTGTTTGAACTAAATAATTTATTTACAATGTGTACAAATCAGTGTTAAACCAACCAAATCAGAATACACATTTAAAACAATAATAACTCAAACTTATATAACTATTAATGGCTTAAGAACTTTATATTATTACAAGATTACTTAAATAATTTCTTACTGATCACTCACTGGTTATTGTCCATATGGCTGGATCAATGTTCACAATAGGAGTTATAGCCTGATCACATGAAAAGCTTTTAGTCTCCTGGTCTTGAATCAATAACAAACAGCTCTGGATAGTGGACTGTCTTGGTTTGATGAAGTTTCGAGAACAATGTGTTCGATGGTAACTGGCATACGAATTTCCTCACTTGGCACTACACTGGACTTCTTGCCCTGAGATCTTCCACGAGTCTTCCCCTTTATTGCTGTGCTCGACTTCTCTGCTATTGTAGATTTCACTCCCAGTTAATTTACCACACTGGTTCTTCAGTTAAAAGTCTTTTGACTGTTTAGCAATTTTTCAAAGCTTCTAGTCGGCAATACAATATCATCTGGGGTATAGAACTCCTGTCCCAACAATGCTAATCTGTAACTGTGATGTGTCCAGCTTATATAGAGGAGTGATCAGGAACCTTACCATTACAACATACATATTTACTAAGAGATTAACATCCTAAAACTTACACTTACATTAATTACTCATGATAAACATTTCTTGGAAAGAATCCTGTTTTTGTTAAAACTACAACTCACCTATTTCACCATTTCACATTATGACACACTTTCTTATAAACAAGACATTCATCAGGATATGAAGCTGTAAGTCATTAACTCTAACACATCCCAGCTATAAACATTAACAGAGGAGGTCTGTGACTGTACAAACCTACACACAACTTGTTATTCTATCACACCTCCCTCCTTAAAGAAAATTTTTGAAATTTTAATTTCAAAAATTTCCGAAATACTAATGTTTTGTAATTGACAAAAGGCACTTATGCTTTATAAGAATACAACATCACAGCTGTATACCAAATTGTATGCATAATTATTGAATACATTTCAAACAAAATATCTTGACTATACATAATATATACTCATTAACTGCATTAAATGGAATGCTAAGAAAATGATAATTATTTACAATGTAGCACACTTACTAACTTCTGGATAGTGCATCTGCACAAACATTTTCTTTTCCCTTAATATGTTTGATTTCCAGGTTATAATCCTGTAACAACAAACTCCACTTCAACAGTCGCCTATTTTTATTTTTCATCTTGTGTAAGAAAGTCAACGGATTATGATCCGTATACACCAAAGTAGGCCCTTGAGATGAAGACACATACACCTCAAAATGCTGCAATGCCAAAACTAGTGCCAAAGTTTCTTTTTCAATAGTGGAATAATTTCTTTGATGCTTGTTGAACTTTTTGAGAAGTAACACACCGGATGTTCTATTCCCTCATCATCTGCTTGCAGTAATATTGCTCCCGCACCCGTGTCACTTGCATCGACATTCAAAATAAATGGCTTGCAAAAATCCGGAGCCACCAAAACGGGTACCGAACACAGTAATGATTTGATATTGTCAAAAGCATATTGACAATTTGAGGTCCAATGATATTTACGATCTTTCTTCAACAACTCAGTCAGTGGTACTGCTATATCGGAGAAATTCTTACAAAATTTTCTGTAATAGCCAGCCATTCCCAGAAATCTCATAAGACCGTTTCTATTCCCTGGAATAGGATATTCAACAATGCACTTAATCTTTGCCTCCACAGGGGTTACATTTCCCATGCCGACAACATGCCCAAGATAAATAACCTTTGCATGTCCGAAATCACTTTTGGCCAAATTTATAGTAAGATTGGCAGCTGCTAACCTACAGAAGACTGCTTCTAGCCTTTTCAATGTTCTGATCAGGAGTTGCTATAGATTACAATGTCATCCACATATATCCCTACACCTTCCAAACCAGTGAGACATTTGTTCATCATTCTTTGAAAAGTAGCCTCTGAATTTTTCATTCCAAATGGCATGACTTTGTATTGATACAACCCATCCGGGGTAACAAAGGCAGAAATTTCCTTGGCTCTTTCAGTCAGTGGGACACACCAATAACCTTTTAGTAGGTCACACTTGGATACAAATTTTGCCTGCCCGATTTTATCTATACAGTCCTCCATTCTCGGGATTAGATATGAGTCAGTTTTCGAGAGCGAATTTACTTTGCGAAAATCTGTACAGTATCTCTGAGAACCGTCTGGTTTGGGTACCAATATAGATGGGGATGCCCAACTACTCTGGCTATGTTCTATTATGTTATTCTCTAACATATATTTAATTTCCTTCCTCATTTGTTCAAGTTTGAGAGGATTTACCCTGTAGGGGTGTTGCTTAACTGGCATAGCATTGCCTACATCTACATCATGTTGAACTAAGTTCATTTTACTTGGCACATCAGGAAACAGATATGTGTACTTCAAGATCATTTCGCTCAATTCTACCTTCTTACTAAGATCTAAATGTTCAAGTTTTCTGTCCAAGTTTAGTAAGATATCAGAATTGTTCAGTTTTGGCTTGTATTCATTGTCATCTAGTGGTTCCATTTTTGGATCACTGAGTTCCCCAAAATTTTGTGAGCTTGTCACAATATTTCGATTTACCACTAACACCTGATCTGACCTTGACCTATCAAAGTAGGGTTTCAGCATGTTTATGTGACAGAACTGAGTAGATTTCCTATGGTCAGGAGTTCTAATCACATAGTCTAACTCACTAACTTTTCTTTCAACCTCATATGGGCATTGGTACCTTGCTTTTAGAACATTTCCTGGAACAGGTAATAAGATTAACACTTTATCACCAGGTTTGAAGGAACACTTTTGGACTTTTCGATCATATAGCCTCTTCATTTTATCTTGTGAATCTTTGAAGTTTGCCTGAGCTAATTCACACACTTGTTTCAGCCTACCTCTGAATCGTTCAACATAATCCAGTAAATGCAAATTTGGAGGATTCTCAGATAACCAAGTTTCTTTTACCAATTTCAAAGGTCCACGCACCGTATGACCAAAAACTAGTTCAAACGAAAGATTCTTGATAGGATTCTCTCACTGCAAACATCAATAGATCCAAACCTTCATCCCAATCCTTCTCATGCTCAAAACAATAAGTCCTAATCATGTTTTTCAAGGTTGAGTGAAATCTTTCTAAAGCACCTTGGGCTTCAGGGTGATAGGCACTGGACTTAATTTGCTTTGCCCCTAGTTGATGGACAACCTGTTGGAATAAGTGAGACATAAAGTTTGATCCTTGGTCAGACTGAATTTCTTTGGGCAAACCTACTAAAGTGAAAAACTTTGTCAGGGCCTTAGAAATCTTTGGGGCACCAATGTTTGAGAGTGGTATTGCTTCAGGGAATCTTGTGGCTGCACACATGATGGTTAATATGTACTCATTTCTGGCCTTGGTTTTTGGTAATGGTCCAACACAATCAATAATAACCCGACTGAAAGGCTCCTCAAAAGCGGGAATAGGTTTCAAAGGGGCTTTTGGAATTGTTTGATTTGGCTTACCTACTACTTGACATGAGTGACAAGTTCTGCAAAACTCAACCACACTTTGCCTTATTTTGGGCCAATAGAAGTGTCTGGTAATTTTAAACAGTTTTGTTGATTCCCAAATGGCCACCCATAGGAGATTCATGTGCTAGTTTGAGTATTTCACCGTGGTATACTTTGGGTACCACTATCTGCTCTAATACTGACCATTCTTCATTTGATGGGACCTTAGGAGGCCTCCATTTTCTCATAAGGATACCATTGTTTACATAGTAGCCTGTTGCAACCTTATCTAACTCTTCCTTTGGAAGTGTCAACTGGAATAAGGGACCTAAATCAGGATCTTTCTCCTGCTCTTCAATCAATTTTGCCCTATTTAGGGGACTATCTTTACCTTCCTTATTAGGAGTTTCAGTTTGAATGACTATTTTATCAGTAGGATTCTTCATAGTATCAATATCTGTATTTGCTAAAAATGTCTCTGAGAGATCAACTAAGATATCCTCTGATTGCTTATTAGCATTAGGCTCTTCGGCGGCTTTTTTAGCCATAGCTCGTGTCACTGCACAAGAGGGAATAAACCCGGGCTGTCCTCTTCTAATTTCTCAACATTTTCTAAAGTGACCGGCTTAGAAGTAGCCTTTGGATTGGCAATTACCCTACCACCTGCCAAGTCATTGCCCAACAGTAAAGCTACACCTTTTATAAGCAAAGTGGGTCTAGTTCCCACCACTACAGGTCCAGAAATCAAATTTGACTTGAGATAAATTCTATGCAAGGGGACATTAACAAAGCCACCCTCTATTCCTTGGGCTATCACTTCCTCTCCAGTGGACGTACCTAAATCAAGGGGCAAAACTCCCTCTAACAACAAGGACTGGGTTGCTCCAGTATCTCGCAAAATCATAATCGGTACAGACCCCGAAAGTTTGTCTATTGAAACTGACCCTTCGGAAATGAATGGTTGAAATTCCGGCCTGATTTCTTCTGTCTTAGCAGAAGCTTCACCGTTGTCTACCTCTTTCGGTACTAAGCAATTTTGCTTACACGAAACGAATGTGTTCGGGCTTGCCTGATTTTCTTTCTTCCTTTTCAGCGACCAGCAATCTGACATAACATGACCACGCTTTCCGCAATGACCACAAGTAGGAATAAATGATTTTGTGGATTTTTTACCCATACTGTCCGATTGACTAGATGCCTGGGAATTCTGATCACTGGGACTATTTATCAGTACATTTCCCTGGGGATTTTTACCACCAAAAGAATTTGATTTGGAAGACCCATTGTTTTTGTTTCTGCCAAAGTGATTCTTATGAGTAACAGCATAATCATCAGCCATTGAGGCTGCTTTTGCCAAAGTTTGCACATTTTGTTCATCCAGATGAACTTTAATATCATCACGGACGCACCTTTTAAACTCTTCAACTAATATGACTTGCCTTAGCCTGTCAAATTCATGTCCGACTTGTTTGGCACTGCACCATCTATCAAAGTATGTCTCTTTCTCATGGGCAAATTCAACAAATGTTTGGTTCTCACGTTTTCGGAAAGTTCGGAACTTTTGTCTATATGCTTCTGGTACCAGCTCATAAGCCTTCAAAATGGCCATTTTGACTCTTTCATAATCAAATGATTCTTCCTCACAAAGGGAGGAGTAAGTTTCCTGTGCTTTACCTTTCAATACGCTTTGCAGCAATACTGGCCACATTTTCTTCGGCCATTCCAAACTAACTGCCACTTTCTCAAAGTGTTGAAAGTATTTTTCCACCTCATTTTCATTAAAAACAGGTACCATTCGCACATGTTTACTAAGATCGAACTTTCGAATTGTGGGATCTCCTTGGGTTTTTTTAAGCTCTATTTCTTTGGCTCTAACCTCCAATTCCCTGTCTTTTAATTCAAGTTCTTTAAGTTTGATTTTTTTTTAACTTGAATCTGAACTTTTCTAATTCTTTTTCAGCCAATCTGATTTCTTTCTCAACCTCAAGACGCTTAAGCTCAGATAACCCAGGAGATTCCACATCAAGTGGTGGGTACTTCTCAAGTGCCTCACCACTGAGCATATCATATCAACCAAATGGTCAACGATAATATGCTTCAACTGATCCTTCTGGGAAAGCTGGTAGTTGCTTGCCGTTGGTCGGCAGTTTACAGTACAGAACCCTAGCGAACTATATGTACTGGTTTCCTCTGCCCTTCCAACTACCCGTTGTGATATGACCTGTACAGTGTTGAAAGCGACGTAAAACCCCAAATAAACAATAAACAATTCAACTGATCCTTCCGAAATGACCTTTTAATTTCAGCTTCAACCTCAAGCAATTTACACACTTCTATTAGCTCAGCCTTTTTCAATGTTTCTAAGTTTTCAAGGGAGGGTGCTTCAACAAAAGCCTTAAGGTCAGCCATTACTGACTTATATAGACACTGATTTATACACAATCAAATTATTATTATCTTTCCAAGAGCTATTTTGTTTTAATTTACAATCAGTATTTGAACTGTTTATTTCGGTTGATCCCGGACGAGCCCCCAATTCTTCCTGTTACGGTCAGACCCCAACTAACTAGTGTGTTAGCCAGAGAAAATCGCACAACAGGAAGTAAAGAATTTGTTTGAACTAAATAATTTATTTACAATATGTACAAATCAGTGTTAAACCAACCAAATCAGAATACACATTTAAAACAATAATAACTCAAACTTATATAACTATTAATGGCTTAAGAACTTTATATTATTACAAGATTACTTAAATAATTTCTTACTGATCACTCACTGGTTATTGTCCATATGGCTGGATCAATGTTCACAATAGGAGTTATAGCCTGATCACATGAAAAGCTTTTAGTCTCCTGGTCTTGAATCAATAACAAACAGCTCTGGATAGCGGACTGTCTTGGTTTGATGAAGTTTTGAGAACAATGTGTTCGATGGTAACTGGCATACGAATTTCCTCACTTGGCACTACACTGGACTTCTTGCCCTGAGATCTTCCACGAGTCTTCCCCTTTATTGCTGTGCTCAACTTCTCTGCTATTGTAGATTTCACTCCCAGTTAATTTACTGGATAGTGTCTTCTGGTTCTTCAGTTAAAAGTCTTTTGACTGTTTAACAATTTTTCAAAGCTTCTAGTCGGCAATACAATATCATCTGGGGTATAGAACTCCTGTCCCAACAATGCTAATCTGTAACTGTGATGTGTCCAGCTTATATAGAGGAGTGATCAGGAACCTTACCATTACAACATACATATTTACTAAGAGATTAACATCCTAAAACTTATACTTACATTAATTACTCATGATAAACATTTCTTGGAAAGAATCCTGTTTTTGTTAAAACTACAACTCACCTATTTCACCATTTCACATTATGACACACTTTCTTATAAACAAGACATTCATCAGGATATGAAGCTGTAAGTCATTGACTGTAACACATCCCAGCTATAAACATCAACAGAGGAGGTCTGTGACTGTACAAACCTACACACAACTTGTTATTCTATCACAGCTCTCAGTGATGACTTGAAAGGAACTGAAAGTTGGCGGCTCCTTAGCTGGATGAAGAGACTTAGATGGGGTGTGTTTGAAGATGTCTCGGATCTTTTTAATTTTATCAATGAAAAATGAACCAAATCTGTTTGCCAATGATTTTTCATCAACAAAGGATGGGAGGATATTGGTATTTGACAGACTCAATATTCTATTCAGTGTCTGCCATAGCTTTTTACCATCACCGCAATTTTTACTAACTAGATCATGGTAGAAACGCCCCTTGTGTCTATTAAGAATGCGGTTGCATCTGTTTATTTGCCGTCGAAGACGGGAACGATTTTCAGGGGATTTGTCTCTTCTCCAAGCACGTTCATACTGCCTTCTCATGCACTTGGCAGTTCTATACTCGTCAGTTATGGCGCTGTTTTCATGAGCTGTTTAGTCTTCACTGGTGCATGAATATCTAGAAGGCCAGACAAACCAGACATGTACTGTTCATGCAATAAATCAATGTCATCAGATGGTGAACTTACAAACGGAATAGACAGGAGGTCGCTTCTGAATTTATCAATATCCAATTTATGATACTGACGGAAGGTAGCAACTTTCTGCATTGGAGTATCTGAAGATGGGAAGTCAACCACACAAGAGATAATTTTGTGATCACTTATAAAGCTTGAACCTTTAACATCGGAAATTGCAGAAAACTTGGAAGCCATTAGCAAATCTAAGGTATGACCGTGAAGGTGAGTTGAAAAATCAATATATTGGGTCAGACAGCAAGAATCGATGACTGATTTAAATTCAGAGACTGTTGGAGACATAGTGTCAACATGAGAATTAAAGTCACCACAAATCACAAAGGAGGATGATAAGGAAGACAAAAAACCCATGTATGACAGAAAATCTTCAAAAAGTTTTACAACAGATAAGGCAGGGGCCGGTAAATGACCCCAAGAAACATGTGGCATCCATCAAAAGTGAGAGAGACAGTGTGATTTTCAAGGGAGAAGAACTCAGGGGAATGGATGGTTTTGAAATCCAAAGGTGATTTAATGAAAAAGCCAATACCGCCACTACATTTGTTTTCTCTATTGGTATGAACAATGGAAAAATCTTCAGGTCTTAACTCATTTAGAAATGACATGAGTCTTCAAATAAGAGTACAGAAAGAATCTGATCTCATACCCCCGTCTTCTTTATGTAGGCCACCTCCGTAGTGTTGCTTGTGGCTACAAGGACACTTTGAGCCTTACACAAAGGCTCAAACTCTTTTAGGTACAACAGAATGGCCATTAGTTCCAAGAAGTTTATGTGCAATTTTCTTTGTCGCATTGATCAGATGCCCTGTTGTTGAAGTGGATGCAAGAGTTGGCCTGGGTGGACACTCTTCTCCTTCTGCCACCAAAAGAGAAACTTTGGAAAGGGATTTTCCAAGTTTTTTTAAGGACTCAAGGATATGCCAATTGTTCTTCAGGTGCCACTGTATTAGCCTCTTGAGCACTTGTTTTTCCGTTGCAGTTAGAAGACCTACCAGGAACATGAACTGCCTGATGGAGCAAGTTGGTCTTGCAAGCAGACAGTTTATCTTTGAACCTATGGCCTGCCACCTCTCTGTGGTGGGGAGGGTCTAACCGCTTGAGCAATTTTGTACTGCTAACTAACAAACTTGAAGACTAATTTTGGATGCAGTTCTGATTCCTTTAGGTTTACCACCCAACCTAGGCACTGGCATAAGGTCATGTGGGTCTTGGGGTCTTGTGCTCTGATCAACCAGCCATCAGGATACTGGACCATTCTTATATTCCTTGCCTAGCCAAGAGATTAACACTGACAATTATGGTGAATTCAAGAGCTTTGGACAGGCCACAAAGAAGGGCCTGAAACTGACAAGTTCGGTTCTTATAACATTATCTGAGATTCTTTCTTGATTTATAATTGAAGTCCAAAGAAGTGATCCACTCTCCTTTTTGGAGGGACAACCTGATTGATTTTGGACTCTTTATCTTGAATGTCAAGTTCATTTGCTCAAACTTGTGACAGAACTGATCCTCTAGTGATCAGACTACAGAACTGTTCCCACTGGCTGGCTTTGTTTGCCAGTCCAGGGGTTGTCATTTCGTGATTGGGCTGCATATTCATAATCTGCAATAAATGATTAGTTCATATCAGACCAACCACCTCAAACAGTGTCATGGTAACTGCAATCATCAGACAGCAAGCGCACGTTCCATGTCCTGAGGTTTTTCCCAAGTAGAGGTTATCTAGAGTAGCGGTAAACTCGTAGTGATCCAGCCAGCTACCCAAAGGTTGAGAGTCCTGAAAATTCAGAGCCACATTAGTGTCAGTATTCAATTCCTGTTCTGGGTCCTCAGCCTAACCAGCTGAAGAGGAAACCACCTCGGTAGGTGATCTCCACAGTAGTGACTTTGGAGATCTCAACTAAAACATCCATCTTCAATTTCTTTTCTTGTCAGATCATGTAGGTTGGAGTGGGCAGTTTCTGTAGCTGCTCAGCGGTGGGTAGAAGACAAAGCAGGGAGGTCATCTTTACGCTAAACATAAGGATCAGTTCCAGATCTCTTCTTGAGACACTAAGCATACTTAAGACGGTTATCAAAAAACTAGCCATAGTGACCACAACCTCCTTTGTTCTGTCCAGGTGAAGCCATGATATCAGGTTCACACAAAAATCCACACAATCTGGTAATAAAACAGTCACAAAATTACATAAGTCATTGAGCTTGAGAAGAATGTCCATTCCGTTTTGTGCTAAACAAAAAAAGAGGGTATGACGTCATAGCCACCTAGCGATACAGGAAGCATTAGATCTCTGGCAAGTGAAGGGGGGATACTGCTGTCCAGCCAGAGGAAAATCAGGACATCTTTTTCTGATATTTGGCAGGACTGGCTCGTACTGGACCAATGCCATTAGTCTCTACGGTAAAACGTATTAACACATTAAAATGATTTGGTGATCAGCACTTATTTTGTCATGACCATCAGATAGTCTCATTATCACTGCATCATAGAGTAATCAACATTAAACATATTATGAGCTCCACATCATCTGGTGATCACAAGAACATAAATGGTGATCACAATTCACCCAAACCACAAGGAAATAAATGGTGATCACGACTAAATCTCAATATATCTTGTATATTTTAATGTCCTTATAGGGATTATGTACCACTCGGAAAGTTTCACTATATCTTTAGTCACGTTTTTATTAGAAACATAACATATATACTTCATAACAAAACTAAACAAAATTCTTTAAAATGTAAACCAAGAAAATGGTTGACATCATCATTATCATTTGGAAGTTACAATGTATATATATTACAACATGACAGAAAAGGGAAATAAAATATTACAAGCTTATACCCAGCTTTGTGTTGGTCTGTCATAACACACACAATTGAAACACAGTTCTTACTGAAACACATCTATTCAATATAAAAGACAAATGCACAATGAAGTTGCATACAAAACAGTTCAGAGACAGTGCATATGTTACATACTTTCCCAGGATAACAGGATATACATTTGACCTATAGTTTATCTGGATGTCAGTGAGCTGTGAAGGTGTTGACTGATATGATACAGCAATGACCAGAGTTTAAGCAGTACAGAGTTCAGTTCTTTGTATATATATATAGCATTCCTCCCCTTTTAGTCTAAAACTCCTTATTGCAAAATTTAACTTTAACTTAACTTTAAAATTTACATGCAAGAAATAAAACTGAACTGAGTATCTGGGTAGACTACCAGAATACTCTTTATTTTGTCAGGGCATTATCTGGCCCAAATAATGAAAACCTCCCTGGAAAAATTCTGTTTGTCTCCATTTTCTTTTTGGATACAACCTATCATCTGATTTCTCTGTGTGTGTGTTTTTGTCATTTTCTACTGGTGAATTTGTCTCTGGTTGCTCTTCTTGGTTTTCCTGTGTGTCCAAAACTTCTGGGAAAGGGTCTCGTAAGGCACATGTCTTGATCTCACTTGATCGACATGCTTCCGTACTATTTCCCCATCATGTAGTTTGCAATGATATGACACTAGTCCAGTTGGTTCAACCACAGTGGCAGGTAACCATTTTGGTCCTGGACGGTAGTTTTCAACATAAACGTCATCATTTTCACTGAAGTACCTCTCTTGGGCCTTTGTGTCTTGTTGTTGTTTTTCTTTTTCTTGCTTTGATGCAACAGTTTCTGCAGTGTTTGGCAGCAGACATTGGAGATGGGTATGTGGTCTCCTTTTCATCAACAGCTCAGCTGGTGTTTGGCCAGTGGTGCTCTGAGGGGTGTTGCGGTATGTGAACAGGAACCGACTTAGCTTTGTTTGAAGAGATCCTGTACTCATCTTCTTTAGGTTTCTCTTGAACGTTTGAACATACCTTTCAGCCAATCCATTTGTAGATGGATGGTATGGTGCAGATGTTACTGAACCAATGGCGTTTCATTTGAAGAACTCCTTCATTTCGCAACTTGTGAAAACTGTGGCATTTTCAGTGACTATCCTAGTTGGAAGTCCATGTGTTGCAAATATTTTTCTCAAGATCTCAATGGTTTTCTCAGAGGTTGCCTTCTCTACCATTTCTACTTCAACCCACTTTGTTGTTGCATCGACAAGGAACATTTTACCCATAAAGGGTCCGGCATAGTCCAGATGTAGCCTAGTCTATGGTCTTGATGGCCACTCCCAAGGATGCAAAGGTGCTTGTTTGGGTTTCCTGTGATTTTCCTCACAGGTGTAACAATGTTTGACTGTGGTTTCTATTTCTTTGTCTAATCCTGGCCACCAGACGAACATTCTAGCCAGTGCTTTCATCCTGGATACTCCTGGATGCGACTGATGTAGTTTCTGCAGTACTAAGGAGCGTCCTTGAGTAGGAACTATCACTCTACTTCCCCACAGTAAACAGCCATCTTGCACACTGAGTTCCTTTTTCTGGTTAAAGAATGGTTTGAGCGAATCCTCTTGTGTTTCTTCAGGCCAACCATATAGCACATGGTTTAGTACCTTTGCCAGTATGACATCCCGTTATGTCCATAACTTTATTTGCTTTGCAGTGACTGGTGTACCCTCCAGATGCTCCACTAGATTTATGATCTCCCCTGGTACAGGTGGGTTTTGGATCTTGCTTGGAACTGGAAGTCGGTTCATGGCATCTGTGTTGGAGTTATTTGATCCAGGCCTGTACTTGATCTCAAACTCATAGCCTGACAAAAATAGTATCCATCTCTGTAAACGCAGTGAAGCCATAATTGGTGTTGGTTTGGGTCCAAACAACCCCAGAAGTGGTTTGTGATCTGTGAAAATTAAAAACCATCTTCCAAACAGATACTGGTGAAATTTCTTCACTGCAAATACCACAGCTAGCCCTTCTTTGTCTAATTGGGAATAGTTCTTCTCTGCTGGAGCTAATGATCGAGACACAAAACTTATTGGCTTTTCTGAACCATCAGGCATCCTATGTGACAAAACAGCTCCAAGGCCATATGGTGGGGCATCACATGAAAGCAAGAGCTCCTTTTTGTCATCATAGTGTGTTAGCACTGTTGCAGATTGCAACATCTCTTTGGTTTTGTTGAAAGCCCTTTGTTGGTTCACTTTCCACACCCACTTGGCATCTTGCTTCAATAGCTGATGAAGTGGTGCCAATATTGAAGACAGGTTTCTCAGGAACTTCCCATAGAAGTTCAATGATCCCAAGTAAGAGCGTAGTTCTGTGACATTCTTGGGTGCAGGTACCTTCTCTATTGCCTCCACTTTATTTTTACATGTGTGTAGTCCATCTTTGTCAACAATGTGACCACAGAAAGTCACCTGGGGAGACAAGAAAACACATTTGGATTTCTTCAGCCGAATTCCAGCCTTAGACAGTCTCTGTAGGACTTCCTCTAATATATGAAGATTTTCTGCTAAGCTCTCACCAGCAAACAAAATATCGTCAATCCGAACCACCAGCTTGGGTATATCTGCAAGTAGCTGCTCCATCACCCTCTGAAAAATTCCTGGTGCCGGTGATATACCATAGCAGAGTCTATTGTAACAAAATAGCCCTTTGTGAGTGTTTATGGTTGTGTACTTCTTGGATGCCTCATCAAGGCATATCTGTTCATATGCATGACTGAGATCCAGCTTAGTAAAGAACTTCCCACCAGACAGCTTTGCATACAGATCCTCGAGGCTGGGAATGGGGTAGTTGTCAAGTTGTGACACTTTATTCACTGTCACTTTGTAATCCCCACATATGTGAACTGATCCATCTGGCTTCAAGACTGGGACAATTGGAGCTGCCCATTCAGAGAATTTAACAGGTTCCACTTTGTTATCTGACTGCAGTCGTTCCAGCTCCGCTTCGATTTTATTCCATAATGCGTACGGCACAGGTCTCGGCTTGAAATATTGTGGCTTGGCATCTGTGTGAACTTCTATCCTAGCTTTAACACCAGTTATTTTCCCCAAGCCTTCCTGAAACACTTCAGAATATTTCTGAAGCAACTTGTCCAGATCCTTTTGGACGAACTTTATTTCATGCCAGTTTATATGAATTTCATTCAGCCAATCCCGTCCCAAAAGACAAGGCTGTGTCCCCTTTACTACCAGTAGCGGCAGTTTCTTCTGATTTCCTTTGTAAGCCACAGCAGCATTGAACATGCCCAACACAGGAATCTGTTCACCTGTGTATGTTTTTATAACTGCTTGAGTTGGTTGTAGCTGGGGTTTCAGCTCCCCTCTGCTGATCAACTTGTACACTGCCTCACTGATGACTGAAGCAGAAGCTCCTGTATCAATTTCCATTGATAGTGGTTTTGTATTTATACAAACTTCAGGCACATATGGATTTATCCTGTTTGTGCAAGTAAACAGTCGATATTCCTCCTCCTGGTTGTCAAGTTGACCCTCACGATGTGCTTCTGTGTGTTCAATGTGATGTATTTCTTTCCGTGATTGTGCATTCTTGCTGCCTTTCCCCTTTTTCGTCTTGCTGCCTTTTCCCCTTTTTCTGCTTTCTACATTTTGTCTTGATATGTCCTACCAGACCACAGTTGTAGCATTTGCTGCTCTTGAAGGGACATCCTGAAGGTTGGTGACTTCACCCACATCTGTAACATTCATCAGAGGTGCCTTTTTGAGCTGACTTCCTCTGATTATTCCCTTGCCAGGGTTTGGGTTGAGAACCTTGCTGCCCAGTTTTATGTGTTGTACTTCCCTGTAAATCTGCTGTATTCTTTGTTGCAGCTTCCAGTGCCTGGGCCAATTCAAAAGTTTTCTTAAGCTGTAAAGTTTTTTCTTGAAGAAGTCTCTTCTGTATTACTGGATCAGCCACTCCACACACCAATCGATCTCTGAGCATATCTTCAAGTTGGTCACCAAATTTGCATTTTTCTGACAATTCCCGGAGTTCTGCTACAAACTCAGATACAGATTGTCCATGTGAACGCACTTTAGAGTGAAATTTGTAGCGCTGGATGACCTCAGAAGGTTCTGGGTTCAGATGATCTTGAACTAATTTACTCAGTTCTTCAAATGTTTTTTCATCAGGTTTTGTTGGAGACAACAAATTTTCCATCAAACTATAACACTTTGATCCACATACAGTTAAAAATAATGACCTCTTTTTTTCAGCTTCAGTGATACTATTTGCTTCAAAATAATATCCAAGTCTCTCTATGTCTTGAAACCAGCTCTCTGATTCACTGAACTCTTCAATTCTACCAAAAGTAGCCATGATATTTTTTTAACTTACAGATTTAAAATATCCAAAGAATTTCACAGCAGTTATATAAAAATATTAATAAACCTATTTTCCTCGTCGCCAAAATATATGAACACACACAATTGAAACACAGTTCTTACTAAAACACATCTATTCAATATAAAAGGCAAATGCACGATGAAGTTGCATACAAAACAGTTCAGAGACAGTGCATATGTTACATACTTTCCCAGGATAACAGGATATACATTTGATCTATAGTTTATCTGGATGTCAGTGAGCTGTGAAGGTGTTGACTGATATGATACAGCAATGACCAGAGTTTAAGCAGTACAGAGTTCAGTTCTTTGTATATATATAACACTTCTAATTGAAAAAACCTCATCAAGTAACAGGATTGTTAAGAAAAGAATTTTCTATAAAATAAAGATTCTATATAAATAAATGTGGACTGAACAAATGTATTAACTACAACATGAATACTAGCAATTACTTAACCATTTTTTTTCAACTAAAAAGTAAATGTGTGAGCATAATGTATATTATAGGGGTCTTTCATTAGAGTCGACCCATCATTGACCCTCCACGGCTCATCATCCCAACTATTCTCCACCCACAAGGAAACCATCTTGTCCTAATTACTTTAACATCTTATCCTGCTCACCTCCAGACCAATCCCATTCACTTTACGTCTTATTCTGTTGCAGTCCATTCCCAGTGTGATATGTGGTAAAAATATCGATAATGATAAAAAGTAGTCTAAGTAATCAGAATTCTGAAGTTAGCAGGTAGACAATGTCGACAGGTATGCTGTAAATATTGAGAAAACTTGAAAAAGTGGTTATCTTTGTCAGATGATAATCAAATTCTCAGTCTTTTCAAACTGAGCAATTTCTGAGAAAAAGAGGGATCAAGTGTCAATCAACTGAAAGTCAAAACAGAATCACCTAATAAAATTAGGTCAAGGAAAGTCAACACACCACTTGATCTGACAGTTTATTCTACCCTTACGTCCAGAACTGGGGGTTTCCCAGAGACTAGAATTTATTTGGTATAAATGTGTAGAGAAATTGCACATTGGGACAAAATTTGAAGGTGTCTTTTACAGAGGTCTGAATTTATAAAAACCAGGAGCACGCCAGTGTTGGCATTGTCACATGACCTATTGTTAGAAGCACATCTCCCTCTGCATGGAAACTGGACTGCCAATCCCAACTGTAGCAAAGCATCAGCTTTACTGGGTTGTCACTACGGCTTATTTTTACCAGATTAGAACATGTTTTCCTCCAGGGCCTCTCCTACAACTTTCATGTTTGATCACAGGAAACAGCCCAACCCCAAGACCCGCAGGAGGTGGACACAGACAAGCCGGAATGTACTTCATCATGCCTGGAAGGTTCAACCTTCATTTCTTCATGCTTTAATAGCCCTGACCCGACTTGCCTTCCCGACACTGAGGTTGATTAGACTCGACTCCAGTGAAACAGCCTAATAAGCTCAAGAAGAGTGTGTTTATGTTTTCTTTATTAATGTCCTGATCACACTACTAGCGATAAGGGTTACAGTTACAAGTTTCAGAAATACCTTCCCATTCCTCACAAATCCTAGCTTAGTCATCACTCTTCCCTCCTGACTCACCTTGTTCCCTCTCTAATCTTCTCTTGCCCCATGGAATGGACGGAAAATTGTTATCTACCATAGGAGGTATGAGGTTTCAGCATTACTGTATATTTACTTCCCACTGTGTAAAATACCCACTGTGATACGATTGAAGCATTATTTAATGACATATTTTATCATGATTTCATTGCCCACGTCGGGGTTTTCATATCACATTTGGAGACTTAATGCAGTTTACTAAATTACCTTCACTTTAGTAAGTTACATTTGAGGGCTCCTTTCTCCTGATATCTTTTTAGCATAATTAAGGCATTATCCAAGCACTACTTACATCATTTGATAGCAGCACTGAGTAAAAAACCAACTGGCTAACTGCACAAAGTGATGACAAAATTGCCAAGATGAAGCAAACTATGACCTAGAAAATTAAACAAAAAATTTTTTCAATGTTTGATAATTTGGGGTTTTACATTTTGTATCAATAATTCTGTGATGGCTAGTTAGAAATGTGTAGGAAACCAGCAAATACAGTTGGCCAAGGTTTTGTTCTGTAAACACTTTATACTGGGACAAAAAAATGTTAAAATTAAAGAAGTGTAACTACGTTGGAGCACTGGAAAACTGACTTTGTGGGGAAAATAAAAATTATCAATACTTTAACCATACCAAATCTGGTATAGCTGTTAACACTTCTACACTTCCAATCAATGTCATGAAACTGTAGGATAGATTAGCTTTCAATTTCTTTGGATGTCTAACTTAATAAATGATGATGGTAAACTTAAAGAAACTGTTAGCCTGTATTTATCTAAAACAGTAAAGTCCTAATACACATGTTGAAAACAAGCTTTAAAGGTTTAGCAGAACAAATAATTAATAATTTTTCACAATTTTACCAAGATATTACAACATACTACAAATGCAAAATAAAACCCTCAATCAGATTAAAACATAGTGAAATTATACCTAAAGTGATCTGGGGCAAAATAATTTGAATCAAAACATAACACATCATTTTTCAAACACTGGATTGAAAGTTGATTCATATTTGTCAAAGATTTATTTACTAGAGATGGAAAGTGGCTACAATGTAATGTAATTTTCAAAAAAAAATGTAAACAAGAGTAATTGGCTGATTGAGGTGACTATTCTTAATGCACTGTTTCAACTGGAACCGACCCTGTAACCGACCCTAGAGTTGTACAGTCGGTTGCAAAAGTCCTACGGTTGAAGAAAAAAAAGACGCAAAAATGATGAGTTGGTTATGAAATCCCCGACAGGACGGTAATGTTACAGACAGGTCGTAATGGCCATCCCAACAAACCGTAGGGTCAGGAACCTTTTTTGCATGGCCACTCGTAGAACTTCTACGACAAGCCCAAAACCCAGACAAGCCATAAAGACAAACAGACAGGCCTGGAGCATGTTCCCAACCTTTCCCGACAGGACTGATTGTTTTTGTGGGTCGGGATCCAGAATCGAGATCCATATCACACTATATAAACCCACCTCCCCTGTGATATGACATTCATTTCACACTTCAAAGATGACAGAAACACATCAAGAGGAACTGATAGATCACTTGAGGGTCTTTTGGTTTTTATTGAGTTAAATTTTTTATTGTACCTGATATTTTCAAGACACAGAAGACAGCAGAAACCAACTCCTGCCCAGCCAGCATCACCATCATCCCCACCCCCAGCACCCAGAAGGAGAAGGAAACCACAGAATCCATGGGTCCTGCCCTGGATAATGCAGAGAGGAGAGAGAGGTTGCTACAGAACACTCTTGGACGAGTTAATCACTCATGACATACCAGGCTACGGTGAACACGGGGGCCAGTGGGTCATCATCTAATGCACTGATTTTCAACCGCAGTAAACTGAAAAGAAGAATTGAAAATGGAACCTTGGGACTACCACCACCTGAACCACTTGAACCTGGGGGACCAAATCTACACTACTTCCTGCTGGGGGACGACACCTTTGCTCTGATGCCTTGGCTGATCAAGCCTTACAGTAGACTGACCAGAGAAGAGAGAATAACCAACTACAGGATATCCAGGGGGAGAAGGGTGGTCAAGAACTCATTCCGTATACTTGTCAAGTGATTCAGGGTGCTGTTGACCACCATAGAACAGAGGCCAAAAGTTGGGAGAGACATTGTGTTAACATGTGTGGTACTGCATGTTGAGAAGCCATCAGGGGGCAGCAGACAGACCACCCACTCCAGCTGATGACATACAACCACCACGGGGGGATCAGGGAGAACAGGGACATCAAGAAAACTTCAGAAACCCATCGAGGGAGGATAAACATCAACAAGACCTACTAAAAGACTACTTCAATCATATGGGGGTGCTGGCTGGGCAGGAGGACAGAGTTTAAGAAGACTGAGAGGAGAAGACTGAGGGGAAAACATGCTGTCATATATCAGTCCTTTTCAGGACTACCCAAATAATAAAAGAACTTTTATTTAAAATTAACCCCAAGTTTCCAACAATTTAATTCAAATTCAATTTCACCAAAAATATTCCCCATCACAACTACCAATCAATCCCACACTCAGTTGAAAAAAAGTAAAATATATCACTTACAGATTCAAACCCAGGTCCTCACATAACAAAGTTGCCATCCCACCCCAACATGACCTGGCTTAATTCTCTGAAAAAAAATTTACAAAGTGGTATTAAAAAAGTTTCCAAATAAATACCTGGAAATATTTCCTGCAGAGAATTCACAAGAATTTAAAAAATGCTAGGAAATTTGCCAAAAAAAATTATACAAGCTTTGCAGTCCCAATAATTATTTTTTTTAGTTTATCAATCCATTACCACTCACATTTTAGTAAATTTTGTTAGGCCTCACGTTTGTTGGTGTGTCAGTGTGGATGTGGCTTTTTATTTAAAGTGGGGTTTTGGGAGACACATCTTGGTTTTTGGGGACATGGGTTTGAGTCCACATCTTGGTTATTGGGGGACGTGGGTTTGAGTCCACATCTTGGTTTTTGGAGGATGTGGGTTTGAGTCTACAACTTTGTTTTTTGGGGGTTGTGGATTTGAGTACACATCTTTTTGGGGGTTGTGGGTTTGAGTCCACATCTTTGTTTTTTGGGGGTGGTGGTTTTACTTTGATTTCCTAGGGGATTATTTCTAAGGGGAATTTATTTCGTTTTTGTTTGGTGGTGGAAGTTTATTTCTATTTGTTTAACATTCACACATTCATTCACACAATTTTTTTTGTACTGTGGGGAAGAGTAAGTGTTGGACGGTGTGCTCTTTATGTTTTGGGGCACAAACATGTAGGTTGTTAATTGTTTTTGGAAGATTCGGGAGGCCCTGAGATGAGCCGGGTTTGGTGCGACTTGTGCAAGCTAATCCACTGATTTGGGCTGACTTTGACTCTGCTGGCTGGGCTGGCTGGGAGGTCCTGAATGTTCATCTGTTGATACTGAAGCACACTGGGAATAGCTGTGAAGAGACTGGATATTCCAGAAGTATTGTGCTGACTGTCCTCCTGTTGTGAAGGTACAACTGAAGGTGGGTTAAAAATCACTTGTCTGGAAGTCCCAGGCTGTTGATCATCCACAACAACATAAGAACTAGGCTATGCTGACAATGATGAAGGGCCTGATGGTTGCTGTACTTTCGCAATCACTGTAACAGGCTGTCCTGTGGTAGTCTGTTGAGGCTGCACAACTGGGATGGTGAGTACGTATTCCTGTCCTGGTGTGGACTGTGATGCTTCTGGATCTTGATATGTGGTGACCTCTTGACTTGTGGTGATCTGTCTCTTGCGTTCTTCGGCCTTGTACTGTATTTCACTGAGAAGCTTTACTGTGTCATTCCTGAAAGTTAAAAAGTCCCTTTCTTCAAGATGTTCAATCTCAGAGTGGAGATAGTTGCAGAACGACTGTCAAGGACTTGGAGTGGGGTCCTGATGTGCACCCAGAAATGTGGAAATCATTGACCTCATCTGCTGGAACTGATCTAAGACTGACTGGATATGCAGACGTGGTGGTAGTTGCGACTGGAGGCTGTCGTCACTTGTGACTGGTGCTCGAAGGCTGATGAGTAACATCTGATGCAATGCTGATTTCCATCTCAGATTGTATGTCCCTGGATGTATCTGGGCCTGTGATCACTAAACCTCCTTTATTCCAAAGAACTCTTAAAAAGTATGGATTTCCTTAATTTCTTGCCCCTTCCTTTGTCTTTGTATTCATTAAACTTCCCCCAAACAAAGGAACCTAACTTTCTTTCCTTAAATTTCAAGGAAACTTTAAAAATCTAGGAAATCTTTAACTTTTAAGAAAATTGTGAATTTTGATATTGACTAACCTTTCTTTACTGAGGAATCCTTGTTTTTTTTTCCTTAATTTTTAAGGTAAGTGTGTGACCACCTTTATGATAAAGGGGAGTTTTGGTGGTTTGACTTTTTAAGTTAAAATTGAGATAATTGGTGAAATGTTATGACATTTGCACATTTTTTGTCCATACTACATCATTTATATTACCATACGTCTTTCTTTGAAATTTTTGGGATATTCAGTTGATATGTCGTCAAATCCAATGAAAATGTATTTCATGTGTGTGTCACAATATCTGTGTGAAAAGTGGCTATTACCACAATAAGAAAACGACTATTATATTGTTTATTTTCATGAGTGATATATTTTTCCTGTATATGTTTGATGAGGGATGTTTTACTTTTATTATCCACCATTTTGTACGATTTATGGTTTAAATAATATGAATATTTAAGGAGAGGATATGAAAAATACATATCAAAAAGTTTGGGCACCAGTGAATATAAAACTGCAATCTTTAACCTGCAATATCTCAGTCATTTCTGCTTGGATTTTAATGTAACAAACATGAGCAGAGGCACTATAAGACAACCTTTCTAATGATATATAAAATAAAAGATATCCCCCTCTGTATGTCCGTATGTCTATATGGTCAAATAGTATTTGCCCACGGTGGATAATAAAATGTGGTATGAAATACAAAAATATAAAAGTTAGTTAAAAAGTTTAAAAGTTAGATATTTATTTCTTGAAATATGAAATATCATCTTAAATGGCAATAGAAAACACATCATAAAACTAATCTTATACAAAAATTCAAAGGTAAGGGAAAGATAAAGGAGCCTTTATGAACAAACATTTTCAACCAATCAGATGACTGGATGCACTCCTTTAATAAAGGATCCTTTATTTAAGGTCTCCTTTGGTAAGGAAACCATAAAGGAGGTTTAGTGAATAGCATTTTAAAGGTCACCTTACCAAAGGAGATTTTTTACCTTCCTTTAATAAAGGGACCTTAAAAATATAGGTGGTTTAGTGAATACGGCCCCAGGAGTTGCTGCTTTGTGAAATCTGCTAAGTCTAAGGCCACGGACTTAGCATGATTTAAAGACAAATGTCTTGATTTTACATCTAAGTCCAGGCTTAGTCCTTTTGTGAAACCGACCCCAGGGGCCGTATTCACTAAACCTCCTATAGGAGATTTTTCACCTTCCTTTAATAAAGGGACCTTAAAATATAGGAGATTTAGTGAATACGGCCCCTGGAACTGAAACTATGGCTGCAGAGGGCCTCTGGGGTAATTTGAATGCAGAAGACTTGGAAACTCCCATCCTTCTGATGCGACCTCATAGAAATCTGAAACTGTCCTTCAGACAGGTCTGTGCTCTTCTCAGCTCCTTGTCCTGGCTCTGTCTGAGTGAGCTTGCCATATCTGGTATGTTGAGTATCGAACCACTTCTTAACAGTCTTGACAGGCAAGTTTCTGGTAGCTGCTAGCTGCTCCTAAAGTCCTTCCTTCTTTTGCTTGTCTTTGAAACTGTCGTTGGTCTTGTCATACAGTTCCTCATGCTGTTTAACGAACTCAGCGATGGCTTCTTCGTCTGAATCACTCAGGAAAATGGATTTCATCTGGCCCTTCTTCTGTCTAAATTGAGTTGATTCTACATCAGTATCTGTATCAGTTCGCACTCTCTACTCTCCTCTTTCCTGGCTCTCTTCCCTCCTCTCTCTCTTCCTCCTCTCTCTGTCCCTCTCCTCCTGTTCAATCCTCTCTCTCTCATCCCTCTTCTCTCTTTCCCCACTCCTTCTCTCTGTATCCTCAGCTGTATCTCCTAACTCAAACTGTGGTTGAGTGTTTCCAGTTGGTACTACAATCTTTCTCCTTCTGCCCCTGGGCATGCTGATCAATCAATCAATTGTAGAGCTTGTTTTAAAAAACAAAAACTTAAAATAAAAGTGAAACCTCACAGAACAGATTTCACTCCCAACCAGTCCAACCTAGCTCAGTACTTAAGCTAATTTCCAAAAAAATAAAAACCTAAAGAAAAGCTGCACACCAAGTTGTCTGTCAACAAGTCAAAGCCCAAATATACACAGTTTGTCTACCAACTCACCTTTTTATGTCGACAGACTTTGAAGCCGACAGGCCGTAAGAAGCAAAGGTATTGCCATCCTGTCGGTTACAGTTCCCGGCTTGTCTGTTAGTGTTACACGCCTGTAGGTTATTGTCTATGGCTTGTCTGTTTCAGTTTAGGGCCTGTCGGTTACCTGACTTGTCTAGGACCCAGTCTGTTAAAGTTACCGACTGGCCTGTAAACTTTACAGGCCTGTCGGGAACAGTTACAGACAAGCTGCTAAAGTTACCGACTGTACTGTAACACTTCCTGCATGGAAATTAGGGTCGGATACAAGGGTCGGCAACAGTCGTAGAAATATCAAACATGTTTGATACTTCACCGACAAGCCGGTAACTTGCAACTGACCCTAACCGACCATGTAAACAATGGTCCTGACTCTCCAAAAATGCATAGTTACTGGCCTGTCGGTTCCAGTGGAAACAGTGCATAAGAAAACAGTTGGCAAAGTTGTCTCCAAAATTAATCACATTATTTGCAAATACATGTAACAAAAACTAACTCTTAATGTAAATTTCTATCATAGGAAAATTCCCATTAATCAACATTTAATTAAATTAAAATACATTTATAATCTATTTTATAAAAAAAATAAAAGTGTTCAATCTATGAAAAAGTTGGGAAGAATCATTAAGCTACACTGAATGATTAAATATTTATTGTATAAATTTTATCCTGAACGTTATGAAAAAATAAGTGAGTTTATACACTAAATTCCATTAGATATTTTACCATGCGGGTGTACTGTTAGTAAGGAATTCCATCGGTTCAAGCCTTTGCAAATATTGTAAGGTAAAAGAAGACATAACTCCTGTTTTATATGAATGCATTAGGTTAAAGCCAATTTGGATAACATTCAGTAATTTCCAAAGCATAAACATATTAAGACATTTCTTTTGGAATTAGCACTAAAGACTAGGTAAGCTAGAATAAACAATTATGTATAGCAACTGTTGCATATTCATTTTGTTTTTGGTATAAGTCATCATTTGAAAATATTCATTGCGCTACTAATGATATAAAGTTTGAGGTAAGGAAAGAAGTGTATCAATCAGGATGTTCTAAATGCAAGTGTTAACATATGAAGAATATAATCAACTGTATGCTTTAATATTTGAATTAAAGGTTATTTGTTTTCTTTTCAAAGAAAAGCTAATATAAAATAATATATTACAAAAACAGTGTATCGGTGTTTCCAAAGTAGTCGGTAATACAAAGTACCACATTAAATAGCATTTTTAAACTCTCCAAGTGCACACAATCTCAGAATGAGTGTTATGAGATCACCACCATGTACACAAATCTCTGTAACAGGCATTACCCCCCTGCAAGAACAAATATGCTCAAAAATAAAAACCCTCATCTCACAGTCCATTGAAAAGGAGATGGGAAAAATCACTGAAAAAGTAAAATCTTCTGTACAGCAAATTGTGGAAGTTAGTATTCAGAAAAGCATTCAAGAAGGTTTACAAGCCCTTGAACCAGACTTAAGTGCATGTCAAAAGCACCATGAAGAAATATCAGCCATCAAACAACGAGAAAATAAGTTAAAACATCAAGAAGCATTAGAAAATGAAAATAAACATTTGTCAGACAAACTAGAAATTCTTGAACGCTATTCAAGAAGAAATAATGTGAAAATACTGGGTTTAAAAGAATCCAAAGGTGAAAATTGCAGACAGACAGTCCTTGCACTACTTGCGATTGTGAACATATGTGTGGCTCAGACTGATATTGCTACTGCTCATCGTATTTACTCATCTACAATGCCACGCCCAATTATTGTTCAATTTTGGTATGCGGACAAAAAGCAACTGTTGTTCAAAGCACGTGAACAGTTAAAAGAAAAATCGAAAACAAATGTAGTAGATGACATACTTGATGAATTACGTGCAGCAAGACAGATCTTATCTCCTATCCTATACAAAGCAAAGGCAGAGTTTGGTGATGGAAATGCAAGGATCCGTGGAAATAAACTCATAGTGAATGAAACGGTGTATAGTGTTAATGATTTAGAATCTCTTCTGCAGCAACTGCGACCCTCAGATGTGTTTATGTGATGGAGAGATGACAGTGTAGCTTTCTACACAAAAATGTCACCATTTAGCAACCACTTCCCTTCAAATTTCCAGATTGAAGGCATTGAATTTAACTGTTGTGAACAGTTCTACATGTATTCAAAGGCTCTTCACTTCAATGATAAGCAGCAGGCAGACAATATCCTCAAGGCTACCGATCCGGTAACACAAAAAAACTGGGATCTAAAATCACTGGATTCAAGAAGGATGTGTGGAATAAAAAATCTCAAAATGTGATGGGAACAGGTCTCTTTGCTAAGTTTAACCAGAACTCATTGTTGAAACACAGCCTTTTATCTACTGACAATAAAACCTTGATCGAGGCCAACAAATATGATAGATATTGGTCACGTGGTTTATCCTTGTTTGATGACAAGATATGGAGCCAAAAGGAATGGAAAGGGAAAAACATCCTGGGGCAACTTCTTATGAAGGTCTGAGAGAGATTGAAATAAATAACCATACAGAATACTGGATGTTACATAAAAAACAAGATTTGAAAGTCATGTAAGATTAAATTACCTAATCTAATGTGAAAGTTATCTAATATGTTGGTGCGAAGTAACAGTTAAGCTGTTACATAAAAAACAAGATTTGAAAGTTGTATAAGATTAAATAACTGCCTAATCTAATGTGAAAGTTATCTAATCTGTTGGTGCGAAGTAACAGTTAAACTGTTACATAAAAAAACAAGATTTGAAAGTCATATAAGATTAAATAACTGTCTAATCTAATGTGAAAGTTATCTAATCTGTTGGTGCGAAGTAACAGTTAAGCTGTTACATAAAAAACAAGATTTGAAAGTTGTATAAGATTAAATAACTGCCTAATCTAATGTGAAAGTTATCTAATCTGTTGGTGTGAAGTAACAGTTAAGCTGTTACATAAAAAAAGATCTGAAAGTTGTATAAGATTAAATAACTGCCTAATCTAATGTGAAAGTTATCTAATCTGTTGATGTGAAGTAACATTTAAGCTTTATTAAAAAAAATTTTAATATATATAATGAAACTGGATGCAATTAAAAAAAACAAGATTTGAGAAAACTGATTAACTAGTTGTGGTAACATAAAAGTTCTGTACTCTGATGGTCTGAAGTAACAACACTGTAAAGCAAAATTTAGCCTATATAATGAAAAACTGGTCACACTAAAAATAATAATAATTACAAAGGGATTTGAAAGGTTTATAAATCTAAATAATCATTTAAAATATTGTTGTAATTTTGTATTGTGACTGTGTGAAGTTGCAACACTGTTGCAGCAATAAGATGGTCTATATTAAAAAATTATATCTGTATGAAGCAACAATACTGCATGTAGTAACAACTTGATCCTTATAGAGAAATTGTACAAATGTTATTATGGGAAAAAAATAAAAGTGGTATAAAACTAAATAATTTCTTAATGCACTGTGAAAGGTATGTAGTCTGTTGATGTGAAGTAACAATGATACTGTTGTAGCAATAATTCAGCATATCTAATGAAATACTGTGTGAAGCAACAATGGTGTATATAGTAACAACTTGACCCTTATAGAGAAATTGTGTGTAAAGGCTACTGGGTGTTATATGTAAAAATTTAAAAAGAAAACATAATGAAAAAATGTTATTTATCAAAACTATGTCAAAGTATTTGCATAAAGCTACATGTAAAGTAAAAAAGCATAATGATAAGAAAATCCTTAGATTGTAACTTTATGATGTAGCCACTTGTCCTACATTCTTGTTGGTAATATGTGAGGTAGCCACTTACTCTACATTTTCATAGATAAAGCATGCATCTGTATAGTAGGTAGATTTACCTTTCTGTATCTGTGAGCATTACCAAGTAACATTTCATAATGTGAACATCCTTTACCTGTTCTGTAAGTTTGCCTTATTACACTGCTTTGTAAATTAGCACTTTATTTCATTATGTATCCATTTGTTTCTGTTCTATGTTTTGGTACATGTTTTAAAGGTAAATGTACTGTATGGCTATCTGTTCTTTTTTGTTATTAATTGTTGAAGACAACTTTAAAATATGTTTAAATTCACAAGTAATAGAGAAAACATAACTAAAAAATAAGGTGAATAGTCTTAATTTTCAATCATTTAATGTAAGAGGTCGTAGAGATCATAAAAAAAGATGGGAAATATTCCACTGGCTGAAAAAATTTCACAGGGAAAAAGATTGTATCCATTTACTTCAAGAAACTCACTCTACTGAAAATGATGTGGACACTTGGTGCAAAGAATGGGGGCAGACATTTTCCTGTCTCATGGTGATTCTAAATCAACCAAATAGTTACTTCCTGTTTATGCTCAGACTAGGGGAAAATAAAATGTATCTGCCTTATATAATCAACTGTGTGTTAATTGTATTTCGACTGCTAATTACAGAGTTCAGTCTCATCAGAGGCTATGAACATCTGGACTCCCTGAAGTACTTTTGGGGTTCTATGATTGAACCACCTTTTGTACCGGTTCTGAACTGGCTCTGAACCGGCTCTAAAACTGTAAATGCAGGTTCACAGGTTTCTTGCATTATTGACCTTATGAGTCATGCTAGGGGTTCCAGGTGAATTTTTAAGCTTATATATCTCCAGGTTTTAGGTATGTATGCTTAGTATTACTAATTTTTACTGAGGTATAGTAAAACTTAGTGGTGGGGCGAACTATTCTTGTAATTGATACAACTTAAGGATGGTGAGTATGGGTATCTCATTTCCTTGCTTTTCACTGCAAGCATTATTTAAAGGATCCATAAATATCAATATAGCTCTATATTTATTATGATTTTATTAGGATGTTTAATTGGGGAATATTAATAATCATTAATTTTGCTGATTATTAATTTCCGTAATAATACATAGGACAATGATGTGTCGACAATTTATTTATCATAATAAATTTTATTAATAGTTGTAGTTATACAATGTAATTTTGTGATGTGTGTGCTTTATTTACTGTAATTATCAGAAATAAAATAATCTTAATGAAAAACCACTGACACCAATCTGCAGAAGACTTGGTAGATGTACTTACTGCCCTCTGATTAAAAAGATCAGCTCAGTAAAATGTAACTTTTCTCATGAATCCTATCAAATTAGAGATCTACCAAAATATATCACATGCAAGCTAAATAATGTCATATATTTAATTTCTTGCAAAAAATGCCACAAACACTATGTGGGAGAAACTAGTAGGGCATTAAGTAAACGAATGTATGAGCACAAAGCCTCAGCACAAAAAGATGGACAAATCACCCCAGTATCCCGACACTTTAAAAGTGACGGACATAACCACAAAGACATGGTTTTCTCAGTGCTTGAGTGGTGCACACCAAAGTTTGAATCAGCCAATATGGCCAGGCGAAGAAGGTTTGAGTTGATTTGGATATTCAAACAACACTGCTTAGCACCCATAGGCATCAACCAATTTGTGTGACTCCTTTAGGTATTATCTGGATTACTTGGCACTCAGTAATCTACCCTTCTCTTATTTCTGATTCTAAATCAAAAGGGATTGCCTTTTTGTTACCGCAAAGTAAATGTTTTAAAATTATCCAATTTAGAATTATATTAGAAGGGAGAATAGCATGTCTTGAAATAAATAGCGATGATACTGTAATATCAGTCTTCAATGTATACTTCACAACAAAAGATAAACAAGCTGATCAGTTAACTGCAATTTCAAAATTAGAAATAGATTTAACTAATAACAGTCCAGAAGCACTCATTATAGGTGGAGATTTAAATCTATATGTAAATCCCTTATTAGACAAATATAAAGGGAAAGAGACAGATCTTTCTCAAGCATGTAAATTGCTGAAGAATCTATTAAATGAATATAATTTGATAGACATATGGAGTACTAAAAATCCAATAGCCATCGTTATACCTGGCGCCGGAATAATCCTTTAACACAAGCTAGACTTGATTATTGGTTTATTTCAGTAACATTAACCTATAATATAACAGAATGCAAAATCAAACCATCAATTAAATCTGATCATAGCCTCATCTCCTTAACTCTTTTAAGTAATCTAAATGCTAAAAAAGGACCGGGCCTGTGGAAATTTAATGCAGCACTACTACAAAACAATGAATACGTGGAAATGCTGAGGGAAAAGTTTACCTATTGAAAGACTAAATACAATAATATTCATAAAAAATTCAAAATGGGACATGGTAAAATCGTTAATTCACATTGAAACAAAGAAGTTTGGTAAAAAGATAGCGAATCAAAATAAAGATTTAGAAAATGAACTATATGAGTGACTACAACATGTAATGGTGAATCTTGATGAACACCTGACTGAAAGTCTACTATTAGAATATAAAAATATTCATAATCAATTAGAAATCATAAATAGTGCAAAAGCACAAGGTGTCAAACTTAGAGCAAAAGTAGACTGGGTAGCAGATAGTGAAAGATGCACTGCCTTCTTTCTAAAGTTAGAAAAACAAAATGGTAAGCTAACTACTATAAGTCGCTTGGTAGAAAATGGAAAGGAAATAAATTTATAAATATGTTAAAATGTTTCTACAGTGACCTATATTTAAAAAAACAATAAGCTTGACTCAAGCAACTATGGGCTTTTTTAAACAGTAATATCCCAAAAATAAGTTATAATAGTGTAATTTTCTGCGAGGAGTCAATATCTAGTGAAGAAATAAAAAAGGCTGTAAAAATTTAAAAGCTAATAAATCGCCAGGTACTGACGGTTTAACGGCAGAGTTTTATCAGTTTTTCTTTGAAAATATTAAGGATTACCTATATGACAGTATTAACTATTCTTTTCAAAATAAAATTCTTAGTACAGAACAACGGAGAGGAATCCTAAAGCTTATTCCAAAAAAAGACAAAGATTTAACAAACATGCATTCTTTCAGGCCAATCTCCCTTCTAAATACAGATTATAAAATAATCGCACACGTTCTTGCCTCTAGACTTCAAAAAGTCCTGCCAAAAATAATTTCCACTGATCAAAATGGTTACCTCCAGGGAAGATTTATTGGCTATAATATAAGGACAATTATAGATACAATGCAACACATCATTCTCACAAAGCAACAAGCTTATTTGCTATTTTTAGATTTTGAAAAGGCCTTTGATAAACTGGATCACAAATTTTTAATAAATGCGCTTCATAATTTTGGCTTTGAAAAAAATTACATTCAGTGGATCAAAATTCTGTACACTGATATTCAAAGTTGTATCCTAAATAATGGTTATACATCACCATATTTCCACATTACAGCAGGTATCAGGCAGGGATGTCCAATCTCCGCTTTGTTATTCATAATTGCAGTGGAATGTCTCTCAATATATATAAAACACAATAATAGCATAAAAGGTATCACAATAGGATGTGTAGAAAGAAAAATTACACAAATAGCTGATGATACTACCTTGTTTCTTAGAGACATAGAATCTATAGAGACTACGATAAATGTCTTACTGCTGTTTTACAGTGCATCTGGTCTAAAGCTAAATAATAGTAAAACTGTTGTGTTGCCTATTGGGAAAAACTGTCACAAACCACAAACAAATTTATTTGGTCTGCAATGGGAGAGCAATGAAGTCTTGTCACTTGGGATTTGGTTTTCTTGTGACATAAGCAATCTTGTTAAAAAGAACCATGAACTCAAACTTGAAAAATTCAGAAATATTTTAAATCACTGGTCAAAATTCAATTTAACACTTTTGGGGAAACTGACTGTTCTAAAATCCTTAGCATTAGCAAATATAAATTTCTTAGCAGTGTATATACACCAGACTGGTTCATAAATGATGTGCAACAGCTTGCATTGCAATTCCTATGGGATAACAAACCAAATAAAATCAAAACAAGTACATTGAAGATGGTGTATCAAATTTGAATTTAAAATAGAAGATATTATATTTGGAATTCACAGAACTATAACTTTTAACACGGTAATTAACTTTTGTATATTGATTGGCAAGTTCTTCATCCATATTTGCAACAAAGAAAGGAAAAGGCCTAGTTTAATGGACTACATCGCAACCCTAAAACATCTCACAATAGAAAAACAGGTCTATGATAGGAAGGAGAAAAGTGGTAAATTTTGTATGCTCTTTGGACAACTACATGCAAATATTTGTACCTAAAATGTAAAGCGAATTGATGGTTATCGGCACTGGTGAAGTGTACTTTATTCTATCCATCAGTTTTTAAAGTCATAGTCATTTTTTGTATATGTTATGCCATACAATATATATATGTTATGCTCATATGTTGAAAAAAAAGATTTAATAACAAAAAAGCTAATATAAAATGTGTGTGAAATATTTAAATTAAATATAAATACATGTGCAAATACTTATTGTGAAGTTGTATTATTTAAGTACATATTGCAGATTACAGTTTTGTATACACTTTAAAACAATACAAAATTTTATTGCTGTCGAATATAGTTGGTAATATAATTCTAAAAATAGAATCAAACTTTTCTGTGTATGAGACTCACTGTAAAGACAGCTTGGTGGTAGGTTGGCTACCCTTTCCTATCCCAGTTTGTAATGTGAATAAGGGTAAATAAAGAGTGCAAAAATATGATTACTTGTGAGATTTCTGTCAAAACAAGTCACAACTGGATATAAACCTTTTTTCAACAAGCCACATCAGGACAAGACCAAACACTGTGTAACGTTCTTACCATAAATAAGGAATGAATATCTGATGCTAATAAATGTTGAGTAAGTGGCACTCAGTCATTGTACAGTATTCAGCATGCTTAAAGGGCAAAACACTGAGACTTGTGGCTAGACTAGGTGGTGAATGATACTCCCTTTCATCACATTCAAACAAAAAATATGAAAAGTAATGTAATCATTTGCAAAATTTGAGGATTTACTTTGTAATTAAGTAACCAAATATAGCGGGAATTAGCAACTTACCAAGTAACGACTTTTTACACATTCGCCCATGATGAAAATAATTCCCGTCAACAGGTACTGAAAAAACAAAACAAAGTAAACTATAAAAACTGCAATGGTACGAGCAGTCTCGTTATCTAAATTAAAAATGAAACTTTGGATTTATTCCTCCTTTTGGCTCTACATTAGAGTTCCACCAATGTAGGATGAAATTGTTACTTGATATGAAAACACTGATATAATGTTTATGATACGTTAACACACTAAAGCGACTTTTGTCTTAATTAAATTTGTGAAATTACCTGAAAGGGGCGATATCAGAGAGATGATGTAATTCAATGTACATTTGATTTGGAATCAAAGCTTAAATTTTTACCATAGCATTAAAATCTATTGGTCCCAAGTGATTAAACAAAATGTATGAGTTGTGACGTCTGGGGCTTTCTCTTGTAAAATTGCCTTTCTACTTTCCAGTGTTTATACTGTAACTGGAACAATTTGTCTATCAACTAAGCCTTTTGGTTTATAGATTGTTAGATTAAACTGGGTTTATGTACTTTCATCAGATTACACAGGTCAGAATGTGATGCACATTATTTTGGGTTTGCTCCAGATAAGCAAATGGTTTGAGAGACCTCTCAAATCTAGCTATTTTCGAGAGATTTTTGCTTATTCCTGCATTTTTGAGAGTTAGGCACCTCAGATGACCCCACACAGTACATGTCCCTATACTTGACTAGTATATTTCTTTAGTTCTGTGCAAGGAAAATAGGATGGCTATTAGTATGTGTTGCATATGAAAACACAAATGTTAAAGCAAAGTGGATTAGCATATAGTACCAAAAGCCACATGGCTTTTAGACAAACTAGCATTTTTTTCTAAATAAAAACATCTATGACCTGGCGCTAGTAGCTCTGCTGTTCACATGTGAAAGAATGGATCATTATTGTTTATTATAGGAATAAAAGACATATTGGAGTGCTTTATGATGGTTTTAAACTATCGAGTGGCTGTATTAAAGCCACGAAGCCCTAAGGGCTGAGTGCTTTAATACAGCCGATCGATAGTTTAAAACCATCATAAAGCACGAGAATTTGTCTTTTATTCCTATTCTAAAATGGTTACATTGATATTAGTTGAAAATAAGAGGTAAACGTTACGCAAAAATCAAAACAAATCCAACGCCATGTTGGCTATTCCATCAAAGAAACATACATAGCGACAGCTAAGGTTTAAAAATGTAAGTATTTTTGTCACTCTATTTTCATAGAATTTGTTATGAAATATTAAGGGACTGTCACTGTAGATGGTTTCAATTTTTTGTAAGCTTTAAAACGATATTCTATTTATTAAAATCAAGCAAGAAATGATGATTTTATGAATATTTTAACTGCGAGACATTTGTTTACATTTGTACGCGAAGGGACGATGTACGTAGAATTCAACAGCGTTGCTTTATTTACCGTTCTATATTCGCGGTTCAAGCATTGCGCAAAAGACGTGTCCACGTTCACTGCGCAGCTTACCATTTTAGAATTCCATTTTATTTAGTCATGCCAAAGGGTATTATTTTTCAAAAAGTCACATCATTTGTGGTGCTATTCTCACTCACTTTTCTTTAACATTTATTTTTACATGGCTATTTCAAGAAAACATTGACAACCCACTTTTGCCAAACAAGTGCCAAAAGCAAAAGAACAAAGGCATGATCCACTCATGCATCCATCACATAGTAGAATACTTCTAAAAGAACTTTCTTAAACCGAATCGAATAGTAATACACATGCTAATTTAAACTGAATATTCTTTAAAATTAGCAACATTTTGGGATTAAACCTTTGGGTTTTATAATATGAGAGAAAATAGCATTAGAAATGCCCGTACCCCATAGTCTAGGGAAATATTTTTAACACCATGAGACAGCCTAGGGAAATATCTTTAACACCATGAGATATAGAAGTACTGTATCAGTACAACGTCCAGGATACTTTCAGAGCACTGTCAGTGCATCAAAAGACAGACCTAAAGGTGCAACAAGATTTTAAAGGTCAAGGTCACTACAACAAGGTCAAAGGTCAAATCAAGGTCACAACATGCTGCTGCACACCTGCTACTCCTAACCAATGTCCCTACCAAGCATCAACTTCCTACACCTTACATTTTCCCAGATATAGCCCGGACAAGATTTTATAGGTCAAGGTCACTACGGCAAGGACAAAAGTCGAATCAAGGTCACACCATGATGCTGCAAACCTACAACTCCTAACCAATGTCCCTACCAAGCATCAACTTCCTAAACCTTACGGTTTTCGAGGTATAACCCTGGAAAGATTTTATAGGTCAAGGTCACTATGGCAAGGTCAAAGGTCAAATCAAAGTCAAACCATGATGTTGCACACCTATACATCCTAACCAATGTCCCTACCAAGCATCAACTTCCTACGCTTTACAGTTTCCGAGATATAGCCCGGACAAGATTTTTCCCGCCACCCACCTGCCATTTGGACACCATGGGTGAAAACAATACCCAGCAGCCCTTCAGGGCTGTGGGGTAAAAATAAAAATAAAAGTCTGTTAAATCCGTTTTTGTTTCTTTCCAACCAGAAATAAAAGACAACTACCTGAACAGGTATGCGTGAAGAATTAGTTGTTGAACATTCTGAATAACTTTGTGTTGAAAAGTCATGGGAATAAAAAAAGAAATAATTGTCGATAAATTTCAGTGGATTTAGTCAACATTTTCCAATATTGTAAAGATATTTATGTTGTATTGTAGTATAATATCATATCAATGCATAAGGAGTCAAATAATTGTCAGTTTTTGCAGTAAAATGGACACAAATTCTGCTACTTTAGTTACACAATGATTGCTTAAAAGATGGCAATTGATCACATGGTCACATTAACTAAGATTAAGCTGAAACAGGGCAGAAGAGTATTTTGGCGGCAGGGCTGCTAGGGTCCTGCTGGGACAGCTGTCCCATCAGTCCCACACATTTGTCCACCCTTATTTTAGGCATGGCTTCACTACTAGGGAACCCATAATTCTAGGAACCAATCAAATACAGTCTTACAAATTTGAATTGCCTCCATTTTCACTTTGATTTTGCCACTGAAGGCCAAACAGATAATTTAAATAATTTGCTTATTTTACAGTTATATCAAGTAGTTATTTTATGTGGGTGTTCCACCACATGACTAAGCTAAGGGTTTTTGGGAGTCGGTATCAAAAATTTGCTTAGTCCCAGGCGTTCTGTAAGGGTCGGTAGTTGTCGGTTGTGGCCATGAGAGAAATCAACCATGTTTGATATTTCTCACGACTCAAACCGATTCTTATTTCCCGTCGTCAACAAAATGTCCAGTCCCAGGCTTCCTCAGGCCTCCTCAGACCCAAATTTACACAGTCCTATGTTGTCCCAGGCCTCCTGCGACCCTTAGTCCCAGGTGTCCGTAGCTTAGTCCCAGGAAGCCTGTTTGGCAGTCCCCGACTCATTACAGATCTTTAAAGTTTCATGCGTGTGAAAAGGAATCGGTTTCATTAGTCCCGGGAAACGTCAGACCGTCTCAGATGTCCTGGGACTCAAAAATCAAGGTCTGGGACTAAGCCCCGACTAAGAGAAGCCGACCCAAACTGATCCAAACCGGCCTCCTCAGGCCACCTGGGACCTCACAAATTTAGTCTGCGACAGTCTGAGGATGCCCCAGGAGGCCTGGGACTAAGCACCAATTAAGAACCAACTACTTTTCGCATGTCGGAAATTAAAACGATGGAAGGGGGGTCTTGGACTAGTGACCGCACACACTTTCTCGTTGTTACTGACTGGTTGGCTACTGAGAGATGTGTGTCACTGTTTTGTAGGGGTGTTCAGTTTTTTTTAAATATCATATAATATACTTGAGCTTAGGGCAAATTTTACAGTTAGGCGACACATTTTAGTTTTTAAACTTTTTTTTACACTGACTGGAGTTATGAGGAAAGAGAAAGGAGGAAAGAGAGGAAAGAAGAAGATGGATGAGAGGCAAGAGGAGAGGGAGAAGGAAGGTGGAGAGTTGGAGGAAAGGACAGACGAAAGGGCAGAGTAAAGGACAGAGGAAAGGACAGAGGAGGGGACAGAAGAGACAGAGGAACGTTTAGAAGTTACTGAGGAAGCTTGCAAAGCAGATGAGAGGTGTGAGGAAGATTCAGAGTGCCACTCAGCAGGCAACAGAGCCAGGGTCTGTGCTACATTCACTGACAGCCAAGAAACTGGAATTATGGAGTTTGTGAAGGAGCATCCAGAGCTGTACGACAAGGAACATGGACGTTTCCATGACAGACAGAAGAAGGAGGCTCTCTGGGCAGAAATCTCTGCAGAACTGAAGCTCCAGCCCTTTGATGTCAGAAGATGGTTCAAATTCCAGAGAACTCATTATGGCAAGCTCTCCAAGCAACGGTCTGGCCAAGCCCCAAGGGAAATGACCAAGAGACAGTCCTGGGTCTACCAGCAGATGGGTTTCCTTAAGACTCACATCAGACGCAAGGGGGGCCAGCAGAAGCTCAGGGTTTGAGGCCAGTCCAAACACCAGCAGGCAAGACAAATCTCGTGGATCTACTACTGATACAGAACACCTTGAGTCTAGTGTCCTGAGGGAGAGTAGGAGTCAACCTATGTTCACATATACACCAGTTTCAACAGACTCCAAGATACTCGAGCACTTTGACCAGATGAGGACATTGATCTCAGGTTTCCTGCAGCAGAAGTCAGACAGGCAGCCCCTCTTTGACTATGTGGCATCAGAGGCTAAACAGATGACCCAAGAGGAGTTTGAGGACCTCAAGGGCAGGATTTTTAGAGACATTAAGAGCAACCGTAGACGTCAACCACTATCTAGAAGGTCAGCCACTATCACCACAGAGTCCCAGAGGGTCGAGAAACTGCCAACAACCACTCAATAGGCATCTAGTTCCACCCAAGCCGCAGCTAGCAGTAGTTACATCTACTACACACCCAGCCCCATTGGCTTTGGAAACCCTCCATCAGTGGTCACAGTACAGGACAAGGGCAGTAGACACAACTTAAGTGGAATCCTAAGCCAGCTACCAGATCTGACATCAACACAGATCATTGAGCAGCCTCAGCAGCAGCAGCCGCCACTCTACACTATCACCACTACAGCACCGCCTCAACAGCAACAGCCTCCTCAGTAGCCATCCAGTTAGGGTGGGTCTTTGACCTGCCAGGCCCTTTTCATGGCCACCCAAATATTCCAAAAACAATTTATTCAGCTACATGTGCTAATACTCATATTCCCCACCAAAAACAAAAGAGTTTCATACAAATACTTATCACAAGAAATAAAAAAGCCCAACACCTACACCACCCAGAAGGCCACGCAGAAAAAATTGTAAAATTAACTCCCAATATGGCCAATAATCAGCCCATTAATAGCTTAAAATCCATGGCATAGCTTTAAATTTGTAATAAAAAAGTCCAACACTGGCACCATCCCTAGAGTTAAAACATACCCACCACCCAACAGACTGACAAACAAATTTGCAAACATAACTCCCCGCAAACAACAGATAGATAAACCATACTGTAAAGATAACTATTTCGGTGGTTATATTTTGTAAATTTCTGGAAGTAGAAGAAAAAATTTTAACAAGATTCGCAACATAGGAGAAACCTTTATTTTGTATTATTTGTTCAAAAACACAGGAATAATGTAACTGAAATTGGGGTGTAGATTTAAAAATGTATGCAATATTTATTCCATTTAACCAAATATGTTGGGCATAGGGTTCGTCTGTTTCTTGGTTGGGAGAATTATCATGGGCAGTGCGTTTGTCTGTTTTTGGTTTTTTTTGTGGGTTATTTTTGGCACTGAGTTTGTATGTTTGTCTGTTAGAGGGATTTATGTTGGACAGTGCATTTGTGTGAGTTATGTTTGGAATTGGGTTTCTATGTTTGTCTGTTGGGGAATTATGTTTGGCATTGCGTTTGTCTGTTTTTGTCATCATCTTCTTTAGGCTCTTAACCACCATGTTGACCTTGATACTGGCTTCTCAGTATGTTGTGCAGAACCACACAGGTAAAGACCACTTCCCTTACTGTTTTGGAGGGTGGTTCAATAGTGGTCAACTTCACTCTGAATCTTGAGACCAGGATGCCAAAAGCGTTTTCAACAACTCTCCTGCCCCTTGATATTCTGTAGTTGGCAATCCTTTCCTCTCTGGTTAACATCCTTCTGCCATAGGGTTTCATCAGCCAGGTCTTCAGGGCAAAGGCATCATCTGCCAGAATGAAATAGGGGACATCTCGACCACCCTGGGCTATAGGTGCTGGGTCAGGGAAGCCTATCCTGCCATCCTCAATTTTCCTCTTCAGCTGACATGCATTAAATATCTGGGCATCTGAGCAAGATCCAGCTGTATCAGCATCTACCCATCTGAACTTGTACTGTCCATCTACCAAGGCCAACATTACTATGGAAAAGAATCACTTGTAGTTGTGGCATAGGGCTGCAGTGTGCTTGGATTTGTTCAGGGCCACATGCTTGCCATCAAGGGCTCCCAGGGCATGTGGAACATTCCACCTGATCTTGAATTCCCTCTCCAGTTCTTTCCACTCATCTGGAGTAGTAGGACATCTGAGGTACTCTCTGGTAAACTCATCCTGGATGGCCCTGCAGACCTCTGGTAGAAACTTTGAAATGGTGGATCTGCCAACCCTGCCAACAGGATAATGATGTGTATGAATCTCCAGTGGCCAGATATCTGATGGTGAGGGCTAACTTCTCCCCCACATTGATTGGAGCTCTGTAGTTGGTGGCCTGCCTGGCTAGACGTGGTTCCAGTCTGGTCTTTATCATTTCAAAGAATTCTGGGGTCATCCTCATGTAATTGGTGAATCCTGGAATGTCTGTGGCATGCAGTTCCGCCATAATGTTGTGGTAGGCCCCCCTCTCCTCTCTCTGTAGCTGCCATGGCCTGACCCACATGTTGTGCCTTCTTCTAGGTCTCTGTCTGGCTGGTGGTGGTGGTGGTGGAGGTGCTGTTGGTGGTGCTGGTGGTGGTTGCTGTGGTCGATGTAGAAATAGCGTATACATCATTATATGTAACTGAATAAAAACTAAAAAAGCCCCAAGTTGTTGCTGAAGCTGTCTTCCATTAAAAAGTGGCATCCTGCTGTGTTCCTAGAAAAGTAATGATAATTAGATCGCAGAATTTATATATATACCCAGATAAGCCAGTTATTTTGCAAAACAAGAATTGGCCATATTGGCCTGGGGAAGACTGAGGAGACCTCAGGATGCCTGAGGATGCCGGGACTTAATCGGCGATTAGTCTTGGCTTAGTCCCAGGAGGCATGAGGCGTCCTGGGACCCAGTTGGTATGTCTACGACAAGATCATGCTTCAAACCGACCAGAAAATGGGCTTAATCAGTTCTTAGTCCCAGAACAGTCAGGAACTGTCTGAGGCCACCTGAGGTCTCCTCGGGCTTCCTGAGGCCGATCTGAACTTAATCCGAGACTTTAATAATGCCCATTTTACCTTTTTCTCACCGACTGTCCACAATTAAGGGTCACCGACAGGATTGGGGTTTAGTCCTATGGTGGAACAGAGCATTCGTGTTTTATAATTTACAAACATTGTCAAAAGTAATAAAAAGAACGTAAAGGATACCTCTATGAAGAAGAGGAAGGCATCCACTTCTATGAATGATAGCCAGAAGGAACTTAGTGCTGATTTTGAAAGAGCAGATTCTTTGCCTCATTCACCACAGGACTTTCAGTCTGTAAGAACTAACTTTCCGTCCACATCTGAAGAGGTAGCCACCATCCTTGCTTATCTGAAGAAAATCGATGCCTCTAACGAGGCATTAGCCAAACATCTTCAAGATCTCGAAGCAAACAGGCCCAGAGGAGTCCCATCTCAGTCTGCACCCGCTAACATAGATACACCACTCAATCTTCAGTCACATTTCGGAGCTCAGGCATCAACCGGCCATGGCATCAATGGTGCTTCAGCTTCAGAATAATCAGCCATCTCTAACAGTTTATGCACACACAATGGGGTGGGAAGGCATGCAGGACGCTGCTCAACAGTTTTCACATTGTGGGTCATGCCAGACATCAACATTCTGCATCAGAATCCGTAATCTCTCAGTTAGTGTCACAGATCTTCACGGTATATGATATTCAAGCACAACAGGGCTCCCTCCCAGGTAAGCCTGCTCATGTCAAGAAATCTGGCAGATTCAGCACCACTGATACGGTAACTGCTGGCCCTGAGCTCAAGTGGCCTAATGAGGGGTTCTTGGGGGTTAATGGCAAGAAAAAAATCCCGTATGATGAATTGACCCTACCTGAGTGGGTGGTAGGTCAACTTTACAATGTCTTTCACATCCAGGATCCGAGTTTGGCCAGGCAGGCACTCTTACAGGTGATTTTAGCCATTAGAGACGCCACTTCCCTGCCATGAGAAGCCTTAAGATCTGTTTGGGGAAACTCAATGCATTAGGTAGAACAGGGGACACTTTCATGGAAAGACAGTATCTAATGGTCTTTGAATAAATTATCAGCTTCCCAGATAACACCAGAGGAAGGACAAAAACTGTAAATTCTACAACCAAAGATCTTGTTCTCGTGAATGCAATCATGGTAACTTTAGACATCACTGTGCGTTTTGTCTCAAGATGGGAAGAATTTTGACCAATCATAAGGTCAAATGTAATGCCAAATTGAAAGTACAAGGACAAACAAATGGGATCATCAACACACCTGTGCAACAGCCAAGTGTTTCCAGTGACGTGAAACGTAAGAGTAATTTTGTTGGGGTAAGGGGGGTAACTTATGGGTACAATAACTGCAAGAGTGACAGTAATTTGAACAAATTGTTTAATACTTATTCTATGTTGGAATAGAACAGAATTCCTATGTTGGGGGTGGGACATGGTTCCCGTATAATCCAGGTATGACAATGCACACATTTATTTACTTACATGGGACCTCTGGCGTCACTTGTAAATATCTGTATAACAATATTATTGTATGCATGTTCATAGCAACCAATTAATTGGTCAACCAATCGATAGTTTCTTTGACCGGTATACACAGAGTAAAGAGCTATTTCCATACATGCGTCATCCGGTATCCGGCATCCGGATACAGCATGCGGGTCCGGCATCCGGTTGGTGTGTTTCCATGTATACTGACATAAATTGCTACTTATGCTGAACATTTAAGATTTTCAACCAAATTCCAATATGATGGGGGACATATGCATGAGATGTTAAATTTTTACAAATATTTAAAAATACTTTACCCACAAACAAAAAACAACGAACGGCAACATATTCTGTATTCTAACCGTACCGCATACATTAAAACACGTCTTATATTTTGTAGTAAATTTAATATAGCTGTTTACCATATCATGCATGCAGGATACCTGATGCCGTGTGTATGGAAATAGGCCTTTATGTACAGGAATCTCAATGTGGGTTTAATACCTATGGTAATCAAGCACACGATATTAGGTTACGTTGTTATACTGATACCTCACTTCAGGACAGTAACGTACATTCAGAGGTAACATTTGACTGTATTTATGTACTTAGTGGCTATACTTCAATTGTTGGGACAAAAACTTATCATTTAGTGGATTTTCTTGCAATATGGAATGACTATGGTACTATGTTTCAACATTTGATGTATATCTGTCCTACCACAGGTAGTGCTGGTGGACCAATTCAGGCCCACCCCCAATTTTCTTGAATATTTATCACTTTTCATAGAGAAGGTGTTTACCACATCATAGATAATCATCAAATTGATCATATACATTTGTAATTTATTGTTTAACTGTGATTGTTTTGGATAAATTTAGGGGTGGGTGTGAACTGGTACATGGGCGTGAATTGGTCCACCACCACCACTAGTGTATGCTCGGGATTTTATTACCTACATTATGACCATCCCAGAGTACATCTTCATGAATGTTGTCAGGTCCCTACTGCTACCCTGCATAAGTTGGCCACAGTCATAAGTTGGCCGCCCTCACCACAGCTCCGCCCTCACCACACCACAGGGCTTTAACATGAGTGGCCTACTACACTCTGAAACCATGTATTATTGTTAAACTTATTATATGCAACAGTTTTCATTGGTGTACAATAACCTATTTGTCTTTCTGGAGCCTGTAGATGAGCTGCGGCCAACTTATGACTGCGGCCAACTTATGCAGGGTAGCAGTAGTGGACAGAAGTGCGCCATGGGTTTGGGTTCAATCCTTATCCACTTTTACTGTGAGTATAGAGGTTGTGAACAGTTGCCATGTACTCCTAAGATGGCTTATGATAATTACATGCAAGATTGCCTTTCATTTAAAGGTGTATTTTCAGAATTTTTGGCCAAATGTTAAAGTTCACTCAGAATGATCATACTATGCATAAGCAACATATTTACAATATTTTACTTCCCCAAGACTTACCATATTTTCAAATAAAGACTTTTAACTTAAATAATACCACACATATATTTGTTTTTGTTGTTGAATTATCCTCTTATCACATAACATGTGGAACCTCCTACTTTAATATAAAACACAAAAAATCACCAAAAAAGGTGATTACATACAAAACTTGTCAATGAGCTAAATCTGTCAATCAAAATGAAGTAATTACTTCTTGTATGTTCTTTTGACACAAAAACAAACAACATCATAATGCCATCTACATTTTTCAGCCCGAATTTTGAGAAGAATCAAAACAAATTTTTTTTTATATATCGTTACAGGTTTTTTCCCAAATTGTTTATCCATGTGAACTTTGTATGCAGTTGTCTATACAGGGAAATCAAACTTAAAGCACTTTTGAAATATATACACCATTAATCGTCATGGAATATCTTTTACTGAATATATGTGTAGAATTGTTGATAAACTGATTAATATTGCAAATGTTGATACAAAGAGTTATCAAATCAATGAACATGACAATGATTTGCTGCAAGGCAGTGATGCCAGCATTAAGCATCCCAATGGTATTTGGGATCATTTGAATGACGATGAGCTTGATGCTGGTTTGGCTGTTTCTCATGATTTCGACATTGTTAATAAAACTGGGGGTTTCCTCAATGATAGTTCTGCAAATTTTTCTTTCACTTGTCCTGATAGGGAGCATGTGAATATTTCCACCATTCACCAATGTTTTGTTATGGCAGACATTATCAGAAATACTGGCCCCCCCAATTACAGGCAGACAAAAATACCCATTAGTGCAGGCCTTAATTTACAGGCTTGGGTATATAGATTGCGTAATATCCAGACAAATTTTTGTAAAAGTACCTAAAATTCGGATTCCCCTTACATTTAGTCAAAATAATTGATTCTTTTTTGGGGGGGAAAGGAAACTTGGTGAATATTTCTGTAACATCCCACCAAGGAAAAGGACAAAGAGGAAAAGAAGTTATGAGAAGGAGAGGATATCAAACCAGGCCCAGGCCAGGAGTCCAGAGGTGGACGAGTTGAGTTGTATACCAGAGACTCAACAAAGCCAGCAGGCAGCTGAGGAGTTGGTGGTGGGAGTCGAGGATCCTCTCGGGATGCCTTTGTCTCTGCCTCTCCATTTCTAAGAATAACAGTTGAATTTGTACAAGATTTCTGTCCACTCTGTTCATATTAGCAACAAAATTCTACCTGGCTAGTCACTTGACCCTTACCCCTCTGAAGCCATTGGGATCCAGGTATCCAGTGGTCACCAGCTCCCAGCAGGACACGTGCAATTTTATCATAAAACTCCCTTATCTATAAGCTGACATCCGTAAGAACAATTATCGTCCTTAAACCCCATCAGCAAGTGTCTGTAAGGTTTGTAAACCCTTCCTGGGTGTCCTTGAGACATCCTGGGGCATCAATATGTAATCCTGGAGTGTTTCTGCTGTACTGGGCGGTGGTCATGGATGTGTATCCGCGGATGATCCGCAAGCAATGAAATGTGCCCCTAACATCCTTGTGGTATCATTATCCGTAGAGTTTTATGTAACGCATCGGTAAATCACCCACTTGTCAAAAATCCACCACAAAGACCTTGATCCGTAGGAGATCCTTGTCAGTTACCATATATGGAACAGTATCCTATATCTGTAGTGGATCCCTGAATGTGTAACTGCCCCTCCTAAGGTCCTCCCTTTTAAAATCAGTTCCAGGGTTGTGTCCTAGCAGGCATATATTTCGGGGTTTGTTCTCCAAAAGATTCAGGGTTTTGTTCATGAGCATATTTGGCAACACACATCGGTGCATGAGCCGCATGAGGAATAGTAGTCAAACACCTCAATTTAAATTTAAATCCTCAGAATGTGAAATTCATCCTTACCAAGTAATCTCCACTACTGGTGGGGTCACTCAGAATTTCAGTGGCAGCGTAAACAAAGTAAGGTCCAACACAAAAAAATACTGGGTAGACAGTCACGTTTATGCATTCTTAGCAGCACCATGCAGGAACGTACACCCATAATTAATGTTATTACAATTATACAATAATTTTTGTACAAACAGAAACTGGGCTTACCCGCCACTGTCATTTGTTTACCTTAATCCGAGAATATATTCTGAGCTGTTTGTGTTCTCATATCAGAATATGTGTATCTGTACATGCGTACAGATCCGTGGAAGCGGTTAATTTTTTATTTCTATTTTATATTTCCTTGCTAAACCACACTACACACATTTCAATGGGCTTTATACTTTGAATGCCCCAGAATCTTTCTGACTGAAAACAAATTTTACCTCATTTAGGATTTCAATTCACTGATGTGAGGTTAGGCAGAGATATTGGTGATGAACAAATTCAGTGCACATGTACTTATGGGTATTTAAGTCCTTTGCCCTCTATATCACCGAGTGTCCATTTCAGCTTTGGAAATGAACAACTCTTATTGTGAAAAGGAATGAATAAGAGTAACTGACCATACTAACCATTGTTCCCAAGTAGCCCACACCGCTTCCACCAGTTCCCGCTGTAAATACAATGCACCACAGCCCAGCTGATCCTTGTAGCCACCACGATCGACAGTAAATCTTAACAGCTGTAGAAATATAAAAAATATTGCGCATGCAGAAGATCCAATTGATCTAATATGCACTACATCATTCAAAACATTGTTCCAATTCAAGTTACTATGATTTAATTTACTTGGCTTTTATCTCATTTCAACACATTGTATATGTTCTATATCAACTGGTATTTTATAAGGGCAGAGGAAACCAGTACATACTGGTTGGTCAAGATTCGGCAGTATAAACTATCTAGCATCAGTAAGCAACTACCAATTTTATACATAGGATCAGATCAGGGGTTCAAACTGCCAACTTCAGAGGTCAAGGGTGAATGTATCGCCCATTACACATAGTCATGGATGAACAGCTGCGTTCGTCTTTATTATGTTAATACAAACATGGTTATTCCATTGATTTCTTTTTCAATTGCTTTGTTTTTATTGTATGAAGAAGTATGCAATTGTATAATACATAGAACATTAACTGTATGTACATGTGCACACATAGCAGTACCACAGTCCTATACTAATGCAAATAAAAAGCCTTTTGTTACTCATGTGAATGAAAATGCTACTGCTTCAGTATTGTGATGCTATCAGGGGCCGATTTCACTGAAGGACTTAAACTAAGTCCCTTTATTGGCTATGTCAGAGACTTAAATCTGAGAATTTGGTCTTAGCTAGGTCTGGGACTTAAATGGATTGCACAAAGCTGACTTAGCTAAGCCCAAGCTTATCAAATAACCATAGTGGATTTCTGTGTCATGTGACCTTTTATGTCTCAGAGAGAGCACTCAGAGAGAGCAAAACGCTCGACTCCATGTGACCAGTCTCTCAAGTGATATAAAAAATTGTAAGGAAGACAATAAAATAAAACCAAACATGTAAATTAATTTTTATAGAAATATCAAGTAGAAAGCTAAAGTCATTAAAAATACATTGAAATGGGACCTCTGAAAAATCATGAATTTTTTAAATTGTATCTAAAATAAGATCCTGATCTTTCTTTTAGTAACTTCTTCCTTCAGTCAGGTCCTACTCACAAATTTTTAAATAAAGATCTGTTCATTAGTTTTGGAATAATCTAAACACACACACACACCCCCCCCACACACACACAAAAAAAATAAATAAATAAAACAAACATAAACAATTAACACACAAAAACATAAACTACTGGTGGAGGTAAAAATTCTGCTTAAAGGTCACTTCTTGGTGAAAATCCTGCATGGTAATTTTTTGTGATGGACTGTCAAGGAATTAAAAGAAAAAAGAGAAAATAAAACAGAAATAATAATTAATAAAAATGATGAATATACCACCTCCCTCTTTATTATGTTTATGTCAATTTCAAGACATACAATGAGAAGAAATATTTTTACTTAAAGACATCAAGTATCACAAGCTAGGTTTGTGACCTCACAATGGCAGTTACATTGTGACATCACTTAGTAATGACATCATCAGAAAGCAAAATATTGATTTTTAACCTTCGACGATAGGAGAGGGTTATTGTGATCAGTTTGTTTCTGTCTGTCTGTCTGTGCACCGTTTCCCCCTTATAACTCAAAAACTATAACACCAATCGAGCTCAAATTTGGTGCGCAGGTTTTTCTTGGGGTACAGACAGATTCTTCAAAATTTGGTGTAATTTGTTTGAAAATTAAAGCCAGGAGAGAGTTTTTCTTATTTTTAATTGGGCTTTTACAATGAAATCTGCTTCTCTGTCTGTGCACCGTTTTGCCCTTATAACTCAGAAACTATAACATCAATCAATCTCAAATTTGGTGGGAAGGTATTTTATGGGGTACAGATGGATTCTTCCAAATTTGGGGTAATTTGTTTAAAAATTAAAGCCAGGAGAGAATTTTACTTATTTTTAATTGGGAATACACAGTGAAACTGGTTCTCTTCATCCCATACGTAACAAGATGCACTCAGAGAGAGCAAAACGCTCGACTCCATATGACCAGTCTCAAGTGATATAAAGTATTGTAAGGAAGACAATAAATAAAACCAAATAATGTAAATTAATCTTCATAGAAATATCAAGTAGAAAGCTAAAGTCAATAAAAATACATTGAAATGGGATCTCTGAAAATTTATGATTTTTTTGTATCCATAATAAGATCCAGATCTTTCTTTTAGTAATTTCTTCCTTCGGTCAGGTCCTACCCACAATTTTTTAATAAAGATCTGTTCATTGGTTTTGGAGTAATCTAAACACACACACACAAAAAAAAACAAAAAAAACCAGAAAAATAGGCAAACAACTAGAGGAATGCTTTTGCTAACAAAAGCGAAGCGTCCATTAAAGTTTAAAATGCTTTGTGGTTTTAATAAGCATGCTGTAAAGCTAAGAATGCACAAAGCTGCACCGTATGCTTTCCCAATACCTCTTAATACATTCTGATGCTATAAAAGCAACGATAAAGGAGATATAAGGCAAAAACTCCAAAGCAGCTATTTATGACCCCAGTTTGGCCCATAAGGGAGGGTCAGGGGGTAAAACTGACTGGCTATTTAGACTCTCCACATATGCTTTCCCAATACCTCTTAATACATTATGAAGGTCTAAAAGGAACAATAAAGGAGATATAAGGCAAAACTCCAAAGCTACTATTTTATGACCCCAGTTTGACCCATAAAGGGGGGTCGGGGATAAAACTGACTGGCTATTTAGATTCTCCATATATGCTTTCCCAATACCTCTTAATACATTCTGATGCTATAAAAGCAACGATAAAGGAGATATAAGGCAAAAACTCCAAAGCAGCTATTTATGACCCCAGTTTGGCCCATAAGGGGGGATCGGGGGGTAAAACTGACCGGCTATTTAGACTCTCCACATATGCTTTCCCAATACCTCGCCATACATTCTTAAGCTATATAAAAGCAACAATAAAGGAGATATAAGGCAAAAACTGAAAATCAGCTATTTTATGCACCCAGTTTGACCCATAAGGGGGGGGTGGTAAAACTGACCGGCTATTTAGACTCTCCACATATGCTTTCCCAATACCTCTTAATACATTCTTAAGCTATAAAAGCAACAATAAAGAAGATATAAGGGAAAACTCCAAAGCAACTATTTTATGACCCCAGTTTGACCCATAAGGGGGGTTGGGGATAAAACTGACCGGCTATTTAGATTCTCCACATATGCTTTCCCAATACCTCTTAATACATTCTGATGCTATAAAAGCAACAATAAAGGAGATATAAGGCAAAAACTCCAAAGCTGCTATTTTATGACCCCAGTTTGACCCAAAAGGGAGGGTCGGGGGGTAAAACTGACCGGCTGTTTAGACTCTCCATATATGCTTTCCCAATACCTCTTAATACATTCTGAAGCTATAAAAGCAACAATAAAGGAGATATAAGGCAAAAATTCAAAATCAGCTATTTTATGACCCCAGTTTGACCCATAAGGGGGGGCCGTGGGGTAAAACTGACCGGCTATTTAGACTCTCCACATATGGTTTCCTATGACCTCCCAGTACATTTTATAGCTCTAAATGCAATACTTAAGAAGATAATAGGGGGGTTGGCCTAAATTTAAGGCTTTCAGATTGGAAGGTGTCAGAAAATCACTCATAAATGAGACATTTTCAAGAGATTGCTCCCAAAATCTAATCAGCTCGCGTTTTCGATAGTATGAACAGGTGTGTCAAATTATAAGGCTGTGTAGCAAGTAGTTTTTCCTGAACTGTGATGACTGGGGAGTGTACTTCAAAAAATTGTTTTGATCATGTGACCTTCGTAAAGGTCAAATTTAAGCATGCAGAAAAATTTTCCCACGCCTAAGGTATATAACTGCTAAATATGGTTTGAAACCTTCTAATAATAAGGGAGATATTCAAGGAAGACCATAATGCGGCTGCGGCGGTGGCCGCGAGGAAACTGAGGCAAAAACAAATAAGCGCCCTTTCAGGGACACTTAATTAGCACACAAAAACATAAACTGCTGGTGGAGGTAAAAATATTGCGTAAAGATCACTTATTGATGAAAAGCAAGCATGGTCATTTTTTGTGATGGACTGTCAAGGAATTGAAAGAAAAAAGAGAAAATAAAACAGAAATAATAGTTTAATAAAAATGATGACTATACCACCCCTCTCTTTATTATCTTTATGTGAATTTCAAGACATAAAATGAGAGGAAATATTTTACTTAAAGACAGCAAGTATCACAAGCAAGGTTTGTGACCTCACAGTGACAATTGCATTGTGACACCACTGAATCATCAGAAAGTAAAATATTGATTTTTTACGTATGTGATGAACAGAAACAGTTTCACTGTGTATTCCCAATTAAAAATAAGAAAAACTCTCTCCTGATTTTAATTTTCAAACAAATTACACCAAATTTGGAATAATCCGTCTGTACCCCATGAAATACTTGCCCACCAAATTTGAGTGTGATTGGTGTTATAGTTTTTGAGTTATAAGGGTGAAACGGTGCACAGACAGACGGACAGACAGACAGACAGACAGAAACAAACTGATCACAATAACCCTCTCCTATCGTCGAGCGTTAAAAATCAATATTTTGCTTTCTGATGATGTCATTACTCCGTGATGTCACAATGCAACTGTCATTCTGAGGTCACAAACCTAGCTTGTGATACTTGCTGTCTTAAAGTAAAAATATTTCTTCTCATTTGAATAAACATAATAAAGAGGGAGGTGGTATATTCATCATTTTTATTAATTATTATTTCTGTTTTATTTTCTCTTTTTTTTATTTCAATTCCTTGACAGTCCATCACAAAAACTTACCATGCGTGATTTTCACCAAGTGACCTTTAAGCAATATTTTTACCTCCACCAGCAGTTTAATGTTTTTGTGTGCTTATTGTTTATTTTTTTTCTTTTATTTTATTTATTATTTTGTGTGTGTGTGGGGGGGGGGGATGTAGTTACTAAAAGAAAGATCAGGATCTTAATTTGGATACAAAAAATTCATGATTTTTCAGAGGTCCCATTTCAATGTATTTTAAATGACTAGCTTTCTACTTGATATTTCTGTGAAGATTAATTTACATGTTTGGTTTTATTTTATTGTCTTCCTTACAATACTTTATATCACTTGATGAACTGGTCACATGGACTCGAGCGTTTTGCTCTCTCTGAGTGCATCTTGTTTACATATGTGATGAAGAGTAGACATCTCATCTTGGTTAAGTTTTTTTTGGACAGCAAAAATTTAAATGTTGTGTTTTAATTTTCTATTTCTTTCTAGCAAAACCTTTAAGAGATTCTTTTAAAAGCCTAAAAAAATACTTAAAAAAGAAAAACTATTAAAAAAAAAATAGTGAGTGGTATTGAACCCCAAACATGGGATTACAAGTTCTTCACTTTACACTCTATATAGCCACAGAGGAATTCTTTTTGCACAAAAATTCATGAGGAAGAAATCCTGTCATGATGTCATGATATTGATTTTTCACAAATGTGACCAAGCATAACAACACACACATACAAACATTAAAAAAGCATTGGGGGAAGCAAAGCTGATTGTGTGTGGATTATTGATTGATTAGAGAAGCAGATCTCACTGTAAAATCCCAATTAAAAAAATAAGAAAAACTCTCTACTTGCTTTAATTTTCAAACAAATTACACCAAATTTGGAAGAATCCATCTGTACCCCATGAAATACCTGCCCGCCAAATTTGAGCTCGATTGGTGTTATAGTTTTTGAGTTATAAGGGTGAAATGGTGCACAGACAGACAGACAGACAGACAGACAGAAACAAACTGATCACAATAACCCTCTCCTACCGTCGAGCGTTAAAAATCAATATTTTGCTTTCTGATGATGTCATTACTCAGTGATGTCACAATGAAACTGTCATGAGGTCACAATCCTAGCTTGTGATACTTGCTGTCTTTAAGTAAAAATATTTCTTCTCATTTTATGTCTTGAAATTGACATAAACATAATAAAGAGGTACATGGTATATTCATCATTTTTATTAATTATTATTTCTGTTTTATTTTCTCTCTTTTCTTTCAATTCCTTCACAGTCCATCACAAAAAATTACCATGTGTGACTTTCACCAAGAAGTGACATTTAAGGAATATTTTTACCTCCACCAGCAGTTTATGTTTTTGTGTGCTAATTGTTTAATTGTCTATTTGTCTGGGGGTTTTTTTTGTGTGTGTGTTTAGATTACTCCAGAACTAATGAACAGATCTTTATTTAAAAATTTGTGGGTAGGACCTGACTGAAGGAAGAAGTTACTAAAAGAAAGATCTGGATATTATTTTGGATACAAAAAAAAACATGATTTTTCAGAGGTCTCATTTCAATGTATTTTTAATGACTGGCTTTCTACTTATTTCTATGAAAATTATTTTACATGTTTGGTTTTATTTCATTGTCTTCTTTACAATACTTTATATCACTTGAGAGACTGGTCACATGGAGTCGAGCGATTTGCTCTCTCTGAGTGCATCTTGTTACGTATGTGATGAAGAGAAGCAGTTTCACTGTGTATTCCCAATTAAAATAAAAAAACTCTCTCCTGGCTTTAATTTTCAAACAAATTAGACCAAATTTGGAAGAATCCGTCTGTACCCCATAAAATACCTTCCCACCAAATTTGAGATTGATTGAAGTTATAGTTTTTCAGTTATAAGGGCAAAATGGTGCACAGACAGAGAAGCAGATTTCACTGTAAAAGCCGAATTAAAAATAAGAAAAACTCTCTCCTGGCTTTATTTTTCACACAAATTACACCAAATTTGAAAGAATCCGTCTGTACCCCATAAAATACCTGCCCACCAAATTTGAGCTCGATTGGTGTTACAGTTTTTGAGTTATAAGGGTGAAATGGTGCACAGACAGACGGACAGACAGAAACAAACTGATTACAATAACCCTCTCCTATCGTCGAGCGTTAATAATGGTGCCATACATCCTTCATTTGATGTATTTTATCTAAGGATAAGGGCTGTTTTGAAATGGAAAACCTTGTTGCCACATATAAACTTTCCAAAGACTACTTTAGTGAGGTGTTTTGTGTAATTATACTTTATTTACAGCCATTTTAATTTTGAAGTGGAGAAAATTTTATATCAGCGATATTTTAGTCCTCTTTACAAAATTTAAGCCCACTACCTCAAAGACTTAAAGTTAAGTCCACTGACTTAGCAATTTCATGGACTTTGCTGCTTTGTGAAATCCGCTAAGTGTAAGCCCACAGACTTAACATTCTTTTGACAAAATATAAGACCAAAGTCTTAAATTTAAGTCTAAATCTAGACTTAAGTCCCTTTGTGAAATCGGCCCCTGGATTTAAGTCCCTTTGTGAAATCGGCCCTTGGGGATAATTTCTTATATCAGTTTTAGCAATGTGTCTGACATAACTGACCCTGTGTGCCATGTAATGGTTCAATTTCTCTCATTATTTTGGTACTTGTCTGAAGCTAAGTTAGCCGTTATATGGGAATGGTGGTACATGCAATACCTCTCCTTTTAAGAGCATTAAAATGAGATTGTCATTTTCACCCACATCCCACACCCTCCTCAAATTTTTCTCCTTTTCAGAAATATAGAGTAGTGTCTCTCATGTATGGATTTAATTTGTTTGATATTATTTCCAGTATTCATTGTATTGCTAATAAATGTAAAATAATTGATTTACTTCAACGAATAAAGGAAGATAAATTGCTCTTCTACCTTTTTTCTTTTTGACTGCTTTGGGAGTATTATCAACAGGAGTTTGAGATTGTTGATCAGTTGGCTGAACTGATGATGGCTCTTCCAGTCTATTTTGGGAGTTTTCTTCTTCATTGGTTTTGATATCATCTTGTCCCAACTCATTCTGAGGAACTATATATTTTTTTTTAAATACAAAACACACAATATCAATCATTCAGCGCAAAATAGTTAATGTAAACATGAAACCAGACAACTGAAATCTATAAATATCATCTCTACTGACATCACAGCTTGACTACTTGATGCTTGAATGACTGATCATTAAGGTTTTCAATGCTCCCCACAGTCCTCTTGTTGCCTTGTCTATCAGTTTCTTTTCTTCGTAAATGGTTTCACGCAGAGGTACTGAATTGTTTGTCTCAGGGTCCCATAATTCCAGCCTTCTCCCTCGATCCTTTGGACAGTTATTACTAAGTTTGGGGTCTATCAGTCCTGCTGTTACATGTGCAGTGACATTTACCTAAGCTCAGGTTCGATCTCTTTTTCGGCATTTTCAACTGTTGACCTGTCACAAACATGGGACCCAGTATTTTGGACGTTATATCCACTCACTCTGTCAGTTTACTTGCAATAACTGAAATACATTTGCCTTACTGACAATGATAGTTTGCCCATCTCCATTACTTATTTTGGGTTTAAATTGTGTCACAGACCCTGTGCTTGCGACCTTGGTGATGGGGTTGGCTTTTTTGTCCATTAAAATATTCAGTTAAAAATTTTGATAGTCCTATCTATATGTCCTTTGAAAACATTGTTATTGCTATTCGCGCTTCTGCTAGACCATTTGCTGATTTCAATGTTCATGTTAATACTATTTCCAGTGAAAGTCATGCAATATCACTGAGAATATTTACACACCAACCCACCTTCATCTAATCTAATCTAATCTACTGTTTTGCAGGTGCAATATCTTCCCCACTAAGGGGAACTCAGTGCGCTAGTAACAAAAATAATTTCTTATAAGGATAGTCGGGGGGCGTTCAAGGTCAGTGTACCAGGTTTGTGGGTGGAACCGAGAGGGAAGGAGACTAAGTTGGGAAGCTAGAGTCGAAAAGGTGCGTTTTGAGGTGTTTCCTGAAAGATGCAACAGAGGGACTGTTTCTTATTTGGAAGGGGAGAGAGTTCCAAAAAACTGGGGCATAGTGACTAAAAGAATTTGAGAAGTGTTTAATTGATTTATGAACTCTATGGTCAAAAGTGGGGGTATGAAGGAACTTGAGTTTAGGGGTACTTCGTCTAGTATTTCTGAAGGAAGTGTAGGGGTGGATTAGTTCTCTGAGGTAAACAGGCTGACCTTGGTTGAGGATTTTATATGCAATGAGGCCTATTTTGAATTGTACCCTATACCTAACTGGAAGCCAATGGAGTTTTTTCAGTTGAGGGGAGATGTGAGAAAATTTTGAGGAACTGGTGACAACCCTGCAGAGTGAGTTTTGCACTAGTTGCAATCTTCTTAGCTCAAAGTCTGTGAGTGATAGAAACAGGGAATTGCAGTAGTCCAATCTGCTGCTGACCAAGGCATTGGCTAAAAGAACTGATGTTTTAAGGTCCAGAAGGGGGCGTATTCTGTAGAGGTCTCTTGCATGAGCTCTAGTGGACTTTATGACCTGTGACACATGGTCGGAGAAAGTGAAATTGGAGTCAAACACCACTCCGAGGTTCGATGGGAGTAAGGACGAGGAATATGTCCTTCATGGACATATTCCTCGTCCTTACTCCCATCGAGCCTAGCGCTTTTCTCCAGTGTTGGTGGGTTCTTTTGGATCATACCCTGGTGCGTGGTCAGTTCTATTTCATCATTCCCTCTGCACCTATTGGGGGTGTTCCACTGGGACAGTTAGGACTACAGTTTCTGGGTTTTTGGGGGAAGGAACAGCAAAATATAAAAACATGCTTAATATATCACCAACCCTCCACAGCTCCTGATCCACGACTGTGGCTCCACCTACTTGGAAACAGTCCCATGGCTTATCTCTATGGCTTGTCATAGTCACTTCCTGTCATGTCCTATACTGTTACCATCTAGTTTGGAAACACTTGCCATCCTGACATAGTCAAGTACCAGGACAACAGGCCATGAACACAATCTGACCATAGCAAACCAGCCTGTCATAAACATCACCCACCTGACTTGGTCACTTCATATCAAAATGGGAAGTCTTCAAGTCTATAGTCACACATTCGGTAACTTCACAGCACAATAAGCCAAGAACACATTACGACAAGACATAAAAGGAAACCAACAAGGCAGTTACAGCAACAGACAATCCAGGAACTGTGTAGGACAAGCCAGCAATGTTTTCCCGATGTACGACTTGTTGAATATGCAATCAAGGAAGGTCAATTCATGAAATGGGTCATTTGGATATATGACATTGACGGATTACAACTGGCAGTTTTATTTTTTGCAAATTAACTTAAGATTTAGTGTTGACATACAAGTTGGGCTGACTTGCTGCCAGGATTTTGTTTTTAACAGACACTGCTTTGATTTGATTTAAAGATGGGTCCTGAGAAGGACAAGAGCAATGTGAGGAAGATAGAAGTCCCCACAGACACCCTACAGAGTTTGAGTTGGGAGATACAGCTGCTGACATACAGAGAAGGAGGGGGAGAAAAACAGAGGGAAAGGGAGGAGACGCAGAAGCAACAAAGGGAGGAGACAGGGAGAGAGGAAGCCAGAAGGGCAGAAACTCTACAGTCACAGAGGAGCTTGTGGCTGAAATAAGAGCAAGAACTGAGAGGAGTGAAAGTGAAATGGACAGACAGTGGAGGAGAGGTGGGCACATCTCAGTCGCATATGATGAGCATTTACTTAACAGATTCAGATGCGGAGGCGGTTGTGGACTCTGTCAAGGATTATGAGAAACTTTACGACAAAACCAACGAAAACTTCAAGGACAAGAACAGGAAGGATTGACTGTGGGAGAGGTTTGCCAGCAGCCACAAGCTCTGAGTGAAAGTGTCAAAAGACTTGATTCGAATCCCAAAGGACTCGCTACAGGAAAACTCACACAGTCCAAGTCTGGCCAAGCTCGCAAGGAAATGATAGAAAGGCCGAACTGGATTCAGGACAAATTTGACTTCTTGAAGATGCATATCAGATGCAAGGGACTCAGCAAATTATCAGGTTTAAAGTCCCCAGCCCTAGGAGCTAGTGCATCCACAGCCTCAGCGCACGATATCTCCAGAGGGTCCACTGACGTGGACAGTTTGGAGATGAGGATGCGATACCAGATACCACAGAACAGCCATCAATTGCAAGCTCCAGTATAGCTTTTAAGCATTCCAGTGTTGACCAACAGCTCATGGACTGGTTTGCACAGATGAAAACAATCCTATCATCTACTCTCGGGAAAAGGCAGGAGACCTCCAAAACAGCCTTCTGCAGCTACCTGGTATCTGTGGTTGAGGGTTTAGAAGAAATAGACTTCCAAACATTCAGAAATGAGGCTGTGAAACTTCTAAGTGGGATACAGAGCAGGGCTGAGGAAAGGACTGGTCAGTCCTAGCAACCTACACTTTCTAGGCACTCCAATGCCACTTCCACATGTGTGCCACAGACACTTCTACAGCCACAGCAACAAGCTTCACCATCCAGGAAATACATCTTGACTATTCCAGAGACTAACATGCCAGCAAGCCAGTTCATCCAGCCAACTCAGCAGAGCCAAGTGCCACCCAGAGGATAGCAACACCCAAGAGAGCTGCAGGCTGCCTTTGCAGTTGTTGACGACCTACAACCCCAGCCTTCAAGACATTTCACTTGCACCCTCACCCCGACAAAGCAGTTCAAACCCATTGTCAGTTTTGTCTGCCACAGGCAAAAAAGTTCACATAACATATCAGGAATCTCTAGCCTTTTTGGGAATATAGTCTGTCATGAGCTACCAACAAATCAACACACTTCGGCTGTTTTACCAACAAACCCGCATCTAGATGCCGCCTCTCCTCCAACCACCCAGCTGAAAGAGGCCCTGCAACAGCCAGGCCCAGCCACAGCCCACCCAGTCACCTGAGCCCAAGCAGCAACTGCAGTAGACCTACTCCTACTACACTTGTCTATAATCAGTCTTTTTCATCACCATTGCTGTAAAATGTCCTTTTCAGGGTAACTGCTGATTCATAGGTCCTTCTCAGGACCACCCTAATCTTCCAACAAAAATTATTCAGCTACCTGTTTAAAAAAAATCCCAAAAACATAACAGCGACACACACCCCCAACACACAACCCCCCACCCCCACCGACACCCCCCACCCCCACCCCCCCAAAAATGTGACTTAGTGAGCAAGAGTCAATGAAAGTTAGAAGTTCAAACTTCAAGAAATTTTAGATAGAAAGAAGAAATTTCCAATTTGACAAGAAAATATAACATTCTGGAAAAAAACATTTGACAAAAAGTACTATGACCATACAAATAAAATAACTGGCAAAAAGATCCCACAAAATTTGGGGAAATTGACCATTTACAAACTTTCAATGTTATAAAAAGACTTCAAAACTTCAGAAAGTTTTCAAATTAGAAAAATCTTGCAACTTTCCACAGAGAAAATTGCAAACTAAATCTAAACAAATTTAACCCAGTAAACATTTTGGGGTTTTTCAAACGTTTGTTAGGAAACGTTTGGCAAAGGTTAAAAAATGATGGGTACGAAAACCATTTGTAATAGAATGTTTTTAAAACATTTTAAATATACTGTTTATTAAACATTTAATGATAAATGTTAGAAAAACGCTATAAATGAACATAGTAATGTCTGAATAATAATGGGGTCAGAGGTCAAATTCAATATCTTTGTATGGTTGCTCACTATTGAAAATGTTATTTTATGTCTAAAATTTTAAGATGGTGGCTTAGAAATTGTGCCCCCATTCAATTCTTACTTTTAGGAATTGTATGGGGGGCACTTTTTGACAAAGTCCTCTAAAATCCCCTATTATTGCTCACTGCCATCTTTGTTTAGACATGTTTGAAGGTGAAGGTTTAAAAATATAGGTTTAAAAAACTTTTTGATAGAATGTTTTTTAAACATTTGACCAGCAATGTTGTTTAAACATTTTATGTGTACTATTTATCAACCATTTCATGATGAATGTTTGAAAAACACTTCTAGCAAAACCTTCATTTCTTCAGCTATTTTATAAATGTTTTAAAAATGTTTGAAGTCAAACCTAGCTTCTTGAGTTATTTTATAAACATTTAATAAACATTTTGAGTAAAAACGTTTGTCTAGAGAATGTTTATAAAACGTTTTTTAAACATTACAATGTAAATGTTTACTTGGAAACGTTTAGAAAACCATAACATAGGGTTTAATTAGGTTTTAAAAATGTTTTGTAGGCGTTTAAACCATTTAAAAACGTTTCTAATGTTTACTGGGAACTTAGAATGTGGGGCATTTTAAGGAAACTTGTAATGAAATTATTGAACAGTTTTAGCCGAATTGTGATTCTGTTTTTTTTTGGAAACTTGTTGGAAATGTGTTTTGACTTTTTTAAAATTTTGTTGTGACTTGGAGCAACACTAGTTCAAATAAAAGTTCTTGGAATAATTGGATAGTCCTGAAAAGGACTGATATATGACTGATAATCTTGAAAAGGACTGATAGATGGCAGCTTCTTCTGACCCTAGAATAGTTCCCATCCCAGATCCTGTCCACCTGCCCAGCTAATGCACAAATGTGATTGAAGTAGCTCTCACTGATGTTTGGCCTCCCTCAAAGGATTCTGGTAGTTTTCATCAGGTACACACTGCCTGTGCATTCTGTAGGGATGTTATGGCATCTGCTGTGGTTGGTGTCCTGGCTGCTTCTCCCTGGTGGTTCCTCAGCAAACTATGCAACACAACACATGTCAAAACAATGTATCTGACACCACTTGGCCTTTGCTCCAGTTTGCCCAGTAAGACCCTGAACCTGCTTATGAGGATTCAACATGCATTCTCCACCACCCTCCTACCTCTGGAGATCCTGAAGTTTGTTATTATCTCTTCCCTGGTTTTGCTTCTGCTGTAGAGTTTCATAAGCCATGACATCAAGGCAAAGGAGTTGTCACCCAGCAAGAAATAGTGCAAATCTGGTCCTCTCTCCTCCAGGGTTTCAGTTGCCAGTAGCCCCAAAGTGCCATATTCAATCTTTTCCCTGCTGCGGTTGAATGTTTGTGCATCTGATGAAGATCCACTTGATGCAAGGGATACCCTGAGAAATCTGTTATCTGCATTGATCAGGGCTAGCAGCACCAGAGAAAAGATTTCTTCATGGCAATATGTTTCTCATCTGGTTCCCCAAGAGTGTGGGGGACATACTATCTGGTTCTGAACCTCTCCTGAATCTTTTTTCAGTTCAGGAGTGGTAGGGCTGGAATTCATGAAGGATTGTCTGGCAGACAACATGGACGAATTTGTGTTATTACCAGTTTCAATCCAACTTGTAATGGCTTCCTGAAATTGGTGACTGACTTCCTGATGCGGTGGTGTATGTGTTTTTCAATGAGGTCAAAAAGGTTGGTGGCATCCTGAAAATTTCTGGTATCCTGGGATATCAATCTGTATTAAGTCGGCTAGAAGGGTTCTGGAGCAGCCTTTCTTCTCTTTAACTGATCCAGAGCATGACCCAAGGGTTTGGTGGCTTCCTTCCTCCCCTGGGTGATGGTGGGGATGAGGTGAAGGTGCTGGCTGTATGGCAATTGGTGGTCCTGGGTGTCAGATTCTTCCTTGTTTTTTTTGCAAATCATGATGAAAATCAAAATATTAAACTCAATGAAAATACCCTAAGCACCCTAAGCTTCTGTAGAAAGTCTCTCTGAAGTGTATCTGGCATTTTTGCAGTGATAAATGATGAATAACAGCAACCAGAAGGACTTTATATGGTGTTGGTTTGATCCCGACTCAATCCCATCCCCAATAATTAATCAATCCAGCTGGGGTGGGTTGTGATCCTGCTATAGTCCTGTCAGTTTGTCATAACAGCTTGTTGCGGTATGGTATGGTTGTTGGTTACGGCTTGTCCTGGTAGCTTCTTGTCTTGTCAAAAAAAAGGATTTTCATCTAGACAAGCCAGGATGTACTATGTCCTGTCGGGAAGATAACACTGACCCAACTTTTTTGCACCCTTTTTCTGGATTTTCATCCCCAACTCACAACTTTTGCAACTGACCCTATAGTTGCAGAGTCAGTTGTAGGATCAGGTCCTTTGGAACACTCCCATAAGTCAAAAACCCATTACCTTTTGGGGGTATCACAAGATAAAGATGCAGAGTTTGAATTGTGATCTTACTAATTGCTGATTTGTCACAAGTCCAGTTAGTGCCCTTTAAGAGCAATACACAAGTGATTTAAGTGGCTTGCTTGCCAAACATATTCCCATGGTCCCGACACTTTTGCCAAAGGTGCCACAGGTTGGCTTTCTGACTCCTACTTGCAGGCTAAAACTGCCAGGCGCTAGTTTGAATAAATCTGGCATAAAAACAAATCACCATAAAATCGAGATTCCCTAATCACCAAGGACAATTCTAACTATTACAAAAATCTTATCAGTGACAATGCTCATGATTCAAAGAAACTGTGGCAGGTTTTATTCTCTGTACTACACGCCATTCCTGAAAAGGTATTTCTTTCTCATGACTCTCAGACAGGTTTTTTTTTCAAACAGTTTTGTAACCTTTTTGTCAGACAAAATAAATAAGGTCAGCAAATCCTTTTCAAAAATGGACTCCTCTCTTTCTTCTCCCCTCATGTACCTAAATTTGACCTCTTTAAATCTGTTTCTCAGGATGAATTTCAAAAAGTAATTATTAAATTACCAACAATTGTTTTATTGGTCCAATCTTGCTCATGCCATTACAAATACGCTCTGTGTACTTACACCCTGGCATATAGATGACCCAGCACATTGTTATTTCTTTAAGGTTTTACAAGATTGAATATTTTATAAAAACATATAATAAACATTTGTATAAGAAAACTGCTGTTCACATGCTGCAATAGATACTGATATTTTAACAAAACTAATTGCTTTGGCATCATTTTACCTTAACATTATTAACATACAACATTATGTTGATGGAAATTACACAATTAGGATTAGATACTTTCCATTTCATAGAATGTACATGTTTAAGAATAAAATATATTCTTGAGGATCATCCATATTTTGTTACACTTCTCCTGCTTCAAGTCTAGCAGTGCAACAAATTCTTGCCTATATTTATACCCTTGATATCGGGATTATGTTTGATCAAAAAGCACATTATCTGACCACATATAATAAATAAATATGGGGAAATAGGGTCCCCTTGCTTATCACCCCATTCAGCATCACAGTAATTAATAATGTCATAAACTAATTGTATTGATTCCCCTATGTTGCGGTCTTTGATAAACCCAGTTTGAGAGTCAGATATTAACTTGTCTAGAACCTTTTGTGTCCTATTGACCAGTGTAGATGGCAACACTTTGTAAAAAACACTTAAAAGAGAGATGGACGCCGATTCTTCAAGAGTTAACTTGATTTATCCTTTTGGTAAGCAATTTATGATGGCCTGTCTTAAAGAAATAGGGAGTTGTCCCTTAATGTAGCAGTAATTCAATACCCTACTTACAAAGAATTTCAATTTTCCCCAAAACACTTTTAAAAACTCTCAAGGAAAGCCATCAATGCCTGGCATTTTGTTATGTTTTATGTTTTTAATGCATCGCCAAGTTCAGAAGTTGTTAGGTTTCCTTCTAGTAGCAAATTATCATGTTTTTCAAGTTTATTAATTGGAATATTTTGAAGTAGCTTTTCAAGGTTAACATCTGATGATTCATCATCTCTGCTTTGGAATAAGTTTTGGTAATAAAGTCTCACATTATCTAGTATTTTATTTTGTGTATTTATAATTTTACCATTGTCAAGCCGAATTTATTGATAGTCTTATCAACAAAATTTTTCCTTTCTAGGTCAAAAATATTTTGTTGACTTTTCTCCATATTTTATCCACTGGGCTCTTGATCTCACTATTTGACCTTTTTCTTTGATTTCCCTTATTTTATAAAGCTCATATTTCATTTCCTCAAGTGCACTTAATGTTTCTTCTGTTGTTTCAATCAATTTAATTAACTGCTTTTCTTTTGATAAATTACTGCGTTTGAACTGAATTTTATTGTAGTGTTCCGCATTTCCATAAGTAGCATTTCCAATATTAAATCCTCTTTAATGGAGAATTCTAAATGTTGGTCATTTTTTCATTAATGTAGTCTAAGTTGTAAACTGGTGCAACATATTTTAAGTGAAAATTGGAGATAGTTTGATTTACCTTTTCTATATACTCCACATTTTTAATAGGTCACAGTTAAACTTCCATAAACCCTGCCCTTTTTGAAACTGATTTATTATGAGGTTGAGCTCAAGAGAAGAATGATCAGATCTAAAGCCAGGGTTAATTTTACAACTGTCAACCAAGTCTAGGGATGGTTCTGAGACAATAAAATAGTCCAGTTGGGCTTGTTTGACAAGCTGTTTTCTTCTCCATGAATATCCACGAACTTCAGGATGCAAAACTCGATACACACTTGTAAGATTGAAACACTGCATTGTGTCTAAAAGCTTCTGCCTTGAAAAATCACCACATATTATAAAGTAATTTTGATTGTTCTCATTAATTAAACTTAGGAGATTTTCAAAGAATTGTGGTTTATCTTGGTTTGGTGCATAAATGTTAATCAACCTGATGGGCAAAGAGGTAATCTGTTAAGCTGTTTCAGGTTTGCCTCATCATCCTGTATTAAGTGTATGTCTTGTAGACAGATAATAACCAGGATTGATCTGACTTACATAGTTAATAACATCTAGTCTCATATTTTACCTCTAAGACCTTGACAGTTTGCAGATAATATCTTCAATTTTTGTCCAATAGCCATTTAATATTAATCTGGATGGCAACAAAAAATATCTGGCTGAATTTTGGCCATAGTTTTAGCTTTGGTCCTTCCTTATCATTGCAGCCAATTTTTTTCCATCTCACAATGAGAAATTCCCTCATACTTTGAAAGTCACAAATTATCAGCAAAAACAGGTTCATTTTTAAATAGTTATCAATATCAGCATGTGAATAGCAGAAACATACAGAGAAAAGCAAAAGAAACCAGCAATTTTGGCCTGAAACAATGAATAAAATTTGGTAAGAACTAAATCATATTTGCAACACGAGTTTTATATGCTGGAATTAAGAGTCTCCGTTAAAGCAGAAACTTTAGAATATGGTTTGAGCATCCTTTACTATACTATTGCCACCTGTAAGTTCCTTATTACAAACTTTACAAAAAAAACAGTGGCAACATTAAAAAAATAATGAGTCTTTGAATTCAACCACACCATACTGAACGCAAAAGTTTTAAAATGCTTAAATACATTGTGGGAAAATGTGTGTGTAAAATACCTGGATGTGTAGAAATTAATACACAAGGGACAAAGTAATATGAGATTATCATATATTTCACAGCCATTCTGAGTTAAACTACCAAGTAGCAACATTTTAAGAGTAACAACTATTATGAAATAACATATATCACAGCTATTTAGAGTTAAAATACCAAGTAGCAACATTTTAAGAGTAACAGTTCTTGTGATATTTCCTGATATTAACCCACTAGCATATATTCTATCCAGAGCTGCATCTAAAATTCATTAAAATTCTTGGAAAGAAGATGTCCCCCCCCCAAAAAAAAACACTTGATTGTGGTTACAATGGTACACATGTAACATTTCAAGGCCATTTTATTTAATATATTCACATATTTGCATTAAATGTTGGCTATTAAATTTGACCTAATCAAAGTACTTCTGAAATGTTAAAGATTCGGGTAAAGTTCTTTAAAGTACCCTATTTCCTATAATAATGTAATATAAATGTATGATTGTCCAATCGTCAAAAATATTAAGCCACTGGTGTGCAAAATATTCTATTCAAAGCTGCATTTAAGATTCATTGATTGGAGGAAGATTTGTCAAAAAAATTAGATTCTGATTATAATGATACACAAGTGACATTTATGAGGTCATTCTATTTCATATATTCACATACTTGCATTCAATGATGACTATCAAAGTTTAAATAACAAACATATTTGCGAAATGTTCACGATTCAGGTACAGATCTTGGAAGTACCATATTTCCTATAATAAATATAATCTAACACAAAGAGAACACAAAATATATTTTATTCCCTCACTGATACAATACATGAATGTAAAATTTAAAAAAAATGGAATACTCATCTAGTTAACACATTTTGAGAACATACATTTGTGTTAAATTCGTCAATTTTGACCTAATCAACATAGTATAGTAGCCAATGCCTCGAAAAAAAAAACTTTGAGAACTCTAAAGTAACTGGATTATATCACTAGACTGAATATAATATTTTATTCATCATCATTTTCTAAAATGATTAAAAGCTCACAATTTTTTCAACATTAAAAATACTACAAAAATAGAAGTATAGTTCCAATTACAATAAGATAATTCAATGTATCATACTCTTACAATGTTAGCATATTTTCAATTTGTTTTCACTGAAAGTTAGCTAATAGTGAGTAGCAAGCATACAGGATCTTTTCAGGTTACAACAGATAAAATAATAACCAAAATTAAAACATGTTTTTTTTCAGGTTACAACAGACAGGAGGCACTTATAAAAAGCAGACTTTCACTGGAACCGCAACAAGGAATATTGAATCTTGATATAGTTAATTAATTGGTTTACATTATGGCCATGTGAAGTAGCAAGTATAATTGTTTTGACAGATTCAGGTTTTTTTACTAGTGTACCTTTATGGAGTGAACATTATTGCAATGAGGCTTGTACTTTGATAAGAATGTCTCCCAGTATATTTTGTCCTTTCCACATTTACTGGTTATCCAAATTAGGGTCTTGTAGGGATAGTCCACATGAGAAATAGTTGTCCTTTGGATTAGCCTCGACCAGAATTCCTTCAGTTTGTTTGAGCTTATCTCCTAAGGTTCTGTTCGGCTGAAATGCAGGCCTTTAGCATATTCTGAGCAGCCACAGACTTCCACAGTTCTAAATCAAAATCCTTTCTATGATAGCTCAAAGCTTTCGCTTGAGCTGGCAAACATGCTTTGTAGATAGCTGAAGCAGTTTCCTCATCTTGAAAATACAAAGCCTTTTTGTACTGGAAATAGTGTTCCACCATCGGGAAGATTAAGTTGTTTTCTTCAATTCGTCATTGATGAAAGTTACTGAGGAAACTGTCCTTTCCAAAGAAAGCTATCCCGGCATATTTTTGAAGTATCTTCTCTGAAAAATGTCGAGTGTTGAGCATAGAGCGACCATAGGGTAAGCATTCAAGAGTATCCCCTGTGTATTTTTTTGCCCTCTATTATCAGAACATCACCATGTAGCTCACAGTTGTGTATGCTTCTATGTTTTCTGGCAGCTTTAAAAAATGGCTCCAGCTTTTTATGCTTTGACTGAATCAATGGTGGAAAGTCTTCAGCCAAAATGTATGCACTGCCTTTCAAGTTAAACCTATTCTTCCAAGCATTATTTCTGTCATTGATACACACAAACCCCACCATAATGCCCCTAAGTTTCTTAACTGGCTATGCTTGTAAATGAGGTGGCTTTCCCAGTCTGTGCTAAATGTTGCCTGGATTATCAAATATCAGGTTATTGGCAAGGAAATCCATAGTTAGTGACATAGCATCTTCTTTTGGTCCCTTTTCAGCGACACCTTTTATGATTAAATTATTTTTCTTACTGTATGTTTCTAGTTTTTGGATATTTGCCTCAAGTTCCACATTTCTCTTTTCCAGTGTATCCACCTTTTGACACAATTCTTTGATTTCTTTGGAGTTTGTTTCACACTGTGCCTTATAAGTAGCCACCTCCATTGAAACTGTACTAATCCTATTCAAGTCTTTCATCATGAAATAAAAAACTGCAGCAAACCAGTCCGGAGCGTTCCTTTTCACATTATTAATTGCCTTCTCCCTTTCCTCAAATTCTTCCTTTGGCTTAGCATATCCACTCTGTTTTCTGTGAACTTATTTGGTGTTACTTGAAAATTCATTTTTTTAATTTTTATTTTCATAAAAATCTGATTCAGAGCAAGAACTGAGATTTATTTTTGTCATTGCATTAAAAAGTCTTTCAGAAACTATCTAAATTTGTCACAAACTAACTGATCACAAAGTATATCAGATTCTACTGCATAATATCATTGACCCTTTACTGATGACATTAAAAGCACAATTTATAGTTTGCCTTAGTTCTAGTTGTTTTTTTTCAAGTCTGCTTCTATTTGTTGACTTTGTCAGTCACATAGTTAGCAAGTAAAGTGTGCCACTTGATGAAGGCTGACATCCACTATTAATACCTATGTTTATTCTGTAATCCACAGAATAGACTAGAGACCATGCATGTAATTAACAAATAAAGTGTGGTCAATGACAAAGGCTGACATCTAGTATTATAGCCTATGTTTATTCCATAAACTGATTAACAGTTCTACCAGAGTAGTGACCACAGTCAGACTTGACACCTTGTTAAATGTATGTTACACTTCACTGGTTCTACAAGATTAGTTCTTGTAGTAATCCATATTAATCTATAAAGTTTCCTTTCAAATATTTAGACATTTTTTATCCATTTAGATTACAAAATACAACATTGTTGTCTCCAGACATTCATAAATCTCTCTGCCAAAAATCATTTCCCCAAAAAGTTTCATTCTAGTAAAAAACACACTTCATCTCTGCACAGTTAAAACATGACTGGTATCTCTCATCGTGTCAATCCTGTCTCAACAAAATCTTGCTTGCTAGATCCATGGCCTACTTTTGTAGTTAAGGAGTGCTTGGATATTCTCTCACCTTCAATTACTAAGCTTGTGAACTGTTCCCTATCTGAAGTTGTTTCCTGGATGGTTTCAAAAAAGATATTATCTCTCCACTGATTAAAAAGGCCTCAGTACCACCTGACAAACCGACCTGTCTCTGGCTTGAGCTTTATCTCTTTACTTGTTGAGCGTGTAGTGGCTTCTCAGTTAAATTATCATGTCACTTCCAATGGACTTGAAATCTTAGTCTGCCTATAGGCACAGTCACTCGACCAACACTGCATTGCTGTCAATAACGAATGAAGTCCATCTTGCTCTTGCTAGAGGTAAAGCTACTGCTGTTGTTCTCCTGGACCGTCAACAGTGATTGACACCATTGATCATAGTATACTACACTCATTGAATGTCTGAGTTCCTGGTTTGGTGTTGGAGGTGTCATTCTAGACTGGTTCAAGTCGCACCTCACTCCCCTCAGCAAAGTTATTCAAAATCATCTTGGCATACATTTCCACTTTTATGCAGATGACACACAGTTGTACATTTGTCTTACACACAACCATGTCAATGAGGCCAGTTTAAAAAACTGCTTAGATGATGTCAAAAAATTGTTTTCTGCAAATAAGCTTAAGCTAAATCCTGATAAGATAGAATTTATTTTATTTGGCTCAAGGCCTGTCCATGCGAATGTTTCCAGTTGGTAACATCCTTTCACCTGCTGAGGCAATCAGGAACCTTAGTATCTAGTTTGATTCTGATTTTCCCTTCTCTTACCATGTCAGGAATATCTGTAAGGCTTTTATTATTCATATCAGGGATCTTAAGTGACTCAGAGGGTATCTTACATGTAAAGTTGCTCTTTTGGCTGCAAACACCTTGATTGGAAGATGTCTTGACTACTGTATTTCCTTGTTTAGAAGTCTCTCTGCTCTTGATCTTCGCAGGCTCTAGTGTGCTCAAAATAGTCTTGCTAGAATTGTGACTAATACCACCAAGTACTCACATATAAGAAAGAGTCTTCATTGATTGCCTATCAAGCACCAGGACTGTCCTATTGGTGTACAAGTTTCTGCATAGTGGTTGTCTAAAATACTTTGAAACTTTCCTTAAACCCAGACTTAGTGTGTACAGAACTGGTATAATTCAATCTGATGGTGTTTTGCTTAAGGTTCCACACTTTGTATCAATATACATGTCTAAAAACATTTGGAAAAAAGTATTTGGAATGATCTGCCTAATGGTCTCTCTTCACACAGGAAGAAGTTGAAAACCTATCTCAAAATGCAAAAGCTTAACCACCCTAGTTTTTTTCTGATCTTGTTTCCACCTTTCTCTGTGGTGCTGACCCCTGAAATATTTCTGATTTAACGATTAAGACATCTGATTTCTGGCATTATGCATTTTAGCATCGTCAATAGACAGCGATTAAGCACTATAAAAGTACTATTAAATAAAACAGAAACATTTTCAAACATATATTAAAATTACTCACCAACTATTAAACTTGACTCAAATGACGGTGGCTCTTCCAGTCTATTTTCGGAGTTTTCTTTTTCACTGTTTTTTATAGCATCATGTCCCAACTCATTTTGAGGAGCTGTATAAATTTTAGATATAAAAGACAATCCCAATCATTAAGCACAAAATAGGTAAATGTAAAATAAAGGAAACAGAAAACTAGACAACTTAAACCTATAAATTGTATACTAATAACAGATCAGCTTTCATGACTATTGTGACCAATAAATCAAATATGCATATTTGCTATATTTATTTGTTAATGTTAAGATAAAATTACTTGTTTCAATTTGAAATGTTATTTCCAGTAAAAGCTGTAATGTTAAATATGCAAACACAATGAGAAATTAACACATGCACCTTCTCCACAGAAAAAAATATAGTACACATTGAAGAGAAAATATTACATAAAAGCTATTATGTGTAAAGTAATATTTGAATAAAGAATAAGTGACTGACCCAAAATAAAACAGAACCATTTTCAAAATTTATCTATTTAAATTGCTCACCTCCTTTTAAACTAGGCACAACTGATGGTGGCTCTTGTGGTATATTGCTGGACTTTTCCTTTTCATTGTTTTTGATAGCATCGTGTCCCAACTCGTTCTGAGCAGCTGTACATATTTTAAGTAAAACATAGACAATCATAGTCATACAGCACACAAAAGTAAGATGTAATTAGAATAAAAGTAAACATAAAACAACACAACTTAAATCTATAAATGTCATACAAATAACAGATAGGCTTTCATGCTCCCATACATATTTGCTAAATTTACTTGTTATTATTAAGAACAAATTTCTTATTTCAGTTTGGCACTTTATTACCAGTTAAGGCTGCAATGTTGAAGAGGCAAACACAATGAAACTTCAAAACATATACCTTCTCCACACAAAAATTACTGTTTTCATATAAGATAACTTATTACACAAAAATAAATGTGTATAATGTGATATTTGAATTAAAAAATGTGACTAACCCCAAAATAAGACAAAAACATTTTCAAATCTATCTCTTAAAATTACTGACCTTCTATTAAACTTGGCTCAACTGATGATGGCTCTTCTGGTCTATTTTGGGAGTTTTCTTTTTCATTGTTTTTGATATCATCATGCCCCAACTCACTCTGAGTAGCTGTACATGTTTTAAAAAAAATAGACTATCCCAGTCATTCACCTCAAAATAGTTAATTTTTGAATAAAAGTAAACATAAAACAATTCAACTTAAATCTACAAATTTCATACTAATAACAGATCCACTTTCAAGGCTATTGTGACCAGTAAATCAGACTTAGTGTGTACAGAACTGGTATAAGTCAATCTGATGGTGTTTTGCTTAAGGTTCCACAATTTGTATCAATGTACATGTCTAAAAAACATTTGGAAAAAAGTATTTGGAATGATCTGCCCAATGGTCTCTCTTCATACAGGAAGAAGTTGAAAACCTATCTCTTTGCAAAAGCTTAACCACCCTATTTTTCTGATCTTGTTTCCACCTTTCTCTGTGGTGCTGACACCTGAAATATTTCTGATTGAACAATTAAGACATCTGATTTCTGGCATTATGCATCTTAGCATTGTCAATACACAGCGATTAAGCACTATAAAGGTACTATTAAACTAGACCAAGGACACATCTGTGGCCAAATGCAAAATGTATCCACCGGCAAAGGCAAATGTAGCTGTTACTCAGCTATGCCACGAGGTAGAGGTCTGAAATTTTACTATGTTATAGCTGACCCAAAAGTAGGTGAGTAACAGATTTGCACAAAATTCTGTAAATGCAATAGTTTTCAAGTTACAAGTGATTTTACTCATGATGGAAGTTAGTGAAAAGTCCAAAAATAGCTATTACTCACTTAGCTATTGAGATAGACACTCAAGTTACTCACCATGTTGTAGCTATGAAAAAAGTAGCTGAATAACATATTTTAACAAAGTGGTCTAAATGCAATACTTTTCAAGTTATAAGTAAGTAGCTACGGATCTGAAAATTCACTCATTAAAAGCTCTTCAAAATGTATCTGAATGAGTTATTTGGGAAAAATTGGCTATCTGCAATACTTTCAGAGATAATTCGCATTTACTCATTTTGAGTAGATGAGTAATTAGCTCTGGGTCTGAAACTTCACCAAGTGAAAGCTCTTCCAAAAGTAGGTGAATGAGTTATTTGAGAAAAATTGGCTATCTGCAATACTTTTAAGCGATAAGCCACCTGCCAAATATGAAAGAAATGTGGAAAGAAATGTGGACTGTAGGGCACTAACAAGCAATATTCCACATTCTAAACATTTTTGTCTACCACAGGCCTAATTTAGACATAAAGCCTACCAAAAAGATAGGGTGGCGAGTCCTCTAGCATACCAAGCCACCTGCCAAATATTAAAGAAATCTGGAAAGAAATGTGGACTGTAGGTCACTAACAAGCAATATTCCACATTTTAGACATTTTTGTCTACTACAGGCCTAATTTAGACATAAAGCCTACCAAAAAGATAGGGTGGCGAGTCCTCTAGCATACCAAGCCACCTGCCAAATATTAAAGAAATCTGGAAAGAAATGTGGACTGTAGGTCGCTAACAAGCAATATTCCACATTTTAGACATTTTTGTCTACCACAGGCCTAATTTAGACATAATGCCTACCAAAAAGATAGGGTGGCGAGTCCTCTACCATATCAAGCCACCTGCCAAATATGAAAGAAATCTGGAAAGAAATGTGGGATGTAGGTCGCTAACAAGCAATATTCCACATTTTAGACATTTTTGTCTACCACAGGCCTAATTTAGACATAAAGCATACCAAAAAGATAGGGTGGCGAGTCCTCCACCATATGAAGCCACCTGCCAAATATGAAAGAAATCTGGAAAGAAATGTGGGCTGTAGGTCGCTAACAAGCAATATTCCACATTTTAGACATTTTTGTCTACCACAGGCCTAATTTAGACATAATGCCTACCAAAAAGATAGGGTGGCGAGTCCTCCACCATATGAAGCCACCTGCCAAATATGAAAGAAATCTGAAAAGAAATGTGGACTGTAGGTCGCTAACAAGAAATCTCTGCGGACGACGACGCGGACGACGACGATGATGAATCCATAGTATCCCCGCTTCGTGCCGGGGATACAATAAAACAGAAATATTTTCAAACATATATTAAAATTACTCACCAACTATTAAACTTGACTCAACTGACGGTGGCTCTTCCAGTCTATTTTCGGAGTTTTCTTTTTCACTGTTTTTTATAGCATCATGTCCCAACTCATTTTGAGGAGCTGTATAAATTTTAGATATAAAAGACAATCCCAATCATTAAGCACAAAATAGGTAAATGTAAAATAAAGTAAACAGAAAACTAGACAACTTAAACCTATAAATTTCATACTAATAACAGATCAGCTTTCATGACTATTGTGACCAATAAATCTAATATGCATATTTGCTAAATTTATTTGTTAATGTTAAGATAAAATTACTTGTTTCAATTTGAAATGTTATTTCCAGTAAAAGCTGTAATGTTAAATATGCAAACACAATGAGAAATTAACACATGCACCTTCTCCACAGAAAAAAAATATAGTACACATTGAAGAGAAAACATTACATAAAAGCTATTATGTGTAAAGTAATATTTGAATAAAAAATAAGTGACTGACCCAAAATAAAACAGAATCATTTTCAAAATTTATCTATTTAAATTGCTCACCTCCTTTTAAACTAGGCTCAACTGATGGTGGCTCTTGTGGTATATTGCTGGACTTCTCCTTTTCATTGTTTTTGATAGCATCGTATCCCAACTCGTTCTGAGTAGCTGTATGTATTTTAAGTAAAACATAGACAATCATGGTCATACAGCACACAAAAGTAAGATGTAATTAGAATAAAAGTAAACATAAAACAACACAACTTAAATCTATAAATATCATACAAATAACAGATAGGCTTTCATGCTCCCATACATATTTGCTAAATTTACTTGTTATTGTTAAGAACAAATTTCCTATTTCAGTTTGGCACTTTATTACCAGTTAAGGCTGCAATGTTGAAGAGGCAAACACAATGAAAATTCAAAGCATATACCTTCTCCACACAAAAATTACTGTTTTCATATAAGATAATTTATTACACAAAAATAAATGTGTATAATGTGATATTTGAATTAAAAAATGTGACTGGCACCAAAAATAAGACAAAAACATTTTCAAATCTATCTCTTAAAATTACTGACCTTCTATTAAACTTGGCTCAACTGATGATGGCTCTTCTGGTCTATTTTGGGAGTTTTCGTTTTCATTGTTTTTGATATCATCATGTCCCAACTCACTCTGAGTAGCTGTACATGTTTTAAAAAAAATAGACTATCCCAGTCATTCACCTCAAAATAGTTAATTTTTGAATAAAAGTAAACATAAAACAATTCAACTTAAATCTATAAATATCATACTAATAACAGATCCACTTTCAAGGCTATTGTGACCAGTAAATCATATATGCTCATTGCGTATATTTCTTAAATATTTTCTTATTGTCAAATCAAATTTCTTATCTCAATTTGATACTTTATTATCAGTAAATGTTAAATATACAAACAGAATAAGAATTCAAGATGCATATATTTTCCACAGAAAAAAAGCAAATTTACATTAAACAGAATACACAAAAGAACTATGTGTAATATGATATTTGAATAAATAATAAGTGACTGACCCCAAAATAAAACAAAAAACATTTTCAACCCTATCTTTTAGAATTACTCACCTTCTATTAAATTTGGCTCAAGTGATGGTGGCTCTTCTGGTATATTTTGGGAGGTTTCCTTTTCACCATTTTTGACCGCATTATATCCAAACTCATTCTGAGGAGCTGTACATGTTTTAAATAAAAAAGACAATCCCAGTCGTCAATCCCAGCACAAAATAGTTAAATGTAATTGGAATAAAAGTATACAGAAAACAAGATGGCTTAAATCTATAAATTTCATACTATTAAAGATCAGCTTTCATGACTGACCCCAAAACAAAACAGAATCATTTTCAAATCTATCTACTTAAATTACTGACCTCCCTTTAAACTAGGCTCAAGGGGGCCATGGTGGCAGAGTTGTAACACTCTCGCCTCCCACCTCTGTATATATTTTAAGTAAAACATAGACAATCACAGTCATACAGCACACAATAGTACAATGTAATTTGAATAAAAGCAAACAAAAAGCAAGACAAAATCTATAAATTTCACACTAATAACAGATCTGCTTTCACGGATACTGTGACCAGTAAATCAAATATGCTCCTCATGCATATTTCCTAAGTTTACTTGTTATTGTTAAGAACAAATTTCTTATTTCAATTTTGCACTTTATTACCAGTAAATGCTGCAATGTTAAATATGCAAACACAATGAGAATTCAAAACATACGCCTTCTCCACAGAAAATTACTGTTTACATTTAAGAGAATTTATTACACAAAAATAAATGTGTATAATGTGATATTTGAAAAATGTGACTGACTCCAAATTAAGACAAAAACATTTTCAAATGTATCTCTTACATTTACTCACCTTCTATTAAACTTGGCTCAACTGATGATGGCTCTTCTGGTCTATTTTGGGAGTTTTCAATTTCATTGTTTTTGATAACATCATGCCCAAACTCATTCTGAGTAGCTGTACATGTTTTAAATAAAATAGACTATCTCAGTCATTTACCACAACATAATCATTTTTTGAATAAAAGTTAACATATAACAAAACTTAAATCTGTAAATTTCATACTAATAGCAGATCCGCTTTCAAGGCTATTGTGACCAGTAAATCAAATGTGCTCATTGTGCATATTTCCTAAATATTTTGTTGTTGAGAACAAATTTTTTATCTCAATTTGATACTTTATTTTTACAAGTAAAGGCTGCAATGTTAAATATGAAAATACAATGAGAATTCAAGATGCATATCTTCTCCACAGAAAAAAACTAAAGATTACATTGAACAGAATACACAAAAGAACTATGTGTAATATGATATTTGAATAAATAATAAGTGACTGACCCCAAAGCAAAACAGAAACATTTTCACCTAGCTTTTAAACTTCCTCACCTTCTCTTAAACTTGGCTCAAGTGATGGTGGCTCTTCTGGTATATTTTGGGAGTTTTCCTTTTCATCATTTTTGATGGCCTCATGTCCCAACTCATTCTGAGGAGCTGTATATATTTTAAATAAAAGGTAGACAATCCCAGTCGTTCAACACAAAATAGCTAAATGTAATTAGAATAAAAGTATTAGAAAACCAGACAATTTAAATCTACAAATTTCATACCAATAACAGATCAGCTTTTACGACTGACCCCAAAATAAAACAATCATTTTCAAACCTATTTATTTAAATTACTCACCTCCTTTTAAACTAGGCTCAACTGATAGTGACTCTTGAGGTCTATTTTGAGAGTTTTCGTTTTCATTGTTATCTCCCACCTGCGGCCAAAGGCCTTGGTTGGGAGATTATAAAACGCCTTCCGTACATGCGTGTGTGTATCCGTGAGTCTGTCCGTGAGTCACGTTTTTACATAAACCTTAATATCTTATTCATTTATAAAGATATCTTCACCAAATTTGCAGGGAATGTTTATGGCTATAAAAACCTGTCTGTTCGAAATTTTAGCCTCATTTTGAAAAACAAAATGACCGCCATAGCCAATTGTTTGAAAATCATAAAGGTGCTCTAAATCTTGAAATACTCCAGCTAGTTTCATCAAATTTGCACAAAAGCTATATGGCTAGAAAAGCTAGCCTGATAGTAATTTTGGCCTAATTGAAAAAACAAAATGGCCACCGTATCGCATGTTTTATATCTCCCCTAAAATTGCTCCTAGACGTTCGGAATGCGAAAAAACTTGTAGGAAGTCATGGCCTGGGAATCTTTTCCAGGTGTTGAATTTGACCTTTGACTCCTGCTTTAAGGTTAAATTAGATCATCACACTAAAACGTCCTTATTTCTCCTGTTTTATTGGTGCTATGAGTTTAGAATGTAAAGATAGACTATGAAAAGTCCTGGCCTGCAAATGTTTTGTCTGAGAAAAATTTTGAAAAACAAAATGGCCACCACAGACAATTATTTCAAAATCATTATTAAGATGCTGTAAAACTTGAAATATCACAGCTAGGTTAATCAAATTTGCACAAAAGATATAAGGCTAGGAAAGTTAGCCTGATAGTAATTTGGCCCAGTTTCAAAAACAAAATAGCCGTCATATCACATGTTTAATGTTAAATGGGATTATCCCATTAAAAAGGCCTTATATCTCTCTAATCTTTGCTACTAGGGGTTCCAAATGTGAAAACAACTTAAAGAAAGTCATGGCCTGAGACTTTTTCAACTGCTGACTTTTACCTTGACCCCTTTTTCAATGTCACGTGGGTTATCTTACTACAAATGCCTTATATTTCCTTTAGTTCTCCATTATCACTGATTCTAAGGCGGGAGATAACTGCTGCAGCAGTGGCCTTGTTTTCTATATCATCAAGTCCTAACTCATTGTGAGGAGCTGTATATATATTTTCTGTGACCAGTAAATCAAATATGCTCTTTGGGCATATTTGCTAAGTTTATTTGTTATTGTTAAGAACAAATTTCTTATTTCAATTTTGCACTTTATTACCAGTAAAGGCTGCAATGTTAAATATGCAAACACAATGAGAATTCAAAACATACGCCTTCTCCACAGAAAATTACTGTTTACATTTAAGAGAATTTATTTCACGAAAAGAAATGTGTATAATGTGATGTTTGAATAAGAAATAAGTGACTTACCCCAAAATAAAACAAAAACATTTTCAAAGCTATCTGTTTTCATTTTCATTATTTTTAAAGGTATCTTGTCCCAACTCATTCTGAGTAGCTGCACATATTTTAAATAAAAATAGACTATCCCAGTCATTCACCACAAAATAGTTCTGTTTTAAATAAAAGTATCAATAAAACAGTTCTACTTAAATCTATAAATTTTATACTAATAACAGATCTGCTTTCATGGCTATTGTGACCAGTAAATGAAATATGCTGATTGTTCATATTTGATAAATTGGTGAGCTATTATTAAGAACAAATTTCTTATCTCAATTTGAAACTTTACTACCATTAAAGGCACAATCTAAAATATTTAAACACAATGAGAATTCAAAACATATATCTTCTCCACAGAAAAAAGTATAGATTTAAGAGAAACTAATACTCGAAAAGAAAGATGTGTAATGTTATATTTGAATAAAAAATGAGTGACTGACCCAAAAATAAAACAGAAATATTTCCAAACCTATCTATTAAAATTACTCACCTCCTATTACTTGTGGCTTTTGTTGGTTTTCCATTCTGTATTATGGGGATTGAAGTGCTACTTTCACCTGAAAAAACACTTCAACTGGTTTGTATTCATAAGAATATTGCAAAAGTATTCCTGATAATTAAAAACATGAATAAATATATATATCTGTAAACAATTATTATATAAAAGCTTATTTCTAAGCCTGAAAAACTATACACTTACTCATTCAAAATGTGCCTGTTCTTGTTTCCAGTTATATATGAAAATAAATTATTACCTATCTGATATAACTCCCCTAGCATATTCTTCTTAATAACACAAGGAGTGTTATCTAAATAACTAAATTCGATAGACTCTTCTGGTTTCTTACTTACTAATGACTTATGTACACAATTTTCATTGAACCTTATATTTGTCCTAGCTGAAAATCAATCTAAAATATGTATTTGTGAGTTTAGAAAACATTGTTTGGGTGGTTGAGTTTTAGCATCAGTTTCTGTATAGAACAGAATATTTTATTTATTTTATTGACATGGAAATAATGACAAGTATAAAATCAAAACAACAACAAAAAATTATTTTGTTCAGCATAACTTTTGTGAAGTAATCGGTTAATAACAGTGATTTAAATTAGACAGATTGCCAGTGCAATTAGATTCAAAAAAAGAAACAGTTAAGTAGCAATGATATAAAATGAATACAAATCTAAAAATATTTTATGATCTTTGTAATTTTACAAAAATACATGTACAAATGAATAATTGTTCACAGATATTAGTAAATTTATCAAATATGAGAACAGTAAAGAACAACATATTTTAGGCATGCTATGTATTGATATATAATAATGCATAAATAAATATGTTTAATCAATTGTCTATTTTATTACGGTAAACACTACTTGATTAATTAACTAAAATAAGTCCATATTTACTCAAAGAATACAAAATAATTAGTAAATAAAACACTTCAATTTTTAGTATTAATTTAGTATTAAATTTCTTTTCAATATCTATAACAATTTTAATATAACAAATAACAATACGTTCTGCTGAAATACCTTCTGGTGATATAAAGAATACAAAATATGGAGCAGTCATACTTTCTATGAGGGTTTTTTAGGAGATAATATTTCCTGGTGGGATTTTGTCCTTGATTCGAAACATAGAGACAAAGAAAGACAAGAAAATGTAAACCTTATAAAACCAAAAAACTTCAACTAAAAAAAAGGTAAGTAGTTCTCCAGTTTCTAGTACTTTCAATGCCTCAAAAACAAAAACATCAACTTATTGTTTTAAAATAAGCACAAATCAGTGTAGTAACATGAAAAAAACTGGGCACAAGAAATTACCCACAGCATGAACTTGAGCAATCTAAATTTTTATGGAAAGTGCTTTCTGTGAGTCACAGATGAATATTCTTTTCATTATTACTATCCATTGATAAACTTTGTGGCAGATAGAGATTATTTTCCAAAGAAGGAAAATATGTTATAGGCATGGTAAAACAATACTGATTGTATACTGAGATTAAAATGACCATAGAACAAATTTAGTGAATTTAATGTATGATATTCATTGTTTATGGTGACAATTGGGTAAAACATGTTAAATTATTAAATTGATTAATTGGTTACAATTCACAGGGTTTATAATAGACCATAGCCTCGTGGCACTTCCATTATGTAAATCTGGTTGGTGCTTCATGTTGGAGTCCGTCGAAATTAATTACTGTGAAATTTTTATGAAGGACCATTTAACATTTTATGGATTGTGATACAGGTCGAGATCTATCCCAGTAATTTAAATGGAAAAAGCGTGGTGTAGGTGTGGTAAAGGTGTTATATATTGAGTGGACCTCTACCACATTTTGGGAGAATGGTAGTGGTGGTGGACCAATTCACGCCCGGGTACCAATTCACGCCCACCCCTGAATTTATCCAAAACATAACTTTGTATTGGACGGACGTGGTAGAAGTCTGACACACTTATATACTTCAGTTGCTCTCTACCACATTTTAGGGTGTGTGATAGAGGAGGAGCTCTATTTCAGTAACTTAAATGGAAATAATGTGGTAGAGGTGTGGTAGAGGTCAGATGTAGTTATATATTTTACTGGACCTCTACAATATTTTAGGTGGTGTGGCAGAGGAAGAGGTATGATGGGGTAGAGATCTGATATAGTTATATATTTGAGTAAACCTCTACCACATTTTGGGGGGTGTAGCGGAGGAAGGGGTATATTCCAGTAATTTGAATAGGAAGAGTGTAGTAGAGTTGTGGGTACAGATCTGATATAGTTACATATTTGAGTGGACATCTACCACGTTTTAGGTGACACAGTAGAAGTAGAGGTCTACTCCAGTAATTTAAATAGGAATCATGTAATAGAGGTGGGTTAGAGATATGGGCAAGGTTTGATATAGTTATATATGTCAGTTGATCTCTACCACATTTTATAGGGCGTGGTAGAGATAGAAGTTAACTTTTTTTTTGAGTGGACATGGTAGAGGTGTAGTAGAGATGTGGACCTCTAAGACTTAGGGGGCATGGTCGAGGTTTATCCCAGTAATTTGTGTTTGAATTAAAGTGGTAGAGGTGTGGCAGAGATCTGACATAGTTATATATTTGAGTGGATCTATACCACCTTTTTGGGGGCAGAGGTAGAGGTCTATTGCATAATTTTGTATTGGATGGATATGATAGAGGTTTGGAAGAGTTGTGGTAGAAATGTGATAAACTTTTATATTAGAGTTGACCTCTGCCACATTTTAGGGATAGTGGTAGAAGCAAAGAACTATAACAGTAATTTGTATGGGAATCACCTGGTAGAGGTTTGGTAGAGGTCTTAGAGTTCTGATATAGTTATATATTTCAGTTGACCTACAACACATTTAGGGGGTTGTGGTAGAGGAAGAGATCTATCCCAGTAATTTGAATGGGAAGAACATGGTAGAGGTGTGATAAAGATGTGGTAGATGTCTGATATACTTTTAGATTTGAGTGGACCTCTACTATATCTTAGAGGGTGTTGAAGGAGTAGTAAATTCTGATTCTGTGCATGTGGTATCCCCAGGCTATATTCAGAAAAATATATAGCATATAAGCATTTCTATTATCAAAGTGACCAGGGCTTCATAGAGATTTTAGGTGTCAGCCAAGGGTCCCACACTTTTGATTGGGACTCATCCAAGCAAGATAGAATTCCTTTTAACAGCATCAAATATATGAACAAAATATGCAATACTTTTAATAACTCATTGAGGACTTGTTCAAACAGTGACCCAAGCTTTTACAGACAAGCGCTTAATAAACTCCATGAGAAACTCAAATGATTTGCTGTTATTGAAAAGATCTCATAGACTTCTTCGGAAACTTCTAAAAGAAACCTAATTTTGTATTCACTGTAATAGTCAATTGACAGGTTAGACACAGTAAATTCCTTATTACCAGGATGTTACTGTGAATGACCTTGATTAACTATTTGACCCCTTTCCAACCTTATGCATGCCTCCACTAGGACAGAAACACCTTACCCGGATGTGCTCAGACATACTTGAGTCATAGATATATTTCATGTAGTTTAAATACTATTGTAAACAACCCTGAATGACTATTTGAAGTTATACTGACTTATGCAAACTCTCACTATACTAGAACTACCTTATGTAGATCAGCTCAGTCAATTTAGCCTCCGAGATATATTTCATTTCATTGTTATGCTATTATAAATAGGCCGAAGGCCTTGGTTGGGAGATTATAAAACGCCTTCCGTACATGCGTGTGTGTATCCGTGAGTCTGTCCGTGAGTCACGCTTTTACATAAACCTTAATATCTCATTCATTTATAAAGATATCTTCACCAAATTTGCAGGGAATGTTTATGGCTATAAAAACCTGTCTGTTCGAAATTTTAGCCTCATTTTGAAAAACAAAATGACCGCCATAGCCAATTATTTGAAAATCATAAAGGTGCTCTAAATCTTGAAATACTCCAGCTAGTTTCATCAAATTTGCACAAAAGCTATATGGCTAGAAAAGCTAGCCTGATAGTAATTTTGGCCTAATTGAAAAAACAAAATGGCCACCGTATTGCATGTTTTATGTCAAATGGGGTTATCCTATTAAAAAGGCCTTATATCTCCCCTAAAATTGCTCCTAGAGGTTTGGAATGCGAAACAACTTGTAGGAAGTCATGGCCTGGGAATCTTTTCCAGGTGTTGAATTTGACCTTTGACTCCTGCTTCAAGGTTAAATCAGGTCATCACACTAAAACGTCCTTATTTCTCCTGTTTTATTGGTGCTATGAATTTAGAATGTAAAGATAGACTAGACTTATGCAAACTCTCACTATACTAGAACTACCTTATGTAGATCAGCTCAGTCAATTTAGCCTCCGAGATATATTTCATTTCATTGTTATGCTATTATAAATAACCTTGAATGTACACTCGAAGCTATACCAACCATAGGATCAGTTAACTAATTCAATCTCTCTCGTCACACAACTCCAACTCTCACTTTAAGAATCCCTTTAAATGAAAAGCTGTACATCTTTCAGGATAAAACAGGATCAAGTGTCGATGAATCAACAAACCGGAAACTAGATCATCATTTGACTAAAACATGGAATTTGTTATATAACAGACACATTGCAACAAAGCATTACACCCCAAGGTTATATGGAATGTCTTCCTCTAACAAGTCATAACTGGTTTATAGTTACTAATACAATCATGTTAGCCATCAAAGTTATGCATACAGGCTATAAAACTCTATTGGAAACACCCAACAACAAGAAACCACTCCAATAATTTCGTATTAATGTATACACAATGCTTTCTGTACAAATAGAAGTGCTGACATGCAAACACTCTTTTAATCTTTATAACATGCTGAAGTGTATAAATAAGCCAGTACCCAAGAACCAATAGCACAATCCAACTCTGCTATTTTATCAAATTCTGACAATTAATTGACACTAATAATTTTGGAAGACTTTATGTCTGTAGTCTATATGCTGGATATAACATTATGCTTATCAATATCCGAAATCAGCACCTACAATATTTAAAATGCCTTTCTCCAAGATATGTAGAGATTTATACAGGAAGCTTACACACCTTCATCTTCAAATATGATGTACAGATCTAGATTTTGTTGATTGGACATGCTGAATTGAATCAACCAACTAGACCAGAACACAGGCGTCTGCATACATCCCCACAACCAGAAGTTTGAAATTTGTAAAATTTGTTTCAAGAAATTCTACTCAATGCAAGAGTTACCGTTTCATCTAAAGAAATGTCTGAAATTCATCTGTTTTCAATGTGACTTTGCATTTTGACACCAATAAGCCTAGACTCGCACATACAAGAATTTATTTATTTGGGGTTTTACGTCGCTTTCAACACTGTACAGGTCATATCACGACGGGTAGTTGGCACATACAAGAAGTACAAAGGAATGGAGGACATTATGTGTGTTGACCAGGTATATAAATACTCAATATGTAAACATATATCGGATTCCAGATCAGAATTATATAACCACAGAATGAATCAGCATAGTGGGAATGACAATAATGAGCTTGATGACATTCCTCAATAATTACGGATGATGAGAATTAAAATAGTCAAGATCAGGAAGTCTACACAACTAACAGGAATCACATATTAGCTGACCACCAACCAGGAGATATTAGACAGATATAAAATTTTTAGATAATAATCTCAATGGGTGTGTAGCATATGTAGGCAATATGCCAAGACATAATTTAATTTATGAAAGGTATTATGCTTGTGTGTTGCCATATTAGGCAACTGAGTTATTGATTTTTTTGTATTATGTGGTCTTGATGTTTATTGTACTCTGTTAGATTGATCTATTTATAGACTGGGAGAAATCCCTCTAAGCTTGTATAACCTCAGTGATTCTATTAATAGATTTGGGAAACCCCCTTAAACTGGTTTCTAGAACTTCCTCACTGATTCTGGTGTTACCTTCAGGTTAGTTTGATAATCTTCTAGCCCTTTCCATAGTTGCATATAAGGGCTGTACATCTGACCATGGATGAACAAAATATTCGCTGGCTATAAGGAAAGCCAATCATGTCTTTGAACTACTCACAAGTCGATATAAACTTCTTGTGTTGTGATGAACTCTTGGTGGAGTAAACTGGATACAGAAAATTGATCTTCTAGAGGGTATATTTGCTGTTCTTTGGATATTGTTTGCATCTGGATACAGTCTATGGATCTACCAGATAGTGGATTTGCTGTACTTCAGATATTGTTTATATCTGGATATCGTGAGTAGTTCTACCATAGAGTGGATTTCATGTATTCTGGGACATTGTCTATATCTTGGAGCAGACAGCATAGTTGTGCAAACTCTCTGAATATCTGTATACAGACATTTTGTATTGTTGGACATTGAAAGAATCACAGGATAAGGACATGGTATGTCATCGGACATTGAATGGATCACAAGATACTAGTGGTCGGACCGGTTTTGAAAATGAAAACCGGTTTTCGGGGCTTTGAAACCGAACGAAATCTGGGATTTCAAAAGTGTGCAGAGATATGTTAAAAAGTTTTACGCGAGCGTACATGAGCTATATCCTCAATAGGAAATATGCATTCGCGAGATATTTTGAAGTTTGTAAACTTCATTTACCATGAATATAAAGCGGAAATGTAAGTTATTTCTTCAAATATATATATTCTTTGTTGTTTTGATGAAATATTAACCAGTAGAAAGCCTAATATAATGACATTTTCAATAACCGGTACTTAAATATTCTTTGCGGATTTCGTCATTTCAGATCTGGCAAGAAACACGGGAATGCAGATGGAATGTCCGGTATACCAGATAGGGTGCCATTTTGTGATTGTTACACAGCAGGTAGTGATCCATCATCTTTACCATGTGGCAGGTGTAAGTATTGTCAACGGGCCCATGACCAATGGTCCAGGTTTGAAGATGACGTTGATGAGGCAGTTCCACTTGCAGTTGAAACTGCTACGGTTTCTGAACACTGTGACAATTGGTTGAAAGGGTTTACAAAGGGACAACTGACAGTGCACAGTCCATGATTACAAAAGTTAATCAGTTGGATTTCCACAGGGGTAAATCCTGAACAGAAGGATTTGGCCTTGTGTAGTCCAACAGTGAAATATTTCCATTTAAACAGAAACCAATTACTTTATCAAGACGGTTTACTCTTTTACATGTGGAAAGGGAACATTTCTGATAAAAAATTATTCATAGTCCCTGAAAGTTTGAAAGAGGAAGTCATGTCTTTGAATCACAATCTCCCATTGACTGGTCACATGGGTATTGCAAAGACTATTACCCGTGTTAAACAATCCTTCACATGGTATAATATGGCTAAGGACATCAAGCTTTTTGTCATATCTTGTAGTTTGTGTAATAGAAATAAGAAAGCGAATATCAAACCCAAAGCTGCATTAGGTCAATATCATGCTGGTTCACCCTTAGAGCAAGTTCATATTGACATATTCGGGCCATTAACTCCAAGTTCAAAAGGTAACCAGTACGTTTTAATGATTGTTGACATATTTACCAAGTGGTTAGAATGCTTTCCTCTTCCCCAACAAAATACTGAGGAAACAGCGAAGTATGTAGTTGACGGTTTTATTTCAAGATTTGGTTGTCCTTTGGAAATTCATACTGACCAAGGGAAAAACTTTGATGGTAAACTATTCACCTCAATGTGTGAATTATTACAAATTACTAAAACTAGAACCACCCCTTATAGACCGTGTTCAAATGGACAAGTGGAACATTATAATCGGACTTTACTACAGCTTATAAGGTGTTTTCTTAGTGGTAACCAAAAATCATGGGATCAGCACTTACAGCAGTTGGCTGGTGCCATTCATTCCACTGTGAACCGGAGTACAGAGTTTACACCAAATATGATGATGTTGGGGAGAGAAGTTTTGTTGTCAGTGGATCTAATGTTGGGGTTGACAAAGATCAGTTAAATACAAATAGTGCTGAGTATGTTGATAGATAAAGAAAAATGTTGCAAAAAGTGCATACTCTAGTCCGTGAAACATTACTTTCTACACAAATGCAACAAAAAAGGGATTGTGACCTGAAACTTAAAATTCACTCTTATAAAGTTGGGGACTTGTCTACAGGTTAGATACTGCTAAAAAACTGGTTTTAGTCCTATACTCCAACAAGTTTGGAAGGGACCATTAGTTGTAGCAGAAATTATCTCTCCTGTTTTATTTAGAATTGTTGACAGGAAAAAAATCCTATATTCTTCACCATGATAGGGTAAAGCCATGTGAAGATAGAGATACTCTGTTGTGGTTACAGCGTAAGAGAAATAGTTTGCTGAGCAAAACAGAGAGTGGGGAAATTAAAGATACTGTATCTGATGATGACTCAATGAATTTAGACTTGTTGTTTGAAAAATCAGATGTTTTGCATGAGCTTGAAAACGATGATTTGTCTATCTGGTTTACATGATAGTTCTGTTGAAAACATTGTAGATGCAGGAGAATCACAAGATGTCTCCCGAGCTGGATGCAAGAGAAGGAAGCCAAAGCATCTGGATGACTATCATATTTAAGTGTAGATAAAGGAATGCTTAGATCATTCGTATAATAGGTAAGAGGCTACTAACATCAACAGGGATTTGCAATGAATAAATTGGTGCTTATCTATTTCTTTTCAGATGTCTTATAGAGAAGAATTCAGGAGAGGGAGACAGAGGGGTGGTTCCTATTGAGGAAATGTCTCGAGGAGCTCCACTCATTATGAAAGGCACGGGACTAGTTCTCGTGGATATGGTCGATGGGATGACTATTCCGGTATTTTATCAAGTGAGGCGTGATGATAGTTCTCACAAATATAGCCAGAGACACAAGGATCAGCCTCGTGATGGTTATTCAAGACACCATAGTGAACACCAGGACCAACCAACAGAGAGACAAGCTCGTCATGTAAACTTTGAGGATGGTAGCAGACCATGGGAAGCTGCTGGAGATCATCGGGAGACAGTCTCTGATGTGAATCTTAGCAGAGAAGAATCTGAGTCAGTAATATCGGTAGTGATACAGATTTATCCAATAGTGAGACCGTGCACAATCAGAGACTGTACAATCCATGCATTAGACTACCACCATTAAATCAGGGTATATTGTTGGAAAGGTGTAGCCGAGATATCAGGTCTAGAATGTTGCATGCTGCTCAAGCTCAGGAAGTCCCTACAGCTTTGGGTGCACCATCAACTTCTACCAGTACAGTCACTGGTTCATCAGCTGGTACCAGGTCTGCAGAACCAAGTTCCACACAGAGGTCAGTTGTTGGTGAGGACAAAACTGTTATAGTCAGTTCCAGTGAGGAAAAAAGACCTACAGACAGTCAGAATACAAAAAGGGGGTGAAAATCTTAAAAGTGATTGGACTGTTGTAAGCTATAAACATAAAAGTACTGGACAACAAGGAAGAAGGGGAAAGCCCTATGACAAACGCCAGTTTGGCTATAAGCACAATACTCCGAGGGGTGGCTTCATGAGTAGAGGTAAGAAGAGCAGTTATGTCATGAGCCTGATAAATGGGAAGGTAGGCATAGAAGTCCTTTGCAATGTTCATATCAGTCTCTGAGTAGTCAATCAGAGTATGAGAAAGAATTTCCTGTCCCTGGAAGGCCCAGGAGACATAATGAAGGTAGGCGTAATTCACCTGAACCGAGGAAAAGTACTTCTCAGTCTACAGAACAAGTTAAGCCAAGGAAGCAAAGATCTAGATGCTACATGAGAAGCTGTGGAATGCAAGTGGCTCATCTCCGCAAATTTAAACATGTGGCGGGTAAACATCTACTCAGAAGTTTTGCTACCTGGCTTGAGATGCCATTAGTTGCCAGAATGGAGTCATTCAAGGCACTGTTGAAAAAAATAGAAACAATCACTAAGTGTAAGGATCATGAAGCATTGCTAGAGATGGTCATTGAATGAAAGTGGTATCCGTAGAGTAGTAATGTGGAAGTAACAGAGGAGGATATCTGACTGTTTAATCAGTTAAATCATTACTTCACCGATGAAATTGTCGAGAAAACTCCGACCATCAAACCTCCCAACTTCAGAGCTGCATTAATCCATTGGAGGTTGATCTCAAATATAATAAACATTATTGGTGAAAAGGACATACACTTTGAGTCTGGACCTGCCAAAAGTGCTCCAACTGAAAGTCAGGATGGGAGCAGTAGTGAGAGTGGAAGTGACAGTGAAAGTTCAAGTGAGAGTGATGAGTAAGAGGAGGGGGAAGTACAGGTTAAAAGCAAAGATGCTAAAAGTAAGGCATCCAGCAAATATGTTAAAGGTAAGGTTCCAGCAAGAGTGACGTTAAAAGCAAGCCTCAGGAACCAATGGACACTGAGACTGCAGCAGAATATGAGTATGTGGAAATGCCAGCCCATAAAGTTAATGTGGGAACAGCATATAATAAAGGTAAGTGTGAAAAAAGAAAGGCTGTCCTGTACGCATCCAGGGGTAAAAAATGCAAGTTTGTGGACTCACATATGCACCTCGACACATTACAGACAGTAAGCAGGATGCAAGATCTTGACATGATCATGAGGGAGGGGCCAATGCCATCAATGCCCGTAGAGTTAGAGGCTGCAATCATGAATTATTGCCACGGATTGCCAGCTGATCTAGCGAAACATCTGTTCTTGGAAGATTACCATTTATTTTATTGCTACGGAATTCATCCAAAGCTGGCACATACTGTCCCTCAAAAGGACAAAAGGGCTGTAATGTCCAAGGTCAACTTTGATTCCCGACGTGTCGGAGTTGGGGAAATGGGGATTGACCTATCAGGAGATTTTGAAAAGACATTGAGTAATCAAACCAGGTGTTCAAAAATCTTCTTCATGAATACAAATCCAGCCTTATGTATAAATATGTGTTGGTTATTCATTGTAGGGACAAACCAGGCTCCTCCAAGGCCAGTGACATATGCCTGGAGGTGATGAGGAGCAAGTTACCTACCAAGGAGAAGGAGAAGTTTAAAGTTCATCAACATTGTTTCAATGGGTCTTTGGATGAAATGAAGAAATGGAGGGATACTTTTCCTAACATAATGTTTGGTTTCACTGGGTTGTTGTTGTGCTGTGGCGGTCATCCAGAGCTGGAACAAGTTGTACAGTTCTGCCCCTGACAAGTATATTGTTGGAAACAGAGCCTCTTTATCTTCAGGCACCCATCCATGAAAATCATCCCTTCAACACCCCTTATGGAATTGAAGAGATCACCTGGCATGTGGCAACCCTAAAGAAAGTGTCGACTGAAGAAGTGCTAAAAGTTACGTCTGAAAATGCTGTAAAGTTGTATGCTTTACAGCTATCTACATAAATGAGCAATAGTAGATCTGTACCCGAGACAGCCTTGGGTACACATATCATGCCCCTGGCAAGCGGAGCAAAACAGAAGGAGAAGGAATGTGGTGATTCGCGGAGTTTCTTGGGTATCGCAATTCGCAGAGTTTCGTAAATCTACAAAGACGTGGACGTTAGCATGGCCAGTGAGAAATGAAAACGGAAGCGGATTCACGATGAAAAGACAGTGTTAGTTGAAACCGCCAAATTTAAAAGGGAAACACAGACTTTATAGTGTGAAAGACTATAATCACGAAATATCTGACAGTTTGGGGAGGATCCAAAGCCCCAACTGTTGAGGTGTACAGTGGACCACAACATCTACTGTATGTGAGTACAATAAATATATTATTCAGTATTTACTTCAATATTTTACTTGGTTCTTTGCCATGAAATATATTGTCTGTCATAAACATCAATGACTCTTGAGCCATGAGGAAACTTTTTGTGTTGCTTCCCTAGAACGGGTACAATGCAGGAGCCAGCTTCAATGACTAATTATGTGCTAGAAAGAGACTTGGAATTAAACTTACATAACAAACCTTTAAAATTGCAGATATAATCTGTAATTTATAAATGTTACTATCCTCCCTCTTCAGTCTAAATTCGTTTGATGCCTGAAATAGTTTAATATTAATGGTAACATCATTTAGAATAGCCCTATTTTAGTTCATTTTTGAATAGTGCCATTAATGTACAAGAGAAATACAAAGACAAAGAACAAAAGAAGGACAAAGATTAACATAAAGAAAACTAAAATTTCTTTTTTTCTCTAAGTTACAATAGCTATAATTTTTGTATCATATTTTTTTTTATTTTATTCATGCATTTCAGTTTAATGTTCACAGTAATAATCAAAAGGTATACTTTTTCTGCGTTTTAGAATAGCCCTATTTTGTCCAATTGCAAAATTTAAGCATAAATATCCCTCTGATGCAGTAAACCCACTTTCATTTGTAGGCCTTGCTTTCTCCTCAAATGCTGGATTATTTCCTCAATAGGTCGTTTCTTCAAATCTTTTGGCTTGATCCCCTTGCGACTCAATCATGGCTCTATTGGAGTTTAAAAGTAAATCTGTCATTGCTTTATAGGGAAAATCAACACCAACATCTGGCCAGACTATCTTTTGAAACAAGGATAAGTCAATTTGTCAAAATGTAGAATGTAAGGTTAGGTTCACTGGTGTAACCCAGCCACTGTTGGCTGTGGGCACCCCATCTATTCTATCGACTTTAAAAGCCATTCCACCTGCATGGGTTATTGCATAACTAACCTGTAACCTGGTCTTGGCTAATTTGCATAATCTACAGATGTACCAGGAATAATAAATTCTATTACCCCATCACCGGATATGGCTGCTATCAGATTAAACACTATCCAATATTCCCTTTGAATTGAATGGTCTATTGAAGGTGGCATAAATAATTAAAGGGTTGTTTGTACTGCATCCATATTAATCTGTAGCTTTTTAAAAGACCCCTATTCGATTTTCCCACCCATCCTCTGATAACCCTCTTTGTCTTTTTTAACAACCAGTTTGTTTTTTTTTTGCTCTGATTGGTAGTATTTCTTAGTCTTATTGTTACTGCTCCCCCATGACTGATTGTACTTTCTCTTCTTCGCCCTATTTATAGATTTTTCATGCTAGTTCACTCTTGGCCTGTTCAATGGCTGATTGGGTAGGGTTGACAATGGAATGTCAATGTTTTGCCTGCGTTTGTTTGTGGGTTTGTTTGTGAACAAGATAACTTATGGACGGATTTTGATGAAATTTTCAGGATATGTTTGAAAAGGTACAAGGAAAAAATGATTCAATTTTGGGAGTGATCAGGATCACTATCTGGATCTTCTGGATCCATGAAATGTAATTTTTAAAGACACATAACTCAAAAAGTTATGGACGGGTTATGATGAAATTTTCAGGATATGTGCTCCCTTTGCGGAGATTTGCGCTCTCCGAGTGCTCTTGTCATTGTTATTTTGATTGTTTAGTTATAGAAATCTTTGTTAATATCCGACTTTTCCTTGAAATCTTTTACAAAAGTCTAGATATTTATCCATTTTGTTAACCTCACGTGAAGAGTCAATTCTGTATCCTCAGTCAAATTAATGACAGAATTCATATGTTTATCTCTTATAAAAAGTTTCAGTCGATATATATATATATATCAACTGAAAATTTTCAGTTTAAAAAAATTGTACATAGTACCTATTTTTGAATAAATATGACTCGTCACAATTTGATGGGAAAATTAAATGAAGGATTAAAAAGGATGAATTAAGAACATGGGAATCATCACAAATATCACAATAGACATGTAAACATTCTGTAACAATTGCATTAAAATTAATATCACACAATGCAACTTTCCATGATTGAAACAGGTTGTAAGTTTTGTTTAAAGGGTTATTACACCCCAAAAACAAAAGGCATTTAAAATATGTATTACTATATGTTAAAGCACACTTGTGACGTCATTCTATTGTTAAAAGTGTGCATTATTTTTAGGTAATGCACACTTTTTGTTCTAATTTATAGACACCTGAAACAATCAAAGGGTGCCCATTTTCTAGACCAGAAAATTGTACATTACAAAATGATTCACCTTTTCATCAATAGGATGACATAACAAGTGTGTTTTAATTCTAGTAAATCAGTTGAATTATCCAGTTCATTTGCCCAAAAAGTGTTTTAAGTTACAAACAGTTCTGAGTTATAAACAAATTATTAGAATCACTTTTATTCCTGCAATCCATATTGGAGTAAAAATTCTACACAACTGATGAAATACCAGAAACCAATATAAACACATGGGCAATATACAAACGCAAATATAAAAATAGCCACAAATCAAATATATGGAAATTTAGGTTAATTACTTTGTCAAGAGGTTTTGAAACAATTCTATAAAAATGGAATTATTTCGGGGGGTTGTATCCAAAAGTTGGTGAGCTTTAAGTTCAGTAAAGTATTCAAAAGTGTGCCTCACTGGGAAAATAATGCACACTTTTACTCGACCCCTTTGGGGTCTCGTAAAGTGTGCATTATTTTCCCAGTAAGGCACACTTTTTCATACTTTACCTATCACATAAATCATTTCCCCAAACAGAATTTTGAAACACAGATTAATAACTGAGAAATCAGCAATTAAAGAAAATACACCTTTGCCATATATGGCAAAACTGAGTCCAAGCCACAAAAATTGCCGAGTGCACTGCTGCAGTAGTGTGTGTGTGTGCGCTGATATCATGATGGCCCATGTATTTTCTCGGTTTAATTGTAGTGATTTTACTACCACAGTTAACACAGAGAGAATTGTAAAAAGGACATGGGATAGATGATTTAATTATGTTTCCCATACAATGTTGACTATAATAAAGTAGAGTAAGGATGACCTAACAGAGAGTTTTGAGCAATAGAAAGTGGGAAAATTTAAACAAACTTATGGTCCAGTAGGTTATGGAGAGGTTTGAACGAATGTTTGGTCCACTAGGATTTGCAGAGACTTAATGTTACATCAGCCATTAGTAGTCTGCGCAACATATACAGTCCATTCAAGGGAGATGGTTTGATAGAAATCTTTATTTAAATTTTCAGTTGACACTGAACAATTTTCAGTGTACACCCTATTACAAATGCAGCAAAGTATAGTTGATTAATAAAATTAGTGAAACACAAAAAATCACAGAGGTTGAATACAAGTGCCCTCTTATTGAAGCCATAAAGAAAGTCCACAAAACTCACATTGGTAGTTAAATATAGATACTAACATAAACATGTTAAATTAAATAGAAGTTTACCCACACAAATGGCAAGACAAAATCATAATAATAACCACATATACTGGTCAGCATAAAGAAGGATAATTAAGGAAACCTAAACTGGAAGTGTAAATTGAAATTGTAAAATGTCTCTTCTTCTGGTATGCAGAAACTTATGTGCAACTTGATTTATGATACCTGTTGCTGCTTCTGTTAACTATATCTTTCACCAGTTTATCAGCAAACTCACCAAAAATTAACTGATAAGCTTACAAGTGAGACTTTATCTTCCCTGTATTATTTATAATAATCATGTAAAACCGTAACACCAACATAATTTAATGATAAACACAATTAAAAATTACAATACAATATTCTTTACGTTCAGGTAAATGACAATAAAACTGACTACACTAAGGTTTCTAACTTTGTAACATAAAAATATACCTCCTAATTCAAAGGTATAAATTGATTGTCTTTACTTTTACAACTGTCTGTCATAGCAAGTGCAATGTGTTGAAAACAATGTCAAACCAAATTAATCAATCAGTTATAACTAACATGAGTTTGATCAACAACATTTTACAAAGTAAAAAAAAATTCTAATAATGTGTAAAGAGCCTACTTTATCATTGTTTTTATTGTCATAGTTGCTTGGTTATTATAATTTATTATTATATTTAGTGTTATATAGCATTAGTATCATATTTCATATATTCAGTGAATACATGTAAAACTGTCATTGTACTCGACTGATTCAAAACACTTGCTCTCAGAAATTTGATCACTTTGAAGAAGCCTCTGATATTATTGAATGGATATTTCTCATATTAGACTGTGGGTCGAATTAATTTTGGAGAAAATTTTGAAAAGAGAATTGGTGCCTGTGTTTTTGCAATCGTCTGCAAGGAAATCATAGTTTTTATTTTTATTGAAGTGACATGTGTCATATAGTACAACAAAAAATTACAAAAATACCCTGCCCAATAAATAATAGATTAAGTTACTTTGCAGTAAATGAAGGAGTATTATCAACATTTAAATGTGTTTAACATCAAATGGGTACGGAATTGTATTAAGAAAAGTCAAGTTGGAATCAGATACATTTGCAGAATAAATGCAAACTTACACATTTTATGTTGTAAGAACCAACATTGTATTGATATTACTTCCATAATTGCATGGGTTATAATACTGGCATTCTTTCAAAATTCTCTCCCATATATAGAGTGAAGGAAGGAGGGGGACATGTCCAGGGAGTTTTTACAGTCGGAAAATCACTTGAAATTCCAAGAATACCAGTGGTAACTACAAAGAGATTGAGTTAGTGCCATAGAAGGGGTTCCGAATGGATAAGTAATATGGCATGTATTTGTCAAAAAAGTTCCACTTACTTGATAATTGTTACAATGCTGTAATTGTTGTATTGCTTGTGGATAAACATTGTCGTAAGTGAATAAGGGTTTATGTTCAAGTTAGTACTCTGAAATAAAAAGATTTTGGTAGTTCTAGGGCTAGATCGACCATCAAGGTTTGAGGCTAGCCACTTTAAAAATATTCGGTATTATTATATTAATACAACAGAACAGTGAAAGCCCAATTACACACAATTCTCCATAAAGTTTTCAAAAAATCTTTTTGGTTTATGTTGTTTGATCATCAGTGTTTGCAGACAAGTAAGGTCATAACATTTCCAATTTTATCACATCTAGGCCACTCAGTTCCAACTGGCAACACAAGCCAAATGCTAGCTGAAAATATTTAAGTTGTTAGGGCACTTTTCTGACTTGACACACTTCATGTTCCAAGAGTATCCATATAATCTTTAAAAAGTCAGGATTTGTATTTGGGCAGGTCACTTTCACCAGAACATGGATTGTGTTTCCAGCTGAGATCTTACTTTTTAAAATATTAAAAACCCTCAACATGTACTACTAAACCGCATCGAGGTTCATTTACAGGACAGCTTGTTAGCCAAAATGCAAATACAAGTTGTTACAACTCCATGGAACAGCCCTCATCGGATTGTCAGCTCATGATAGACATTGACAAAGCAAATTATACACTGTGACAATATAGTACACAAATAAAGCCAAATAGTGCCAAGTAAAATACAGTCAAGTTTAGTCTAACCTGTGTGGCCATAGTTTATTTTGAGAAGAATATACCTGTATTTTACTTTTTCTTTATGTTTTTATTTCATTTTCAATAGTACACATTTACATGTATTGTATTTTTATAACAATTACAAGCTTTTACAGCCAAATAAAATACAGTGATGATATTACAATTTGAGAGTTTTTAGTCACAAATTAATAAAAAGACAGTAGATATTACAAAATGTATGTTGCAATATTAATTGTGGGATAAAATCCTTTTTTTTTTTAAAATTGGATTCTTGGTTTTGTATTTTTGGACACATACTCAAATAGATCCTTTTAAGCATCTCAAGAGCTTCAACTAACTGTGGAGTTTTTTCTTCTTGAGTGCAATAAAACATATTTTTTCATTATTATCAATAAAATGTCAGCAGACCACACTTGCTTTTCCTGGTAACTCACAATTATGTCTTTGCTTGAAAACTTTATTTCTTTTGCCACGTTTTTTCGTAACTTTGATTTTTAAAAGTGTTAATGCCTGTATTTTACTTTGCAAAAGAATCATAGAATCTACTCTTAAAACTGCTTTTTGTCACTGAATATAGACTGCATAAGAATCTATAAGAAGTATACAAACATACATTAACTGCTTTAAAATGTATGATAAGATTTGTTTATTTTGTTCAATTTGTTGTTGTGTGTTTAGACAGTCTTGAGTTCTTTGTCATCATTCATGTTTTCTTGCATATGCTGCCTTCAAAAACCTCCAAAATCATATCCACCCGCATCTACTTCTGGGATCTCTGCACACAGATAATATATGTATCGTGATCACCTTGATATCATGTTAATTTTGATATCATTTTAATATTTTGTCCATGTAAAAATAGTGATTCATGGGGGATTTCATGCTATTAAAAATTAACTATGATTTTAACAATGTTGCAGATCAATTTACCGTTAAAATGTTCAGATACATGTTGTGGATTTTCTAAGATATTTGTGAAAAAGAAATGTTTTCATTATTTTAACCTGACATGAAATCGAAAACAATTGCACAAAACTGAAATTCATGTGACAGTATTACTGTGAAGTTTCTTTGCCACGTGATCGCGACCATATTAACAGGCGCTTCCCTGCTGTTGAATTTATTAAAAATTCACCAGATTTCTATAAAAAGCATAGGTGAAGCATGGTAATTAAAAACAAAAGATATATACATGTATACAGTTACATTGAAAAATTCTTTGAATGTTCACTGGGTGATTGAGGGTTCACTTAAATTTTCGAAGAGAAGAAATAATAAATCTGTCATTTATAAAATTGCCTTATTTGAAATTTACACTAAAATATTAATTCTAAATTACTTGAAAAGATATTTTTCACCGAAATGATTACATATAAGATATGTAGAACTCTAACCCTTAGTACAATTGATGTAATCACTTTTGCATGGAAAATATCACAGGGGTCGGATTCACGAAAGGTCTCAAGTCTTAGCCAAATCTCAGCTGAGATTTGCCTCAAATCTGAGATTTTTGTCTCAGCTGAGATTCTGCTTAAGTTGAGATTCGCAAAAGAAATCTCAGCTGAGACCAAAATCTCAGCCAAGTTTTCAGTCTGGACCAATCTAATCTAATCTAATCTACTGCTTTGCAAGTGCAATATCTTCCTCACAAGGGGGAACTCAGTGCGTTAATTAAACAAAATCATTATCATAGGGGAGTCGAGGGGCATTCAAGGTCGGTAATCCTGGATTGTGGGTGTGACTGGGAGGGAAGAAAAACTAAGTTGGGAAGCTAGAGCTGAAGAGATGAGTTTTGAGGTGCTTCCTAAAAGATGCAACAGAGGGACTATTTCTTACATGGAAAGAGTTCCAAAGGGCAGGGGCATACTGCCTGAAGGAATTACAAAAGTGTTTAATTGATTTGTGAACTCTGCAATCAAAAGTGGGGGTTTGAAGGAACTTGAGTTTTGTATTTCGCCTTGGACTTCTGGAAGAAGTGTAGGGGTAGATTAATTCTCTTAGGTAAACTGGTTGACCCTGGTTAAGAATTTTATATGTAATAAGACCAATTTTAAATTGTACCCTGTATCTGACTGGTAGCCAATGGAGTTTTTTTAGTTGAGGGGTAATGTGAGAGGATTTAGAGGAACGGGTAACAACCCTGCAGAGTGAGTTTTGGATTAGCTGCAATCTCCTTAACTCAAAATCAGTGAGCGATAAGAAGAAGGAATTGCAGTAGTCCAACCTGCTGCTCACCAAAGCACTGATGTATTCAGGTCTAGAAGGGAACGACTTCTGTAGAGGCCTCTCGCATGTACTCTAGTGGACTTGATGACCTGTGACACATGGTTTGAGAAATTGAAATAAAAGTCGAACACCACTTCAAGGTTCCTGACACTTTGTGCTGTCGAGACCTGATTTCCCAGAATATTGATAGGGAAGTGAGGGAGGAGTTGTTTACGATTTTTTGGGAGCCTATGAGAATGAACTCGTTTTCATCTGGGTTAAGTTTCAATTTCTTTGCAAACATGAAATTTTGAATGTCGTTTAGGCAGTTCTTTAGTTTTTGCATAGAGTGAGAGAAATTTTCTGGTGAAAGTGTTATGTATAACTAGGTGTCATCGGCATGATAGTTGATGCTACTGTGGGAATGAATGATTGAGCCGATTGGCTTAGTCTAGAGAGAGAACAGAATTGGTCCAAGGACAGAGCCCTGGGGTACTCCATACTGGAGTGCAGTGGGATACGAGAGTCTACTACCTACCTTGACTGAGTGTGTCCGTCCCGACAGGTATGATTTGAACCAGCCAAGTGCTAGCTCACTGATTCCATAACAAACATTGAGTCTGTCCAGGAGAATGGTGTGGTCAATGGTATCGAAAGCGGCGGATAGATCCAGAAGGGTGAGGGCACTGACAGACCCTTTGGCCATGTTAAGGAGAATATCGTTTTGAACATTAGAAAGGTTTAGTACCCCGTTTCAAAGGCATGAAACCTAAACAAATTCCTGTAAGAGATAAGCTAGGTTTCAAGCGGAAGCATTTGCTATATTAGGGTTTAGTAATATGTCCATATAAAGGAATGCAGATCAACGTAATCACTTTGATGGGATACAAAAGAAGCATGCTTTGTAAATATGTTTCAGACATTTTATAGTGAATTGAAACTTGACCAAAATGTGTTGTATATATGTATCTTCATATGGAACTATCAGATATTTATTTGTATCTTGTACTTTTTAAATAAAATAGATAAGGGTGGATGAACGTAAGGAAGTCGCCCTTTACATATAAAACGTAACTTACTTAACCCCCAAAATGCTAAAAATCACCTGATACACATCTACTGCTGACGTAAATAAGTTTACGTTTACATTTTTTTAGTCAAAATGTAACACTAAACCTCTCTATTAAGGAGTGTGCTTTCAGTAGAGTGGTGTTTTCTATAAGCCGATTGGAGTTTGTAGCTGGACGGCTACTACCCTTTCAAATATCTTTGAGATAAAGTTTAAATTTGAGACAGGCCTGTAGTTTTTGAAAACTTCTTTGTCTAAGGATGATTTTTTTAGAATAGGGGTAACATGGGCCTGCTTGAAAAAGTTTGGACACTTACCTTGCTCAAGAGAAGCATTGATTATTGAGGTAATGGGGGTAATGAGAATATCCAGATAATCCAGAACAAGGAAAGTGGGCCAAGGCTCTAGGGAACATGATTTGCTAGGAGAATTGGTAATAATTTTAGTAACTTGATCCTCTGTTACAGTAGAAAAAGTGGAGAACATATGGGGACAAGAGTCAGGGGTGATGGCTGACTCCACAAACCTGTCAGCCAAAAGCTGAGGGGGCTTTATCGATGGGAGGATCTTGGCTGGAAGTCTGTGTAACACATCGCCAAGGACACACCATAATTTTTGTGGGTTGTGGTGATTGTCCTGAATTTTCGCTTTAAGGAATTGAGATTTGGCCTGCATGCAGATTCTATTATATTGGTGGACTTTCTGCATGTACCGAGATCTATTGTAGGTGGTTTTATTTCTTTGCCAAATGCGTTTTGAACAAACGTTTGGTCTCTTTTGCCGCAATTACAATTTCGTTAACCCATCCCGGGATGCACTTTGCCTTGGTGTTTTTAGTATGTAGTGGAGCATGTTTGTCGATAAAGGTCAACAAGGTGGTGTGATATTGTTTGTAGAGGGTATGAGGTTCTTTGGATAAATTATTGATCAGTTCAGAAGCAAGGAGATCTGCTTTCATTTTCTCTTTGATGATTTTATGGTATTTTTAAAAGGAGACAGTAGCATTATTCTGAGATCTAGGTGTTGAAAAATTTAGAGTGAAACTAACTGAAAGATGGTCGGAAAAAGCATCGGTGGTATGGATTTAGTTAAAACCTGATCGAGAGTATGTTCCTTGAATATGAGTCGGGAAATTAACTTTCTGAATTAAGTCAAATGAATCGATCAGTGAGTGAAAGGTTTTTGAATTTGAACATGTTGTTTCAAGGTGAAGATTGAAATCGCCGATGATAGCCAGATTTTCTGTGGTGTGGCGAATGTCCTCCAAAAGTGACTGAAAATGTTTGAAAAAGGTAGGAGTACTTGAGGAAGGTGGTCTGTATATGTTCAGAAAGTAAAAAGATTCCTTGTTCAGGGATATCTTGATGAGGAAGTTTTCGAAGGTGGAGCAGGTCTTTGTAAGGACAATGGATGCATCAAGTCCATCTTTAACGAAAAATCCCAGTCCTCCACCACGGCGGGCCACTCGTGGCTGTTGATACAGACTGTAACCTGGTGGGGTGATTTCCAACAAGTTGGCACTTGTGATGTCAAGTCTCATCCAGGTCTCTGACATGGCAAAGAGATCAGTGTCATTGTCAGAAATAAATTTTGCAATGGCCGGGTATTTGTTGTTTATTGATCTGATGTTTGCGTAGATGATATTCAGACACTTGGATGGTCCTGGGTTTGGGTTAATATCACCGGCAAGGAGTAGGATGAAAAGACGGGAGGGTGACGGAGCTGGTGGAATAAATATTGAGGACCTGATGTTGAAATGTAAACAGAAAGTGGGGGAGTTTGAAGGGGCAGAAACTGACAACATCAGAACATTGAATGCTTGAGTTAATGTGGTGTTGATATGCAGCAATGATTGGTTGGATTGCCAGTAGGATATTGAGAAAAATCATTTTGAGAACTTGGGGGGCTTTAAATTTAAAACTGAACATAAAATTTGGGGAATTGTGTGGTTAGTGGGTGTATATTGTGAGAGTGATGGTCCCCAATAACAGGGAATGTGAGCGATAAAAGGGGATCACACGATGAAGTAGGCAATTTTTATGTGTAATTATCTAATAATTTTGTCAAAAGGGGGTGTAATAAATAAAAAAGTTAATTGTGGATTGAAAACTATGAAAAGGCAGACGTAGAGGGAGTTTAATTATATATGTTGCGTTGAACAGTAATAATTTAGAAAAACGGTACTTCCCTAACGGACACACGCCACACAATCAAAACTGATGTAATATTTTGTTGAGATTAGTGGAGCGTATACACATTTATATTTTACCACTCTACCATATATACTCACATTTTAGAATATTTTCAATCAAGCAAAACATTGTCTTTTTACTATAATTTGTACTGACATTCAAAAGAACTGATTGTAACAGCAAAACAAGCCAATCATGTTAATTTGTAATGTAAATGTTCACTGTTGTTTTTGTACAAACTCTTAATATGTATTCATATTTTCTGTTACAAAGTTAAATAATATGTCATACTTCACTATTTTCATTTTCTTTTGTGACTTTTATTACATTAGATTTGAGACCAAAATCTCAGATTTGAGAGTTGAGACCTTTCGTAAATCCGGCCCCTGATTACCATACTATGTTTGGGGTTTCCCAATTAAACATTATTGTATTAAGATAATCCCTGTTCGAAACACCAATACATAACTGTGTTTGACACTGACATTCTAAGAAAGCAACATTACCAGATACTTGAGCAGCTTCTACAGAAGCACTAACTCCATCCACAGCAACATTTGTGCCCATTTCTAAAAAGACAAAAACCAAAGACAACTAGTTTATGGTTTGTGGCATACAGCTGATCATATCGAGTATAAACTACAAAGGCCTATAAAACTCATTTTGTTAACCAAAGGCAAGAGTAAATTGATTTTTAATATCCATTATGATTATCTGACTGTTTAGTAGGGTAACTTTACAAATGCCTTATCATGTGATGAAACAGAATTGGTGGTTGGTTATAATCAGCAACACTTGCTCATTTTGGAGAATGTAACATATACAGGAGTATACAGTCTTATGGACAGGACAGGGCAACAAACAATTGTGAGGGGCTCACACCGAGCTACGTAGCTTCGTCAAATTTTCATTCCGTCACTCCCAGTCTGTATCTGTCCTAAAGTTTTGCCTTATTTTTGCAACCGTTCATACTACATGTCATGATAAGTCTGTCACCTTTGTAACTGTTGATATCCATGGCTTAACTTTGTACCCTTTCAGAGGCATCATCACTAAAGGTGGGGAGCCTTTGTAAACCGTTTGGATACGTTTGTCACTGTTACAGAAGTTAACGTTGGTCTAATTTTCTTTATGTTTACAGTCCGTCACTACCTTTTGTTGAACCTTGCTTTAAGTGACATAAAGTGGTTTCAAGTTTCTACGCATGAGTACTGTACCATGTCATGCACCATGTCATACACCCCAAAGTATTTCCCCTCATTTTTGGAAGTGTTTTACAGCCATCACTTCAAATGTGTTAGCATTTCAACCATTGATCACTTTTGCTTCACCTCGGCTGCTGTTCAAGGACCTGCAATATTATTTCAAAGACCTCTCTGGCCCATAGATGAATGTATCTGCTCCCTTGCAAATCAGCCATTTCTCTACATTTGTGTTATGACGCAAGACTTCTCTTTAAGTTCATTGTTTTCCGTCCCCTTGTCTCACTTTTTCTCCCATTGACATAGCCTCCTTTCGCTTCACCTGTCTCTCCATTTCTATAATTAGGTCACTGTTGGTCTTGTAGAATGATGGGGAAAAGACACCCTCTCATTACGCTATATTCCATTGCTTCACTTTAATCTACCTCTTGATAACTTGTCCTTCACGTTCTTACACTTCTCTCTTCTCATCTACCTGTGTCCACATGTGAGACCCCTTACTGTGTCTTCTAAATACGTAGCTGTAACTTGCTTCCTGTTGCTTTCTGGCCAAAAATGCAACATTTAAGGCAACATCATGGATAGAGCATTACAACAAGTTTTTTCAGGCCAGTGCCATTATAATGGCTGGACAGAATGACCTACGGTTTATGTGGTGGCTGTGGATGCAAGCTGTAGATGCCAGAAACAGAAGGAGACTTAGGAGAAGAATCTGGACAAGGGAATGGATACTTTAAAGACCCAGGTTTTGACTGTATGAAAACCATCTGGGAGATTTAAAGAGAAACCATCCAAGGTCCTACAGGAATTACACCAGGTCTGATGTTGGCTGTAACAGGTGCAGCCTGTTCACTGACCTCCACTGACTTCAATGGCGTTCCATTGCAGAGGCCTCTGTCAGCGATTGAATTTTCAACATGTTCTTGGGGCTATTGATGGGAAACATGTTAATATCAAGCAGCCATCCTATGCTGGTTCTGAGTTTTACAAAAACAAGAAGTTCCATTCCATCATCATTATGGCTGTTGTTGATGCAAACTATAAATTTATCTGACTGAACTTTGGCACCAATGGGGCATCAAGTGATGTGCAGATATGGAACAACAGCCAGCTGAAGTTGGGGATGTCCACTGACAGGCTTCACTTCCCTCAACCTGAACCCTTCCCTGGTGACACTACAGACATTCCATTTTTCCTCATTGATGATGACGCCTTTGCTCTCAAAGAGTTCCTCATGAAACCTTATGCACCTCAGAATCTAACACTTGAAGAGAGAATTTTCAACTACAGACTCCCCCGAGCAAGGTACACAGTTGAAAATGCCTTTGGCATTATGTCCAAGCACTTCCAAATACTCACAACCACTATGAGACACAGAACAGAGATTGCTAGTCTAATAACCAGTACATGTTGTATACTACATAACATTATCAGAGACCACTACCCAGTTATGCAAGCTCCCATGATTGATTGAGAGGACCAACAGTAACTTAATCCCAGGTGCCTAGCGGAATGGATATGACATCAACAGAAACATTGGTAGTAACACTTCCATGAAAAGGGCCAAGGCCCAGAGGGATTTAATGAAGTTATACTATAATGATATTGGTGCTGTCCCCTGGTTTAGTGTTCTAATGTGTTCTTCTATGGCATTTGCAAGCACTAACTAACAATTTGTTATTTATTATGTTCTTAATGGAGTCAGTGACTGACTATCTATTTAGTGATGTATTCTTATCCGAACTTATATTTCCTCAATATACCTTTAATATGTATAGGTGTGACAGGTCATACATGTGATACTTTTTTGAAAGAATTATTGTGGTTTCTATGCTATTTTATTTTGTGCACATTGCCATGCTGATAACTGTGTCCCAGTCACATAGCTTAAAAAGAAAAGAAAAAAGGCAACTAGCAGTAGTCATTGGAAGTAACTGCCATCTTTCCCACATAATCTAATATGTGGTAATTCATGTATTCCTATCAGCCATAGCCTACCTGGCACTCCCGTGTCTTCTTGGTTATGGCCTGACTATGGCATTGGACTTAGATTATGCACCTTGTTTTGGTGCAGTTGACCCTAAAATTCTGTAAATTGATGAGATTTAGTGCTATAAAAGTCCACATGCCATTAGTTTACATTATGTTACTGCACTTCTAGTATCTTGGCTGTAATATCAGACAGGTATAATATATGACAGGTAATTGTAAGGGCAGGGGAAACCAGTACATTCAGTTGGTCAAGTATTTGTACTGTTAGAGTGCTGACCAAGAGCAAGCAAAAAAGTACCACACATCCTAGATTTGAACCCTAATGTCAGAGGTGGGAGGCTTTCCTGGCCCCTCAAGTTTGGATGCAGTTTACAAATACATCCCCTTTCCAACTTGCCAGTACAGTCAGCCCTCTTGTAGGCAGCCTGATGGAAAATGCTTGTAATATTCACTACCTTGATAAAGGCAGTTATATCTTGAAATGTTTGTTACATATGTAGGCACTGTGCCAGTGCAATGTTTAATCGAAGCATTATATGAATGTATTAACATTTAAGGTAATGGAGTTATTGATTTTTTGTGTTATGTGATATTGATGTTTTTTTTTGTATTGATCTATTTATAGACTGGGGAAATCCCTCTAGGCTTCAATAACCTCAGTGATTATATTAATAGATTTGGGGAAACCCATTTAAACTGGTTTTTAGAACTTCTTCACTGATTCTGGTAACAGTTGTTACCTTCAACTTACTTCTGTAACTCTCTGGAAATTTTCATAGTTTTATATAAGGACTGTACATCTGACCACACGTGAATATAGTATTCATCTGGTTTCCCTTTTAATCTGGTTTCTAGAACTTCCTCACTTGATCTGGTGACCAGTTTTATGTTCAAATTAATTCCATAAGATTCTAGACATTTTCATAACTATATATGGACTGTACAGCGGACCACAAATAGAACATAGTCTTCGCTGGCTATAAGGAAGACTATTTGTGTCTTAGAACTAATATTCAAGTGGATATATACTAATATATAAGTGGATAATTCCTACTGCGTTTCCACAAAAACATAACATGTTAATATGATTTCAAGCATATTAAGAGATTTTCCTTCAGTTGGTCAGGTTTGGAAGTCTGGGGAGACCAGTAATACTGTGGTGATTCGCGGAGTTTCTCGGGGCATCGTGATTCGCGGAGTTTCGCGAATCTACAAAGATGTGGACGTTAGCATGGCCAGTTAAAAACGAGAAACGGAAGCGAATAAACGAAGTAGAAGTAGGGAGTTGAACCGCCATATTTAAAAGGACAACACAGACTTTATATTGTGAAAGAATAAAACCACAGAGTATCTTGCAGTTTGGGGAGAATCTACAGCCCCAACTGTTGAGGTGTACAGTGGACCAAAGCATCTACTGTATGTGAGTAGAATTAAAACACCATTCACTATTTACTTCAGTGGTACCAGAAGTGGGGAGTTGAACCGCCATATTTAAAAGGACAACACAGACTGTATATTGTGAAAGAATAAAACCACAGAGTATCTTGCAGTTTGGGGAGAATCTACAGCCCCAACTGTTGAGGTGTACAGTGGACCAAAGCATCTACTGTATGTGAGTAGAATTAAAACACCATTCACTATTTACTTCAGTGGTACCAGAAGTGTGTGCTTGAATCCACACATTTAGTGACACTGGTCCACTGTTGGTTGCTAATATTCTTATTTGTTTTGAATATTATATAAAATATAGCACACTTAATATAATTGGTGTGATTTTTGAGTGTGTAATTGACGAAATTTCAGGTTAATTTTGAACGTGAATTTGACAATATTCAGTCAATTGGTGCACTGAATTTTCATTGGCTGTTGGATTTTCACAAAACATTTCAGATTTATATTGAGGTAAATTTATTTTGTTATTACTGGCAAAGGATAGGCTTTGTTGGGTAATATTGGCTGCAGTGTTTTATTATTTAGGAACTGTCAATACTTTTCTGAATATTTACAGTGTGTTATTTTTATATATTTGTTCATTATTATTGTGGAATAAATTTCTACATTTAATTTTGCGAATATCTGAGGTGAACAGATATTTTCAATTTTAGTTTGTTGAATCAAGGCATATTGCTGGAAAGGTGTAGCCGGGATATCAGGTCTCGAATGTTGCATGCTGCTCAAGCTCAGGAAGTCCCTGCGGCTTTGGGTGCACCATCAACTTCTACCAGTACAGCCACTGGTTCATCAACTGGTACCAGGCCGACAGAATCAAGTTCCGCACCAAGGTCAGTCGTTGGTGAAGACAAAACTGTAAAGGTCAGTTCTGCTGAAGAAAAAAGACCCATAGACAGTCAGGATACAAAACCAACCACAGGGTCATCTTCTAAGAGTGAGAATCCTAAAAGTGATTGGACTGTTGTAAGCTATAAGCATAAAAGTACTGGACAACAGCGAAGCAGAGGAAAGCCATATGACAAACGCCAGTTTGGCAATAGGAATACTACTCCGAGGGGTGGCTTTGTGAGTAGAGGAAGGAAAAGTGGTTATGTCATGAGGGAACCTGATAAATGGGAAGGTAGGCATAGAAGTCCTTTGCAACGTTCTTATCAATCTCCGAGCAGTCAATCGGAGTATGAGAAAGAATTTCCTGTCCCCGGAAGGCCCAGGAGACATAATGAAGGTGGGCGTAAGTCACCTGAACCGGGAAAAAGTACTCAGTCTACGGAATAGGTTAAGCCAAGGAAGCGAAGATCTATATGCTACATGAGAAGTTGTGGAATGCAAGTGGCTCATCTCCGCAAACATGTGGTTGGTAAGCATTTACCTAGAAGTTTTGCTACCTGGCTTGAGATGCCGTTAGTTGCCAGAATGGAGTCATTCAAGGCACTATTAAAACAAATAGAAACAATCACTAAATGTAAAGATCATGAAGCTTTGTTACAGATGGTCGTTGAACGAACATGGTACCCGGAGAGTAGTAATGTAGAAGTAACGGAGGAGGATATTTCACTGTTTAATCAATTTAATCATTACTTCACCGGTGAAATTGTTGAGAAAACTCCAACCATCAAACCTCCCAACTGCACAGCTGCGTTGATCCACTGGAGGTTGATTTCCAACATAATAAACATTATTGGTGAAGAGGACATACACTTTGAGTCTGAACCCACCAAAAGTGCTCCAACTGGAAGTCAGAATGGGAGTAGTAAGAGTGCTCCAACTGGGAGTCAGGATGGGAGCAGTAGTGAGAGTGGGAGTTCAAGTGAAAGTGGAAGTACAAGTGAGAGTGATGAGTTAGAGGAGGGGGAAGTGCAGGTTAAGAGCAAAGATGCTAAGAGTAAGGCATCCAGTAAAGATGTTGAAGGTAAGATGTCTGGCAAAAGTGTTGTTAAAAGTAAGTCTCAGGAACCAATGGACACTGAGACTGCATCAGAATATGAGTATGTGGAAATGCCAGCCCATAAAGTTAATGTAGGAACAGCCTATAACAAAGGTGAGTGTGAAAAAAGAAAGGCTGTCCTGTATGCGTCTGGGGGTAAAAAATGCAAGTTTGTGGACTCTCATATGCACCTCGACAAATTACAGGCAGTGAGCAGGATGCAAGATCTTGACATGATCATGAGGGAGGGGCCAATGCCATCAATGCCCGTAGAATTGCAGGCTGCGATCGTTAATTATTGTCACGGGTTGCCAACGGATCTAGCAAAAGATCTGTTCTCAGAAGATTACCGTTTGTTTTATTGCTACGGAATTCATCCAAAGCTGGCACATACTGTCACTCAAAAGGACGAAAGCGCTGTAATGTCCAAGGTCAACTTTGATTCCCGATGTGTCGGAGTTGGGGAAATGGGGATTGACCTATCAGGGGATTTTGAAAAGTCATTGAATGATCAGACCAGGGTGTTCAAGAATCTTCTTCATGAATACAAATCCAGCCTTATGTATAAATATGTGTTGGTTATTCATTGTAGGGACAAACCAGGCTCCTCCAAGGCCAGTGACATATGCCTGGAAGTGATGAGGAGCAAGTTACTTACCAAAGAGAAGGAGAAGTATAAAGTTCACCGACATTGTTTCAATGGGTCTTTGGATGAAATGAAGAAATGGAGGGATACTTTTCCTAACATAATGTTTGGTTTCACCGGGCTGCTGTTGCGCGGTGGTCGTCATCCAGAGCTGGAACAAGTTGTACAAGCTTTGCCCCTGACAAGTATATTGTTGGAAACAGACTCCCCTTATCTTCAGGCACCCATCCACGAAAATCATCCCTTCAACACCCCTTATGGAATTGAAGAGGTTGCTTGGCGTGTGGCAACCCTGAAGAAAGTGTCGACTGAGGAAGTGCTAAAAGTTACGTCTGAAAATGCTGTAAAGTTGTATGCTTTGCAGCTGTCTACGTAAAGGAGCAATAGTCGATCTGTACCCGAGACAGCCTTGGGTACACATATCATGCCCCTGGCAAGAGGAGCAAAACAGAAAGGGAAGGAATGTGGTGATTCGCGGAGTTTCTCGGGGCATCGTGATTCGCGGAGTTTCGCGAATCTACAAAGATGTGGACGTTAGCATGGCCAGTTAAAAACGAGAAACGGAAGCGAATAAACGAAGTAGAAGTAGGGAGTTGAATTGCCATATTTAAAAGGACAACACAGACTTTATATTGTGAAAGAATAAAACCACAGAGTATCTTGCAGTTTGGGGAGAATCTACAGACCCAACTGTTGAGGTGTACAGTGGACCAAAGCATCTACTGTATGTGAGTAGAATTAAAACACCATTCACTATTTACTTCAATACATTGGATAATCAAACACGTGAATGACCTGTTTAAAGTTGGCTACCAAGATGAATTTAGTAACAACAATGTATAAATGGAACAGCCATTTTAAATATTAAATATTCTGAATTTCTTAATTCTACTATGATAAATATTTATTAGTATATTCAATATTTATAACACTATACTCAATGTTACACACTGTACACAAACTTTAAAACTGTACACAAAATATAGTATAAAATACTTTATACTATATTTTTCATACTGTAAATATTAAATATTCTGAAATCATTAATTCTCTACTGAATATTTTATACTCATTTAATACTGTAAGCATTAAATATTCTGAAATTATTAATTCTCTACTGAATATTTAGTATTCATATAATACTCAAAATTTACTACACTACAATCAATAAGTAACATTATGCTTTATATTTAAATCTACACTGAGGATTTAACACTGCACAAGCAATGACCGTTCTACACACTAGAATGTCAACCTGTGTCCGTGTCTGGGGAAGGTGCACTAGTGCTAATGGCTACAGTCCCAGTCACTATAGATGTATTGGTCATGCTCGTTGTACTCAGAGTGGTCACAGTGGATGCAAATAATGTAGTAATGACTCTTGCAGTGTCATCCGTGACTTCTTCTGGCTGAAGTGGTTCTGGTAGATGGCCGGAAAAGGAGGATGCAGAAGCAAGGGTTGACAGATCAACTTGTCTGAGAATCTGGTGACCTCCATTCTCCACCTATACTTCATAAACATCATCAGTTCTAAATTGGGGTCTACTGATTGTACTGAATGAACTGATGCGGTGCATTCCCTTACAGGACAGGTTTGGGGTGGTAATCTCTGAAAGGCTAAAATTTGCATCCTTGGGGTTCGTCTCCATTGAAAAGGATGTCACTGGTGTCAAGCCAATAGAATAAAGTAGGTTGTTTTCCTGGGAGGTTAAAAAGAGCGGTTCCTGTGACACCTGGATGTCACCAGACAAACATGAAGTCTCTCAAAGCTCCAAGACCTGGGGAGTGTCGGTCACCTGAGGAGTGTCCTGCACCTCAGGAGTGTGCCACTGAGGCTGCTGTGGCTGCTGCTGAGGTAGTCTTGGCTGTTGGACGACTTGTGGCTGTTGTTGTGGAAGGATAGGCTGTTGGAATACTTGTGGCTGTTGCTGTGGAAGGGTAGGCTGTTGGAAGACTTGTGGCTGCTTCTGCTGTGTCTGCTGCTGCTGAATGGCCGGTTGTTGTAACTGATGGGGCTGCTCCTGCTTTTGCATCTCTCTTTGTTGCAGTACCAGAGTGTGATGCCTGTAAAGCACGAAATACAAAGAATAATTAGAAAATAGATTTAATGAAACATAATGCTACTGCATAGAATGAACTTTATTACTCTTATTATTTACATACTACATAAGTGCTTGATTTGCATGTGTACCTACTTCTTAGTAAGGCAAACCAAAACATGGAATTTTACATATGGATGTAATTGCTTGTCTTTGAATTTTCATTAGTATTCAGCACCCAGGGCAACATTGTGATGAGTAGTTCATGGTTGAGGAACCAGTGCAAAGTAGATCATCATAATTCTGCACTGTTAACTAGCAAGCATTAGCAAATAACTACCAACTTACTAACATTAATTGTCCTACACAGTTTTGAACCAGAGACCTCAAATGGTGAAATCAAGGGAGCAATAAGCCCCAAATGGCAAATGTCATTTACAAAGTAATAGTCATTATAAAAGGTTTAGGAATGCACTTACAAAATTTCCTGGGCCTTTTGGTTGACAGCAGCTGTGTACTCAAACCAGAGGGAGCTGTGGATGCCTTTGCAGATGGCAGTCATTGTCCTGTTGAAGGAGTTGATAGGACAGTTGACATCGCCAGCTATGGGTTGCATGAGCTCCACCATGCTTTCCTGCAGTCTTGTGATGGCCTCTGACTGCTGGATCATGCTCTTCCCAATCTGAAGGATGAAGGCCTTTTTGTCCTCTGAATCGGACCTAATCAATCTTTTGGCAGCTCGGGATTCTGGCTCATGCCCTCAGGGGTGCTGGCAGACAGGCCCGACATTTTGGACATCTGCATGAAAGTGCAACATATTGTCTTATATGTTATACCAATGTTTGATGATCAATAGATTGATAGCTATATGTTTCTTTTCACAATGACACAATATAAGTAACACCCAGCCATGAAGGCTTACAGGTCCGTTTGACACCCTATAAGAAATGAATGTATGTGCATCACACAAAAGTAATCCAAAGACAGAAATTTTAAAAGTAAACACCTTTTTCTTAAGACAAGTTATCACTTATTATTTATTATAATCTTCTCTACAGGGTAGAATTTCTGGATATTTCTTCACTCGACATGTGTAAAACACCAATACTGCTATACATATCAGCAAAATAGACAGCTACATATGCATGATATAGTGCAGAAATACTTACCCCACCCTTGTCCTCCTCATCTGAGATTGCAGGCAAAGGACAGGGTTTTCGTCCATGAACTCAAAGAATGCATTCTGCACTTTATCTGGGAATTCAATGGTCCCTCTTTTCATGTTCTTTTGGTGGGCTGGGAGGAGGCCTGGATGGTTGGGTGGGGCATCTCCTGGCTGGCCCCCCTCTGCACCTCATTGACCTCTGGCTCCTCAAAAATTTCAACTTCCCTGGCTTGTGGCTCATCCTGTGTGGCTGGAGCTTGGGATTCTTCAGTCCTCTTTCTCCTACCTTTGCTTTCACTACCCTGGGTCATTATTCTAGAATTCTCGTCCAACACTGGTATATCCACAAGTATATCCAGAAATACTCATAAAGAAAATAATGAACTCTCCAAGTGTACACATGTCCATCACCATATATATTTGATTTTAAAATGCTGCTCAGGAAAGGGGATGGAAAAATAATGCCACTTAGCCCGGCAGGAGGGATGAAGTGTAGAAAGGAATTGAGGGGGACAAGATGGGTAGACACGGGAGACAAAGGGCACTGGCAGGAGGTTAGATCTCCCATTGTAGAAAGTTGGAGAAGTGACATGATGGGATTAAACACCAAATGACACTGGGCAATGTTATACAACGGTGTTTTATGGAGATCCCATTAATTGCATAACCTCTCTGTGATTTGCATTACTTGTAATTACTTCAGTCCCACAGAGGGCCGTCTTTGATCCTGTATACAACCATCTGTCTCTTTTTAGGGGGAGTGTAAGACGGGAGGAAAAGTGTAAAATTTTGAACATATCAAAATTTTCATGTTTCCTCTTCCCATCACACATTTTGCAAATTGTTCCTCATTTCAATTCACATCTACAACTGTCTCACCCTGTTAAATATACTGTTGTACCCATTTTTGAGAGTTTTCCTAACAGCAGGACGAGAGCCTGGTGAGTCACGCATTAGTTTTACCCTCTGTCCATGACCGTTAAAACTTGATCATTTTTGTGGATAAAATACAGCACATATTTTAACCAAAAGACGTCCAATACGGAAACAAGCACACATAAGAATTTTCTATTTCACTGATACACTCGTGTTGCAAACTCGGGACAATTTTAACTCTGGGCACCCATGTAATGAAACGTATGCAAACACTATAAATGTTTAATCAAAATAGCTGTACCACAAATGTTCCAAAAATATACAAGTGCTCATGTAATATACATGTCAAAAACCCCTACTTCTGTAGAATTTTTATCATATTATACCTAAGGTGACAAAGTCACGCTTTCAAGATTCAGCCAAACATTCACAGTGCTGACATACTTGTTCCCTCTGCACAGTTATATCCTCATTATTTTATGTCTTGTCTTATGCAACATAAAACGACATAATATATTATGAAGTATCATCAACTATCAGTTCACATTTTTTGTGTGTTTGCTAAATACATGTTCCATAATTTTCCCCATTTAGTCTAATTATGTTACACATAATTTTTATGGTATTAACCACATGATATTAGTTTAGTATTTATTCTTATTTACTTACTAACCTTTGGCTGTTATACAGAACTCTGTAAAGTCTATGGAATAAAAATTTTAAGCTGTTTATAATTGTTCCATGTCCAAAATGCATGTTTTTCTTTATCCCAAAGCAACTTGGAAGGACTTCTTGTTGTGGATAAAAATTTAATGCTTCAATGGCTTTAAATAGGAATGTAGATCTTCATTTGGTTTTATCTTTTCGAGAACTTCTCACAACCTCCATATGTTCTTGGGAGACTGGCTTCTAAAACTGCCTGGGCTTTTAAGGATCACATTCAACTTCTTTGCTTGGCAGAGAGAAAAGAAGTTTATTCTGTGTAGAATTGACACTTTGCTTTGCTTAGTGTGAAATTTTTTGCAGCCTTCAAAAGACTGCTTCTAGATTTTTATCATGTTCCTCATGTTATCATTTTTTTTCAAATACTGAACACTTACTTGGTCATTGAGACAGCATTTACCATTATGATAATGTGACTTTAACAATTACTTTAGCAGTTGGAGTCTTTTATCACAGAATTCCTCACAGTTATGATATAACCCCTTCCACCTTTCTCTACACTTCATTCTCCAGTTGAACTTTCATTCATGCTACATGCATTTTTGATGATCTACTTCACCTTTAACTATGTGGTCTTTGATCTGAACCATTTTGCAGTGCAACCAGTTTTATTACATTTGTGACATGTTTTATTTGCTGCTAGACATTTTGTGATGATAACTGCCACCGTATCAACAACACTTGCTGTTCTTTTGTCCTTTCTGTTGCTCTCTACCTGATTGAAAGCCTGTTTTTTTTTAAGATTTTCTGGTCTGTGCCAAGATGTTGATGAGGTTTAGTTCTTGTTGGTCATTGTGTTAATGTTGTCCACTTTTTATGTTTCTTTTGCCTGGAATTTGGACAATTCATCAGCTCTGCCATGGTTCAGGAGCTCAGCAAGAGTCAGATTATCCCTGAAGGCTTTTTGTCTCAGCTTTGATGGCACACAGCTTTATATGATTTGTGGTTTTATTTCTTCATGTATGCTTCTAGAACCGCAGTTACTAGCAAGTGAAGGCAGACAAGTATAGAATGTGTCCATGGACTCACTGGGATGTTGTACAGCTTATCTGAATTTGAAGACCTCAAACTGTTACGTTGAAAATCCTTTGTGATAGCATCTTTACCTTTCTTCTATTCCTTTAATTGTCTCTTATCCACAAGGGTTTCAAATATATCACCATAATGATGCTGATCATCCAACCCATATCAATGTATGTGTCACCATTCTCCTCAAATGGTTCAAATGGTGGTAATGCAGTAGTCACCCATGTGTCCTGGATTTCTGGGCATAATAATTACATTGGTCTTGGGGGGGGGGGGGGATTTCCGAGGCAGTGCCAATTCAAGATGCTGATTTCATTTATTATTGCCTCTTGAAAAAACTTTCAATGGTAACTGATATGAGTTTATATAAATAAAATATATTTGTTACATGCACTTGCCTCAATGCTTGTTTTAATTCAAATAAAATCTACTATACTGACCCAATGTATAAAAGCAATTTACTCAGATTCTGTTGTGTCTTGAAACTCAGATGTTACGCATTACATATATTATGTACCACACATAAATTTGACTTAAATACTGTGACATATAGAATGGAACATATTGTTTTATTATCCACCACGCGACGTATTTGCCTTAAATACAGGGAAATACAGACCGGGATGTATTTATTTTTATACACCAGAGCCCCAGTACTATGGATAATGAGTGTGAATAACTTCCGGTTTTTCACCAATATCTCGGAAACTATGTGTCCTACAAATATATATCATATATCATAAGAAAGGTAATTGTTTTACAGAGCTTCTGCTCATGTGTGTTGCACAAAAATCCATGCAGAAATAAAGGAGTTGGTGCAAGTTCAAACTCGAATGAAGTTTTAATATTCAAAAGATTGCCTGTGCTTTTTGATAGCCTTTTCACATTCTCTCATTAAATATTCATGTTATTTAACCCATAAAGCGTACAAAATGTTGGATAATAAAAGTAAAACATCCCTCATTGGACATACACAGAAAAAATTATCACTCGTGAAGATTAACAAGATAATCACTAGCGGATCCAGGGGGGGGGGGGGCGAGTTCAGGGGGTTCGAACCCCCCTTGAAAAATAATGTAAAGGGGTTCAACCCAAAGTACAAAATTATTTCTTGACAGTGGTGTTAAATTTACAGGAAATGCACTATATTTTTACCAAAAATTAATTTTTTTCCAGGGGGGCATGCCCCCCGACCCCCTTAGTTATAATATGTCTGATGTGAACCCCCACCTTACTCAATGTGAACCCCCACCTTACTCGATGTGAACCCCCACCTTACATAAAAGCTGGATCCACCCCTGATAATACACGTTCTTCGCACTCGTATAATATTGTTATCTTCATCTGCGATATATATATATTACTTATTAGTAAATGATAGATAGTAAAAGTCAAAATTTAGTTTATATGGCTTGAAAATATATAGTTACCCATGATTTCATTTGGATCTATCCGTTCGCCAGGAGTACATGGTGTGTAATCAGGTATAAAAATTTCTACAGTGAACTGAAAATTAATATATATATCAATAGTTAATGATATATTAATTTACATGTGACTTCTGTATCAATAATTTCTGGGCCAGGATTGACAAAAGGTCTTAAGTCTTAGGCAATTTTTTTGGCTTAGACCAGTCTTAAAGTTAAGACTTTTGTCTTAGCTAAGATTTCTCTTAAATTGGGATTCACAAAAAGTGCTTAGCAAAATCTTAGCTGAGACAAAATTTGTGCAAAAAGTCTTAACTACTTTGAATTCAAATTAATAAATTTTAGTAAAACAAAAACATTTTTCATCGATAAATACACCAAACATGCTCTTCAAAATTACAAAACAGATTTGTTAATTTTTTTTGTAAAATTATGTTAAAATAGTAGTCTTTGTGTTTTATTGTGAGTCAGCCATTTTTATGACAATATTTTTACCACAAGAAGGTAAAATGTGGAAATTTATAGGTAATTAAATGATGTAAATTTTTATTACAATCCACAGAAATTACTTTTATAGGAAGTATAGATCCCCATAGTATATTTTTTGTTGGCATAACAAAGGGTAAAATGTAAATAAATGCAATGGAATATTTTTAAAATGACTTAAGTCTGCCCTGCAGTGGTCTTAAAGTTATGACAAAATCTAAGACAAATTTTTGTCTAAGACCTTTTGAGAATCCCATTTTGTCTAAGCAAAAAAAAAAGTCTTAACTTTATGACAAAATTCTTGCACAGTTAAAACTTTTCTCTTAAAGTTATGACAATTTTTTGCTGAAGACCTTTTGTGAATCCCGGCCCTGGAATTGTTACAGTTACAATCTAGCCGTGACATCTAGGGACAGTCATCCAACTGAAAAATAAAACAACTCAATAAATTAAAGTTATCCTGTGACTTCGGTCATGATCAGTGCCACCAAATATTCCACCTTAAGTCACCAGCCTCTGTCTTTAAGATAAATACTCCAGTTATTGTACATTGATGGGTTTAGTGATCATAATGATTATATATTATTTTGTAAGATTGAAAAAAACAGTTTGGGCAGCCAGAAAAGGACAGTTAATGCTGAAAAAAATATATTTACATCATCCAAAACAAATGTAAAATATAGGCAGTAACCGTACACACCAAAAGGAAAAACTGCATAAAGTAAAAGTTTTGATGCATGTATGCTACTGTTTCATATTAAATATTGTTTTTTTTTTGTGTAATCAAGTATACCCGAGTGTAATCTAACTTTGTGATTATACTCTGTATCCAACACAATACACTCAATATGCAACATTTGTTCTTGTTTACTGTGATTAAATTGTGTACTGGGCTCCTTCAGTCAAGGCAAGCGATGTATTTACTTTTTTACATCCTTCTTAATTTATTGGTGCACTGAATGTTTGAAATAATGTATCCTCCAATTAGGCAAGTCATGTGACTTCTGCGACTTTATTTTAGACTATTTTTTCCAGTTGGTTTTACTTTCCACTTGAGTACAAACTTGTCAAGATAGGTACTTGTGTTAATCAGCATTAAAATGCGAAATTTTAGAGCAAATTATAAGTGGAACCAACAAAAGTATTTAAATAGACTATCTATATCCTTTTTGCAGCGCAATGGGTAAGTAACTGTTTAGCTTTAGTACTGAAGTGACACAAAATATATAAAATGGATGGATTCCATCGTCCCTGGGTGTACATCAGCTGAGAGTAGTTATGGGGACACCTTTGCACCATGGGAAAATCATGGGGTCTAACCCCTCCTAAATTAGTGCTAAATTAGATCTCTCGGAGGCCCCCAATGACTACCAAAGTAATTTCTAATGCGGCACCAAATGGTTCTCAGAGTGGCTCCAACATACATATTAAATTATTAATAACAGTTCCTAATGGCTCATAAAATGCTCATAATGTTTACAAAAGCGGCTCCTAGATAGCTTCGATCCTAAAGTTGCTCCTATTGGTCCCCGAATGGCTGCCAAATAGTACTGAAATAGTTCTAGATGGCTGTCAAATGGTTCGCAAAATAACTCCAAATGGATTCCTAATAACTGACACTGGCTTGCAGGAGCTCTGTATTAGCCCTGATAGCTCCAAAATGGTTCCAAAAATAGATTCCAATGTATCCCAACAACTCACAAAAGTGGCTCCATATAACTACCAATGGTTCTTAAATGGCTCCTGAGGTATTTCCAATTTAAAAACAATTACAAATGACTTTCATTACCACCCAATGCTTCTCAAAAGTTCCAAGTTAGCTCCCGACAGTTCCTGAACGGCTCTCAAAGTTGCTATCAATAGCTTGCCAATGGCATCCAAAGTAGCTCCCATCGATTCCAAACAATTTCTGATTGGCTTACATCACCTCCCAATGGCTCCCAATAGTTTCCAAATGGCTGTCAGCGGCTCCCAAACGTCTCCAAATGTGGCTTCTGAAAAGCTCTCGGTAACTCCAAAAGTAGCTCCCATATTGGACACACCCAGTGCAGTTTCCACATAGTTTCCACGATAGTTACGAGATTGGACAGTAAGTAGCTTTTGATTAGTTTCCAGTCGGGTAATTAGAATATGTATTAGTGACTTTTGATCCGCGGTTGGTCTATAGATAACTTTCCCATGTAATAGTCTTGGAGATTTCACAACAGTGATTGCAAGTAAATAACAAACCTTTCATAATGGGCTCTTCGAAAAGAAACACTGAGTGTATATATCAGAGGGGTAAATGAAGGGCATTCATGGCATTGGTTCCTAAAAGAAAGCTTGAACTGTGATCAAAGGATGTAACCTGTAAAACTGATAGAAGAAAAGATATATAGCTTGAATAACAGAAATGAAAATAATAGCTTCACATACAACGTTTACATGTAAATATGATAAATATGTACTGTCGCCTCATTAAAATAAACCTTTCATAATATGCTCTTAGAATAGAAACTCTGAGTGTATATATTGGCGCTACGAATACAACTAATTACAAATATTGCAAAATCATGAGAACAACTGAGGTAAAGTATTTTCTACTTGTTTTTCATGATGTATTACAATGAATACAATTTACAATACCAGAAAATCATGATGATAGGATGGACTGGATTCCTGGCAATAATAATAATAATACTAATAATAACAATAATAACAATAGTATGGGGAGAGGGGATGACAGGGCGGTGATTTGAACTTTAAATTATCTCATGCAACAGTCTCATTACATAAAATGATTAGGAAATTGAAGGAATTAATGTCGTTAAGGGGTAAACCCATTCCCTAGTGAGATTTCATTTATCAAAAACTAGGTGGGGCACCAGTTCGCTTTAACTAAAAAGGATTGGTATCACCTACAGTGACCTTCACCCGGTCCATCTGAATTACAAAGCAATGTATTCGTGAATAGGGAATTTCAGTACTTCTTTAATTAGGTACAATCACTTGTATCTATTTTTGTGGGTATAATTTATTTTAAAATGATCAATCGGAATTTTACTTCGTTTTTTCATAAGGGCACAAAATAAAATTTGTTTTGGGACAAGAAAACATATCTTATAGGCCTTAAGTTAGCGTTGCTTAAGGCTCAAATTTGCATGATATCTTTTCAAACATGCACACAGATATTTAGTATTCATAAAGCACTCACACAAGTTAAGAGATAGAACCTTATCAGTATGCTGCTATAAAAGTCAGTCCATGTATGAGTACATTATAGAAATTGAAACTCCATTATCTGAACTGAAAACATTCCCTAACTGCAAAGAAATTTGAGCCTTCAGCAAGGCTAGCCTTAAGCCTTTAAACCGTGCACATACTTCATTTAAGACAGATTTTATATAAAAAAAATTTTTTATAACATTATGCAAAAAAGAAGGAAGGGCACACTATAGTAGTGTGCACCATATTACATAAATAGAATCTTACTTTTTGCCTTTTACTCTTATAATCGCCAAGTGTAACTCTGAATTGCAGGGTATATAGCTTTACTCTGCAATAAAGATCTATTTGCTATCTATTTAGATCTTTGGTATTGGCCAAAGTTTTGGACCATTAGTGTTGGTAGTTACACCTAGCTATAGTAGAGAAAAATTAAACAATGTATTTCTGGTCAACTTTTTTCATGCACACTTTGATATTGTGTCCCTATTTTACTATGTAATGATATCGTATAATAATTAAATGGAATTTGTGTTAAATAAAAAAACTGTGCCTCATGTTAAGTGCTGCAAATCTCTCATTGTCACTCTAAAGTATATTTTTGCTTTAAAAGAATATTGTCATCCCAACTATTACTATGTTTAATTGGCAATGTTTCATGTTAGAAGTGCCTTAATACTTAGTAAAAATAGTTTAATACGTACAAGATTAATATAAATAATTATATTATCAAAATATCCCATATAAATCATGCTTTTTAATTCATTACCGTTTAATGCTGCATTCTTTCAACTATCCACTCCTACTCACAGCATGCATAAATGTACAGAACCGTGTCAAGGGTGGTAAATGCTTAATACCAGCTTACAATGTGGCAAAGAATGCAATTCGCTATAGACGATAACAATCCCTTTATTGTTAAAAGCGATTGGTGTCCCACCTAAGTCGTCCAGCTGCCAGACAAATTGAAAAAAAAAATCATGTATCTCTCTCACAAACCACATTGTCTACAGCCCATTGTACACCTATGCACTATTTCACTTTGAGTGGTGACCTTGATCATTTTACTTGGCAATTAGGGGTCAGGTACCGGCCACCATTTTGGACACTAGGCGTTCATAGTTACACCTAGCAATAATAAAGAAAAAAGAAATATAATATATTTCTAGTCAACTCATTTCGTGCACACTTTGACATTTTATCCCCCTGTTGCTATGAACCTTATGCATCTCCCTATATAACATAGTGTGAACACTCAGTGTTATTGTAAACACCAATCACAGCAAGTGTTATGATAAAAATTCTGTTCATTCTGTGTTGTGCAAGTTACTAAATGTTTGCTTTCAACATTTCCAAACAAAGATGGCACTGAGCAATACTAGGGGATTTAAGAGGACTTTATCAAAAATTGCCCCATATACAATCCCTAAAAGTAAGAATTGAATGGAGGTGCAATTTTTAAGCCACTATCTTACAATTTAAGACATAAAAATAATATTTTCATTAGCCAGTAACTTAAAAACACATTGAATATGACCTCTGACACCATTATTTTTGAGACATTATGTTCATTTGTAATGTTTTTTTGTAACATTTGTCATTAACTGTTTGAAAAATTATATACATAAAACGTTTTGAAAACATTCTATTATAAATGGTTTTTGTACCCATCATTTTTAACATGCGCCAAATGTTTCCTTTCACACTTTTGCAAATATCAAAAATGTTTACTGGACAGTGTATTTAAAGACTTTAAGTAGTTTGCTCTATGTATTCTCTTTTGTGAAAACTTAATATAGAATTTAAGTGTCCTGTATAGGACAAGATATAAGACCAGCACACAAATCATAATTAAGTTTTCCATGTTGCATCAAAGATGAAGCTGTTTCTGTCAGCAAATCTTGTCTTCTAAACTTTTTCTACATCAAAACCTAACTTACATCAAAATTGGAACTATATTTACTGGAAATTTAATGGATTGTTTCATGAATCAAAGTAATACTGTCAAAAATCACCTTTAAACTTAAAAGGGCTACAACAGGGTTTCTTAAAATCAAGATGTATTAATTGTCTAAAAATATATTATATTTTTGGATAACTGTCAAATACACTGTTATATTGTCAATAAATAATGAATGTTTATTACACATTTCCAACATTGAAGCAAAGTCCATTCAAAACCTCTTATATTCCTGAAGGATTCATGCCCACCACATCAGTTCCTTAAATATGCAAATTCATGCCAGCCACAATTTGAGAATAATTGATATGTCTCGTACCTATAGTCTTAAATTGATCAAATCAACATATTTTGTTGTCCTGATGTTCATCTGATAAATTTGATGATGCAATAATTCTGATTGCGAAAAGTAACAATGATGGAAAGGTCTTGTTACCTTCTTAGTTATATACTGGCTATATCCATTTTTGTCTGTCAGATGTCACCAAAGTGAGGGCTAAACTATTGTTTTCATCTATATCACCAAGTGTAAACAATTTTAGTTTTTCCACAAAGATGAGCTACTTTTGTACTGATATGGATTTATTATTTCTACATGAAATATCACTTGGAGACTGTATACCTCTGCCAAGGCCCAACACCTCTAATATTGTTTATGAATGGAATGACAAAAATCTTTAAATTCATGTATCCAGACGGTGATCCGATTCACCATCAAAACTGAATCACCTGTTCCTTAATTGTGGCCTTGTCAAAATTTTTTCAAATGCGTTTTTCAACAAAATATATCTATAAATGGTTGAATTATTTTGCAAACATGCAAAGCCATGCTGTTGCAGACATATCCTCAATAAATCCTTTATTTTCTCTGGTGACAAGGATTTTAGCAATATAACATAGCTTTGTTTTTCTTTCTAAATTATGATAAATACTTCCCTAAACATGGTAGAAGCTTTGGAAACTCTGAAGATATTTAATGTACCATTATTTAAAATATATTTCTTTACATTTTCAAATTTCATTTTCAGGATTTATACACACAAACTTAAACTTCATATAACACATAACTTAAATCAACACACTGGGATTAAATAAACTGTGGAAGTAATAAATGTTTAGAAACATTCAAATCTAAGAACACTTGACACTACATTATACTTAGAATATAATAGATGCTGTACAAAACTAAGATTTTAATTATCTGTGGATACTCTGGGGTGATTATGTAAGCAGGGAATGCTGGTGTGATGTACTTATTAAGACAGACAGAGAAAATAAGTCAGGAAATTGACAAATACGCACAGAGAGCTCTGCATGTGATGCTCAGACTTGGCTTGTTGAAATTCTATCACAACAAATGCAAGCAAGTGTGTGGTTTTTGTTTGCAAATGGGCTTCAATGTATAAGGTCTATAATATTGATATGGCATAACAATTAAAATACATTTGTGTTAAATTAAAGATTTGCATAAATTTAAGTGGTGTAAATCTCTTATTATCACCCCAAAACATATATTTGCTTTTAAAGATTATTTTATCACATATTACTTTTATGTTTAATTAGCATATTAATTCCATAACATATGATAAAATATTTTGAATGCACACACAATTGATATCAATAATTAAAATCATGATGGACGCTTCCCGATGCATGGCAGATTAATTATGCATTCTTTTGGCTATTTAGGACTGGTACCTTCTAGTTCAGAGCCTGTAAAAATGTGGTTAAAATGTTAAAAATGTAAAGAACTGTTTCACGGGTACTAAACACCAGCACACACTGTGCAAAAGAATAGGCGCAGGTTGTCAATGGTGATACCATTCCCTTTATTGCACTGGTGTCCCATCTATGCTTTATTTTATATTTCAGCTTGCATGTAATTTTCTGATTCATGACAACACAGTTTCAAGTGATTTTTCCAGCTTTAAACATCAAAAAGGACATAAAAATTATTTGCACTAAAAAGGTCTACACTACAGGGGCGTAGGAAGCAATTTTTGGTTAGGAGGCGAGGATCGAAGGAACTAGATTTTGCCAACTCGACACCAACATATCCCCAGACAGGCCATCTCTCACACCACAGGTATTGACTAGGTAGTTTTGTAGCACCCATTTTGTGTGATTCACAATTATTATATTTTTTTTTTATTTTTTTAGGTCATACCATTTTGTCATTTTTTTTTTGTCAATTTAAAAAAAGCTACCTGGGTAGATAGTTCATGGGCCTCATGTACAAGTCAAATGTCTAGTTAAAGCCTTTGGTTTTGGCACAAAAAATGATATATTATTACATATGGGATTTCAGCTCTATCAGTCACATAGCTTTACAGATACAGGGCTTAAAAGTTGCAAAAAGTCCATAAATTGGGTCTCTGCAGTCATTTTAGAGATCTGAAGGTGATCTTAAAATTAAAGCTACAGACTTTAAATGTTGCACAGATAAATATTACATATTATAGTTATATCTACTACAATTTGAGACTTGTCAGACTTACAATGTTCAAGTCACACGACAAAATATATGAAAAATGTCGAAAAAATATCTAAGTAGCGTCTTTATGCACCTCAAACACAATTGTAACCTTTAACATATACTGTTGATTTTTGGCATATGTAAAATATATATATTAATGTGTTTCCAGGTAAACTCTGATCCAGATGAGCTACATACTTTTTGACCTAGAGAGCATTAAGTGGCAATAAAATCTTTATTATTAGGAGTTTAAAGTCACCTTAAAATAGGGTTCCTTTCCTGACCCAAATACATGTGTGTGGCAATTTTGAATGAAATACATGATAGTGTTTTTGCAGTTATCACGCACAGAAGTCAAAACATTTGGCAGCGTGATGGAAGTGAAACCAGTATATAACCAACATTCATCTGGGGATATAATGAAATATGTACAGACGGAGTTCTTGGGGTTTTTTATGCTGTTTTATGCTTTGCCCTTCAATGAAAATGAAAAAGACGATAAAAATGCCGAAGTTTTATATGGTTTAAAATTTATTGTTTTGTTTAATGTCTTTACCTAGGACTTCAAAGGTCCAAATAAAAAGAATATTAAACTAGAAAAAGATTTTTGCTAACAAAAATGAAGTCGCCCGGATGGACACTTGGGTTATTAAAGCTGTAGTAGTTGCAGTATGAGACTGAGTAGTTGTGGTATGAGGCTGTAAGTAGAACGTAAACTTTACTGTGTTTTGTATCTGATGGCAAAGTGGATTATTTGAAAAAATGTAGCAGTATTAGACTGTAAGCAGAATGCAGCTTTATTGTGTTTCATAAAGTAGTATATTTTTGAAAAGAATTTATTATTTTTGCTATAGGTTGGCTGAAGAAAAATTGTAGCTGCAAATTAGGGATCATAAATTTTTTCCAGGAGATATTTAATCCTAGATTTATAATGATACAGATATACTGTAGTAAACTCTAATTGACTATAGATAGAGACATTCATATGTTGTATATCTTAGAAGTATTTTATACCTTTGAAAATTCATTGCTATTTTATGTATTTATAAGATAAATATGCTTAAAGATAATCCTACTTTTGAAATCCTTTATTGTTCCATTGTAAAAAGAATACACAAAGTTAAGTTGTAAGATGTTACTGTTAACATTTTCCATTCAACATATGACTCTATATGTGAATATCATCAAACACTGAGGTTTTTACATAAGGCATTTTCCATTCTTTCCACAAGACATTAGTTTCACAAGGCTCTACTTCCATGAATCTAAAGATTAATGTCCTTGTTTGAATCGTTTACCCCCCAAAAAGATTTACTGTAAGCATATCCCTGAATGAAAAGAAATCAATACATCTTGATATCCATTGTTCAACCTTTTCACTCACTGTGCAGACACATTATGTAATACATAAAAACACAGCAGGGCATTAGTGAGTGAGTGGGACTTTTCATGAATTTGCCTCCAAGATAGATATCACACAAAAACAAATACAGTGTTGGAGGAGAAAGAAGAAAGAGACAACTCATTCATTTTCAATTAGCTTGAGATACATAAAATATTGTACAAGAAAAACTGTTGATGAGAAAGTGTTTTTGCAGTAATCTTATCTTCTGAAAGAAGTCAAGTCTATACATTTGAAGCCAATTTACATAGACTATGTGTATAAATATCCTTCTGCAAAACAAAAGCTGAATTAATTACATTTTTTTTTCCAAAAAGTGCCAGGTGTGGTTTTAAAAAGTCTTAAAATAAATGAGGTGGGAGCGAGAACTATATATTTATTATGTTACAATGGCCAAAGTCTCTTAAATACAGGAACTTTAAGTAAAAAGGTCATAAAATCTTCCTTAAGCTTAATCAATGTGCCAAGTTGACTTGCTCCAAGTCTTTGTATTTCTTATTCCACCAAATCAAACATACATGGAATCATTATGAACCCATCATGATGGGTGGGAAAATTACTGTGGAATGAAATACAAAGACTTGTCTCAGCCAGGGGGGTTTTCCCTGTAATGAGTATTGCCACATTTAAATTAATGCACACAACCCTGAGGATTCCCCTACACATTAGCATACTTGTGTTTATATCTGAGATGACCTCACTGGGAGTGTTTGTTGATCAAAATAGCCAGATGATTCCCTGCATTGTGCATTGTAAATTTTACTACAGTCATACTCAAGTGATTTATTGTACTCATTATTTCTTTTTCCATTTAGGTGTACATGATTATACATTTCTCGGCTTTGGAGGTTCTCCCCATCTAGGTAGTTAGTTTTGCCTTATTTGCATACACTATTCATGATATAAAACAAAGATTTTCCTGGTCATTTTGTACAACAACCTTACACAATTTGTGCCAGAACATGTGGAAGTTAAATGAAATTAAATATTTCTGTTTATACACATGGGTATGCACAATGTGTCTTCATCCAAATTAAGCTGTTTCACTTTACCTGTTAAAAATGTATGTACATAAAAACAAATCAAAAGCCAACCCTCATCACCCTGAACTGTTCTGTGCTTTTCTCATTTAAAAAGAACTTTATTTCCTTATTGTATATAGATTGTTACTTTTATGACATTAAGTTAAAGGTTTGGACAAAAGTAAATGTTTTTTTTAAAAAAATGCTAGGGAAAACACTCTGTTTGGCACATCTGTTATCATCAAAAGGTGGCTAAGTCCAAAGGCCATAAATGATATATGATTGACACAGGAGAGTGACATTTTATGTAGGTAAAACAAAAATATATTTATCTGAATCTTTATCATAGGCAGGTACACCATCTTGAGAAACAGTATTGCATTTGGCATTTATTCTAATGGGGCTGTTCCACTGGAGCTGACCCTATAGCCAACTCTATGACTCTAGGGTTGGTTGCAAAAGTCGGGAGTCGGGTACACAAATCCAGAAAAACCACGCAAAAATGTGGCATGATGTAGTATATCCCGGCTTCTCTGGATCAAGATCCCAACTTGACTTGGTATCAGGATAATTTTCTACCCGACAGATGGGAAACTACTGCAACAAGCCATAAACCCCTAACAGACAAGCTGTATCAAGCCCCAACAAGATGTACTGACAAACAGACAGCACTGAAGCATTTCCCCGACCCACCCTGACTAGACTGAATAATTCCTTGAGTCAGGATTGAACCCACACTATATAAACCACTTGTTTTCAAGTATGGTTGGTTTGTGTGTACGGGAATTTCTTCCAGACAAGATGGTTAGAGTATAGGATACTCAATATACAAGAAGGGAATTATAACCAATCCTAAACAACTCTGTAAACATTTCTTCCGATCCTCGAAAAATACCCAGTTACCGACAAGTCAGCTCCAGTGGAACACCCCCATAAGAATAGGGGTTTGGAAAAGTTCAAAGTTTGGACAGCCGTATACAACTGATACTTTACATAAACTACCATCATTGTTCCAACCAGAGACTGTTGCCTCACCTTCAAGACATGGAACGACAGCCTTCTTCACTTTTTTAAGTCCACTGTCCAATCATCACAGAAGCTTTTTCCAAGTTGGAAAAAAATTATAACTGTGTAGAACAATACCTTGCGTCTCAAAAAGCCCTGCTTTTTAAAGATGAAGAAACTGTTGAAAGAATAATGGCTTCTGAGGATCCAACAGAACATAAGAGGTTGGGATATACAGTGAATGGTCTAAGGAAGGATGTGTGGGAAAGTAACCAGGACAGAATTATGAAAGTTTCACTGGAGGCAAAATTTGAGCAATCTGAACCATGCAGATCCAGACTAGTGGAAGCAAACCCAAATGACAAATATTGGGGGCTGGACTAGGATTAAGAGACAAGGACATTGGGATCACAACAAATGGAAGGGACAAAATAAACTAGGAAATATGCTGATGGAAATCTGTGAGACACTGTAAAACTGTAAATTTAAACTATATATAACATAAATGTGAGAAATGAAAAAGTTTATTGTAATGTTAGATAGTAACTTGATCTTTACCTCAATCTAGGTTTTTTTACCATTTATCAGCAATACATTTTGTTCCAAAATGCGGTTTGTGATCATTTATAATACTTTTTTCCCTATGTGTGCTTAAATATATTAATCTCTACATGTGCATGGATGATGTTTTCTATGTTGTCCATTAAATGTACTCGGACAAATGTTGATTAATAATGTATGCTTGGAAGGTATATCAAAAATAAGCTTACCTCCCCCGTGATACTGTGTATATACTTTGACAGTATACTACCAGTACACCGTACTTTAATAGTCATACAATTGTAAACAATGAAAACTACAAATCAATTATTGACTTATAATTGTGTGTAATAGCTGGTTTTTATATCAAACAATTAAAATACATAAAGGTGATCAAAACACAACAATTCAATATTTTGTCAGAATTTATTATATACTGGGTAAAGGAGCTATACCTGTTGAAAGTAAATTGGGCGGTGTAGTAGTTACCACAGAGTATGATATAATGGCCTGTATATAATTAAATCAATAAAAATCTCAATTCAAAATATCTCAATATTTGATTGTAAGGTTTAGTTTGACACCAGGTAAAATAAGATTGGTCTATCAAAACTTTGTTGGCAAGACATTGCTGTTACAAATACAAAATCAATCAGATTAAAATACATGTGAAAGTTTATTGGCACAGTCTTGTAGTTACCGTAGAATTTTACAAAATTACCTGTATATCATCAAATCGGTAAAACTTTCAACTTAAAACATCTTGATACTGGGCTGTAATGTTTAGTTTTTTAACACCAGATTTGTTTGGCAACACTAAAAAAACATTATAAAGACCTCTGGATAAAATACAACAGTTCAGCAATTGATTTCAAAACTTGTAACACTTAGCCTAATATAGAGTTCAATCATGTTTAGTCATAAATGTTTATTTATAATGATGTATGTGTGTAGATCCAGTCTTACAGGTTAATGATATTCTCATCTAATGGATGGTAGTAGAAAAAACAAAAAGAAATCTCCAAGCCAGTAAAAGCAATATCGTATTTCGTATACTTGATTTTCTCCTGTAAAAAGGGATTTATCAACTGAAAGTTCTCATGGTGCTATGGCTTGTATAGAACTTACAATATATCAGTTTGTTGGTACTAGTCAAACAAAATATTTAATCTTAAATATGTATTGTGTAGGTATTTATGTTTATTGTGCTGTCTTGTTTGACGTCAGTGAAAATATGTGTTCATGTTTTTGTTTTACCTCTGAAATAACTCCTTTGATTGAAAAAATGTAACTGCAAGGATGTTGCCAAACCTGTCTCAATAATGTCAGTCTTGGGCAAGGCATTCAAATTTATTGCAATGAAAGTATCAGTGACATTAAACCAAAATAGATATCAACCTCACTACATTTTGATTTCACTTATATGAGCAATAAGATTGACATAATAAAGTTTAACTCGTTCAACTGTGGGGGACTACGTGACACAACTAAATGCAACCATATTTTTTCATTGCTAAGAAATTCTCATGCTGGAATTACACTCGTACAGGAAACTCACTCAACTGTAGATGATGAAAACATATGGCAAACAGAGTGGGGCAATGAGATTATATTCTCACTTGGCACATCTGTGAGTAGAGGAGTGTCTATACTCATTCCCAAAAACATCAAAATTGACCTAAACATTCTATCAACTAAGAAAGATACACAGGGATGAATGCTCATAATAGAATGCAAGTTAGAAGAAAAAAATGGACAACAAAGGACAAATAATAGATAATAAATCTAATATATAGATTTCTTTTTTTCTAAGCTTAGAGAAATGCTACTAAATTACAATGGCAACCCTTTAATAATTGGTGGAGATTTCAATACTTGCTTAAATATAATACAAGATAAAAAGGGTGGGGCTTTTTTGAAAAAAATTCTGTTTATAGTAACAACATCAAGCAAATATGTGAGGATCTCTCATTAGTTGATATTTGGAGGGTTAGAAACAAAACAAATCCAGGTTTTACTAGCAGACAGAGAATTAGTGCTGGTCTGGTTCAATCACGCCTTGACTTTTGGCTGATTTCAATCTAGCTTGAATACTTTGTAAAAAAAATACGGGTTTCACCAGGAAATATGTCAGATCATAGTGTAGAAACGATCGCAATTGAGCTAATAGGAAGCAGTAAGTGAGGTCGCGGGGTTCTGGACATTCAATAATGACATTTTGTCTGACCCAAACTATGAAGAACTCACAAAAAATATTATAAAGAATATAAAAGAAAACACCTTTTTCAAAAATAAGAATACTCTCTGGGATTATCTAAATGTGAAATAAGGTCTCAAACAATGCTTTATTCAAGTAAAAGAGCCAAAAAGTTAAAGAATGAAGAAGCATATATAAAGAAAAAAGTAATAGAGCTAGAACAAAATATAGGGAATAAAAATAGTGATCGTTTTCAGGATTACTTACATTATAAGAATGAATGAGAAAAAATAATGGAAAAATGACATAATGCTATTATCTTAAGATCAAAAGTTAAATGGGTAGAGGATGCGGAAAAGAACACTAAATTCTTTTTGGACTTGGAAAAAAGAAATTATAACAACAAGTACATTAAAAAACTTATTACGAAAAACAACAAAAAAATAACAACTTTAGCAGACATAATTGAAGAAGAAAAGCGTTTCTGTACAGAGCTCTATACATCTCAATCGAATAAGTCTCATATAGCTGACGATTTGCTAAATATAAACAATATCCCTCAATTAAGTTACCACGATTGAATGTTATGTAATGAACCACTAACAATTGAAGAATGTACCAAAGCAATTAAACTCTTAGCAAACAATAAATCTCCTGGTTTTGATGGTTTCACCACCAATTTTTACAAATTTTTTGGATTGATATAAAAGAGATCCTCTTTGAAAGTTATAAATATTCTTTAGACAAACATAGCCTAAGTGATGATCAAAAAAGAGCATCCTAAATCTACTACCAAAGCAAAACAAAGACGTGTAATATTTGGCAAACTGGAGACCTGTTAGTCTTCTACAGACTGACTACAAAATTCTGACAAAAGCTTTGGCATTTGCAAAACGTTTTGCAAAAATTATCAGTTCAGCTCAAGTAAAATATATAAAAGGTAGGAGATATCATAACTCTGGCACATAGGAAATATCATAGGTACATAAGAAATATCATAACTCTGGAGGATTTAATAATTTATACTAACCAATTTCAAATACCTGGATATTTTGTTCTTATTGATTTCAAGAAAGATTTTGATTCTATAGAATGGAATTTCCTTTTTAATACAATACACAAATTTAATTTTGGGCCACAGTTTACCAAATGGATCAAAATTCTTTATAATGATATATCTTCCTGTGTAGGAAACAATAGTTATTATTCAAGTTATTTCAAAATAACAGGGGGATAAAACAAGGGTGTCCAATATCAGCGTTATGTTTCCTGATTGTGACAAAAATAATAAGCGTTAAACTGAGACAATGCAATAACATAAAAGATATAACCATAAATGGTGAAACTTACAAAATAAAAATGTTGGTGGATGATACCAGTCTTATCCTAAAAGATATGGCCTCTATAGAACTTGCCATAAAATAATTTCAAGCATTTTAAAAGTTTTCAGGCTTACAACTCAATCTTGACAAGACTGAGATAATATCAATTGGGGTTAATACTAAGAAACATCACAAGAAGCCATTGTCATTATCCAAAATCAAAATTCGAACTAGGTGCTTTAAAACCTTAGGTGTATGGTTTTCAAAAAATGTTAAAGAAATGGTTTGTTTAAATTTTGAAGAACGGTTAGAAGACATGAAAAAATTATTGTGTATATTGAATGCCAGAAATATGTGCTTAAAGTGGAGAATTACAGTCATAAAGTCACTGATTCTGCCTAAGGTAATTTTCTTATTGAGTTTGATTTATGTCCCAAAAGAAGTACTTGATAGAATAAATAAAATACTCATGGATTTCTTATGGAGAGATAAAATGCCAAAAATTAAAAAAGAAACTATAACAGGTCTTATTGAGGATGGAGGACTAAAAATGGTGGATGTTCATACAATAAATATTGCTGCCAAGTGCAGCTCGAAAAAAATACCTTGTTTGTAAGGAAAATGTTAATATTAAATTTTTGTTTTAAAAAATATTGTCTATTAATGAATTCATGTTGAACAAAAAATAGGTCTTTCTTATATAGAAAACTACTTGTCTCCCTTTCGTCAACAGGTACTTGAAAGTTGGGATGATTTCTATGGAACCAGTGTCAAACTCTGCAATACTAAATGAATATGTGCTTTACAATCAAAATATTAAAATTGGCAAAAGACCCATCACAGTAAGTCAATTCCCAAACAAATACGGCAACAATGTTAGATATACTAGATAATAATGGTTGCATATAAAAAGGGACAATCTTAATGAAAGTTAGAATCGGACATAAGTCAAATGTTTTACAATTGTATGTTGACCGCTATACTTGTAATTTAGAAGAAACAGGTAATGCATGAGAATTTGAATAATATAGAGCGCTGGTCAGATTATGTTATATTTTATATAACTAAGAAATTAATACCAATAGAAAAAGTCAGTAGTAAATTAGTGTACACTCATTTGATCAAAGAAAACACAAAACCACCTACATCATTAAATGTATGGGTTGAATTATACCCCTTTTTAGAAAACCTAAACTGGAGTCATGTTTTCAGATTACCATATAAAATTATTAAAGAAAGTTATATTTAAAGTTTTCAATATAAAGTCTTGAACAGAATCTTAAATTGTAAAAATAAATAAATAAAAAAAATAAAGTTCAAAGTTTTACATCCTGTCAAGAGCCAGGGCCATATTTGAACAGGTCTCCCAACATGCACACTTGTGAGACTCAAACCCAAACAGAGGTGACGGCCTGTGATTATATGTCAAACCTGCTAACCCACTAGGTCACGGTGGATCTCAGGGTGGACTTTTGAATCCTTGACTGATTTTATCAGATTTTTTTGAGTACAGGATCTTGGATAGGTAGAATGGACTGCTTTCCTGTATGCTGGAAATTTACTGAAGTGATATGAGGTGTATAGTGCACTAAAAGTGATATTAAGCCTCCATAACATCAAATCTAAACAAGTCACATGTAAAGTGTGCTAGCTACCCCGCATTAGTGACCTCGGCACGTTTATCTTCAGAACCATATTAGTTGCCCTTTTCTGGTGGATACATCTTGCACCTGGCCACAGATGTGTCCATGGTCTAGTTTTAAATTCTTGGTGACTAGATTTCAAGCGCTTTAACTTTAAAATTTTGGGATTCTTTGGTTGTAACACTGTAATTTCTACTTGTTGGGGGTCTGGGAATCAAGCCCTTTAACTAATAATTGTTGCTGGTCTTGGGTTTAATCCTTTAAAATTTTGGGATTTTATGGTTTGAACACTTTGACTTAAACTTAAAAAAATATATTGGAGGTTTATAAGGTTTGTTAAAATATTCGCCAAATTTTATGATCCATGTTTGTCCAGTGAAAGATGGGGGAATCGAATCCAATTTCTAGAAACCATTTTACCTCCTAATACATCAAAAATTAATAACGAAAGATAAATGTATAAGCCAAAAACATAAAATTTGCCATGTGACAACACCAGTTTGACTCATACATTTGAAGATGGAGCCTTTAAAATTCCATGTTTTTTTTAATCCAGAATATGGTCTGGATTTTTCCAAAAATTTGATCACTGGTCAGGCCCTTTACACATAAAAAATGAAAATCGTTAAGAACTTTTCATTACTGTGAGAGTAATCATCAACACAAGCAAACACTCTGAAAAACACAACCTTGTGCAGGTAATTATCTTCTGCAGGTAATTATTTCAACACATCTAATATACTAAACATATTCTCATCCATCATAATATGACTGAGTAACTGATTTCAGGCATGTTACACACTAAACCTTGATTTATTACTGCTTAAACTTGCACATGTCCTTGAACATTTACTGAATAAAATAACTCTTGTGAAAACACAACCAGTATATGTCATTACAGCACTGGTATTTTTTGTAATGTAAATGTGAGTGCTTGATAATATAAGAATATGGGAGTCTGGACACATAAACATATACATCTAAAACAGCAGTACAGGACACTGAGCCATTGTTGTTGGGGGAATATTAGTGGGCTGTTCAGCCAGCAGGGAGATAAACCACATGGACTGTGTGAGTGTATTTATATTGTTGTAATTTGGATACAAAGGCAGGTGCTTTAATTGGCTGAAAGTCTTCAGGAATATCTCTCATATGGTGTGTATTTTTTCTCACTAGGTGGACAACCACTTCCTGTGACCTATGAGAAAAGTCCTTTTGTCAGCACCAAATTCTTGATGAAAATAAATTCAGTCCTCTGATAATACCTAAGACAAAATGACTTGAGGAAAGTCTATCTGTCAAGTTAAACTGATACAGCAGTAAGTCAGTTGGGGCTAAAAACGGTTTTTACTTCAAGATGGCCATGACTGAACACGTATTGGAACTCTCAAGTGAAAAGAAAATAAGAATGTCCTTATTGTATCATTATTGTAAGTGTGCAAAATTTAACTGAGGTCAGCTGAATAATACAATAGCTGGAGGTTGAAAACCCCATGATTTCACTGGAAGGTGGACATAACTTCATTCATATTGGGACTTTAAGGTGGCCATAAAATAAGAATGTCCCTTCTGCCAACCTTTATAAATGTACCAAGTTTTATTTTAAAAATTTAAACATCAACTGAGCTTAGGGCTGAAAACCCTACATGTTAAGTTTAAGATGGCCATAACATTATTAATATTTAAATCATAAGGTAGTAAGAGTCTTCTTTTGATCTACTTCAATATCAATATTAGTTCGATTTTAAAAAAATAGAGGAATCAGACAGTTTTATTCCAATTTTATGACTTTAGGGAGATTAGAGCTCAATTAATATTTACAGTTTAAGGTCACCATAAAGTCAGGATAATCCTTTGGTTGATCTTAATGTATATGCCAAGTTTGGTTGAAAAAAGTGAAAAACTAAGTGAACTGGAGAGTTAAAACCCCTTCTTTACATTAAGGTGACCTTAAGATTGCAGATACAGGGCTGAAACTTAGGCATGTGAAAGATTATGAAAAAGTAGCTGAATAAGTTATTCCAACAAAACGCCAAAATCCTTACCGTTTTTTAGATACAAAGGACTCATGTTTTAAAAACTTGACAAAAATTAAATGCCTCTCATTGAGGCATCTATGGTTTGATTGATCAGAAAATCCTTACCAGCATACGGATTTATGTCTATAATGTTCCTGATAAATTTTATAGCACTGGTGTGTATGTTTTTTTCCGAAACACAATGACAGGTGTTTTTGAAAAATACTTAAAGTAACCTTAAGTAAAGTTTAAGGTATCCTCAAAGTATTGCAAAAAAATTTCCTACCCCTATAGTTTTAAAAAAGATAGGAATGAAAGAAAAATTTGAAAGCCCAAGAAGTTATTCACCCCTGACTGGCCGCTTAATGGTTAGCCAATGGTTAATCTAAAGGAGTACCATTTGTCAAACAACTTTTTAAATTTTTCTTACAACATATAATAATATCTTGGAATATCATAAGGTTGGCATTCGGCAAATATATTTTTAAATATAAAACTTTTGTTAAACTAACACTTAACTAATGTCTTTTGTTAGGATGTTTTCTTATGACTTCTAACAATTTTGGTTAATTATATGGAATGTATTGCATGTAGGTAATAAACAAATTCCAAAGCTCTTATAAAAATACTGCTATGGCAGTGTCACTGACATTAATCCTAAGTATCTCTGACCTTTTCTGGTAATCTATTTTTAGCAAGGTTAATCCCCAAATTGATGAGATGTATAATCATTGGACTGGCTAGGTCAAATAAAGACATAGTAATGAAAGATGAGTTTTCTGGGAAATATCTCATCAGTTGACAGATTGCCATGCTAAAGTGTTGCTCTTTGGCAATTTGAAACTACATGTATAATTCCTAATAATTAGCAACAAAGTAAATTAAATGTAGAAAATTAGTATATGTATGATTTCTGTCTACACAAGTGAAACGTTTCACTGAATTTTACATATCTTGTGGCAGGCAAACTGAAAATATTCCTTTCACAAATCATAAAAATGAATATTTTTGGTTCAAATGGTATTATATACAATGGTATATGTGAACAATGAACAGGGTCAAAGTGTAATTTGATCACATATTATATGTAAAAATGTAATGTATTGGCATATTGTTACCTGTAAAAATTTGCATAAACTTCAAAATTGTAGCTTAGTTCCATTGCAAAAAGTTGGGGGCGAAAAGATATCCCCGCCCTCGCCAACTGTATGGTTGGGGGGACTACCGCCCTCCTGCCCCCAGTTCCTACACTTACACATGCACAAAAGGTCTAATTACATTGAACATCAAGGTCCACCCTTTGAATAGTGTTGTGTCTGGAAATGTTTAATTTTAACTAAATCTTTTGTACTTTGCTGGTACACATGGTTTTACTATTGTGGTGTCAGCTTAGTGTCATTTTGCATCTTTGCAACCAAATCCAATGAAAGTAAATGTAGAAATAGCAAAATATAATTCTGTACTTATTTGTCAAAAAAAAAACATCAGCAAATTATGTTTCCAAAATTGTTCTAGCATCATATAATATTTTACTGTATTTCTTTCTAAAACTGTTTTCAGTTTTTTGATGTAGTAGCAAAGCTGTCTGAGTACTGGAGGGTACAAAGAAATCAGAGAGTGGTGCATGGTCAGGATCTCAAGTTAAGTCTATGTTTTGAGTCTGGGGATATTGCCACAGAAAATCGATTTCCTTCACTGCTTCACTTTTCATGAAGGGTTTTGCTGCTGAGGATCCACATCATTTCAATTCAATTACACCTCCAGGATTTAAAATGAATGAGGGTCAGAGTTTATGTTGTTAAATTTGCAATTTTTAATACTCATGATTCCTAACATAGTTTTAACTGTGAAGAATATCAATTATAGTGCCAGCAAATGTTAAACTTTTCTTTTTGTAAAAATTGATTCAGGCTGTTCAGTATTTTATCAAGTAATGTAAAGAATGATTTATTATTCTACTTGTTCACTTCCAATAAGACTTCTAATTTTGATCTTATGAAAACTAAAAATTATGAAAAATGCGCCTTTTTATTCTAACTCTTTTTATTGTTCAAAAAACATTTTTAATAAGCATTACACATAATTTATTGCTACAAAAGTTACATTATCATATGACAAAAAAACACAGAGAATTTCACTTACCGTAAATTTTAATTTAATACCCTAGATACTTTTTAACCATTCTGACAATTGTTTCCAAAACTCACATTACAATAATACAAATGGTGCTCTATTGCATCTATTATTGTGCATGAACTGCAGTTTTGATCACTGGTTAATTTCCATTTAAACAGAATTTCTCTGCAATTAATATTCTATTCAGAAGTTTATACTAAAAGCTTTGATAGATATGCTCAATTGATTTTTTAAAGGGTAACAAAAATGTTTCTTTCCTTGAATAGTTTTCTAGAAAAGGAAAAACGTTAGTCCATACATTTTTTTGCTGATGGTAATGTGGTTTTCTTACTGACTGACTGTGCATAACTATCCTTAGTTTACGTATGTTTAATATTAACCATCTTAGGCATCAATGTTACATATATTATGTCTGGCATTATGTATGTTCAATATTTTCAGTAGACTTAGCTGTTATATCCATAATGCTGGAATACAATTTTTAATATCAGGAACTGCATGTAGTTTAAGCTACACTTAAATTTGGTTTCTAATGCCTGTTTAGTCATTATATGGCATGTAGTTTTACCACAAATATCTATAATTTTTAAAAAATATATTTGTTTATAGAAAGATCCAAACTTCTGAACATTCAATGCGTCATTGAATTTATTAAGCTTAAGTGAAAAACATATTCATTTAACATTTCATTACATGAAAACACAACAGTTTTTTTTACAGATATCCAGCCCTCAATTAATTGTTTATGAAATTTTATTTTGCATGCATCAATATGCATCAACATTTACTGGGGCATTTTATGTACAAGAGGGGCCACATTGGTGCAGTGGTAACACTCTCAACTTTCACCTCTGAGGTCGGTGGTTCAAACCCATCTTATGTGAGAAAGTTTGTAGTTGCTTACTGATGGTTGGCAGTTTACAATACAGAACCTTGACCAACTTTATGTACTGGTTCCCATGTACCACAAACTACCCAATGTAATATTACTTGTATAGGGTTGAAAATGACTTAAAAACCCAAATAAATAAATTCTATATACAAAGTGTTGATAGAATAGAAACATTTATATAGCACAAAACTGACACAATATCCGCTTATTCGCTTGAGGCCGAAAAGGACCTGCTAGGGGAGATGTACTATGGTGGAGGGTATGCAAGTCTGAACAAGTAGGTTTTTAACTGGCTTCGAAACTCTGTTATTGTATTCTGTGATTGGACTGATTGTGGGAGTCTATTCCATTCAGTGGAAGAAGCCAGTGGAAGAAACCTCGCCTACCAATGGCCTTCTTGGAACGAACTGAGGAAAGAGACAGCCGATTCCCACAAGATAGGCTACTGGTTTTGATTAAGGATGATAAGTATGTGGGTTGGGAGAATCTAATAACTTTGAATGTAATGAGATTATATTTAAACAAGATACGGTATGAAATGGGGAGCCAATGTAGTTTTTGAAGATAGGAAGTAACATGGCTTGTCTTTTCAACTCTGAAAACAATTCTACAAAGGGCATTTTGAATCTTTTGGAACTTAGCCATGTTATATTTATTCACACCATAGAGTAGGGAATTGCAGTAATCAATTTGACTACTGATCATAGAGTTTGCCAGCATGGCTGCAGTCTCCACACTGAGAAATTTACAGATGCGTCTGAAAACTTTGAGATGATAGGAGGCACGACAAACCTTGGTTATGTGACTAGCAAAAGTGTTTCCAGAGTCAAAAGTAACACCTAAGTTTTTGCGGGATGACATTTTAGTGTCATCTAGCTCATTTCTGGACGACCCTTATTTAGTATTAGTATCACACCTTATTTGCATACTAATTGGTCAGCTGGTCAAGCATGGGACCTCTCTGATTTTAACCATTAATTCTGCCATTTACATGTCAGACACACGAGGAGAAACATCATTCTTTATATGGTACTTCTGCACAGGACATGTGGCTGATACTGTATGGTTTTCTTTTTATGTATTTTATACGTGACTTTCAATATTTTTATTTAGTTTTATATTGTAACCAAGTATTTTATATGTTGTATGTAACTTTCCATGTGTTTTGAACATGTAAACTTTGCAGCATTACTTCCAGTCATAATGCAGTAAAGTATGTACTTCGCGCTCATACAAACAGACCACAGTTCAATTACCTGTGGAAATACAAACTGTCGGATGATACTTAAATTTTTGCAATAATATTTATAGTAAAGTTGTGTTAACTTGGTAGAAAATTGGCATAGTGCAGTAAAGTATTGCGTTCATACAAACAGAATACAGTTCAATTACCTGTTGAAATACAACTGTCAGATGATACAAAATTTTTACAAAAAGTTTTACAGCAAAGTGGTGTCAACTCGGAGGAAAAATTAAATATGTCGGACTCAGATTCTGAAGGTTCAGTCAGTGATCTTGACTGTAGTGCAATCATTCAAGATTTGGATAATGAAAACACACATGATTTTCAAACATTGCAAGATGTTGCTGGTTCTTCACAACAGAAACAGTCAAATGCTTACGTTCGAAAATCGGATCCGGATGTGCAAGCTGTTATTAATGCTCAGATTTTGGAACAACTTGAAAAGATATGCGAATGTTCGGATAAAATTGAAAGCAAAGAATGTAAAAAGGCTAGTGATCAATCAAAAGTCAAAGTTCAAAACCTAAAGATGTTAAATTAAAGAAAACCAGCTAAGTGACACAGCCACCAATCGAGCCTAGTAAATGGGTTCAAATCTTGGTGCGCTGACAGACGAAACATTGCTGCAACTGAAAGTTGATCAAAGACTTCAGGAGTTGTCGGATCTGGCCAAAAGAGGGACTACTTCTAATTCAAATCACAGAGAGGTGGCAATGTAGAGATTTTGATTAAAAACAGAGTTAAATGGCCACATGAGTATGTGTTATCAGGTTTAACCAAAGAAAGGATCACATATGACCAGTTGAACATGACACAGTGGGTGCCTGGGTTTGGGCAAACCATGAGGGATGAATCGGATCCAGTTTTGATAAAACACATGATAGAGTATCTTATATCCATTATGGATGATGCGAACGATTTCTCATGGACCTCAGCCAAGGCCAGTCATGCAGTTTTACTGTGTCGTATGGCATGCTAATGCACAGAAACATGTTCCCAATACTCAGGACAGTCAAATGGCAACAAAAAGTATGCAAAAGTCACAAAATCCATGGCTTGCACTTATTATAATCGAGGTTCTTGTCTGCAAAATAAGTCTCATGAGACAAGGGTCTTGTACAAGCACTTTTGTGCCTCATGTTTTGCAATCAATGACCTACCTTCTCACATACGGAAATGGAATGCAAAAACAAAATAAACAGTTTTCAAAAAACGATTAGGCATGGATGGACACAAGTTGAGGTCCATCCATGATTCTAGATGGTTTTTTTTCAATCAAAATGTGTCTGTAGATAAGATAACAAGTCAGATTCATGAAACTCGCCCAGTGTGGCAATCTTGGTTAAGTAGAGCCAATGCTTTTAAAACTACAAACCCAACTCGTTCCTATGCGACTGTAGTACAATAAGGTAAACTTATTGAGATGGCCAAGTACTTTAATGTTAGAGGCACTGGTCATGTCAATAAATTGGCTAAAAAATTGCACCAAATTAGTTCCAAAACAGAACCAATTGTCAACGGGATAATCTTGCATATGGCATATAAAAGCGTGCTTGTACTGCTTCTTGGATGCATAGTGATATTATAGAGGATCACAAACTGTAGATAATCGCTTTCAAGTGCTTGCACAGTTAGATGGCAGTGAAAATAGTTCACAAGCAGATTGTGGGTCCACCAATGCTGTTTTTAATTTCAAGGGCAATAAAAATAGAAAAAGGCAAACATTGGGTACAGCACTGAAACATGGTGGTTGAGTACTGAATAACATGGATTCTTCAGGCACTTTTTTCAAGGGCAATAAAACAAAACTAGGCAATCATTAGGTACCTCCATGTGTATGCAGTACCACAACAGTACTAATAAGAATATGGAAAATGGCCCACAGACTTAGCAACATCTTTCTTTAATTTTAAGGGGCAATAAAAACGGAAAAGGGTCAAAATTGGGCGGCATGTTGTATGAAAATACAAAAACTTGTGAACAGTTAGTAGTTTCAATTCAAAGGACACTGTCGAAGATAATACACCGTTGCTTATTCCTGATAGTAAGTAGCTTCCGCTAAAGATATACAAGGACAGAATGAGCCGGATACTAGTAATATTACTCACAATACGCACTATAATCATGTACAAAATGATGGTGTAGGTGCTCAATTATGGGACATAACTTCTGCAAATTCCTCTAATGTATATAGACGCAAGAGGTTTATTCCTGATAGTATCATAAATCACAGATACCAGTCAATTGATTATAAAAACTGTATAAATCAAAATACTAAAGGTTGTGGGTTCATCCCATACAATGATTTAATGGTATATACAGGCCAGGAAGTCATATGGGGAAGTGTTCCTAGTATCATACAAGCTCATGAGATGGTTAGATGTTCTGCTATGCCTAACTTTAGGCAGCTTAGAATTCCGGTTCAAACCCAGCTTAAAGTGGATGCTTGGAGAAAGTACTTAGATTCATATTGGGATAAGCAATTAATAGATCTTATCCAATTCGGATTTCCTTTAGATTTTAATAGGAATGTGATTTTGCAATCCACTTCTGTGAATTATAGTTCAGCTCTTAAATATTCAGAACATGTGTCTGCATATATTCAAACTGAAATGCAATATGGCGCTATTTATGGCCCTTTTGCTAATCCACCTTTTGAATGTCATATATCTCTTTTTCTTACCAGAGACAAACCAAACTCGGATCAAAGAAGAGTTATTCTGGACTTAAGTTTCCCTTCTGGTCAATTTGTGAATGGTGGAGTACCTAAAGACAAGTACTTGGGGTCTTATTTTCAGTTGAAGTACCCATCTAAAGATGATATTGTTGATAGTCTTAAACAACTTGGGTCTGATGCTCTGTTATATAAAACAGGCATCAGTCGTGCCTTCAGGCATCTTAAAATTGACCCTGGGGATATAGATTTGTTAGGGCTTAAACATGGAGATTATTATGTTGATGGAATGCTGCCGTTCGGATTCCGTCATGGTTCCATATTCTTTCAGTACTGTTCTGACACTGTATGGTACATTATGCAAAATAAATTCAATTATCTGAACTTATACAACTATATTGATGATCTGGTGTATACAGGTCTACCAGGGGATATTCACCAATCATATCAAACTCTTATGGCATTATTGCAGGAATTAGGCCTGGAAATAAGCACTTCTAAACTTATAGAACCTAATAACATTGCTGTATGTCTTGGTATAGAGATTAATTCGGTTAACAGAAATTTAAGAATACCAGATGATAAATTGAAACAAATTAAAAAAATATGTTTGGCATATGTCTCAAATAAGAAAGTTACCAAGAACCAGTTTCAATCGTTGCTGGGTTCCATTCTTTATATAACAAAATATGTTAAACAAGTGAGATTTTTCTTGAATAGAATGCTACAACTGCTTAGGGATAGTATTGATAGGAACTCTATATCTCTTGATGGCAATTTTTATCGTGATCTTAACTGGTTTAACACATTTTCGCTTTAGTACAAAGGGGTTACCTTCTATGATAATCAAATTATACACACAACTGTATTTTTGGATGATTGTTTGCAAGGTTTAGGGGGGACTTTTGATAAAATGGTATATGCTATATCCCTTCCACTGGGTTTCAATAATTACATCATTGTGCACCTAGAGATACTTTGAAAATATGGGGTTCTTATTAACAAAACCGTGGAGATTAAATGCAATAACATGGCTGTGGTGGAGGTTCTGAGGTCAGGACGTGCTTGTGATAGTATACTAACTATGTGTGCACATAATATATGGTTACTGTCTGCCATTTTTAATGTTGAATTGGTGGTTAACTATATTCCTGGTTGTCATCACGTTGTGGCTGACTTGTTATCTAGATGGCAGGGTACGATGGCAGACTTCAATAAATTTCAAAATATTATGCCAGATCACATCTGGATTCCTGTACATATAGATCTATAAAACTTAAATGAACAAAAATGAACAATGTCTGTTTATTGGTATAAATGCTTGGAGATACGGCTCATCTTGCTTCTGCTGCAGTTCAGAGATTAAAGTTGGGTTTTAGGCCAGCAACAATGAATCAGTACATCAGAATGCTGTGAGAATTCCTATGTTTTCTTGAGAAAGCACGGATTTGGCTTTATCAGGTGACTACAGTCATCATATTGACTTTTATGGAGTATTTACATCAAAAAGTTCTGTCTCAACCAAATATATCCAAACACATGGCAGGAATTCGTGCCATGTTTATACTTTATGGATTGAATAGCTCCCCCTTTAAAGATAAAAGGCTCCCTTTGTTTATCAAATCACTCAAAATCAATGCACCACTGTCTTTGAAAGGTCAAAAGATCATTATAATTGATCTGTGACAACAAATTATTGATATTTGTCAAACATTGGAAAATTCACTCCTCTTTAAGACCCTTTACTTGTTCACCTTCTTCTCTTTTCTGGAACTCTCTAACATACTTCCACATTCTGCACAACAATTTGATCCCACAAGACATTTTACAAGAGGTGATATCATTTTTTTTGCAAGAATTTTGCACAGTCATTGTCAAATGGTCGAAAACATTGCAAAATAGGAAACAAATGACAACATTAACCATTCCGAATCTAAGAGATTCATCATTATGTCCTATCAAAGCTTTGAACAGTATGTTTCACGACTTGCCAGATGACAAAAATGCACCATTATTTTCTACAATAAAAAGGTGGCCTCGTCACACTAACAGATTCAGTGGCTAGAAAGCATCTTAACTAAGTCTCCTCACTTTTATCTATCCCCCCCCCCCCACCATTGACCTTTTACATGTTTTGGAAATCTGCTACGACCTGGGCATTTCAAAAAGAGGTTCCTCTGCATGAGATAATGGAACGCGGTACTTGGTTGTCTTCTGCTGTATGGAGATACATACATTCAGTCCCTTCTGTGTCTTCCCAGGTCTCTCGCACCTTTCAACACCATCTTTGGCTTTAGCTTGGGGTTTGGCTGATACCTATCACTAGCGGATCCAGGGGGGGGGGGGGGTTCAGGGGGTTCGAACCCCCCCTTTTTTCCAGGGGGGCATGCCCCCCGACCCCCTTAGTTATAATATGTCTTATGTGAACCCCCACCTTACTCAATGTGAACCCCCGACCCCCTTAGTTATAATATGTCTGATGTGAACCCCCACCTTACTCAATGTGAACCCTCACCTTACTCGATGTGAACCCCCACCTTACATAAAAGCTGGATCCGCCCCTGCCTATGCTCTATTTCTATCATTATGTATTATACTTTACAATATTTTACTTCATTAGGAGCCATGCAATTTCTGTATCATATCTTATACCAGTACATTATGAATTTTCTCAGCTGTTTGTGTTGCAAATGTCTTTTCTGTCACCCTTTATTTATTTTGCTTGGGTTTTGCTTATAAAATCTCATTTTTTTAAAATAATTGTTGCATTCTGGGGCTAGTAAATTCTTTACTGCCCTGGCTTTGCTTGGGTTAATAGTTATGGCTCTCTCAGGGCAGTAAATTTATTACTGGCCCGAGTTTGGCCTATAAGGGTGACAGATTTCATTATAATTTCCACAATACTACAGATACTGTGATGTTGTTAAAATATTTTTGAAGATAAATTATAATAAAATAATTTTAAACCCAACATGTATGTTATTGTGTTGGGGGGTAGCTGGGAAATGTAAACTTTATTTGTAGGGGAGATGTAATTTCCAAGAAGATGGGTTGGTAATTTTTGCATTAGGGACTCCTTGGCCTGTCTATCACCAATGACGATGAATTCTGTTTTCTCTGGATTAAGTTTCAATTTAATGCCATCCATCCATTTTCGAAAGAAAGCAAGACACTCAGTGAGCTCAGCAATACTGGATCTATTTGATCTATGTTTAATAACTTACATATTAAATCTTTCCATTTACCATCTTTGTCAATTACTGAACAATTTACCCATGTGATTTTTCTGCTTTATTAATTTCTGCTTCTTTGTATTATTTTTTTAATTTTTGGAGAATAATTCAAGTTAGTGATGTCTGTAAGGTTATTTGAAAACCGAATTCCTAAAGCTCTAAAGGGTCCCATGTTATAAGTAATCCTTTTCAGATTACCTGATAAATTTATGGTTTTATTTCTGTCTCTTCCCAAAGAAATTATCTCAATTGTTTTTTCAGTTTAACTGTTAGACCTGAGATCAGTTTAAATTTATCAAATGATGTGATACTCTGAGCAATCAAATCGAGATCAGATAAGAAGAGCGTATTGTCGTGTGATAATTGAGCAATCTTATATGTATGATTTGCTTTGGTATTAAATTGAAGGCCATGAATATTTTTATTTGTTCTGATGGCTATTGCTAATATTTCTGCAACTAGAATAAATAAGAGGGCCGAAATAGGACAACCTTGTCTTATTGACAAGTCAAAAAAAAACATTCAGAATAGTATCCATTGTTACAAACACACGATTTTATGTCTATATATAAAATTTTATCCAATCTACAAATGAATCTCCAAAATTATATATTTTTAAGCATTTAAACAGAAAATTCCACTCAATACTATCAAACTCTTTCTCAAAATCTATTAATGTGATAAAACCATCCATATAATTTATTCTTCTGTTAGATATACAATATTCTGTATTGTGCGGATGGTTTCGCCAATGAAGCGGCCTTATATATATCCAATTTGGTCTTGGTTAATTATTTGGCCAATCACATTCTGCAGTTTTTGTGCTAAGGCCTTAAGAAACACAGGTCTTTGACCTTTTTAGGAAGAAAATTTATTACTTATATCTTTTGCGCTTGTGAAAGTTGCTTATTATCATAATTATAGTTATAACCTGTCACCAGTAAGTCACAAATATCTGGACAGAAAAATTTGTAAAAAGTTTGTTGTCATGACGTCAAACTGTCGAAAACAGGGGACTTAATTGTTATTGGCAAATATTTTTGAAGCACCGTTAAAGTCACTTGACTGCAGCTTTTGATAACAAAAATATTTTTCATTTTCTGAAAGTATTGGAATAGCAGCATTTCTCGTGATATTCTGTATCACTGACATTTTCAAAATAATGCTGCCTTGATAAGTAAAGGGTCAGTTATTATGTTCGTTCATTGTATAACCTTTTGAATCTGCTTTACATTGTAATTTCTTTTCTAAAGATTTAGGAAGAGTTTGCGATATTGTTCCCCATCTTCAACCCATTAAATTTTCTTTTGAATGGAATAAGCTACAGTTTCACTTCTTATTCTGCATTTTACAAAATCCCTAAGTTGTAACTGATCACTGATACTATTGGTACTAATGACAGACTATTCATGATTACCTCTGTTTAGGTTCTATTCAACTTTGGTACATATAATGGGTCCAAAGCAAAAACACATGTTTAATAAGATGTCTGTCTGAGACTTTAGTACTAGCTACTACAATTGGTTGGCTATCCATATAATATAATATTCAATAATTTCAACATACTGTAAAAAACACAAACACATATCTCATATATTTCTTAATGTTACTGTAGTAAATGGCGTATCCATGCATGTTTTAAAAACTTATAAAGTGTCACACATAGGACTTCAACTAAAACAGGTATATTATAGCATATTAAATACCTAGTTGGTTTGTTAGTTGGTTGATTAGTTGGTTGAGCTTCCACTATAGATAATAATTTACTTTGCATGGTCTTTTTATTAACAACTGATATTTAACCAATGCAAAATTTTCAGTGCACCACGCTATACCATATTTTAATATTTTCTTGGCGGGGGTCAAAACTTATCATACAACATATATTATAACACAAGCAGTCAGTGCAAGTGAACATGCTCTGTGTCAGCTGACTTTGTGTTTTGAGCTTCAGAGTGCAAGTGAAAGTAGAAAAGGATGTATCTCAAATAGGTATTGCCCAACTATGCCATGAGGTGCCGGTATTCAATTTTACTATGTTACAGTTGAGTCAAGAGTAAATGAAAACGTATTTCAACAAAATACTGTAAATGCAATAGTTTCCATGGTACAAGTGATTTACTCAACACTGTGAACCTCAAAGTAAATATTGCTCAGCTATGAAATGAGCTACAGGTCTGCAGTTTGACTATGTTATAGCTGATCCGAAAGTAGATGAATAACATAATTCAACAAAATACTCTAAATGCAATAGTTTTAAAGTTACAGGTGATTTTACTCGTTACGGAAGGTACTGAAAAGTCATAAAGAAACTATTATTCTCTTAGCTATTGCATAGACTCCCAAGATATTCACTACATTGTAGCAATGAAAAAAGTAGGTGAACAACATATTTTAACAAAATGCTCTAAAGGCAACACCTTTCAAGGTACAAGCGATTTACTGCACGAATTCATGTATTTAAATGCACAAAAAATTATTTTAAAAATTCATGTAAAATAATTAAGAAATATCCAGGCCAGATACTCACAAAAAGGAATCTACTTGTGGCCTGGTACATATATGAAAGATAAGAAATCCCTTCAACAGTCAATGAGAAAATTGAAATTCTAATGCATTAAAATTATTTTTAAAATTGATAAAAATCAGAAACAACCATGCCTGATACTCACACAGGGAATCTACTTGTGGCCTAGTACATATATGCAACATAAGAAATCCCTTCAATAGTCAATTAGAACATTGTAATAAAGTGTTGAAATTTTCACACTTTGGGTGGGGTTACCTCGCTACTAACAGCTCTGGGGAACAGACGACCCTACAGTTCTCCATGCCTGATCAATTTATCATCCTCGATAGATAAGGTATCTTTTAAAAGTAACAACATGCCTCTGGTCATTGAACTTTTGGATGAGAAGTTCTTTACATGGACGCTGACACCGCAGAGAGATGCCATAATGTCAGCTGACGTAAAAACTGTGTCACTGGTGATTAAAATATTATTGTGTGTTTAAGCTAGCTTTTGAGTATCTCTATTACATAGAATGCATCAGATGTATAAATTTACTTAGATTTAGGACTTTAATATCAAAGTATTCTCACATTTTTAATCAGGTCCATTATATTTAGCCATTTAAAAATGTAAATTGTTAAGTTGGGACTATTTTTGACACGGCCATGGCCATTTCGAAAATGCCAATAGTTTCAAAGCTACACGTAACAGGTAATTTCAAAGATTACCAGATAACTTTATTTCACAAGAGGAAGACTCAAAATAAATGCCAGCACAATTCAAAAATACATAAAATGAACAAGAATTTATAATCCTTCATTGATAACATTCTTAAAATCTACATTCATGAACATCACATTAGTTATTGAAATAAAATACTTGGTTATACTTACTTTTTGCTTGATTGCATGCCTCAAAAGGTAGAAACTGTGCATCAATAAGGGAATTTCAAAGAAGACAGAAATTGCTAAAACCCATCCTTCAATAGAACCCAACTAAAACAAGAACAATAAAATATGCTTTAAGTCACCTCCATTTCCCCTTACTTTGTACAAATTGTATTCAACCAAGGCAAACGCTGTAAACAAAATTACATGCAGTTCCCAATTCAACATGTGAAACTTTGCTACATGGTACTGAACTACCATTTAACTCTACCAAAATATCTTTTGGTACATCCCTTTTACTTCATGCAATAGGGCATATTGTAATCTCTTTTGATTTTGTCCTTTATTGTGTTAATACTAGAACTGATATGGTGTACCAGTTGTAAGAATATCTATGTCTTTTTCGCATCTGTTGACACTTAAGACTTACAGGCGATTGTGAATAGCTCAGTCATGACAAGCAATAACAAAAGCCTTATGGTTCAAATGTGTGTTCCATTTAGATTTACTCAGACCCACATTGGACTAATACGTTTTACTAGCTGGGATGTATTGGCCTGCCACACATTGTGAGTCAGTGGTTCTCTGCAGTAGAAAGCTATTTTTACAGAACTTTTACAGAATTTTTTTTTTTTTTTTTTTTTTTTTTTTGCTGTATTAACATTCTCTAAGAAGTGAAAGAGAAATCGAACATAAAATTGAAGTGCTTATATTCGCTGGTGCCCTTCACTATGTTTTCACGGCTCATCAACAAGTGGAGTGAAATATGGAACTTGTTTTACTTATTAGTATGGTGAACAATAAATGTAAAATAACACATATGGAGTATAGTTTATACCAAGTAGAAAGAAAATACACAAAGTCAAGTCACATCCTATCTAGAAAAACTCAACTGACTTTCCATTTCATATCGTATCTTTTTTTAAATATAACCTTCTTACCGGTATTTTTCAGGAAATGAATTTCAGTTTAAAAAATTGAGGCTGTTAAAATATTCCAAGCGTCACTTACATCCTTTAATAACCGCACTATGCAAAAAGCCAGCTGACAAACTGCCACAAGTGATGACAAAATCGCCAAGATGAAGCAAACTATAACCTAGAAAATTAACCAAACAGAAATATAAAAGCAACAACACGGAATTGCTTGACATGCTTGCTTTAAATATATTTTTTTGCAGTGCCAATGTTTAGAAACTTACTTTATAAACATTCTCCCAATCATCTTTATCAATGTTAATGTTGAATATCCCATTCCATCTAGTCCTCAGTTTGAGATTTTCATTTTGTTGATTTAATGTTTCATAGAAATGGCGACTTCCTCTGCTTGGGCTAAGCAATAGTTTCAAACAAGGAGGAAGCATAGGTCTTTCATAAGAAAGATTATTTTCACAATAAATTTGGAAAGAAAAGTTTTTAAATATCTTCTGACTGTTTAAATACTCTAAAAAAAATTTTGAGTTTGTAAACTTGGTGTATTTCATCAAATTCCATTATATTTCCAGCTTTATTGAGTAAATCAGATGGTTTGTAAATTCCTGTATGATATCAATGTGGAAAGAATAAAGACTTGGTAGAGGCATTTGAATAAAAAAAATAATTACTAGAAAGACCAAAGTTTTCCTGCCATGTAGAGTCTTTCTGAAGTTGCTATTGTTAAAATAATTTTACCCGAGGAGATTCAGGTGAAACAAAAAGACGCTTTATCTGAGTACATATCAAGGTTCTGTACTCAGAAAACTAACGGTAAGCAACTAACAGCTTTCCCACAAGAGTTCAGACTAGGATTAGAAATCCTGTGGGGCAGTAAAGACAGTCCCATGGGGGAAAAGCTTGGTTTTGGAATATCAGTATGTTTAAACCCTGTCCCGAGTAACATCCCATGCATGATGACATTTTGATCCCATCCAGTAAAATCCATGTGAATAAATATCTGATTATAATAATAAACGTTTAGCAAGTGAGACTCAGTCATTGTCAACTGTTTCTAAAGGGGAAAAAACACAAACACTGAGACTTGGATGAGACTACGAGAGGCCTGAAGCATTTTCCATCAGATTTACACCCAAAAAGTGAAAGCTATGTTATCATTTGTGAAATCTAAGGACTTACTTTGGCATTAAGTAACCAAATGTAGCAAGAAATAACCACTTACTAAGTAACGACTTTTGCAACATTCGCCCACTGAGAAAAGAATTCCCGTAAGCAGGTACTGAAACACAGCAAAATAAAATTTGAAAACAACATTACCAATGATTGGTAAGTACAGTCTCTTTGTCTAAAAGAAATTTAACTTTGGATTTGTTCATCCTTTCGGCACAAAGTCAGAGCTCCTCCATTGTAGAATGACACTGATATGTGGTGTGAAAATATTGATACAATGGTTATGATACATGAAAAACACTCAAAATGCTTTTATCTTAATTAAATTTGTGAAAGGGGAGTGCAGAGAATTGATAGAAAGTAATGTACATTTGATTTGCAACAAAAGTATAATTTATCCAAAGCATCACAATCAAACAGCCCAAGTGATAAAACTAATGCGCAAATTGTAAGGTCTCGGGCTTTCACTTGTAACATTTTGTCTTTGATTTCCAGTGCTTAAACTACAATTGACCCACTTTATTTATCAGCTTTGTCATTTGGCTTTGAAATTGTTAAATAAGTTGCTTTAGTTGCTTTGAACACATTGTTTAGGTCAGAATCTGATGTACATTATAAAGGACTTGAGCAACATAAACAAGTGGTTTCGGGGGGAGGTTTTGCTCGTTCCGACAAATTCTGGAGTTAACACTCCTGAATTGACCCACACAATATATGTCCTTGTACTATTTTAGTTTCTATAGCTCTGTGTAGTAAAAAAAAGAATTGCTATTTGTGTGTATTTTGCATGAAAAACACAAATATTTAATAAAAATGGATTAAAACAGCACCAAAAGCCACCTGGCTTTTAGAGAGAAAAAATAAAACTTCTCTAAATAGAAATAGCTGTACCCAGCCACTAGTGGTCCACTGTTCATTTGTGAAAGCAGTGAAATTATTCTTCTATTTCTGTTTTTATTTAGCAATGCCACACCATTGTACATTGGGCTTAATTTATTCAAAAAGCCATGTGGCTTTTGGTGCTATTTTTATCCACTTTTCTTTAACATTTTTACACATGGCTATTTCAAAGACAACATTAGCCAACCCATTTTCAGACTTGTGTTAAAGCAAAGGAACAAAGGCATAATCCACTCTTTTGCAATATAATAAAATGCTTCTTAAAGACCATTGGTTAAACCAAACCGAAATGTAATATGTGAAAGTTTAAATTTCAATATTGTTTAAATTAGCGTAAGGCTCTACCAACACTTTGCTTAAAATTTTGGGTTTATAATATGAAAGAAAATAAAAAAGAAAGCCTGTTGAGCCATTTTTATCTTTCCATATAAAAATAAAAGACAACTACCTGAAAAGATATTGCATGAAGAATTAGTTACTTAATAATCTGATCATCTTTGAGTTGAAAAGTCATGGAAATAAAGAAATAACACCAGGGTTATGCCCCCCCACACACACACACACACACCCTATAGCCATATATTTACAGTATTCTATTCTTCGGGTTTCAATCCTCCAAAATTTTGTCCTTATGATTTCTCTTATGACGTGAAAGCAATGAATTATGTTTTATTTCTATTTTGTTTAGCCGTGTGCCACCACACCACGCATATGTACAATGGACTTTATACTAGGAATGGTAAAAATCTTCCAGATTGCAAAAAAATGCATTTTCAGCTCATTTAGGATCTCAATTCATGGATGTTAGGCAGGGAATATTTGTGACGAACGAACACAATGTATAGTACATAGCTTGCTAATATTTTGGCGTGTAAGAAACTATAGGTTTTGGCAGGCAACTCCTAAATTTAGAGGCAGGATTTCATTTCTAAGGCCTTTGCCCATTAAATCACCAAGTGTTAATTTCAGATTTGGAAATGAACAACTGTTATTGTTAAAATAAATATATTAAAATGAGTATCTGACCACACTAACCATTGCCGCCAAATAGCCCACAACTCCCTCCTTAAAGCCTGCTGTTAATGAAATGCATAGAACCCCAGCAAATACATGTAACCTCCACCATTGACAGTGACACGTAATACCTGTAGAAATATAGAAAATGTATTGCTCATACAGAAGATTCAATGGATCTGATATGTACTTACATCATTAAGAATATTGCACCAATTCATGTTATTGTTATTATAACATACTAGTTGGTCATGATTCTGCACTGTAAACTGTTGGGCATTGGTAAGCAATTACCAACTTTCCCACATTGGATCAGACCGGGAGTTTGGACCGCCGACCTCAGACGTGTTAGGTGAGTGTGTTAACCAATACACATGTCATGGTTGTACAGCTGCATTTGTCTTTATTACCTTTGTTACTTATATATTAGATAGTTTTGTAATTTTGTTCTATTTATTATATTTTGAAGTATGCAATAAAATGGTACTTAGAACATTAAGTTGCACACATGTGCATGCATTGCAGTACATTGAAGGACCAGAACCCACCACAGGTCTGCAGTCCTCAGAAGAATATTCAATACCATTACTCAAATAAGAAGAGAAAGCAAGAAAAAGAGAACAAGAAAATAAAATTTCAAAAATGGAAGAAGAAGGTCCAGAACATACAAAAGCCTAGGACCACCATCCAAATTCAAAGTTTGAAATATTTAAATTCCAAACTATTGAAAACCACGGAACTTGTAGTTCTAAAATGGATAAATGCAACTACTGCTGTTGTATAGTTCCATAAAACTTTCTTTCTTAAAATGCTACTAAGAATGAACATACCACAGTTCTGTATTAACACAAATAAAAATACAACACAGCAGTTTGATACTTTCGTGAATAAAAATGCTACAGCTGTAGTGTTGTGGCACTGTCAGTGGATGATTCCTGATGTTAGTTGTAACACATCTCTCGAATTTTTCTCCTTTTAAAATATTGAGTTCTTCTCTGATATTATGATGCAATATATTTGCTTGTTGCTATTTACGGTATTCACAGTATTGCTAATAAATGTAAACTAATTGATTTTACTTTTAACAAATAAAAGTTGATAAATGTTTTTCTACCTTTCTTGGTTGCTTTGGGGGTATTATTAACAGGGGTTTGGGATTGTTGGTCATTTGGCACAACTGGTGGTGGATCTTCTGGTCTATTCTGGGAGTTTACCTTTTCATTGTTTTTGATAGTATCGTGTCCCAACTCATTCTGAGCAGCTGTATACATTTTAAACAAAAATAGACATCGCCAGTCATTCCGCACAAAATAGTAAAATGCTTGAAAAATGTAAACAGACAACAAGACACTTTATATATAAACGTCATCCTAATAACAGATCTGCTTTAACAGCTGTTATGACAAGTAAATCATGTATGCGAATCTTGCACATTTGCTAAATCTATTTCTTATTGTTAAGAACAAATTTCTTATTTCAATTTGAAACTTCATTATCTTTAAGGGCTGTAATGTTAAAAATGCACACAGAATGAAAATTTAAAAAAGAAATAGAAATTGCATTTGAACATACATATACCCTATCCAAAGAAAATGTAAAGTATACAATGGAGATAAGTTATAACCCGTAAAAATATGTGTAATGTGATATTTGAATTTAAATTGAATGACTGATCCTAAAATAAAAACAGAAGCATGTCTGGTAAAATTACTGACCTATTACATGTGACTTTTGTCGGTTTTCCATTATGCAACACAGAAATTGGAGAAGTACATTCGCCTGAAAAACATTTTCGGCTAATTTATATTCATAACAATATTGCAAAAATATTCATGAAAACATATATATGTCAACGTTCTACATAGTCTAACAAATGAAGTATCACACTCATGTACCCATGTTCCATTGGTGATTTTTAATGGCAACTGGGCGTACTAGTTCCGCGTACTACCTCCCCCACCCAATTTGCAGCCAGTCACCACCCAATTTGATTGGGGAAGGAGGTATACAGCTGGCCAGTCATCATAGCGGCTGCAAGATCACAGAAATATCAGACAACTTTGAGATTTCTGCGATTCAGCTCAAGACTCACTGGTTTCTCTTCAGAATTGCCATGAAAAGTTTGGTTGCAAAGGTGAGATGACCTGTCATATATCAATACAGCTTGTTGAAAATCCCTTTGCAGCAAGTCGTATGTAAATCCTGGGATATCTGCTGAGACTGTACTTTTTGCTTTGGTGACAGGCCATTTGCCCTTTGTGACTGACCCTTTGTGCTTGAAACTGGCTGCTCACAACTGGAAATCAACCCTCAGGTTTGCTGTGCGACTAAACTTAATGCTTCATATCAAATCTAGAAAGACTTTCATCTTCATCAACCTTTTTTCAACAACAGAAACTGATGCTTGTCGTCCTTCAAGATGCCCTTCTGATGAAAGTGAGAGATTTATTTTCAACCCAGACTGCATTTTCTGCCAAAAGGACAGCAAAAAAGTTAAATGAGCAGGCTGCTGGACAACTGAACCAACTTTCAGATTTGAGTATGATGGAGGTACTACAGTTTTCCAAGTTGCAGAGGAACGAAAGATTTTGCTGCGAAGGATCAAGGGTTATGACCTATATGCCTGTGAGGCTCAATACCACAGAAGCTACAGAGCTTTGTACATAAGAGACCCATTGTTGTGGTGCTGCATTGACCCTGAAACTCTGTCTCAGCAGGCCTTGATGCAGAAAGCACATAGACAGGCATTTGAGGCCACTTGTGCCTTTGTTGAAGGAAACATCTCCATAGGAGCACTGTTGTCAAGCTTAATTTCTTGAAGGACATTTATGTGCAACAATTAGCAAAAACCCAGTTTGCAAATACTCAATACAGATCCGAGAAACTGAAAGCAAAACTTGCTGTGCATTATGGAGGCAAACTATCCTTTCAGCCAACCAATCTCAATCTGGGAGATTTGGAACTTACCTCGTCTTCAACACTGACATCAAAGTTGAAGAGGCTGTAAAACAGGCCTATATCCTTGGTACATCCAACAAAACAAAATATGTGGCTCTAAGTTTGAGTTTCATTTTAAAAAAATCTCCCGTATTTTGTATTGTACTTCAGGATCACTGAAATAAAATTGTTATCAATTAAGAGGACTTAAATTTTTAGATTTTTCAAATTTGATGATAAAGGAAACACGATAAAGTGTTCTAAAATGGATTATTGGATTGATGATGCTCAAAAACATAGGTAAAGACACCAAAACCATGTCTCTATCTGTCATAGAAGGAAAGCTATTGATCATCATTCAAAGGATCCACACATCAAGAGCACATCACGCACATGAGCAGCAACCTCAGCTTCAGAGTTCCTGTATTACGTATATTACTCACAAACAACATAACATTGGATACTGGCCTGAGGTCAAGTGAAAGACATTAAAGGACAGGACTTACATGACCTATCAGGAACTAGTTTTCATGGTGTTGCAAGTCTTAATACTCCACATACGCTTATTGTAGCAATGGTCATTTTAGAAGTCAATGTTAAAACGACACTGAAGCTTTACTAAAGCAACAGAAAGGTTCTTGGCAGAACAACAAAAGAAATGTTCTTCTGAGAATCACCTCAAAAGTTTTTTTTTTCAGAATTACAGAAAAACTAAAAAATCAAAGAACCCCTTCCCCAAAACAGATAAACTAGTGTTGTTCCCTCACCCCCCCCCCCCCCCTCCCCACAAATTTAACACTCACGTTTTCAACTTTCAGGCTAAATACATAAGCAGACCCTGAATCCACAGACAGTTGTTGAAAAAAGATGCTAATAAAATAAAGCTGAAAACAGAGAAATAAAAATACTAAAAATAAATAAGAATGAAAAAATTAGAATTTAAAAAATCCATATTACAAAGTGCAAACCAGATGTGTGTCAAAGTGACACAGTGAAGGTTATATTTGTGGGGTTGAGGCTAACCCTGACAAGGACTCTTCCTCCTGTTCTTCTCTACACTAGAACTTTCTGAACATATTATGACCACACAAACCTGGGCTTCAGGATGTAGGGCTTCAGGATGTAAGTCCTCAAGGCAAATGTATCGTCTACCAAAAAGAAATAGTTAATATTTGGTCCACCTTCTATGATTAGCTTTTGGAAGGCCAATCATCCTCTAGCCTGACCTGGAATATACAGTCATTGGATATGTGTGCATCTGAACAGGACCTTGATATGCCAGTGTCCATCCAAATACATTTATTGTCCGAACCAACTACAGCCATGAACACAAATAACAAAATCCCTTATATTACTATAACATTTACTGCCAGATTGTTGGGTTTCTTGCCAACAGCATGAGGAACATTCCATCTGTTTCTGAGGACTTGTTCCAGTCAAACCCAGCCTTCAGGAGGAGTGGGTCAAGCCAGAAGACCCTGCTGAAATTCATCATGGGTGGCTGTGCATATCTGTGGTACAAATTTGGTGGTGCTTGACCTTCCAACCCGAAAATAAACGGCGAATGACAAGTAGATTTCTCTGGTTTCCAGGTATCTCAGAGTTATTGTCATCTTTAATCCAGCATTCAAATGCATGCAGAAAGTGGATTTCAGATTTCTTCAATTAACTTGGAGATCATCTCATAAAGTTTCGACAGCCAGGTACATGCATTTCCAACTATGTGATCTGATTACTGAAGCAGCCTTTAACATACTTTCGCCTACCCAGGGCTGGACCAAGTGACAGAGACTTTTTCATTGAAACGATTGTCAGTGTCTATGTCATTGCTCATTGGATAGGGTGTCTAATTGCCTCTCCCGTTGGGCAGGGTTGGGTTGAACCTTTGCTCAGGCTGTTCCAAAATCCACCCAAACATTAGCATGTGAAGCTGCAACAGCAACCCAATTTCCATTAAACTTTCAAAAACTTTCAAAGTGGCCATTGGCATGTTTAATGTTCTATATTGTTGTTATATGAAGCAATTAAGTACAGCCTAATGATTACTTAGCCCTTTGATATGGTTTCATTTGGTGGCAATCATACCCTCGACTCTCCAAAATGAACCAGTTGCAAGATACAAAGTTCAATCTTATGTCCTGTACAGACTGTCGCAAGAGGTATATGACCTATGGCTTGGCCCAAGTGTCAAGTTCCACTACAGCTAAGGACTAAGTTTGTGCAATTCTAAGAGAATGAAAAGCATGACCAAAAGACTGGACGCAAGTAGAATCTTGATAGAAAGTATCCCTCTTAGGAAGGTCTTAAACATTTTTCTACCATAAATTAACTGAAAATTGTTGCATACATGAACCTCTCGGCGACTGGTCACAAAGGGTAGATCATGTCGCCAGTTGCCACTAAAGATTAACAACAGAACATATTTCGTGAATTGGCTTGGAATTTATCAGCTATGTTTTATAAGTTATTTTACATTAAAAACATGAATGTCACAGTTTTCTCGTGTTTAAAGAAAATCAAAGAAATTGTCAGTCCAATGTATAACAGTGATTACAGTGTTTCTGCCATGAATGTTGCATCATATTTATATTCCAGATATTACACATTTAGTCAAGGAAAATAAACTTCAATAAAGTATAAATATCTTTCCTGATTTATTTGCAGACATCTTCATTTCCTCACTTATTTAATTACCAGTTTATCCAATTGAGTGATTTATTTTTACACAAAGGTATACAAATTAATTGCACAATGTTTATCCAAAAGAACTTGTTACACTTATTTCAATTTAAGTGTGGAATTTAAAATATATAAACAGATAAAGCAGCATTACCGTAAAAAAGAATTATAATTCTGTACATATCTAACCACTGTGTATCTTATATGTACAAATTGAAACAAATATGAATACAGTTCAAGTGGATGTACCTATGCCAACTAAATTAAGGAACAAATATGGTTACTTTTGAAATCCAAAACTTAAAGTATGTTACTGCGTCTATGAAAACTGTAAGGGTAGATTCAGTCTTGCAAAAACTCTAAGTGATGTAATGCATCTGAATTTTATGCTCTGTTGGTGCTCAGACCAACGGAGCATGTAATTAAATGCACTGTACCCTGGCTTTTGGCTTGCATTAACATATCAGGCATTACATAAATAATTTATACATATACACAGTCAATATAATTCTGTGTTGCATCGTTTTGTTAATATAATAATTTTCAGTACATAAAGTGTAACCATTAGCTACTCCATGTGGTAGTTTGGAAAAACATACATAATTGACACATATAAAACATTGACAAAAATATTCATTCAGAAAGACATTGTAACCAAGTAGAATGGCATTGAGAGACAAGTAATCTTAAAACAAATTAATTTGTTTCAGTTTATTTCTTCCAACTTATCTCAAAATAGTAAATACGTTGTTCATATCAAAACAGTGAAATATCTACACAATGCAAAGTTACAAGACGTTATTAACTTGGCAGGAACATTTTGTAATTTGATAAACATTGTATACATAAGATGCATCAATTTACTTATGGCATACGATGATGGAACAGGTACTTACCAAAACTGTACAAAGATCAGCAGACTTTCAGAAAAGTCTAAGTTATGTAAATTTGCAATAGAAATATTGTTTAAGACAGAGAACAAATATATGTAAGATAATGTATTTACACAAGACAATTCAATAGCAAGATGGCATTATTAATTGGTAAGGTAAAAGTTATCAATCTGTAAAAGTTTTAATTGAAGTATGGCTGTCAAGGGAACTTACATTATTTGGTTAAAATTCTAATAATATTCAGTTGCAAATTCACATATCTCTATTACAGGAGAAATATGTCTCAAATATGGCAGCAGAAGACATTCTGGTAGAGCCAAGGTCAAAGGTCACACCAGGGTCATACCCTAACTTTGCACACCTACACTTTCCAACCAATGGTCATGACAAGATTTTCTAGGTCAAGGTCAGTACAACAAGGTCCAAGGTCAAATCAAGGTCAGACCATGAGATTTCAGAATGATCCTACCAAGTATCAACATGCTGCACCTCACAGTTTCTGAGATATACCGAATCAAATCTAATCTAATGTGGACTTTTATAGCACTTAATCTCCATCACTGATGGACTCTAAGGTGCAAATGAACATAAAGCAAGGCAGTTAACATTAATTCGAGGACATAGCCAGGTCATACCAAGGAGACACAGGGTAACAGGAGAGGCTATGGGGGATATGCTTTAGCAAACAGGTAAGTTTTAAGCTTCTTTCTGAAGGAGGCAACTGATGCTGCACTGTGCACATCATGAGGGAGTTCATTCCAGATCTTAGGAGCATCAAAGGCAAAGCTGTGATCAAAATGTTTGACTGACTTGAAGACTGATGACCGGAAAGGAGGAACAGTAAGGTATTGACAATCTGGGTGACTATGCCTAGTACTATAGGAACAACTGCTGAGAGACAAGAATGGTTGAAAATAGGAAGGAGAACCACTATGTAAAAATTTATAAACTAGTGTTGCAGTTTTGACCATACATCTATACTTAACGGGCAGCCAGTGGAGTTGCTTCAGAATGGGTGTACCATGAGCATACTTTCTAAGATTTGTAACAATATGAGCAATAGTATTCTGACTACTTTGCAATTTGTGCTGATTGAAACATGACAAACCCCTAAACAGAGAGTTGCTGTAGTCTAGATGACTACTAACCAAGGCATTTGCAGCAAGGACTGCCACTTTTGGAGTAAGATACTGTCTTATTCTATGAAGGTCGCGCATCTGAAGAAAGCACACTTTGCAAGTCCTCTTGACATGTTCAGAGAAGGAAACTTCTGCATCAAACCACACCCCTAGATTTCTGACAAAATAAATCAGATTAAGAAGGCTACCAAGAATACTAACAGGAAAATGGGAGGAAATCTTCTGATGCTGAGCCTTAGAGCCAAAGACAATAAATTCAGTTTTTTCTGGGTTGAGCTTCAGTTTACCAAGAGACATTCATCATTGCACATCATGAAAGCAGGCATTTAGCTTGGCAAGAGCAGCAGAGGCATTCTTATGGGAGAGATGGATGTATAGCTGTGTATCGTCCACACAGAAGTGGAATTTAATATGTGGATGAAGGCGGATGATTTTGCTAAGTGGTGTAGTATAAAATGAAAACAGCAATGGACCCAGAACAGAACCTTGGGGAAAGCTGTAGATGAGCTTGCTTAATTCAGATAGTGTGGAGCCTATCTTGACGGTCTGGCATCGATCACTCAAGTAGGAAGCAAACCACTTTAAAACAGTTCCACCAAGACCAAACCAGGATTTTATGTAACCAAGAAGAATATTATGATCTATGGTGTCAAACTCAGCTGATAAATCAAGAAGAACTAGAGCAGTAGGTTTGCTGCTTGCCAGAGAGAGATGGACCTCGTTTTTTATTGACAATAAAGCTGTTTCAGTGGAGTGTCCTGGCTTATAAGCTGACTGATGTGGATTGTCCAGTTTGTTGTTATTGATGTGTGATGTAAGTTGCTTAGCAACAACTCGCTCAACCAACTTTGACAGGAAACAAAGATCAGACACTGGGCAATAATTCTTAAGGTTGTTTCTGGGCAGAGAAGCCTTGTTAATGAGGGGGTGACAACTGCTCTTTTGAAAGCACTTGGGAAAGAGCCATCAATGAGAGAATAATTTATCAACTTGGTAATAGACGGGAGGAGTATTTCAAGACAATCCTTAAGGAAGAATGTTGGTATGGGTTCCAATGGGCATGATTTAGTAGGAGACTCATTGATGCACTTACTGACCTCGTCTTCAGTTACAGACTTAAAGGCATTGAAAGCAGGGGGCACCAAATCAGGTGCAGCATTGAAAGAGCCAAAAGTAGAAAACGTGTCCCTGATTTTGCTTATTTTATTGGTGAAGAAAGAAGCAAATGTGTCCGCAAGGCGTTTTCCTGTTCTATGAGCCGGCAGAACAGTCTCAGAGGTGCGATGCAATACCTTCCTCAATGACTGCCACAGCTTCTTAGGGCCATCACTATTTGCAGTTATAAGATTGGTATAGTAGGAACTCTTGTCTTTATTGGCCAGTCGATTGCACCAGGCAATTTGCTTGTGGAGCCTTGACCTGTTCAACTGTGTCTTATGTTTTCTCCACATTCATTCAAATTGCCACCTTAGAGAGTGAGCCATGCGATATGAATCAGACAGCCACTAATCTAACTGCCATTTTGTAATGCGTGAGATGATAGAAACATGCTTGTCAAGTACCTGGGTAACACCAACCATGTACTGATCATACAGTTCTGCCGCAGTTCCTTCAGGGTACAGTACAAATCGTATATTACTAAGGTCAATACAGAACTGGTCGATATCAATCCTATGATACCTACGATAAGAGACCATTTTTTCAATGCAGGTTGTTGGGTGGGAGAAATCGAGTTGGCATTGTATAGCAGCATGGTCAGAGATAAAGTCTCCAACACTAACATTACGGACAAAATCAGAGTCACAAGGAGATATCAAAATGTCCAGAGTGTGACCCAGTATGTGAGTCGGGCCGCTGACATATTGAATCAAACTGCAACACTGAAGGATGTCGTTAAACCTAGACCTATCACCACACTCAACATCCAGATGAACATTTTGTCACCACAAATGATGAAATTGGAACCAATTGAAGACAGAAAGCCAGAAAGAGCCAGAAAATCTTCCAGAAATTGAGTAGTACAATAACCGGGGGGACGATACACAGAAGTAGCAACAAAGCTATTGTAGTTGGACCTGAAAGATAGTATGATGGTTTCAAATGATCTGAAAACCGGTGAAGAGACAATACTAGGAGAAAAGTATTTTCTGAACAGAAAGCCAACACCACCACCCAATCCAGTACACCTTGGTTCTTGGATTAAGTTATAATTTGCTGGTGTGAGGGAGCATGGGCCCAGGATATCCAAGTCACTGCATTGTATAAGGTCTTGCAGGAGAGGGCGTTTATTGCAAATGGATCTGCAGTTGAATCCAAAATTGTTTGGGCCAGGGTTTACAGCAACATCGCCACACAACTAGAGGAGTAGGAGTAGGTTTTTTAGTTTCAATTGTGGAGGAACCTGTTTTGAGTTGCCAAGGTAGCAATATTTACGCACCACAACAGGGAGCCGAAAAATAGATGGAATGCTCCTGTCAACCTTTTCACAATTCTGACCCTTGTCAGCATTAAGCCAGTTCCTAGAAAAACCAACACATAGGAAACATATCAATAGAGTAGCTTTTATGACTAACATGGTCAAGAACACACTACCGGATCCAAAAAGTAAAAAGAAAACAAGGATTGTGCAAAAAAGAACTGTGACAAGAAAAAGAAATGCCAAAAGATCACAAAAGCTAAAGGATTAACAAACCATAAGCGCAGAGAGACCCATGAATTACAATCAATCAACAGCAAGAGTTAGAAAAACCATGTACAAGTACAAAGTACAAGTACAAATATAAAGTCAACATAAAAATCATTAAAACCATAGAATAAACACTGGGACATGAAAAACCATAAAATAATCACTGGGACGTATCAGGGGATAACGAGGGATGTGAATCACATCAACAAGGGGTTGAATAAATACTACCACGATAACAGGGAATGTGGGCGATAATAGGGTATTTCAATAATACTGGAGATATGAAGCAGATTTAACCAATATTGTAAATAGGTTAATTGTTAAGGTGTTATGTATGAACTAAAAACGGCAATAAGGAACTTGTCAGACCAGCAAGTAGCAAGATTCTTAAGTTTTAATTCTCGGATCGTTGAAAAGCAATACCCGCCACATCATCACACCACAACCAAACTATTATAAAGGCCAAGGTCACACTATAACATAACACATATACACCTCCAACCAATGTCCTATGTGAACAAAAAACATTCATTCTAGATCACCCGTTGTTACTTGGATAAATTGTTAGCTGTCTCATTCATGCCACTGGACAATATGCTCTGTTTTCAATGCTTATTTTGTTGGAGTTGCATCAGGACATGATTTTCTACAATAGAGCACAAAACGGACCCTAACTTTAACCCACCCACCGCTTCCTTATTGATTTAAAAAGTCATTGTGGTTTTCTCTCTCACAATCAAGAAGTCTGTAAACACAATACCTGGAACTGTTACAGAGCACGAAGTACTACCCAGAAAACATTAAAAACATGTATAAATGGTCTCAACATTTACAAAATATTTTTAAATCCTACTTAACCCTAACTTTTGGGTTTCTAAATTTTTCAAAGTAAACATTTACACTGTGATGTTTAAAAACGTTTTATAATCATTCTTTATACAAACATTTTTGCTGAAACATTTATTAAGCTTTTATAAAATAACTTATGAAACTAGGTTTGACTGGAAACGTTTTGTAAACATTTATAAAAGAACTGAAGAAATGAAGGTTAGCTAGCAATGTTTCTCAAACATTCATCATGAAATGTTTGATTAACTATGTACATATAATGTTTTAAACAACATTTGTTGACAATGTTTTTTAAATATTTTCTCTACAAATGTTTAATAGCAACTGGTTTTCATACCCATTATTTTAAAATGTTTTTGAAATGTTTTCTATCAAATCATATGAAAACGTTCTATCACAAATGTTTTTATATCCATATTTTCAGAGTACTAGTTGAATATTTACCATTTGCAAACAAAGACGGTGGTGAGCAGTATGTAACAGTCACAGGGCAAGAGTGGTAGCAATGTCTGGTTGCTTTTAAATTGTAACAGGAAAAGACAACAAGTTTTACTTAACAAATTTATTTAACAATTAAAAATAATTATTGCATTCAAATGGGATGCTCTCAATAGTACACACAATGATTTAATAACGAAACCAATCTGACTTGGCCACAATCCTATCCATGTAACTAACAGTTAGGTTTGTCCATTGTATCCAGCAATCTGTTGTGTGTTCTGTCCGATGTCCACTAACAGATGTACAGGACTTATATACAGCTGTGGAAATGGTCAGAAGGTTATAGCATTAACTTGAAAATAAACACTGTTTACAGAAATCACTGAAGAGCCTCGAGTTTTATGCGATTTAACTAATTTATGGGGTTTCCTCAAATCTATAAATAGATCAGTATAGTAGAACTAATGAGGTTATAGAAGCTTAGAAGGTTTTTAGCCCCCAGTCTATAAATAGATCAGTCTAACAGAGTACAATAAGCAAAAAAATGCTCAGCGGGAGATACACTCTGCGGCAGTGGTCTTGTTGTTTTTTAGATTCTATGTTATTTAATAAATTTTTCCGTGTAATTAATGCTTTCCTTTTCTCACAACTAGACCTTTAACCACTTATGTAGAATACAGAAAATTAATAACTCAATGACACTATATGGCAACACACAAACACAATGCTTTCCACAAATGCATATATATGTAACAAAATTTAGAGAACCTTGCAAAACCTAAAAGTGATGAATGGGGGCACAATGTATAAGCCACTATCTTACAATTTTGGACTTAAATAATATGTTTATTGGTGGGCAATGTAAAAAGATATTGAATTTGACCTCTCACCCAAATTAAGGTTTGTCATTGAACGTTTAATAAACAGTGTACATAAAACATTTTGAAAACATTCTATTATAAATGGGTTTCATACCCATCATTTTTAACCTTCGCAAAATGTTTCCTTTGAAATGTTTGAAAAACTTAAAAAATGCTGGGTGACTTAAATCATCCCTTTATTTGCATCTAATTGGAGGCTGTCACCTCACAAGTTGCAATGCTGAGAATCTGTCTGTATACGATCCTGACTGTTGTACAGGACATTAAACTTTGTGATTTTGTAAAAGCAGTTCTTTTACTAGGTCTAACTAGAAGCCCAGAGTTGATTGTCTGCATTAATCCCAATTCTAATTTCTTCAGGTTGGTTATTTGCCCTGGGGACTGGGCTTAAGCAAAGATTTGTTGAGTATGTTGGTGCTCTGTAGTGTTATAAATTCTGCCAACGTCATCAGGTGAAACAGGGTGATTCTGTTTGATCATAGAACATGAGACTTCCAAAAACATTGTAATATCATTGGGGTTCATAAGTGTGAAATTCTTCTAATAAAAAGTATTTTTTACTGTGGACTTCATTTATTGCCGATCTGCAAGTCATACCCATATTTAGAATTGTTGTCGTTGCCTATGTTCATCACTTCACAGTTTTACAATATACTTCTCTGTTAGCTACAGTCAACTTCTTCTATTTTCATTAATAATTTTCCATCTCTACTTTCATCTTATGATATCTCCATCCTTTATTATTATTTGTTATATGATTTTGTGTGCCTCGACCATGAAATATAAGATCTGGCAAGCTGAAAAATTAATATGTCCTGTTTTGTATCTATATTTATGAATTACGTATACTTCATTATAATTAATTATTACAATCGATTTTGTTATTAAAAATGTATATTCTTAGCTTGAAGATATCCTTATTTCTGGAATCATTTTTGTGTTTTTCATAAACACTCCATTTTAATATCTACTTATACACAACATTGTTCTGTGTTGTGACTACATTTCATCCCAATTCCTAGTTATTTTATCTTGCTGTACACTATATTTCAGATTGCCATGTGTAGTAATGATCGATGTCTATTGCCACAATTCATGCATTGCAGCTTCTGATACTACTGCAAGATTGTTACTTGGCCCTTCGACTGCTAGTCTCTCAGAGCTTCCTATTTCTGGACATAATATCGTGTGCTATCTGCTCAATTATATTTTACTGGAGCAACCCATGTCAATTTAATCCTACTGGTTGAATATTGCCAGATGTACATATGTCATTAATGAACAGATTATAATGCTGTATTTCTGCTTAACTACTTATCTTTATTGCTTCTGGTTATACATCATGTTAACCCTGAGTCTCCATTTTTTATTGAATACTGTTTACTTATGTTGCCTTTTAAATTTAATTTTATGTTCTTTTAATTTATACAACTGAAACGGATAAGCGGTTTACTTGGTATAACCAGGGCCTCTGTCTTTTTATCACTGTAGGAACTGGCGAATGGCTTCTAGAGTGACTGACAAATTTCTATCTAAGGTGACTGACGCATCTCTAAGGTATCTGATAAATTTCTATTTGAGATAACTGACGAATTTCTAAGGTTTCTGACGAATTTCTATCTAAGGTGACTGACAAATATCTAGGGTATCTAACGAATCTCTATCTAAGGTGACTAAAAATCTCCAAGATATGTGATGAATTTGTAAGTTAACTGACGAATCTCTATCTAAGATGACCGATGAATTTCTATCTAAGGTGACTGATAAATCTCTATCTAAGGTGACAGACAAATCTCCATATTTGTTTATTTCCCAGAGGAATACCTCAGTTGTCTAGCATGCCAATTAATGCCTTGTTTTATGTGCCAGTGTCCTTAATTATGGTTCGGAACATTTGAATATGACTTGTATAAGACAGGAAGAAATAAAGCCTATCAAATATTGAAAGTGATTTAATTAACTATACTCAAATGTACAAAATAACAGAAAATGCAATCAACAACCAACAGTCCAACATAATATACACATACAATTTCACACCAATTCATTGGATTAGTATTCAGTTTAAGATATCAATACATTAATTAAATTCACAACTTGGAGTGAAACACTGTGTACAACTTTCAGGAATTATTTACACAGTTACCATGCCAAAGTTATTAAAGTTACAAAATGCTTTGTGCATTACGTCTAAACATTCCTGCAGGTATTCAACAAAGATGGGGCAATTAAACAAAATGGAGCCTGAGAGACCACTATTTAAACTGGAAAAAGCTTTAAAATATAATCTTTAAGTAGTTTATGTTGAAATTACAACCTGAGCTGTCAATTAAATAGTGGTAAAGCCAGAGATAAATTATAGTAATTTCTCCAAATATGGGTTGTTTGCATGGTCTTGACCATATTTGCGCCAAATATATTAAAAGTAATTTATGCAATAAAGAATAAAACTTACTGGGACTGGCACTAAAACACAAGTAAAACTGTAGATGTCAGATGAATCTCCTGTGGAAAAGTACTTAGTTATCAATATTTCTCAAAATGATGTCTGATCACAGGAATTTCCTAACTGACTTTGTGAGAATGTCATAAGCATAGGTCTTATATAATGTATGTGGTTGCTATGGAGACATGATATGCTCTGTGCTCAGTGAGCTCTGTCACAGAACTATTGTAAATTAGAACCCAAATGACCTTTAAATAAAAGCATCAAACACCCTTACTTGGATGCAGTAAAATACCCCTAAACTCCATATACCCAGCAGGCACACAACTTTGAAATCAGGTTGAATCAAACGGTGTAATCTGGTTGAAATGCATGTAGATTTTGCAAACCATTTTAAATTGTATCAAACGGTTCAAATCATGTTGAAGTCAACGGGTGAAATCAGATTAAAATACATGTAGATTTTGCAAACCATTTAAGTTGGATCCAATAGGTGAAATTATGTTGAAATATATGGGTGAAATCTGGTTGGAACACGTGTAGACTTTGCAAACTGTTTTAGTTGGATCCAACCAGTGACATTTTGAATCCAATGGGTGAAATAATGCTGAAGTATGTTTTGAATTTGCAAATTATTCTTAGTTAGGTCCAGGGTTTAACCTATGTTACTCCAACACAGATTTATTTTTTATGGAATCATATGGCATTTATATTTTTGTCTCATTTAGTAACACTAATTGCTGGTTCTCATGTGGCTATAGCTGAATTCTCATAATAATAATAATATGTTATCATAATATCTGTTCATAACATTGCTTGAGCATGCAACCCAACTCCATTACTCAGTGCATGGTTATACATTATGATCTTTTGTATTTTCCACCTAGACATTCATTATTTTATCTTCACATCATATAATAATCCATTTTTAATAATCTGATGAAGTTCTGGTAATATTTCTAAACAAATTAAATATTTCTGTGTCTATTTATCCAGTCAAACTTGATAAATATAAGATTAAAAATAGATGTTGCAATTAGAAAGAAACTATCAAGTAAAATCACAATACTCTTTTGCTGTTTCTCAAGATATTCATCTTTTGAATGCAGTTTGAAAAAAACACAACCAAGCTATATATGTATAACTTCACCACATTGCTTTCCCACTTTAATTAGTTTTCAACTTTGACCACAAAAGAGTGGACCTAGCTAGACAAGCCCACACCATGCTATTGAGAAAGAGTAAACACTCTCTATTGTGTGCCTGTATCCCAGCAGGCACGCAACTTTGAAATCAGGTTGAATCCAACATAGAAATCTGGTTGAAATACATGTGGATTTTGCAAACTGTTTTTAGTTGGATCCAACCTGTGAAAACATATTGAAACCAACATTGAAATCAGATTGAATTCAATGGAAGAAATCTGGTTGAAATACATGTTGATTTGTAAACCATTTTTAGTTGGATCCAACCTGTGAAAATATGTTGAAATACATGTACATTTTGCAAACTGTTTTTGGTTGGATTCAACCAGTGAAATCATATTGAAACCAACTATTGAAATCTGGTTGTATTTATGGATGAAATCTGTTTGAAATACATGTAGATTTTGCAAACAGGTTTTGGTTTGATCCAATGTATGAAATGGTTGAATTCAATGGGTAAAATCAGATTATTTACATTGTCTTCTTTATTTGAATCATTGTAGCTTATGTGTCATAATTATAGCTTCTTAATAATATTATGCAATAACTATCCATATGCATAGTTTACAATTTGGATACAACTTTAAAGTAATTAATTCTTTCCAAGATGACATGTTTTCATGAATCATTGCATATTCAATATTCTATTTCTGACAACATTGTAATGACACATAATTTTGCATCAGCTTTCAAATATTATTGCTCAAGATATGTAAATCCATATTTTCCAACTAGATATCCATTTTTATGGCATTAATAGGTTTGGTATTATTCAGTGTCTTCAATTGAAATTCTTTTTGTGAAATTTTAAAATAAATTTATATTTTTTTCTCTGTAAAAAACAAACAGTTGTGACATTATTTATATCTTCAGTATTTTATCCAATCAGTTTCTTTTAAATGTTTTATTACATTGGCTATAATTATATTTTAATTATAAAGAAGCTATAATCATGTAGCAAAGCCAAAATGTTCAGTTCAGATGCCTGTGTCTTATACAACTTTCTTATATAAACTAAAACAACACAAGAACAGCCAACATCCACCCATTACTCCCCGTCTTAATTAATTATCAGTTCTGATCACAAAAAACAGACCTAAAGAAGTAAACATCATACACGTAATTAAGCAAAGGTAAACCCCCCCACCTCCACCCCTGCTGTGTTATCTAATTACTTTTAGTCACAGGCCTAATTGTCTGTGTAGCAGGGTACAGACAAGAAAAACCAGGAACCCCCAAGACCTCACTGTTGTGTGATAAAATGTTATTGCTTAGGTTCTCGGTATAGAGAAGTTTTCAGTACAAACTTGCAAACTGAAAAATAGTTATTTCTGCATGAGAGCACTTGAGAAACAAATTCAAATTACTAAGTTTTGATGAATAAGTTTGAATTTATCTTTTTTTATTCAAGATAAGTTTTACTTCGAAATGTTTTTTTTAATTATCACGAATTGCATTAATTAAAATATAATAATAAATTATGAAAATTATATTTGGGTGCATCAGTTTTGTTGTTACTATAAATTAATTTAAATGAGAATGGATAAAAATGTACAAGTACATGCACACATAGTCTTTATCATCTTTATAATCTTTAAAAATTAGTCTTTGCTTTACAAATACCTACAAATTCAAAAACCCTTGCAATAATATTGACTTAGTCACTATATCACCCTCTAGAAAAAGAATTTTCAGTCAACAATCACTAGTCATTCATTTCCCAACATTCAACCTGTTTTCTGTTCAATAATATGACTAAGATTTCATGTCTGAAAACCTAACTTGATTTAGTGGAGATTTTTTATGAAGTATCACTACTTTTTCCAGTCAGAAATCCAGCTTTGAAATACTAATGAAATTGTGTCACTGTCAATTTTTGCAACCAAAAATCACCATGGTTTCTGGTCAAAATATCACTACTTTTTCATGTCAGAAAATTAACTTAGCTTTAGTAGTTGAAAATGAGGATTTCAACGTCAGGACTTGTTTTCAACTCTAAATCCACAACATTTCAAGGTGTGTGCCTGCTGGGATGTATTCATTACATACTAATTATTTTGATGACCTTCCAAAATGCCACTTTTTTCCTGTAGATAAACAAGAATAATAAATATAAATATTATATATTAGGAAGGATAGTTTTGACAAGGGTAGTTTTCAGTGTAGAATTAAACTTTAAAACTGATATCCAGTTTAATTGTTATCCTTTGAGACTAGAGCTGCTATTAAAATAAAAATATATAAGAAATTTTATGATAATTTCATACCCAAATATATTGTCAATATAGAGCACTTAACTTACTAACAAAAAGTATTCCTTGAGGTATAATGCACAAATTAATAAAAGACAATGTAAGAACCAAGAAGAATGAATCAAAATTATCTAGCTATGTCAATTTTTTTCTCTTTTTGTTTGCTCGCCACTTTTGGGGAAAGTACACAATTGACATACTCATGTCATATATTTTCTCACATTCAATTTTTTTGTTCCAAAATATGACAACTTTTTTTCTGACAGAACTCTAATTTAGATTTAGTGTTGAAAATATGTCAGGATCAATTTTCAACACTAAATCACCAGAATTTCATGTCTAAAATATGACAACTTTTTCATGTCAGAAAACTAAGTTAGATTTAGTACTGAAAAGAATCGATTTTCAACACTAAATCAACGTGTTTACAAAGGACTGAATAAAAGGGACAGTTACCCAAAATAAATAACTGAGCATAGTAAAAAAGGCCAGATCCGCCACAGAACTTTTATTAACATAACTGTAATATACGTATGCACTTCGAATTGTTGGTCATTACGCTAATTGCCATCCCTGAGTGCTTTTTTTTTTTTTTTTTTCTGTTAGGGGGCCGTATTATTTGGTCATGTAAGTGTACATATTCAGCTAGATGGATTACAGGCCATCAATTCACTGCTCATGACAATGTTGTTTTTCTGGCTTCTTTTATTTTATTGACATTTACATGTTGGATCTTCCTGGCTGTAACCTTACATTCAGGTGCCACTTTCTCACCTACAAAATACTAAACAGTTTATAAACTACCTTATGGTTCTCCAATTTTATGGTAGACATTCCATACAAACTTTTATTTTGAAATCTCATATCACTGGTTAACATGTTCAACACACCTCTCCTTCACCCTTAGAAGATAGTAATAACATTGGCAGTCTGGGGTTAAACAAATTTAATTAACCATGGACTCACCATTGGTTCAACCTTTTGGTTCTTATATGTATGTGTTTTCGTATTTACCTTTGTGTTATTCAAGGTCATTCTAAGGTCATTCTGAATGATGCCATTGGTTTCACTTTGATTTAAACCATGACTTTTTTCATCCTGTTAAATTCACCTTGTTACAAGACAAGGTCATCTGAATCGCTTGACCTTGAATTGTCTGATTTGACTTTGTTTTCATGTTACAAACTTTAAATTCTTTTGAATCCCAGATTCTGTTATGATCAGAAATCAAATATAAATTGTGTACTATTAAATAAATGTGCATATGTCAAAAGAATTAGAAATAGAATATTTAAACCCAATTTATGTGTTATTTTTTGTCATTGGGACTCCCTGGGGGTTGATATATATTTATATTCTTACTTATATGCTTATTTCTGTAATCGTTTTTGTGTTTTTTATATTTTTTGTCACTGGGACTCCCTGGAGGTTGATATATATTTATATTCTTTACTTATATGCTTATTTCTGTAATCATTTTTGTGTTTTTCATAAATGCTCCATTTTAATATCTACTTATACCGTTCTGTGTTGTTACCACATTTCACCCCAATTCTTGGTTATTTTATCTAGCTGTATAGAGGTACATTTTGATCTGTTTGATATGTAAGAGGTATGTTTTACTGGATGCGCAGACTATCTGGATATGTACATAAATGTGAGGAGAATTACAATAAGTGATAAATTAAATCTTTTTAAACTTATTATTGGTCCTTCCGGTTTGCGGTGAAAATAAATATTCAGTGTTATATATATTCAATGTTAATAATATAGTTCATATATTTTCAATGTTAATACCTGAAATAATAGGTGTGTTATCCCAAATATTAATCCCCTAATATTTATGCAAATTTCTGTCTCTAATTGACCAAAACCCTTGAATCAGTTTTTGGTTTTATTTTGAAAAAATACTTTATTTTATAACGAAGTTACCCAGCTTGAATAAAAAATGTTAGAAATGATGTTACATTTGATTCATTTGAGTATACTGCTTACGTATCGCTCCATGTGTTGCATTTTAAAATTTTGTTGATATATTATGCTTATATCTTGATATATTATGCTTAGTTTTCAGTTTAAATAGCTGTTGACAAGCATGCTACAAATAATAATAAATACTTTCTCCCTTGCCAGTACAGTGGCCTCCTCATTACTTACTGAATGGGCACATCCTCGCCATCTATACAATACAGAAACTATCAAACCTTAAGCTTGTTTTCTTCTTTGCCTTCACAGTGGGCCCACAGCCTAAACTTTTGAAACACAGTGGGTCCTAACCATTAGTTACTTATGCCATCTAATGAATATAAATTATTCTTCAGTCCTGCTTCCTACCTTACCTACAAAGTTGGTCCCAACTCCCTTATAATGTCCAGTCAGCCCTTATCCCCTTATTTAGTCACACAGCTATTGAGCATTTCTCTCGTCATCTACTCTATAGAAACTGTAGTGAGAGAGTGCCTAAGTCTGAATAGTTTTTTTTCCCCAAATAATATACTGTGTAAGTAAATGAGAAGGTATGGGCCCACAGGTCTACTCTGTACATAGATGGCTGGTGCCCACTTTGTACGTGAATAAGGGAGGGGTACTCATTGCTATAGGCTCAGTGTAATAGAGGAAGTGAAACTGAAATGCTTCTTCATAATAGATAGCAAGAGCGGTGCCCACTGATTTAAAATACACTAGAGAAAAAGCCCTGTAGGCTTTGGGACATCCTCCAGAGACACACAGAAGACCATTTTAAAAACAAGATGGCAGACGCAATTTTTTTTTTAGTTGTCCACCTTGACCCTTAAATAAACACAGGAAACCTGAACTTGATATCTCTAATGGTTTTGCTGTAATGATGTGCTATAGAGTTGAAAAGTCCTAAGTCAGCAAAATGTCATATTTTTTGTAATATGGCAAACAAAAATGTTCTATGTTGGATAAAACATGTCACAAAAACACAATGTGAACGTTTTTGAGACATTTGAAGCAAGCCGTGTGCATGGTACTTCGCATCGCATTGGACATGTCGCGTTTTACGAAATCGCCTCTGGCAGCCATGTTTTTAAATTAATTTTGAACAAAATCATTAGGCTTCTTCCCAAGAGTAATATCAATGACTATACAAAGTTTGAAGACAATCAGTCAAAGCAATCTGGACTTAGAGCTCACACATGCTTTAAAAATGGGTGGCGGTCATCTTGGACGTAATTTTTTTTCAGAAGTTGTCTCCCTTGACCCTTTAAACTAACACAGAAAACTTGAAGATGATATCTAGAACAGTTTTGTTGTAATGAGGAAAAGTAGAAAGTGAAGGGGAAATAAAAGGGAAAACAATTCTGATGAAACCATGAGGACATCCGATTTTATTGGATGTCATAAATATAATTTTCATAAAATCCTGTATGCTCATGAAACGGCCTCACTGTATAAGAAGCATGTTTCGCCACAATAGTTCTAAGTGAGCACATGGGGCTGGGTAAGTTTGTTTCATTTCAGTGATGAATCCAAGTATCGCACAATGAAAATTTTGAACTTTATACATAAAACAATCCTTCATATAGGAGAAGTAGGTGTCTTTGTGAGCTGGAGAGAATGAGGACTAGGTTTTGTGCAAGGTTTTCCAAGCCCCATCTGTGCTGCTTTTCACCTTGTAACTATTATCTCTTCTGTCAAGTTTTGACAGTGGAAAAAAAATGCAAGCTTATTTGAGCTATAGTATTGCCTCTTTTTCCATACCAAGTAAGCCACAGCAATATGTAAGGTAGCTAATTAACTTTCAGTATATTCACAGTGTATTTTACTTTCATAACTTGCAGATTAATTGCTGTATGTATAAATGATATCTATCAATTGCTCACTTTTTGTACACAATTACCATAAATATTCTTATTGTGCATGTGTTGTTGGAATCCTATTTTCCAGGAAAAAGAGAAAGAAAAGTCAGTATCTAAACATTCTCTGTTAACTGTTTCAGTGAAAGGACCCAATGACCCGTATTACTTAGAATCACACCTACTTTGATACTGTGTCACTTTGTTTTCAAAGTATGGTTATTTTTGTTGGAATGATAAAAATAAAATAATTACTTTGAAAAAAAAAAAAATCCTTCATATAGCCGTACGTGCCCTACGTTTAGGGTACCTACGTTTAGTTGTGCCCATGAAAACAAAAATGTCCGCGCCCTTGTTACATGCTTTTCCCTTGCAAACTTTCACAAAACAACTTTCATTTGGTGGTTGTTGGTTGAATTTTTTTAGATGTTATGCCAGACATAATTGGAACAAAAGAAGACCACTCAGGGTTATGGTTGGTGAGGAATCTGTCGAATTTCGTAATCTTAGACAAGCACCAACCAGTGAAGATCCGCAGCAAAGCAAGGTCGTTAAACAAACACTTCCCGACAAACAGTCTTTAGTATTCGGAAAGAAGGTGAAGTTTAAGTTGCCAGAAGATATAGAATATGAAAGACTCCAAGAAGCGGACAAACGATTTGGGTATGTGTAGCGTCAGCGTTAGACCAATACTGCTTCACGCCTTAACTTTTTAATTGACACACCTTGGACACAAAAAGCTTATTTTTTATTGTTTTGAGTGTTGTTTCGTGTATTTCTTTTTATTGAAATATGTATTGACACAGGCGCAAGTTGTACATGTATTTTACCAACACAAATTCAAAACAATAAATCTTTTAGAATCATTTTAAAAGAGCGATAATACAATTTGTGCTTGAAATCAGCACCCCAACTTGGCACAATTTGCATACGGAAATCGCTGAAGATATTTAAACTATTTCTGGAGTCATTTCAAGTTCCTTATTTGGAATGAAATTTAGGAACAGCCCCCGAGGTGAATAGTTTCAGAACTAGACCAGTCCATGCTACGGTGACCAGAATTTACGCTACAATTTTGGAATTTTCGCTATTTGTCTCGTAATACTGTCAAGAGGGTCATTAGAATAATTTCATCATTGTTCAGTTCATTAATATTGATTAAATATCTATATATATATATATATATTGATATATATGTTATGACCCAGATGTGAAATTGTCGATTTCGCGAAATGGACAAGCAAATGGTCCATTTCATGAAATGGACAACCCAACTGTCCATTTCGTGAAATGGACAAATCCATATATATTTTGCTATCCATTTCATGAAATGGACAAAGTCATGTATGAAAGTTAAATTTTCGTTCATGGCCAATCTTTTGATTTAAGTTATCCAGTTTATTCCCCTATAATAATGATATGTGTATGTAATATCTTACACTAAGGTAGTTAATAGGTAAATAGTTATAAATATTTGAAATAAATTGGAAATAAAAGTGTCAGTTATGTAAAGCATACTTTTAATGGGGATCACTATTTAAATAATTATCACACTTATACTTTAAAAAAATGTGTTGGTACCTGGTATATTATTTTTAACTTTTGCTTGAAAGAAATATGATAGAACTTTGCCTCTTTTGTGCACTAATCCTGTTTAAAAGGTTTTCCTTTGATAGTTAGATCTGAGAAATTGTAGCCATACCTTTGATTATATGTTCTGAGGATTATTGTAAATAACTGTCCATTCAACACTTGAAAGCCATTTTTAGTCTTTTAGATGTTAAGCTTTTTACAAAAAGTCCAATTAAAAAGCGCAGTTATGTCCAGTCATTTCACTATAAATTAGACCGAGTTTCTGTCCTGTCGCCAATTGCTATTGATATACTGATGGACACAATGGCGAGGGACAGAGCTCACATGTACTTGTTTTCTGTGTAACTTTTGAACGGCATATTTGTACACATAATTTCTCAAGTATAAAGTGTTATTTACATTCTTTGAACTATGTATATATGCCGTTCACTAATATTTAATGCCTATCCTACTGATATGTGTATAGTTCAACCTATTCTTTAAATGTAAACAAACCTTTAACAGTGCACTGCTATCTGCAAATAGGAAATTCCTGGCTTGTAAAAGCAGTTTAGTGTAACAACATATGTATTATAACCTAGATACAGCTATGTAGATGTATCAAAGAATTTCTAAGGTTAATGCAATAATTTCCAACACTTCAAATTTACACAGAAAACAAGTACATGTGAGCTCTGTCCCTCGCCATTGTGTCCATCAGTATATCAATAGCAATTGGCGACGGGACAGAAACTCGGTCTAACTATAAATATACCTGAACACCACAAATTATTATCACTTTTTGGAAAACTACTGGCAGTGCTGTAAATAGATTTTGCATTATTTTAGTATTACATACCAGGAAATATGGATGAATCATGAAGCAATAGGAAATTGTGCATCTCTTTGGACCTTGGACTATGAGGAAAAAGTAATAAATGTTCTAAAGGCAGGGAAAGGTGGAAAAAGTCTTTCCAGGGACAGCTATCATATTTTGAAAACCTACAAGTTGGTTACATTAGGAGGTGTGGATAAAGTTGCCAAAAATGCTAAGTACAGAAGACTGCACAGTTTGTGAACTGGTCCGAAAACTAAGTACATTGGAGGCCAAGGATATGTCCGATGTCACTGCCGTATGAACTGCTTGACAAAAAGATGTTCATGTCTGAAGAAAGGTCTTCGATGCAACAGTGCCTGTCACAGTCATAAATCTTGTGATAATGTGGACAAGTAAATAACACTTGCAATAAGTAGTGTAAATAAACTACCAATGTGGCTTACTGTTAAAAGCTCTTAAAGTTATAAAAAACTTATAGTTTAGTCCCACCTAGATGCTATCTCCAATACTTAATAAATTCTTATCAAATGTAAATACATGTACAAATATTAACAAATACTAATATTGTTAAAGGAATTCTAATAAAATGCACATCACCAGTATACTTTAGGTAGAAGTACAACCTTTGATCCATTGATGTATTCCAATACTATGTTTCAATAAAAATGAAAAAAAAAAAAAAATGTTTTTTCACTATGAATGAGAGTAAAAATTTCATACACTTAGTTGTCCATTTCATGAAACGGACAGTGGATTTTTTATCCATTTCACGAAATGGAAAAATATTTTGTCCATTTCACGAAATGGACAGTTGGGTTGTCCATTTCATGAAATGGAAAATTTGCTTGTCCATTTCACGAAATGGACAATTTCACACCTGGGTCGTAACATATATATATCTTTGTATTTCAATTGATTATATTAATTGGAATTAATGTGACAAAACTACTCCCAAATTCAGAAAGGTGTAAACAGTACTAAATAGAAACTGAGATTATATTTCACATCATTATTCAGTTAATTATCAATGATTGAATAATGCTTCAATTGGTGACAATTAAGGATTAGTCTATTAAACAAGTACTGCCTTAATTTGCTACCAATTATCACCGGGTACCAATTACCGCCAGATAGAATTCAGATAGACATAACTTGTCAATTAGTAGTTTCCAAACCTGATAAATAAGGTATAACTGTTCCAAACTGAATGCAACAAATACACATCAAAAGCCTTTGAAGATACATGGCTGTTAATAAAATATAAACATTTAATTTCTTGGTAATTGGTACCTAGCGATAATTGGTAGCAAAGCAGTAAGCCTTTCAACTAGCTAGCACACAAGTCAAGCATCAGTTGCACATGTTTATCCCTTAAAAGGATACCACTCATCTTTGATCTGATTTTGTCTTTTATTGATCATATTTAATTTAGGGTATTATGCCATAATATGTGCTTATTTGAGCTTCGGTTTAACATTTTTTACAACTCATAAAAGCACATCTTTCCCTTGTTATTTTGATGCTAAACAAGTCTATATTTAGTAGTTATTATACCTAGATTTTCCTAAGTTTACTTTCAATTACCTTACATGTGAGAAATATTATAATGAATTAAATATCACTTCCCATTTTAACCAAATTCCACCCAAAGTTGCAAAAATTTCAAGACAAATAGCAAATATTCCAAGACAAACAGTGGAAATTCTGAGACATATAGCGAATATTCCAAGACAAATAGAGAATATTAAAAGAAAAATGGCGACTTCTAAGACAAATAGTGAATATTCCAAAACATGTAGCGAAACTTCCAAATAGCAAAACTTCCAAGTAGTAAAATTCCTGAATTCCATGCTTCTGTAGCCCACAAATAGTCCGTCGGGAAATTTGCATTACCGCATACTTATGCAGGGCAAGATGTTGCGAAAAAATTGTCTGGCAGCCCACCGGGCTGCCTACAGTTGGCGTTAGGGAGACCGGTGGCCAAAGGAAGAGCCCGAAATATTTTATGATGAACTGTTCTCATCAAGGCTTACTGCTGCAAATAAACATGTCATAATAAGTATGTTAACAATCTGAATCACTGTTTTATTGGCAATAAAAATTTGCAATTACACAAACCATTAACTTTAAACTAAAATTACACCAATATTATTAAAATTGCTAATTCCAGTTAAACTTGACTAAAATATAAAATCATGTAAAGCACTGTAGGCCCCATGAAAAAAACTCGAATGAATCTACGACTGAAAATAATTATTTTCTAATGAATTTGCAACTGAAAATAATTATCTTCAAATGTTCACGGCTGAAAATAAAAAGTGTCATGGCAGACGTAAACAATGATGAAATTAGAACTATTTCAACCATTGTTTTGTAAAATAAAGCTACAATATATCGAAATATGTACGTATTTATGCATTTTATTTGCTTGTAGCCCTTCGGTCAGCCTATCAGTGTACAACGGCAGCCCGGTCGAATTTTCGGCAGACTCGGGCTGCCGGACCACTGGAAACATCGAGCCCTGTTATGGGTAGGGCTGTACACCGCAAGACCACCACAAAGATCCCTTTGGTACTGCAAGGAGGCTGTATACAGAAAAGCTAGAGGACCAAAAGCTACCCGTAATTACAGTTACTAAAACATATTGTGTATGCCGTATATTGTGAAACATATCTGGACCTGTGGTTCAAAAATTCTGGAACCGCTCAGTACATATTATATATCAATAAATAATAGTTTATCTCTAAGCCAGCAACACAAAATAATACAGTTGGTATAATCAATAAATAATAAGTTACTATATTGTCTATTTTTTATAGCAATTATGAATGTCTACATCTTTCTTTTTAGTTCAGCTTATTTTTTAAGTAAAGTGGCAGAAGCAAATCTTGCTTATACATACACCAATCCCCACTTTCAGTTTGGTACTTTTCACCAATAACAATTTCAACGAGTATTACAGTTTAACAGCATAATTATTTATTCATGAAATAGACCATATTAATTTTTAAGAAATACTTAATAAGCTTGTTTTTCACATCACTTTAAATTTATATATGCTTGAAATGTTTGACAGCTCACCATTTAACCCATTCCATAACATGACCCCATAAACTGAAACACATTGATCTTGTAAGCTTGTTCTCACATACTTCTAATTAAAATTTCCACACTGTCTTGTACTATAACAATTATTTATCTGAAACAGATTCTGTATGTTTTTGGTAGCAAGTTTTGCCTTAAAAATTATAATGAATATTGAAATCCACAATATCTTTTAGTTTTAATAATGTACATTTTTAATAGAGGGGCTGTATTTATTTGTTTGTGTATGGGAGACCTTCAGGCTCCGCCGGCTCGCCGGCTCCACATTTTGTTTTCCTTATAACTCTGTAACTGTTAGGCGGATTCTTTTCAAATTTGGCAGGTTTATGCAGTAGCCTTGGGGAATTTTTTCGAATATGCCGCAGTGACATTTCAACCAATCAGAGAGGTCACATGACCAAAAATGTCTTTTTTCGATGGGGAAGCTTGTCCGGATGATACCTTGAAAGGGATTTTATCAATTCACCTGAAACTTGGCAAATACATTCATTCTAATAAAATCTGGAAATCATTAGATTTTGGCATTGATTGGTTAAGAAATGGCCGAGTAATTAATGATTAATTAATCATTATGAATTTTCCAAATAAGGAAAACACAAAAATGCTTATAACTCAAAAACCGTGCTAGATAGAGCAATTTCGACAAAATTTTTGACCCGCAGGCTATGTCTGCAGAGTAGCTATCCCAATTTTGGAAAAAAAAATTTTATCTCGCCAAAAATGGCGGCCATTTTGAATTTTCGAATTTTTCGCAAAAGTTGCAAAACATAAAAATGCTTATATCTCGAAAACCGTGCTAGATAGAGCGTTTTTGACGAAATTTTTGACCCCCAGGGTATCTCTGCAGAGTAGCCATGCCAATTTTCAAAAAAAAAATTGACTCACCAAAAATGGTGGCCATTTTGAATTTTCGAATTTTACGCAAAAATTGCAAAACACAAAAATGCTAATATCTCTATAACTGTGCTAGATGGCGAATTATCTTTTAAAAGTATCGCAGATAGCCAATTTTTCTCAAATAATTCATTCACCTACTTTTGGAAGAGCTTTCACATGGTGAAGTTTCAGACCCATAGCTAATTACTCACCTACTCAAAATGAGTAAATGCGAATTATCTCTAAAAGTATTGCAGATACCCAATTTTTCTCAAATAACTGATTCATCTACTTTTGGGAGAGCTTTCACTTGGTGAAGTTTCAGACCTGTAGCTAATTATTCACCTACTCAAAATGAGTAAATGCTAATTATCTGTAAAAGTATTGCGGATACCCAATTTTTATCAAATAACTGATTCATCTACTTTTGGGAGAGCTTTCACATGGTGAAGTTTCAGACCCGTTGGCAATTACTCACCTACTCAAAATGAGTAAATGCGAATTATCTCTAAAAGTATTGCAGATAGCCAATTTTTCTCAAATAACTCATTCATCTACTTTTGGGAGAGCTTTTACTTGGTGAAGTTTCAGGCCCGTAACTAATTATTCACCTACTCAAAATGAGTAAATGCTAATTACCTCTAAAAGTATTGCAGATACACAATTTTTATCAAATAACTTATTCATCTACTTTTGGGAGAGCTTTCACATGGTGAAGTTCCAGACCTGTAGGTAATTACTCACCTACTCAAAATGAGTAAATGCAAATTATCTCTAGAAGTATTCCAGATAGCCAATTTCTCTCAAATAACTCATTCATCTACTTTTGGGAGAGCTTTCACATGGTGAAGTTCCAGACCCGTAGATATTTACTCACCTACTCAAAATGAGTAAATGCTAATTATTATGTCCACCCCGCTGGGGGGTGGATATATTATTTTTGCTTTTTTCGCCGTCCGGCGTCCGATGTCCGGCGTCCGATGTCCGGCGTCACGCATGGTTTCCGCTCATTTAAAGGAAAAGTATTAGAGCTATTGTCACCAAATTTGTTATGCAGGCTTATTGGGTCAGTAGCTTGCTTGGGATTGCTTTTGGCTGTTGTACCTCTTTTGCTTACTGAGTAATACTTAAGTACAGCTATTTTCAGTACCCATTGGTTTCCGTGCATTTAAGCCAAGATAATTAAAGATATTTTACTACAATTTTGAATACAAGATTGTTATGTCCATAGCTCGCTTGGTATTGCATTTGGGACTGATAGCTTTGTCAGTACATGAGTAATAGCCATTTAGGTACTTCATTGTGTATTTTCAGTACTACTTTTGAGTAATTTGCTAATATCTCAGAAACCGTAAGAGATAGAGCGATTTCGACAGAATTTTTGACTCACAGGGTAGTAGAAGAGTATTCTGTACAAAATTGAAAATTTTTAATTTTCGCCACTTTTGGCGGCCATCTTGAATTTTTGCGAAAAACGAAAAAATCTTAATATTTCAGAAACCGTAAGAGATAGAGCGATTTGGACAGAATTTTTGACTCACAGGGTATCTAAGGAATGTACTCTTTGCAATTTTCCAAAAATTTTGCCCTCCCCAAAAATGGCGGCCATTTTGAATTTTCGAATTTTTGCCAAAAATGGCAAAACACAAATTTGCTTCTATCTCCTTAACCGTGCGAGATAGAACGATTTCGTCGAAATTTTCGACCCACAGGGTATCTGAGCATTGTACTCTTGGTAATTTTTAAAAAATTTGCCCCTCCCCAAAAATGGCGGCCATTTTGAATTTTCGAATTTTTGCCAAAAATGGCAAAACACAAATTTGCTTCTATCTCCTTAACCGTGCGAGATAGAGCGATTTCGGCAAAATTTTCGACCCACAGGGTATCTGAGCATTGTTCTCTTGGTAATTGTATCCCCGACGCGAAGCGGGGATACTATGGATTCATCATCGTCGTCGTCCGCGTCCGCAGAGATTTCTTGTTAGCGACCTACAGTCCACATTTCTTTCCGGATTTCTTTCATATTTGGCAGGTGGCTTGATATGGTAGAGGACTCGCCACCCTATCTTTTTGGTAGGCTTTATGTCTAAATTAGGCCTGTGGTAGACAAAAATGTCTAAAATGTGGAATATTGCTTGTTAGCGACCTACAGTCCACATTTCTTTCCAGATTTCTTTCATATTTGGCAGGTGGCTTGGTATGCTAGAGGACTGGCCACCCTATCTTTTTGGTAGGCTTTATGTCTAAATTAGGCCTCTGGTAGATAAAAATGTCTAAAATGCATTAAAATTCATGAAATCATGCACTAAATCGCTTGTAACTTGAAAAGTGTTGCATTTAGAGCATTTTGTTAAAATATGTTATTCAGATATTTTTTTCATAGCTACAACATGGTGAGTAACTTGGGTGTCTGTCTCAATAGCTAAGTGAGTAATAGCTACTTTTGGGCTTTTCAGTAACTTCCATCGTGAGTAAAATCACTTGTAACTTGAAAACTATTGCATTTAGAGTATTTTGTTTCAATATGTTATTCAGCTATTTTTGGGTCAGCTATAACATAGTAAAATTTCAGACCTGTAGCTCATGGCATAGCTGAGTAATAGCTACTTTTAAGTTATCACTGTTGAGTAAATTGCTTATAACTTCAAAAGTATTACATTTAGAGTATTTTGTTTCAATATGTTATTCACCTATTTCGGAGTCAGCTATAACATAGTGAAGTTCCAGACCTGTGGCTCATTGCATAGCTGAGTAATAGCTACTTTGAAGTTCACACTGTTGAGTAAATCAGTTGTAATTGGAAAACTATTGCATTTACAGAAATTTGTGTAAATATGTTATTCAGCTACTTTTGGGTCAGCTATAACATAGTGAAATTACAGACCTGTAGCTCATGGCACAACTGAGCAATAGCTATTTTCAGGTACTGACTGTTGAGTAAATGACTTGTAACTTGAAAAATATTGCATTTGGAGTATTTTGTTAAAATATGTTGTTCACCTACTTTTGGGTCAGCTATAACGTCGTGAAATTACAGACTTATAGCTCATGGCATAGCTGAGCAATAGCTATTTTCAGGTTCTCACTATTGAGTAAATCAGTTGTAACTTGAAAACTATTGCATTTACAGTATTTTGCTTAAATATGTTGTTCACCTAATTTTGGGTCAGCTATAACATAGAAAAAATTCAGACATGTAGCTCATTGCATAGCTGAGTAATAGCTACTTTGAGGTTATCACTGTTGAGTAAATCACTTATAATGTGAAAACTATTACATTTACAGTATTTTGTTTAAATATGTTATTCACATAATTTTTGGTCAGCTATAACAGAGTGAAATTGCAGACCTCTATGTCATGGCATAGCTTACCAATATCTACTTTCAGGTTCTCACTGTTGAGTAAATCATTGTATCCACTGGATAGCCGCAGTGTGTAGAGAGATTTCACCATTACCGCTCTAACGAAAAAAATATTATAGCTAGCCTTCTCAAGTTTGCAAGGTATATTAGAGGGTGCACCACAGTATTCTATTGGTAGGCTTTATGTCTAAATTAGGCCTGTGGCTAAATTACTTGCCCACTAAAAATGAGTAATTCTGCATTTTCTCTAAAAGTATTGCAGATAGCAAATTTTTCTTAAATAACTCATTCACCTACTTTTGGGAGAGCTTTCACATGCTGAAGTTCCAGACCTGTAGCTAATTACTCACCTACTCAAAATGAGTAAATGCGAATTATCTCTAAAAGTATTGCAGATATCCAATTTTTATCAAATAACTCCTTCATCTACTTTTGGGAGAGCTTTCACATGGTGAAGTTTCAGACCCATAGCTAATTATTCACCTACTCAAAATGAGTAAATGCAAATTATCTCTAAAAGTATTCCAGATAGCCAATTTTTGTCAAATAACTCCTTCACCTACTTTTGGGAGAGCTTTCACTTGCTAAAGTTTCAGACCTGTAGCTAATTATTCACCTACTCAAAATGAGTAAATGCTAATTATCTCTAAAAGTATTGCAGATATCCAATTTTTATCAAATAACTCATTCATCTACTTTTGGGAGAGCTTTCACATGGTGGAGTTTCAGACCCATAGCTAATTATTCACCTACTCAAAATGAGTAAATGCAAATTATCTCTAAAAGTATTCCAGATAGCCAATTTTTGTCAAATAACTCCTTCACCTACTTTGGGGAGACCTTTCACTTGGTGAAGTTTCAGACCTGTAGCTAATTATTCACCTACTCAAAATGAGTAAATGCGAATTATCTCTAAAAGTATTGCAGATAGCCAATTTTTCTCAAATAACTCATTCACCTACTTTTGGGAGAGCTTTCACTTGGTGAAATTTCAGACCCGTAGGTAATTACTCACCTACTGAAAATGAGTAAATGCAAATTATCTCTAAAAGTATTCCAGATAGCCAATTTTTGTCAAATAACTCCTTCACCTACTTTTGGGAGACCTTTCACTTGGTGAAGTTTCAGACCAGTAGCTAATTATTCACCTACTCAAAATGAGTAAAAGTATTGCAGATATCCAATTTTTATCAAATAACTCATTCATCTACTTTTGGGACAGCTTTCACATGGTGAAGTTCCAGACCCGTAGGTAATTACTCACCTACTGAAAATGAGTAAATTCGAATTATCTCTAAAAGTATTGTAGGTAGCCAATTTTTCTCAAATAACTCATTCGCCTACTTTTGAGAGAGCTTTCACTTGGTGAAGTTTCAGACCCGTAGCTAATTATTCACCTACTCAAAATGAGTAAATGCGAATTATCTCTACAAGTATTGCAGATAGCCAGTATTTCTCAAATAACTCATTAATATGAAAACAACTTATAGGAAGTCATGGGCTGCAAATCTTTTCATGTGGTCAGATTTGACCTTGGGCCCCTCCTGCTTATTATTGGTCCTAGAGGTTTGCAATGTGAAAACGACTTATAGGAAATCATGGGCTGCGAATCTTTTGATGTGGTCAGACTTCACCTTGGGCCCCTGGTACAGGGTCAAATAAGGGTAGCCAAACTTAAAAGTGCTTTCAGCTTGCTTATTAACGAAAAATGCTTTTTATCTTCTAAACTATGTTAGTTGGCCTTTGTCGGTGGATACATCCAGCATCTGGCCACAGATGCGTCCTTTTTCTAGTTTTTAAAAAATTTGCCCCTCCCCAAAAATGGCGGCCATTTTGAATTTTCGAATTTTTGCCAAAAATGGCAAAACACAAATTTGCTTCTATCTCCTTAACCGTGCGAGATAGAGCGATTTCGGCAAAATTTTCGACCCACAGGGTATCTGACAATTCTACTCTTGCCAATTTTAAAAAAATTTTCCCCTCCTCAAAGATGGCGGCCATTTTGAATTTTAGAATTTTTGCCAAAAATGGCAAAACACAAATTTGCTTCTATCTCCTTAACCGTGCGAGATAGAGCGATTTCGTCGAAATTTTCGACCCACAGGGTATCTAAGGAATGTAATCTTTGCAATTTTCAAAAAATTTTCCCCTCCCCAAAAATGGCGGCCATTTTGAATTTTCGAATTTTTGCCAAAAATGGCAAAACACAAATTTGCTTCTATCTCCTTAACCGTGCGAGATAGAGCGATTTCGGCAAAATTTTCGACCCACAGGGTATCTGAGCATTGTACTCTTGGTAATTTTTAAAAAATTTGCCCCTCCCCAAAAATGGCGGCCATTTTGAATTTTCGAATTTTTGCCAAAAATGGCAAAACACAAATTTGCTTCTATCTCCTTAACTGTGCGAGATAGAGCGATTTCGGCAAAATTTTCGACCCACAGGGTATCTGACAATTCTACTCTTGCCAATTTTAAAAAAATTTTCCCCTCCTCAAAGATGGCGGCCATTTTGAATTTTAGAATTTTTGCCAAAAATGGCAAAACACAAATTTGCTTCTATCTCCTTAACTGTGTGAGATAGAGCGATTTCGTAACCCAATTTTTATCAAATAACTCATTCATCTACTTTTGGGAGTAAATGCGAATTATCTCTTGAAAGTATTGCAGATAGCCAATTTTTCTCAAATATCTCATTCACCTAAGTTTGGAAGAGCTTTCACACACGAAAATGAAAAATTGTGAATATCTCGGAAAAGCTATTTCTTCTCCTTTAATGCTCGGTGGGAGATAAACACCGCGGCAGTGGTCTTGTTTTCAAAAATTTTTGTCTCACCAAATATGGTGGCGATTTTGAATTTTCAAAGTTTTTGCAAAACACAAAAATGCTTATATCTCGAAAACTGTGCTAGATGGAGTGAATTCAACAAAATTTTTGACCTGCTGGATATCTCTGCAGAGTACCCATGCCAATTTTCAAAATATTTTTGTCTTGCCAAATATAGCGGCCATTTTGAATTTTTTGCAAAAATTGCAAAACACAAAAATGCTTATATCTTGAAAACCTTGCTAGATAGAGCAGACTGCACTGACTTTGGTTGCCATAACAGTATAAGGCTAGAAACGGAACATTTTCTTAATACTTTAGCACTCACCTTTATTTCCTTTTCGGGACGCTTTGTTTTTGCTATGCAAAAACATTATCTTTTTTTTGCGAGCGATCCTCTAGTTTATATATGATTCAGACTACCCTCTTTTACAATATTACAACTTTCTTGATCAGATACTTACTGGTATTTCCCCAAACCTGACAGCAATAATTGATTCCATCGGATGTATCTGGTGGATACTTTGGTTCAGCATTCGCTACGCCGCCACTGCACGTAGGGAGATTTTTTTACGTTAACACTCTCAGATGTAAACTTCACCAGCTAGCATCACCAAATTTGCAGGATATCTTCATTGGGAGGTAAGTTTATCTGGGACTGAAACTTGCCTCATTCTGAAAAACAAGATGGCCGCCGCGGGCATTTCTTTGAAAATTGTTCACCTTTTTCTACTGACTGGTTCTCATAAGTAGAAGGTTAAATCTCTTCATAGGTGATATGTATAACAGATTTACATGTCCTCTACAACCTTGCAGACATTTGACCTTGAAGCTCTTTATTCAAGGTTATCCACGGAATGCCACAGTACCCCATGTGGCGGACTACCCCTATATCTCGCTTATTATTGCTCCTAGAGGTTTGGCATGTGAAACCAACCTATAGGAAATCATGGGCTGGATATCTTCTCATGCGGTCAGATTTGATCTTGGACCCCTCCTTCATGGGCAAACAAGGACAGTCAAACTTAAAAGTGCTTATAACTTGTTTATTATTGGTCCTAGAGGTTTGCAATGTAAAACCAACTTATAGGAAATCATGGCCTGGGAATCTTTTGATGTGGTCTGATTTGACCTTGGGCCCCTCCTTCAAGGTCAAATAAGGACAGCCAAACTTAAAAGTGCTTATAACTTGCTTATTATTGGTCCTAGAGGTTTGCAATTTGAAACCAACTTATAGGAAGTCACGGGCTGGGAATCTTCTAATGTAATCAGATATGACCTTGTACCCCTCCTTCAAGTTCAAACGAGGATAGCCAAACTTAAAAGTGCTTATAACTTGCTTATTATTGGTCCTAGAGGTTTGCAATGTGAAACCAGCTTATAGGAAATCATGGGCTGGGAATCTTCTGATGTGATCAGATTTGACCTTTAGCCCCTCCTTCATGGGCAAACGAGGACAGTCAAACTTACAAGTACTTATACCTTGCTTATTATTGGTCCTAGAGGTTTGCAGTGTAAAACCCACTTATAGGAAATCATGGGCTGGGAATCTTCTGATGTGATCAGATTTGACCTTTAGCCCCTCCTTCATGGGCAAACGAGGACAGTCAAACTTACAAGTACTTATACCTTGCTTATTATTGGTCCTAGAGGTTTGCAGTGTAAAACCAACTTATAGGAAATCATGGGCTGGGAATCTTCTGATGTGATCAGATTTGACCTTTAGCCCCTCCTTCATGGGCAAACGAGGACAGTCAAACTTACAAGTACTTATACCTTGCTTATTATTGGTGCTAGAGGTTTGCAGTGTAAAACCAACTTATAGGAAATCATGGGCTGAGAATCTTCTGATGTGGTCAGATTTGGCCGTGGGCCCCTCCTTCAAGGTCAAACAATGGTTCACTGGCTTTGGTTGGTTATCTTTCCAGTGGATACAAATTTGCATCGGTTCTCCGATGCGCTAGGTCTAGTTGTATCCACCAGATAGCATCCGGTGGATACTATGGATTTGACTTCGTTACGCCTACGCCGCCGCTGCAGTGTGTAGAGAGATTTCACCGTTACCGCTCTAACTAAAAAAATATTATAGCTAGCCTTCTCAAATTTGCAGGATATATTCATAGCCAAAAAATCTTGCCTGGGAATATTTTTGGCCTCATTTTGAAAAACAAGATGGCCGCCACGGGCGTTTTTTGACTTTAAACAAGGACTTTTGGTGACCCTCTAGAGCAAAGGGTATTATAGGTAGAGATCTCAAATTCGAAGGATATGTTCCTCATTATAAAATCTTGACTGGGAATATTTTTGGCCTCATTTTGAGAAACAAGATGGCCGCCACAGGCGTTTCTTTGCAGTCATGAAAAGTGCTTATATCTCCCTTATTATTGGTCCTAGAGGTTTAGGATGGTAAACCAACCTATAGGAAATCATGGGCTGGGAATCTTTTGGTGTGGTCAGATTTGACCTTGGACCCCTCCTTCAAGGTCAAACGAGGATAGCCAAACTTAAAAGTGCTTATAACTCGCTTATTATTGGTCCTAGAGGTTTGGGATGGTAAACCAACCTATAGGAAATCATGGGCTGGGAATCTTTTGGTGTGGTCGGATTTGACCTTGGACCCCTCCTTCAAGGTCAAATGAGGATAGCCAAACTTAAAAGTGCTTATAACTCGCTTATTATTTGTCCTAGAGGTTTGGGATGGTAAACCAACCTATAGGAAATCATGGGCTGGGAATCTATTGGTGTGGTCAGATTTGACCTTGGACCCCTCCTTCAAGGTCAAACGAGGATAGCCAAACTTAAAAGTGCTTATAACTCGCTTATTATTGGTCCTAGAGGTTTGGGATGGTAAACCAACCTATAGGAAATCATGGCCTGGGAATCTTTTGGTGTGGTCGGATTTGACCTTGGACCCCTCCTTCAAGGTCAAATGAGGATAGCCAAACTTAAAAGTGCTTATAACTCGCTTATTATTGGTCCTAGAGATTTGGGATGGTAAACCAACCTATAGGAAATCATGGGCTGGGAATCTTTTGGTGTGGTCGGATTTGACCTTGGACCCCTCCTTCAAGGTCAAACGAGCATAGCCAAACTTAAAAGTGCTTATAACTCGCTTATTAATGGTCCTAGAGGTTTGGGATGGTAAACCAACCTATAGGAAATCATGGGCTGGGAATCTTTTGGTGTGGTCAGATTTGACCTTGGACCCCTCCTTCAAGGTCAAACGAGCATAGCCAAACTTAAAAGTGCTTATAACTCGCTTATTATTGGTCGTAGAGGTTTGGGATGTTAAACCAACCTATAGGAAATCATGGGCCGGGAATCTTTTGGTGTGGTCGGATTTGACCTTGGACCCCTCCTTCAAGGTCAAACGATGCTAGCCAAACTTAAAAGTGCTTATAACTCGCTTATTATTGGTCGTAGAGGTTTGGGATGGTAAACCAACCTATAGGAAATCATGGGCTGGGAATCTTTTGGTGTGGTCGGATTTGACGTTGGACCCCTCCTTCAAGGTCAAACAAGGATAGCCCAACTTAAAAGTGCTTATAACTCGCTTATTATTGGTCCTAGAGGTTTAGGATGGTAAACCAACCTATAGGAAATCATGGCCTGGGAATCTTTTGGTGTGGTCAGATTTGACCTTGGACCCCTCCTTCAAGGTCAAATGAGGATAGCCAAACTTAAAAGTGCTTATAACTCGCTTATTATTGGTCGTAGAGGTTTAGGATGGTAAACCAACCTACAGGAAATCATGGGCTGGGAGTCTTTGGTGTGGTTGGATTTGGCGTTGGACTCCTCCTTCAAGGTTAAATGAGGATAGCCAAACTTAAAAGTGCTTATAACTCGCTTATTATTGGTCCTAGAGGTTTGAGATGGTAAACCAACCTATAGGAAATCATGGGCTGGGAGTCTTTTGGTGTGGTCGGATTTGACCTTGGACCCCTCCTTCAAGGTCAAATGAGGATAGCCCAACTTAAAAGTGCTTATAACTCGCTTATTATTGGTCGTAGAGGTTTGGGATGTTAAACCAACCTATAGGAAATCATGGGCCGGGAATCTTTTGGTGTGGTCGGATTTGACCTTGGACCCCTCCTTCAAGGTCAAACGATGCTAGCCAAACTTAAAAGTGCTTATAACTCGCTTATTATTGGTCCTAGAGATTTGGGATGGTAAACCAACCTATTGGAAATCATGGGCTGGGAATCTTTTGGTGTGGTCGGATTTGACCTTGGACCCCTCCTTCAAGGTCAAACGAGCATAGCCAAACTTAAAAGTGCTTATAACTCGCTTATTAATGGTCCTAGAGGTTTGGGATGGTAAACCAACCTATAGGAAATCATGGGCTGGGAATCTTTTGGTGTGGTCGGATTTGACGTTGGACCCCTCCTTCAAGGTCAAACAAGAATAGCCAAACTTAAAAGTGCTTATAGCTTGCTTATTATTGGTCCTAGAGGTTTAGGATGGTAAACCAACCTATAGGAAATCATGGCCTGGGAATCTTTTGGTGTGGTCAGATTTGACCTTGGACCCCTCCTTCAAGATCAAATGAGGATAGCCAAACTTAAAAGTGCTTATAACTCGCTTATTATTGGTCCTAGAGGTTTGAGATGGTAAACCAACCTATAGGAAATCATGGGCTGGGAGTCTTTTGGTGTGGTCGGATTTGACCTTGGACCCCTCCTTCAAGGTCAGATGAGGATAGCCCAACTTAAAGTGCTTATAACTCGCTTATTATTGGTCCTAGAGGTTTGGGATGGTAAACCAACCTATAGGAAATAATGGGCTGGGAATCTATTGCTGTGGTCGGATTTGACCTTGGACCCCTCCTTCATGGTCAAATGAGGATAATACACAAAATCATGTGCTGGGAATCTATTGCTGTGGTCGGAATTTACCTTGGACCCTCCATCAAGGTCAAACGAGGATAGCCAAACTTAAAAGTGCTTATAACTCGCTTATTAATGGGCCTAGAGCTTTGGAATGGTAAACCAAAATCTAGGAAATCATGGGCTGGGAATGTTTTGGTGTGATCGGATTTGACCTTTTGCCCTGTCTTTCAAGGTCAAATGAGGATTGCCAAAACTAGTGTTTATATCTTGCTTATTCGTATTCTTAGAGGTTTGCAGGGTCACACCAACCTATAGGAAATCATGGGCTAAGAATCTTTTGATATGGTCAGATTTCACCTTGGGCTTCTCCTTCAAGGTTAAGCGATGTTAGAATGGCTTTGGTGAGTTTTCTTCTGGTGGATACAATTTGCATCGGTTCTCCGATGCGATAGGTCTAGTTTATATATGGTAATATTTCCAAAGTATATAATGTTTTTAAGGTATCACTGTTGAGAATATTCTTTTTTTTTTATAATTGATATACTTTTACTTAATTTTTATAAGCATTTGACATGAAAACACCAATTTAATTGTATCCCCGACGCGAAGCGGGGATACTATGGATTCATCATCGTTGTCGTCCGCGTCCGCAGAGATTTCTTGTTAGCGACCTACAGTCCACATTTCTTTCCGGATTCCTTTCATATTTGGCAGGTGGCTCGATATGGTAGAGGACTCGCCACCCTATCTTTTTGGTAGGCTTTATGTCTAAATTAGGCCTGTGGTAGACAAAAATGTCTAAAATGTGGAATATTGCTTGTTAGCGACCTACAGTCCACATTTCTTTCCGGATTTCTTTCATATTTGGCAGGTGGCTTGATATGGTAGAGGACTCGCCACCCTATCTTTTTGGTAGGCTTTATGTCTAAATTAGGCCTGTGGTAGACAAAAATGTCTAAAATGTGGAATATTGCTTGTTAGCGACCTACAGTCCACATTTCTTTCCAGATTTCTTTCATATTTGGCAGGTGGCTTGGTATGCTAGAGGACTCGCCACCCTATCTTTTTGGTAGGCTTTATGTCTAAATTAGGCCTGTGGTAGACAAAAGTGTCTAAATGCATTAAAAGTCATGAAATCATGCACTAAATCACTTATAACTTGAAAAGTGTTGCATTTAGAGCATTTTGTTAAAATATGTTATTCAGATACTTTTTTCATAGCTACAACATGGTGAGTAACTTGGGTGTCTGTCTCAATAGCTAAGTGAGTAATAGCTACTTTTGGGCTTTTCAGTAACTTCCATCATGAGTAAAATCACTTGTAACTTGAAAACTATTGCATTTACACAATTTTGTATAAATATGTTATTCAGCTACTTTTGGGTCAGCTATAACATAGTAAAATTTCAGACCTGTAGCTCATGGCATAGCTGAGTAATAGCTACTTTTAGGTTATCACTGTTGAGTAAATTACTTATAACTTCAAAAGTATTACATTTAGAGTATTTTGTTTCAATATGTTATTCACCTATTTCGGAGTCAGCTATAACAAAGTGAAGTTCCAGACCTGTGGCTCATTGCATAGCTGAGTAATAGCTACTTTGAAGTTCACACTGTTGAGTAAATCAGTTGTAGTTGGAAAACTATTGCATTTACAGAAATTTGTGTAAATATGTTATTCAGCTACTTTTGGGTCAGCTATAACATAGTGAAATTACAGACCTGTAGCTCATGGCACAACTGAGCAATAGCTATTTTCAGGTACTGACTGTTGAGTAAATGACTTGTAACTTGAAAAATATTGCATTTGGAGTATTTTGTTAAAATATGTTGTTCACCTACTTTTGGGTCAGCTATAACATCGTGAAATTACAGACTTATAGCTCATGGCATAGCTGAGCAATAGCTATTTTCAGGTTCTCACTATTGAGTAAATCAGTTGTAACTTGAAAACTATTGCATTTACAGTATTTTGCTTAAATATGTTGTTCACCTAATTTTGGGTCAGCTATAACATAGAAAAAATTCAGACATGTAGCTCATTGCATAGCTGAGTAATAACTACTTTGAGGTTATCACTGTTGAGTAAATCAGTTATAACGTGAAAACTATTACATTTACAGTATTTTGTTTCAATATGTTATTCACATAATTTTTGGTCAGCTATAACAGAGTGAAATTGCAGACCTCTATGTCATGGCATTGCTTACCAATATCTACTTTCAGGTTCTCACTGTTGAGTAAATCATTGTATCCACTGGATAGCCACAGTGTGTAGAGAGATTTCACCATTACCGCTCTAACGAAAAAAATATTATAGCTAGCCTTCTCAAGTTTGCAAGGTATATTAGAGGGTGCACCACAGTATTCTATTGGTAGGCTTTATGTCTAAATTAGGCCTGTGGCTAAATTACTTGCCTACTAAAAATGAGTAATTCTGCATTTTCTCTATAAAAGTATTGCAGATAGCAAATTTTTCTTAAATAACTCATTCACCTACTTTTGGGAGAGCTTTCACATGCTGAAATTCCAGACCTGTAGGTAATTACTCACCTACTCAAAATGAGTAAATGCGAATTATCTCTAAAAGTATTGCAGATAGCCAATTTTTCTCAAATAACTCATTCACCTACTTTTGGGAGAGCTTTCACTTGGTGAAGTTTCAGACCCGTAGGTAGTTACTCACCTACTCAAAATGAGTAAATGCAAATTATCTCTAAAAGTATTGCAGATAGCCAATTTTTGTCAAATAACTCCTTCACCTACTTTTGGGAGAGCTTTCACTTAGTGAAGTTTCAGACCCGTAGGTAATTACTCACTTACTGAAAATGAGTAAATGCAAATTATCTCTAAAAGTATTCCAGATAGCCAATTTTTGTCAAATAACTCCTTCACCTACTTTTGGGAGACCTTTCACTTGGTGAAGTTTCAGACCTGTAGCTAATTATTCACCTACTCAAAATTAGTAAATGCTAATTATCTCTAAAAGTATTGCAGATATCCAATTCTTATCAAATAACTCATTCACCTACTTTTGGGAGAGCTTTCACTTGGTGAAGTTTCAGACCCGTAGGTAATTACTCACCTACTCAAAATGAGTAAATGCAAATTATCTCTAGAAGTATTGCAGATAGCCAGTATTTCTCAAATAACTCAGTAATATGAAAACAACTTATAGGAAGTCATGGGCTGCAAATCTTTTCATGTGGTCAGATTTGACCTTGGGCCCCTCCTGCTTATTGTTGGTCCTAGAGGTTTGCAATGTGAAAACGACTTATAGGAAATCATGGGCTGCGAATCTTTTGATGTGGTCAGACTTCACCTTGGGGCCCCTGCTACAGGGTCAAATAAGGGTAGCCAAACTTAAAAGTGCTTTCAGCTTACTTATTAACGAAAAGTGCTGTTTATCTTCTAAACTATGTTAGTTGGCCTTTGTCGGTGGATACATCCAGCATCTGGCCACAGATGCGTCCTTAGTCTAGTTTTTCATGCATTAACACTCCCAGAAACTTTGCTGTGAACACTCTTTCAATGGTATGACTATTGAATATGATAATTTCACTGGGGTTGATGTTTTTGTTTCCAAAAAACATATAATTAATTTTTGTGACATTTAATGATAACTTATTTGATGAAAACCTCAGATTTAACTTCTCCAGTTCACATGTAGTTACTCAACATATTTCCTTCCAATTAGACTAGTTTTACACATTTAAGCAAAAGATGGGTATTGGTCCCATGAGTGTGAGAGAAAGACCAATAAAATGTATAAAATTCAAATAAATTGATTTATGCCTATTGGATGGATTGCTTCAATATTCCACATCCACCACTGCTCATGCCTTTTTCTGTGGACAATTGTAGGAGTGTTGTATTTGGGAGTGCACCTTTCTAGGATAGAATGTTTCCAAACATTTCACTGGAAAGGACCACTGTCACTGGTATATAAACTGGTAAAATAATCCAAATTATACCTATCATATAAACCCATAAACCATTTTATGGGCCAAATGGGATCTTATGGGGTTTGTGATGTAATAATCATATGATGTCACGTCATGCGTCACGTCACACCAAAATACATCACGAATCATGTTACTAGTTCACAAAGTTCCTCAGATCAGCTGGCGATATATAAATTTGAAATAAAAAATAATAAAAATAATAATCACATTAACAGTTTTATTCAGGATTTATTTATTGCTACTAATATATAGACAATAAGTAAAGATAACAACAAATATTATTGTGATTTTACTGTAATACAATGGATATTAAAGTAAAATATGTATGTGGAATTTGCCAAAAGACATTCACCAAAAATTCGAGCCTTAAAAGGCACAAGGAAAACATACATATGAGCACTAGATATAACTGTCTGACATGTCCTAAAACATATAGAAGGGAGGACATGATCAGGCATAGTAAAATATGTCAAAGAACTTAAATAATGGGGAAGAAGACATTGAAAACAACCCCCCAGCTGTGACCTCAGCAGTCACTGAACCCTTGCTGAACAATGACAGCGAAGATGAAGATTTGCCAAAAGTGGCCTCCAGACTAGAGAATGATCTGTTATGCAAAAAATCTTAAGACAAACCAATACTGAAATCTCATGCTTGAAAAAGGTGGACAGTGCTACCAATACTGAACCCTTAATAGTAATTTCCCCAGATGAGATTATTGAGCTAGTAGAAAGACTGTTACTTGTAACTTTCGACAAATATTTTAAAAATTTTGTGGACACCCTTTCTGGTGATATGGTATTCCGTAAACCAAGACTGTCACATGGACACATAGATTGGATTATTAATGGCCTAACCAGCTACTAGCAAGGGATGTCAAACAAATGGCACTCATCTTGGAGATACCCCCACTACCAGCACTCCCTAGAAGTCCACACTGGATATGCTCATGCTAGTGACTGACACCACAGTACGTCCGACATGCACTGAACTCTGGTCTAATGCTTTATCATAACACAATAGTCCCATGAAATGTAATTCAAACATCACACTGTCCACATGTTATGATCTCAATGGTTTTGAATAGGCTTTACACATTGGCATCAAGTGCACTACTCTGTTTTATAACCAGACTATATTTATATGCCATATTTACTGCATCAAAGATCACAGGTTCAAATAATCCAAGTAATTATAGTCTAAGTCTGCCCACCCACATGATCTTAGTAAGAAAAACGTTTCTAGTTCTTTACAACCTGAAATTCAACCAGCCCACATTAATTGGTAATGAGTGCACTGCACCACTCATAGGTGTACCGGTGCAAAATTACTGGTGCAGTTGCTAAAAAGTACTTCAGGGAGGGTCTTTGCCAAGTATCTCCAGCCTCTGTTGAGAAAGTTCAAATTCAAATTAACTTTCGAAACACAATAGACAAAGTAAAGGATATTGTGTAAGGCACAGCTCTACAATATTAATTACCTGAGTGACAGAAAGCACATCAACCTTTTTTTTTCTTTTTTATGTCAGCTGACTTGTCAGTCAGCTGACATTATGTCGTCACTCTGCGGCGTGGGCGTACGCGTCCGCGTCCGCGTGAACAACTTCTCCTCCAAAACTACAAGGCCTAGAGACGTGCTGTTTTTTTTAAAAGATACCTTATCTATCGAGGATGAAAAATTGTTCAAGGCATGCAAATCTGTCTGTTCGTCTGTTTGCTAGAGACATTACAAAGGGGGTACCCCCACCAAAAGTGTGAAAATTTCAACACTTAATCACAATTTTCTCAGTGACTATTGCAGGGATTTCTCTCATATCTTGCATATATGTACTAGATCAGAGGTAGATTCTCTTGTGTGAGTATGAGACCTGGATCTGTGTTACTTTTTTTTTAATAAATTTTTTTAATAATTTTTAATGCATTAAAATTCATGAAATCATGCACAAAATCATTTATAACTTGAAAAGTGTTGCATTTAGAGCATTTTGTTAAAATATGTTATTCAGCTACTTTTTTCATAGCTACAATATGGTGAGTAAGTTGGGTGCCTGTCTCAATAGCTAAGTGAGTAATAGCTACTTTTGGGCTTTTCAGTAACTTCCATCATGAGTAAAATCACTTGTAACTTAAAAACTATTGCATTTAGAGAATTTCGTATAAATATGTTATTCAGCTACTTTTGGGTCAGCTATAACATAGTAAAATTTTAGACCTGTAGCTCATGGCATAGCTGAGTAATAGCTACTTTTAGGTTATCACTGTTGAGTAAATCGCTTATAACTTGGAAACTATTGCATTTACAGTATTTTGTTTCATATGTTATTCACCTATTTTGGGATCAGCTATAACATAGTGAAGTTTCAGATCTGTGGCTCATTGCATAGCTGAGTAATAGCTACTTTGAAGTTCTCACTATTGAGTAAATCACTTGTAACTTAAAACCTATTGCATTTAGAGAATTTCGTATAAATATGTTATTCAGCTACTTTTGGGCCAGCTATAACATAGTGAAATTTCAGATCTGTAGGTCATGGCATAGCTGAGTAATAGCTACTTTAAAGTTCTCACTATTGAGTAAAGCAGTTGTAATTTGAAAACTATTGCATTTAGAGAATTTCGTATAAATATGTTATTCAGCTACTTTTGGGTCAGCTATAACATAGTAAAATTTCAGACCTGTAGCTCATGGCATAGCTGAGTAATAGCTACTTTTAGGTCATCACTATTGAGTAAATCAGTTGTAACTTCAAAACTATTGCATTTACAGTATTTTGCTTAAATATGTTGTTCACCTACTTTTGGGTCAGCTATAACATAGTGAAATTTCAGACCGGTAGCTCATTGCATAGCTGAGTAATAACTACTTTGAGGTTCTCACTATTGAGTAAATCAGTTGTAATTGCAAAACTATTGCATTTAGAGAATTTAGTATAAATATGTTATTCAGCTACTTTTGGGTCAGCTATAACATAGTAAAATTTCAGACCTGTAGCTCATGGCATAGCTGAGTAATAGCTACTTTTAGGTCATCACTATTGAGTAAATCAGTTGTAACTTGAAAACTATTGCATGTACAGTATTTTGCTTAAATATGTTGTTCACCTACTTTTGGGTCAGCTATAACATAGTAAAATTTCAGACCTGTAGCTCATGGCATAGCTGAGTAATAGCTACTTTGAGGTTATCACTGTTGAGTAAATCGCTTATAACTTGGAAATTATTGCATTTAGAGTATTTTGTTTCAATATGTTATTCACCTATATTGGAGTCAGCTATAACATAGTGAAGTTCCAGACCTGTGACTCATTGCATAGCTGAGTAATAGCTACATTGAAGTTCTCAATGTTGAGTAAATCACTTATAATTTGAAAACTATTGCATTTAGAGAATTTAGTATAAATATGTTATTCAGCTACTTTTGGGTCAGCTATAACATAGTAAAATTTCAGACCTGTAGCTCATGGCATAGCTGAGTAATACCTACTTTTAGGTTATCACTGTTGAGTAAATCACTTATAACTTGGAAACTATTGCATTTAGAGTATTTTGTTGCATATGTTATTCACCTATTTTGGGGTCAGCTATAACATAGTGAAGTTCCAGACCTGTGGCTCATTGCATAGCTGAGTAATAGCTACTTTGAAGTTCTCACTGTTGAGTAAATCAGTTGTAATTGGAAAACTATTGCCTTTGCAGAAATTTGTGCAAATATGTTATTCAGCTACTTTTGGGTCAGCTATAATATAGTGAAATTACAGACCTGTAGCTCATGGCACAACTGAGCAATAGCTATTCTCAGGCACTGGCTGTTGAGTAAATCGGCTATAACTTGAAAAATATTGCATTTGGAGTATTTTGTTAAAATATATTGTTCATCTACTTTTGGGTTAGCTATAACATAGTGAAATTATAGACCTATAGCTCATGGCATAGCGGAGCAATAGCTATTTTCAGGTTCTCACTATTGAGTAAATCGGTTGTAACTTGAAAACTATTGCATTTACAGTATTTTGCTTAAATATGTTGTTCACCTACTTTTAGGTCAGCTATAACAGAGCAAAAATTCAGACATGTAGCTCATTGCATAGCTGAGTAATAGTTACTTTGAGGTTCTCACTGTTGAGTAAATCAGTTGTAACTTGAAAACTATTACATTTAGAGTATTTTGTTAAATATGTTATTCACAGACGTTTTGGTCAGCTATAACATAGTGAAATTGCAGACCTCTATGTCATGGCATAGCTGAGCAATAGCTTCTTTCAGGTTCTCACTGTTGAGTAAATCATTGTATCCAACCTGTAGGAAATCATGGGCTGGGAATCTGTTAATATGGTCCGATTTGACCTTGGAACCCTCCTTCAAGGTCAAATGAGGATAGCCAAACATAAAAGTGCTTATAACTCGCTTATTATTGGTCCTAGAGGTTTGGAATGAAAACCAACCTATAGAAAATCATGAGCTGGGAATTTTTTGGTGTGGTCAGATTTCACCTTGGACCCCTCCTTCAAGGTCAAATGAGGATAGCCAAACTTAAAAGTGCTTATAACTCGCTTATTATTGGTCCTAGAGGTTTGGAATGGAAAACCAACCTATAGAAAATCATGGGCTGGGAATCTTTTGGTGTGGTCGGATTTGACCTTAGACCCCTCCTTCCAGGTCAAACGAAGATAGTCAAACTTAAAGTGCTTATAACTCGCGTATTATTAAGCGTCCCGCAAGGGACGCTTGTTTGTGTATGGGAGAGCTTCAGGCTTCCGCCGGCTCCGCATTTTGTTTTCCTTAAAACTCTGTAACCGTTAGGCGGATTCTTTTCAAATTTGGCAGGTTTAGGCAGTAGCCTTGGGGAATTTTTTTGAATATGCTGCAGTGACATTTCAACCAATCAGAGAGGTCACATGACCAAAAATGTCTTTTTTCGGTGGGGAAGCTTGTCCGGATGATAACTTGAAAGGAATTTTATCAATTCACCTGAAACTTGGCAAATACATTCATTCTATTAAAATCTGGAAATCATTAGATTTTGGCATTGATTGGTCAAGAAATGGCCGAGTAATTAATGATTAATTAATCATTACGAATTTTCCAAATAAGGAAAACACAAACATGTTTATATCTCGAAAACCGTGCTAGATAGAGCGATTTCGGCGAAATTTTTGACCCACAGGGTATCTCTGCGGAGTAGTTTTCCCAATTTTCAAAAAATTTTTGTCTCGCCCAAAATGGCGGCCATTTTGAATTTTCGAAATTTTCGCAAAAATTGCAAAAGACAAAAATGCTTATATCTCGAAAACCGTGCTAGATAGAGTGATTTCGACGAAATTTTTGACCCACAGGGTATCTCTGCAGAGTAGCCATGCCAATTTTGAAAAAAATTTTGTCTCGCCAAAAATGGCGGCCATTTTGAATTTTCGAATTTTTCGTAAAAATTGCAAAACATAAAAATGCTTGTATCTCGAAAACCGTGCTAGATAGAGCGATTTCGACGAAATTTTTGACCCACAGGGTATCTCTGCAGAGTAGCCATGGCAATTTTCAAAAAAATTTTGTCTCGCCAAAAATGGCGGCCATTTTGAATTTTCGAATTTTTCGCAAAATTGCAAAACACAAAAATGCTTATATCTCGAAAACCGTGCTAGATAGAGCGATTTCGGCGAAATTTTTGACCCAAAGGGTATCTCTGCAGAGTAGTTATCCCAATTTTGAAAAAAATTTTGTCTCGCCAAAAATGGCGGCCATTTTGAATTTTCGAATTTTTCGCAAAAATTGCAAAACACAAAAATGCTTATATCTCGAAAACCGTGCTAGATAGAGCGATTTCGACGAAATTTTTGACCCAAAGGGTATCTCTGCAAAGTAGCCATGCCAAATTTGAAAAAAATTTTGTCTCGCCAAAAATGGCGGCCATTTTGAATTTTCGAATTTTTCGCAAAAATTGCAAAACATAAAAATGCTTATATCTCGAAAACCGTGCTAGATAGAGTGATTTCGACGAAATTTTTGACCCACAGGGTATCTCTGCAGAGTAGCCATGCCAATTTTCAAAAAAATTTTATCTTGCCAAAAATGGCGGCCATTTTGAATTTTCGAATTTTTGCGCAAAAATTGCAAAACACAAAAATGCTAATATTTGGAAAACCATGCTACATAGAGCGATTTCCACGAAATTTTTTATCTTCAGGGTATCTCTGCAGAGCAGCTATCCCAAAGAGCTTTCACTTGGTGAAGTTTCAGACCCATAGCTAATTACTCACCTACTCAAAATGAGTAAATGCGAATTATCTCTAAAAGTATTGCAGATAGCCAATTTTTCTCAAATAACTCATTCACCTACTTTTGGGAGAGCTTTCACTCTGTGAAGTTTCAGACCCATAGCTAATTACTCACCTACTCAAAATGAGTAAATGCGAATTATCTCTAAAAGTATTGCAGATAGCCAATTTTTCTCAAATAACTCATTCACCTACTTTTGGCAGAGCTTTCACTTGGTGAAGTTTCAGACCCATAGCTAATTACTCACCTACTGAAAATGAGTAAATGCGAATTATCTCTAAAAGTATTGCAGATAGCCAATTTTTCTCAACTCATTCACCTACTTTTGGGAGAGCTTTCACTCTGTGAAGTTTCAGACCCATAGCTAATTACTCACCTACTCAAAATGAGTAAATGCGAATTATCTCTAAAAGTATTGCAGATAGCCAATTTTTCTCAAATAACTCATTCACCTACTTTTGGGAGAGCTTTCACTTGGTGAAGTTTCAGACCCATAGCTAATTACTCACCTACTGAAAATGAGTAAATGCGAATTATCTCTAAAAGTATTGCAGATAGCCAATTTTTCTCAACTCATTCACCTACTTTTGGGAGAGCTTTCACTCTGTGAAGTTTCAGACCCATAGCTAATTACTCACCTACTCAAAATGAGTAAATGCGAATTATCTCTAAAAGTATTGCAGATAGCCAATTTTTCTCAAATTAATCATTCACCTACTTTTGGGAGAGCTTTCACTTGGTGAAGTTTCAGACCCATAGCTAATTACTCACCTACTCAAAATGAGTAAATGCGAATTATCTCTAAAAGTATTGCAGATAGCCAATTTTTCTCAAATAACTCATTCACCTACTTTTGGGAGAGCTTTCACTTGGTGAAGTTTCAGACCCATAGCTAATTACTCACCTACTCAAAATGAGTAAATGCGAATTATCTCTAAAAGTATTGCAGATAGCCAATTTTTCTCAAATTAATCATTTACCTACTTTTGGGAGAGCTTTCACTTGGTGAAGTTTCAGACCCATAGCTAATTACTCACCTACTCAAAATGAGTAAATGCGAATTATCTCTAAAAGTATTGCAGATAGCCAATTTTTCTCAAATAACTCATTCACCTACTTTTGTGAGAGCTTTCACTCTGTGAAGTTTCAGACCCATAGCTAATTACTCACCTACTCAAAATGAGTAAATGCGAATTATCTCTAAAAGTATTGCAGATAGCCAATTTTTCTCAAATAACTCGTTCTCCTACTTTTGGGAGAGCTTTCACTTGTTGAAGTTTCAGACCCATAGCTAATTACTCACCTACTCAAAATGAGTAAATGTGAATTATCTCTAAAAGTATTGCAGATAGCCAATTTTTCTCAAATAACTCATTCACCTACTTTTGGGAGAGCTTTCACTTGGTGAAGTTTCAGACCCATAGCTAATTACTCACCTACTCAAAATGAGTAAATGCGAATTATCTCTAAAAGTATTGCAGATAGCCAATTTTTCTCAAATAACTCATTCACCTACTTTTGGGAGAGCTTTCACTCTGTGAAGTTTCAGACCCATAGCTAATTACTCACCTACTCAAAATGAGTAAATGCGAATTATCTCTAAAAGTATTGCAGATAGCCAATTTTTCTCAAATTAATCATTCACCTACTTTTGGGAGAGCTTTCACTTGGTGAAGTTTCAGACCCATAGCTAATTACTCACCTACTCAAAATGAGTAAATGCGAATTATCTCTAAAAGTATTGCAGATAGCCAATTTTTCTCAAATAACTCATTCACCTACTTTTGGGAGAGCTTTCACTTGGTGAAGTTTCAGACCCATAGCTAATTACTCACCTACTCAAAATGAGTAAATGCGAATTATCTCTAAAAGTATTGCAGATAGCCAATTTTTCTCAAATTAATCATTTACCTACTTTTGGGAGAGCTTTCACTTGGTGAAGTTTCAGACCCATAGCTAATTACTCACCTACTGAAAATGAGTAAATGCGAATTATCTCTAAAAGTATTGCAGATAGCCAATTTTTCTCAAATAACTCATTCACCTACTTTTGGGAGAGCTTTCACTTGGTGAAGTTTCAGACCCATAGCTAATTACTCACCTACTCAAAATGAGTAAATGCGAATTATCTCTAAAAGTATTGCAGATACCCAATTTTTCTCAAATAACTCATTCACCTACTTTTGGGAGAGCTTTCACTTGGTGAAGTTTCAGACCCATAGCTAATTATTCACCTCAAAATGAGTAAATGTGAATTATCTCTTAATAGTATTGCAGATAGCCAATTTTTCTCAAATAACTCATTCACCTACTTTTGGCAGAGCTTTCACACACGAAAATGAAAAATTGTGAATATCTCGGAAAAGCTATTTCTTTTGCTTTAATGCTCGGCGGGAGATACATACCGCGGCAGTGGTTTTGACAAAAATTTTTGTCTCCCCAAAAATGGTGGCCATTTTGAATTTTCAAAGTTTTTGCAAAACACAAAAATGCTTATATCTCGAGAACCGTGCTATATGGAGCGAACTCAACAAAATTTTAGACCTGCTGGGTATCTCTGCAGAGTAGCCATGCCAATTTTCAAAATATTTTTGTCTCGCCAAATATAGCGGACATTTTTAATTTTTTTATTTTTTGCAAAACACAAAAATGCTTATATCTTGAAAACCGTGCTAGATAGAGCAGACTGCGCTTACTTTGGTTGCCACAACAGTATAAGGCTAGAAACGAAGCATTTTCTTAATACTTTAGCACTCACCTTTATATCCTTTTCGGGACGCTTTGTTTTTGCTATGCAAAAACATTATCTTTTTTTTTTGCGAGCGATCCTCTAGTTGGTCTTGGAGGTTTGGGATGGTAAACCAACATATAGGAAATCATGGGCTGGGATTCTTTTGGTGTGGTCAGATTTGACCTGGGACCCCTCCTTCAAGGTCAATTGAGGATAGCCAAACTTACAATTGCTTATAACTCGCTTATTATTGCTCCTACAGGTTTGGGATGGTAAACAAGCTACAGGAAATCATGCGCTGGGAATTTTTTTGTGTGGTCGGATTTGACCTTAGACCCCTCCGTCAAGGTCAAACAAGGATAGCCAAACTTAAAAAGTGCCTATGACTCACTTATTATTGGTCCGAGAGGTTTGGGATGGTAAACCATCCTAAATTCTTTGGCTGGGAATCTTTTGGTATGGTCAGATTAGACCTTTGGATCCCTTCTTCATGGTCGAACGAGGATATTGCATTTATAGTATTTCTTTAAATATTTTTAACCTACTTTTTACACTTAAACAATTACCTTGTTACTTTATTTCATAATACCATTTGCAGGGCACAACTTTTTTGTCGTTTGCTTCTGTCAGCTTCGGAATATCTTTCGAACATGCTGTTCAGTTACCATTTACTGTATTTCTGTACAGCCCTTTCCCTGATAATTATGCTTTCCTCTCATTATCACCATCACAAATCAAAAACATTCAGTCAGCTGACACAGTGCCCGTTCACGGGCACTCTCCTCTTGTTATTCCCTGCAGTGTAAAATGGGGCCTTGCAGTGTTTGTGTCCTTGCGGTATTTAGCCTGGCCGCACACTACTGCTATTAGATATATTGAACTATGTTAGGGGTGAATACATGCATGATCAGGGGTACCACATCTCAACTGATTAGTAATCACTTACATATACTGCACAATCCCACTTGAAAATGGAGATTTGCTTCAAACACAGATACACATGCTGCAATTGTGTACACCCAAGTATCCCACAACTGTTATTACATAGCATTGAGTAAAAATTAAGATTACCCAGTTTTCAGGTATTTTTAATTAGAGTGGTTATTTACCGAATGGCTGTGTACACTAGTAGCGATATCGATCTAGTGTTATTACAGGCTAACTTATCACCTAATGGTGGCTTTCAGAATGAAAATATAGAAATTAGAAGATGTGATCTAAACTAGAAGGATTGGAGGTTAATATCTGGATTTGGTTATTCAAAAGTACAGTAAACTTTGGTGTTTATTGAATAAAAAGTCTGTTTATCTTGTTTCAACGTGATAAAAAATTTTAATTTCTTGAGGACTGTGACAATATTTGTATAATATTTATGGACAGAGATATAATTCTGGTTATTCAAACAAAGAAGTGAAAATTTATTCCAATTGAAATTTTAACTGTATTAATAGCTCATAGAACCTAGGCATGGTGAAAATTAATTCTGGTGAATTTGTTAGAACTAAATACAAAAACGGTCTTTTGTAGGGGTAGTTAGTGAAATTTTCTTCCAGTTAAAATTTCTACGTATACAGTAATCTAACTTCAGTCATGTGTATTTTTTTAACAAGACCGATGGTTCTGAAGACAAAATCAAAGAAATCGAGAGCAAAAGATGGACTCATTTTATTGGAAGGCAAAAGATTGATCTTGGGTAAGTGCTTATTGCCTTTCATCATCAAGATGTCTAAATTTATTTGAGGTCATCAAATATTGACAATTTTTTTAACTATATTACGGGTGAACTCTTTTCTTGGGTAAGTGCTTATTGCTTTTCATCATCAAGATGTCTAAATTTATTTGAGGTCATCAAATATTGACAATTTAAATGTTCTTATTTAAGCCTCGTTTGGGTATTGTCTCTAAAGAACACACTCTTGGACATTGCTAACACTAAATTTAGTTTTCAAATGAACGTTGCTACAAACCAATGTCTGGACCTAACATACTTACGCATGTTGAGTAAATGGAAAAGTATGGAAGGTAACTCTCCTTCAATTGCATAAGCACAACCAATCGTTTATAGCGCAGAATCTAAACCAACTGCTAAGTCTGCTATCTACTTTTTTCTCCATCACTGCTACTGTCTGTCATTATATTACCTTTGTGATGAATTGAAGTGACATTAAACTCAAGTATAATTCGTAAACTTTGTGTTCTCAAGCCCCTGTTTTCTAACCATTTTTAGGCATGGGACATTTTTATTTTACCTTTAACCTTTATCAAGGTCACATGAGTAAAAATAAGCTTTTTTATAGGTATACCTGCTCGTCATCACCACTCAGCCAAAACTATTTACTGTCAGAGTTTGTTGTTGTACATGTGTACTGTCAAAACCTGATATAAACATCCCTTAAAAGAGGTAGCTGTTTGCACTCTCTGAGTGATCTTGTTTTATAATATATGACATTGTAGAAGCAATTGAGTGTGGGCTCAGCATAAAGAATCTATATTTTGACAATGTGGAAATCTTAGAAGACTTTCCATTTAAGAGATTTCAAGCAAGCTACTTCAAAGTCACGGGTAGCCACATGAAAGTGTGGTCAGACATGTCTACACCAGCAGGAATTATGGGTATGTTAACCAGTAAAAATAATTCTGTTTAACAGCAATTATAACTAGTTAAATTTCGATGGAAATATTACATGAAGAATTTTTCTGCCAAAGGTGTATCACAATGATTTTACAAGAAAACATTACATGAAGATTTTCTTCTAGAGTGGCATTAGTTCCTTAATTTAGGGGTTAAAATCCTTGACCAGTAATCTATAACTTGACCCTACTTACACTTTACAGTAAACCTTTGTTGATTTAAACTGCAGTCAAAAAAACTAATTACAGATTTCAACAGTGAAGGTCCCATATGGGCCTGATATATTTATATCCCCAGACGAAAGTCGGGGATATATTGGATTCAGGTCCGTCGCGCCGCCGCCGCCGCCGTAGAAATTTCCTTGTGGACGCGATAACTCAAAAACAAATTAATATTTTTTTTTCAAACTTGGTACACATGTTAAGGGTGCCCAAAGGAAGATCCCTATTTTAAGGTGACCTTAAACTCCCAGTAAAAAAGAACTTATGGCCACCTTAAGATCAGAAATTGCACTTTTGGCCACTTAGAGCCCTGTAGGTCACAAACTATGATGCTCAGCTGGCTGAAATTTTACCTGACAACACATTAATATGTTCTTAGTACATGTGCCGAAAATCATGACTTTAAGTTGAGGAGAAAATTGTGTTTGAGGCCCATAAATACCCCCACTTAGGGATTTTTTGCTATACTTTTCACATATTTTGCCCTATAATTTGGAAGTGATAATTCTGATGAGTCTCAAACTGCGCTAGGTATAACTTTGATATGTAATCCTTGTCTGTAGAAAATTTTAGGGCTGTAGGTTTACCCAAAGGGGTCGACTTAAGGTCTCAAAAGTGCCCACAGAGACCCAATTTATGCACTTTTTGCCACTTTCAAGCACTGTAGCTTTCAAACTATGTCTCTCATCTAAGTTAAATATCATCTGGGAATATATCTATGTGTTTTCTTATATGTGCCCCAACATTTAGGCCTTTAATAGACAGTTAACCTGTGTATCAGGACCATAAACACCCACCCGAGTGACCCTTATAAGACATTTTTCACATCTTTTTCCCTGTAACTTGGAAATGGTAAGTCTGAGAAGTTTCAAACTGTATTAGATATATATTCTGTGTGTAATCTTAGTATGTAACAGATTTTAAGTCTGAAGCTTTAATTTTGAAGGTCAAATTGAGGTCTCTAAAAGGCTCCCAAAGACCCAATATTTGGACTTTTTGCTACTTTTAAGCCCTGTGACTGTCAAACTATGTGACTGATAGAGCTCAAATCCTATCTGAGAAGATATTAGTATGTTATTTTTATATGTGCCAAAAATTAAGGCTTTAAGAAGACATTTAACCTGTGTATGAGGACCATAAATCCCCACCCGAGTGACCATTTTTAGACATTTTTCACATATTTTTCCCTGTAACTTGGAAATGGTAAGTCTAAGAAGTTTCAAACTGTATTAGATGCATATTCTATGTGTAATCTTAGTATGTGACAAATTTTAAGTCTGAAGCTGTAATTTGAAGGCCACATTTAGGTCTCTAGAAGGCCCCATAAAGACCCAGTATTTGGACTTTTTGCCAATTTTAAGGCCTGTGACTGTTAAACTATGTGACTGATAGAGCTGAAATCTCATCTGGGAATACATTATTATGTTCTTTTTACATGTGCCAAAAATCAAGGCTTCAAGTAGACATTTAACCTGTGTATGAGGACCTTAAACACCCACCTGAGTGACCCTTTTAAGACATTTTTCACATATTTTGCTCTGTAACTTGGAAATGGTAAGTCTGAGAAGTTTCAAACTTTATTAGATACATATTCTATGTGTAATCTTAGTATGTAACAAATTTTAAGTCTGAAGCTTTAATTTGAAAGCCACATCGAGATCTCTAAAAGGCCCACAATGACCCAATATTTGGACTTTTTACCACCTTTAAGCCCTGTAACTGTTAAACTATGTGATTGATGGAGCTGAAATCCCTTCTGGGAATGCATTATTATGTCCTTTTTACATATGCCGAAAATCAAGGTTTTCAGTAGACATTTAACCTGTGTATGAGGGCCATAGACACTCGCCCAAGTGCCTTTTTTGACATTTTTTCCGTATTTTGCCCTGTTATTTGGAAATGCTTAGTGTGACAAGTCTTAAACTGTATTATATATAATTTTTGTTTGTTATGTATGTCCCCCAAAAAGTTTCAGATCTGTAGTTTAATTGCTAAGGTCTCTTTAACAATTGTAAAATGCCCACAGAAACCCAATTTATGGATATTATGCCACTTTAAAGCCCAGTAACTGTCAAACTATGTGGGTTATAGAGCTGAAATCTTTGAATTTTTAAAAGGAAATGCCTGTCTATTTAAATTTTGAATATTAATAATGTTATGGCTATCTTAGTCTTTTAAGAACTTATTTTTGTGTGTTATACCTCTGCTTGCTGAGTTTTTCACTTTTTAAAATGAAACTGGTTAAACATATTCAAGTAGACAAAATGGACACTTTAAGTGAGCTTTAAGTCCCAATATTAATGAAATTATATCCTTATGTAGTAAAACTAGGGGATTTTAACCCTCAACTAGCCCAGTTTTATTCAACTTGCCTCAGTTAATTTTGGCACAGCTCCTACAGTTATGAACTCATTTCAGTTGATAATCACATACTTAAAATTCTCAATTCTTTTTGTATTTGAGTACCCCTTTTATATAGATTGTTTGTTTACCATTTATGCTCAACCCACATCCCCCACCCGGATTCCCCCCACCCACCTCTGGGACCTCCAGCTATATTGAGTGACACTAAATAAACAAAGGTATTTAATGATATCAGATGAGAAACAAAGAACTCAATGGGGTTGCAGATCTTGTGTAATAGTGAGAGAGGTGTGGAGAAGGGGAGAGGGGTGGGGGTGGGAGGTGGTGGGCTTCATTACATATAACACAAAGGGGAGTCAGAACTGAGATTGTGTCACATATTTAGGTTGCATATATATGGACCACATATATAGGTATAGAGGAAATGAATAACTGAAAACAATTTGCAAATTCTAAAAATAATATAATAAAATAATAATATAAATAATTTTTTTTTAAATAATATTTTATTTGTGAACAAATATAGAAACAGATATGCGCTTTTGGGATTATGAATTTTAGAATGGACATTGAATCATCAATCATTTAAATACTTTGAAGGAAGATTGAAAAATATGATGAGTTGAGTTAAAAATAATATTTTATTTGTCAACAAATATAGAAACAGATATGCTCTTTTGGGATTATTATTTTAGAATGGACATTCAATCATTTAAATACTTTGAAAATAGGTTTAGAGTTATCATTGCAGGAAGATTGAAAATATAATTTGAGTTATGTATTCGGCGTCTGGGGATACACCATCTTCCTTGGGGAGATATAAACAGAGTAGATTGATGTGCTGAAGTTCATATAATAATGGGTAATTATGTTTTAAAAAATTCCCGATCAAAACCTGTGGCGTGAGTGATGACCTGTCTGGGGATATGTTGGCGCCGAGTTGGCCCAATCTAGTTTACTTTGACGTAAAAGGGATTTTATACTTTATAGACTTCATAAACTGGTCAGACTGTGTATACAGTTAATTTCAACAAATAACTGGGGTTTTTTTTGTTTGTTTTTTTTTAAATTACCAGTTATACAAGAATGATTGTGTCTTGCTTGAGAGAGTCCTGCACTTTTTAAGTACTTGTAATGACGTCATTGAATGTGTCTACAGAAGTTAATATTTCTGTTTGCAAAAGCCCTGTGTGAACTGCCAAGCAGTGAGATGGTCTTGGCCAATCATAGGGAAGTTCTGCCTGTTACCGTGGTGTGCGACAACATCAGAGACCCTGGAAACATGGGTACCATTATCAGGAGTGCTGCAGCAGTGGGATGTGAGAGGGTAATCGCTCCAAAAGGTAGTGTGTTAACCTAGTGTAAAATGGACACTATACAACTAACCTCAGATACCAACTGGATCCTCCAATATCAACCAAAAATTGGTTATAGGTGTGGCTTATATCCGCTGTAAAAATTATTGTATCTTCTGATATTAAGACCTGAAAACTGTTTTTACTTTTACCTAAGTTTGACTTGCTCTGTTTCTACTCACAGTGCTCTCAAACACCTTGAACCTCTGTGAATTTACCTTCAGCAAATCATTTAAAAGTCCTTAAAATACCTCACCAGTTCACTAATTTCTTTTAAAACATAGTTTGAACTTTCTAAAGATCCCAAACCATCATAAAGCCAATTGAGTTTGGTTCCAATAATGTGATCACATAAGACTCAAAAACAGTTGTTTACTGTAATAGCCCTGTGTCTGTATATGCTTTTAATAGTAAATTAGAACATCATGGGACTTCCCATTTCACTATACACAATTTATTAATCTAGCTAATGTCAACATGATGGGTCCTCAGTAATCAACTCTGAGCTCTCAAATGGAGAGGTAAAGCCCCAAATTTAATTTAACAGAGATCTTATTTTAAAGAATTATTTTTCAGGTTGTGTGGATGTATGGGAGCCAAAGGTGCTGAGGGCTGGTGCAGGTGCACATTTCAAGTGTCCTGTCGTAGGTAACATCGGCTGGGAAGCAGTTGGACACTTCCTGCCAAATGACACGTGTGTCTACCTGGCTGATAATGACAAACAAAATAAACAAAGGAGACACAAAATTGCATCAAGGTATGGCTCTGTATCCACATAATACAGAATAATTGTATCCCCGACACGAAGCGGGGATACTATGGATTCATCATCGTTGTCGTCCGCGCCCTCGTCCGCATCCGCAGAGATTTCTTATTAGCGACCTACAGTCCACATTTCTTTCCGGATTTCTTTCATATTTGGCAGGTGGCTTGATATGGTAGAGGACTCGCCATCCTATCTTTTTGGTAGGCTTTATGTCTAAATTAGGCCTGTGGTAGACAAAAATGTCTAAAATGTGGAATATTGCTTGTTAGCGACCTACAGTCCACATTTCTTTCCAGATTTCTTTCATATTTGGCAGGTGGCTTGGTATGCTAGAGGACTCGCCACCCTATCTTTTTGGTAGGCTTTATGTCTAAATTAGGCCTGTGGTAGACAAAAATGTCTAAAAAGCATTAAAAGTCATGAAATCATGCACTAAATCGATTATAACTTGAAAAGTGTTGCATTTAGAGCATTTTGTTAAAATATGTTATTCAGCTACTTTTTTCATAGCTACAACATGGTGAGTAACTTGGGTGTCTGTCTCAATAGCTAAGTGAGTAATAGCTACTTTTGGGCTTTTCAGTAACTTCCATCATGAGTAAAATCACTTGTAACTTAAAAACTATTGCATTTAGAGAATTTTGTATAATATGTTATTCAGCTACTTTTGGGCCAGCTATAACATAGTAAAATTTCAGACCTGTAGCTCATGGCATAGCTGAGTAATAGCTACTTTTAGGTTATCACTGTTGAGTAAATCACTTATAACTTGAAAACTATTGCATTTAGAGTATTTTGTTTCAATATGTTATTCACCTATTTTGGGGTCAGCTATAACATAGTGAAGTTTCAGACCTGTGGCTCATTTCATAGCTGAGTAATAGCTACTTTGAAGTTCTCACTGTTGAGTAAATCAGTTATAATTGGAAAACTATTGCATTTACAGAAATTTGTGCAAATATGTTATTCAGCTACTTTTGGGTCAGCTATAACATAGTGAAATTATAGACCTAGAGCTCATGGCACAACTGAGCAATAGCTATTCTCAGGTACTGACTGTTGAGTAAGTCAGCTATAACTTGAAAAATATTGCATTTGGAGTATTTTGTTAAAATATATTGTTCACCTACTTTTGAGTCAGCTATAACATAGTGAAATTACAGACCTATAGCTCATGGCATAGCGGAGCAATAGCTATTTTCAGGTTCTCACTATTGAGTAAATCAGTTGTAGCTTGAAAACTATTGCATTTACAGTAGTTTGCTTAAATATGTTGTTCACCTACTTTTGGGTTAGCTATAACATAGTAAAATTTCAGACATGTAGCTCATTGCATAGCTGAGTAATAGTTCCTTTGAGGTTCTCACTGTTGAGTAAATCAGTTGTAACTTGAAAACTATTACATTTAGAGTAATTTGTTAAATATGTTATTCACAGAATTTTTGGTCAGCTATAACATAGTGAAATTGCAGACCTCTATGTCATGGCATAGCTGAGCAATAGCTACTTTCAGGTTCTCACTGTTGAGTAAATCATTGTATCCACTGGATAGCCGCAGTGTGTAGAGATTTCACCATTACTGCTCTGATGAAAAAAAATATTATAGCTAGCTTTCTTAAGTTTGCAGTATATATTAATAACCATAAAATGTTGTCTGGGAATATTTTTGGCCTCATTTTGAGAAACAAGATGGCCGCCACAGGTGTTTTTTGTCAGTCATGAAAAGTGCTTATATCTCCCTTATTATTGATCCTAGAGGTTTGGGATGATAAACCAACCTGTAGGAAATCATGGGGTGGGAATCTTTTGGTGTGGTCAGATTTGACCTTCAATGACCCCTCCTTCAAGGTCAAACAAGGATAGCCAAACTTAAAAGTGCTTATAACTCGCTTATTATTGATCCCAGAGGTTTGAGATGGTAAACAGACAGGAAATCATGGGCTGTGAATCAGTTGATATGGTCCGATTTGACCTTGGAACCCTCCTTCAAGGTCAAATGAGGATAGCGAAAATTGAAAGTGCCTACAACTCGCTTATTATTGGTGACAGAGATTTGGGATGGTAAACCATCCCATAGGAAATCATTGGCTCGGAATCTTTTGGTATGGTCAGATTTGACCTTTGGACCCCTCCTTCAAGGTCAAATGAGGACAGCCAAGCTTAAAAGTGCTTATAACTCATTTATAATTGGTCCTAGAGGTTTGGAATGGTAAACCATAGGAAATCATGGGCTGGGAATGTATTTGTGTGGTTAGATTTGACCTTGGACCCCTTCTTCAAGGTCGAACGAGGATATTGCATTTGTAGTATTTCTTTAAATATGTTTTAACCTATTTTTTACACTTAAACAATTACCTTGTTATTTTCCTTCATAATACCATTTACAGGGCACAACTTTTTTATCCTTTTCTTCTGTCAGCTTCGGAATTTCTTTCGAACTTGCTGTTCAGTTACCATTTACTGTATTTCTGTACAGCCCTTTTCCTGATAATTATTCTGTCCTCTAATCACCTTCACAAATCAAAAACACTCAGCTGACACAGTGCCCGTTCACGGGCACTCTCCTCTTGTTTCCTATTTGGGGGCTACTGCATAAAAATAAGCAAGAAGGTTACAATTCTACAGGTGATAAACAAAACCATCAAAATATGTCACAAAGATATAACTTTGATGAGAATGTTGCATAGTTCAAAGTTAACTAAACTGATTTCTTCTGTTTAATTTCATATCCTGTGACATATGTTGCATTTAATAAACAATAATATATATTAGAAAAGCTTTTGGAAGGAAAAAAAGCAACTTCTCACAAATTGAAAACATTTATTTAAAGCAAACTTTGAAAATCCATTAAGGTGCTATTGTACATTTGTTGTACATCTTAAAATATGCTCTTCAACCTTTTTAGGTCCTTGATGGAAGCAATTGCTTCCATAGAACCTGATTCATACACAGAAAGAGACCCTGATAGTGGAGTATCTATGGATATTGACGGGACATTTCTTCACAGAAAAGTGGTGGAACTCTTTAAAAATGTACCATTGGATATCCAGAGTTTATTCGATGTAGACTTCACACTTTTGTCACATGTTACTGTGGTTATTGGGGGTGAAACTGAAGGTTTAAGTATGTATGCCAAGAAACTGTGCTTTGACAAGGCTGGGGAAAGACTTTTTGTGCCCATGACCCACCATACAGAAAGCTTGAATGCTGGTGTGGCGCTGAGTGTGATTCTGTTTGAGCTGAAGAGACAATGGATGAAAAGCCAGGTCTTGGCAGAGCAGCAAAGAATAAAGTGAAACTTGTAGGATATGGTTATGAATGCAGTGTTGTTATTGGGTTATTATAGGTAGGGCACCTGGGGCCGTGTGACTTGGTAAAACTAGGACAATAGTCGATGGAAGTTGAGTAAAATAAGGGCTGCAACAAGTGATAATTTGGGCACTTAAGTTCTCTTTTGCCATGATTTTAATCCCCTATAAGTACTATTTTAGCATTAAAAGCAACAAAATTTGCCAAGTTTTCTGTGAAAATTAACAGAAATTAGCTCGATTTTATGCGATTGTGTTTGTGAACAGTCAGTGTGGAAAAGTTTACTCTTCCAGATAAATTGAGATAATCCATTACTCCATTCTTTAAGAAGTACTTGAATATCCCTATTTGTAATATTATCAAGGTTAAACACTTAAAGCAGGTATTCAAAGGGTTTGTACATGTGTACACCTCTTACTCTATGTAAAAGCGGAGTATCAATTGTAGATTTAAAAAGGGCAAGTCATTCCTTTTTGCCTAATGTATAATATAGCCCATGCTTATTTTCGGATTCCAGTTGCTAAGTATCTGTGAAAGTATTTTAGAAAGTCACTGTTGTAGCTGAATTTTCATCTACCCTGTTTAGCTGTGGACACCAAGGTGACTCGAGTCTTTAAGGGGCCTAGTGGTGTTATTGGTAAGCAATGCAGGGTTCAGGTCAGGTACTTTAGCACTCATGGTCATTTTAATCACAAGAAATTGAAAGTTCTTTTACTACTGCTAGAGTAAAAAATCTAAAATTTGCCACATATCTCAAATTCGCCAAATGTTGAAATACAAAATTTGTTGCATGTATAAGTAGATTAAGGTTTTCTAAACTAAAAAATACCAATTTTAAAGACAAAATACCATTCTATTCCTAGAATTTTAGGGGTGGCGAATTTTAGATTTCTTGCGAATTTTAGATTCCGTACTCTAGTACTTTAAGAGAACAAGGGTCATTGTCATGAGACTCATAACTGTTTTCACAATCTTGATCATATTTATGATTTTAGCATCAACTTAGCATTGTCAGTTGAAAACCTATTCACAAACTCTTTACTGAGAAAGAAGCTTCTTCTTATGGGATATAATCATTATTTTGAAGAATTCTTTTCCTAAAATTATGTTGTAAATTTTTTTCTCAAAAGTAAAAATATAACTGCAGGATAAGTTATTGTTTTAAGGAAGGAACTTCATTTCAGCTGGATCACTAAGAAATAAAAATAGCATCAGAGATGCCTGTACCCCACAGCCTGGGGAAATAGTTTTCAACACCATGAGATATACAAGTAGTGAAACAGTACAAAGATTGGGATACTTTCAGCATTAATCAGTAAAGTAAAAATTACACCTTACGGTTTCCAAGATATAGCCCAGAAAAGATTTTATAGGTCAAGGTCACAATGACAAGGTCAAATCAAGGTCACACCATGATGTTGCACACCTACAGCCACTAACCAATGTCCCTGCCTAATTACAACTTCCTACACCTTACGGTTTCCGAGATATAGCCTGGACAAGATTTTACAGGTCAAGGTCACTACTACAAGGTCAAATCAAATTTACACCATGACATTGCACACCTACACCCCCAACCAATGTCCCTACCAAGTATCAACTTCCTACACCTTATGGTGTCCAAGATATAGCCCGGACAAGATTTTATAGATCAAGGTCACTACGGCAAGGTCAAAAGTCAAATTAAGGACACACCATGACATTGCGCACCTACACCCTAACCAATGTCCTTGCCATGTATCAATGTCCTACACCTTACCGTTTCCGAGATATAGCCCGGACAAGATTTTCAAACTGAAGGTCAATGCGGCAAGGTCAAAGGTCAAATCAAGGTCACACCATGACGTGGAAACCTACACCTAACCAATGTCCCTACCAAGTATCAACTTCTTACACCTTACGGTCTCTGAGATACAGCCCGGACAAACTTTTTCCCGCCTCCCGCCCGAACACCCCCCCCATCTGGATACTATGGGTGAAAACAAAACCCCGACAGATACCTTTTTCATTTTAGTTCAAACCAGGATGAAATTTTGTGATATATGATTTATTTTTGTGGCTTCAAGGCTGTGGAACACACGGTCAGTATATTTTAATCGGATTAATCCATTTCTTGCTTAAAAAACCTTCATGAACATTGTTATTCAAAATAACCCATAATAAATGAAACTGAGACATGGTCATATTCATCCAGTGCCTTTGAGTATGTTCTGCAAAAGGCACTCTTATAACACAGGAGTATTATATTCCATTTTCGGTGAATATTTGTTATTTTAGTCCAGCGCCTTTTCTTTGTAAAACTGGATAAGCTTGTGACATTACAGTATACAGTGACTATTTTGCAGACCTTTCACCTGGGCCCGTGTTCTAGGAAACAAAATAGCATCAGAGATGCCTGTACCCTACAGCCGGGGGAAATAGAATGGAAAAAAAAAAAATGATCTTTCATTCTTTTTATTTCTGCATTTTCTATGTTGAACACATTTTGTTTTACCTTTCAAAATCAACGAAAACAATAATAAATATCAAAACTAGTTTAATGAGTCTTATGGTTCATTTTTTTTAATCAATACATTTCAACATACAACCTGTAGTGTGAATAAACCCCTCAAGTAAAAATTTACAGATTGTATTTTTCCCAATTGAAATTCAACAGCATGTATCACACTTTCTAATGAAAACCACTCACTTTTAATGCATTACTTAATGAGATAACCTCCGAAATATTTATCAATTTATCTGGTGTAGTACGTTCCTAATCTGTGTTTTCACCTCTCTTTCTTAACTTTTAACACTGGATTTATACTGCCACATATTTTTGGATCTCCTAATCTTTTATAATGTCTTTTTGAGCATCCTGCATTTCCTTTAGAACTTATAAATTGTGACTAGTACAGTGCAATAAAAGTAATTTAGAAATATAGTTGAACTGTCTTACTTCAGCCTCAAAATCATAATATTTTAAAATTACCAAGATGGTGCATCATAATTTTTTTTTTTGAGAAAGGAAAGATGTTTATCTTCAATAGCACTTGATTAAAATCAGTATATCACAGACTTTACTTGTTCATATGAGACATTAATAAACCAATACTGGTTATGTGTATAAATATATACATTTTCAGAAGAATAATTAACTACACACATTCACACACTAACACCTTGGGGTCTCCAATTTTGTTTAAAGAAATGGTGGCTTGGGTTTCTTAATGCCTTCTGTACACACCATATGTTCTAACAAAGGGCTGCTAAGGCAAATACTTTGCTGCAAGAGTGTTCAGTAGGTAGTGAGCTTGTTGCTTGTAATATGCTAATAGTTTGGGGAAAAAGTTACCAGAAAGTCTTTTATCCTTGAAAAAAAATTATTACAGCATAACTTCCATTATCTGACAATCTATTCTCCAAATAATCTATTTCATGAACTCATTTTCACTCTCCAAAAGTTGTATTTCCTTGTTTTTCGGGGTTTTTTTTATCAAAAACTTTATGGGTATTCTTATAGTCTTACACTACAAATGTGGTCAGATAATACAAGGTTTACTGCACTGGTACTGATTTAATCGCCTTTCTTAATATAACTTTATTTTTCAACTCCTCTAATAAATGTGCTTTAAATGCTCACTATGTACCTTTACCTCTCAAAAGAATATGCTGCAGAATGTTACTTCAAAATCCTGAAAACCTTTCTGTAAGACTTTCTTGTAAGTAATGAATCACACTATGGCAAGTATTCCAGTAGTTTTCTTTATTCTCAAGCTGAATTCATAATTAGTCATATAATGTGCACAAATGAGACAAAACATTCCAAAATAGTTCAATTTGTACAACTCAAGCCATCAGATCAAAAACAGAAAGAGACCCAAAAGTGTTACCCAGGATTCCAGGGAAACAGGAAGTGAAAAGCAGTCAGTCTCTTTGATCTCGTAGTCTTAAGTGTGCCACTCCAGGGCCTGGGAATGTTGTTGAGGGCAGCACTGAAGACTACGTCTGAATGTTTTTTATCACGTGCGCAGCTTCCACCACTGGCTGACCCTGTTGCCGTTGTCTTACACGTGGGTCCATGACTGGCACGTTCATTCTGAAGAAGAAAAGTTGAGGAAAATATATAGAGTTTTCATTCTTGTATTTACCCTAAAATTGACTACAAATATATTTTAGAATTCATTTTTCTGTAGCATTTGGGGTATACATGTTCCCTGTCCCAGTAAGCCCACTTTAAGAATGTAAAGTTGAAAATGTTCTGGAATATCGAGCTCTGTCTCACTTCACTCAATTATAACCTATTAATTTTGCAAAAATACATGGGCTATCAGGTAGCCTAGCTGCCATGACCCTACTGATTAATGTAAAAAATAGTTAACATTTAAAGTACTGAACGATTAAAAGAACCATGCTTGTCTACTGCTTATATCACTTTGAGGAGAATCCTGCAATATCTTGAACATAAAAGTCTTGGTAAAATACTGGTTTGATTGAACCAACTAACTCATTATAAATGGACATATTATTTGTCTTGTGGTCAGATTTAAGCTTATTAAGCAAATCCCCTAAAGTACAAGCACTTGTATTTTCGCCTCCAACGTCTGAGGCCGCCGGTTTGAATCTTGGGTCGGGCGCTTCATGTTGGAAAGTTGGTAGTTACTTGCCGATGCCCGGTGGTTTACAGTGCAGTATGCACTGGTTTCCTCCACCTGTAAACTACCCGTCGCAATATGACCCTGGCTGTTGAATGAGACGTAAAACAACAAATAAATCAAAATCTACAAGCACTTGTATAAATGAGGATATAAAATATGGTCACCAGTGTGGCTTCTGAACAAGTTTGGAGAAAAAGCAAATCAAAGTGTTAGAACCAGACAGGGATATAACAAGACTCTAACTACATGCATCTGTCTTGTAATCTTCTCAATCACAATCAATTAGAATACTCTAATACTTTTTCACACTCTAAGACAATAAAATAGCATCAGAGATGCCCATAACTCACAGAAGTGGCTAAATTTGTGTTGGAGACCCTGGGTTATAGAATAGATGAAAATGTAAAAAAAATAGGGGCTATTTCAGAACAGACTGTTTAAGTTACTTAAAGGTGCTGGAGACGTAACACATACAAAAGAGAAAATATATTGTGTAGAAGTATAAAGACAAGGCAATTTGCTAACAAAACGTTATGAAGCTTTCAAATTTATCAACCGATCTATTTATTGACTGAAGTATAACTCGATGGAGATAGCACAATTAGGTGAAGGTACATGTAATAATCAGTTGCAGCAATCCATACAGCTTTGAGATAGGAGAAAAAATGTATTCAATGTAGCAACATTATTGCAGAGCCAATATGAAAGGTCAAATCAAGGCCGGACCATGACATTGCACAGCTACATCCTCCAACCAATTTACCTAGCAAACAACAATTTCCTACAGCTTCCTAAGATACAGCTAAGGCAAGATTTCAGAGGTCACTGGTCAAATCAAGGTCACACCATCACATTGTACACCTACATCCTCCAAATCAATATCCCTGCAAGTTCAAATTTCATACCTAGCAGTTTCCAAGATATTTAAGGCCAGGGTTGCTTTAGCAAGGTCAAAATACGATCACACCATGATGCTCCCACCTACACCCCCCTTCCTCTACCAATCAAACCCTTCCAAGTATCACTGCCTACATCTTCTGGTTTGCAAGATATAGTTCTGACAATGTTTCAAAGGTCAGTGTCGCTATGGCAACTTCAACAAAGTCAAAGGTCAAATCGAGGTCACACCATGACACTGCAGACACACACCCCATGATCAGCAAGTATGAACTTGCTATACCTCATGGTTTCTAACATGACCTGACAAGATTTTTCCCGCCACCTGCCTGACCACCCGCCCAGTTGGATGCCATGGGTGATAACAATAACATAACTTACTGCATTTGTTATTGCGCACTGTTACAATTCTGTTTCAAATGCGCAGAAAAATACCCACACAGCCTTGAAATGCCCTGGGATAAAACCTAGAAACTGGTGAACCATCATGATATAAATATCCACAGCACAAAGGTAATATATTACTCACTTTACATTGGTCTTGTGGTTGACAACAAAGAGTGGGTTGACCTGGCTGAGGATCTCATCATTGACAGAGATGCCATCCAGATACTGCTTCAGCAGCGTCCTCAGCTGTTGGTTCTCCTTCATCAGAACTTCTTTCTCTTTGTCCAGTGCGACTTTGTCCAACAGAACCTTATTGTGACGCTTCCAGAAATTCTCCAGTGAGGTGTATTCAAACATCACCTGGTTAAAATAAGGATAATGCATGGAAATGATTATTCTACCACTTTTAGCAGTTCTCCATAGAGGTGTACCAGAACCAGGGATGGTTAAAATAATGATAAAGCATACAAGGACTGTTGTGATGCTTCTACAGTTCTCCAGCAAGGTGTTTTCTAACATAACCTGGTTAAATTAAGTATCTCATTCTTGGTGATATTATGCTTTGGTAATTTTTCTATTTTAACAAATGTCCTCCTGGTTGACAAAATTAACATATATCTCTTCCATTTTATTAACCTTCTGTTATCCAAAAAAATAACTCCTCCAATACATTCATATAACAGAGATTGTACTCTATTATTTTGACATGTTGCTCTATTCATGCTACCAGTTTATCTGCTATATTGCAAGCCAATTTTCCCACTTTACATTCTACTGCCAAGACTCAAAATCACAAGCAGTGACAACACTTAATTGTTTCATTTCCGATATTCCATTATCCAAACAAAAGCTTACTCAGCCAGTACATTTCTTACAATAACAGTGTTTACTAGGAGAAGACCACAACTTGAAACAGCTCCCTGGATTTCAATATCAATAACATCAGTACTTCTTTCAATATCACTTCTAATATCTCATCAGATGGCATTTTCGTGAGACTACTTTATATTTAAATTATCAATATTCTTATGTTGCAAGATTTAATCAAGATCTTCAAGGAATCTGATCAGTCATACAGCAGTCTTTTTTAAAAAACTTATGTTTGTTAAATATCTAATGCACTTTTATTAAAACAGATACTAATGACTGTAAAATGTTTCATTTTCTGGTGTGAAACAATATTTCAATACGGATTGAAATGCACGGTCAAATTAACATATGATGTCAATACTGAAATTGCATTTAAATTCCTGCACCAGTGTCTTAAACACTATTTTTTCACATTGTACTACTTACGGCTGCAAGTTTCTCAGAAGGAGGCTCCGCGATGGCTGCAGCAACATCCTCTTGTTCTTCCTGTGTGAGTGAGGAGGCATAGAACGGGAGCACCTTTTCTTCCTCTGTCTCCAGCTTGCGACACATCTCGGCAAGACGAATGATATGCTCACCCTATGTACAGAAAATAAACAAAAAATATTATTGGTGTTTGGAAGGTGGGGATCTTCACTAGCAGCTCACCATGCTGCTGTATAGGAGCTGATTTACTCGCATGTGCTAAAAAAAGGCGTAAAAGGCGTCACTAATTGCAAATTTTGAACTTAAAACTGTAACCATCGTCTTTAAAATAAATGATACACTCATCCTGTGTACAGAAAACAAAAACACTGACGATGTATAGATATATAACTGACTTTTGAAAAAGTTCAAAGTTTTTTTTTTTCATTCCAGTATGAAAATGAGGAATTTGTTCTGGTTATGCCTAACTAATTTACAATTACAAAAATACAGCATTTGCCCCACCCATGTGTCACAGGTCATTCTGATCAATGCAAGAATACAGACACTCCATCACAATACATAGATCACACTATTGACAGTTACATGATTGCATGCCTCACAAAGAAAATTTTAAGAGATTTTTGATGAGGCATCATCTCTGCTTACATTTTCTGGGCTATGTACTACTATGACTCGCTCATGACTCACTCTGGTCAACCCAGCAACAAATACCCCATTATACTATGCTCATAGGTCACATTATTGAAGAATACATAGTTATGATATAAGGATGAAGAAAAAAAATTTTATCGCTAATTTGAACTGACCTGTTCGGCCTTTCTCTTCAGTTCTTTGATGGCCGCATTGCTCTCCAGTGTGAGTTTGGTCAGTCTGGCCCGCTCTCCCTCTCGCAGTTTGTTCATCTGACCTTTAAGGTCATGGAAGTGAGCTGCCATCATCTCACGCTCCTTAAGAGAAGAAATAAAGAAAACGAGTGATAAACTGATAACAGAAGTGTTATGTGATATGTTGTCAAAGTATAACACAACACAACTACCATGATCCCACCTTTATTTAAAAAAAAAAAATTGTCCTTACTGGAAGAATTATTTTCAAATTATAAACCAGTTTCTAGGATCACAATACAAAATAAAGTGATAGTACCATTTGTTTGTCATTAATCTGGTGATGCATAAATGTATGTTTACATGAGCCATGACTAAAAATAAGGTATGACATCACAATATACTCTTAACTTCATAAACCCCATTGCTTATTACTCCAAATATTCAATATGTCTGCTACTGGATGAATTAAAAATGTATACTATTTCAAAAAGAAATATCAGTTATACCAAGAGGTCAACTGTGCACTGCTGTATCATTTTATACTACAACTGAACTTACTACACGGGTTAGCATGAAGTGGGTCAGTTTTTCAAGATATTCTACCAAAATAAAAGTTTTCTGTGTTCCTGTTCTATAAAATTTTTGGAAAAGTTTTACAGTACATAGTGACATTACAAAAGATCCGATTTGGATGTTTTGATGTCAGTTAGATTTAATTATTTAAATAATTAAAAATGAATATTATTGCCCTCCTCATCAGAGCTAAAATACTGACTGCAATTACATCATGGCACATTCACAAACCAAAACTATTGATCATGGATTTATTGCCATTTTCTTTCTTGTGAACATTTTTTGTGAACTTTTAAATATAATAAATCCAAGAAATACATTGGTTTGGTCAAAACATGAATATGGGAGAAATATTTTTGACTGAAAAATCGACCCACTTCATGAATGTTTGGTGCAGATATTTTTCAAAGATTTTGTACAATTTTACATTTGAGAGAAGCAAGTTATGAACCAATTTTTGCACTATTTTCTTGCTATCACTTTCTTCTGTGTGTCTGCCAAATCTAATGTTTCTAGCCAATCTACTTTTGACATAGCACAAAAAACACTTGAAAAATCGACCCACTTCATGCTAACCCATGTACTTGTTTGTCACCAGCTAGGAATTCAGAAAAAAAAACAGGGATATTTTAAGACAAAGGACCTTTGTAGCACTAAATCAATTGTCTGTGCAAGAGGCATATCTACTAACCGACAAGGTTTTTACTTAGAAATACTATATACGTATACCTCCCGCAGCTGTTTATTTCGGCTTTCATTCTCCTTGGCATTGGCTGCCATCTTTCCTTTCAGCATTGCAATCTGATCCTGAAAAAGTAACCAAAACATGAAGCTTTAGTCAATTTCTATTCTATTCTAATACCTTATAATTATTTTAAATTGTATTTGTGTGCCTCCTTGAGAAAGAACCTTAAAACTTACCTGTTCGCAAAAGCCTATCCGCCATATCCTCCCTTGTCACCCTGTGTCTCCTTGGTATGACCTGGCTATGTCCTCGGATTAATGTTAACTGCCTTGCTTTATGTTCAGTTGCGCCTTAGAGTCCATCAGTGATGGAGATTAAGTGCTATAAAAGTCCACATTAGATTAGATTTGATAATGTATATTAATGCTAGATGGTCTCAACTTGTCTCTGTTTTGACTTTTTTTTTCATTGTTTGCTTTATGAACTGCTTCATTGGAGTACAATACTCAAATATATCTGCGGAAATCTCAGGGTTACTAAGTTTGCAGACTGTTTCAATTGCTAAAACTTCAAGTGTAAGTGATATATGTAATATTCTTGTACACAAGCTGTCCTCTCCTTCAACACAGCACTTCTATTTAGAAAAGCATGAGGCTGAAGCTCAATGGAGCATATTTCAGCTTTTATACTTCCTCACACAAAATTTATGCGGGTTAAATTTAATGCAATGTATATTATTCTTCCCATATCATATCCTTTCCAAATATAACCTCATTTTTAAAGTCATCAATTTCACCCGACCCCTATATTTGTCATCTGTTATTAAAACTAACAGTCTGACCTGTGGCAATAGACTATTAGTGTCCTCAGTTCATCCCAAATTGGCCATAGGCAGGCGTGCTTTTGCCACGGCCACATCAGTGAAATGGAAAAGGCTCCCACTTAATGTCAGATCACAACAGACCATTTCAAGTTTAAGGAGCCAACCCAAGACTTACTGGTTTACTCTAGCATACCCACCACCATAGTCATCCTCTCCTGGTGGGCACTTTCTAGGTTACAGCTTCGCTCTGCTTAAAGACTGTCCCTTTTTGAGTTCCAGCACATTCACAGATCCTCATCAGTTTGGAGCTGTACAAATGTTGCTATTATTATTAGTATTATTATTATGACAAAAACAACTTACAGTAATTCTCTGTAGTTTCCTCATCTGCATCTCAATCTCACGGGCACTTTTCTCATCTTTTCCTTTCAGCTCCAAGAAAGCACGCTCCCGTTCCTTGGTGGTTTCCTGAATAATAAGTACAATGTGACAGTCATTCACCCTAATTTACTTAAATATGGCCAGAATCAAATTAATATGAAGCCCAGAAATAACCAAACACATTTACTGTAATACATGTATGTACCACTTGTTTAAATTATGGTTGCGATAGGATGCTTGAAAATGGGTTGACTGTTATGAAATCATGTGCCACCTCGCAAACAATTAAGACACTTGATAATAATTGAAATAGTATATATTTTAATTTTATTTGCTACAGTATAACAACAACAGAAAAGGTTGGTTCTGACCTCATAATTTTTCATGGCAGACTGGAATTGACCCCAGTAATCCTCTACTGCCATCTCCAGCTGCACCTTCAGAGCATGTTTCTCCTCCAGATTCTGAAATAGGAAGGTATAAGAAATGCGAGATATATGGAAGCTAAGAAACTCCATTTTCATCATGAGAGATTTTTAACCAAAAATACAGATTTTTTTTTTTAATTTAAATATCAGCCATACGTACAGGTAGACATTTTCAAGAACCAGTTCTTTATAATCTAAGGCATTTTTGCTCATTTCTACCACTACTAAACAAAGAGCACATAAAGTCACAATAGCTGTATTCTCTTGACAAAAGTATTTTCAACCTGTAGAAGGTCAAGCTCACCTTGTTTTTGATCTCATCACGCATGCTCTGGAACTCACTCTTTGCATCAGCCTCCCTCTCTGTGTTGTTCTGCTCCATGGCAAACATGATGTCTGTGAGCTCTGTCATCTCTTTCTGGTGCTGTTCTACCATCATGGAGCGCTCTGTGTCAAACTCCTTGATCAACACATCCTGCTCAGAGGAGAACTCAGACTTCAGCATCCCCAGACGCTTGTTCTGCATGGCTTGAACGTAAAGACAACATACATATATGAAATTTCAAAATGAGGAAATGAACCCCATTTTACTTTGAATTATGGGAAATTACTGGAAATTTCTTTGAGACTACATGCACATAGGTTATCTGTTGCAGCTCGATTATTTGTGAACTTGTATACTTTTAGTATAATCTAAAACAGTGACCCCCAGTGGCAAATTTCAGAAAAATTCAGACTTAAGCTTTATCAGATGATTGTTTGGCAAGGCTTGAAGTAGGAGCAGATGGCATTAAATTTTCGGTTCAATTTATTTAAAGATAATCAAACATAAACACCAAACACAAAGTTCAACCATTTTTTAACGTAAAAAACTTGAATAAACATTATATTCATGTCATTACAGAACTTAGCTGGTTCATTTTGTACGTATGACTCCTGGAATCATGCTGCAGCAGGCTTTGTTGCAACAATAACACCGCTATCCACTAGTATCCCACTTCCCACAGAATTAGGTTGCCACTATATGACTGCGTGGACACAATTATTCATTCAAAGACCAAGTCATGAGTGAGATTATCCCCACAAGGCCATATTTGTGGGTAAATTGTTTGGCTGTGTAGATATAGATATTGAATGTAAAATTATTCCAATATCGGCCAATATTGGGTGGTTATATTGTCTACTAAATAGCCCGATTCCAGGATACTGAAAATGTTTTTGTTCTAACATATCCCCAACTGCTAACAGAAGAAAAATTTACCAAAACAAAACATGTCACTTTTCATCAGAAACGGATCAAAAACTACAAAAAGGGGACATAAAAGTGTATATCTTCTTAAGATTTAGGCTCTATTTCAAATATTTGCAGTGTAAGTTTACAGTTTTACCTAAAATAGCGATATTGATATATGTTATCAATATCCCAAAACCTGTCCCAAAACAATAAATATCGCTAATACCGATAAACAATGTACCCACTAGGTCATATATACACAATTATTAGGTGGATACCCAGGCTTTGGTCATTCTTTGAGTCATAGTTCTACCTACCAATGAGATTATCTACATTCTGCAGATGGCTTCTGAGTGCCATTGCATACTGTTCCTCCGACTCAGACAGGTCCTTGGCCAGTGACTTGATGACACTCTCCTTCCTGTCCACTACCCGCTCAAATGTCTGGCTCAGAATTTCTATGTCTTTCTTCAGCTCCTTTGACTTGGCCTCTCGCATTATGTTCCTCCACTGATGGTTCAGCTTGTTCAGATTAAACTTGGTGGCCTTCTCTTCTTTGTTTAACTTGTCCTGTGTGGATGTAAAAGTGTAAATAGACCATTTATATCATGCTACACTGTTTAAACTAGCTATTAGTGAGGGGAGTTCAATTTTATAATTCAAATACTTCTCTACTCTGGACTTTATAGAACAGAATCTCTTTTATCCAACCATGCTAGGAGAACTGGATTGTATTTGGAAAACTGGGACATACAGAAATACAAGGTTGGGAGCTTGGAAGATTTCATAGTCACAAAAATTTAGAAAATAGAAGGCTGCACAATGAACATTCTACTAAACATGAATATCCTGAACATGAATATTCCTTACAAACCTACACTCACATTGAGGAATTATGTCAAAATAAACTGCACTTTTCAATCCCACCAAATATTACCATGTAGAACTTTGTCAACGACAACTTTAATTATTAATCACCTCATCTTCCCAAAAGAAACTGAGCGACCTATCAACTAAACATTCACATGAAGGAACCATGTACAAGAGTCTATCGCTTTCAGAAATTATGATAACCCAATTAATATATTCAACAGGTTAAGTTGAAATGAAATTGGCTAGCTTAAAGGGTTAGTAGAGCTGATATATATACATACTATTAGGTTTATGTGAAGTTTGCATTAATAAACCACCCATAACAATTTGGAATCTGATTCTGGGCTCTTCTAATTTTGGTACACAGAAACAAGCACCAGCCCAGATAGCAAGACGCTAGTGGGCCACCGTTGGCTATGGGTGGCAAAATATAGCTTGTGGGCCACCACTGAGCCACTGGTGGCCCACTGACTGCATTTTTTTTCAAAATTTTAAAGCATTATAAACAACTTCAAAAGCAACCTCAAATACTGTTTTCTGACATATTATTTAACAACATTCAATGTTAAAAACACATTATTTCAAAATATAAATACATTGCGTGGCCCACTGTTGGCCCACCAACTACCAGAGTCAGTGGCTGTAGCTCAGGTACCAGCCTACACCCACTGGTGTAAAATCCTGGGAAAAATTAGATAAAATGTGTGTTTTCTTTCACTTAACATAAGTTAATGTCATTTTTTAACAAACTTATTCTGTATTCCTTCATTTTGCTCAGTCTTTTCTCCACTTTATTACTTTATATATTACTTGCTTATATATTTGCCACAGGTGGTCCATCAATGGTCCACCCACTACATAAGTAGTACATAACCCATGATGGGCAGCCAGTTATAACTTGTACGGCTGAGTTGTACAAGTTATAACTTGTACAAAATCTATTTCAAATTTTGTACAAGTTATAACTTGTACAAAAATTATGCCTATACAAGTTATAACTTGTACAGCACTATTCTTCAGTGATGTTTGGTAATATGTTTTTGCTTTTAACTTTTCAGATTACAGTAGGCTTTAATATAGGTATTCCATTTAAGGAAACTGTAGTAATGTGACAAATTCTACATAAGTTTATGCAGAATGATTCAAATAAATAGATAATTTTTATTGTCTTGACTGTATGTTTTTATTATACTTTTGCTTTGAACATTTCAAATTAAATTAGCTGCCATTTAACCTAGCAAAAAATTAAAAACTTTTTAAGTTAGAATTTGCCAAAGTCATCAATGTAATAAATTTTTGAAATATTAGGTGGTACTGATGATGTGTTTAAAGTTGTTTACCAAAGTGCACCATAAGCAGAATATTAACATGAAATGGTAAGTCTTTTAAATCTGATTTCTTTGATCTAAGCAAAAAAGGCTAAATGTCATTTAAGGATGCATAGATAGGACCCCAGGCCAAAGGAAGCCACGTGTCAATTACTGTTATTGAAGGTCTTCTTATAGCTTTGATTGAAACTAATAATAAAAAGTCAGGCAGGCTTAAGAAGCCCCTATTGTAAGGCAATAAAAATTACATCAACCCTGCATTGATTGACAGTGATTATAAAATGTGTGGCAGCCTCCAGAAGTCCCTTTTGTCAGTCAATTACAATCATGTTAAAAACTAACAGTCACCATTTAACCCATCTTAACCAACAAAAGGTTTCTTAAGTCTTTCAAGTGCAATCTGTATAAATCCACACTGTTTTATATGAATGATTAGATTTTGGTGCAAAAGTGCTTATCTGTAATGTAACTCAGTTTTTTATGTGACTAACTTTCTAATTTCCTTATCACTTATAACCTGTGTTACCTTGCACTAGTACTTTATTCAATTTTTATTGATGTACTTTAAATAAATTTTGTATTTTACATTATCCTTGTTACTTGTTTAGATTTGGAGAAAGGAAGTTCAAACGTTTTTTATAGAACTTGAAATTTTAGCACTTGCAAACTATGAAAAAGCATTGGTCTAACTTGTTCACCTAAATTATACCATTAACTGCAATCAGTTAATTAAGGGAGGCTTTATAAGAGCCTAAAACTATTGAAAACTCACTGGTACAGCTTCAAAACCATTAAAAAGTGTATTGGCCTAACTTGTACAACTCATTTGTACAAGTTAAGCTTTTTAGAAGCATAAAATCTGTACAAGTTATAACTTGTACAAAATTTGAAAAAGATTTTGTACAAGTTACAACTTGTACAACTGAGCCGTACAAGTTATAACTTGTACAAGATTTTGTACAAGTTATAACTTGTACAAAATCCCAACTTGTACACGACATATATATATTTTTAGTGAAGGTTAAAGAAAGATATTTTCATTTTTTTCCTTTTGATATAAATTTGTTTTTTGATGCAACCTAAAACTATCGCAGAATTTGTTTTTGTCTGACACATGCAACTATCATCTGTAAGAGCTATAGGTCCTCTGGTGGCTACACCTCAAGCTCTACTGAACGGCATTTGTTTTGACAGATCTTGAAGAGAGGCTGTCTTGGCTTAAATTCATTTGTTTCAAGTGAATTACTTTCCAAAAGTAGCTGTTCTGAATTTTATTACATAAAAAAATTGTAAGATTTGCCACTGGTGGTCCATCAGTGGTCCACCTTCTGCCTGCATGGTACACATACTGTTGGCCCACCGGTGGCCCACAGACGGCAAAGTAATTGGATACTTTATGTATGTGTGTGTATATCACCAAGACACCAACATTTTTAAATAACAGTTGTCACATCTCTGCCTTAATATATATTTCTTTTCTTCCCATTCTTGGGCCACAAATTTCTTCCAAGATTTACCACTGGCAGCCCACCAACTATATCAGTGGTATATAAGCTATGATTGATGGGCCACTGATGGGAATTTTCTAATTTCCACCCGGATTTTAGATCTAATCAATAAAATCATCTGATAATTACACAGAAAAGTTAACAGAAGTGAAAGTTTCCCCTGTAAACAAACCATAAAACATGTACAGGAGAAAAATATATTAAATCAAAACCCTATTAATTGGGGTTGAGGTGTAGCCACCACTGGACGACCCTTGGTCCACTAGCTGCAATATGTATGTGTCCGATAAAATATAAAGTTTCTTAAGTTGAAAGGAATAATTACCCATGAAATATATTCCAATCAGTGGCCGAATTACCCATGCCAACGTTGGCCCAGTGAAGGCTTGCCAACCAAAACTCAGGCTGCCAAGGTTGGGCCAACGGTGGGCCAATGTTGGCTTTTTATTCAAGATGGCGGCGAGCAATAATAGGGGATATTGAGACACTTAGTAAAAAATTATTTATTATGGTATGTCTAAAAATCATATTTCAGTGGGCCCACAATTTTTAACTAACTATTTAACAATTTTAGACATAAAAATAACATTCTCATTAGAAATTCACAGTAAGAAAAGTTGTTTCTGAACATTATAATTTTATTGTTTGACTATGGAACATGTCATCCTAAGATACTGTTCCACCATTGTTTATGTTTGGTCATGTGACTTATTAGGGATTCCCTTAACTAAAATCCACCCACAATCTGTCAATTATTTGCTTTCTGTTAAACAATGGCCACATAACTTCATGCTGCAATCTGATTGGCTGATGCTATATTATAGTGGTAGTAAAATTTTACCAGTGGCTTGCCAATGTCAGACCGACACATCCACCGGCCTAAAAGCCGGTGGGCCACTGATGGGCCACTAGTAAACCTTATTGTTGGCTGCCAACAGTGGACCACTGTCTATCAGTTGGTCATGCCACCAGAGAACCACCACTGATGGCACTCAACAGTGGGCCACTGATGGGCCACCAGTAAACCTTATTGTTGGCTGCCAACAGTGGGCCACTGTCTATCAGCTGGTCACGCCACCAGAGAACCACCTTTGATGGCACCCAACAGTGGGCCACTGGTGGACCACCAGTCAACCTTGTCGGCTACTGAAGGTGGGCCACTGATGGGCCAATAGAAAAGCTTATCATTGGCTGCCAACAGTGGGCCACTGAAGGACCATCAGAAAACCTTATTGTCGGCTACCAACGGTGGACCACTGCCTATCAGCCGGTCACGCGAACGGCTGGCCACCGCCTGCAGCCAACGTCGGTCCGACAGCTATGCCGCCAGTGGGCCAGCGGTGGCCCTACAGAGTCTTGCTATCTGGGAGTCTGACTCTTAAAATAGTCAACAAGAAACCCCAAGCTCAAAAATTTGAACAACCAATTAATATACACATGACAACATTATACATCTCGCTGATAGAACTGGGTCATATGCATAGTTGGATAAAAAACTGGCTCTTCAAAAGATTTGAGCAAAAGGGGAACTCCATTAATTCAAGTGTTAAGTGAGCTGATAAACAGAGAACATTAGAGATTCCAGTACTATGGGACCTACTAACTCCCCCAGCTAGTCAGATATGATGCTATTAAGGATTATATATAGTAATTTTGGTGTTAGTTCTAGCAGAGCTGATTTCACAACACTGTTACAGATTCCAAATTTTTCAGAATGGTCTTATTAACATTGATGTATATGAAGCTATGACAGATTCTAGTGTCTTCAGGGCTAGTTCTATTCGGGTTGATATACACAATATCATTACAGATCCAAGTAATTTGAGGGCTTTGTCTAGCAGAGCCAACACATACAATCCTACTACACATTGGTGTTCACGACTCATACAAAATTGTTGCGGGCCATCAGTGTCAGTAACTTGAAAAAGTCAATAGGCCAATTGAAAAGTTGCTGGCCAAATTTTAAAACTTAAGAATGAAGAAATTAACAAATGAAAATCATTTTTTTTTTATTCAACATACTTTACAATGTACAAGATATCACTACTTGTAGGAAAAAAGAGGTGTGAAACTACTGAATTTTGTTTTCCTTTTTCAAAATCTTCAATGTCCATCTCTGAGTTGAAGAGCCATAATCGCACTCATCATCTGACTGATAATCAGTGTAACAAGGGATCATTGGTTACTGCCACATTTTTATCATCTTCATTAATGGATAGATAAGAAAAAAAAAGAAGGAAAAGACAAAAGAAATTTTCATCATTGGTCAGTAAGGACATGTTTCGGTTATTTTTATACATCAACCAACCAAATTCCTTTGTTGCTTCATCCAATAGCTTACCCAATTAAGAACTTCATCAGAAACTTATTGGACAAGCTAGGTGGTGAAATTGTACTGATGGCATAGGAAATACAGTCAAATGGCCAAAAATACACCAAAATGAATCAAACGATGTAGCAAAAAAAATGAAAACGGAAGCCTCACACAGTACATTGGTTCAGTTTGGATGGCTCATATATTAACAGTCGAAACATTTTGAATGGTTGTTGTGATGAGTGATAATAGAAGGTAGCAACATGCGATGAAACCTGGAAAGAAATGGCCCGTTATTGTTTATTTTTTCATTAGAATTAAAGAATTATACGTTTTATAAATTGTTTTTTTTTTACTGGCCAACCAGGCCAAGAAGTCCTCAAGATATAGACCTGCAGCGATACTTGTCATTGGGCCACCAGCCAGTTCGAACATGCCACTCATTCATCACTCTAGTACTGCAAGGGCTAGTCCCTTGACTGTCTTTGAGAAACTATGTAAAAATTAAACCTATCTCCCTCACCTTAAGAAACTGTGTGAGCATGTCCTCCTTCTTTTTCTTCATCTCTTCCTCTGCCAGTCTCTGCTGCTCCATGTAGAGGATCCGTTCTTCCTCTGACATCTTGGCCAGCTTGCCTGACTTTTTGCCTTTCTTCGGCATTTTGAATTATTATGTGTTTAATCCACTTGCGTAAATTCTGAAAAATTTGAAAAAACAAATGTATTTATCTGTGTTAATAAAGCAACATGGAAAATGTTAGCAAGGTGTGACTCTACTGGTGTTCGAGATGAGTCGGTATAAAAATTGTGTACATCTGGAGGTTACCAATGCAAAACTGTTCCCATTCCAGGATTCCATGCCTTATATATATAGTGCATCCCAATCACACATTGACATTTTCTGTCAACGAACTTGCAATAAAAGTTCCCAAATGCACATAAATATGGGCCAAAAGTGTAAAATTTCATCAAATTTGGGGTTTGTTTATAATATTTTAAGTTTTCATTTGATCATACATGTTGACAAGCAAGATGTAGGTTATAAAGAGTTTTAACTTATTTACCACAACATGGCTGTTTCTGTCAATAAAATTGCAACAAAAATCTTAATACTTGTGACAATATGTGTGGAAATATGCCGTTCAATATTGACACAGAAAACAAGTACATATAGGAGCTCTGTCCATGGTCATTGCATACCATCAGCACATGCATCAACAGTAATGCACGACGGGATAGGAACTTGGTCTATATTCCACTACAGTATGATTAGTGGCTTTCTACCAGTAAACGCCCGCCTACCAGTGAATGCCCACCTTATATTTCTTTGTTGGAGGTCAAATGCTTCTATAAGTATACAAAATGGGCGTTCACTGCATGCATGGTATTTCCAGTTTGCGGTCAAAACGGCCGATAATGGAGATAAATTATGAAAATATAATTAAAGCTTTGAAACAAATGTAACAACATATGGTCCTTGATTATTACTTGTAGTGGTGGTGGACCAGTTCACTCCCGGGTACCAATTCACACCCACCCCTAAATTTATCCAAAACAATCACAGTTAAACAATAAATTACAAATGTATACAATCAATTTGATGATTATCTATAATGTGGTAAACATCTTCTCTATGAAAAATCAAAAATATTCAAGAAAATTGAGGGTGGGCGTGAATTGGTACCCAGACGTGAACTGGTCCACCACCACTAGTGTATACCATTTGACAATCTGTTGGTAGAAGAATATAATATATAAAGCTGTTAATACAATTTAAATTGAATATATTATCTTCAGCATGGGCGTTCACTGATAATATGTGTGCAAACTGGAAAGCCACTACTGTAGAAATTTAAGAAAAAATTCTGTTACGTGGGAAAGTAATAAATAAAAATTTCCATGCACAATAACAAATTCAGATTGAAAGTTTATTTATACTAGTATAACGTTTACAGCCAGGGGAAATTTTTAGTATAATATGGAAAACCGATGGATCATCAGGACCGTGCAACTCGCTGCGATCGTCATACAACGGCCCCTCATACAACAATCATAAACTGGGTGCTGACAAGGCAATTATATTTTTTGGTAGTGCAATGGTTCACAAGATATATCGAATTATTTGCAGTTTTTAATATGTGTTATTTTACCTTTATATCGATTCGTACATCCAGAAAGTGAAAAAAAAATTACTTCAATGGTTTGTTTATGGTTTCTATAGTTTCGGAAGTGGAAACGGTATTGACGTTTTCGCGACCATATTATGAAAAGTAATTAGCAATGCTTTACGAAAATTAGTTCCAAAATTTTATTTGAAAATATATTACAATTAGGCCCGTTATTGATGTTTCTCAGAAAACATTAAAACATTTGAATTTAATGTTATTTTTTAAATATTTCTAATGTCAAAAAGACACGCAGTTTTTTATGGTGAACACTAAATGAGTAAAAAAAATGAATGAAACTTTTGTTTTAATGGGTTAGTCATTGAATATATACATTCAATGGCTTGAACATTGGATCTACACATTCAATAACAAGCAGCCATTGAATGTGTACATCCAGTAGTTTAACTGTGAAAATGTGTACATTCTATAACCATAATCATTGAATGTGTATATGAACTAAACAATGGAAATAAGCAACTAATACTGTGTGAAATCAAACTTATCCCAGCAGGCACGCAACTTTGAAATCAGGTTGAATCCAACGGGGAAATCTGGTTGAAATACATGTAGATTTTGCAAACCGTTTTTAGTTGGATCCAACCGGTGAAATCATGTTGAAACCAACTGTTGAAATCTGGTTGAATTCAATGGGTGAAATCAGGCTGAAATACATGTAGATTTTGCAAACCATTTTTGGTTGGATTCAACCGGTGAAATCATGTTGAAACCAACTGTTGAAATCTGGTTGTATTTATGTGTGAAATCTGGTTGAAATACATGTAGATTTTCCAAACAGGTTTTGGTTGGATCCAATGTATGAAATAGGGTTGAATTCAATTTGTAAAATCAGGTTATTTACATTGTCTTCTTTATTTGAATCATTGTAGCTTGTGTGTCATAATTAGAGCTTCTTAATAATATTATACAATAACTATCCATATGCATGTTTTACACTGTGGATACAATTTTAAAGTAATTCATTCTTTCCAAAGTGACATGTATTCATGAATCATTGTAAATTCAATATTCTATTTCTGATGACATTGTAATGATACATAATTTTGCATCAAATATAATTATAATTGCTCAAGATATGTAAATTCATATTATCCAACTAGATATCCATTTTTATGTTTTTAATAGGACCAGTATTATTCAATGTCTTCAATTAAAATTCTTCTTCTGAAATTTTAAAATATTTTTTTTCTTTGTAAAAAAACAAAAAATTGTGACATTATTTATATCTTCAGTATTTTATCCAATCAGTTTCTTTTAAATGTTTCATTAAGTTGGCTATAATTATATTGTAATTATAAAGAAGCTATAATCATGTAGTAAAGCCACAATGCTCAGTTCAGATGCTTGTGTCTCATACAACTTTGTCATATAAACTGAAAAAAAAAACACAAGAAAAGTCACATTTGTAGAACTCCACCCATTACTCCCCACCTTAATTAGTTGTCAGTGCTGACCACAAAAAACAGACTTAAAGAAGTAAACACCATGCATGCAAGTGAGCAAGGGTAAACCCCCACCTCCACCCCTGCTGTGTTATCTAATTACTTTAGTCACAGGTCCAATGTTCTGTGTAGCAGGGTACAGATAAGAAAAACCAGGAACCCCCCAACCTCACTGTTGTGTGATAAAATGTTATAGCTTAGGTTCTCTGTATAGAGAAGTTTTCAGTGTAAACTTGCAAACTGACAACTAGTTCTTTGTGTATGGGAGAATTTTGAGAAACAAATTCTAATTACTAAGTTTTGATGAATAAGTTTGAATTTATCTTTTTTTATTTAAGATAAGTTTGACATTAAAATGTTTTTTTAATTATCAGGAATTGCATTAATCAAAATATAATTATAAATTATAAAAATTATATTTGGATGCATCAGTTAATTAATAAGGAGAATGGATAAAGATGTACAAGTACATGCACACATAATCTTTATCATCTTTATAATCTTTAAAAATTAGTCTTTGCTTTAAAAATACCTACAACTTCAAAAACAATTGCAATAATAGTTCTTTCAAAAAGTTAGATTAATCACTATATCACCCTCTAGAAAAAGAATTTTCAATCAATGATCACCAGTCATTCATTTCCCAACATTCAACCTGTTTTCTGTTCTATAGCATGACTAAGATTTCATGTCGAAAAACCTAACTTGATTTAGTGGTGATTTTTTTATGAAGTATCACTACTTTTTCCAGTCAGAAATTCAGCTTTGAAATAGTGTTGAAATTGTGTCAGTGTCAGTTTTTCACCCAAAAATCACCATGATTTCTGGTCAAAATATCACTACTTTTTTCATGTCAGAAAACTAACTTAGATTTAGTAGTTGGTAATGCGCATTTCAACGTCAGGACCTGTTTTCAACTCTAAATCAACGACATTTCAAGGCGTGTGCCTGCTGGGTATTATTGTCATTTTCTTAATGATATCACATCTGTTGTAGTATATATTTGACATGAGGTTGAATCCAACGGTGAAATTGGATCAAACCAACAAAAATCAGAAGGACATGAATGGGTGAAAACGGATTGAATACAATAGGTGTAATCTGGTTGAAATACATGCAGAATTTTTTATTTGGATCCAGTCAGTGAAATTAGGTTGATTCCAATGAGTGAAATAATGTTGAAACGTGTATTGATTTTGCAAATTCTTTTTAGCTCGATCCAATGATAAAGTCAATGTTTTTCCAATACACGTTTATGTTTATGGAATTCATGGCTTATTATAACTTTATTCTTATAAGAAGCTGAAAATATTGATTCTCATGATGATAGTAGAATTCACATGATATGTTCACTGGTAATTTCCCATTTAGTTTATGCAAATAAAGTGACATATTCATTCAGGATAGTTGTTGCACTGTGTCTATGCATAACCCTCCAACTAAATATCCATTACTTTATGTTTACCTAATAGAGTGATTCAATTCCCATCATCTTATGACTTTTTGGTGAAATTTTTAACAAATTAAATATTTATAAATGATAGAACTATTTTCACACTTTATGTTTCCAATTTTTTATCCGGTCAAGCTTGTTAAATATCTTAAAATAGAAATTGCAATTATAAAGAAACTCTTAATATTGAGGAAACTTTCAAATAAAAGTACAAAATCCCAGCAGGAACGCAACTTTGTAATCTGGTTGAAATACGTGTAGATTTTGCAAACTGTTTAGTTGAATTCAATGGGTAACATCATGTTGAAATCAATGGGTGAGAACTGGTGGAACTAAATGTTGATTTTGCAAACCCTTTTAGTTGGAACCAACCAGTAAAACCAGGATGAATTCTATGGGTGAAACATGTTGAAGTATGCATTCAATTTACAAAGTATTCGTAATGTGCCACAGTTGATTTCTGTGGGGGTCCTAAGGTACCGGGTGGTGGCACTCTTATTGATAAAAAGTCAATTTGACAATTTGAGATATTTATTAATTTTTCCAAGGTGATAACATCCAGTCTTCAAAAGCAAAATAACAGCATTAAACAGTTCTCCAAAATATAAATGTGTAATGAACAATCCGTCAAAACAAAGTTTAACTTAACAAATCACTACAATTTCCTAACACTTCTCTGAATGATGTTTTATGATTAATCTCCTGAATACTCATCAGCATCACAACCCAAGCAACAACCACACAATAACACAAGATCACAAAACATTTATAAGATAAAAGTCGGCCAAGAATTGAGGTGAGGTAAACAGAACTATGTCAGGAAAAGGTTATCTTAAATGTGTTAGTTAAGTAGAACAAGGCAGGTCAGCTGTACAGTTGGCCAGGGAAAACTATATCAGGTAAGGTTATCTTAACTATGTCAGGTAATTAGAACAGTAAGGTAGGTCAGCTACAACTCGGTCAGAAAGAACTATGTCAGGTGAGATTAACTTAACCATGTCAGGTAATTAGAACAGTAAGGTAGGTCAGTTGGAAACTCGGTCAGAAAGAACTATGTCAGGTAAGATTATCTAAACCATGTCAGGTAAGGTTGCCAAAACTGTGTCATATAATCAATTAGGAAAGTCAGATACAAATAGGTCAGTTATTAATTGTGTCAAATAATCAATTAGGTTGGTCAGCTACAATATGTGTTAGGTTATCTAAACTGGGTCAAAGGACAAGAAACAAGAGCATGAGTAATAACATATTGAGAACAGATTAAGTACAAGCTATATCATAGGTAACTACACTATAGATAACTACACTAGGGATGTATAGATAAGGATAGCCAGAGCAGAGTGGGAGTTTACTCACAACAAATAGTGGTCACAGCTAATTAGTGGTATTGTTGCTTGGCTTGGTGCTTTTGCTATGATTTTCTCATTTCCTCTATGAATATATCCCACAAGAAGAAACAACAGTTAGTTTTAAATAAGTGATACACAGTATATTTACACTGATATACAAAGATAAAACATCTATATAATGATACTAATTATACTAGTATGATTTTGTTTATAAGAAACAAGTATTATCATCAATAATAAATAAGTTATAAAATACACAAGAAATACTGTGGAACACACCCACTGTTGAAAAAAACACTTCATCCCTGAAGTGAAACAGAGGGAAAAACCATTGAAAAACCATTGAGATATACAATTGAGATATACAACTCCAAAGATTTAAATACAAGAACAGATATACAAACTCTAGAGGTAAATATATGAAATCTAAATGCATGAATAAGTACATACTAGTTACAGAGAAGAATATATCATTTTAAAACATATAAAGTAAAGACAGAAACACAACATTGAAACTTGACTGCCAAAGTTTTTAAAGTGAGTTATAGCAGCAAAATTCTAACAATTAGAAGCAATTTAACAAATGTTAAAAGTTATAGCAGTAAGAAAAGTGAACATACTTATAAACAGTGAAGTAGAAGACGACTTGACCGTTAAAATACAAATTAACAAGGTGAAGGCATCATACAGCAAGAAATGTTTCCATTTAAAAACACTGCAAAAGTGGTTGCAGTAGACACATCAATGAATATACAAGCTTTATAAAGAAAGGTATACATCAATGTACACTAGAATATACACAGGATAATATATATATAATAGTAGCTGTAATAAAGTTGTAATAAAATGCATATGTAAAGGGATGTATTGTTATTATATAAATGGGTCCATCAATGTGTTACAGCTTTCAATAGCAAATTTTTCTAATAGCAGATTGGTTTTGTTTTCTTAACCCGGATGAAAACTCTAATATGAAGCAATAATATATGATAAATTCATGTAGTAAAAGGAAGAAGGTGGTAGAACAACATGCATGCAGGTGGTATGATAGGGAGCATGAGTCAGGAATCATAAACCATGTAAGAGAAGAAAAAAAGTTGTAAATGGTATTCAAGAAGAGAAGGGGAATCTGTCAGTAATTTTATGGAAGATACTCCATTACAGATAGCTGGAACACTTGAGGGTAATTGTAGTTTAGCGAGGTATTTCATCATACTGACAAAACTGAACTTGGGATAAAATTTATCAAGAATATCAATGTTAATTGCAACATGGTCTGAAGCCTTTGTCAGTAATCCTGGAAGGTGGAACTGGGGAATACCATTTGTCACTGTTAAACAGGTTTTGGCTAATTGTAGTTGTGAGTTAGAGGTGGAAGATTGATCAGAAGAAGTTATGTTAGTAGGTGGAGGATCAGGCACAGATGTTGAAGGAACTGAAGACTGAGTGGGATTTGAGGTAGAAGGTAAAGAAACAGTGTTTGGAGGGGGCATCATGCCAGCAGAGGTTGAAGCAGCAGGAAGGATGAATGAGGAGTAGGATCCAGCAAGTAAATCAGTCGGAGATAGCGTGTTGACAGAGTGACCAGGTGTCATGGAAGGGCGTGAAACCTTGATTGCAGTTGTAGATGCATCAGTTTGTAGGAGGTCCCGGATATTTTGTGTATTCATCACTAGCTGAAATTATATAAAGGAATTACAATTTGGGGATATAGTTTGCATTGAAAGGGGAAGTTAATGGGTATAAAATATTGAGTCAGTAATGGGAAATAATGGGAATATTTTAGTAGGATGCATGAGAGAGTGTATTAGTATTATGAGGAAGGCCTTGGCTGTGGTCGTACTACATTAACAGGTTTGGTGACAGTCAGGTTGTGACCAACAATGAATCTATCATAAGTTATTTTTCTTCCTTCATCATCCAGGTGCAATCGGGATAGGTGAAGATCTGAAAGATCATTCTAAGATGGATAAGATGGTGGAGTATTTGATGATGCAGAGGTTGGTTGATTATGTGGGTACAGCTGTACCCAAGGTAAGCTTTCATCATCAGTCTCATCTTGCGGTTGTGATATAGCCCAATGAAACAGACTCTGGTTCTCTGATGTAATGGAATTGTTTGAAGCCATGTCAGCAGCGTTTGTGGCATCACTGGGAGGAATACTTGGTTGTTCCTGTTCTGACTCACTGTCAGAAAATGAAACGTCCTCCAGGTCATGAGCGCCTGTCAACAATGGGTTGTTTAGAGTGGCATAATGGTGAAATGGTTGCGGTAGTGGATTTTCTGGAATAGACTCCAGGGAAGGCAAACTCTCATCAGTGTGTGAGGTGGCAGTGTCGTCCATATGTGAGTATGGGGATTGGCCATGTAACCAGCGGTGGACTGACTGCTGCCTGTTTACATCAGTGGGGTTTAATGACATCTAAAAGTGTTGAATTAAGAGATTGAAAGAACTAATACAATATAAAATGCAAATAGATAAATCATGCAAGATAAAATACAAAAGAAAAATCACATAAAGTAAAATACAGACAACTTGAGATTAGTGGTGTTAGTATTGTTAATAAAGTTAATGGTAAAAATATATATACAGTTAGCTATATACAGGTAATCCAATAGTGATTTCTGGGGGCAACCATCTACTGGATTGTAATCTATGGTAGTGGAGGTCTTACATTTATATCTGATCTTGAGAAAGTCCATCTCTGGATCTCAACATAGTCATCCAGAGTACATGCAATTAATTGCACTTCAGTTAAGTTATTAATGATCCTTTTTGCAATAAACAATTTTCTCAAAGGTATCTTTAATTGTTTTGGGAATTGATGAGAGTAATCGTGATGTGACTTCAGTGAAAGTCTCTCCCATTCAATTCTTACAGACCTACTGATGACTGAACAAGTAACATCAGGTTTTGGGTGGTTTTCTGGTACAAGTGTTAAATCAGTAGCTAGAACTCCTGTGTGAGTTACATCAAGGGGCAAATATCTATCTGCACCAAATAGAACTACACTAACTTTAGTGTGTGGAATTTTCTTATGGTCATATTCATTCTGAAAACGGTACTGAGCATACAGAAAGCTTATGACAAAGACAGCAAATGAAATAAATATGAATAAATAAGTATTGTCAACTTGTAACATAGGAGTAGAGTCTGTTGGTGTAGTTGAGGCATATACAAAATTAAGGGCACTTGCACTTCTAACCAATAACATCATTCTACAATAGATACTTGTGGTAAAGGCTAAAGCAATAACAACTAAGATAAAGTTAAGACATGTAACAATAGATACACTAGTGCTCATTCCTGGTTTGGAAAGAATTCCAAGATCATCACTGAATCTTGATATATCATTAGAATACATCTTTTTGTTGATTTTGAGATTATCAGCAATATGTGACAATGAGAATTTCACTTTGTCTTCCTGTTTCACTACATTGTTAAATTCTTTGGAAACAATATTTATATTTGGTAATTCTGGAAAGACAGGTTTTGCAAAAAATGATTTTGATGTTAGATTGTGGAGACGGTCATTGTCCTTGTAAAAATGAAATAGTGCAGCCAAGTTAAGCGTGTGATTGATTGTAGGAAATTTTGTATGATGGCAGTTTTGTAGTACTGGTGGTATGAAGAATGTTTGTCCTTTTAAGGAACATCCACAGGGTAATTTAATGACACATAACTTGCAGGTTGAAATTTGAAGTGGGGCCTTATTGGGACAAGTTTGAATCCAATGAGTATCCTCACTTGAAATAAGGTATGAATTCTCAGAAACTGTGATTATATGTGTTTGATTTGAATGAGATTTTGGCACAAATGTGAACTGACACAACTCAGTGATGATCTTAGGAAGATCATAAAACAGTGCTAGAGCACAGTCTGGACTGCTGCTTTCTAGCATAGTGAGTGCTTGATTGCATCTCTTAAAATGGTTACCAGTACAAAATTGGTATTCACTTTCAGATAACATCATATAAAATAAGTTATCAAAGCTAATAGCAAGATAGGGTTTTGTTATTTCTATAAAAGTCTTGTCACTGTGATTGGCACCTAAGGGTATGGGCACACTGTGTACTCTGTAGAGGGTAAAGGCTGTGGTTGTAGCAGTCAGTGGTATCCGGATTTTGATGAAAAGTTGTTGCTGATCCAATTTGTAAGTGATATCCTGCAGATGATAGTAGTATCCTATTTCAGTGTGAGATAGCTTGAAAGGTCCAAATTTAATAACTTCATCAGCTATTGTGTCCAGGGAGTTTTGTAGAAGAATGGGAGGTACAAAGTAATAGGGTAAATATCCATTAAGTAGGGTTTGGATTGCAGTTTCAGTTTGACTCAAATGAAATCTGATATCAGCAAGTGTATCCACGTACTGTGTTCCATAGACATGCAGCAGATTGATAGTTTTTGTAATTTCAAATTCATCAGTGATTCTTTGTTTCATGAGTGTTTTTGTTAAATTTACGGCTTCATTGTTCAATAGGGTTGCCTTTTCTAAAAGTTGAAATTTCTTATCAGCCTTGACAACATACGACTGAAAGTCATCTAAAATAGCTGATATTTCTTCATCATTCTGTGATGTAACTTTACTAATTTTGTCAATTTGTTTAGCAAGGATTCTGGTGTCTTCTTCAGTAGATACACCAAATAATGATTTTGCAAAACGTCCCACAATTCCTAACAATGCACGCTTTTTACTTGATGATTTCCCCTGAACCATTTTCTGTATACTCTCTTCTGCTGCAGTGATGTCTCTTCTTAGCATGTAATGTCGGTCATTGTAAGCTTGAATGGCTGGACAAAAATGTTGCACAGTCAGGCTTGTGTTTCCAATACTTAAAGGATTGAAATTGGTGCAGTGTACCTCTACATGTTGGAGTTGGCTACTTCTTAAGGGTACCACAAACGTTTGATGCCACACACTATGGGCATTATCAAGAATACCTTGTTTATGAAAGGTAACTCCATAATTTTCTCTCACCACTGTTGCTTCATCAAGATTACCTCTGTCTATGGTGTTCATCCCGTGGGATAATGCCACACATAAGAACAAGATGGCACTTGATACATTAGTGGATTTCATCTGAAATACACATCATCCAGATCATTAGTTTGTTATTCTTTATGTGGTCACGTAATTTTCTTTAAGAGTCTATAACATTAGAATCTTCTTAAAGTTCCTGATACTACACATAAGTCAACTTTAATGATCTACTGGTTTCTTACCAGTAATGGGTATACTATGAGTGCGCACATATTCCTTTGCAGTTTCATTGAGATTCTCCAATGGCTCATATGTTCGAGCTGAGGCGGGATATCCCTTCCAATCTATAAGATACTCAATATTTCCATTTTTCTTGTACCTTCCTTTGAGAATTTTATTTATTTCGTACTCTGGTGACTCATCATCTTTGTCTTGAGGCTCAGCAGAAGCTTCGGTACTAGGCACCGGTGGATCAGGTACCTCAACATCTACCAGCTTGTCCAGATCATTATTTCTTTGTTGAGTTTGTACAATATCTCGTGTCACGTTGGTAGGAGTGTGTTGTGTTGAACTCAAAATCCTGTTTCTGTCTGTTAAGTGCAGGTCTTGGATTTCTGCAGGTTTGGAAGCCTGAAGGTCTGTCAAATCTTGGGGTTGTGGTGGTATTACAGCTCTGTGGTGAAATCTTTTCATGCGGTTTACATGAATAGGATTTTTCAGTGGTTTTAAGTCATGTCCTTGTACAACTTTAAAATTTGTTGGGCTGATCTTTTCCATTAACAAGTAAGGTCCAGACCAGTTGTGGAATAATTTAGGACTTCCACCAACATTGATCTCTGGGAAAAATATCCAGACCAGTTCACCTGGTTCTAGTGGTACATCATGACTAGTTTGGTCATATCTTTTTTTAATTTTCTCTTGAGTTTCAGTTACATTAGCTACTGCAACTTCCCTTGCATAAGCTGCTTGTAGTGCATATTCTTTTATGCTGCTTGGTAGATCCTTGTGCACAGGAAGAATAGTGTCCAATGGACTGTATGGTTCTCTGCCAAACATGAGATAAAATGGTGAGTACTGCGTTGAGTCAATACAAATGGATGTGTTGTAACCATAGCAGACACCTTTGACATACAAGTCCCATTCAGTGTGTTCTCTTGTAACATACATGGACAGGTTCTTTGCAAGAGTTGAGTGAAATTTTTCTAAAAGTCCATCAGTCTGGGGATGATAAGGACTGGTATAAATCCTTTCAATTCCCAACAGTGAACATGTCTCCTTCACAATTTCTGATATGAAGTTACTTCCTAGGTCACTCAACAATTTTTGAGGTGGAGAGTACCTGAAACAGATCTCATTAACCAAAATCCTAGCTATGGTCACTGCTTGGGTGTTTTGAAGAGGAAAGGCCTCAACATATCTAGAGCAATACTCTGTGAATGTCAGAATATATTTGTTTCCTCTTGGAGTTACAGGCATGTGGACAATGTCCATTGCCCATCTTTCATTTATTCTTGCAGGTGGCAAAGGTTGCAGAGGTGCCTTGACAGGATTTGTGGGATTTTTCCTGGTGTTGCACTTTTGGCAAGAGACAACAAAATTTTTGCAGTCTCTGTACATGCCTTTCCAGTAATATTTTAGTCGAAGGGTTGAATAAATTCTTTGGGTGCCATAGTGTCCTGAGTGTAGATCACCATGCATGGAAGTTAAAATGTCAAATTTTAGTTCCTTTGGAACAACTAAACAAGCTCTTATCTCTTCTATCTGTCTTTTGGGGTCTTGAGTTTTGGTATCAAGAAGGTGGTATAACACACTATCCTCTAGGAAGTAGAAGTCACTTGAAATTATCACTTCTCTGGCCTTTTTCTTGTCATGTGGCAAAATTCCTTCCCCCAAATACTGAATTATGGGAGCTATAGAGTCATCCTTCAGTTGACATTTTCTTATAGTGTCTTTTGACCATGCTACCTTTGGCAAGATTATGACTGGATTTGGTTCTTGTTTGGTTCTTTGTCCTTTCAGTCTTGTTCTTCTGCCTCTGAACTCTAAGGGGGCAACATTCACAGTCTTTTGGCTACAGTTAATATCTATTGGGAAAATCTTTTTGTCTAGATCAGCGTCAAGTGAACTTTCATATGGTTCTGCTGAAACATCTGGATTTTCATCATATTCACATCTACTGAGGCCATCAGCATTCCCTAATTGTTTTCCTGGCTGGTGTTTAACAGTATAATTAAATTGCTGCAGAAATGCTACCCATCTTGCAATGCGACCCTTTGGTTGCTTCTGGTTCAAAATCCACTTTAATGCAACATGGTCAGTTACCACAGTGACTTGCACACCTCTGAGGTAAGGCTCAAAGTGCTTGAAAGCAACTATAACAGCCAAACATTCTCGTTCAGTGGTACTGAATTTCTTCTCAGCTGAATTTAGATTTTACCTCCGTAACTGATGACACGTTCCTTTCCATCCTGAACTTGTGACAGAACCATTCCAATTGCTTCAGAACTAGCATCGGTATACAAGATATAGTCATTATTGTAGTCTGGATAAGCCAAAATTGGGGCTTCCAATAACTTTTGTTTGAGTGTCCGAAATGCAGATTCACATTCATCAGTCCACTGAAAGGCTACTTCTTTCTTGGTAAGATCAGTCAGTGGTGATGCTATTTTTGAGTAGTCCTTTATGTATTTCCTGTAATACCCTACAAGTCCAAGGAAACTTCTAACGTCACGCACTCGCCTCGGGGTTGGAAAACTTTTGACAGCTTCACACTTCTCTGGTAATGGGGCTAAGCCTTGTTCAGAAACAATATGTCCAAGGAACTTAATTGTTTCTCTGCCAAAGAAGCACTTTGTTGGTTTCAGTGTTAACTTGGCACTTCTTAACCTCTCAAAAATGGTTCTCAGATTAGCAATGTGTTCCTCAAAGTTCTTACTGAAGCATATTATATCATCTAAGTAAAGCAAGGCAATTTCCCAGTTTAAATTTTGAAGGACTCTGGACATAAGTCGGCTGAAACATGCTGGAGCATTTGTCAAACCAAAACTCATACGGTTAAATTCATATAAGCCGTCATGTGTCACAAATGCAGTATACTTCTTGGAAGATTCTGCAATGGGTACTTGGAAATAACCCGATTGAAGATCCATTGTTGAGAAGAATTTTGCTCTGCAGGATCCAAGGGATTGGAGACAATCCAACAAGTGGCAAAGTGGGAAATTGTCACGAATTGTCATAGAATTCAGCTTTCTATAATCAATTACAAAGTTCCATCTGGCTTTGAAACAAGCAGCACAGGACTCCCATGTTGGCTGGTGCTTGGTCGTATGATATCATCCTCTAGCATTTCTTTGACCTGTCTTGAGATCTCCTTCCGAAGTTTTGGGTTGCTTCTGTAGGGAGCAGCCTTGAAGGGTTGGGCGTCATCCTTCAGGTTAACTTCAAACTCTAAGATATCTGTACATCCAAGTTTGTCACCCTTTTTCAGGAATATATCTGCATATTCCCATAGCAAGCAAAGGAGTTCTTGTTTCTGTTGTGCATTGAAGGTTGAGCTGGTCAAGTCAAATAGTGCACAAAAATCATCGGGTGGATGGAAGCGTACCTTTTGGTGACTCCTTACAGCAGCATTAGAAGTCTTCATGTTGATTGGTGAGAGTTCAGCAATATGGTCAGCCTTAGTTAGCCTTTCAGCAATGGCTATTTTTGTCCCCTTGTGACAGTCTTTGTGGTTGGATAAGGATTTAATAACCGGACTGGTACCCATGGTTTTTGATCATCAAGGGTGATGAGTGAATGTGCAGCAGAAAATCCTAGCCTTGTAATCTTGTCATGTGCAGTTAGTATGGCTAGCCCTGGTACCACACTGTTAGCTTTACCCAAGTAACTGTTTCACTGCAGGGGTCCATGGTAACATCTGTGGCAGCAGATACTACATATGTCTTCTGTGGTTGAACTATAAGTTCTCCAAAGTTGATAGTCAGTCTGGCTTCTTTGAGGAAGTCATATCCTAAGATCATGTGATATGGCAGTGTTGGAGAAAAATAAGCATGCACCTCATAAGAGACATCTTCTATTTTGATGTTCAAGTTAATTTCATACTTGTAAACTACAGAGTTCCCAGTAACTGTCCTGGCAGAAACTTCTTCAGCAACTTCCTTAAGGTCTTCTTTCAATTTGGGTACTAAATTCAACAAGGTTGGTCCAATGATTGAGTGGTTGGCACCTGAATCCAATAGAGCTTCAAGCTGAATGTCATCAATAAGTACCTTAAATGTACATTCACTAGTCTGTAGACAAGAGTTCACTGAAAAACCTGATTGTTCTTTTTCATCCACCTCACTTGATTTAGTTTGCTTCATCCTCATCATCTTCATCCTTGTCATCTTCGTCATCTTTGTCATCTTCGTCACCCTGCTCCGTCCCCAGTTAGGAACAAGGTCACTTAGTTTCCCTTAAACTGTTGTCCAGGTGCAGGTGAGGGACTGCGAAAGCGGCCATTTGGAGACCTTGTTCTTCTGGATACTCCCGGATCTCGTCTTACAAACTTTTGCATCCTGCAATTCTTTTGTATATGTCCAGTTCTCCCACAATTCCAACATTGAGTTAGTTTTTGTGATCCAGCATATGTTTGTTGTTTTGTTTGTTGCCAGAGAGCAGATTTAGCTGGATCTCTTGTCCAATTACTTCTCTGGTTAGGCACATAGGGTCTCATCTTCTCAGCTAGTTGCTTGTGTAGGCTATCAAACTTGTCTGAGAGATATTGCATGCTGACCTTTAAAGCTGTTATTTGTTGCCTTTGAAGATCATCTTTGTTACTTTGTTACTTGACATCAAATTTACTGAATAACCTGGAAGGCTCAGGCTATTTTGGGTTCTCAGGGCAGACTCTACATGTCTTGCTTTGGTAACAAATTCATCCAGTCCATCGAAGGGCAGATGTTGCATTACCAAGGACTTGATTTCTGGTCGTAATCCATTGATAAGTAAGGTCATCTGAAGATCATTGTCATAATTGTAATCGACCATTTTGGATCGAGCGTCGGTTATGTACTCATCAACGGTTTCAGCAGGTCTCTGTGTTCTGCTCAGGACGGCCATCTGTCTCTGAAGCTGAGTATGTGCCGCAGCTATGTATTTTTCTCGAAAGGCAGCTTCAAGGGTTTCAAAGTCATCCCTGGTTTCTGGAGGTAGGGAATTAAACCAAATCTCTGCACTTCCTGTTAGGAGTAATCCTAACAGTGTACATTTGTCATTGTTTTGAATTCCACTAAGTGCTGCATAGCGTTCAAATGCATGCCACCATCGTCCTGCCGTTTCTGGATGAAGCCTGTTGAAACATGAAGGTTTGAATGAAAGAGCAAGTGGGTTAAGGTGAGCAGGTGCTTGGGCAGCTTGAGCAGGTGCAGGATCCATTTGTAATGGTGGAGGTTGGACAGGTTCTTCAAGCTCTTCAGGTGGAAGGTTAACTTGTCCCTGATCTTTACTTTCTTCAGCTAAATGGTGATCCTGATTTTTACACTGACTCAGATGTTTTGTTGCAGTGAATGCTGGTGTTGGTACTGGTCCCTGGGGTGGCTGTGGCTGGGGTTTGTGAAACTTCCGATCTCCAAACTTTTCTTGTTGTATTTCAGTATTTTTCTCGTTATCCAGAGTACTTTGGGTAAGCAATCTAACTTTTCGGCTTGGTATTAGTCTAAGTTTGTAAGTTGACATTTAAAACACTATTCTAATAGGTAACAACCAAATTTTAGTCATAGTATTTTAGTATACTTGGGAGATTGTCAATTTTAACATGTTAAAAACATCCAATTTAATATACATGTGTATATATGTTTTTATATTCACAGTTCATTATCAAAACAGTTGTTTATAGGCTTAATAAAAGTTGCATTTCTAAGTATGTAAGCAGTATGTTACTCTAACACAGATTTATATTATGGAATTGTGGCATTTATATTTTTTATTTCTCATTTTTTAGCTCAAGTTATTGGTTTGCATATGGCTAGCTGAATTCTCATAATAATATGTAAAATGGTAATTTTCCATTTAATTTATGCATATATGACAACCTGTTTATTGAGGATGCTTGTTGCATTGTATCTGTCCATAATATTACACGAGCAAGCAAACTTCATTGCTTAGTATGTGGTTATGTCTTATGATTTTTTGTATTTTCCAACAAGTTACATTTATAATGTGTTGAAAGCGAAGTTCAAACCCAAATAAATAAATCTGTTTTTTTATGTTCATATAACAGGATCATACAATTTGTATACTCTGTTTAATTTTTGGTAATATTTTAAAAAATAATAAAATTTTGTGAAGAAAGAACATTATTCACATTCTCTATCTTGAATTATTTTATCCAGTCAAGTTTGCTCAAAATGTGATATTAAAAATAACAATTGCATTTTAGAAGAAACTCAGGGATCATGGTGGCCCAGTGTGTGTGTGTGTGTTTACCAAGAGAAGTGTTTTTGTCAGTACAGTAAATTTATCAAAATTTCTAGGTTTAGGTTGCTATCTTGAACATTTCAAATAACTTATATTAAGGAAGTATGTATCAAGAATATTTTTATGTGCTTTTGAATGAAAATGGTATTTGGTAAAGGATCAAAAAACAGAAGAAATGAGTCAAGTTCTTCAGGAGAATTTACACCAGCAAAGAAATTAACAAAGAAATCACCAATAGTAAACATTCCAAATATGGCAGAAGGAGGAAAAGCTTTATGTCAACAAGGTGGGCCCCCAGTTGATACTGCCCTGGATGCAGTCTTGAAAGAACTGAAAGAAATTAAGTCAGGCCAAGCTGATATAAAAATTTCTTTTGAAAGAAAAATAGATGAATTAGGTAAAAAGCTTGCAACAGACTTATCTGAACAGTGTGAGGCATTAAAAACTGAGTTTAAAAAGGACATGGATGCACTGAATGTCAGGGTGGATACCTTAGAAACTCGCATTGCACTCCTAGAAGAACAAGACACTGGTAATAGCCAGCATTCTGGTGACCCTTTAGAAAATATAGGACTTACAATTGTGGCTACTAATGTCTTCCAACATCCAGAAGAAGATCCAGTTCAAACTGCAAAGGCATTGATTACAGCAATGGGCAAAGACAATTCAAATACAAAAATTGCATCTCAAGTTACAGTAATTGCTGCTAAACGGCTGCCAAATAGGAACCAAAGAGGGCCAAGCTTGCTGAAAGTATCCTTCCAAAGCCTGGAAGAGAAAAAGTATGTTTTACGAAACAAATCACTTTTGAGAAATGTCACTGGATATGAACATGTTTTCCTCAGACCAAGCATGTCTCACATGGAGTGCTTGTTACACATGAACTTCCGTACAGTTTTAAATAAATTGCCCTGGGGGAGGAACTACAGGCTAACTGCAAACGGTCGTATTGTGGAGAGAAACATGAACAACAGTCAGTCAACACAAAGAACAACAGGTAATATGGAGAATCCTGGTCCTTCTGGCTTCAATTCTCTGACTAGTGTTTGAGAACTACCCAGCTCACACAAGTACTAGTAATGGTTTCACAAACTTAAAAGTATCATCATTAAACATTAATGGATGGACTGAATCCAACAAACAACTTCGACAGGCCTTGATTAAGTGCACAGAGCCTGATGTGTTATGTTTGCAGGAAACACACCTGGACAGTGGCAGAACAATAGAAATAAATGGCTATTATTGGATTGGACATAACTGAACCCAAAGACATGTCAGAGCTAAAAAAGCCAGTGGTGGGGTTGGTATTCTAATTAAAGACTCAGTACTACATCAATTTAAGATTTGTAATATTGATAAAAGTGTTGATGGTATTTTAGTTATTTGTTTACAAAACAAAGATACTGATTTTAAAATTACCATAATTTGTGTATATTTACCCCCTGAAAGCTCAACCTGGGGTCGTAATAGTGATGTATTTTTCATACACCTAACATCAGTGTTATATGCATCACAAGAATCAGATGTTGTATTAATTACAGGTGACTTTAATGCAAGGGTTGGTAATATGTCAGATTGTATAAATGATTTAGATGATATCCCAAAGCGTGAGATACTTGATGAGGTAAAAATTCTCATGGTGACTCTTTAATTGACTTTTTAAAAGATACACAAACATGTATTGTAAATGGAAGAATTTCACAACCTGCAAATAATTTTACTTGTATTAACTCACGAGGAAATTTGTTGTGGATTGTATCATTTTACCCTATGACTGTATCAAATTTTGTTTGTCATTTGAGGTTGAAACAATCTCTGACTTGTTAAATTCATGGCAACTGTATAATTTAGTTTCTCAAAAATGTAAACCCCCTGATCACTCATTAATTTCAGTCAGTTTGAATTGTTCATATATTGAGAGTATCAAATACAAAAATTCTAATGAAAGTAATGCTAGTAGTAACAGTAATAACACAAATGAAGCCTCTAGCGAAAGAGAATTTCTTAAAAACTCAAAGAAAATTCACCACCTCAGAAAAAGCAATGAAACTTATGTCAATTCCAACTCTTGGAATGAATCAATTGTGGGGCTTGCGAATAAACTGGAAGAGTCTCTCGACTCACAAGTTCAAATCGATGAAGCCTACAGTATATTTTGTGATACCCTATTCTCTGAAATAGATTCAAATTTACAAATTAACTACTGTACAAAAGCAGGTAGAAAACGTTACAAATACTATAAACCATACTGGTCAAACGATTTGACTAAGGTTTGGAAAGATATGAGAGATGCAGAGAAAGAAGCATACATCCAAAGCAAGGAAAACTGAACTGAAACAAATTTACAAAACAAAGCGACACATATTTGATAAAGCATTGAGAAAAGCTGAAAGAAATTATAAGAAGGGAGTCTTAGAAGATATTGAAACGGTTAATACTGAAAATCCTAGTAATGGTTTCACAAACTTAAAAGTATCATCATTAAACATTAATGGATGGACTGAATCCAACAAACAAATTCGACAGGCCTTGATTAAGTGCACAGAGCCTGATGTGTTATATTTGCAGGAAACACACCTGGACAGTGGCAGAACAATAGAAATAAATGGCTATTATTGGATTGGACATAACTGAACCCAAAGACATGTCAGAGCTAAAAAAGCCAGTGGTGGGGTTGGTATTCTAATTAAAGACTCAGTACTACATCAATTTAAGATTTGTAATATTGATAAAAGTGTTGATGGTATTTTAGTTATTTGTTTACAAAACAAAGATACTGATTTTAAAATTACCATAATTTGTGTATATTTACCCCCTGAAAGCTCAACCTGGGGTCGTAATAGTGATGTATTTTTCATACACCTAACATCAGTGTTATATGCATCACAAGAATCAGATGTTGTATTAATTACAGGTGACTTTAATGCAAGGGTTGGTAAGACCACATTTTTACACTGAACAGTTTAATTAAAATGTCTGTACAAACTCAAAAATCTGTTTATGCAGCTTTTGTTGATCTTGAAAAGGCATTCGACAGGGTTAATCGTGATCTGCTCTTTTATAAACTTTTGAGAAATAATATGAATGGTAAAATATATAAGGCGATTAAGCTTCTTTATACAAATACCTTATCCTGTGTCACTGTGAACGGTCTGTTTACCCAATGGTTTGAAATTCACAATGGTGTCCGACAAGGGGACACTTTATCCCCAACACTTTTCATATTTTTTATAAATGATTTGGTATCACATTTGAAAGATTTAAATCTAGGCATTGATGTAGATGGAGAAAAAATCTGTATTCTTCTATACGCAGATGATTTTATATTACTAGCCAACTCAGAACAAGATTTGCAATCATTACTAAATGCTACTAACACATGGTGTAACAAATGGCACCTTAAACTAAACACTACAAAAACAAAAATAATACATTTCAGAGAAAAGAGGAAAAGACAAACTTCATCTGAGTTCATATATGGAAGGCATAAAATTGATATAGTTAGGTCTTATAAGTATCTGGGGTAATATTTGATGAATTTATGGAGTTTAATGAATGTGCAAAGACCCTCTCAGATTCTGGTGGTAGAGCTTTGGGTGCTTTAATTTCAAGATTCAAAGAATTCAGAGATTTCAGCTTTAAAATATTCGTGACACTTTTTAAGTCAGGGGTACAACCAATCTTAACCTATGGATCTTCAGTGTTTGATATGAAGTCATACAAGGATATAGACAAAATTTATAACAGGGCTTGTAGATATTATTTAGGGACTCATAAATTCACACCTATTTCTGCAATGTATGGTGAAATGGGTTTCTTACCTGCTATTTTCCATAGACAAGTTAATGCTCTAAGACTTTGGAATAGAATTCTAGGCATGAGCCCAGAACGTCTCACAAGAAAAGTACTATTGTTAGATTGTCAGAGTTCAGTGGGATGGAGTAAAGATATTAAATTATTATTTGAGTGTATTAACATGGGGGATCTTTTTACAAACCTTAGTAAATGTGATATTAACGAGCAATTAAAAAGTTAGAACAGTACCATGGGGATAATTGGAAAGATGTGGTAAACAATAAACCCAAACTAAGAACATATAAAAAATTCAAAACATCTCTTGACCCTGCAAATTATCTCACTTGGAATTTACAAAAGTCTGAAAGGTCTCTTTTTGCCCAATTTCGGTGTGGAATTTTACAGTTGAGGGTGGAAAGTGGTAGATTTTGTAACCTTGAGCTTGGTCAAAGAATTTGCCAAATGTGTGATAATGCAATTGAAGACGAGTTTCATTTTCTATGTATTTGTCCTATATACCAAAATCTTAGAGAAAATCTGTATTCATCATATTATAATATATCCAATGATTTTATTGATTTATCCGATGACCAAAAATTTGTTTATATGTTGAAACAACCTATACGTAACCTAATTAAATATGTAACTTTAGCTTGGAATTTAAGGAAAAATAAGTTATTTTATTAAATATTTATCTGGTTTTACAAATTCACCACATAGTACTAATTTACAGTTTTATTTTCAAAGTGACATATAAGCCAATGTGGGCTGGGTAACTCATCATTATGTATTTTTGTTGTTGTTACTGTTATATAAATTGTTACATGTCACTATAATAAATAAACTCTTATGTCTTATGGTAATAAACTCACCCCCACCTCTGAGGTCTACAGTTCAAGCCCCAGACCCTATGTGGGACAGTTGGTAGTTGCTTACTGATGATCAGCATTTTACATTACAGAACCTTGGCCAACTGTATGTACTGGATTCATCTACCCATAGAAATACCCATTGTAATATGACCTATACAATGTTGAAAGGGATGTTAAAACTTAAAACTAAATAAAGGGGCCACGGTGGCAGAGTGGTAACACTCTCGCCTCCCACCTCTGAGATCGGGGTTCGGTTTCCAGCTATTGTGTTTTCAGAGTGATAAAGTGTTATAACTAATGAGACAAGGCTTGTTTTGGACAAGTGGTTTTCTTATTCTAAAAAAATACTTGTGTTGTATAGAAGAATGACTGTACCAGGTAGATTTTACTAAAATGTGTACATATCCACTACATACTAATTATTTTAATGATCACCAGTATCCAAAGATATGCAAATACTGCAGATAAAGTAATATTATGTCTTAGATTGTCCTGCACAAAGGTAGATATCAGTGAAGAAATACAATTTAATAGAAATATTCAAGCTTCATTCTTATCTTTTCAGAGCTGAACTGCTTAACTGAAATACTAAATAATTTTGGTATAAAAGGTAGTAATGCTATATTTAACAAAACAGAACCTTCTGATAATTTAATAGCCAGAAATATTGTAGATATGGAATAATCAATATAATTCTAAAAATTATTGCTTATGATAAACACACAAATTAAAAAAAACATAGGATGAGAAGAATGAATCAAATTATCTAGTTATAGCTGAACAAGTTTGAATGCTTAGCACTTGAATCTATATTTTCAATTAACATACTCCATACATTTTCCCAAACTCAACATGTTTTCTATTCTAGAGTATGACTAATTTTCATGTCAAAAATGAAACATATATTTAATGTTTAAAATGTGTACATTAATGTCAGGATAAATTTTCAACATTAAATCAACCTGACTTCTACAGCAAAGGAGAGGAAATTACCAACAATAGTAACTGGAGAAAGTTTCTTGAAAGAGGGTCATAACCAAGGAGAACATCGGTGTCCAGTAGTCCAAAACGAGGAAATAAAATACTTCTGAAACAGACAAGTTTCAAGTCACTTTCTGAATCATGAAAGAGTAGGAGCAGTTCAAATGCCCTTCCAGTGGCAAATAATTTTTAAATAATAAGTTTTGGAGTATCATATGAGAACACCTGTTGGAATAAACTTTTGAGGAACTATAATAAGGCATGTTATGGATCATCTTCTCTGGATTGCTATGTCTTGTTTTAACAGCAGATGTATACAAAGGCAAATATGGGGCCAAATATATTGGTTTTTCAGTGGTGAGGTACCTATACGAAATACAAGGTTTGAAAGATGATTCATCGTTTTGTGGGAAGCCAGTGAAGAGACTTAAGGGTTGGAGTAATATGAATGAAGCTGGAACCAAAAGTAACAAACATTGACAAACAATTTTGGATATTCTGGAGCCCTGTGATAATTTGCAATGACAAACTATGAAAAAGAGAATTACAATAATCCAAGTGGCTACTGACCAATGCATTTGCAAAAATGACTGAAACATCAAAGGATCTAGATCCAAGTAAATTTTGTTTTAAAATTTAATTTCGTCTGATGACTTTCATCCTAAACTGATATTGAATACATTTGTATGCGCAAACATTGGCTCCAGCTATTTCAGGTCCAATGGCCTAATATTAAACCATTGAGAATGGAGCACAAGATTGAAAATGGTCCCACTGGCCTCTCACCCCCTGAAACCCTAACCCATTAAGTCCTTTGATTGTGCTAGTGGTACCTACCTCCATGATTATCATTTTAAAGGTTTTGGTGAGCAAACCTTAACAAACAACATATATTACACAACAGATTACACAACAGATAGTTACTAGGTATAAGATGTTTGAAAAGACCAATTGTGTGCAGACCAGCCTTAGGATGGGCAGGATAGGCTAGCCCATCTTAAGATGCGGAAACATTTTATGTGAAAATTTGCAGTAATTATTAAGTTTTGAAGAAATAACTGTATCAGAAAGTTCATAGTGAATGTTATATTTATATTTTCTTTATATGTGAAATGAATATTATTTATATAGTATTTTATGTATCAAATCCCCATTTACAAGCTTTTTTCACCAGCTAGTTGGATTTATTTATTTAAGTTTTAACATTGCTTTCAACACTGTATAGGTCCTATCATGACAGGTAGTTTTATGTGCAGAAGAAACCAGTACATACAGTTGGTCAAGGTCCTGCACTGTAAACTGTAAACTGACCATCAGCAAGAAACTACCAACTTTCCCACATAGGGTCCGGGGTTTGAACCGTAGACCTCAGAGGTGGGAGAGGAGTGTGTTACCAGATAAAGGGCCAGATAAGGGGAACTAGGTAAGATCTTTGAATTAAAATTCTTGAGTTCTGTAATTAAAACTGTTAGAAAAGTTAATTGTAAATCTTCTAAAGATTATATATAGCAGATGAGTGAATTTAACAAAATATAAATAATGCATTCATTCCCCATTTACAATATTTTACCAAGCTGTTTGGAAGACTATATATACAAGATTAAAGATAAAGCAAATACATGCAAAGTCTGACAATATCATTATTCTATCTATTGTTCTACCCAAAACTGACTCATCAGACCATCAAGGATTGAATGCAGTAAACTGAATTCAACCTCTAAACACAGCATCAAATCAGCATGAAAAAGAATGACTTTTTTTCATAAGGACTGTGATGATTAGTTAATGATAAATTAATTGCCTTATGTTGCTGACCCCCTTTCGTTCTCAAGAGGAAGAGATGCTTTTTATGTTGATGTGTTCACTGTCTTAACAGGTTGAAAAGTTGATGGCAATTAAGCTTTTTCGAATCTGGTCAGTCAGTATTTGGCTGAACAACAGAGTGGGTAATATAATCAAAAACTTTGGAGAAGTTTTAATCATATTCAAATTTAACATGATATTACAGAACTTGCATTCACTTAGGTTGTTGTTATTCTTGTACAGAGAATAATCTTCTATAATAATATTGTAAAATTACACAATCAGGTTTCGTAGAACTAAGGCATTTTATATGGTTTACAAAAATAGTGAGATGGATAGTTATTTAAAATACATTTCATATTAACCATGTAATTACCCATAGTTTGTACAATATTGTGAATGGGGAGTTGACACATAATTCACACTGTGTTGAGTTCACTCATGTGCAGTATATTTATTACACATGCAAGTAAAATACAAAAAAATTCTTGTAACCTTTTTCCATATAGTTTTTCTTTCAACCTTAGCATTGACTACAAAATTTAATCAAAAGGTGCTGGCATAAATATCTCATTTTAAACCTGTCATAGCCCATCTTAACATTGGTAGTTAAGTTAGTATCCTAAATTGGTTAGTGACAATATTAAGATTGGTGAGATCTCAAGTTTGGCTCCAACATATACATGTATGGATATGCTCTAGGACCATATAATTTATTGTTCACCACTTTCAAATTTGCGACCAAAGTAACAGACCACCATAACATCAGTTCATTTGCAAAATATGATAAAAATTGATGATGGCTTTACTCTACAATGCACCCTAAAATACCGGTATTTCCATAATGATCACACATATAACTTATTGTCAAATAGCTACATGAATGCAATAAACTAAATATTTCTAATCTAAACCTGTATTATACAGTGACCAGAAATTACAACAACCAGATAAATTTTTATGCTTTGTCTTTTTTAAAGTTAATACCAATTTTTCCTGATGTCATTATTCAAACAGACTTTAATTCAATAAGTGTGAGTCTAATGTTTAAAGTAATATAAATATAAAGATTGAAGAAAAACAATGAAAATCCAACGTTTATGAAAATTTTTAGATGACTGATAAAGTTTTTCATGTCGGAAGTAGAATTGGCATTTTTGAGCATTATTTGTTTTGATTTTTTATCCTTGAAGGTATAAATTCATTAAAATATCATGTTTACCTGATGAAATATAGCATAACTTGCGCAAGCTCGAAATCCGACATGATGCGACTTGTACAAGTCGACCAGTATAAGTTTCAGTATATATAAGTATAGTTTGTTCAAGAATAAGCCTGTACAAACTTCTTTTACAAGTTGCAATTTGCATAACATCCCAATTTGTAAATCACATTTATATTGCGTAGTCTCAAAAATATATGTTGCACTTTAATCTAATCTAATCTACTGCTTTGCAGATGCAATATCTTTCCCGCAAGTGGAACTCAGTGTGCTAGCTGAACAAAATCATTTATCATAAGGAGAGTCAAGGGGCATTCAAGATCAGTAATCCGGAGTTGTGGGTGTGACCAAGAGGGAAGGAGACTAAGTTGGGAAACTGGAATTAAAGAGGTGGGTTTTGAGGTGTTTCATGAAAGATGCGGCAGAGGGGCTATTTCTTATTTGGAAGAACTGGGGCATAGTGACTGAAGGAATTAGAAAAGTGGTTTTTTTATGAACTGTACCGTCAAAAGTGGGGGTATGAAGGGACTTCAGTTTGGGGGTGCTTCCCCTTGTATTTCTGGAAGAGGTGTAGGGGTAAATTAATTCTCTTAGGTAAACTGGTTGACCCTGGTTGAGGTCTATTTTAAATTGTACCTTGTATTTTATTGGGAGTTTTTTCAGTTGAGGGTTAATGTGAGAGTATTTAGAGGAATGGGTGACAACCCTGCAGAGTGAGTTTTGGACCAACTGCAATCTCCTTAATTCAATATCAGTGAGTGATAAGAACAGGAGATTTCAATAGTCCAATCTGCTGCTCACCAAAGCATTTGCTAAAAGAACTGATGTTTTAAGGTCTAGAAGGGGACAAATTCTATAGAGGTCTCTCGCATGAACTCTGGTGGATTTTAGGACCTGTGAAACCTGGTCTGAGAATGAGAAATTGAAAATCGAACACCACTCCAAGGTTCCTGACACTCTGTGCTGGTGAGACCTGATTACCAAGAATATTGTTCAGAAAGTGGGGAAGGAATTGTTTGCGGTTATTTTTGGAGCCTATCAGAATAAACTCAGTTTTGTCGGGGTTCAGTTTTAATATATTTGTGAACATGAAATTTTGAATGTCGTTTAGGCAGTTATTTAGTTTTTGTATTGAGTGAGAGAATTTTGTTGGTGAGAGTGTCATGTATAAGTGGATGTCATCGGCACAGAAGTGGTAATCAATGGTATTGAATGTGGCGGAGAGATCCAAAAGGGTAAGGGCTGTGACACACCTTTGGCAATATTGAAAAGAATATCATTGGGAATATTAAGGAGGGCACTTTCAGTAGAATGGTGTTTTCTATAAGCCGATTGGAAAGCAGTCATAAGGCCGGCTTTATCAAGATGAGTTTGTAGCTGGACTGCTACTACCCTTTCAAGTATCTGTGAAATAAAGTTTAGATTGGAGACAAGCCTATAGTTTTTGAAAATTGTTTTGACACTTATCTTGTTCAAGAGAGGTGTTAATTATTGAAGTGATAGGGTGATGAGAATATCCAGATAATCAAAAACAAAAAAAGTGGGCCAAGGGTCAAGGGAACATGATTTTGGTAACTTGATCCTTGGTTACAGTAGAGAAAGAGGAAAACATGGGGGGAGGAGAGTCTGGGGTGATGTGTTGCGATTTCAGGAAAGAACGGAAAATTGAGCGTATTTTTTCAATATGTTCTGTGAAGAACTGCACAAATCTGTCCTCCAAAAGCTGAGGGGGATTTATCGATGGGAGCATCTTGGTTTGAAATCTGTGTAACACATCACCAAGGACTCGCCATAAATATTTTGGGCTGTGGTGATTATCCTGAATGTTTGCTTTAAGGAATTTCAGATTTGGCCTGCATGCAGATTCTATTTTGGTGGACTTTCTGCATGTATTGGGATCTATTGCAGGTAGATTTATTTCTCCGCCAAATCCATTCAAACAAACGTTTGGTCTCTTTTGCCACAACTACAGTTTCGTTAACCCATCCTGGGATGTATTTCACCTTGGTGTGTTTGGTATGACGTGGTGCATGTTTGTCAATAAGGGTGGACAAGGTAGTGTGATATTGTTTGTAGAGAGTATTGGCTTCCTTGGAAGGATTGTTACAAAATTACCTCATTAGCGTTTGTTTAGTTATGACCCTTACACAGGCAAATCGGCAAGAGTGATAAATGTCAAACTTGCTGACTAGCAAACTTATTATAATAAGATCTCACTATGTCCAACCATAAGGTAATTGATACCTCTATATGGCTTAAAAGTATATTCACATGCCTTTTAATTGAGTATATCTTTTCAGCATCTCTTTCAGCAGCACAGTGTCTTCTCAGTTGTCTCACAGACTGGTAGCACATGTGATGATCAATGGCAGGAAACTCTTGAAAGGGTAATCTATCACTTTATCAACTGGTTCCATTTTCTCCCAGATCTGATCATAATCATGAAAGGGTTTAAGTTACAAGTATATATATATATTTTTTTTTTCACAAAAATCAGATTTGGCTAAACCTAAGTTGTGGTTTCCTGACTGAGATTTCTCTTAAACTTTGACTAAGTATAACAAACGAAAAGAGTTACATGAATGTTTTCCTCTTAGTTACAGTGGGTTTATGATTATCTCTCAAAACTATGAATGAGGAATATTATCTCATGTATTTCTTGTTTCAACTAAAATTTCATTTGGAGTCTCCTTTTTCAGCAAAAACTGAGCTGAGACAAAAACCTAGATTTAAGAAGAAACTCAATTTAGTAAAGATTTAAAACATTTATTAAACATGCTCTCTGGCCACATTAGACATTAGACAGCCCTTTGTTTTGCGACATAGCACCTTCTCAGAAAGGTGTATATCAAGGTTTTTTAACCCCACAGTGTAGTCTCTATTTATGTGTATCTAGATGCTTTAGCCCTACAGTATATTCTTTATTGATGGATTATGTGGTCTTTACCTAGGTAAATAGCAATGAAGTATAATATTTATTTATGTATATCTTGGTGTTTTAATATTACATTACTTTATCACAGTGTTTGAGTTAATAAATATAACTTAGAAAATCTACGTCTTTTTTCCAGACCCATGCTTTTTTAACAGTTAATCAAAACATTGACTACATACAAGTCTGGGACTGTTTCTTGTCCAACAAGACACATGCATAATTATCACTAACTCCTGCAAAATTTCTGTTGGAAATCGTTATGATCCGATTTGCTGTGATTTGCTGCTGGAAAAAATGTAAAAATGCAGCCTTTGACTGTTCACCATGGTGTGCCATTCTATATGGACCTTCAACTGCTGTCAAGGGCCAGTTCTTAGCTGAAAGTTATTGTTATTTGGAAAGACTTCATTTTCCACACAGATTCCTTGCTTGCATAACATACTTATTTCAAAATGACACTTTTTCAATGATGGATTTTTTTTCTGAAGTTGCCATCCATTCGATACTGCCTAGATGCTCCAAATGATGTTAATTTATTCTTTATCTTACCGAGAATGACCTGAAGCTGTTGAAAACTTTTTCATGTCTATTTTACATAAATTAGAAAATTGACATTGTCTCTTGTATAAATACACTTTTGATTGACTCTTTCAGTTCCATATTTTCTTAAAACATATCAATGTGTATTACCTCTGCTTGGGGGTTTTTACACATTGAAATAGTTTTTATATTTCATGCTGGGTTTTTTTCCGTTCATCTCGTTCATTAATTAAATTTATTCTAAACATGACACATCCTAGACATAAGTCATAAGTTTCATATCAAGATGAACACTGGTTCACAGTATACAGACCCTTCTAGAAACCAAACTTTATATTGACTCCAAGAAACAAATCCTTTGCACTATCTTTCAATACAAGCATCTAAGTCCAAGACTATCTTTCTAAGACATTACAATATTGCGGGGAAAAATTTCTGTTTTAAATCTTATATCTCAAAAGACACTGCATTTTAAATATAAAAGTTTGATGATGTAGGAATCACATGTTTTTGTCTTAGTTAGGCAACTTTGCCGAGTATTTTTAGTTGGTTTGCCTGACCTCAGGTCTGTTGTGAAGTATTTACTATGCAATATTCATAGATTTAATGTGGGATGTCAGTTTTGGCAAGGCTGTCATTAATAGCCATCACATTTCCCAAGGCTCTATTAAACTGAAACAACAGCAATCAGAACAATTTGTATGAATTGTCATGTGTTAAACTTATTCTGGAAAACCTAGAAGTATCTTGTTCGAAAGCTCACGAACTTACCTCAATACCACTCGAATGAGAAATAAGTATTCACAAACCACACATTATTGTTACGACTGCCAATGTCAAGACGATAATAAAAACTTTATTACACTGTATTGTTAAGTGGTTCACCCTGTATTTTTCAACTTTTTCTGTAAGACTATTACAAAGTCAAAGTTGGAGGCGGGTGGTTTATGTCCCATTCAACAGCCAGGGTCATATTTTTAATGGTACTTACAATTTTTATCATCAAAGAAAAGGCTGTTTTATTAGTTTTATAAAGTGGCTTGATTTTCATCTATTAAATAAAAAATGTATTATCATTTGTGGATGTAACCTATTTATTACATAAATGGGAGTTTGCACTTTTCCAGTCAACAATCTGTGATATGATTTTCACCACTGTGAGTAATTGAACAGGTCTATGCATCATCCCCGACCATATCTGGAGGCGCCTAAATGGTGGCAGTCTGTTTTTCAGTGTGTTTTGATCCATATTATGTTGGTGTTCCTCTCTAGCCAACCCTAAATGACTCTAGAGTCAGGGATCCGGGCCAATTGTAGCATGGGAATATGAAGGGTCAGTTGAACCTCCATGACAGGACGTAAAACATCCGGCCTGTCTGGATCCACCTCCTGACCTGACCCACGATTGAGCTGTTTTTGCACAATCAAACATGAAAGTCCAAGGACATAGTTAGAGGCCAAACTGACAAGTCGTAGCTAGTCACGATAAGCCGACAAGATGGTAACATTATAGGATTGGACTGGAAGTGGCCACGATAAGACTTACAGAGACAATTACAAGTCGGTTTCTTGGTGAACAGAGTCATGGGCAGTATGAGTTATGGAGAGTCATTGAAATATAAAACATGTTTGATATTTTGCTGTCCCACCGAGTAAAACCCGAGAACCCCTAACCAATACTCTAAACATTGCAGACCGACCCTAGGGTTGGGAAGGGTTTGTTCCAGTGGAACACCCCTATTAGTTGCAGAGAGGAGCTTGGCTGTTGAGCCAATGCTTTCTTTCCTACATTTTAGACACATTATTCTGCTTTGGCCTCATTTTTACGTGGTAAGATCGTCATGGCTCAATCAACCTGATGTAAAGGCCTAATACACTATCTTGGCCATGTTTTTCATGATAATAAAGACTCAGACACTCGTGGTCGTTATTTGTAGTGTTTGATTTGGAATTTTATGTGACGTGTCTAAGAGGTGGCTGCTTAACAGGCTAATAAAAACACACTATTTTGTGTTCATTGAGTATATTGGTGACATATCTTTGTTATCTATGTGCAAAACTAGGTTCTACACTGATAGAGTAATCCCTTGTTGGTCTTATTGGGTGGGTGGTGATAACTGACATTTTTTACGCTTACATTGTGGCTATTCAAAGCCCACAGACAAACTGATAAAAACTGGACAAGAACATTACCTGAGTTTGCAACCTCAAATTTTGATTCTGTCCAGGATTGTTCGTGGCCAAGTTTCTTCCTTGTTGAATGAACAGATAATGAAATATCTTTGTTTAAACTACCATTATGCATTGAGCTTGAAAACAATAAAAAAGTAAATTGATGCCCGACATTAAAGACGGTTCTGAAGAAATTCCAGAATGTTTAAAAATGAAGGATTTTATCCAACTTTACAGAACAAAAGTATTTTCAGAAAACCAACTAAAACTAAGAGGGACCTTGAGGTTGACATTTCAAAGCCAGACCTGTCAAGAACACATTAGGGTGGGTTACTTTTGAGTGGCTGTGGTGATATTAAAATTTTTGTCCGACAAAATTCAACTTTAGGAAAACCGTCGATTGCTATCTATGTGACTCACAAGAATAGAAAAATGAAGAAAAGTGTGTTAACTGCTAAGGAAACTACACATAATAAGATATGAAATATCAAATATTGTATTAAATTCTCCGATTAATACTCTACTTTTTCCTGATCAAATAGTTGTAATGGTGGCAATGAGATTGAATCCTGTAATGTCTGTACCTAGTTTTCATCCTGTTTTTGCGTACATATGTTTTATTTTATATTATGGGTGCAGGCAATAATCAATTTGACACCATTTGCCTGGGCAATTTTGTCAGCCTGGGGTAATTTTGTTTATGAGAAAAATTCAAAATGGCTGGTATGTTTCATTTTTGCAGCAAAACCTACCTTTTTACTGTAATTGATTCATCTATTGTAAATAAGGAATAGTTAAACATAACAATATCCTTGGAGACTTATAGTGGTCAGAAAACTTGGCATTTAATCACAGGGTCACACCTATGTGTGGGTTTGATTCCCACAAGTGGCAATGCTGTGGACATGTCCCAATTATGAGCTCGGCTTGTTGAACAGGACATCAAAATCCGAACTTTGGACATGACTCAGGGATACAATCAAACAAGACACTATAGAAAAGAATATTATAATGTAAATTATATGAGAGATCTTTAGATGGAAATGTAGCCATGTTATCAATAAATAAAAAGAAGTTGGCTTGTTTTTAGGTCTTAGCTGAGCAGGTTTTCTGTGTTTATTTTTTAAAAGTCAAGGTACACAATAACTGATACAAAATAACATATATTATCAGTGATACCCTGCCCTAAAGGGAATACTAGTCAGTATGATGATAGCACAAGTTAAAGTGGCAAGACAGTTCCATTTAAGTTTAGTTATTTTATATATGTATAACATGTTCTTTATGTAGTACTAGAATTTACATGAACCATTATGTCTATGCTTCCAGTAATTTACATACACGTACTTCCAGAGGACATACATAAAGTTAGGTTCACATAAGGATTATAACTTGCTTGTCATTTCCTTTTCATATCCTGTGATTATGTAATTTTGGCCCTTTTGTCAAACATTATCTTTCAGTTTTATCAGTTGGCTGTTATTTGTAAATATTTTAGTTGATGTCTTTATTATTACACCAGAAACGATGTATTTAAATTTCCAACTTACTTTTCAAGAAAAGTGAAATGAGAATCGGTTGTATCGGTCACTATAGTAATAGTGGAACCCTAAAGAAAATCTAGACCACATGACAGATCTAAGCCAAATCACATGCTTAAGTTGGCTATATTTTTCTACAAAAGATCAGCCTAAGAATTGGATAAGACCTTTTGTTAAAAATAATGGGCGTGTTTAGACCATGTCATGGCTATCTTCTGAAGACGTTCATTAGTTGAAAATTAGTGGAGAACAAATAAAACAGAGGTAAACTCATAAAATGTAAAGAAGGCATCATAAACACAAATGCCTGCTCTTGGGCTTTTATAAAAACATTAAGTTTTATCTGTTAAGTGAGAATAAAAGTGCCAGATTCTAACATGCACTTGTAATCTTATATCTAAACCAATTGTAATAATCAAGCCAAGTTTTTCATATGCACTTCATGACAGGTTAATAGGCCAGGAAGTTTTCAAGCAATCAGTGGGGTAATTTCTTTAACAATCTATTTTTTTCAAGTGTAAAAAATTTATAAAATAATTTTCTTCCTGTACAGTACTGATAACTGTCACACTAGCTTCAGAGTTTCACTGGTTTGAAATATACTGATTCAGTTGTTTAACAAGTCTGAAGCATATATACTAAGCAAATTGAAATGGTGGCTACAGTGATTCAGCATTCCACAATTGTGGTTATTTTCATAAGCTTTTTCAACATTTGTCCAGAATTCACTTCAGCAAAAGTTCTGAATGGCAATCTGGATGAATTGAAGAATTTTTGTTATCCTAAAGAGTACGACAGACCAGATGTGGTATATGTTCACCTGGCGTTTTCTCAAATGTCGAATTTTTTTAATAAAAGCTCTTCACGGGGCATAGAAAGGCTTCATATTTCTGTAGAACCAACTGGTGAGGACAGAAAATGTCTCATTGATGTCAACAATATACATCAGCTACAGAATCTCACTGAACTGTGGATAATTTGGGACAGCCAGAAAGAAATGAAGCGGATGGCATTTCAATATGAAGGCAGTGCACAGTTACCAAATATAAGAAGACTTCATTTGCATTTCTGGTATAACATAGATAATGGTGACTTAATGAGGTTCATTCAGAGTGTGACACATCTAGAGCTTCTGGACATAGTTGGCTTTAAAGCTGTAGAGGACATGGGTAAATCTATAATAAAAGCTTTGCAGAACAAGCCTATCAAGGCACTTAAACTAAACAAACTTGGGACACTAATATCCCAAGAATTCTTCCATATAGATCCACACGCATTTTTCAGTCCCATTTCGAACGCAAGCCTGATATGTTTAGATTTGAGCAATAATTACATAATGTCCTTTGATGTTGGTGTTACAAGTGTGTTTCCATCACTCAGAATCATAAATGTATCAAAGAATCTGTTAAACTCCAAAAAAAGGAATGCATATGCACTGTTGGAATTGGTCATCAATCCCATTCTGCAATTGATCAATGTGTCATATCAAGGACTGGCATCTGATGAGTCCAAACCTTTTTCAAAGAGATCAACACACCATAATGATAATAATGGATTGAGGATGTCAAAAAATTGTGATGAATATTTTTTTCCTGCTATAACAACAGGCAACAGAGACTCTGTTTGTAAGCTAGCTAACTGTACATTGGAAAATTTTCCATGTGAAATAATTCCCTTTCATTTTGATATTGGTAGACACCTTGACTTTGCCTGTACACCTCAAATTAAATTCCCTATGGGTCAAAACCTGCAAGAACTACTTGTAGATAACATTGGTGCGACAACCAACCAAGTGCTCATGCCTATAACCCCTGGGACCATATGCATTGAACCAAACAATCTGAAGAGACTGTCATTTTCAAGAAACTCGGAGTATCTACATTTTAGGAACACTGAAATTGCAATCAAAAAAAGTATTTGTCGTGGGTTAGAGTCATTATCTTACATAGACTTCAGTTTTAATTCTATAAACATGACACTACCATGCAGACTTTTAACAGGGTTGCCGAGTTTGCAAGAGATAAATCTCAGGAGAAATGGCGTCATTCTGACATTAAATAATTTAACCATATGTGACATCTGGAGGTCTCTCAAGTATCTGGACATTTCATTGACAAACATACACAGAATACCATCTGGATTTTTTAGAAATTGCAAAGGTCTTTCCTTGAACATTGCACACAACAACATCAGTGACGCGGACCTTGAAACTGATTTCCCTAACATGCTACAGATAAAGGCATTCAATGTGAGCTTCAATAACATTCATTATTTCACCGGAAAGGTCAGGCATTTGATGAAAAATATCAAAAACCACCAACCAGCCATGGATTTTAGAGGCAATCCTTTTACTTGTGACTGCTCCGAGGATTCAATTGAAACAATAAAACTTTTGCAAGAATCAGTGAAACAGGGCAGGTTTCTAGGTGTAGAGCATTACTTATGCTACCAAACATATTTCAGCACTGGGTATCAGTTCATATCACAAATAAATCTGGAAGAAGTTGAAAACCTTTGCTTTCCAAAGAAACCACCTCTGCTTTTAATTATTTTAGCTACGTTGTCAAGCATTGTGGCCATTTGTAGTTCGTTGGCTTTATTCTGGAAATACAGATTTTATGCGTTTACATTTTATTACAGGCAAAAGTTTAAGGTCACCAAACCCACACAAAGTGAGTTTAAGTATGATGTATTTATCTCATACTGTAGTGAGGATAGAATCTGGGTTCATAATGTTCTGATGAAAACATTGGAGGAGAAATACAACTTCAAATTGTGCATTCACTACAGGTATGTTAACAGATGGACCTAAAGACAGTTTTTTAAACTCCTCCTCTCCCATCAGTGTTAACTTAATATCAAGTAAAATGTTATTTCATCTCATGTTATATCTCAAATTTTGACAAATATGAAATCTTGCAGTAGGCCAAAATATTTCTCTTTTTTCATGTGACCTTTTAAAACTGAGATTGTTTAGTTCAGTTTTGACTCATTTGATGGAGCATCGTCAATTAAAATAAAATAACTTACAGTATTGAATTACTTCAATTTTAAGTGATATTTTATCACGATGACCATTGTACCATACCAGACTTGTAGTGAATTACAATAGGAGTCATTCAAAAGCTTGTGTTAAAATATACCTAAAAAGTTTCTTAATTTTACTCAATAAGATCGGTGAAACTTCGAAAACAGAAATTAGAAATGCACCCACAGTACTAGCCTTGCTGAAGGGTCAAATTTGCATGATATCTTTTGAAACATGCACACAGATATTTGGTATTCATAAAGTACTCATACATGTTAAGAGATAAAACTGTATCAGACAGAGCTTTCTCTTGGCTGTATGCTGCTGTAAAAGTCAGTACATGTATGAGTTCATTATAGAAACTGAAACTCCCATTATCTGGACTGAAAATTTTCCCTAACTGCAAAGAACCTTGAGCCTTCAGCAAGCCTACCACCGTACACTGTTCCATCATGTACTGAGCGAATTATTTTTGCTATCTGCGTGGAAGCAAATTTGCCAAAATAATTTGTCAAAGGTATGTTATTTCATTAACAAACATATTATTAAACAAACATTCAAACAATCAAACATTTCATTATTAAATATATACCCTTGTAGTAATGGAACAGAACGCAAACGTCAAAGATGAAAAAGAGTCTTTCATGGAAAAATTTGGTTTATTAAAGTGTGTTATATGAGATATAATTATTATCATACAGACGGTTGTATAGCATATTATTTTTTTGTTGTAAACTTGTAATGTAATGTTGAACTTTAAAGTAAAATAAACATATAAAATACAAAAAAAAACATATTATGCCATGTTAGAATAGGGATTAGCATGAGATAGCACACATGTATGTTTGGCCTTCGTAATTTAGGTCCTTTAACCAGTATGAAATTCCACATAGATGCACACTTTCTCATGCTATATCCCCATAGTAACATCTTCTGTATTTTCAGAGATTTTCGCCTTGGAGAGAACATTGATGATGAAATAAATAGACATATGTCAAATAGTAAAGCCCACATCGTTGTCATCAGTGAGATTTCCCTCCAAAAAACATGGCCGACATATGAACTGAGACGAGCCTACATCGAGCATCTGGAACATAAGAAAGAATTGATTGTGATTAAACTTGGCAGCATTTCCAGCAATGAACTACCTGGTTTAGTGAAACAAATACTTGACTCAAAGATATACTGTAACTGGCCTGAAGCACACCAGGGCATGGTAACCAAACGGATTAAAGAAAGACAAGAATTGTTCTGGGCCAGGCTAGCCTCGAAACTCTACGTCGGCGAATATCCTTGTTATCTCATGAACCCTTGTTGCATGAAGACTGTACACAGTGGCACTATAAAGAATTACTTGGATGATGACATAGAATTGTTATGAGCTACAGACAGCAACCAGGTCACTGTTGTAAGTTTGGTACACCATAGAACAAATTTACTGGGTTCAGTTTCTGCTCTGTCAACAATGTGCATCAAAGTATCTTGGAGACTGCAACATTTATAGTAGTAGTGTTAATTATAGATATATATATATATCCCAAAGCCTTTAAAGTTCACACAATATTCACTTCACTCAATATCACACAACATATACACTCTTTCACTCAACATAGAATGTACACAACAGAAATATATACATGTGTACTGGACACAAATCTACACAAAACCAACAAATTTAAAATACAATACAATAATCAATATAAAATACAGTTAAATTTACTTTTTAGCAAATTTTTGATCAGCTCATTTAATGTCCACATTTAAAGTTAAAGTTAAGGGTTCTACATCTCATTCAACAGTAATTTGTCCAACTTCATACAAGTAAATATTCACCATTCAAATTAACATATAATGTCAGCAGGGATTTGATTTCTCCAAATGACCAATAGTCAAATGACTCCAGATACAAGTCCGACAATGGCACCAAAACTCTAGAAACAGCTTTCCAAGTAATAACACACACAGCTCCAACAATGCTATGACAACTGCTTTTCTAGTCACACCAGATTTAATAAATTAAAAATCAGCTCCATCAGTGTAGGAAACAGCTTTCTAATCACCAGATATATCAACAAACCAGCTAAAAACTAACAGTTATAATAGCATAATACATGAAGCTGTATTCGGTGTATCACAATATGTCAAATAATCAACTATTAAAATATTGTAACTTGTTTTATGGAATGTGAAAATATAAGCAAATGTAACAAAATTATCTAACAAGCAATGATTAGAGTTTTACCTTTTTGCTGGTTAGAACCAAATACACAAGTTCACCTTTGAGTGTCTACTTTGCACTAACTTTAGTAGTTTTGAATGCATGCTCACATTTCCTAAAAGGTATCAATTTTTTCAGATGAAACACATATACTGAGTGCCACACCACAAACCAGCACAGATTCAATCAACCATGAAAATTACAAACATTTTTATCCTCAAGAACTTGTGTATACCAATGTGCATACCATAGTGTATTAGAAATCATAGTGTCCTCTATAATAGCATGAATAATCTGTACAATAAAAATTACAGTGATATGCTGTATAAAATGAAACCTATATGCAATAGATTAGAAAATCAAGACTGAAAACTCTTTCGGTCTGCATGCCTGTGCTGCTAAACCAACAGAGACATGAGTAGTGTACTACAATTTATGTAAGCCTGGCAACAACATTCTGAGTCAGATACATCCCATACCTGGCCTAGAATTCAAATTGTCACCCATTCAAGTACTAACATAGCCCATTTGCTGCTCAACTTCAGTGATGAGACGGGTATTCATCACGCTATTCAACAATTCATCAAAGTCCTGTGACAAAAAATGCCTAAATGAAAAAAAGCAAAAGAAAAGTGATCTCTCAGAGCAAGAGCTTTAAAAAGAGGTATTCGAGCGAAAGTTAAGATATCCCTTGACTATATTTTCAACGGAAGCAAGGAGATGGACTCAGAGAGATCAATAAGTGAAGTTACAAAAAATCAGCTTAATTACTAAAAGAAGTCTATGAAACCATGAAACCCGAGAATTGTCCCACTTCATTAACTTTATGTGCAGAAATTTCTAAAAGATTTTGTGCTATTACAGATGAAACAAATACGCTATGTATTTATATACTATCTCCAATACTTCTTTTGTAAATAACTTCCAAGTGCCATGTCTCTTTATTGTTCAGTTGTTCGAATGGTATTAAAACCTTTCAAATTGAGACACTTCATACCAGCCTGTAGATTCCCCCTGGTCGAAAACATGACCTGCTTAAAACAAAGTCAAAATATGGATTTGCATCCTGTTCAAAACCTAAAGTCATACCAGAACAGGCTCTCAATGCTTTCCACGTGTTATCAAGAATTGGGTTCGAACCTATAACCACAGACATTAGATAAAGTCAAATTCAAGGTGTGGCAACCAGTTCAACAGCCATTGTCCTGGTGAGACAGGTCCTCAGCCCTACCACTTGCGGGAGTTGAACCCACGCCACAGAAATGAATGGTCGCAGCCATGTGATCAAATGCCGAACTTGTAATTGCCCCCAGGCCGTGGGGACATCTTTGTTTTAAATTACACACACAAGAAGGCAACACAGATGTGTAATTGGTGACCATCATTTGTCTACTCATGACCAGCAACCATAGCCTTAGAAATTGAACAAATACCAGCTAAAGGCTTCAGCCAAAGCTAGGGGGTGTTTTTTGTCCCGTTTAACAGACAGGGTCCAATGTGAGTCGAATCCACACAGAAGTGACAGTCTGTGATTAGATGCCAATATTGCTAACCACTGGGGCATCGGAGAAAGCTGCACATCTGAAAACCAAAAGAAGAAACATTATTGATTCCTAGCTGCACCTTAAAATCTGCTTAAATGCAAATCAAAACTTAAATTTAAAACGCACACACATTTTATAAAAACAAAAATTAAAACATTAAAGGTAATATATACTGATGCACAAAACAGGGCCGTGGTGGCATAGCAGTAACATAATGTCCTCCCATTTCAGTTCAATAATTGAGTTTAAATCACGCCAGCCCCTCAAGTGGGAAAGCCTGGAGTTGTTTGCTGTTTACCAGTGATAGAGCAGTATAGACTTTTGACTAACTGTATGTACTGGGGTTTTTTCTGCCCTTAAAGAACCCGTCTCAATATAACCTATACAAAGGTACTAAGTGTGACGTAAAACATCTAGTAACTGAATGAAAGCTGCACATGGTTACTATTAATATAATCCAGTAATAATTTCATATTAGAATGTGCTGTATGCACTATGTTTTATGTGTGCTAGCCAAGTCTTCAAAACAATGATCAACAAGAACCTCTGTGTTCAGGGTTTGCTTCTTGAAACCCCAACTGAAACAAAACTGATACACAGCAATAAAAAGAAAACAAACTGTCTGACCACGTCAACTTTAACTCTTAATATGACAATGGAGACACAATGAAACCACACAAATGTGACCTTCACCTAATACGTGTGAACTGCAATGCATCATGTTCACAAATCATGAACTTCAGCAATTTTGTAAAATAAATTAATTTTTCCTATCTATTTAATACAGGTTTAAACTAATTTCTCAATCGGACTTGTATGCAGATCGGAATTGAGACATCAAATATTTATAAATAAATAAAATTATGTTTCTTGTGGTGAATTAGTTAAGAAATATACACAAAAGGGGGTATAGTACGAAAATGTGCACCATATTAGTTGATTAGAAACCTATTTTATCACCTTTTAGCTGTATTACCGATGGGTGTAGCAACCAAGAGTAATTATCTAAAATGCTGGCCAAAACCGGACCCTGTTTTGCAGTGAAAGGTGACACAGGAATCAGACAAGCTTGTGATTAATGCAACACTTGCTAACCACTTGCCAGTTATTAGGAACTTTTGAAAGTATTTGGGGGAAAATGTTCTTGTATCGCATTTTGATCTAGCGATATTTTCGCTAACAGAACCCAAACAAGTAATAACCACACACAATCGATCATAAAGCAATGCAGTAAACGTCTTATTTGTATAGTTCAACCATTTTTATCATTAAATAGCCATGTACAAGCAGGGGACGAGATTAAATGCCAAATGTCTCAACCATTTTATCACAAAGTAGTGTTTAAAATAGACCATTTGGAAAATTGCCCAAATACCAAAACTGTGATACATTTTGACCTTTTATTGCTATATTTGGGGTTAAATTGTGTATCATAATTAAAAATACATTTAAAAAAACCTTTACTGATAGTCACTACTTGAGACAGCATATGATGGGACCATATCTACTTTTGTCTAAACTCACTGACATCTTTGATGGAGACCTGATAATGATAAGTTTGATTGCAGAGTAATCTTGCCATTCAGCAGATCAATTTTAGATCAGATTCAGACAGTTTACAGCACAAATGACTAATATACGCGTGTTCTTTGACAATATTTGTCTGCTTTATATTAAGCCAAATATATTATTTCTGTTGATAGATTGTGACATATAAATGTTAATAGCTACTTATATTTTTCGTCTTATTGAATTAATTACAAATAAGAGCAGTCAGAGAGAGCGTACTTCTGCCAAGGCAGGTAATAGTAAGTCAATGGAGAAATCCAGATTATTTTTCTGTATCCAGACGGTGACCCAGATCACTCTCAAAATTTAATGGGATCTATGTTGGACCAAGATCCATCTGATGTTTTCCATAAAATTCTAATTAGTACTATTTATGTAATCCTACTAACAAACTAACAGACAAATAAACAGCCAAGAAAATAACACCACCTTGGCAGAATTAAATTATGCATTGAAACAAGCTTTACACTTATGTACAGATAAGGACCCTTGGTCAACAACTCCAAGGCGGTTTTTTAAATAACAAATAAAAGTATTATAACAATAGGCAAACACTGAGACCGGATAGCCAAACAGAATGTGTGTGGTCATGCTTTTACCATCAAGGGCCATTCATACATTCTCAATCATATTTCAAATGCTTTTGATTATGTTTGTGCAAATTATAAAACAAAACCTGATTAGTAGCCAGAAACGTATACCTAGGTTACACTATTCTCCACTGGCCTCATGATCTACATACAAGGGAAACTATTTAAATTGTCTGGGCATGTATGTTGTTCAATGGGTTTCTTATGTTTGAAGTACTAGTTTCCATAAGGTTTTTAAAAAAAACAAAGATTTGTCTTTTGGCAGGATAAATACGACACAGAATGGACATGTTTTGTGCATGTAGAAACTTTTTCAAAATGTATCGAAAACCTTTCCATGGGCTCCAACTTGCTAAACTAAAAATGTACATGCCAAACACATGAAGGGCGATGCCATCACTTTATGGAGGGGGCCGGGCGCTCATTTTTAAACATGTACTACGTGTTTACAAGATCCATTTACAGAACAGTAAGAAGGTCGTGGACCAAAATTCAAATATGTGTTGATATACATCACATGTGTGATAGACTCATTACTTTATTCCTTGGTCACACCCAGAAGACCTGTCTGATATGTCCTGTCAAAAATAAAAAAAGACATACAACAAAAATGGTGGAAACATTAGAAAGCAGTATTACTCTGAACAATTATTTTAACAAAAGATAGATAAACTCTGTACATATTCTGCAGTTGCTGAATGGTCAAATCCAAATTTCTCAACAAGTAAGCAAGGTATGACTTAGGCCACTACGATGTTATCACTTATTAGGCAGGTGAATCAACTGAGGTATCAGTGCTTCAGTTTTAAATTCCCAATCAACAGTAAATAATCTTGAAATGCCTTGTGCAGTCATCCTATGTCAGTGATGCCACAAATAAAGAACTCAAGTTAAAGCCAAGTTCTCTCTTAATACCAAATAATCTGGTAATACCAAAGAAACTAGCATCAAGGCTGTTTATCAAGTGCCCAAATATGCCCCAAGGTGGGGAAATTGAACCACCGGGGCATCTACTTATTACAGGATTGATCCACAAACTGTAAATAATGCTTAACAATCTTACATATCATACTGCAATATTAATAGCCGGTCATTTCAGTGTGTATTGAATCCTGCAACCAAACTCAAGTTCTCCAAATTGACAGTCCCTCTGTCACACCTAAAAAAAGCTTTTTTTCAGCTATCTTATGACGGGATAAGGGTAAACAGGTAGGTTACTCATACCACAAGAAGAGATTACAATAATGAGTGAAATACATTATGAGCAGAGACAAAGGGAACAAAAGAAACTCCCTCTAGGTCCTCTGGAATATTCAGACTTTTCTGAATTTCGGCCGCCATCTTGAATTTTGATGGGATTTGAAAATGTTGTTTATCTCAAAACCTGAAAGAGATAGAGCATTTTCGGGCAAATTTTGGACTCCCTGGGTACTATGAAATAGTTCTCTAAGACCTGTGAAAAATTCAGATTTTCTGAATTTCAGCCGTAATCTTAAATTATGTATGTGCAAATTATTTTTCAGAGATAGATCTAGGGCACCTGAAAAATTTAGACTTTCCGGGTTCTTGGCTGCTATCTTGAATTTTGCAGAAGTCGAAAAATGTTTTTATCTAAAAAAAAACGCAAGAGAAAGAGTGATTTCTGGCAAATTTTGCTCCTCTTAAAAACTAAGGACTACTCCTCTAGGACCTCTGAAAAATTTAGACTATTCCGAGTTTTGGCCGCCATCTTGAATTTTGGCAAAAGTAGAAAATGTTGTTTATCTTGAAAACTGTAAGAGATAGATCAATTTTAGGAAATTTAGGCCTGGTTGGTGGTAAGGCCTACTCCTCTAGGGCTTCTGAAAATTTTGGGTGCCATCTTGAATTTTGGCGGAAGTAGAAAATGTTGTTTATTTCAAAAACAATAAGAAATACAGTGATTTTAGACTAATTTTGGGCTTCCTTAGTACTGCCATTTATCTTCAAAATCAGGTTTCTTGTCCTATTCCGGTGGATATATCTTGCATTTGGCTACAGATGCGTCCTTAGTCTAGTTATTGTTTGATTTTAGACATTTCAAATATTGAAGTGAGGAAAATTTACGGTGGTCATATTTAAGTCTTTGTTTACAAAAGTTAAGCTCACCTCCAGAAAGACTTAGTCAAATCTAAGACTTAGCAAGTTTGTGAATCTCTCTAAGTCTAACACCACAGCCTTGGCCTGAATTAAAGACAAAAGTCTTAACCTTTAAGTCTAAGTCAGGGCTAAGTTCTTTTATGAAACCGGCCCCTGGATTAATTTGACACTCTCAAATTTGTGAACAATGTAAAAACTCTTACACAGCATTTTGTCATTATAAGATATCCTTTATGAGGAGTTTAATATATGTAACAGGTATATTTATAGAATCTCTATTATCTTGCCTGCTATCTGTAGCTATTCTCCTAATATTGCTTATTTTATTAAACAAATTTCATTCTCACAATTTACACGTTCAGTATTTTGTAAAAATACTCTTCCATGTGAGTGATATGCCTTTTACTATCTGAAAATTATACTATTTAGTAAAATAGGGGTTACAGTTTGTATATGTCTTGACTTATCATTGAATATCTCACACTATGGTATAATTATATAAAAAATACAATAAAATAAATTTCTGTATTGTGTTCCAATTGATAACACAACTAAGTCAACCCTTTATTATAAATTTTCCCTTTAGATTTGAAACAGGTTTCATACAACCCGTTTGGATACCCCTTTGGTACAAAATACTTGCAAAACAAGGGAGCATGGGTGTCATAAGTAACACACACCTGTCAGTGCGCAGGGTATGGGTTCAAATGCAATCCACATAAAATGGGAATGTTGGTAACTGTCAATACCAGATGGTTTTCAGGGTAGAAGCTTGAGCAACAAGAATGTACTATGTCACTATATCCCCTTAACTACTTGACCACACTGATATAAACTACACAAACACAATAGGGAAACTTCCTCAAATGACAAAAATGAAAAAAAAAATGCAAGTAGTGGGAAAGAAGATGCCAGTACAATACAAGTGTGCAGCACAAGTACTGTGCATCTTCAAAGGTGATATATATATTTGTATATATCTAATGGGGGATGTTTTAATATTATTACCTACCATTTTGATGAAATAATAAGTAAAATATGTTAATATTTACCCAAAATAAAGCATATATTACCTGTGAGACCGGTAGGACAAGTGAATGTAAAAACTTCAATATCTAACATGAGATTGCTTTGACATTTCCCCATATATATTAATGCATCAAAAAATGAGCAGAACCTCGGAGAAAATGCATACTTTGATAATAATGTATATAGTATATTTTGTACCTTACCTAACTAGTGAAATCTTCACGAAAGACTGTACTTGATTTCACATTTTTTAATGCTGACCATAATAGGGAGTACCGTGGAATACAAACAATATTGAGTAGTATGTAGATCTTAGTATTTAGGTTAAGTACAGCTAATGGTGGGGCAAAAAAAGTGTTGAAAATGATACTGTGTGTGTTAACCTACACCAGTTAACCGTTTAAACGTAAAGTAATACAAATAAATCATTGTTTGATTGCAACTCAAGAAGGTAAAATTAGCTAACATTATCATTCAAAGTACTTGAAGAGCTGAAACGTGTCGTTTATCATATCCTGTCCAAATATGTCTCAAAAATCAGTTCAGGGGAGCTAATTTTATGACATTGAAAAAAACAACAAAGTATTTTTCATTTCTGTACACAAACATCCAAAAGTTTTAGCATTTAGTAACTTGGCAATTTAGTAATTTGTAATTTGAGAAGTATTAAACTGATTTTGTTGCATTTTTCAAGTTCCATTGAATTTTTTATTGTACACACAAAAGAAGCCCTGTTGTAGTATATCTAGCATTTGTAAACACATCTTTTTAAACTACACCTGAGGATTCTATTTTTGTTAAAAATGTCCAATATTATTTCATTAATGGACAGTTATTCCTCAATGATTTATGACCAAAAATGGAAGCATTTCTTTTATCTTAGCTGAAATGATCATTAAAAAAACAAAAATACATACCACAAATATAGAAATGAAAAATGCTGGTGTTAAATAGAATCTTAAAAATTACATAAGAAGAAAGGAGTGTATTATAAATAGGTCCCTTCAGGACCTAGAAAACAATCCATTATTTTCAAATATCGGACATTTACTTGGTCATTACCCGATATGTAAACAAAGTATATAGCTTTATGTTATGGAGGAGACTTCAAGTGACATGGAAGAGGTATTTCAAGCCTATTCTTTTCACAGTTTAAAAATCTTGTGTAATATTCTTTTGTATATATTGCTAATTGTAAAAACAAGATTGTGAAAATTTCGAACATTTTACTTAGACAACCAAAATATTTCTTATTGACCAACAACAGACAGGTAGACAAAGAGTAGTGAAACCATAATCTACAAGTACTCATTGCACAACCTTTTGGGCGACAGTGTAACAGCAGTGTTTTTTGTTATCAATATATTATCTATTAAAGATCATTAAACATTGTTCTAGGAGTCCCTTCAAAATGTGACTAGAAATATAACACTCCATGTGTTATATCTTTTGTAGTTTCTTCGTACTTGTGTGACATAGCATCTCAGTCTGGTTAGAGTTACTGTTATTTCTCCTTATTACCGATAAAATGGCTGCCTTCAACGGACGATGGAAACTGACTTCTTCTGAGCAAGTGGGAGCATTTTCAAAAAGCATAGGTAATGGGATCTAAGTGCATGTCTTTGTCTATATATTTATCAGCTTGGTTACTCAGTTTTTCTGAGGTTTTATTAGCTTTTAAGGAGCAGTAATTATCAAGGATAAAGTACAGATAAACGGACTGTATATAACAAACTGATCCAATCCGGTACATTCCGATAATAATTTTAATTTTAATTATTTTAACTGTATAATTTTAACTTATACAGTGTATTTTTTGTATTTGTCTTACTATGCATAACCAGCATTTGACATTTGTAATCAGGAGCCGATTTTTCGCTGATATTTCAGAAACTGTGCAACCTAAAAATATGTTATATTCATCACTGAAAATGTATTTTACAGAGCTTTTTAATCCATACTTTTAATGCGTTTTAATACATTAAAAATCGTACCGAGAAATGATCCTAGTTTAACATTAAAGATTTTATATTCACGGGTGCAGCTGTATATGTCACAGCAGTTTCTTTTTATTTTTCTTTCAATGTGGACCTGTTCTGTTTATATTTCATTCCAAATGGTGGATAACAAGAATTTTAAAAGCCTTTCACTAGACATATACGAAAAATATATCACTTATGAATATCAAGACTATAATATCTTGCTATATGTATTCATACAATAGTGTCACCTTCATCCATTTCCTATTTTTTTCATATTATCCATTTGGGAAGCTTTCTTACTTTTTTATTTTGAAGATTTTCTATGCTGATATAGGACTGATAAGTAGGGCTAATGAAAAAAAAACTCACTGAAGACTGGAAAATGTATTATGTGGAATGTAAAAATTTTTAAAAATCAAAGCTCCAATTAGTGTTTTACTCGCCCTTCAACTGCCAGAGTCATAATTGAGACAGACTCTAATCATTGGCACTTGTGGGAGACAATCCTACACAGAGGTGACAGCCTGTGATTAGATACCAAACTTACTAACCACTGGGTTACAGGAGACCTTACAGAGAATACAAAAGAATACTTTCCCCACCAAAACACTGGCACATTTTCAAATAGGACCTTTCAAAGCCAAATAAAAAAAAATTTCCATCAAAATATTGGCAGATTTCTAAATAATAACATAAAATGACATATAATGATCAATTACTACTTGTTGCAGCACAATTTATTTTTTAAAATATTAAAAATAACAAAAAATCCTGAAGACTACTTTTTTTTTACTTTTTAAACTCTTCTAATACTTGCTCAGAACTGAGAAATTTCATGCTTTTCATAATATGTCCATCAGGCTTCAAAGTAACAGCATACTTTTTTCAGGAGTGTCTGACCAGTGGATTGAAGAGAACAGGGCATTGGGAGAACCAGACACCAATGAGGTGATAGATGAACTGATCACTACAGGTAATGAGAGTACACTTGTAATGTACGTCAATGGCAGCCAAGCCTTCAAGCAGGGTCTTCCACTGGGAAAGGAGGTGGACCAGGCAGGACTAGACGGACGAATTGCTAAGGTTAGCTGTCACAAGGCTAGCACTGGGTTGGGCTTGATCATTTTGGTCCAAAGTAACATCTGGACAACAAATGAAAGATATCGATAATATTAACTGATATATATATATACCCCGGTATGCCATAATTTAAGGAGTGGTTATTGAATTACTTTGTTTTTGTTTTACAGTTGAGAATAATGAGCTTTTAAGGAAGTATCCAGCTTTACTAAATGTCTCATGTTTTCAACTCAAAGCATAAATGAGATCCTGGAGATAAAGAAAGTGTAGCTTTTCATCAAGTGTGGGTTACTGTAACAAGCCTAAAAAATGTATTTTTGAGTGATGTCAAAGGATATATATATATGTATGTACGTTGAGGATAGTAGTTAGACATAGAAACCTAGTGAGGAAACTTTGGGAATAAGAATATTTGAACCCATGGTTTTACAAATTAAAAGCAAGCTTTTGGAATTAGGACACAACTGCTTACTAATTAAGGGGTTAATTATTGTGGAACTCTTGCACTATAAAAAGGCTTACAAACTTTTATCTGGGTATTTCACTGGGCTTTTACACGTCTAATACATATTTTTGAATGGTGAATGCTTCCTGCTTGAATATGCGTTACAGATTACCTTTCATTTGGTTTTCTTAATTTAAACTATTCTTTTACAATGCAGTATTTAAAATGTATTTTGGAAAATAGCAAATAGCTGGAATCATGTTGTAGTGTCTCAGTGTAACTTGAAAGACTTGCAGGTGAATAATTTGCATGCTGTTTCTGCAGATGAAGGTGACAGTTGAGGGTGATAAACTGATAAGGGTTCAAAGTGGAGATGGTTACACAGCCACGTACACTAGAACAATAGAAGGAAACAATATGACACAGGTAAACTATTGATTGATTGATTGATGTCAATCATCACATTGTACTGATCACCCCAGAGCTGACCAACCATTATGTAACTGTTTGTTCCACCCTTCTATTCTATTCTATTCTGTACTTTTATAGCACTTAATCTCTGCAAGGCAGACTCTAAGGCGCAACACCAAAAATCAAATTTAAGAAATCATCTGTCCATAGCCGTTGCCAAGTCCAGTACCACGGAGACGCCGGATAGAGTGTATGCTAAGGTGGGAATGCCTTGTGGAAGATATATGATTTTAACCTTTTCCTGAAACAGGTGAGAGTTGGGGCAGAACGTACCTCATTAGGCAAATGATTCCAGACTGTGGGGGCATCAAAAGCAAAGCTGTGGCCAAAGTGATTTTTGGATTTATGTACAGATGGACAGAATTGAGGAACCTCCAGGAACCTTTTATCTGGATGGTTGTATCTTGTACTATATCTTCCGCAACGAGTGGGCAGAAGAGGACCAAAGTAACTGGGATGACCACTGTGAAGAAACTTATAAACTAGAGTGGCAGTTTTGAAGATACAGCAAGATTCAACTGGGAGCCAATGGAGTCGTTTGAGAATAAGAGATGCCTGCGTGTATTTGTTACAGTTTGTGACAATCCTGGCAAGTGTATTTTGAATACACTGTAGTTTACGCATATTGAGACTGGACAGACTCCTGAAGAGAGAGTTGCAGTAATCAAGGCGACTGCTCACCAAGGCATTAGCTGCCAGGATAGCAGCCTCATCAGTCAAGTGCTTTCTAACCCGCCTGAGATCACAAATTTGAATGAAGCATGTCTTACAAATATTGCGGACATGGTTAGCAAAGGAAAAATTAGCATCAAACCAGACACCAAGGTTCTTAACAACAACTGCAGGATGCAAATATCAACCTTGATATGGCATGTCTAGAGTGATGAAAGTGATAAATAAACAACAAGTAGGATCTGAGTAGTCAGAATACAGTCACAAATGACTTTCTTACCAAAAATGTTATACAATATATATGATAGTATTTGCACATATTACAATTTACCTGGTAATAGAAGATTTTTCTAGTCAGGACCCAGACTGTGTAACTGTAAATTGTACGTTATTTTTCTCATGAAAATAAATTTACACTGAAACATTAAAATCTAGGTTCATAATTGTAAGAAAGCATGGAAACTACCGTTAATTATTACTAGCTTTGGGATGATTTAATTATACATCCAAAAAAATGATAAAAAAAAAGTTTTTATTGATATAATCGTTTGTTATTTATCTTTGGTGGTCCTTTGTGACCCTAAATACCCGCTTGTATTTAGCAAGTATGGCATCTAATCCCAAGTGTCACCTATGAGTGGGTTCGATTCCCACTAGTAACAATGCAGACGGCCTGTCTCAATATGACAATGGCTGTTGAACGGGACATAAGACTCTATGACACATACCTTTCTGATGTTTAATTGTTAACAGAACAAGTTAAATTCTACTTTATAATTGTCAATGTCTGTTTACAGGTGATGGTTAGCAGTGCTGGTATCACAGGGACTCGCAAACTGGTCAAAGTCTAACAGAAGAAATATGGATATTATATATGTGTAGACAGAAAAAAATAAAATTTTTAATTTATAACTTTAATTTCCTAAACTTTGTCAAACTTATGTGATTATATTATATGATACTTCAAGCATATCCTTGTTAAAATCAAGTTTGCAGTTACCTATTTTTACAATGGTTACTGTATACATTTTGTATTGAATGCTACATTGTCTTTGTAGCTGTGACAGAATGATGGAATATTTCCACGTGTATTAAATAAACGTGCTGTTGTTTACTGTTTGTTTTTTGTCTGTATTTGACCTCTCAGAACAGAGCTGGATCACTATATGTGGTGGACAGTCCCCTCTTGAGACTTCAATATGACTTTTTGCGCAGTAAAACCTTTTACCTTATGACAATGAAACCCCTTAAGCAGAAGAGAACTCATAGGGAATCCTTGTATAAACTTAACCAATGCTCTAACTCACACGTCAGTTCTGATTCATTTCACAAGTTCACTTAACAACAGATTAAACTGGTTGCACTCTATTTCAGACATCACAGAACTCATTATACAAGTTCACTCAACACCATATATCAATCCATCGCACTTTATTTTAGATATCATTTCCCATTCATTTCACTACACCATACTAAAGCAGTTTCACTCTATTTTACACTTCATTTTTGGCCCATTATAGAAGTCCACTGACAAATGATAGCAAACCAGTTGCACTCTATTTTGGAATTCACTTTTGACTCATTGCACAAGTCCACTCAACACCATATTAAACTGGTTGCACTACTCAACACCACATTAAACCAGTTGCACTCATATTTTAGACTTCACTTCTGACTTGTTATGCAAGTCCCCTCAGCAGCATATCAGACCAAGACGTAGCCTAAGACTTTCCAAAATTATATCGTGTAGCCTAGCTCCATTTTTATCAAATATAAAACATGTTGATAAACTTTCTTATACAATGCCACTATCTTATAAAATGATACTTACTATGCCACTGAGTAAAATCTGTTTTAACCAGAAACTTAAAACAGTTTTCATTTCATTTGGCTCAACCACCATCATTTCCTAACTCAAGCCAATAAAAATGACCCTGATGGGATTAATACATAGTAAACTGAGCACATTATGACAGTTAAGCAGGAATATCATTTCTAGGAATAAAAGCAGAGTGTTTGTATTTGTAGATCATGACCAATCTTAACAAGTTTGCATTTTTTTGAATATCATTTTCTGAATTGGTGCTAAGTAATGGCTTAAGTTACCAAAATATGGAAACGGGTGAATCAATGTGGAAAACAGGTGAAATTACAGGCTTACATCCCCCAGCCTGAGGATTTGGGCTCAAACCTTGATTGATTCCAGGTATGCAGGTACAGATAGGTAAATGCCAAACTATTTAATAAATTTACGAATTTCTTAGAAAAGAGGCACCAAAAGGCAACAGGTTCATACAAAGAAATTAAAATCAAATAAACAGAACAAATTTACAAATCCAGTGGCAAATAGCCAGACCAGGTTAAAAGGGAACGTAGGTTGTCTTATATATAAAACTGATGGTTGATTATAAGTGCAGGTCAATAAGGTCAGTTCAACAACATTTAGGTCAAGCAGTGAAAACGAGTGATATTAAAATACAGTAACAAACAAAAATTTAAAACATATAAACTAATTTGTAGCACATACGTGTACTCTTCAATCCATCCAAGGACTAATTGCCAGTAAACTGTCGTGCTAAATGGGCGACTGAGCAATACAGCCTCCCTAGACAGTATATAAAAAAGAGAATGTATTACCAAGCTAAATTTAATCCAACAAAAAAAAACCCTAAATGTCTTGTCAATATGTAAAACTGAGCGTATAAGTGATTTAATAAACAGAACTGGCTAACGTCCTTAGCATAAGCTAATCACAGCACAGGGCCAGTGACCGGACAGCAACGGAAACCCCAACCACTGATGGAGCTCAGTATTGTCACTCTAAACAATCAAGCATATATCATCAGCAAATAGGCACATGTAGAGAAACTCGGGATACATAATAATCATCAGGCAATACTTCATCCAACTGGATTAGCCAAAAATAAACTGGCCACATGGTTAAAATGCCACTCCTCCAGAAGGTGAAAATTTGGCAACACAGCACATCGAACTCAACATATAATCAAAATCGCAATCCGATATATCAGCCACAAACAACAATGACAACAAAACACATGACGATGTCCATGCAATATAGAGACACAATAAAGATGATCCAATGATAATACAAGTCCTAAAACTAGAAATAACTGTTAACAACATGTCTAATAAGAGTTTATATGACATTTAATACGAATAACATAATTTATGTGTAATTTACTATGGGTTGGATGGGAGGGTGAAACGATGTTGGCCCTCTGGCCGGTAGATTTGAAATGGATGAAGCACTTGGTCAGCTCCAATGGTCAGCTTCAGTTATCCAATGAGAGAACTGGTAACATAGCATCATATGGTCACAACTAAGACTTCCAATAAGGTAGAAACCAAGATCCAGACCTTTTCAATTTTGATCTCATTCATTGTCTCTGTGGGTAAAGGTCCACGTTTGGCTTTTGACTAAATGGTTTTGTAACAGTGATTTTCATATGAACTATGTCTATATATATCATACGTCACCAATAATATGACATATCATTATATCATTGACAGGTCTCACAGATTTGTTTGTGCTGAAGATAAGGATAAAAATAATTCTTTATTAAATCATAAATAGTGACATACAAGATGAGCTTACAGAACAAACTACATGATATTAAAATGTCCATTAAGAGCTACAGGGGTGGAAAGTGTCACGTACAGGACGGTACAATGGATACACTATTAGTTGATGGCTTACATGGCACATTATTCACCTGCTGTGTCCCCTGTTTACCCTGCCACTTTAATGCTACAAGACCACTTATTAAATGAATAACCATACAACTTCCTAGTTATCTTGCACACAGATTGAAACTTGACGAAAAATATCAAAATAATTTTACAAAGCAATGACCTTGTAAATGATCAAAGTAGTTACTAAAGTGGGTTAACTACTTCACCATTCAAACATGTTTTATGTCTGAATGTATGATTCACCGATGTTTTATCACTACTTGTAATAACATAATAGTACTACAAGTGATGACAAAATGTGTAACACTTTGCCTGTGTGTTATAAAAGCAACTGTCTTTGTAAGATATTAGGCTACATTTTCATGTATGCGATCCACTATCTAAACACACGATCTGATTTGCACTGAATGTGAATGCTTGGTAATGAAACAAGCAGGCAGTTTTACATAATAAACGTGCACTACTCAAATCCCACTCATATGACAAAATGTCCAACAATCATATACGATAAAATTAATAATTGCAAATTTAAAAAGCTATACTCAAATATATCCAATGAATTGTATCCAAACCGTCACAGAATTTTTATTACAGAATATATCCACAGAATGAACACATATACACACTCTGGTGGAAAAACACACCTGCACTGGGTAACAGCAAACCAGAAACTGACTGGGTTCTCTGTGATGGCTGTTTAGGATGAGTAGAATCGCCAAGTTCTTGGGCAATTTGATATCGCTATTGAAGCAAACAAGTCCGTATTCTCTAATTTCCCATCACCATTTGCATTTGGCCATTTGGCAAAAAAGGCTTTTCTTGGTGAAACCAGTGATTTGGGTCTATACATCGATTTCAATTCATAGTATATGGGTAGTCAAACAGATGGAGGAAATCAGTGCATACTGTTGAGCCAAGATTCTACACTAACAAGCATTGGGCACTGGCAAGTAACGACTAACTTCCCTACTTCAGATCTGGGGCCATGTTTCACGAAGCCTCCTTAAGATAAAGGTCACCTTAAATTCAAGGATTTCCTTGAAATTCTCGCTCCTTTAAAAATTCTCGGTTTCACAAAACTTACTTCCTTAAAGGATACCTTGAAAACTACCTTGAATTTTAGGGAAGCTAAGGACCTACCTTAAATTGAAGGAAGTATCCTTCAAAGAATGTTTAATAATTTTAAAGGACATTTGCTCCCTCCTTAAGTTTCGGGGAAGGCCTATGGTAAGGAGAGTTAAAGGACGCTTTGTGAAACTGAAATTTAAGGTGGCCTTACATCCTTTCCAAAGGAGGCTTTGTGGAACCGGCTCCAGGTCGGGAATTGAACCTCATACCTTAGAAGTAGGGGGTTGGGGAGTAGGGTAACCCACTATAATACTGTGCACCTTTGGAACAACTACAACACAGTATCTTGATTAATGCTTGAATTTTGTAAGAGTGGTTTGTATTAAAAAAATATATATAAATATTAAATAGACCTGCAGATCTACAACAATACTTAGATAAGGTGACCTTGGATCTAAGTAAGGGAGGATATTTCACTTAAGTTTTTCTTTCACTTTGTATTCCCCAAATAAAAGTTAGGAATGTTCAGTTTCATAATTTCTCACTTGAAATCTAAGAAATACTTGAGATCTACGTTAGAAATGATCTAAGTATTGTTGTAGAATACCCCAGGTTTATGTCATATACCTTAGTTTATGCAAATTAATTCAGGTTGCATTCGGTGAAAATACAGAACATTATTATCTGGGTGAATTAAATAAACACAGCATATCACATAAAATCTATGTGAGATGCCTGATGTAAAGCAAACGTAGAGATAAGACGAGATGTGTTTGATTTATTATTATCTCCTATTTACTGCACTTTTTATAGTTGTTTTAGTGGCCACACTTTGCTGATGAAATACAACTGTGCTGCACCCAAGCATAGTCTGAATAATTCATTACAGTGTACAATGCATGAGTGTACATGTTGAGAGATATTAAGTTTTCACTTAAGTAAAAAAGTGATTCATATGAAAACTATCTGAAAACCATCTTTAGAGCAACTATTATGAAAACTATCAACATGACTATATGTGTAAAACCATACACTTTATCAATTTTCCAAATCCAAAATTTTATTTACTTCATCTACATCTGAAATAAGTGGACAAATATATTATTTCAATCTGTTGAAACAGGTTTCTCAGGCACTATTTTAACAATTCTGACTAGCCTTATTCTTCAAGTGGATGTTATCTCTTAAATTCAGCCATAAATATTTCTATGTTACAGCCCCTAATAAAAAAACTCAGAACTCCATAATTGCAAGTCAATTGGTGAATATTTTGTCATTTGAACACAACAGGTCGCACTAGGAACATCATTCATTCTTTAATTTGAAAAAATAAAATGGCAAACTTTAATGGCAAATGGAAATTGGTTTCCAGTGAAAATGCTTCTGAATTTGCAAAATCAATTGGTAAGTTAACATTTGTCAGAGTTAATGAATAAGAATTGTTGAATGTGTCTTCGCATATAAAGTAATCATACAACATAAATTTAAAGAAAATAATAAATAAGTAACCTTGCAATACATCGGTCACACCTTTCTGTACTAAAGTCACAAGCTACAATGGGCCCCTTTGCCTTGGTTTATGGTCTGATCGGCTTCTTGGTAGGACATCTCTGGCTGGATTTAGTGGGATTCACATTTGGGTAGGAAACCTTCATTGTGATTTTGAACTCTGAAAGTTATTTGTATTCTGAACAGCTTTTGGATATCGTCATTATGATCTTTTTGTTTGAAATTGTTATGATATTTTTGTTTGCAATCATCGTTATGATCTTTTAGTTTGAAATTGTCATTATGATCTTTTTGTTTGAAATCATCGTTATGATCTTTCACCGGCTGTACTAAAGTTTACATGTTGGTGAAGATGAGACAGGATAAAGACTCAGGGTAGCTTGTTCTTCAACATTGGACTACACAGATACAAGGTCTCCTTTCGAACGCAAGGTCAACAAGGTCATGGAGGGGAAAACAAATGTCTGCAGATACAACCCTAGGGATAGGTGTGACCTTACCATAAGATGAGGAAGTCGTTGTGAAAATATTATGTATTACTGGAATAAAAACGCAACTATCAAATAAATATTCAACAGAGAAGTGGTGTATGACTGAAAACGAATTTATGTAATATTTTTGGATTGTTAAGAATATGTGCCTGAACTTATTAACATCAAAATGGCATTGTTTTATTGACATGTTGTCCAAAAGTAAACTTTCTAGCATTAGATCTTGTAATCTGTAATTAAACACTTACAATACAGTAGCCTTGCTTCATGTTTGGCTATCCGTGTAATTGAGCTTTATTTATTTTAGCTTTAAAAATCATAACGAGCTGATATGTTCTAACATACAATAGTTAATTATGAATACCAGATCTTCACGTAATGAGCTTGGGAAATTAACTGCCGGTGAAATTTTAAAACCTGTCTTTACTTTTTCTACAGAAAAAGAGCATTACAGCGATTTTTTTTTAAGATTTGGAAATTAGTCGGATTTTGTTCAAACCAAATTTTACACTTCTACATTATTTGAAAAGACGGTCTAGTACAAATCAGAAACCAAAACAGGTTAACTGTGAATGCATGTAACTGCTTGAGGCTAGAGCTAAGGATTAGTATTACTTTAACAGTGTTTTAATAGTTTTGTAATCTTACATACACTGGTTTTCACACCACCATTCTACTGAGAGCACTTTCTGATGGTCATGATTACCAAAGATTTGTGTACGTATTTGAAAAATGATTTTGATACAAATTTCACTTTCTCGTATTCATGGAAAAGAAGACCACAAAAATTTACAGGGAAAAAAATGTCAACGTATCTCAATATGTTAATTTACAGTCTAGTACTGTACTTATTTAGTGATTATCCTCTGGAACAAATTTAGTTAGGGAAAGTAAAGCTTTTAAAACTCCATAATTAACATTTTAGTGTAAAAATATGCACCTCATGTATACATAGTAATAAAATTTGAATTTTGCTGAAGTCACCTAGCTTATCTTAAATAACGACAACTATCGTAGCCAAAAATGCTAACTTAATAGGAATTTTAGGTCACCTTAACTTGTGTCAATTAAACATATATATGGTGACTGGCCATACTAATCCAACCTTAACTTGACATAAGGTTACTTTAAATTGTGTATAATATGCTTAAATTATGGTGATTTTATGCATAAGTAATTAAATCTGAACATTTGTTCTCCGACTATACATAGCATATTTGAAACTCAACCTTTCAATGTCATCCAGGAAATATATGAACTTAAATAGTTCGGCATTTAGGGATACTCCAGATAAGTATTTTAATGTCTTTATTTATATGTTTATCTGGGATTTTACATCGCTTTCAACACTGTACAGGTCATATCATGATGGGTAGTTTTGTGGGCAGAGGAAACGGTATATACAGTTGGTCAAGGTTCTGTACTGCAACCTGCCGACCAAGGGCAAGCAACTGCCAGCTTTCCCATTTGAGGTTAGGCCGGGAACCAAACCTCGATCTCAGAGATGGGAAGGGATAGTGTTACCACTCTTCCACCGTGGCCCCTGTAGTGCCTGTAAATCATATCTCAGCTGATCAAGATTTAAGTCAATAAATCAGATTTTATGGTAACCCACTTTATATACGTGTTCATGGTCAGTTTAAACAAAATGACAATACAAAGCCGATTATACAACAAAAAACCAAAGGTGGCAAAATCTGCCAACCATATGCCGTTGAGCCACTGGTGGAATGTTATCTGGGTACCAGATCAAGCAGGCATACTCGTAAGGGAGAATCCACAAACACGTGCTTTCTTGCCCAGGGTGTCTACATTCCACATTCACTGGAAAGCAGCAATCATTTATCCAATGTCAAATATAAATTCTCTTTGTGGAATTTCTGACACACAAAATGAAACCTCTAATCTACATAAATTCTTCACACAGGTACAGATGCTGCCTGGATTGCAGCACGTCAGATGATGGAAGATCCTAGTCAGGACATCACAGAGGAAATCCGGGTGACAGACACAGAGGTAGAAATGGTGGTGTCCCTGGGTGGAGCAGAGAGGAATCGCAGGACCATGGTGGTGGGAAAAGAGGTGGATGAAGCAGGATACGATGAAAGGATGTCAAAGGTATGGCATCATGGAAAAGGCTATGTTACATAGTAGAATGTCAAAGGTTTGTTTTGAGTACAGGGTTATGGTTTAAGCTAGAAGATAGGACTGTGGGAACATAAATGAGTGAACAAAAGGTTTCATTAAATGATGGCAAAGGTATTGTTCTTCAAAGAAGTGTATGGCTGTTGAACAGATTCCCCCTTTGTCTTTAGTCCTATTTTGATGCCCCACGGCTGGTATTTGTCGATTTTTAAGTTGACCATGACAATTAACCACTATATATATATAGGGAGCATATACTTTATGTCATAACTCTTCTCATTTTTTGGTGGTAGAAGTTATTCACAGATCTCATTCATTCTCTCCTACTCGCAGCTAATTTGTGGGGTAACTGAAGGAATATCGCCAGATATCTTCACCAGGTCTTTGGGTATTATCCTCAGTATAACCTTGCTTTGTTGAAGCCTTATTCCCAGGTCCCACAGTAGAGATGGTGCTACAATCATCTCAGAGGATATAGAATACAGGCGCCCTTAAAATTGCCAGAATTCACCGAAAAAAAGTGGGTAAGTGTGGTCAAGTGATATACAGTTCTTCATACCTTTACCATGTTCTATGATGCTCTTTGACTGGCCACAGATTAAACCTCAATAAAGCAAGAATATACGGAGAATAACCTATAAACTGATGAAGATATCTGACTATTTTCCACAGTTACCAACTAGGTAGGGAAGAATGAATGTGATCTGTGAAGACTCCTCTGCTACAAAGGAAGAGCTGCATTGTTTTGAGAATACTCTGCTGCTAAGAAGAGGCAATAACAAGATCATCAAAGGTTTTATTTCAAACTTACAATCCATGTGATCAATGTTTTACAGATGAAAGTGGTTGTTGAAGGACCCAACAAAATGACACGAACACGTACAGGGGATGGATTCTCAGCAACTTACGTCAGAACATTGGATGGGGATACCATGACACAGGTTAATTATTGATTTATTTCAATATAACATCAGTTTTGTATGGCTTCAGTGACCAGGTGGCTGTTGGGGTTTGGAGAATGATTACTTGGCTATCACCTATGAAGTTTTGGGTTCAGTTACAGCTCATAACATATGATGGATACTTTTGTCCTATCCCAAGACGACCACACCTGCTAAAAGGGGCGTAAAACAACCTAACCTTAAATCAAACTTAACACATTTGTAGATCATACCATGAAAGGGTAAAAAACAGGGCGACAATAATGCACATTAGTCTGCATATAGGTCAGATTCTGCAGCACTGGGCATCTACAACAACTGCCAACTTTTCTATTAGCGATCTGGGATGAGATTCAAACCTTGACTTTCAGAGTCAGGAGACAAATATGGATACTTTTGTCCTATCCCAAGACGACCACACCTGCTAAAAGGGGCGTAAAACAACCTAACCTTAAATCAAACTTAACACATTTGTAGATCATACCATGAAAGGGTAAAAAACAGGGCGACAATAATGCACATTAGTCTGCATATAGGTCAGATTCTGCACCACTGGGCATCTACAACAACTGCCAACTTTTCTATTAGCGATCTGGGATGAGATTCAAACCTTGACTTTCAGAGTCAGGAGACAAATATGTTACCATAACACGACTTTTGACGTTAGGCATTTGTGGAGAAGAGCTAGTTTCAGATCTACACACATATAAATTGCAATAATCTATCTTTGGCATAGAATTTTATCTAAATGTTATGTTTGTTTGCAGTTTTTCACTTTCTGATTTCCATATCATTAAATATCAATTATAGCAATGCATAATTTATCAGTGTTTTATAAGTTGTCTTCTGGAAAAGGATTACTTTTAAGTCTTTGGGTTATAATATTCTCATGTTAGTATTATCTGGTCAAAAATTAAATCACTTGTTGGAAATTGTACTAAAATTTCTGATAAAACAAGACCACACAGAGAGAGCATACCTCCAACAATGAAAAAAAAACCAGTGAAAAACACAGCCTCAAAAAAAGCATTTCAAGTATTTCATATTTTTCTTTTTTTTTCAGGAAATGAGCAGTTCTGCAGGAGTCTCAGCAAAGAGAGTGTTCAAGAAAATGTAAAGACTAGACATTCACAAGGAAAAATTCGTAACATGATGACAGATATTCTTGCTGACTCAGTCTGAGATATTAAACTTTATTGATAATGTCCAGGTTTTCACTGTTTTATGTTGGCAAAGGTTTTAAAAATAGATTAAAAAACCTAAATAATGACAGGAAAACAAGACATATAACCCAGTTCAAAACTCATATTTTCTAGTACTTTCCATACAGTAACAACATCCCTTTATGGCTGCGGGTGGTTTTCACTTGTAATATGCATAACTTTGCATAATTTGCATAATTTGGCACTAATCTTAATTTGGCTCAATTTTATACAGACACCGATATAATCAATGACGGAGTATCTAGAAGAGCACATAATTACTTTATTATATATGCATGAATACACACTTGTCTCCATCAGACATTTCAGAGTGACTGCACTTGTAAAAAAAAATTTCCTAAGAAAAATTCTGTTCATGCCCTTTCATATTCATTGTAACACTACATAAAATGATATTTACTGAGTATTTTGTTCAGTGCAATTCCAGTTGAATTAACAGGAGACAACATATTTAATAAAGTATCAAAATATTGACCTTATGATACATTTTTACCAAAGTAATAACAATGTATGAAATATTTTATATGGTTCCAGGTATTGTACTAATAAAAATCATAACATTCAGCATGGCATGAATTGTTTATCCAAGTAAGATTGACCGACTCGGGTTAATCTCCCTTTCAAAACCTTGCGCCAGTTTTACAATGGAGAGTTTAGGAGATACAGGAAGGCAGTGCACTGAAAACTATCAAGTACCAGTAAGAACCAATTAACTTTCTCAGTTGGGTCTGTCCTGGAATCAAACCTAGGACTTGGGACGCGAGAGGCAAGTGAGTTGCCCACAATATCAGACATAAAAGAGGCATTAGAGTGTGGACACACTTAGAGTAAGAAATGTAAAATTCGCCACATATCTGAAATTCGCCACATATGAAAATACTAATAAATTAAATGAATTGTGGTGAGATTTGTTGACTGTATAGTAAATTAAAGCTTTTTGAACTGAAAAATACCAATTTTTGGACAAAAACATCATTTTCTTCATAAAATTAACTAAGGTTTTAGAGGTGGCGAATTTTAGATTCCTGGCGAATTTTAGATTTCTTACTCTACGTGATCCTGAAAGTAGATGAAGCAGATGACCCTAAAACTATATATGAAAAAATAAGAAGGTTTAGTCATTGAGTGATGACTAGGAAAACCAGCAGCTCCTGAGCCTCTGATGAGACTGGTCCACAGTAATTTTGACAATGGAAATACAAGTGCTTTTAGTTTTAGTAATTACATAAGGCACACTCATAACTCTGACTCTCAACAAGTAGTCTTTGCTTTGTCTTAGTTCATGATGAAGAAGCTTCAAGTGTAACAATTATGGACTTTGAGCATTACTAGTCAATGACCTTCAACAGACTTTCACCAGTAACTGTTGTGAACTGCCCAACTTTTGTCTGGGTTCAATTTTGAGAAGACGTTTCATAAAAGGTACATTCAAACAAAATTTAAAAAAAGAAAAATATTTTTTTTTTCAGGATCTTTTATTGTTTGTAATTTTTTTAGAACATTCACTTGGCATATTATTACACCGACAGCACTTACAATGTTCTCACAGTGTCTTTCACAAAAGCCAACTATTCTGATTCTTTATATTTGTAAACACAAAACTAAAGACCTAAATAGTTCTATTCTTGTCAGTCTTTCACATCATTTTGAGAAAATAAAAACTTTGTGACACAATCTGACAACTTGCAATAGTTACAACACCTGACTGTCACAATCACAGTTAAGTTTAAATGCTTTCCACACACAAATTCTATGTACAAAATTGATAACTGCTTTTTTGTGACAACAGACTTGTGTCAACTAACTGCACAAGAAAAAGTACTATATTTATAAATGCATAACTGACACATGTACTTGTGAATGTTACCACTGAAATATGATTTCTTAGATTTGGTCAAACTAAAACTAAATGTATCTAAATTACTTGTTCAACTTTTGGGAAATATAAAACCTGCAAAGTACATGGTGATTTCATCATAATTTGCCTATCAAAGTAAATTTGTCCACATGTATTATTATAAGAAAAAGTAATTTTCATGGAATCAAAAATTTTCTTTCCAACTGACTTTCACCAGAAGGAAAACAAGTTAAAATATATGAAAGATTTTAATATTTAAGTTGAAAAAAACTATATATTGTAATTTAATGAAAGCATTTTTGGACCAGAAATAATTGAATGAATTCCAATGATAAGACTGTTTTACACAAACAAAAATTACGGGTATTTGACATGTCTTCTGTCAATTTCAGTTCTGTTATACAAGCCTTACCACTTTTTAATCCGCTATTAACATATATCCAAAAATGGTAATCAAACATGTGAAATTTTAATCGCCTCAACTACAATCTAAACCCAGTTAAGTTCTCTGTATTTCTCTTTTAAGACTTTTTAAGGTTCTAAGAAAATAAAAATATTCCTTTTTGTCAAAGCACTGGAGTATTTGTATATGGGATCTGTGAATCCAGATTTCCATCCCAGTTCAGTCAGAACCTGTCCATATCTTTCCTCACAGACAGAACTAGGTGTACCGTTTAGTCAGATTCTGAACCTTCTGATTCTTTTCCAGACCTTCCAGAATGTTCCGGAGAACTCAGAAGTTCCTCTTCTGAAGGCAGCTGAAAAATACACGGAGAGATGTGGTTATTCAATGTCTTAACTGATGAGTCAGAATATAGGAATAACCAACGACCGAACCACGTTATACGCAGAATTTTACATTGGTTTGAGGTTATAAACCCCGAAGGCGAAGCCTGACAAATTATTTTAAGCTGAATAATTATTGCAAATTTTACTGTAAAACATTTATTGTTACGACAGCTATAATGGGCGATAATATGGAGTCACAGGGTTATGCTGTATTTTACCAGTGAAGTATTTCGTCGTTTAGCCAATCAGAATCGAGGCCACATCCGTGTCATGTTAAAACGTACATTTGCACACAAATGTAAGGCATTAAAAATAGCTGAGACACTTTCCAGTTGTATTTCAAGAGAGATTAAGGTTAAACTTGTAAGCATGTGTAAAATTACTGATAAAATTGATACAAATCCAGATAAAAAGTTTCGGGTTTGTGAAAAAATCTTTGCAGGCAACCGGATAGATTAAGTTTTTATTGGTGTTGCCCATTGTCCATCATTCCTAAGCAATATAAGGGCCTAGCAATCAAAAAAATCTACAGGGACTCTAGCCTTAAGGCAGTTTCAAGGCAATGTACAACCAGAAATTTTTCTAAAGAATTATTTTAAACACCAGGGCCCAGTTTCACAAAAGCCTACTATCTCCTTAGTAGGCTGCTAAGTCCTAGTAGTCTACTAAGCCTATACTATCTGTTTCACTGAGATGGTTTTTTACTCCGGTAATTGGTAGGCTGTCCTCACTAGAAGCCCTGCTGTCTCGGGAACTTGATAGGTCCCAAGTATCAGCTCAGAGGAACACTTTTGTAGTGGCTACCAAGGGCCTACCATCTAGCTTCAATAGCATACTATCTTCTATTTTAGTAGCCCTTTGTGAAACTGGGCCCTGTACTTGAGTGTTTGCAAAGATAGCAGGTAAACACTATTGAAAAGCAAGGAAAACACGTGGTTTCTAATGTCTTCATTAGTGACCAAGACAAGAGATTAATGCTTATGACCATAAATAGCCATAGTCCATGTTACACTGGAATAAGGGACACAATAAAATATTCCAAATCCTTACAATGGCAAGGACAAGGGATATCTCAGAGAGATATAGCCCGGACCAGATTTTATAGGTCAAAGTCAGTACAGCAAGATCAAAGGTCAAATCAAGGTCACACCATGACGTTGCACATCTACAACACCCAACTAATGTCCCTACCAAATATCAACTTCCTACACCTTACGGTTTCTGAGATATAGCCCAAACAAATTTTTATAGTCACTACAGCAAGGTCAAAGGTCAAATCAAGGTTACACCATGACATTGCACACCTACAACCCCCAACCAATGTCCCTACCAAGTATCAACTTTCTACACCTTACGCTTTCCGAGATATAGCCTGGACAAGAGTTTATAGGTCAAGGTCACTACGGCAAGGTCAAAGGTCGATTCAAGGTCACACCATGACGTTGCACACCTACAACCTCCAACCCATGTCCCTACCAAGTATCAACTTCCTACACCTTACGTTTCTGAGATACAGCCTGGACAAACTTTTTCCCGCTGCCCCCCTGACCTGAACGCCCGCCCACCCATCTGGACACCATGGGTGAAAACTAGTGGTGGGATCGCCAGCTTAAATGGCAGATCGAGCATCACTTGTTAGAAGCGAGTTGAGCTCGAGTTAAACTAGAGTAATTTTCGGGATAAAGTATTTTGTTTGTTAGCCATTGATATAGAAAATATTTTACATAACCGTACGTGAGCCAAAACTTTGACTTGGAAATGGCTTTCACGAAATAATATTTAAATTAAATCTTCACTGATTTAAGCCAGAATAAAGTAAAAATGCGATATATTTTTAAAAATTCGGATATATCTATTGTTTTGGTGAAGTGTCAGCCTTAGATGGTAAAAATATTGATGTTTTCAAAAACTCGAGTTTCACTTGCGCAGATCGATGTCACCCCCAATTATCGCCCATCGAGTTACAACTCGAGTTTCAGTCAACTCGTCCCAGCACTAGTGAAAACAATACCCCAACAGCCCTTAAGGAGTAAAAACCACTGTCGCACATATGAACACATATAATTGAAGGAAAATTAATTGTTCATTATTTTTTCACATTTAAATGACATCTGTATTTTAGCAAGATTTGTCAAAAACTCGTATTGTTTATTGTTTAACTCTTTCGGCGCGATTGGCGACTCCCGTCGACATATACTGAAAGCGCGACGTTAACGTAACTAATGAGCAGATCAACGCGGAATTGTTTTTCATTTGGAAGTGTCTTTTATGACAGGCTTTGTTTGTGAGTAGCGAATGAGAAAACAGGATTTTTTTCATTGGCTGAGCCCTTGACCAATGAAATATCAGTAGGAAGTAATATATTTTCTTTGCTTTCTCATTGGCCGACTGCTATCCAATAGAATTTGAGTATTCATTGATTGACGGGCACTCTGCTAGAGATACGCAACGATGAATGTCAGTGTGTATAAGTTCATTTCAACACTAAATTCCTTGCTTCTTTTGCAGAATAATGTCTTTTAAAAATTTTAAATCACTTTATGACGCCAAAAAATATTTTTACTGCTTATTTACACAAAGAAATGACGTATTTCTCACGTCATTATAACGGTTTTTAATTTCATACGTCACGGCGATTATTGTCGACTTTCGCGTTTCCTAGAAGAGTCGACGAAAGTCGAATGCCGCGTTTTAGCCACAATTTGCTACGTGAAACTCGCGGCGAAAGAGTTAATACATTTAAAACAACCTCTATAATCCAACAAAGATGGAAATTTGGATAACAGCGGTTGTACTTTCACCCATTTGATTAGACTCTCACCTCTCCCACTTCTGAGTCACTGTCGCCTTTGTTTCCACGAGTCCTCTTGCGGTCAGGTTTAGCATCCTCCCCGGAGCTTCCAGACCCCGAGTCTTTGGCTTTCTTGCTGCGTTTAGCATTTTTTTTCTGCTTCTGGTCTTTCAGTTTTTTCAGTGGAGTGTCATCACTATCACTACCATCTGATTCTCCACTGAAATGTACACAGTACCATTCACCAGTTAATTACTAGAAAAAGTGTTTTGCTAACAAAAAACAATGTGGCTGTGCTGAATGAGTGCATTGACTTAATTAAAAAACTGTAGAACTTTATTAACTTAAGACAGGCTATAGAATAGCAGAATAAAAAATTCCAGCTGTAAAATTTCCACTAGAAAGAAGGCTTGTGGAGAAGTGCGTCATAATAAATAACAAGTCAATCTAGGGCCAGAAAATATTATTTTATGGAGAAATAATATTTTGAGTTTAAATATTGCTGATTTGTTTCTTTAAGTAGTTTTGCAGAATATTCAGGAGGGATTTTTATTTTAAAATAATTTCCCTTTAATAACCATTACTATGACCACATGATGGGTACAAGTGCTTTGAAATTATTTAGAATTCTGTGTAACTATGTTAAAAATATGAAAATAGCACCAGAAATGCCCATACCCCACAGACCGCACGAAACAGTCTTTGACTTTTAAGCGAGAGAGAATGAACGCGATGACAGAATTAATTAGAAAAATAGACATCGTGAAGCTGTAAAATTTATGAACTGAAGTATAGCTGCCAATAGAAGAAAACATAATTAAGTAAAAGTACATAAAATATTCAGTTACAACAATCCATATATCTTTGTCATAAGATAAATAAGTCTCATTTATGGCAGGTGAACGCACTTTAGCAGAGCAATCGTTAAAGATCACACCATGACTTAGCATACCCACACTCCCCAACCAATGACCCATCCAAAAATCAACTTCCTATGACTTGCAGTTTCCAAGATACAGCCGTAACAAAGATCGGTTTTTTACAGATTACGAGATATAGTTTGGGCAAAATTTTAATGGTAAAGGTCACTACAGCAAGGTCAAAGATCAAATCAAGGTTACCCCTTTGACTACAACAAGGTCAAAGGTCAAATCAAGGTTACACAAAGATGTTGCACACATAACCTCTCCCAACCAATGTCCCTACCAAGTTTCAACTTCCTATACCTTATGGTTTCTGAGATATAGACTAGACAAGATTTTCAAACTCAAGGTCAGTATGGCCAGGGAAATCAAGGTCACACCATGGCTTTGCACACCTACACCCCCAACCAATGTCTCAACCAAGTTTCAATTTCCTACACCTTGTGTTTTCCGAGACATAGCATGAGCCAACTTTTCCCACCAGCCTGTGGATCTGGACTCCATGGGTGAAAACAATACCAACACAGCCCTTAAAGGCTGTTGGGTAATAAAAACTTATCCTCTGTTGATATTTTTCATAAATTTCACCATATTCTCAGGTTTTACAGTTGGTCAAAAATAGTTCCTTTTGTGCCATGTTGGGGACTTCTACATGCTTTGTGGGTTTGGAATTTGAGATGCTTGAACCAAACTTCATTAGATATGTGCCTACTGACTTTTCATTTAAATGAATACAATGAAATTAAACAGAAAAACTCAGTATTTGTGTCAAAAGAAAAATGTCCAAGATAGGGATTTATATCCTGTTGTACAGGCCCTCCGAATTCTCACCTGTGGGAGTCACACCATTTTGTATATTTTATTTATTTATTGTTTTACGTCGCGTTAAACAGCCAGGGTCATACTGCGACGGGTAGTTTACAGGTGGAGGAAGCCTGTGCATACTGCACTGTAAACCACCAGGCATCGGCAAGTAACTACCAACTTCCCAACATGAAGCGCCCGGCCCGAGATTCGAACCGGCAGCCTCAGAGGTTTGAGGCGAGAACTCTAAACCGCTACACCACCGAGCCCCCTCACCATTTTGTATAACATATAAGTTAAATAAATCCACATTTAAAGAGACAATGTGAAAAAGGCTGTCATGTATATACACTGGGGCACCAACTTCATGGCAACAATACTGATATTTGAAACTCTCAAATATCAATACTGAAACATGTAAAAATTATTGATCAATATTAATACTTGTGTCCTCACCTGGATATGAACTCCTTGCTCTTGTAGCTTGCCCCAGAGCCGCCTTTGCTTTCCTTGGACGGAACCACGTTCTTACTGGGAGATTTATTCGTGGGATTCTTCTCAGGTGTTGATGAAGTACTTTGAAATTAAAAAAACATACTATACAAGCAGAAATTTGAGCTACAAGACAATTTCAATAATTTTTCATTGTTAAGAATTCACTATATGTTCCGATACTGATATTGTACCCTACATTATTGATATCAGCACATTTAGCATGAACTGAATTGCGTATTTATCCCTTCTCCCAAAGTATTGGGTCTGTCCTGTCTTACCTAGGACAGATTAATTTATCCAGCCTTTACCTGTAGGATATTACTAATTTATCCAGGGTGTACCTGAGCAGATTGCCACCTTAGCCCGTACTATCATAATAGAACACCAATTTACCAAATGTTTACCAGAGAAGATATACAAAATCACCTCACATTCACTTGTGCAGATAATCAATTTATCCATCCTGTACCTGAGCAAATTACCACTTCATCCAATGTTTACTGGAGAAGATTACCAATTTATCCGGTGTTTAACTGAGCAGCAGATTACAGAGTAATCCTGCATTATTTGAGTGGGCTGTGTCTGTATCAAGACTTATAACTTTGTGATTTGCTTATTTACCAGGCACAAGTACTATCTGCCCTGTTATCCAACATGTAACTATTTATCCATTGTTTACCTGGGTGGATTGTGTTTGATCTTCTCTTTGTATTCGGCCATGTCCTTTTCATACTGCTCCTTCAGACGTTTTGCCTCTTCTTCATATTTCTGACATTACACAATCAGTTTTCCCAAATCACTATACAGAAAAACATATCACGAATGAAGATGACAATATTATATGAGTGCGTAGCACGAGTATTATATTATTCATCTTCATGAGTGATATATTTTTCTGGTTATGTCTAATGAGGGATGTTTTACTTTTATTATCCACCATTTTGTATGAATTATGGGTTAAATAAGGTGAATATTTAATGGGAGAACTTGGAAAAAGCTATCAAAAAGCAGTGGCAACAGTGAATATAAAAACTTCAACCTTTAACTTGCAATACCTCAATCATTTCTGCATGGTTTTGATATAATTCACATGAGCCAAAACGCTGTAAGAACACCTTTCTAATGATATATTATACATATTTGTAAGTTACATACTTTCCAAGATATTGTTGAAAAACCGGAAGTTTTTCACACTCATTATTCCATGGTACCAGGGCGCCAGTGTATACAATAACCAGCAATCAGTGTCCATGAACGGGCTCTGTGTCAGCTGACAGAGTGTTTAGAGTTTCAGAGTAGAACTGACAGAAGAAAAGGACACAAAAGTTGTGCCCTGCAAATGGTATTCAGAAGTAAAGTAACTTAGGTAACTGTTTAGGTGTACAAAATAGGTTAAAAACATACTTAAAGAAAATACTGCAAATACAATACTTTTTCAGTTACAACTGATTTACTCAACCGTGAGAATCTCAAAGTTAGTAGCTTTTGCTCAGCTATGCAATCAGTTAAAGGGCTGCAATTTCGATATGGTATAGCTCACACAAAAGTAGGTGAATAACATATTTAAAAAAATACTGTAAAATGAAATAGTTTTCGAGTTACAACTGATTTACTCAACAGTGAGAACCTGATTGTAGCCATTACTGAGATATACAAGAAGCCACAGGTCTGCAATTTTACTAATTTATAGGGATAGGTCGGTATCAAAAATATGTACATTGGGAGGTCGCCAATGCAAAACCATACGGATTCCGGGACTCCGCGTTTTCGTACACCCCAATCAAACATGGACGTTTCCTCTTAACGACATCTCAATTAAAGTCCCCAAATGGCCAAAATATGAAAGAAACCTGTATAATTTCTTCAGATTTCTTGTTTGTTCCCAATATTTTAAATTTTCCTTCCATTTTATGTGTTGTCAAGCGAGATTTAGGTTATACACTTTATAAAGTGTCGTAACCCAAACATGGCAGTTCTCCTTAACGTGTCGCCATAAAAGTCTGCGAATGGATGAAAATATGGGGATAAAAGCTTATAATTTCTTCAGATTTTGGGTATGTTTCTAATATTTTAACTCTTCCTTCCATTATATATGTTGACAAGTCTCGTCACGGTATTTCAGTAAAATGCTCTCGATACCGAGATACCGGAACTACCAACCCATCCCTACTATTTTATAGCTGACCCAAAAGTAGATGAATAACATATTTAAACAAAATTCTCTATATGCAATAGTTTTCAAGTTACAACTGATTAACTCAACAGTGAAACTCTAAAAGTGGCTATTGCTCAGTTATGCCATGACATACATGTCTGCAATTTCACTATGTTATAGCTAACTCAAAAGTAGGTGAACAACATAATAAAACAAAATACTCTAAATGCAATATTTTTCACGTTACAACTGATTTACTTAACAGTCAGAACCTGAGAATAGCTATTACTTGCAGTGCTGGGAATTGCCTCCAATTTTCATGGTGGATTATTCGTCCATTTTTCTGAGCGATGATCGACCCATAATCAATTATTTTACTCTGTTATTGTTTATTATTTAAGAAAGACTTTCCGGGATAAAGTATACGTCAATCCAGTAAGAATAACGGTGTTCCAACATTTAGAATCTACCAAAAGCACCCACTTCCTGTAAATATGGCAGTACACATAAACAAAGTTGAAATTCAAGACAAAACAGTCAGTTTATTAAGTAAAAATACCAAAAATATTTTTAAAATACGTGGATATTGATATAAATCAGGAAAGGTAAGATATAAGCTTAATAATCGATCATTAGAAAACATCAGCGACCGACCGTGATTTTATACTGTCACCAACGATTAATCGACAATATGTCTAATCGTGACACCACTAATTACTAGTAGCTATTACTCAGCTATGCCATGACCTACATATCTGCAATTTTACTATGTTATAGCCAATTCAAAAGTAAATGAATAAGATATTTAAAGAAAATTCTCTAAATGCAATAGTTTTAACGTTACAACTGATTTACTCAACAGAGAAAATCTCAAAGTAGCTCTTGCTCAGCTATGCAACAACATACAGGTCTGCAATTTCACTATGTTATAACTGACACAAAAGTAGGTGAACAACATATTTATAGAAAATATTTTAAATGCTATATTTCTCAAGTTACAACTGATTTACTCAACAATGAGAACCTCAGAATAGCTATTACACAGCTATGCCTTAAGCTACACATCTCCAATTTTACAATGTTATAGCTAATTCAAAAGTAGATGAATAGCATATTTAAACAAAATTCTCTAAATGCACTAGTTTTCAAGCAACAACTGATTTACTCAACAGAGAAAACCTCAAAGTAGGTGTTGCTCAGCTATGTAATGAGCTACAGGTCTGCAACTTTACTACGTTATAGCTGACACAAAGTAGGTGAACAACATATTTAAACAAAATACAGTTTAACCTCATTATGTCAAATTTTATGGGACCATTCCAATAACCTCGACTTATCCAAAAGTTGAAATAACCATTCAAGCCTTTGAGAGACTAAACTTATTAAAACAACTACAGTACCGAGTGTATGGGCGATAATGAATGATATTAGCCAAATAGCTGGAAGAAGTTGTTTTAAGCAATGTCCGTGGGATATATAGTATATGAACTAGTAAATACCTTTAATTTAATGTATTCCTTCTTCAATATCCAACAAAACATGCATCACAAGTGTACAGTAATTGATACCTCATCTCTCGTATAATCTCTGTGTAAACAAGTTTACAGTACTTGCCGAGAGAAATGGGGAGGAAAAAAAAAAACAAATTGGCTTCTCATTCAAAGTATTGCTAGTAGATATAATTTTCAGAGATGGTCATATTATTGTTTGACTTTCAGCTTTACTGGGTAAATTGCCTTTTGTATCCACACGCCAGATGCGTTTGTTTGTTTTTCTTACAATGAACACTTTCCACCGGACTAAACGTAAACAAAACATGGTGTGTGAAATGGCAAATAGCCTCGATATAAACGCAAATTTGGAAAATTTAATAGTAATTTAAATTTTTATTAGAAATACTTACCATTTCCTAACAGTAGCTATTTGTTGGAGCCATCCAACCCAATGGCCAACGCAGAGATGCGATTTTAAGGTTATATAACCACCTTAATAAAGCCATTGGGTTACAGTAGTCCGTCCTCCCGCCAATTAGGTCACCTGACCTCCTTTGTTTACCTCATTATTTTTGTTGCAGGTAAAAGAATGACTTGCGGGGAGGCGGGAGGGAAATCCATGTGTTAGGAAATGGTAAGTATTTCTAATAAAAATTTAAATTACTATTAAATTTTCCAATTTTATAGCGAAATACCCTTACCATTTCCTAACAGTAGCTGAATGCAGCCTTGCAGGAAGGAGGGAATTCTTTTATTAAAACTTCCACCTACCAACAACAAGAAACAACATTGTGAGAACCAACAGTAAACATGACAATAGTGAAATGTACATGCAAACAGCAACACATACAATCCAACATACAACATTCAACACAACAACATACCTTTTAAATGAAGGCAGTATGCAGTTGAACACTCTCACAATGCTCTGAATCCAATAAATGCACTTGTTGAACAACATCTACTTTACAAACTGAAGTAACATCAGGTCGAACCCCACTTGGTACCACTATCAGCTGACGCGTCATAAACACCAAGTACGGTCCAAGCTACACAAACTGTACAATATATACAGGTCGACGCCGTCTATCCTGTAAAATACAGACAGATTAATAAATAATTGTACCCATCACAAAGTAAATACAAGCAGATTGGTTAATAATTGTATCCAACCCAAAGTATCAACTATTCACATATTCAAACACATAAAGTATTATACAGTTATAAAACCTACTCATAAGTTTATAACATGCTGAGCAGATACTATTGGACCCAATTTCAAGATCTGACCATTATGCCAACAGAGGTCCTTAAGGTAGAAATTGGTAAACGTATTGTGGGACTTCCAAAAGCATGCTTCAAGAATCTCACTTAAGGAAACTCCTCCTTTAAAAGCCAAAGAAGCCGCCATAGAACGAACATCATGAGCTTTGACCTGACACAACTGCTGCGTTTCAGAATCCGACTCCTCATAAGCCAAAAGTATAGTCTGTTTTAGCCAAGAAGAGATTGTTGCCCTTGAAATATCTCTGGTAAAACCCTCCTTAATAGCTACAAACAAAAGATTCTTATTCTTCCTTAAATCCTTTGTTCTGTCCAAATAGTATTTCAAGGCCCTCACAGGACAAAGAGATCTATCTTGAGTCAAACTGCTGTCCAAATGAGGTTTGAGAGCTGGAATGACTACAGGTTTAATGACAGTAGGCCCATCTGACGCCAACTGGTTCTTTGCCAAAAAGGCGGTTGATGGAGCAATAGTTACTTGTGACCAATTTTCTTTGTAACTAAGAGAAGAGAAAGTCCAAGCATGAATTTCACCTCTTCTTTTGCCTGATGCCAAAGTCAAAAGGAAAACTGTCTTGAAGGTAAGCAACTTCAATGAAGCCTTCCCCAAAGGTTCAAAAGGTCGTTTAGTAAGAGCCTGCAAAACCAAGGCCAAATCCCAAGAAGGTATGGATCTATTAACCACTGGTTTGTCTCTGTAAAAACTTGACAATAACCTATTCAACTCAAGACTTTTTGACACATCTTCACCTTTCAAACCCAATCCATCAGCAATTGCTGTCCTGTAACCAGCAATAGTCGATGGCTTGAGAGCCTTCTCCTTAAACAAATAATTAAGGAAGTTTGCTATGTTTGGAATAGTGGGATCTGAGATGTCCACCTGATTCTCCTGACACCACTTCCCAAATATGGACCACCTTGATTCATAGATTCTCCTCGAGGAGTGTCGCTGAGGCTCCTTAATTCGCTTCGCCACCTCCTCTGAGAATCCTCTTGAACCTTCAGGACTGACTCCAGATGCCAAGCATGAAGGTTCAAATAAGCCAGATTGCTGTGAAGTCTGTTGCTGAACGGTTGAGTCAACAGATTCACCCACAAAGGAAGCCTTAGAGGGAGTTTCGTGGACAGATCCACCAGATCCCAAAACCAAGACATCCCTGGCCACCCTGGGGCAATCATGATTATCTTGCACCTGTAGGTGGTCATCTTTTGAATCACCTGCGGTATGAGAGCCACTGGACAAAACACATAGGCGTCCAGACCCTCCCAAGAGATGTTCAATGCATCTGTTTCCCAAGCCCGACCGTCGGGGACAGGAGACACATACATTGGTAGCTTGTGATTCAACTTTGTTGCAAACAAATCTACCATTGGTTGATGCCAGCAATGGCAAATTTGATTGAACACTCGATGATTCAAAGCCCATTCGGTCTGAATCACCTTGTCTTTTCTTGACAGAGAATCTGCCAAGACATTGAGATTCCCTGGAATGTGTTTTGCCCGAATCTGGATCCCCCTGGCATTTGTCCAAGCCATGATTCTCCAGATTAAGGCACACATTTCTTGAGAGTGGGTGCCTCCCTGTTTGTTCAGATAGGCAACCACTGAAGAGTTGTCTGTGGAAATCAGCAGATTTTGATTCAGAAGCTGATTTTCGAATGATTTTAAAGCTAGAAATACTGCTTTTAGCTCTAGAATGTTTATGTGAAGTCTTGACTCCACCTGATTCCACAGACCACTGGCTGTGTGATGCTCTAAATGAGCCCCCCAGCCTTTTAGGGAAGCATCTGTGAATAGAAGGAGATTGCACTCCTTCTGATGAAGTGGGGAACCCCTCAACAGGTTCGAGAGATTGGTCCACCACTGAAGATGCTGTTTTAGAACCTGAGACACTGGTACTGGGATATCCAGAGACTGAGGATACCTCCAGTGTGTCTTGAGGTACCATTGTAGAGGCCTCATATGCAGACGACCCAATGGTACAGTCTTCTCCATTGAAGCCATGCTCCCAATCAGTGACATGAGCTCCCTTGGAGATGTTTGAGTAGCTTTCAACATGGAAACTATCTTTTCTAGAAGGCGATCGATTTTCTTTTGAGTTGGAAATACAAGACCCACCCTGAGGTCGAATTTGTAACCCAAAAACTCGATTTCCTGAGTTGGAATTAAATCTGATTTTTCGAAATTTATTATCCAACCCAAGCTTTGAACAAGACGAATCAACCTGTGGGTATTCTCTTGGCATTGTTGCTTTGTTTTCGCTCTCATTAACCAATCGTCTATGTACTGATGAATCCTGATGCCTTCTGCAAGAGCCATCAGTTTCACCTCTTTTGCTACCATGGTGAACTCGAGTGGAGCCGTAGCGATTCCGAAGGGTAAGGCTGTGAATTGGTATGATCTGTCGCCTACATTGAAGCGAAGATACTTCTGAAACCGTGGGTGTATTGGTATGTGAAAGTATGCATCTGTAAGGTCGAGTGAGGTTACCCACTCGCCTTCTTGCAGCGAATCTCGAATATTTTCGGCAGTTTCCATTTTGAAAGTGGGTACATGTAAATAACTGTTTACCACACTTAAATCTATTACTGGACGCCACCTTTTTCCTGGTTTTGGTACAAGAAACAAACGACTGTAAAATCCCAGGGAAGTGACCTTTTGAACTGGAGTTATCGCTCTTTTGTCGATCATTTGATAAACCGCCTTTATCAAAAACTGCTGTTTCTCCCGGTTCAAATATTTGCTCCTTATTAAAGGAATCTTTGTCAATGGAGGTTTTAGCCTGAAATTTAGACAATAACCCTCCTTCAAAATGGTCACTACCCTTGGATGTGCCTTCCTGGCTTCCCATACCTGCCAAAATGTGGATAAACGGCCTCCTGGCACCAAGCAGTCACTTCCTTCTCCCACCCCTGCCCCTGAAGGGTCTGGATGAGAAGGATCCTCTACCTCTGTTACTAGTTGTGGAACTAGCTGCTGAGGAGCTGGTGGCAGAACTGTCATGATAGGGACGAAAAGACCTGTTTTGTGGCTTAGTGTCCCTCCTATCCTCATGTCTAGTAGAGTGCTCCTTTCTAGGTTTGTAAGACTCTCTGTTAACATGAGCCCACTGAATAAAATTCCTCTGGACTTCTGACAAAGTTTCTACTGGAAAAACCTCATTAGGTGTGAATGAAGAATTCCTCAACTTGGAAATATCATCCTCTGTAACATCCTTTGAGCAATGTTTGAGGTAGTTATCTCTCCTATTTAGCAATAAATTGGAGGACATAGTCATGGAACTCCCTAACAAAGACTCCAAAGACTTCCCCAATGACTGATTTATTGTGGCTTGGAGCTGCAAACACTCCTGAACATATTCCATGGCATTATTGAAATCACCCTCAGACTGTGCAGATTTAATAATGCTGAATTGTTTCTCCATTTCCTCAGTAGACTTCATATTTGCAGAGTTGAACCAGAAAATATGATTCAACACGTTAATATTCTCCCTGTTCACTGATTCCCATAAAGTATATTGCTTCAAGGGAGTTGAGACTGTAGTGGGAGCCTGAAACTGAGAGGAAGTTATATTCCTAAAGGCATCCTGTAGTTTACGAGCTCCCAAAGCATGAGGTTGAGGAGTCATGTTGTACCATTTCATATTGGGCCTGTCAAAGTTCAAAAATTGACCCCTGGCTAGAGGATTTTTCCTGGAAGATTTATTCTTCATGTTATCTAGACCTTTGGAGATTCCAGAAGCCTCATACTCCTTGAAATCCCAAAGATTCACCATGTTCTCTGCTGGAGGTAAAGCAAGTGAAACCTGTGCAGACTTCTTGATTTTATGAGCTTGGGAGAAAACAGACGGAGCAATGATAGCATCAGTGTCAGTAATGTCAATGTCTAACCATTTTTTTACAGTTAACAAAGTGTCTGAATAGGAAGGACCTGGCTGTTTTTCCTCTTGAGATGAATCATATTCCCCATCTGAAATCTCGATTCTGCACCTTTTTGTAGGTACAGAAACTCGATTGTCATTACAGGGGTTTTCCTCCGCTGAACGTTTCGACTGGACCTCGACGGAAGCGTTTTCCGAAGAGATAGTCTTTTCTCTGCAATCGGAACTTCCCCTTGGAGACGCTTCCACAATGTCTGCTTGCATAGGGGAATCCCTCTTCTCTACCGCTGAAAGCCTGTTCGAAATAGTTGTCAGTTGTGATAAGATTGCCGCCAATGCCTGGTTGTTAGAAGTCGAAGACTGAGCCACATTTGTGACAGACGAATTGTCATCTTCATCCAAGATGGAATCGTCTATCTTAGGTTTTTCAACAGGAATTTCTTTTACAGATTTCTTCCCTTTTGAAAGTTTGGAACTAAGCTTACGCTTCTGATCTTCAGAGAAAGATGCACAAAGCAAACAGTCTTTCTTCAAAGCACATAAATCGTCTCCCTTACCAGATTCTCGACATTTAAAGCAATATCTATGGTTGTCAAAACCAGGCATAAGATGACCACAAGACGAAGATTTCTTCGCCTTATTGTCAGAAGAATCAGTATTATTAGCCATATTGAAGAATAAACCTCAATAAAAAAGCAAAAGTCCCTGAAACTTTACCACTTCCAAAACACGTCCTACTGTTGATGGCCAACAAAAATAATGAGGTAAACAAAGGAGGTCAGGTGACCTAATTGGCGGGAGGACGGACTACTGTAACCCTATGGCTTTATTAAGGTGGTTATATAACCTTAAAATCGCATCTCTGCGTTGGCCATTGGGTTGGATGGCTCCAACAAATAGCTACTGTTAGGAAATGGTAAGGGTATTTCGCTATAAAAACTAGTATTTGACATCGAAATAACCTTTAATTTTCTTATATATTTTAGTTTAAATGAGTTGGCACTGAGGGTGTAACCTCGAGATAAACAGGAAGTCGATATTTCCGAGATCGGGATAAGTGGGTTAGACTGTACTCCAAATACAATAGTTGTCAAGTTACAACTGATTTAAACAACAGTGAGAACTTCAAAGTAGCTATTGCTCTGCTATGCCATGACATAGAGGTCTGCAAATTCACTATGTTATAGCTGACCCAAGAGTAGGTGAACAACATATTTATAGAAAATACTTTAAATGCAAATTATTTCAAGTTACAACTGATTTACTGAACAGTGAGAACCTCAGAATAGCTATTACACAGCTATGCCATGAGCTACACATCTGCAATTTACAATGCTATTATAAATAGCTAATTCGCAGGTAGATGAATAACATATTTAAACAAAATTCTCTAAATGCAATAGTTTTCAAGTTACAACAGAGAAAACCTCAAAGTACCTATTGCTCAGTTATGCAGTGAGCTACAGGTCTGCAACTTTACTATGTTATAGCTGACTAAAAAGTAGGTGAACGACATATTTATACAAAATACTCTAAATGCAATAGTTTTCAAGTAGCTATTGCTCAGCTATGCCATGGCATACAGGTCTGCAATATCACTATGCCATAGCTGACTCAAAAGTAAGTGAAAAACATATTTCAACAAAATACTCTAAATGCAATAGTTTTGAAGATACAAGCAATTTACTAAACAGTGATAACCTCAAAGTAGGTATTACTCAGCTATGCAATAAGCTACGGCTCTGAAATTTTACTATGCTATAGCTGACCCAAAAGTAGCTGAATAACATATTTATACAAAATTCTCTAAATGTAATAGTTTTTGAGTTACAAGTAATTTTACTCATTATGAAAGGTACTGAAAAATCAGAAAGTAGCTATTACTCACTTAGCTATTGGAATGGACACCCAAGTTACTCACCATGTTGTAACTATTGAAAAAGTAGTTGAATAACATATTTCAACAAAATGCTCTAAATACAATACTTTTCAAGTTATTGGTGATTTAGTGCATGGTTTCATGAATTTTAATGCATTAAAAATTGTTTTAAAAATTCATACAAAATTGATTTAAAAAGATCCAGGCCTGATACTCACATAAGGGAATCTACTAGTGGCTTATTACATATAAGCAAGATAAGAGAGAAATTCCTACAAAAAATCAATGAGAAAATATGTGATTTAGTGCATGATTTCATGAATTTTAATGCATTAAAAATTATTTAAAAAATTTATTAAAAAATAATTAAGACAGATCCAGGTCTCATACTCACACAAGATAATCTACTTCTGGCCTAGTACATATATGCAAGATATGAGAGAAATCCCTGCAAAAGTCAATGAGAAAATGTGATAAAGTGTTCAAATTTTCACACTTTTGGTGGGGGTACCTCCCTTGTAATGTCTCTAGTAAACAGACAGATTTGCATGCCTTGAACAAATTTTCATCCTCGATAGATAAGGTATCTTTTAAAAAAATCAGAAGCCTCTAGGCCTTGTAGTTTTGGAGAAGTTGTTCACATGGACGCATATGCGTACGCCGCAGAGTGATGACATAATGTCAGCTGACTGACAAGTCAGTCGACATAAAAATACAGCCCAGTCTGGTGGCATAAGACATGTATGTATTTAACTGAATAATTATATACATCTGTGCAACTAACGAATCAGATGACCAAGAATTCCCTTTAGCTCAGTGGTTAAAAGTACCCAATAGTGGGTAAATTATTTGACTGTGTGGATATCTATATTGAATGTAAAAATATTTCAAATATTGTCAATTTTTTTTCTTTGACAAAAAAAAGTATCATTAATTTCAGTTTTGGTAAATATTTAGAAGTTATTGACATAGATAAACAGACTGAACTCCCTGACGAGGTATTACAATGCCATCTACTTGACCGTGAAATCTTCCATAAAACCTCTATATTCACAGCAATGCAGCCACTTATATATGTACATTAAACTACGTGGCATGGGCCATGAATGTGTTAACATGCATATTTTTTTATCACACTTGACAGAGGAATGAATGATTTCAAATGCACCTTCACCTCTCCACTCTAGGCTCTAAAATTATCACATGACAGCATCACATGACTAGTACTGACCGACTTATTTTCCAATGCTTTCCACAGCTCCCCGCCTTTCTTGCCCATCTCTGTAACACTTATCTCTGGGTTTTCTCTCTTAATTGAGTCGCGGTTTTCTGCCATCCACAGGAAGAAAGCCGACATTGGGCGTTTGGGGGCGTTGGGGTCTTTTGATTTCTTCTTGGATTTCTTCTCGCCTTTCGGTTTACGTGGTTTGCTGAAGCCTGGCTCCCTCTGTTGGTGAGTAAAAATATTAAAATGAGTTTTTTTTATGATCATGAGATTAACAAGTTTGAGGCCATTATAAAATTTATTTAGCAGGATTCAAATGCACACACAAGTTGTTATTAAACAATACATCAAGTTCAATATGTGTAAGTCTACTTCTTTCAGAACTCAGCTGGAATATACACATGGTGTTCAGGTTAAGGATACACCTTACTTTTTGTGAATCTATACACAAAAGGTTAAACTCATTACTGCAGTAACTCCCTTGTTTTACTGCAAATTACTGTATATTCTTATCAAAGTCCTAGTTTTTTTTTTTGTGATAACTAAGGCTATTGGTCAATCTGTTGCTGAGTGTCAGTGGATCTTGCTTCTTCCTGTTTCATTAATTAATGTGTGGCTATATTAGAAACATTCCACATTTATTGTTCTTACATAGATAAAAGTATTCACAGGAGTTTAAAGAAGTAATTTTCTAGAAATTTCACCCCCCCAGGTGGGAAGATTTGTTAGAGAATAATACCTCCCACCTAAAAATTTACCCCCCCCCCCCCCCCTCCAACCAAGGACAATAATTTCTGATAAATAATACTGTGGTTTAGAGTTGTCTTTGGTTATTGGAAGTAAATAATACCCTCACCTGAAAATATCTCCCACCCCATACTTTTTCAAGCATTTATTTGTCCTGGTTTATATATTTTAAATTCAGTATCTGGTTTAAATATATTATGTCTATTTATTTTTTACATACATTAAATCATTCATTATTATAATTTTATACATCATACAAGAATGAACAACATTAACATCAGAACTTAGACTAAGTAACTCTTTTGTTACAGGCTTTGTTTTGTTCCATATCTTTTCCTTCAAAAACTATAACTAGAAAAATGTTTTTGCTAACAAAAACAAAGCGTCCCAAAAGGTCAGATGCTTTATAGTATAAAGTAGAAAAAGGTTTTTGAAAAGAAAAACATGCAGCGCTGAGAGAAGAAGCTAAAGTTAAGCAGACAGTGTGGAAATTTATGCATTAACACGAAAGAAAAATGTAAGCTTTATTTTGTTTTCTATGGTCATAAATTGTGTAAAGTTAATTTAATAAATGCTATAGTTTGTAAGAAGAGTAGTTTTAAAGTAGATATAAGGCAAAACAAGAAAATCTGCTATTTTATGACCCCAGTTTGACCCGTAAGAAGGGGTCAGTGGGTAAACCTGACTGGCTATATAGACTCTCCGTATATGGGGTAGCGTGACCACAAAACTCGGTTGAAAGCCCAAGAAGCAATAATGAGAGGGATAAAAGAACTTTTCCAATGATAAACTCAACTTTGAAACAACTTTACTAAGCAGCAGATGCAAAATTTGCTAAAATCACTGTATCTTTTACAGTTAAATAAATGACATTTTCCATTTCCACAAAAATTCAAGACCCCTGTCAGAATATAGAAAATTCAAATTTATTTCCACAAGAGTCCTTACTACTAGGGTGCAAGGAATCATAAAATTGTGAACTGAATCAATTTGCAAATCAAGTTTTGCAAACCAGATCAATTCATGAATTGACTTGGTTTAAAAAAACTTTTTCAATCTTGATGCTGAATATTATGTCACTATGAATATGAAAGTCTTACTAATATATCAGGCATTTAAAGGAAAATTTGCTAAGGAGGAAGTTGCAACTCAATAAAAGCCTTTACATGAAACAGCTTGTCACTGTTAAATGCCATATATCTATTTATATTTTAGAAAAAGGTGTAGTAAAATTTATGCCTTTAGAAAGGAAAGAAGTTTTTGACACAATGCTCTGAAGACATCTATCCCAATGAGTAAACTAGAAATAGGACGCCCTGTTGATAATAGCTGCAACATATGAATAGAAAGAGGATAGCATAGAAGAACACACATTATCATGTGTAATGTCCACCCCATGAACCTTTTGCCAAAATTGTACAATAGTCTTACAAGACTCTGTTTCATTTGTAAAATATATCAATGATGCTTAAATATTTATTAGTGTACATGTAAATTATTTCAGCTTCATGCCTTTTTGCATTGGTTGGGTCAAAAATTTTGACGAAATCACTCATCTTGCACGGTTAAGAAGATAGAAGCAAATTCCTGTTTTTCTATTTTTGGCAAAAATTTGAAAATTCAAAATGGCCGTCATTTTTGGGAAGAGGAAAATTTTTTGAAAATTGCCAAGAGTACATTTCTTAGATACCCTATGGGTCGAAAATTCTAATGAAATAACTCTATTTTGCACGGTTAAGGCCAATTTGTGTTTTTCCATTTTGGGCAAAAATTTGAAAATTCAAAATGGCCACCATATGTGGGGAGGGGAAAATTTTTTGAAAATTGCCAAGAGTACATTTCTTAGATACCCCGTGGGTCGAAAATTTCGACGAAATCGCTCTATCTCGCACGGTTAAGGAGATAGAAGCAATTATGTGTTTTGCCATTTTGGGCAAAATTCGAAAATTCAAAATGGCCGCCATATGTGGGAAGAGGAAAATTTTTTAAAATTGCCAAGAGTACATTGCTCAGATACCCTGTGGGTCGATTTATTTATTTATTTATTTGGGGTTTTACGTCGCTTTCAACACTGTACAGGTCATATCACGACGGGTAGTTGGAAGGGCAGAGGAAACCACTACATAGAGTTCGCTAGGGTTCTGTACTGTAAACTGCCGACCAACGGCAAGCAACTACCAGCTTTCCCACTTGAGGCCGTGACGGGGATCGAACCCCGGCCTCGGATGTGGGAGGCAAGAGTGTTACCACTCTGCCACCGTGGCCCCTCCCTGTGGGTCGAAAATTTCAACGAAATCCCTCTATCTCACACGGTTAAGGAGATAGAAGCAATTTTGTGTTTTGCCAGTTTTGGGAAAAATTCGAAAATTAAAAATGGCCGCCATTTTTGGGGGAGGGAAAAATTTTTGAAAATTGCCAAGAGTACATTGGTACATAGTCAGATACCCTGTTGCTTGATAATTTCGACGAAATCGCTCTATCTCACACGGTTACGGAGATAGAAGCAAATTCGTGTTTTGCCATTTTTGGCGAAAATTCGAAAATTCAAAATGGTTGCCATTTTTGGGGAGGGGAAATTTTTTTGAAAATTGCTAAGAGTGCATTTTTGAGATAACCTGTGGGTCGAAAATTTCGACGAAATCGCTCTATCTCGCACGGTTAAGGAGATAGAACCAATTTTGTGTTTTGCCATTTTTGGCAAAAAGCCGCCATTTTTGGGGAGGGGAAAATTTTTTGAAAATTGCGAGGATTACATTTTTTAGATACCCTGTGGGTCGAAAATTTCGACGAAATCGCTCTATCTCACACGGTTAAGGAGATAGAAGCAAATTTGTGTTTTGCCATTTTTGGCAAAAATTCGAAAATTCAAAATGGCCGCCATTTTTGGGGAGGGGAAAATTTTTTAAAATTGCCAAGAGTACAATGCTCAGAAATCCTGTGGGTTGAAAATTTTGACGAAATCGCTGTATCTCGCACGGTTAAGGAGATAGAAGCAAATTTGCAAATTTAATAAGTAAATTAAATTTTTATAAGTTAATACCCTATCTATCCAATGGACAATATGCTATACCGGTCGGCGCAGACCGGCCCGCCAAACATCAGAAAAAGACGTCCTGTGTTTCCACCGGCTGGCCGGTCCTCACACTACACTCGCCAGGTGGCGCATCGTACTTCCTTCCTGTCTAGACAACCTGACATCATAGCATCTTTTTCGTTGTCTAAACCTTTTAGACCCCTAGTAAGCTGATAGCGGGGTCGGTGGGAGGGTCTTGCGTGTCCATTGGATAGGGTATTAACTAATATTGCAATTTTATTGCGTTAATACATCCTATCCAATGGACAATATGCTGAATAACTACCGCTTGGTTGGCGGGGTAAGTTACTAGGGACTTATGCGAACTCAGATAATAACTAACAAAAATTCCTCTAAGCCTGGGTTGACCTGGGATTGTCAAGGCCCCTGCGGCTAAAGTCGGTCAACAGAAACCGGTTAACCGGTCCAAACCGACTCACCTCCCCCCCCACTTTTTTACAGACCTGCTCTGAGGTAGGGGAAGAGAGGGATGAGTTCAGTCCCAAAGAAATAAACCTCCCGAAGGAAGCACGTTTGATTTTTTTTTTTTTTTTTTTGATGCTTCTTAACTATATATACACTATATACATATGTACAAATCTCCTCTCTGACCTGGGCTACTGGTGGATCTGCTGAGCAGCCACTACAGGTCCCAGGCGAAAAAGCTCAGAATCGGTTCATGCTACATCCTTCAGATAAAATTGTGTGAAGGTGTTATGTGACTTCCAGTGGCAGGCCGACAAGATCTGTTCCAAGGAAACCCCCGATTGGAAGGCCTTGGAAGCAGCAAAGGCCCTGACATCATGGGCTTTAACCTGATGTAAGGTGTGGGCCTCCTGGTAAGAGATCTCATAACATAGGATCACAGTCTGTTTGATCCATGAGGAGATAGTGGCAGGTGAGATATCTTTGTCGAAACCTTTCTTGAAGGAGAGAAAGACCAACTCAGTATTCTGTCTGAGGCCTGAGGTCCTGTCCAAATAGTAGCATAATGCTCTGACCGGACAGAGGTACCTATCATACTTGAGGGATCTATCCACAGTTGGGGCCAGGGCTGGTATAACCACCGGGGCCACATTGTCTGGACCCTCTTTGGCTGATTCTTGGAAAGAAAGCTGGCAGATGGGTACAGGGGCACCTTTGACCAGTCGGATTGGTGTCTGACATTTCTTTTCTGCCAAGCATGAATCTCACTTCTACGTCTGCCCGACCCAAGGGCTAAGAGGAAAACTGTCTTGAAGATCAAATGCTTCAGAGATGCCTCTTTAATTGGTTCAAAACGGGCCTTTGTCAGCTGGTGTAAAACCAGGGATAGGTTCCAGGAAGGAATTCCCCTCCGACCTTTGAGTCTGTCTCTGTGGAAACTATCCAGGAGATGCGTGAGATTCTCATCTTTGCTGATATTAATGGATGAATTCCCTAACTTATCAGTAATGGCAGACCTGTAACCATCAATGGTACCGGGCTGTAACTTCCTGTCCTGAAAGAGGTACATCAAGAAGTCAGCCACTGACTTTACAGGGGGTGCCCTGAAGTCCCCCTGATGAGTGAGGCACCACTTTGTAAAAACGGACCACTTTGCATCATAGACTGATCTGGTTGACCCACTCCGAGGAGCCTCAATTCTTGCTGCCACTGCCTCAGAGAAGCCCTGTTCTTTGATCGCCGAGGCTCTAGGAGCCATGCATGGAGATTCAGATTTGTCAGATTTCTGTGAGGGATCTGATTGAAAGGCTGTGTCAATAGGTTGGGCACATCGGGCAGGCTTAATGGGATTTGACTGGACATGGCTACCCGGTCCCAGAACCAAGGCATGTTGGGCCACCCCGGGGCAATCACAATGATTCTCTTGCATGGGGCGTCCTGCAGCTTCTCCACCACTTTGCCCAAGATGGCTGCTGGTGGAAAGGCATATGCGTCCAGATCCTCTCATGGCAGACTGAGCGCATCCACTGCTATAGCTAGGGGATCCGGAACCAGTGACACAAATAGAGGTAACTTGTTGTTGAACCTCGTGGCAAACAGGTCTATTTGAGGCCTGTGCCACTTGCTGCATATAGCTTTGAAAACCTCTGAAAGGAGGGACCATTCCGTTTGAATGGTCTGGCCTAGTCTGGATAGCTTGTCTGCTACCACATTCAGCCGGCCTGGAATGTGTCGGGCTTTGAGAGTTACTTGCTTCCTGGTACACCAGGTCAAGATTCTCCATAGAAGGGCATAAAGTGGGCCCGACCGCATGGCGCATGCCCCTTTCCTTGTTTATGTAGGACACTACTGTAGTGTTGTCGGTGGCCACAAGTACTATCTTGTTGGCACAGATGTCTTGGAACTCTTTCAGGGCTAGAAACACTGCTTTTAGTTGCAAATAGTTTATATGCAGCTTGCTTTCTGGTAGTGACCAGGACCCTCTTGCAATGCGCTCGTTTATGTGAGCGCCCCACCCTTCTTTAGATGCGTCTGTAAAGATTTGCAGAGCATGTTTCATTGGGTGTAATGGTTGCCCTGTAAGAACGTTGTCTTCCTGCAGCCACCATTGTAAATGAGAGTGCAGAGACCTGGGAATTGGGATCACCTTTTCTAGTGATTCGGGAATCCTCCAGTTGTTTTTGAGATGCCACTGTATAGGTCTCATGTGTAGTCGGCCCAGGTGAACTTGCTTCTCTGTGGTCGTTAGTAGACCTATTAAGGACATGAACTGCGGGACCAGACAGGCCAGTAGTGACAGTATTACTGCTACCTTGTCTTGGAGGTTCTGCCACCGGTCCGGTGTCGGTCGGACCCAACCGGCCCTGAGGTCGAACTGGTAGCCTACAAAATCGAAGATTTGCTTTGATTCCAATTCTGATTTTTCCAGATTCACCAGCCAACCCAGTTCTTGGCATATTTTCACTAGCTCTTGAGTATGCTGGAGACAGACCTGGTGGGATGTGGCCGTCACCAACCAGTCGTCTAGGTACTGGTGGATTCTTATACCCTGTAGTACAGCCATCAGTTTCACCTCCTTTGCTACTACATTAAAGTCCAAGGGTGCTGTGGACAGACCGAAAGGCAGTGCTTTGAATTGGTATGTCCGACCCTGGACATGAAATCTCAGATATTTCCTGGACTGTAGGTAGGCATCTTTGAAGTATATTGAGGTAACCCACTCCCCTTGTTGGAGGGAGGTCCTGATGGTTTCCGGTGTCTCCATTTTGAATTTCTCCACCATGAGGAAAAGGTTCAGTTTGCTCAGATCTAGGATAGGTCTCCATTTGTTGTTTGGCTTTGGGACTAAAAACAGCCGGTTGAAAAACCCCAAGGATGTTTGATTTTACACTAGTTCCACTGCATTTTTGTCTATAAGCTGATGCAATGCCTCCAGCAGGTGGCTGTTCCTGTGGGGATTGGCATAACAGCTGATTATTGTAGGAAACCTTGTGAGTTTTGGCTGGTTCCTGAACGGAAGGGTGTAACCCTCTCAAGATTTGAACCACTTTGGGACCGGCCCCAGATCCAGCCAATTTTGCCATAAGTTTTGAAGTCTGGCCCCTACAGGCAGATTTTGTGCAGCATTTTTTACATTTGTTACAGGTTGGACACAAGACAATTGAGTGACCCAAGAAACACTTTTCACAGACTTGAATTCGTAATCTCTGTAATAACAATCTGCTGCCCCGGGACTTAATTCTCTCTTTTGGGAATGCCCGGGCGCAGTATGTACACTTGGAACAACAAGATGCTTTACATTTAAAGTTGTATAAATGTCTAAAGTCTGTGGTGAGCTCCCGGCCAGCAGTCCTGCCTGTAACGTTGTTACACAGTAATTGTCATTTGTATGACTGCTGGCCCTTGGCTGGTCGCGAAGAGTAACTTGGAGTCTTGCCTCTAGGTTTCCTGTACCGACCCTTCCCAATGTTCTTCCATGCTGGCTTGTCTCCTTTCTTATCCGGATATTTGTCCGACCTTCTATCCGACCTGTCATACGGATGAAAACGTGCCTTGCCACGAGAAGAGTGTCCTTTAGTCTCATAATGGGAGATCTCCTCCTCAGCCCTCTTTATCACTGTGTCTGGAAAGAGGGTCGGAATATGCAGAGGGGCTGTCCTAAGAGCAGCTACAGTATCAGGCTTAATCCCACTCTTGACATGTGTAAGATAGGCGTCACACCTAGCCAAAGTCAGGTTCCCCATGGAAATGAAGACAAATTCGCTTAGATGCTCCATGGTCTTTGCAGCGGCTTGTGTAATGCTGGAATTAAAGTCCATGAGGTATTGGAGTTTGTCCATAGCACCTGAAGCCTTTGAGGAACCCTTCCCTTTACTGTCAACACGCAGAGTTTTAAGCTGGCTCTGCATATCCTGCTGCCTTCTAAAGAGACATCTATTGAAGCTGGCAGCTTGATTGCAGATACCTGTGGCTTCTCTGGCTGACTTTTCCCATCTTCTCAGAGCTTCCTGGGAAATGCGTCTGGATGCAGGGGGAGTAGAAGTCAGTCCGGATTGCCTAGCTATCCTACTGTAACAATTGTTCAGCTTTGAAGACTCTGTACTCCAGTCTGAAACAGCGGCAGGGTCGGCTTTGCGGTCGGATGACCACTTGGACTGCGACTTTGCTGTTCTCAAAAACTGGTCCATCAACAGGCCACCAGCCTCGGAACTACGGGAGGGATATCCCTCAACTAGAGTAATGTTCAATTTGGCAATCTTCTTACAAACTCAATCTTCAGTAGGCATTTGCACCAACACTTTTCCTGGAGTAACAGTCTTTGGGCCAGAGAAAGGGTTGTCGTCCAAAGCAGTGTTGGCACTACCTAAATCTGGTATATCAGACCACCCCATATAAGAACGTATGCCCTTCATTGTTTCTCTATATGTCTGTTCTTCTGAGGGCATCTGATCAGGCTCCATAGCAGTAGCGTCCGGATCATCTGACAGCTCTCCCTCTTCAGCATAGATGTCAACCAGTGGTCAGTCTGAAAAGTCACTGTCAGTGCCGGAACAGATACTAGAAACACTATCCTTTCTCTGAAGAAATGAAGGGGAGCCGGTGTCAGTAGCAACAGTTGAAGCTGGTCGGTCAAAATGTGGCTGAGAGTGATGCTTGCTAGAGGATTTGTGTCTATGGGAAGAAGGGTCGGTACTGGAGAGCTCAGATTTTGGAGGTCGGTTCCGGTCCGTATGAGGCTGGCTGGTGGACTGTTCCTTGAGAGCATGAGTGTCTGTACCAGTGCGCCTATGAGGAGATCTTGAGGTCGGTGACACGCTGGCTGGCTGGTTGATGCAAAATTGCAGAGGAACTCTTGCCAGTGCGCTTAGATGTAGATGAAAAAGGTTTCTGTCGGTCGGATGTGAGCTGGCTGGCTGGTTGATGCTGGAAAGCAGAGAAACCCTTGCCAGTGCGCTCTGTAGTTGTAGACTGTGAATCCGACTCCAGCTGGCTGGCTGACTGATGTATTTCTGCAGAGAAGTCTGTGCCAGTGCGCCTTGTAGGTTGGAAAAATGGGTCAGAATCTTTAGGGATGTTAGCAAGAGGTGAGCGAGGAGGTGTAACTTTAATCTCATAAGAGAAAGCCGGTTGAATGTCTTTAATAAAAGCAAGGCTTCAAGCCTGTTAAAACGCTCAGACCATTTGCTGTCTAACTCTGCAAACCTGGTGTCAGTAGAATCAGAAGTTTTCTTGGCTTTAGAATCAGATGAATCAGAAGATTTCTGGACTTTCGCAGGCAGCTTATCTTTCTTAAGTTTCTTTTCCGGAGGCACAGAGGAAGAAGCAGGAGACTTATCAACTGCAGCTTGGCCAACAACCCCAATCACGGAAACATTAGCAGGGTCAACAAGTTCAGACGGTTCCTTAGAGGGGGTGGCAGTTTCTGACTTCCTTGCCTCACGTTTCTCCTTCTTCAACTTATATGATGGTGTTGAAATCTGAACGAGCTGCTCTGGAGTAAAAGCCAAACAAAACTTACATGTTGAAGTATCTTTGTTCTCAACACAGGGATCCTTCCCCTTATTCTTTTCACGACAGCGTGCACAATAAGCGTGCTGATCAAAAATCGCCATAACATGGCCACAACCTCCGCTTCCAATAACCAAGAATAAAATATTCCACCATATAACAGAAAAATCTGCAAAAATATGATCACTGAGAAAATCCGCTGGCACGGATCTCATGCCAAATGAAAAAGATGCTATGACGTCAGGCTGTCTAGACAGGAAGGAAGTACGACATGCCACCTGGCGAGTGTACAGTACTGGACTGGCCCAGCCGGTGGAAACACAGGACGTCTTTTTCTGACATTTGGCGGACCGGTCTGCGCCGACCGGATTAGCAATTGTCCATTGGATAGGCTGTACCAACACAATAAAATTGGCTATTTTACGACCCCAGTTTGACCCCTACAGGGGGGGTCGGGGGGAAATTTGACTTGCTTTCTAGACTCTCCACATATGTTTTCCTACTACATCCCAATACATTTTATGGCTCTAAATGCAATACTTAAGAAGATAATAGGGGGATTCACATGAATTTTAAGCTTTCTGGTTGGTAGGTGTGAGAAAATTGCTCATAAATCAGTCATTTTTTATCGGATCGCTCCCAAAATCTAATCAGCTCAGGTTTTTGATAGTATGAACATGTGTGTATAATTACAAGCCTCTGCGGTTAACAGATTTTGCTGAGCGGCGATGACGGGCGGGTGTACCCAAAAAAACTATTTCTTGATCATATGACCTTGATAAAGATCAAAGGTCAAATTTAAGCATGTGAAAAAACTTTCCCACGCCTAAGGTATATAACTGCCAAATATGGTTAAAAAGCTTCCAATAATAAGGGAGATATTCATGTGAGACCATAATGCGGCGGCGAGGAAACTGACGCGAAAACAAATAAGCGCCCTTTTCAGGGATGCTTAATGGTTAAACAATAACACAAAAGACTTTGCCAGGCCTCATTATGCTAACACATCACTCCTGTAAAGTAGTAGTTAAATAACAAAAAATAAAATAAGCATATAAATGGGCAATACTTTGCAATCATTTTTAAGTCGATTACTCATAAAGAAGTGCTGGAAAATAATATCCCCTTCCTGAAAATATTGCCCTCCACAAAAACCAAAGGAGCATATCTGACCAATAACACTGTGGTTTAATGGGGTTCTTTTGTTATTGTTGTTTAAAGTAGTAAATGATAATAATCACTTTACAAATAAAAGTATTTTATAGTTTATAACCTGAGATATAATCATTTGGAAATTAAAACTGTGTCTGAATTTCCAGGAATCATAAATAATTGACTTTAATTCGACAAGCCAATGGAAAACTCGATTGTAAGGCATCTGAAAGCCTTATTATGTTTGGTTAAAATAATTTTGGTGTACATTTTGTTCTTTCTCTGTGAAGAGTTTCTTCCTTTAAATAATGTTAAAATAAACAAAGATTTAATGAAAGTTATATTTTTCCACTGTTCGTACAGGTGGGGAATAAATTCTAGAAAATATCACCTCCCCGGGGAGGAAGATTTTATGGGGGGGGGGATTTACTTTTACACCTGTTTACCGTTTACACCACTATCATCCATATACAACCTGTCAGTGTTCTGCCTTTACTTACAATAGTTTTTGTTTTTCGCTCCTTCTTTTTCTTCCCTTCACCACGCCCACCCGACGCATCGGAATCTCCTGAAGAGGAAGTGGATGCAGCATCAGTGTCATATCTGTAATACAGAGATCAAAGGTCAAGGTTAAACAGCACGAGTGTCACTCCTGTGATACAGAGACCAAAAGTCAGGGTATCATACCTGTAATAGAGGTCACAAGTCAACATTAAACAACATGAATGTCACTTCTGTAATACAGAGACCAAAGATCAAGGTTAAACCGCAGGGATGAGACTTCTGTAATACAGAGACTGAAAGTCAAGGTTAACAGCATGAGTGTCACACCTGTAATACAGAGACCAAAGGTCAAGGTTAAACAGCAGGGATGTCACTTCTGTAATACAGAGACCGAAAGTCAGGGTTAAACAGCAGGGATGTCACCTCTGTAATATAGAGACCAAAGGTCAAGGTTAACAGCATGAGTGTCACTCCTGTAATACAGAGACCAAAGGTCAAGGTTAAACAGCAGGGATATCACTTCTGTAATACAGTGACCACAGCTTAAGACTTAGCAATATCAGTGTCAAGAGGTTGTCAAGATCAACAATACCACTGTCATACCTGTGATTTTAGAGATCAAAGGTCAAAGTTAAACAGTATCAGTTTGACTCCGGTAATGCAGATATTAACAGTTAAGATCCACACTATCGGTATCATATATGCAGTACAAAGATCTAACGTCGTTACTTAACAGTCTAAGTGTCACTGTTGTAATTTAGAGGTCACCTGTCAGTTTCAACAGCATCACTGTGATACCAGTAGCTTAGAGGTCAAAGGTCAGGGTTAAACAACACAAGTGTCACTTCTGTGATACAGAGATCAAAGATTGAGACTTTACAGTATCAGTGTCAGTCCTGTAATACAGAGGTCTATGGTCAAGATCAAAAGCATTAGTGTTATAACTGTGGTACAAAGGTCAAGGTTAAACAGCATCAGTGCTAACCCTGTAATACACAGGTCCATATTCATTGTCAAACAGCATCAGCATCATACTTGAGTGAAAACATTGAGATTTTACAATCTTTTCAAACAGTTTTTCATAGACTCAGTGTGGGACAGTAGCATTTTAGATATCACTAATTGCCACACATTAAAATTCTGGAGTAGAATCCATTGCCACAAAGATGAGTGATTTGCATGCCAGTTATGAGAAGAACTGATGTCCACACCAGTAACACAGGGTTAGATGACACTCATGGTTGTAGCATCCTGGACACAGCTTTAATACAAGTGTCAACGTCACACAGCATCACAATCATAGCTGTATTTGCATTACTATGTGTTCAACTCTCATTTTAAATACAATGGTGGAGGAAATGAGGGAGGCAAATGTTGAAAGTTACTGCATGAAATCCATACTTACTCTTCTGCCACTTCACTGCCACTAGAAGGTGCAACATAGTCATCATCTGAAATGCACAAAGCATACGTCAGGATTAGGGTTTCTTCTTTAAGTAAAAAAAATAAACAATAACTAAAACTATCACTAACATTTGTCAGCATAGTTAACTTGCTAGGGGAAGTTGTGTAACTTTTCTCAGCAACCTATTCATACTTTATGCTGCACTAAAAATCTACAAGTGAATCATTGGTGGGCAAGGGCCCCTAAAATTTTCAACTTGATTGATTCACTGATGCAAGACTTAATTTTATCAATGCACCGACTGACAGACTCATGCATTGACTGACAACAAACCAACTAACTCACTAACAGACTGACTGAATACTAAAGACCTACATCATTGCATCACCGGCTGATTTATTGGCTGAATGCTAGAATGAAGCACCGTCTGACTGTCTGCCTTGCAAACTGATGACATACCTCCCTAGTAATGCCTATCCTCTCTTGTCTCTATCATCTCCTTGACATCTCTGGTGTCAGTCTGTTATGGCTCCGACTTCCGGTTTTCTCTTCCTCAGTTGTCTTCGCACCTTCGAGGCCGTCATATGATGGAAATTAAGTGCCATAAAAGTAACCATTATATGACAAATTATTTACTGACGCACATAGGGGGCCAATAACCAATGTCCCTACCAAACCAACTTCCTACACCTTACGGTTTCCAAGATATATCCCGGACAATATTTTATAGGTCAAGGCCACTACAGCGACAAGGTCAAATCAAGGTCACAATATGACGTTCCACCCACTAACCGATGTCCCTACCAAGTATCAACTTCCTACACCTTATGGTTGGTGAGATATAGCCCAGACACGATTTTATAGGTCAAGGTCACTATGGCAAGGTCAAAGGTCAAATCAAGGTCAGATCATGATGTTGCACACCTACACCCCCAAACCAATGTCCCTACCAAATGTCAACTTCCTACACCTTACGGTTTCCGAGATATCGCCCGGACAAGATTTTATATGTTGAAGTTACTACTGCAAGGTCAACACCCAACTAATGTCCCTACCAAATAACTCCCATACTTAATGGCCTGATGAGTCATCACTCTCTCCCACCTCTGCTTTCATTCCATCCATATAATGACTGACCTAATGCCTCGTTCACTGTCTACCTGACTATATTGATTAAATGAGCCACTTGTCTCACCTGCTGAGTCATCATCACTCTCCACTGCTCTCTCTTTGCCCTCTGTTTTTATCCCATCCTTATAATGACTGGCTTAATGCCTCATTCACTGTCTATCTGCCTATATTGATTTCATGAGCCACCTGTCTCACCTGTCGAGTCATCATCACTCTCCACTGCTCTCTCTTTGCCCTCTGTTTTTATCCCATCCTTATAATGACTGGCTTAATGCCTCATTCACTGTCTATCTGCCTATATTGATTTCATGAGCCACCTGTCTCACCTGTCGAGTCATCATCACTCTCCACTGCTCTCTCTTTGCCCTCTGCTTTCATCCTCTCCATGTAGTGATCCTGGTCTCCGTCTGAACTATTGTCATCATCACTATAAGCAGCCACATCAGCCTGAAGCCACACATTGTGATTAATTATAAAATGCCACACCATAAATCGAGCACTCACAAATAGTGCTGGAATGATTCATTGGTGATAACATTGCATCGTGATACATCACTAGTAACAAACTTTTCCACACTTTACACTATATTTTATCTCTCCTAAGCTATGATCAGTGTTCACCGCTTAGCAAAATATGTTGTAGGACCGCAGGGCCTTGGGCAAGAAAAAGTTGCTGGCCTGGCCAAAACGTTGCAGGCCCGGCCAAAACGTTGCAGGCCCAGCCAAAACTCCAATGACATGCTGATTGCAGATGTAATTTATATATTTCAGCCTACTAGGTTCTCAAAGCTAATACCCATGCTAAATAAACTACATATTCACACTGCAACACATGTTTACAAATATAGTTATAAATCTACTCACTAGGGGCTCTGGCGCACTTAAGGGATATCTTGCCCAAAGTGCCAACTCGCCCCAGAAATTTCGGGTCAACTCGCCCAATTTTTCTGTGTCCCTTCTGATCACAACTTGCCCAAAATTGTGCATTAAAAAGACAAAAACCTTAAGGTACTTTGTTCACTTTTAATATACATACACTTCCGGTGCTTTTTACAATTATTGATTAGATATATTTATCGTACAAGTTCTGTGTTTCCAGCCATGACAACTGTAATATTTGACAATACCATTTCATTTCTTCACAATATTTTACTTGAAGATCAAAATTCATGGATAAAATTCATTCATAAGGTCACAGATTTAGATTTTATTTGTTGTTTTACGTCGTGTTCAACAGCCAGGGTCATATTGGGATGGGTAGTTTACAGGTGGAGGAAACTAGTGCATACTGCACTGTAAACCACCGGGCATCGGCAAGTAACTACCAACTTTCCAACATGAAGCGCCCGGCCCGAGATTCGAACCGGCGGCCTCAGAGGTTGGAGGCGAGAACTCTAACCGCTACACCACCGAGCCCCCTCATAAGGTCACAGAAATCCATGGGATTTACCAACAATAATTTCTGCTTTAAGATCAAATACTTCAAATTCGAGGATGGACTATCATTGTTCGGTCTCGTCAAAACTCAATGCGAGACAGACTGTCTCCCTTCACTTGAAAAGGCGAGACAACTGTGACAAAATGTGAGACATGCTTTTTGTCAAGACATTTTGGAGTATTTAGTTTCAATTTGGGATTGCATAAAATCTTCTTTATTTGGTTTAGTTCACATAAATTAATTTATGCTGTTTTTATTTGTCATTTTCTTTTTTAAATTTCACTTCAAAAGCACATCTAAGCCTTAATGGCTGGGTGCTACTGTTTTTGTTCCTGTCATCTGGATTCATCAAATAAAATAAACTGCATTTCTTCTCTTTTCTTTGAAGAAATATATATTTTGTCTCTTCCGATTATAGACGAAATGTCAGTATTTGTTTTGACTGTTTCGCCTGTGGCACTCTATGCAGAAGACAAGTTGAAAATTCGACAAAAAGCTCTGAAATCTCGCAAGAATACCCAAATTCTCGTGTGAATTACTGAATTATTTGGATGTATAAAATAAACTCACTTCCATATCTTTCTCACCCATTTCTATAAGGAAATATGTATAAACGAATAATAAACGAATTTCTTTGGTCAGTAGTTGTTTGGACTGTTTCGCCTGTAAACATATGCAGAAGATGAATTACAACAAGAGGGTCAAAGATGCCCCAAAAGGCGGGTTGCGCAGGCAGCATTAAGGTTAGCGACTGCTGTAATTAAATTTAGAAACAAGGAAAGAAATATTAGGTCACCAAGTTAAGGTGAATGCATGCTAAGAAATGTAAAACTTGTAATCTAGGTTACATAATTGTATCTATGCTATAAACGGACAAACGAAAGGACGGAATTACACCAATTTCAAAAGCAACTTAGCTGTGATGGTGATCTATCTCCCTGTCAAGATTGAATTCGATTGGACAAAGCGTTTTTGAGTTAGAGTCCAGAAACGGAAATGTTGATGGCCAGACAAACGGACAAACAAACGGATGGAATTACACCAATTTTAAAAGGAACCTAGCTATGATGGTGATCTATCTCCCTGTCAGGTTTGAATTCGATTGGACAAAGCATTTTCAAGTTAGAGTCCGGAAACAGAAATGTTGACGAACAGACAAACGGGACAAAAAACGAACAGACGGAATTACACCAATTTCGAAAGGAACCTAGCTATGATGGTGATCTATCAAACTGTCAAGTTTGATTGGACAAAGCATTGGACAAAGCATTTTCAAGTTAGAGTCCGGAAACAGAAATGTTGACGGACAGACAAATGGGACAAACAACAAACAGACGGAATTACACCAATTTCGAAAGGAACCTAGCTATGATGGTGATCTATCAAACTGTCAAGTTTGAATTCAATTGGACAAACTGTTTTTGAGTTAGAGTCCGGAAACGGAAATTATGACAGATTTTGAGTTAGAGTCCGGAAACAGAAATGTTGATGGACACACAAACAAAACAGCGGAATTATACCAATTTCGAAAGGAACCTAGCTATGATGGTGATCTATCTCCCTATCAAGTTTGAATTTGATTGGACAAACAGTTTTCAAGTTAAGAGTCCGGAAATGAAAATTTTGATGGACAGACCAACTGACAAAAGAAAGGATGGAATTACACCAATTTCGAATGGAACTTAGCTATAATGGTGATCTATCTCCCTGTCAAGTTTGAATTCGATTGGACAAACCGTTTTCGAGTTAGAGTCCAGAAATGAAAATGTGGACGGACACATCAATCTAATAGTCGGGTTGGTTACACGCAACAAGCCTAAAAATCAATGAAAAGCATTGCTACATTTTGAAAGCTATCGTCAGGTTGGTCAATGGTAGAGGACGTTGGCCAATCAGAAGAGAGATAAGAATTTGAAATGTGATGACAATATTTGTTTACAATAATGGCTACTGCTTTAAAACCCCCTAATATCTTGAAAAACGTAGTGATATATGTGGATATATCTTATGTTAAAAGTTTCTGGACATTGGGACCGACGCAGTGCACAACGTTTTCGGTCCGGAGATGAAATTCGCGGACTCGGGCCGCCGGGTAACCGCCAATGCCGAACACTGGCTATGATTGGCCAGTTGCTAGTTATTACCCAAGATTTGAGTTTACAGCTAATATTGTGATTTAAACTTGTGAATGTGAAAAATTAAAACATCATATGGTTGTAATCAGTGTTTTAATGCAACACACTTGCTTCCAAAAAGGTTATTTAGAAGTTCTAGTGAGTTGGCAGTTTACCAATAAAGAAATCTTTCATACCAGAATCAACTTGTCACTCCCATATTGAAGAAATATTTAATCAGTTGCTATCAAGAAATTTTTTTAAAAGTGGGGGTGGTCCCTCATTACTGCATTAAAAGAGGAGCTGAAAATTGGGAAGATAATAATACATGTTCTGCTTTGTCAGTTAATTTTTCCATCATATCACTACTACAACCTACCAGTGTCCTTTTTCTTGCCTCTGTATTCAAAGAAATTATTGATTGTTCGCTTCATTTTACACATTTAGATGTAATACACACAAGTGATTCAGTTTCTCGAAAACAACTTTAAAACTCTTTTGCTTTTAAAATCTCCCACATGCCTGATTAGAAAATAATTTTGCATTCATGTTATAGTCACATAGTTGAACAATATCTATGTTTGTAGGTGAACATACTCTTGATCCCAAACAGTTTCAGAAGCAAGACTGGATCCATCGGGCTGCAGTAGCCAAGTAACAAACAAGGCCAAAAGGTGTTTTGATCCCCTAGCACGAGTGCAAAGCCATCAGAGACATGAGTAGTGCACTAGAATTTATGAAAGTCTGGGGACACAAAGAAATTTCAACTCAGACACATCCCACAGCTGGTCTAGAACTCAGATGGTCACCCATCTAAGCACTAACGTAGCCCATTGCTGCTTAACTTCAGTGAGCAGACAAATACTCATCACGCTGCACAACAATTGATGAAAGTCTGGAGACAAAAAAAAAAGTGATCTATAAAAGCGTGAGCCTCAAAAAAACAAACTCAAGTTGCTCACCTGTTTTCCTTCCACATTTTTCACCCTCAGCTTCTTCTGTGTGACAAAGTCATACAATTTGCTGTATTCATCTCTGAAAGAAAAAGTATATAATCTACTGCTTTGCAGGAGCAATATCTTCTCCACAATGGTGAACTCAGAGTGTTAGGTTGATAAAAGTATCGCTCAAGGGGATAGTGAAGGGACGATCTAGGTCACTCATTTAAAACAGGAATTGCTTGACCACTGTACATTTCTGATACAAAATAGATGCCTAAGAGAGCACTTTTACAGACATTTTCCACTGACCAAGAGAATGCTCTTTAGAGATTTGGACTGCAACATCTGGATTCAAACAGCCACAGGGAAATATATTTAAGCTTCACCAACAGGTTTTATTTACCTAAAATAAAAATCTTTTCTAAATTACCAAAGTTTTATCCAGATTGTCACTTACATTTCACAACCTTTTTTTGATAACTTGTTTTGGGTTTAATGTTGCTTTGAATAGATTTATAGATCATATTGAAATGGTTTATTGAGATGAAGGAAACTAGAGCTTACTAGGCGGTCATGTTTTGCACTGAAAACCATTGGGCATGGGCAGGAAACTGCCAAATTTCCCACTTCAGCTTGAGATGGGAATCAAAGCATGTACTTGAGATGTGATAGACGAGTATACACCCACTACAGCACCAACCCAGAGTAAATTTTCAGTTACAATTACATAACACAACCATAATTACTGAAGTTAACTTTACAAGTTATCTTCAATTAGCCATTACTCACTTCTCAACACCCACGAATGTGTACTGAGTTCCAGACTTGGTCTCCACCTCAAAGTCAAATGATCTGGTGCTGCCTGAGCCTCTTGCAAAACAGATATTGCTGACCTCGTCAAAACGGATGTGGATGGGTGGTTTATGCACAAAGATAAACCCTCTCTCCAAGGGGTAGAGGAAACCAGTCGCAGCCTTGTATGAACATGCCACAGAGTGGGTACCAGTTTGTCTGGAAGGAAATAAAGCATGGATTAGATTGGAAATACAAGGGCTGTACAGTAAAACTTTATTATCCAAACATGCTGGGAGGGTGTGGTTTTGGTTGGATAATAGAATTTTTATAAAATAGAACAGGTATTTAAGAGTGAATACAGTGGGCAAGAGTTAAATATGGGAGAGCGGATACAAGTGCATAAAACAAAATATTTGGATATCAGAAGTTCAGCTAATTGAGGGTTTACTGTATTTTGAAAAACGAGCCCATGATATTTTTTGCTAGTTGCCCAGGAAACAGAAAAAAGGTAACATTTGAATTAACCTTATAATCCACATTCAACAAGTTACTCACCCCATGAAGCTGCCAGGGACTGTGATCTTCCTGTTGACAAGAGTTTTCATGACTCGGCTCACAATCTCAAACTCCAGTCCTGTCATCTCCTTCTGTAACTTTCCTTCATACTTCTCAGCAATCACCTCTCTGAAAGCAATGTGTAAACAATAGGAAATAAATAAGTAGAGAGACAATCATCTCTCTGAAAATGATGGTTAAACAATAGTAAATAAATAAGTAGAGAGACAGAATAGCAAAGAAACAATAATACACTGTGTGAGTCTAGAAATTGCCAAATAAGGGGCCATCCCCCACCCCTGCACAGAATGTGCGAAGGGGCTAAAAATGAGCAACACATCATGTATTATAAGACACAAATATGCCCTTAAATTGTGTCACTATATAGGCAAAATCTTTACTACATCGACAGTCACTTTAGTTGCTGAGAATCAATTGCTAGAAAAATGTATTTAACACTTGTCCTTTTACATCTAAAATCTCACATATGCATGAACCAAAATACACTCTCTGTTCCCTATTTTTGGGTGCCTGCTTTATCGACCTAATCTTGACATTAAGTCAGTTTTTCTGGTTTTTCAGGCAAACCACCTACATGGCTTTTTAGCCTCTTACTTTTCATACTAATTCTGTTGTGCATTATTGTTTCTGTTCTCAAACTTGGTAAACTCACTTTATGATGCATTCCGTTTTAGGCTCACACTTTTCTGTCACACTCTAACTTGCACTTAACTTTAGTTTCAGATTTTTCATACCACCTTTGTTATGCATTCTATATTGGTTTTTCATACTCTGTTTATGTATTCTGCTTTTAGGCTAAAACTTTTCATACTCACTTGAGTGACCCATTTGAGTGCTTTATGATGGTTTAAACTATCGATCAGCCGAATATTAAAGCCACAAAGCCTTGATTTGGCATGCATGGTGCTTTATAAGTTAAGGCATTGACACTCTGACTTGCAATTTGCTTTAGGCTCAGGCTTTTGATACTCTGACGTGCCAGGTATTCCAGTCTGAATTGCAGTTTGTTTTAGGCTGAAGCTTTTCACACATGCTCTAACACGCCTTCTATTTTATAGGCTAAAACACTCTGCCATTTGACTTCCAGCTTGTTGTTTATGGCAAGACTTTGCATACTCACTCTGACATGCTGAGTTCTGCAGTGATCTCCTGGTCCTTGTAGAACAGTGCGATGATGAAGTGGTATCGCGTTTGACCCTGCTTGATGGGCGGGTCTAAGCTGATCTGAAAAAACAGATAAAAAAACATAAAAAACACATCAATGATCTTATGTTTTACAAGTGGATCGCTCACCTGATTTTGGGTTAAAGTACATTATTTTCTGAAAATATACTTCAACATTCTTCAAACACACTTAAATAACACAAAATATTTTCTTACGAGTCATAATGGATTACCACAAATCACACAAACTTTTGCACTCACCACAAAGAACATCTGTCGCCCATCTCTATGAGGCAGCAGAAACAGCCGCAAGATGGTGGTGTAGGGAATCTTGTAGTCATATGTCTTGCCGTGCAGCTGTAGAAATGTTGGGTAGATCTTAATGTCATAACGACCTCTGGAAAAACAGAAGTTTGATCAGTGTTGCCTGTCAAAATACCACACAGGGGTCATTGACCCATATCCTTGAACAGGTTACTAAAATCCACTGTTGAAGGGTAAAAGGGCATTAAAAAATTAATCTTTCCCCTGCCAATTATGATGCTTTAACACACACCTTCACCAATGCATTGTAAGTGATTCAAAATTAACTAGAGTATTGTTTCACAAGAAAAAAGAAATTGTTTTTGCACATCAAAAACAAAGGGTCCCAGTGAGTGTTAATGACTTTGTAGAAACGATAATCTTCCTGTGCTTAATATGTTTTTCCATTTGTGCCAAAATGCAAGGTTTCGAAGATGAAAGTGTATTATTTTTTTTTCTGCATTTTATGCAGAAATTTAATATGACTGCCAAAAATGGCAGGAAAACAATTATTGAGAAAAGTCACCAGTAGACCCTGCAGATACCCTTGGGATAAAAAATTTCATCAAAATCGCTCTATCTCGCACTGTTTCTGAGATAAATGCATTTTTTTACATTTTACGCAGAAATTTAAGATGGCCACCAAAAAATAGCGGGAAAACTATTTTGGAGAAAAGTCGCCAGTAGACTCTGCAGATACCCTGTGGGTCAAAAATTCTGTCAAATTGCTCTTATCTTGCACCATTTCAAAGATAAATGCAGTTTTGTATTTTACGCAGAAACTCAAGATAGCCGCCAAAAAATGGGGGGAAAACGGTTTTGGGGAAAAGTCACCATAGATTCTGCAGATACCCTACGGTTCCAAACTTTTTTGAAATCGCTCTATCTCACCGTTTCTGAGATATTAATGATTTTTCATTTTCAGCGTTAAAAAAAATCGTGGAGTTTAGTTAATCATTAATAAGTCAGCCATTTTATATTGGATCACTTCCAAAAGTTAATGATTTCCAGACATCTATATAACAAACCTACTTGCCAAATTTCATATGAATAGGTGAAGCACTTTTTAAGTTGAAATGTCATGACACCATATTCAAAAAAAATTTCCCAGGGCTGATGCATACATGTGCTAAACTGGAAGAGAATCCGCCCAGTGGTTGCTGACCCATAAGCAATAGAAAATGCAGGAGCCGGTGGACCCTCTCCCTTAAATACAAACAAACTAGGATATACAGAGGATTTTACTGTCATATAGTAAGACTTTTTTTTTACACATATACGCAATATCTATAAGTGCAAATATCTTGGCATTTTAAATTTTTGTGCATAACTGACAATCAGAAGTCTGACTTAAAAAACATTCACAGGTATTATACCAGTGACCAGTTACGAAACATTTGTGCGTACCTAGAATATTTACGGGTATAACATGCTGTTGATTTTCTGGTAAGGTGATTTGCAGAGCTGATACTGCCTCTCTCAATCTCATTTAAATTTGATTTACTGAGATTTTATTTTATTTCAGGTTGTAGGTTGAATAGCAAACAGGGGATCAAAACTGAGAAGTGCAGTACATATTAGCTTGTCAAGATGATGCTTGTATCCTTACAATTTTGATAACGCTTATTTCAATATACATGCATTCCATTAAAATGATGTTTTCAAAAACCAGACAGCTAACACAATAGGAACACTATCAGATCAGTGTACATAAACTTGAATATATGCTGATGACAGACAGTGAGATTATATTAGTGCAGAAGACAGTAAACCGAAAACCTATTTGCCAACTGAAAGACACTGATCTGGCTACCTTTCATTTTCTGGTATCAAAACTGGTTTCCTCACACATTCCCTAGTTTAATCATGCAGTTTCCAAAATATTCAACTCCCAAAAAATTCACAGTATTTCATTACATTGTGTCAATATATTAAACATTTTGTCCTCAAAAATGTTCAAAAAGTACATCGCAGTTCACATGTATGTATATATTATTGATCATGTACACATTTGAAAACTTATGGTGTATACTAAATTAAACACACCAAGTTTTTTTTATTGAATTTACACTTTCAGGAACCAATTCTAAAATTTGTATTCAACCAAAACACTAGATAATATTAATTTTACTTGCATGTAGCCCCTTAGCTTATTATGAGGAGTAAACAGATTACCTGGGAGTGAGGCACTGGACTTCAGTGAAGGTCACCACTGCATCTCCTGTGGCTTGGATAACATCTGCCTTGGCAATTACATTCTTATAAAACTCCTGCAAACATTCCAGAAAGGAATAAGACAAAACACTGTCTAAAATGGGCACATTATCTGTTAATTCAGAAAAGTCAGTGTCAGTTCTATTACCAAGTATTTTACTTCCTGTAAAGGTTAAAGGTGGGGTATTATGTCCCATTCAATAACCAGGGTGGGAGTCAAACTCACACAGAGGTGACAGCCTGTGATTAGATGCCAAACCTCCTAAGCTACTAAGCCACTGAGGACAGTTCTTACTTCCTGTAAGTTTACTATTATTTTAGTTATGTTTAACATTTTTGTGGCTCCTAACATCAAAGTTTATGTACATGTTTATTAGAACTACACCTACACAAAAACTCATTCTGACCGTTTATTCCTGTAAAATCAACAACTAAAAGTGTAACATTTACATGGAAATATGTTGAATGTGGGGCAATATTTAAATATTTCATCTGGCTATATTAAAATATTTTAAAGGAAAGGGCTGCAAATTAAATAATTTAAAAGTTGGGGTATTATTAAAATATTTTGTTGGGACATAATTTGAATATTTTATAGTGGGGATACATCAATATCGATTTAATAATTCATCAGGAATTAATTTTTACTATCCAAGATCATTAGCTGAAATAGCTAAAATTAATGCGTTGTGATAATTTTAACTTACACAGTACTTTTAGATTGATCACATTGAAATATTTTGAGGGAACATATGTTATACATCATCCTTACCTCCACATTGTCCTTTTCTGCATCGGCATTGGAAGGGATGTGAAAGCGCAATTCCATGAGGGCGACAGAAACCTCGTCATTCTGGTGGAACTCTAGCGTCACCTCGTTTTTGCCCGTGGTGCTGTGAGACACATTGTTAAGTGGGACCTCAAAACTGGTCTTCCCATCCACCTGGAAATCCAGGTTATTTCCTGCAAGGTGCAAAAAGTAGATTTTATAGCATAACAAGATCGAAACAGGTTTCAGTCTACAAGCGTGAGCCGCAAAGCCATCAGAGACACAAGTAGTGCACTGAAGTGTTCACCCATCCCAGTACTAATGTACCCTATTGCTGCTTAACGCTCAGTGAAGAGACAGATACTCATCATACTATGCCACAATCCATGAAAGTCCGGAGATGGAAAAAAAGGTGATTCCTAGAAGCATGAGCCTTGCCAGAGCTCGCGCTTAATAGTGGTTTGGCCCTTTACAAAAATCAAAATCAGCTTTTGTGGCCTTGAAATCGAATTACATCCTGTATTTTAAGGCTTCCCAATATCTTAAATACTCCATGTTTTATAAATTTGGAAATAAAAATAGTTTAGATTGATATCTGAAAAATGAAGTGTCTATTTCAGAGATATTGCTCGTGCCAGTAAGAACTAGTATTCTTATTTTCTGTTTAATTCATAGGATATAATGTACATTGAAAACTTTACAGTGCCCCAAGTTACAGTCTTCAGATATCCATGAACTGGTTCCCAAAAAGTAGGGGTGTGATGAGTAAAAATTAGTGCTGTTAATGCATACCAGTATACCACATTTCATTTCATTTGCGACTACAATAAGGACAACCACTATTAAGTAATGGGAGGTGGTACCTATAAATCTATTTATTTATCCACAATACATAGCTCACATTACTTGAGAATATAAAAAATGTTGGAAATATAATACAAACTAGAGGATCGCTCGCAAAAAAAAAAGATAATGTTTTTGCATAGCAAAAACAAAGCGTCCCGAAAAGGATATAAAGGTGAGTGCTAAAGTATTAAGAAAATGCTTCGTTTCTAGCCTTATACTGTTGTGGCAACCAAAGTCAGCGCAGTCTGCTCTATCTAGCACGGTTTTCAAGATATAAGCATTTTTGTGTTTTGCAAAAAATAAAAAAATTAAAAATGTCCGCTATATTTGGCCAGACAAAAATATTTTGAAAATTGGCATGGCTACTCTGCAGAGATACCCAGCAGGTCCAAAATTTTGTTGAGTTCACTCCATATAGCACGGTTTTCGAGATATAAGCATTTTTGTGTTTTGCAAAAACTTTGAAAATTCAAAATGGCCACCATTTTTGGGGAGACAAAAATTTTTGTCAAGACCACTGCCGTGGTGTGTATCTCCCGCCGAGCATTAAAGCAGAAGAAATAGCTTTTCCGAGATATTCACAATTTTTAATTTTCGTGTGTGAAAGGTCTTCCAAAAGTAGGTGAATGAGTTATTTGAGAAAAATTGGCTATCTGCAATACTATTAAGAGATAATTCACATTTACTCATTTTGAGTAGGTGAATAATTATCTATGGGTCTGAAACTTCACCAAGTGAAAGCTCTCCCAAAAGTAGGTGAATGAGTTATTTGAGAAAAATTGGCTATCTGCAATACTTTTAGAGATAATTCGCATTTACTCATTTTGAGTAGGTGAGTAATTAGCTATGGGTCTGAAACTTCACCATGTGAAAGCTCTCCCACAAGTAGATGAATGAGTATTTGATAAAAATTGGGTATCCGCAATACTTTTACAGATACTTAGCATTTACTCATTTTGAGTAGGTGAATAAATAGCTATGGGTCTGAAACTTCACAGAGTGAAAGCTCTCCCAAAAGTAGGTGAATGAGTTATTTGAGAAAAATTGGCTATCTGCAATACTTTTAGAGATAATTCACATTTACTCATTTTGAGTAGGTGAATAATTAGCTATGGGTCTGAAACTTCACCAAGTGAAAGCTCTGCCAAAAGTAGGTGAATGAGTTATTTGAGAAAAATTGGCTATCTGCAATACTTTTAGAGATAATTCGCATTTACTCATTTTGAGTAGGTGAGTAATTTGCTATGGGTCTGAAACTTCACCAAGTGAAAGCTCTCCCAAAAGTAGGTGAATGAGTTATTTGAGAAAAATTGGCTATCTGCAATACTTTTAGAGATAATTCGCATTTACTCATTTTGAGTAGACGAGCAATTAGCTATGGGTCTGAAACTTCACCAAGTGAAAGCTCTCCCAAAAGTAGGTGAATGATTAATTTGAGAAAAATTGGCTATCTGCAATACTTTTAGAGATAATTCGCATTTACTCATTTTGAGTAGGTGAGTAATTAGCTATGGGTCTGAAACTTCACCAAGTGAAAGCTCTCCCAAAAGTAGGTGAATGAGTTATTTGAGAAAAATTGGCTATCTGCAATACTTTTAGAGATAATTCGCATTTACTCATTTTGAGTAGGTGAGCAATTACCTATGGGTCTGAAACTTCACCAAGTGAAAGCTCTCCCAAAAGTAGGTGAATGATTAATTTGAGAAAAACTGGCTATCTGCAATACTTTTAGAGATAATTCGCATTTACTCATTTTGAGTAGGTGAGTAATTAGCTATGGGTCTGAAACTTCACCAAGTGAAAGCTCTCCCAAAAGTAGGTGAATGAGTTATTTGAGAAAAATTGGCTATCTGCAATACTTTTAGAGATAATTCGCATTTACTCATTTTGAGTAGGTGAGTAATTAGCTATGGGTCTGAAACTTCACCAAGTGAAAGCTCTCCCAAAAGTAGGTGAATGAGTTATTTGGGAAAAATTGGCTATCTTCAATACTTTTAGAGATAATTCGCATTTACTCATTTTGAGTAGGTGAGTAATTAGCTATGGGTCTGAAACTTCACCAAGTGAAAGCTCTGCCAAAAGTAGGTGAATGAGTTATTTGAGAAAAATTGGCTATCTGCAATACTTTTAGAGATAATTCACATTTACTCATTTTCAGGAGGTGAGTAATTAGCTATGGGTCTGAAACTTCACCAAGTGAAAGCTCTGCCAAAAGTAGGTGAATGAGTTATTTGAGAAAAATTGGCTATCTGCAATACTTTTAGAGATAATTCGCATTTACTCATTTTGAGTAGGTGAGTAATTAGCTATGGGTCTGAAACTTCACAGAGTGAAAGCTCTCCCAAAAGTAGGTGAATGAGTTATTTGAGAAAAATTGGCTATCTGCAATACTTTTAGAGATAATTCGCATTTACTCATTTTGAGTAGGTGAGTAATTAGCTATGGGTCTGAAACTTCACCAAGTGAAAGCTCTCCCAAAAGTAGGTGAATAATTAATTTGACAAAAATTGGCTATCTGCAATACTTTTAGAGATAATTCGCATTTACTCATTTTGAGTAGGTGAGTAATTAGCTATGGGTCTGAAACTTCACCAAGTGAAAGCTCTCTCAAAAGTAGGTGAATGAGTTATTTGAGAAAAATTGGCTATCTGCAATACTTTTAGAGATAATTCGCATTTACTCATTTTGAGTAGGTGAGTAATTAGCTATGGGTCTGAAACTTCACCAAGTGAAAGCTCTCCCAAAAGTAGATGAATGAGTTATTTGAGAAAAATTGGCTATCCGCAATACTTTTAGAGATAATTCGCATTTACTCATTTTGAGTAGGTGAGTAATTAGCTATGGGTCTGAAACTTCACCAAGTGAAAGCTCTCCCAAAAGTAGGTGAATGAGTTATTTGAGAAAAATTGGCTATCCGCAATACTTTTAGAGATAATTCACATTTACTCATTTTCAGTAGGTGAGTTATTAGCTATGGGTCTGAAACTTCACCAAGTGAAAGCTCTCCCAAAAGTAGGTGAATGAGTTATTTGAGAAAAATTGGCTATCTGCAATACTTTTAGAGATAATTCGCATTTACTCATTTTGAGTAGGTGAGTAATTAGCTATGGGTCTGAAACTTCACAGAGTGAAAGCTCTCCCAAAAGTAGGTGAATGAGTTATTTGAGAAAAATTGGCTATCTGCAATACTTTTAGAGATAATTCGCATTTACTCATTTTGAGTAGGTGAGTAATTAGCTATGGGTCTGAAACTTCACCAAGTGAAAGCTCTCCCAAAAGTAGGTGAATGATTAATTTGACAAAAATTGGCTATCTGCAATACTTTTAGAGATAATTCGCATTTACTCATTTTGAGTAGGTGAGTAATTAGCTATGGGTCTGAAACTTCACCATGTGAAAGCTCTCCCACAAGTAGATGAATGAGTTATTTGATAAAAATTGGGTATCCGCAATACTTTTACAGATAATTAGCATTTACTCATTTTGAGTAGGTAAATAATTAGCTATGGGTCTGAAACTTCACCATGTGAAAGCTCTCCCAAAAGTAGGTGAATGAGTTATTTGAGAAAAATTGGCTATCTGCAATACTTTTAGAGATAATTCGCATTTACTCATTTTGAGTAGGTGAGTAATTAGCTATGGGTCTGAAACTTCACCATGTGAAAGCTCTTCCAAAAGTAGGTGAATGATTAATTTGACAAAAATTGGCTATCTGCAATACTTTTAGAGATAATTCGCATTTACTCATTTTGAGTAGGTGAGTAATTAGCTATGGGTCTGAAACTTCACCATGTGAAAGCTCTCCCACAAGTAGATGAATGAGTTATTTGATAAAAATTGGGTATCCGCAATACTTTTACAGATAATTAGCATTTACTCATTTTGAGTAGGTAAATAATTAGCTATGGGTCTGAAACTTCACCATGTGAAAGCTCTTCCAAAAGTAGGTGAATGAGTTATTTGAGAAAAATTGGCCATCTGCAATACTTTTAGAGATAATTCGCATTTACTCATTTTGAGTAGGTGAGTAATTAGCTATGGGTCTGAAACTTCACCAAGTGAAAGCTCTGCCAAAAGTAGGTGAATGAGTTATTTGAGAAAAATTGGCTATCTGCAATACTTTTAGAGATAATTCACATTTACTCATTTTCAGGAGGTGAGTAATTAGCTATGGGTCTGAAACTTCACCAAGTGAAAGCTCTGCCAAAAGTAGGTGAATGAGTTATTTGAGAAAAATTGGCTATCTGCAATACTTTTAGAGATAATTCGCATTTACTCATTTTGAGTAGGTGAGTAATTAGCTATGGGTCTGAAACTTCACCATGTGAAAGCTCTCCCAAAAGTAGGTGAATGAGTTATTTGAGAAAAATTGGCTATCTGCAATACTTTTAGAGATAATTCGCATTTACTCATTTTGACTAGGTGAGTAATTAGCTATGGGTCTGAAACTTCACCATGTGAAAGCTCTTCCAAAAGTAGGTGAATGATTAATTTGACAAAAATTGGCTATCTGCAATACTTTTAGAGATAATTCGCATTTACTCATTTTGAGTAGGTGAGTAATTAGCTATGGGTCTGAAACTTCACCATGTGAAAGCTCTCCCACAAGTAGATGAATGAGTTATTTGATAAAAATTGGGTATCCGCAATACTTTTACAGATAATTCACATTTACTCATTTTCAGGAGGTGAGTAATTAGCTATGGGTCTGAAACTTCACCAAGTGAAAGCTCTGCCAAAAGTAGGTGAATGAGTTATTTGAGAAAAATTGGCTATCTGCAATACTTTTAGAGATAATTCGCATTTACTCATTTTGAGTAGGTGAGTAATTAGCTATGGGTCTGAAACTTCACAGAGTGAAAGCTCTCCCAAAAGTAGGTGAATGAGTTATTTGAGAAAAATTGGCTATCTGCAATACTTTTAGAGATAATTCGCATTTACTCATTTTGAGTAGGTGAGTAATTAGCTATGGGTCTGAAACTTCACCAAGTGAAAGCTCTCCCAAAAGTAGGTGAATAATTAATTTGACAAAAATTGGCTATCTGCAATACTTTTAGAGATAATTCGCATTTACTCATTTTGAGTAGGTGAGTAATTAGCTATGGGTCTGAAACTTCACCAAGTGAAAGCTCTCTCAAAAGTAGGTGAATGAGTTATTTGAGAAAAATTGGCTATCTGCAATACTTTTAGAGATAATTCGCATTTACTCATTTTGAGTAGGTGAGTAATTAGCTATGGGTCTGAAACTTCACCAAGTGAAAGCTCTCCCAAAAGTAGGTGAATGAGTTATTTGAGAAAAATTGGCTATCCGCAATACTTTTAGAGATAATTCGCATTTACTCATTTTGAGTAGGTGAGTAATTAGCTATGGGTCTGAAACTTCACCAAGTGAAAGCTCTCCCAAAAGTAGGTGAATGAGTTATTTGAGAAAAATTGGCTATCCACAATACTTTTAGAGATAATTCACATTTACTCATTTTCAGTAGGTGAGTTATTAGCTATGGGTCTGAAACTTCACCAAGTGAAAGCTCTCCCAAAAGTAGGTAAATGAGTTATTTGAGAAAAATTGGCTATCTGCAATACTTTTAGAGATAATTCGCATTTACTCATTTTGAGTAGGTGAGTAATTAGCTATGGGTCTGAAACTTCACAGAGTGAAAGCTCTCCCAAAAGTAGGTGAATGAGTTATTTGAGAAAAATTGGCTATCTGCAATACTTTTAGAGATAATTCGCATTTACTCATTTTGAGTAGGTGAGTAATTAGCTATGGGTCTGAAACTTCACCAAGTGAAAGCTCTCCCAAAAGTAGGTGAATGATTAATTTGACAAAAATTGGCTATCTGCAATACTTTTAGAGATAATTCGCATTTACTCATTTTGAGTAGGTGAGTAATTAGCTATGGGTCTGAAACTTCACCATGTGAAAGCTCTCCCACAAGTAGATGAATGAGTTATTTGATAAAAATTGGGTATCCGCAATACTTTTACAGATAATTAGCATTTACTCATTTTGAGTAGGTAAATAATTAGCTATGGGTCTGAAACTTCACCATGTGAAAGCTCTCCCAAAAGTAGGTGAATGAGTTATTTGAGAAAAATTGGCTATCTGCAATACTTTTAGAGATAATTCGCATTTACTCATTTTGAGTAGGTGAGTAATTAGCTATGGGTCTGAAACTTCACCATGTGAAAGCTCTTGCAAAAGTAGGTGAATGAGTTATTTGAGAAAAATTGGCCATCTGCAATACTTTTAGAGGTAATTCGCATTTACTCTTTTTGAGTAGGTGAGCAATTAGCTATGGGTCTGAAACTTCACCAAGTGAAAGCTCTTTGGGATAGCTGCTCTGCAGAGATACCCTGAAGATAAAAAATTTCGTCGAAATCGCTCTATGTAGCACGGTTTTCGAAATATTAGCATTTTCGTGTTTTGCAATTTTTGCGCAAAAATTCGAAATTCAAAATGGCCGCCATTTTTGGCAAGACAAAATTTCTTTGAAAATTGGCATGGCTACTCTGCAGAGATACCCAGTGGGTCAAAAATTTCGTCGAAATCGCTCTATCTAGCACGGTTTTCGAGATATAAGCATTTTTGTGTTTTGCAATTTTGCGAAAAATTCAAAATGGCCGCCATTTTTTGCGAGAATTTTTTTTTTGAAAATTGGCATGGCTACTCTGCAGAGATACCCTGCGGGTCAAAAATTTCGTCGAAATCGCTCTATCTAGCAGGGTTTTTGAGATATAAGCATTTTTATGTTTTGCAATTTTTGCGAAAAATTCGAAAATTCAAAATGGCCGCCATTTTTGGCGAGACAAAATTTTTTTGAAAATTGGCATGGCTACTCTGCAGATATACCCTGTGGGTCAAAAATTTCGTCGAAATCGCTCTATTTAGCAGGGTTTTCGAGATATAAGCATTTTTATGTTTTGCAATTTTTGCGAAAAATTCGAAAATTCAAAATGGCCGCCATTTTTGGCGAGACAAAAATTTTTTCAAAATCGGGATAACTACTCTCCAGAGATACCCTGCAGCTCAAAAATTTCGTCGAAATCGCTCTATGTAGCACGGTTTTCGAAATATAAGCATTTTTGTGTTTTGCAATTTTTGCGCAAAAATTCGAAAATTCAAAATGGCCGCCATTTTTGGCAAGACAAATTTTTTTTGAAAATTGGCATGGCTACTCTGCAGAGATACCCTGTGGGTCAAAAATTTTGTCGAAATCGCTCTATCTAGCACGGTTTTCGAGATATAAGCATTTTTGTGTTTTGCAATTTTGCGAAAAATTTGAAAATTAAAAATGGCCGCCATTTTTTGCGAGAAATTTTTTGTTTGAAAATTGGCATGGCTACTCTGCAGAGATACCCTGTGGGTCAAAAATTTCGTCGAAATCGCTCTATCTAGCAGGGTTTTTGAGATATAAGCATTTTTATGTTTTGCAATTTTTGCGAAAAATTCGAAAATTCAAAATGGCCGCCATTTTTGGCGAGACAAAAATTTTTTCAAAATTGGGATAACTACTCTGCAGAGATACCCTGCGGGTCAAAAATTTCGTCGAAATCGCTCTATCTAGCACGGTTTTCGAGATATAAGCATTTTTGTGTTTTGCAATTTTTGCGAAAATTTCGAAAATTCAAAATGGCTGCCATTTTTGGCGAGACAAAAATTTTTTGAAAATTGGGAAAAGTACTCCGCAGAGATATCCTGCGGGTCAAAAATTTTGTCGAAATTGCTCTATCTAGCACGGTTTTTGAGATATAAGTATTTTTGTGTTTTGCAATTTTTGCGAAAATTTCGAAAATTCAAAATGGCCGCCATTTTGGGCGAGACAAAAATTTTTTGAAAATTGGGAAAACTACTCCGCAGAGATACCCTGTGGGTCAAAAATTTCGTCGAAATCGCTCTATCTAGCACGGTTTTCGAGATATAAGCATTTTTGTGTTTTCCTTATTTGGAAAATTCGTAATGATTAATTAATCATTAATTACTCGGCCATTTCTTGACCAATCAATGCCAAAATCTAATGATTTCCAGATTTTAATAGAATGAATGTATTTGCCAAGTTTCAGGTGAATTGATAAAATTCCTTTCAAGTTATCATCCGGACAAGCTTCCCCATCGAAAAAAGACATTTTTGGTCATGTGACCTCTCTGATTGGTTGAAATGTCACTGCAGCATATTCAAAAAAATTCCCCAGGGCTACTGCCTAAACCTGCCATATTTGAAAAGAATCCGCCTAACGGTTACAGAGTTATAAGGAAAACAAAATGCGGAGCCGGCGGAGCCGCCAGAGCCGGCGGAGCCAGAAGCTCTCCCATACACAAACAAGCGTCCCTTGCGGGACGCTTAATGATGCATTTATATCACAAATAATAAACCACATTTTAGGTGTGGTTATGTTTTATGTACACTCATGAAAAACTTTAGTTTTTTGTGTAGTACTGTACACTAGTTTGAACAAATACGTTTATTTTTTTACTTTTTTTTTGTAGAATTTTTGCTTTCAAGACCTGGTTGCCAAATTTACTTTTGATTGTAACTCTACTTACAAGTAGCCAAATTTTGATCATTTTTTTTGTACTCACTTGACCTTTTTCATACTTACCTTGAAATTCCACAGTGCCCCAATTCCAGCCTTTCAAGGAGAGATCCTTCTTCTGTAATGGTTTACTGTATGCTTTCTTCATAAATGCAGCCAATTTCTCAAAGTCCTGGAAAACAGTTACGTCAAATATTCAGCAGTGAGAACTACCACTCGGTAGGAACTTCAACAGTGTTTGGCTTCTAGTCAGCATTCCTTATTATAGATAAACAGCCCCAAATTGTCAACAGAAATTGAACGAGACTGACTAGTTTATTTGGATTTTAACGTTGCTTTCAACATTGTATAGGTCATATCATGAAAGGTAGTTTTATGGGCAGAGGAAACTAGTACATACATTTGGTCAAGGTTCTGTACTGTAAACTGCCGACCACTGGTAAGCAACTAACAACTTTCCCATATAGGGTCCGGGTTTGAACCGCAGATCTCAGAGGTGGGAGGTGAGTGTTTTACCAGTGTGCCCCCTACAAGATTGACTAATCAGTGCTTCTGTTTCAATGATATTTGGGGTCTTACTGTTTTGCATCTCAAGACACGTATCAGGATATTGACTGAAGTTTGTTTCTTAATGACAGAGGAACTTGACTGAAAACCAGAATTTTTCGCAGGGTTGGCCGGTCGATTGAAGGGGTGGTTTTAACTGGTTAAAACCGCCCCGGTCAATACTCTAAAAGTTGTCAATACTGGTCAATTGACCAAAATTTTTAATTTCTACTTAAATGGGACAAAAAATGTTAAAATCACAGAAACCAAACCTATGAAGTCACATAATGTAATGCCTGATATACATACAACTTGATACAAATATTTTATTTTATACATATTTTCATCTCATTTCATACATTTTTTTTATTTTACATTTTGTCTACTGGCCAGTATTGCCAGATGAGGTTTAAACCAGGGTTGTTTGATTTAAATCAATTGATTAAAATCATTGATTTAAATCATGATGTTTATCATTCAAAAAAATCATGCAAAATTGATTTTATTTTTTTAAAACTTTTTAAACCTATGATCATCATACAACAAATATTTGGTATACGATTTCCTTTCATTGAATCTACATAGCTATTATCTGTCACTCAATATTTGCATTCTATACTTAGCCTTCAAGGGGATCTTAAAACCCCCATGTTATTAATTCCTTACAAATTCCTCACTCCTTTACTAAAGCTATTTAAGCTGGGCAAGAGTATGTTGACAGTCCTGTCATTTTTTCCAGAGTACAACCAGAGTATAATCTTTTTTCTATTGTCATTATAAGTTATAACTATCACTATGCTGTTTGCACTCTAGACACTATGCATGCTTATTAATCCTCCCATAGTTACTAATGCATTGGTCACAGAAGACATATTGGTGATAGTCTGATAAAATATATAGATGGATGGGTATCAGAAAAAGAAAAAATTATAATCACAACACAACCTTTCAGAGGCTGTACAAGTGTAAGACTACTTCATAAAATCCTAAACAAAAAGGTAAACATAGAGAAAAACATTATCATCCTCATTGGAATCAATGATGTTGAGACCACACCTAGATCCTTAATACAAGGCACCATAGCTTCTATCATAGAAAACCTAAAACAAAACCCGAAGGTTAAAAATGTCATGATTCTAGGAATATTACTTCGGCCAAAAGACCATCAAACCTGGGAAAAAAATCTCAAAAAATAAATGAATGGTTGGCGAGGCGCGAAAATAAGGCACAGGGACAATATGCCTTCTGGAAAGGACAAAAAGCATTTCTCCAAAGTATCGAGAAATACTCAAGATAAAAACAGAGCTGTTCGAAAAGGACGGCCTTCATCTCAGCTATATGGGGACAAACCGATTGAAATAGCAACTACAAATGGCAGTGTCATCCTTCTTTAAGTAGAAAGACGATACCCAGAAGCCTTAAGCTCACCTGGGTAAGTCAAGTATACATAAAAGAAAACAAAAAGAATACGAGTACTTATCAGTGAAACCCAACATAATCTTGTGAACCACATCATCATGCTGCAAACCAGTAATCGAAAGCTTATATCCGTGATACCCAGAGGCGTCAGCCCACCTGGGTAAGCGGATTATAATGCTTAGGACAAGCCAAAAGTACTTCAGGAGGTGGTCAAAACATCAAGAGGCACGAACTGGGATCATCAATAAACGACGAACCAACAAGAGGAAGTATAAATAAAACTGTAAGTAAAGCTATGAGAATAGGCTGCACCATTAACAATGTACTAATATACTCCCATTACCTTTGGCAAACTAACCTCCCCTTAAGACTTCATAATCCCCAAAAGGAGAAAGTGAGGGACAGTGGGCCTAGTCATTGGTATATATGACAATGGCCCACTGCTCCCCTAGAGCAAACAGGGACAAATCTCCTTTCAAAACATTGAAAACTTAACTCTTGAAAAGCACAAGCAATAGGACACGTGTGAACTTTATGAAGAGCTTTCTTTTCAACTGTGTTATAAATCAACCATTGTAAACGTTAGTAAAGACCAAAATAAAATCATCTAAGACAAATAATCTTTAGATAATCCATTTGTTAAGAAAATAGAGTTTTTATAAATGTATGAACAGTGGCTACACCAAAGAAACGTAATACTATTATATAACATGTAATATGAAACAATGGTAAAATAAATTATTTAACCAAATTAGATCACAGAAAAAAGGATTGTGGAACACTGTGTAGATATACACCATGTATAAAGTGTGAACTGGATAAAGAATTGTGTAACTATATGTGTCAATTAACATGTTTGTTTCGTACCTTTTAATTTGAATGTGTTTAAAAATGTGTAAGTGTATATATGTTACAGTCAATCTGTGAAACCAGTCATTACGCGTAATGACTGAAATGACCAGTCATTACGCGTAATGACTGAAATGACCAGTCATTACGCGTAATGACTGAAATGACCAGTCATTACGCGTAATGACTAAAATTTTCAGTCATTTCACGTAATGACTGAAAATAAGGTCCAGTCATTACGCGTAATGGCTGAATTGGGATAAATAGTTTTAAATACTTGTTGCATTCTCATGTGATTACTAAAGAGGGGTAATGAAATTATCACTTCAGATTTGAACATATTCTGACATGATTACTGATTGATAACATGGGTAAATGATCAAATTATCAAACTCTTCTGCAGTTATTTTAACTAAGCCCCACTTCTTTTAATTCATGTCATAACAAGAGGGTCAGAGGTGCCCCAAAAGGCGGGTTGCGCACGCAGGAAACAAGGTTAGCAACTGCTCTCATTAAATTTACGAACAAGGAAAGAAATGTTAGGTTACCCACTTAAGGTAAATGTGTTCGAGTTAGAGTCCGGAAACGAAAATGTGGACAAACAGACGGATGGACAGACATACGGACGAAAAACGGACAAACGAACGGACAGAATTTCACCAATATCGAAAGGAACCTAGCTATCATGTTGATCTATGTCCCTGTCAAGTTTGAATTTGATTGGTCAAACCGTTTTCAAGTTAGAGTCCGGAAATGGAAAATGTGGACGGACAGACGGACGTCGGACACATCAATCTAATAGGCGGGTTGGTTACACGCAACCCGCCTAAAAACGAACAAATGGACAGAAAAACCAGACAAATGAACGGACGGATTTACACCAATTTCGAAAGGAACCTAGCTATGATGGTGATGTATGTCCCTGTGAAGTTTGAATTAGATTGGAGTAACCGTTTTCGAGTTAGAGTCCGGAAACAAAAATGTGGACGGACAGATGGATGGACAGAAAAACAGACAAAAACGAAGAAACGGACGGAAAAACGGACAAACAAACAGACGGAATTTCACCAATTTCGAAAGGAACCTAGCTATGATGGTGATCTATCTCCCTGTGAAGTTTGAATTTGATTGGTCAAACCGTTTTAAAGTTAGAGTCCGGAAACGAAAATGTGGACAAACAGATGGATGGACAGACAAACGGACGAAAAACGGACAAACGAACACACGGAATTTCACCAATTTCGAAAGGAACCTAGCTATGATGGTGATCTATCTCCCTGTGAAGTTTGAATTTGATTGGTCAAACCGTTTTAAAGTTAGAGTCCGGAAACGAAAATGTGGACAAACAGATGGATGGACAGACAAACGGACGAAAAACGGACAAACGAACACACGGAATTTCACCAATTTCGAAAGGAACCTAGCTATGATGGTGATCTATCTCCCTGTGAAGTTTGAATTTGATTGGTCAAACCGTTTTAAAGTTAGAGTCCGGAAACGAAAAATGTGGACGGACAGACAGACAGACGGACAGACGGACGTCGGACACATCAATCTAATAAGCGGGTTGGTTACACGTAACGCGCCTAAAAATGACCTTCATATATATGTACTCCCTTGTAGAATATGACAGGGGACCCAATGGATAGGTAGCATTCCTAACAAACGGGGACCCAATCTATAGACTCTTACTAAAATCTAAAGTTCTGTGTAACATTAATGTCCAACTGAAGAACATACAGTAAATCAAGTACATGTATCTTGATGGTTATTTATAGTTACAATGGTACTCAGGTGTGAGTTAGAGCTCTAAGTTATCCTACTCAGGCTTTAATAACTATTAAAAGAATGGATTAAGTTGTCCCAGTTATTTTAGAACATTAAAGGTCAACTCCATCTTTGATAAACAGGCTCTTTGTGTGGAGAGGTCAAACAACAGTAACAAGGCCTGAAAGAACAAAACAGGATGAAAGAGCTGCATTGCAATTAGGACAAGAGTGGACTAGATTCACTTCAAAAGCTTCATGGTTTTGTGCTTCCTAACAACCTGCCACAATAGAACTGAGTCTTTAATTAATAACATAAAAGGCAAAATGTATTATAAATTATGATTTATAAATGAGAATTAGTCTTCAAAAAAGACATAAATTTCATTGACAACAAAGAAATATTTTCATTCTATGACAATGATTTTAGTTTTAAAACTGCAAATATGAATTTAGATTGTAAATAACATTTAAAATGTAATTAGATACATGTAACCTTTCAATATTTTAAAAATATTTTTGAAAATGACAATAGAGTCTATTACACAAGTCTGCGTTTAGGTTTGAAAATTCTGGCTATAAATTCAGGGAGCATGTGAGAATTCCAAAGTTATTTATTTGATTAAAATAGTTTAATGTTCTCTAGCACAAAAATTTTCAAAATGCAGAGGAACAATGTACAAAGGTTCTGAATAATAGAAAGGGTGTGAAGAAAAACAACTCTAAATCAATTACACATATTGACTGAAATTAATTCAGTCAATCTGTGTAAAAATGAACCATATATTTCAGTCATTACATGAAATGACTGAAAATTTTAGTCATTACATGTAATGACTGGTCATTTCAGTCATTACGCGAAATGACTGAAATGGCCAGTCATTATGCGTAATGACTAAAATTTTCAGTCATTTCATGTAATGACTGAAATCTATGGTTCATTTTTACACAGATTGACTGAAAAGATTTCAGTCAATCTGTGTAATTAATTTACGAGTTGTTTTTCATTGAAACATTTTTATTATTCAAAACCTTTGTACATTGTTCCCCTTAACTGTGAACATTTGTGTGGTAGAGAACTGTTATGGGTATTAAATATTGAACTGGTTTAATCAAATTAATAACTTTGGAAGTCTCACAAACTTTCTGAATTTATATTCAGAATTTTTAAACCTAAACCCAGACTTTTGTAATAGAGTCTATTGTCATTTTCCAAAGTATTATTTAAATATTGAATTGTTCAATGTATTTAATTACTTTTTAAATTTTATGTGGTTTTTAAAACTAAACTCATTATGTCATAGAATGTAAAATAACTCTTTGTGATCAATGAATAAAAATGAAATTTATGTCTTGTTTGAAGACTAATCCTCATTTATCCATCATAATTTATAATACAATTTTGCCTTTTATGTTATTAATTAAAGACTCAATTCTATTATGGCAGGTTGTTAGGAAGCAGGAAACCATGAAGTCTTTGAAGTGACTCTTGTCCACTGTTACTTGTCCTAATTGCAATGCAGGTCTTTTTCATGTTATTTTGTTCTTTGGGGCCATGTTACTATTGCTTGACCTCTCTACATAAACAGCCTGGGTATCAAAGGAGGAGTGACCTTTAGTGTTTTAAAGTAACAACTTAATCCATTCTTGTAATAGTTAATAAAGCCTGTGTGGGGTAATTTCTAAGGTCTAACTCACACCTGAGTACCATTGTAACTGTATTTTCATATTATTAAATAACCCTCAAGATACATGATTTATTGCAAGTCCTAGGTGATGTGTTGCATTGACTACCAGACAAGTTGCCATTCATAAATCCTCCTCATAGATTTATTGAGTTTTTTACAGAAAAAAATTGAGAATATCCACTGAACTTTCCCTGCTTCCTTCAATGCGCAACCCATCTCCCCTGACTCTCCTCCCCCACGCTTTCCACGTCTCTCCACTGTTCCAGAGGATCAAGTCGCTAAAATCATCACGAACTCTCCAAGTAAATCATGTTCCCTTGGCCCACATTTCTCATCCTTGATTATCTAGCCATCCTCATCATCTTCATCACTTCAATAATCAATGCCTCAGTTGAACAAGTAAGTGTCCTGTGTTTTTCAAGCAGGCCCATGTTATTCCAATCCTCAAAAAAATCAACCCATTACTTCAATAATCAATGCCTCACTTGAACAAAGTGTCTTAAGTTTTTCAAACAGGCCCATGTTACTCCAATCCTCCAAAAATCATCCTTAAACAACTCCTTCCTGACTTCCCAATCAATAATCTTGGTAATTAAAGCTAATTTAAAGCTATTTATCTCAATTCAGCCATTACACGTAATGACTGGACCTTATTTTCAGTCATTACGCGAAATGACTAAAAATTTTAGTTATTACGTGTAATGACTGGCCATTTCAGTCATTACCCGAAATTACTGAAACTTTCAGTCATTACGCGTAATGACTGGTTTCACAGATTGACTGTAACATATATATCAATGTGATTTCACTCCTCAACTTAAAGTCTTGATTTTTGGCACATGTATTAAGAATATATTAATGTGTTCTCAGGTAAAATTTTAGCCAGATGAGCCTCATAGTTTGTGACCTAGGGGGCTCTAGGTGGCTAAAAGTCAAATTTCTGATCTTAAGGTGCCCATAAGTTCTTTATTATTGGGAGCTTAAGGTCACCTTAAAATAGGGATCTTCCTTTGGGCACCCTTAATATGTGTGCCAAGTTTGAAAAAAAATACTAATCCGTTTTTGAGTTATCGTGTAGACAAGGAAATTTCTGCGGCGGCGACGGGATGGACCTGAATCCAATATATCCCAGACTTTCGTCTGGGGATATAAATATCTTTCTGAATAATTAACATCATTGCACCACTGTCAAACATACCATCTCTTTAAAGCCATCATATCTGTGTACTGTTCCATTGGCAAGTGTGAACTTGGTACAATAGCCCCGTGCTCTGATAAGCCAGGTAATGTTATCAATGTCACTACCACTGTACGTGTCCACCAGTCCTGTTTTCACATTTCTGAATATCACTTTGTCGGACTGTAGCTTCAATCGGCCTGGGTTCTAAACAAATACAAACACAATCAAGTAAAGCAGCAGCTGTGACCAGTCTTTTTTTCTTTTCTTTTGGTATAAAACAGTGTGGCTCTCCGTGTCCATGGTGGAGAACTAAGTTTTGCCTTCCATCATGGACACAGCTGGTCACACAGTTTTATACCAAAAGATCTAGGGCATCACAGGTATGGTCAATAATGGCCACAGATACGGTTAATGAAAAAGGACAGGTTCTTTGTTAGTTTTAATACATAAAGTTATGTTAAAAGTACCATAATGTCAGGCAAAATGTAATAAAACATAATATTAATTAGTGCTGGGACGATATTTGCAAACTTCGGTATTATCGCTCGCTGGCTCATTGCCGATCAATTATCGGTAAACTTTAAGTACAACCGATGATTGCTAAATTCATTTCTTTGCAGCCTTCTGGTCACAATAAAATGCTAACCCTTATAATATTTGGTAAAAATCTGAAATATTCTACAGTTAAAATCACAGAACTAGCCGTGAATACAATAAAAATAACGTAAATAGAAATACCTTTGTTTTTTCCCACTGTTGTCAAGGTCATCATAAAATGAGCCAATCAAAAATCAAGAAACATCAAGCATGGTCTGTTAGTAAAGAGACGTCTGTGAATGGCTTTTAGGTTATATTATGGCTATATTTGTGGTACTGTGTGTGTATTTGCTGGTTTATAATTTAATATTTTTTTTTTTTTTTTGTCTGGTTTACACTTTCGACTCCATGATCGGAAATATTTGAACTTTGTTTACAAGTTTCCGATACAAACATCGACAGGTAAAAGCCAAGCGATCTCCCAGCACTAATATTAATAGAATGAATTAGTTATTTCACTCATCTTTACCATCTCAGTGGATTTCGCCATTTTATACCCTTGCTGCAGTTTTTGACAGTTTTTGGCGGTTTATACCAGTTTTTGACAGTGTAAACCACTTTTTCACACTGTCATGTCAAAAACAGGTTTATGACGTCAAAAACCCAACCCTGAAAACATAGCAGTTCTGTTGAGACTCGTTAATTTTCAGTGTGATGCTGTGACTTTTGATGAAAACTTAAAATCATGATGCCATAACAGTAGTCACTTCGATAAAAATAAATTTTGACCCCAACATTAAACACTAGTGGGTGAATTAGACATTGGGTCGATTATTCGTCAGCAGTACAGTAAAATTGGGATCGGTCGGCACATACCTTACATAATCGAACATTAGACACTTCATTAAACACTACACAGAAAAGCAATAAATTTGTCCATTTATTTTATATTCAGCACATAATACTTTGTAATTTTCCAAATAAAGCACCTAGATACTTGTGTACTTATTTCCCTTTTCAAGTTGTGACGTAAACAAAGGGAGCGTGTCATTATTTCATGATGTTAAAGTAGGCGTCAAAATTATTGATTTTTAGCTAGTTGAGCACATGGTTTTTTGTTCTAGAAATAAGTAAAACAGGTTAAGATGGCAGAAAATAAAAAACTTGTGAATTTCCCAGGATTAGCCAAATCTCTTGTGTGGAATTTCTTTGGGTTTTATGAAGTAGACAGAAAACTGATGAAGGAGAAGGCTGTTTGTAAACTTTGCTTCAAGGAATATGCCTACAAAGGTTTGTTGTATTTTTCTCTCTTGTGTGCCTACTACACTGCCATTTGTAAAAACATCAATGCTAAATAAAATTCTTGAAAGCACTGTGGAATTGTTATTTATTCCAAAAGTGAGGGTATACTTATCTGCCACTATGGCCTAGCGGGTAACACACTTGTCTAGGAACTCAGAGGACATGGGTTCAAACCCAGGTACAGACAGATACATAGTGGCACGGATGACTACTTAAAATGGCGGTCCTCTGTCATTGGGTCCTATCCCCAGTGGCAGGCTAAAGAACCTCAAGGACGTTGATAAATGGTCATCCTTGAGCCTCTATCTTCCAGTTAGGGGAATGTAAGTTACTTGTGAGTTGGGGCTGTACTTGTGCAGTCAGATTGGTTAAATAGCGCTTTGAGTCCTGTAGTATATGGAGATATTGTGCTGAATACTATAAATACACAATACAATACAATATACTGTGGCCTAGCTGGTTAGAAGGTTTAGCATCTAATCACAGTCTGTCACCCCCACTTTGGTTTTATTAGTGAAAACTGAAAACACTTTGATAGCAGCTAAATTAAATTATTTCCTTACTATTTTTGGAGTTTTAGTGGCAGCTTTACTTTTTCAGGGAATACAACAAACCTTCTGACACATTTGAAGTCTGATCACAAATCTGAGTATAGCCAAAAGGCAGGAGCTGATTCTGTGAAATCAACAGCACAAAGACCTATTACTTCAATGTTTGCAAGTCCCACGAGTTCTCCTTTAACTGCTGTTAGGAAAAGCCAAATTGACACAGCAATAGAAAGCTATACTATAGATGCTTTGAAGCCCCTTGGTACCGTTGAGCAACCTTCCTTCATCCAGCTGATTAAAGTGTTAGAGCCAAGATACCAGATGCCAGCAAGGAAAACAATTCTGTCTCATTTCAATAAATCTTATAACTGTCTTGTTGCAGATTTAAAGTCAGAACTTTCAGATTCCCCAAATATTGCATTTACACACGATATCTGGTCATCTCTGAACACCCAGAGTTATGGGACAGTTACTGCTCATTTTGTATCAAAACAGTGGGCTCTATCCTCTAAAGTGCTCGAAACCAAACTTTTCCCAGGGAGTCATACTGCTGAAGCCATTTCAAAGTCTTTAAAAGACCCACTAGTGCAGGAATGGGGTCTCAAAATAAAAAATCTGATTGGGGTAACAGACAATGCAGCCAACGAAAAGCGAGCATTTGATATCCTTAGCTGTTCAAGATTATCTTGCATGGAGCACAATATAAATCTATCTGTGAAAGCAGGTTTAGAGGTTTCTGAAATTGATAGGCTTGTTGGGAAGGGGAGATCATTGGTATCCTACTTTCACAAAAGTCCATTGGCCATGGATGTCCTTCTTAAAAAGCAGGTGTTGTTGTTGCCTAGAGAAGCACAGGGGCATAAGCTTATCCAGGATGTAGCCACTAGGTGAAACAGCACCCTGGATATGCTTGAGCGCCTGAGTGAACAAACTGCTGCTATCCATGCAACAATCAGTGATCCTTCTCTGGTTAAAGTAAAAAATTACCTTGCCTCAAAATTGTTCACATATGATGACCAAAGGGTTATGGACCAAATGATCCAGTTGTGGAAACCTTTTAAAAATGCTACAGAAACTGTCTTCAAAAAAAATTACCACCACACCCTTCATTTTGCCAACATTGATTAAACTGAATATGTTTCTCGAGCATAAACCTGATGATATTGCATGTATTAAAAAATGAAAGCAGAAATGTCCAAAAATTTGGCAAAAAGACTGACCAATGAGGAACGTGAGATTTGTATGCTAAGTTCACTTTTGCATCCAAAAACTAAGCAGCTAGGTTTTTTGGATGTTGCTGAAAAAGAAACAGCCAAGTTTCTTCTTTCTTCAACTGCCAAAGATTCCCACTCTGACTCTGGTATGAGTGGCATAAAGACTGAACCTGAGGTGTTCACCACTTCTACCAATCAGGTCCCCACCCCTTCTGTTGATAATTTTACTATTAAGATGGAAGTTGAAGAGTTGGAAAGGGAAATGTTTGTTGAGCCTAAGGCAAAAAAAAATCAAAACTGAATTACTGATCATAGTCAGGCTTGGTTAGATGACATCATATGTGTACCAAATGATTCTGTTGAAACTGGTACATTGATAGACCAGGAGATCCAACGCTATTTGGCTGAACCACAAGGCACAAACCAATGTGCCCTGACTTGGTGGAAGGAGAGGGAAGCCAGTTACCCTATTTTGTCCAAGTTAGAAAAGAAACACTTAGCAATACCTGCTACCAGTGTGCCATCAGAGTGCATATTTAGCTTGGCAGGTAACCTTGTTACCAAAAAAAGGCTCTTTTGTCACCTGAAACAGTGAATCGCCTAATATTTTTGAATAAAAATAGGAAGTCTTAGTTTTGTACCAGTACTACTGTAGTATCAGTTATTTGTTGGTCATGCTTTTAGTTTGATTTCACTTATGTCTGTATCTGTGAATTAGTTGATTTTATTTGATGTTGATCATTTATCATTTGATGCTGACCATTTTTTAATATAGTCAAGTTTTTCTTATTGACTCAGAGTCTCAGATTGATAATGTGGACTTGCAAGACTATTACTTGAACTTTACAATGTGCTGACTCTGTAGTTAATTCATTTTGCATTTGAGAATACTGAAACAGTGTTAAATAAAGATTCTGTGTTGTACTTGTGGCTTTTGCAATAATGTTACCTGCCTACCTTATTCCTTGAAATACTGTATGCTCTCTCACCTGGTGGTTACCTGACCAGGTATCAAAACAAACATGGCTGCCAGTACACACTAGTACTGCTACACAGATGATTTTGTTTCAATTAAAACACTAAACAGTGTAAATTAAAAGGACTACAGGATACAGTACATATTAGGGGTGTGACGCGTACAAATAATTCGGGTTGATTGCTCGCAGATAAAAACTCGCAGAGTTATGGGACAGTTACTGCTCATTTTGTATCAAAACAGTGGGCTCTATCCTCTAAAGTGCTCGAAACCAAACTTTTCCCAGGGAGTCATACTGCTGAAGCCATTTCAAAGTCTTTAAAAGACCCACTAGTGCAGGAATGGGGTCTCAAAATAAAAAATCTGATTGGGGTAACAGACAATGCAGCCAACGAAAAGCGAGCATTTGATATCCTTAGCTGTTCAAGATTATCTTGCATGGAGCACAATATAAATCTATCTGTGAAAGCAGGTTTAGAGGTTTCTGAAATTGATAGGCTTGTTGGGAAGGGGAGATCATTGGTATCCTACTTTCACAAAAGTCCATTGGCCATGGATGTCCTTCTTAAAAAGCAGGTGTTGTTGTTGCCTAGAGAAGCACAGGGGCATAAGCTTATCCAGGATGTAGCCACTAGGTGAAACAGCACCCTGGATATGCTTGAGCGCCTGAGTGAACAAACTGCTGCTATCCATGCAACAATCAGTGATCCTTCTCTGGTTAAAGTAAAAAATTACCTTGCCTCAAAATTGTTCACATATGATGACCAAAGGGTTATGGACCAAATGATCCAGTTGTGGAAACCTTTTAAAAATGCTACAGAAACTGTCTTCAAAAAAAATTACCACCACACCCTTCATTTTGCCAACATTGATTAAACTGAATATGTTTCTCGAGCATAAACCTGATGATATTGCATGTATTAAAAAATGAAAGCAGAAATGTCCAAAAATTTGGCAAAAAGACTGACCAATGAGGAACGTGAGATTTGTATGCTAAGTTCACTTTTGCATCCAAAAACTAAGCAGCTAGGTTTTTTGGATGTTGCTGAAAAAGAAACAGCCAAGTTTCTTCTTTCTTCAGCTGCCAAAGATTCCCACTCTGACTCTGGTATGAGTGGCATAAAGACTGAACCTGAGGTGTTCACCACTTCTACCAATCAGGTCCCCACCCCTTCTGTTGATAATTTTACTATTAAGATGGAAGTTGAAGAGTTGGAAAGGGAAATGTTTGTTGAGCCTAAGGCAAAAAAAAATCAAAACTGAATTACTGATCATAGTCAGGCTTGGTTAGATGACATCATATGTGTACCAAATGATTCTGTTGAAACTGGTACATTGATAGACCAGGAGATCCAACGCTATTTGGCTGAACCACAAGGCACAAACCAATGTGCCCTGACTTGGTGGAAGGAGAGGGAAGCCAGTTACCCTATTTTGTCCAAGTTAGAAAAGAAACACTTAGCAATACCTGCTACCAGTGTGCCATCAGAGTGCATATTTAGCTTGGCAGGTAACCTTGTTACCAAAAAAAGGCTCTTTTGTCACCTGAAACAGTGAATCGCCTAATATTTTTGAATAAAAATAGGAAGTCTTAGTTTTGTACCAGTACTACTGTAGTATCAGTTATTTGTTGGTCATGCTTTTAGTTTGATTTCACTTATGTCTGTATCTGTGAATTAGTTGATTTTATTTGATGTTGATCATTTATCATTTGATGCTGACCATTTTTTAATATAGTCAAGTTTTTCTTATTGACTCAGAGTCTCAGATTGATAATGTGGACTTGCAAGACTATTACTTGAACTTTACAATGTGCTGACTCTGTAGTTAATTCATTTTGCATTTGAGAATACTGAAACAGTGTTAAATAAAGATTCTGTGTTGTACTTGTGGCTTTTGCAATAATGTTACCTGCCTACCTTATTCCTTGAAATACTGTATGCTCTCTCACCTGGTGGTTACCTGACCAGGTATCAAAACAAACATGGCTGCCAGTACACACTAGTACTGCTACACAGATGATTTTGTTTCAATTAAAACACTAAACAGTGTAAATTAAAAGGACTACAGGATACAGTACATATTAGGGGTGTGACGCGTACAAATAATTCGGGTTGATTGCTCGCAGATAAAAACTCGCAGAGTTATGGGACAGTTACTGCTCATTTTGTATCAAAACAGTGGGCTCTATCCTCTAAAGTGCTCGAAACCAAACTTTTCCCAGGGAGTCATACTGCTGAAGCCATTTCAAAGTCTTTAAAAGACCCACTAGTGCAGGAATGGGGTCTCAAAATAAAAAATCTGATTGGGGTAACAGACAATGCAGCCAACGAAAAGCGAGCATTTGATATCCTTAGCTGTTCAAGATTATCTTGCATGGAGCACAATATAAATCTATCTGTGAAAGCAGGTTTAGAGGTTTCTGAAATTGATAGGCTTGTTGGGAAGGGGAGATCATTGGTATCCTACTTTCACAAAAGTCCATTGGCCATGGATGTCCTTCTTAAAAAGCAGGTGTTGTTGTTGCCTAGAGAAGCACAGGGGCATAAGCTTATCCAGGATGTAGCCACTAGGTGAAACAGCACCCTGGATATGCTTGAGCGCCTGAGTGAACAAACTGCTGCTATCCATGCAACAATCAGTGATCCTTCTCTGGTTAAAGTAAAAAATTACCTTGCCTCAAAATTGTTCACATATGATGACCAAAGGGTTATGGACCAAATGATCCAGTTGTGGAAACCTTTTAAAAATGCTACAGAAACTGTCTTCAAAAAAAATTACCACCACACCCTTCATTTTGCCAACATTGATTAAACTGAATATGTTTCTCGAGCATAAACCTGATGATATTGCATGTATTAAAAAATGAAAGCAGAAATGTCCAAAAATTTGGCAAAAAGACTGACCAATGAGGAACGTGAGATTTGTATGCTAAGTTCACTTTTGCATCCAAAAACTAAGCAGCTAGGTTTTTTGGATGTTGCTGAAAAAGAAACAGCCAAGTTTCTTCTTTCTTCAGCTGCCAAAGATTCCCACTCTGACTCTGGTATGAGTGGCATAAAGACTGAACCTGAGGTGTTCACCACTTCTACCAATCAGGTCCCCACCCCTTCTGTTGATAATTTTACTATTAAGATGGAAGTTGAAGAGTTGGAAAGGGAAATGTTTGTTGAGCCTAAGGCAAAAAAAAATCAAAACTGAATTACTGATCATAGTCAGGCTTGGTTAGATGACATCATATGTGTACCAAATGATTCTGTTGAAACTGGTACATTGATAGACCAGGAGATCCAACGCTATTTGGCTGAACCACAAGGCACAAACCAATGTGCCCTGACTTGGTGGAAGGAGAGGGAAGCCAGTTACCCTATTTTGTCCAAGTTAGAAAAGAAACACTTAGCAATACCTGCTACCAGTGTGCCATCAGAGTGCATATTTAGCTTGGCAGGTAACCTTGTTACCAAAAAAAGGCTCTTTTGTCACCTGAAACAGTGAATCGCCTAATATTTTTGAATAAAAATAGGAAGTCTTAGTTTTGTACCAGTACTACTGTAGTATCAGTTATTTGTTGGTCATGCTTTTAGTTTGATTTCACTTATGTCTGTATCTGTGAATTAGTTGATTTTATTTGATGTTGATCATTTATCATTTGATGCTGACCATTTTTTAATATAGTCAAGTTTTTCTTATTGACTCAGAGTCTCAGATTGATAATGTGGACTTGCAAGACTATTACTTGAACTTTACAATGTGCTGACTCTGTAGTTAATTCATTTTGCATTTGAGAATACTGAAACAGTGTTAAATAAAGATTCTGTGTTGTACTTGTGGCTTTTGCAATAATGTTACCTGCCTACCTTATTCCTTGAAATACTGTATGCTCTCTCACCTGGTGGTTACCTGACCAGGTATCAAAACAAACATGGCTGCCAGTACACACTAGTACTGCTACACAGATGATTTTGTTTCAATTAAAACACTAAACAGTGTAAATTAAAAGGACTACAGGATACAGTACATATTAGGGGTGTGACGCGTACAAATAATTCGGGTTGATTGCTCGCAGATAAAAACTCGCAGAGTTATGGGACAGTTACTGCTCATTTTGTATCAAAACAGTGGGCTCTATCCTCTAAAGTGCTCGAAACCAAACTTTTCCCAGGGAGTCATACTGCTGAAGCCATTTCAAAGTCTTTAAAAGACCCACTAGTGCAGGAATGGGGTCTCAAAATAAAAAATCTGATTGGGGTAACAGACAATGCAGCCAACGAAAAGCGAGCATTTGATATCCTTAGCTGTTCAAGATTATCTTGCATGGAGCACAATATAAATCTATCTGTGAAAGCAGGTTTAGAGGTTTCTGAAATTGATAGGCTTGTTGGGAAGGGGAGATCATTGGTATCCTACTTTCACAAAAGTCCATTGGCCATGGATGTCCTTCTTAAAAAGCAGGTGTTGTTGTTGCCTAGAGAAGCACAGGGGCATAAGCTTATCCAGGATGTAGCCACTAGGTGAAACAGCACCCTGGATATGCTTGAGCGCCTGAGTGAACAAACTGCTGCTATCCATGCAACAATCAGTGATCCTTCTCTGGTTAAAGTAAAAAATTACCTTGCCTCAAAATTGTTCACATATGATGACCAAAGGGTTATGGACCAAATGATCCAGTTGTGGAAACCTTTTAAAAATGCTACAGAAACTGTCTTCAAAAAAAATTACCACCACACCCTTCATTTTGCCAACATTGATTAAACTGAATATGTTTCTCGAGCATAAACCTGATGATATTGCATGTATTAAAAAATGAAAGCAGAAATGTCCAAAAATTTGGCAAAAAGACTGACCAATGAGGAACGTGAGATTTGTATGCTAAGTTCACTTTTGCATCCAAAAACTAAGCAGCTAGGTTTTTTGGATGTTGCTGAAAAAGAAACAGCCAAGTTTCTTCTTTCTTCAGCTGCCAAAGATTCCCACTCTGACTCTGGTATGAGTGGCATAAAGACTGAACCTGAGGTGTTCACCACTTCTACCAATCAGGTCCCCACCCCTTCTGTTGATAATTTTACTATTAAGATGGAAGTTGAAGAGTTGGAAAGGGAAATGTTTGTTGAGCCTAAGGCAAAAAAAAATCAAAACTGAATTACTGATCATAGTCAGGCTTGGTTAGATGACATCATATGTGTACCAAATGATTCTGTTGAAACTGGTACATTGATAGACCAGGAGATCCAACGCTATTTGGCTGAACCACAAGGCACAAACCAATGTGCCCTGACTTGGTGGAAGGAGAGGGAAGCCAGTTACCCTATTTTGTCCAAGTTAGAAAAGAAACACTTAGCAATACCTGCTACCAGTGTGCCATCAGAGTGCATATTTAGCTTGGCAGGTAACCTTGTTACCAAAAAAAGGCTCTTTTGTCACCTGAAACAGTGAATCGCCTAATATTTTTGAATAAAAATAGGAAGTCTTAGTTTTGTACCAGTACTACTGTAGTATCAGTTATTTGTTGGTCATGCTTTTAGTTTGATTTCACTTATGTCTGTATCTGTGAATTAGTTGATTTTATTTGATGTTGATCATTTATCATTTGATGCTGACCATTTTTTAATATAGTCAAGTTTTTCTTATTGACTCAGAGTCTCAGATTGATAATGTGGACTTGCAAGACTATTACTTGAACTTTACAATGTGCTGACTCTGTAGTTAATTCATTTTGCATTTGAGAATACTGAAACAGTGTTAAATAAAGATTCTGTGTTGTACTTGTGGCTTTTGCAATAATGTTACCTGCCTACCTTATTCCTTGAAATACTGTATGCTCTCTCACCTGGTGGTTACCTGACCAGGTATCAAAACAAACATGGCTGCCAGTACACACTAGTACTGCTACACAGATGATTTTGTTTCAATTAAAACACTAAACAGTGTAAATTAAAAGGACTACAGGATACAGTACATATTAGGGGTGTGACGCGTACAAATAATTCGGGTTGATTGCTCGCAGATAAAAACTCAACTCGACATCGAGTCCTCGCGAAGTTTAGTATCCACTTCAACCGGAAACAACATCCAATATGGCGGCTCCCGTAAATGAAAAAAATATAAAGATAAAAGCTTTGAATCACTTGAAGTAGTTATAGTCAGCATATAATATCAATAATATTATGTTAAAAATGGTCGATTATGCAATTTAATGTAAGTAAGGCGTGTTATTTATGTTTTATTAATTAAAAAAACGTAACCGGTTCTATAGGTTGTTATATATACACGAGCATACGACCCTGAGTATTGTCGTGAAATGTGCCTCGCTCGTCGAGTGTCGACTGCTCGGTCGCACCCCTAGTACATATTATTATAAGGTAAGTACATGCTAGACGTGGTTACCTCAGCTCTACTTTACGTGCGTGTAGAGCCGTGGCACGACCCCACATACAACTGGAGATTTGAATAAAACACAAATATCATACAAATGTGTACATAAATCTGTCCCCACAACTATTTTCTTTCATTTTCTTCAACAATCAATCAACATGCAAACATGTTTGACAAAAAACTGCATGTCAAATGCAGTAATACAGTTTAGTAATGCAGTTTGACATTTCCTGATTTTCCAGGGTTTTTGGACCATTTCTCCTAAAATTTGAAAATGTTCTTTTATTATAAAAGCTGTGTTAAATAGTATATATTTTGTACAAGTATTGTATAATTTGTATTTGTTGTGTCCTTGGATTAATATCAACTGTTTCTAATTATATTAAACCATTTTCAGTCATTTTTCAAGTTTTATTCCACAGAAAAAGATATTTTGCAAATCTCCAGTTCTATGTGGGGTCGTGCCACGGCTCTACACGCAAGTATAAAGTAGAGCTGAGGTAACCACATCTAAGTGCACGCTAATTAAAGCGGCATAATATTTGATTATTGCTCGATGCTTGATTGTCATATGCAACAAACAATCGACGCACAATATATACAGCGATTCCCAACACTATTAAACACCAGATATAGTAGTGGTCGGACCGGTTGTGAAAATAAAAACCGGTTTTCGGGGCTTTGAAACCGAATGAAATCCGGGATTTCGAAAGTGTACAGATATATGATAAAAAGTTTTACGCGAGCGTACATGAGCAGCATCATCAATAGGAAATATGGATTCGCGAGATATTTTGAAGTTTCTAAACTTCATTTACCATGAATATAAAGCGAAAATGTAAGTTTTTCCTCAAATGTATATGCTCTTTGTTGTTTTGACGAAATATTAACCAGTACAAAGCCTAATATGATGACGTTTTCAATAACCGGTACTTAAATATTCTTTGCGGATTTCGTCATTTCTACCTAAACAAAACGAAATGCGGTTTACCGTTCACACCACTTAGATTTAGAAATAAACTTGCTCAAGTAGTGGCATTCTACCAGTAAACGCCCATGCTGAAGCAAATATATTGAATTTAAATTATATAAACAGATTTATATTTTATTCTTCTTCCACCAGATTGGCCAATGATGTACACAGCAATTAATAATCCAGGTGCATGGTGCTACATTTGTTTCAAAGCTTTATATTTTAATAATTTAACTCTATTATCTGCCGTTTTTAGCGCAAACCCGGAAATACCAGTGAACGCCCATTTTGTAGATAAATAGAAGCATTTGTCCTTGACCTCTAACAAAGAAATAGAAGGCGGGCGTTCACTGGTAGATAGATAGATATTTTATTTCAACAGAATTTTACATGAGATAATCATGTACATAGTATATTGTTAGTTTATACATAAATGTTAACAGTTAATTAGTTGCTTTAATACAAAATGGAAAAAAAATAGAAGGAAATAATGACTGAAGAAAAGGAATTAAAGGAAGTGAAGCACTTATCTAGTTTAATCCCCTTTACAAAACACATTTACTTAACTATTTAAACATTTCCGGCATACTCAGTAAAAGTAGCAATTAGGTTTGAAATATAACACATATTAGGCGGGCATTTACTGGTAGGAAGCCACTAGTACTAAAGAGAGAGGTGCATTCAGTCGAAATGCTGTTCAACATGGGCGAGAGATCTTCCGTCAGTTTTCCGAGCGACGCCTCTATCTTCCCTTGTCCCAATAAACTTAGACAACATGTGGGGTGACCATAATTGCTTGACAAGCACTGCAAAGCAGTATCACATCTTGTTCCTGCCATCATCGCCGCTATACTGCTTCTAGGCATAAGTTGGCCGCCATCACCAAATCTTGAAATTGCTACAAATTTAAAAGCCGATTGCAATCGTAAATGGCCCATTATTATTACATTTATGCTTTTTATTCGTTTTAAACACTGTACAAAGACTTATTTGTCTGTTTGGCCCAATTAAATTAGTGGCGGCCAACTTATGACCGCGGCCAACTTATGCCTAGTGGTGGTGGACCAATTCACGCCTGGGTACCAATTCACGCCCACCCTCAATTTTCTTGAAGATTTATAATTTTTCATAGACATGGTGTTTACCACATCATAGATACTGCCTTGCTACCGATTATCGTCGGGTACCAATTATCGCCACCAGAAAATAAAACCTCCATATTCCAGTAATGGCCATATATTTTGAAAGCTTTTCATTGTGTATCTGTTCTATTCACTGTTGAAATGGTTTTACCTTATTTGCTAGACTTGGGATGTACTTTTGGTCAAGTTATGTCTATTTGAATTTTGTCTGGCGGTAATTGGTACCCGGGGATAATTGGTAGCAAGGCAGTAATCATCAAATTGATCATATACATTTGTGATTTATTGTTTAACTGTGATTGTTTTGGATAAATTTAGGGGTGGGCGTGAATTGGTACCCGGGCGTGAATTGGTCCACCACCACTAGAAGCAGTACATGATCCGGTTTTATCGCCCACTTCGAAAAGGTGATCCTCGAAAACACTTTTGCACCAACTCAAATAAGGATAGAAATTTAAATTGATTTAGTATTATACTTACTAATGTGCCTTTAACTTCTTGCAATATATCTGGAAATTCTAGAAACTCGCCCATATCGTTTTTGTTTACAGCGCACCTTTCCCGCAAAACCTTGTCAGTTTTGGTACTTAGTAAACACATTTACTAGTACGAATTTAATCCATCTTCATACATTCAGTCGGCAATTAAAGTCATCATTGTTAAATTTTGATTAAACAAGGGGTATATTTCAGTGGGTGTACATATAACCTAACAAACACAAATAACATCCCAAGTCTGCACAGTTACTTTTATGTAAAAATTTATCTAACTTTTTTTGTTCTTTTTTTCGCCCAGGTGAGCTGTAAAATTATGATCAGGCCACAACAGAAATGCTCCATGTCACAAATCAAGATGTAGGTGAACAAAGGACATAGCATAATTATCTCTAAATTACATTCAGAACAGCCAAACAGGATAATTACAAATAAATATGATTATTTAAGTTGAGACTTTTTACTCAGAGTAGAACTCTGTTCAATAGAATTTCCTTTAAAAGTTGAAATAGATGAAAACTAAAATTATTCTAGAGATCCAGATAATAATATCAAATACTAGTAAAGTACTTTGTTTTTATTACTTCTTTCACATTTTCATAAAGTTAGAACTTAAAATATTGAAAAAGATATTAAAAACAGTGAAGAAATAGGGAAAAAAAACAGAGATCTGAGATAACACATCATATATGCAGTACATAAGTGTACTGAGATGGGTTCCTGTTGTGATGTAGCACAAACAAATCTGGAGTCAAATGTTTGAATGAGGCAGACTTTCATTTGCAAACCTTCAAGGAAACATTTTTAAAGATTGCATACTTTTGTGAGTTAGTAATTTTGGTTTATATCATTTCTAATATATGAATTAATAGCTCAAATGTGTATTGCTTGCATTTGCCCTTTAAGTTAAAACAAACCCTTACAGCAATCATGATGAAATCTAGGAAGTAAACAAATATTACATACAAGATGCACTCAGAGAGAGCAAAACGCTCGACTCCATGTGACCAGTCTCTCAAGTGAGAGAAAGTATTGTAAGGAAGACAATAAAATAAAACCAAACATGTAAATTAATCTTCATAGAAATATCAAGTAGAAAGCCAAAGTCATTAAAAATACATTGAAATGGGACCTCTGAAAATTCATGATTTTTTTTTGTATCCAAAAGAAGATCCAGATCCTTCTTTTAGTAAGTTCTTCCTTTGGCCAGGTCCTATCCACCAATTTTTAATAAAGATCTGTTCATTACTTCTGGAATAATCTAAACACACACACAAAAAAAATCAGACAAAGAGACAAACAATTAGCAAACAAAAACATAAACTGCAACTGCTGGTGGAGGTAAAAATATTGCTTAAAGATCACTTCTTGGTGAAAATCATGCATGGTAATTTTTTGTCAAGGAATTGAAAGAAAAAAAAACCAGAAAATAAAAACAGAAATAATAATTAATAAAATGATGAATATACCACCTCCCTCTCTATTATCTTTATGTCAATTTCAAGACATAAAATGAAAAGAAATATTTTTACTTAAAGACAGCAAGTATCACAACCTAGGTTTGTGACCTCACAATGACAATTGTATTGTGACATCACTGAGTAATGACATCATCAAGAGCAAAGTATTGATTTTTAATGCTCGACGATAGGAGAGGGTTATTGTAATCAGTTTGTTTCTGTCTGTTTGTCTGTCTGTGCACCGTTTTGCCCTTATAGCTCAAAAACTATGACATCAATCTCTCTCAAATTTGGTGGGCAGGTATTTCATGGGGTACAGACGGATTCTTCCAAATTTGGTGTAATTTGTTTAAAAATTAAAGTCGGGCGAGAGAATTTTTAATTGGGAATAAACAGTGAAACTGCTTCTCTTCATCACATACGTAAAAAATCAATATTTTGCACAAAAATTTACCATGGGTGATTTTCACCAAGAAGTGACTTTTAAGCTATATTTTACCTCCACCAGCAGTTTATCTTTTTGGGTGCAAATTGTTTGTCTATTTGTCTGTCTGTCTGACTGTTTTTTTGGTGTGTAGATTACTCAAGAATTAATGAACAGATCTTTAATAAAAAATTTTTGTGGGTAGGACCTGGCCAAAGGAAGAAGTTACTAAAAGAAAGATCTGGATCTTATTTTGGGTACAAAACATCAAGAATTTTCAGAGGTCCCATTTCAATGTATTTTAATGAATTTGGCTTTCTACGTGATAGTTCTTTGAAAATTAATTTACATGTTTGGTTTTATTTTATTGTCTCCCTTAACAATACTTTATATCAGTTTAGAGACTGGTCACATGGAGTCGAGCGTTTTGCTCTCTCTGAGTGCATCTTGTTTACGTATGGGATGAAGAGAAGCAGTTTCACTGTGTATTCCCAAATAGAAATAAGAAAAACTCTCTCCTGACTTTAATTTTCAAACAAATTACACCAAATTTGGAAGAATCTGTCTGTACCCCATGAAATACCTCCCCACCAAATTTGAGATTGATTGATGTTATAGTTTTTGAGTTATAAGGGAACAACGGTGCACAGACAGACTGACAGACAGACAGACAGAAACAAACTGATTACAATAACCCTCTCCTATCATCGAGCGTTAATAACAGCCTTTATACTATTTCATATATCAGCCATATAGTCATGCAAAAATATAGTATATATCTGTTGTTACATAAATTTAAGTATACAGATTGTAATATAGTGTGCATTTCACTATATTATTATTGTAATAAAGACACACAGTCTATTCAATACTTTATTATTAATTCTATTTATATGGTCATACATGTACTCTCTTTATTTATTTATGTCACGTCCAACAGCCAGGGTCATATTGTGGTGGGTAGTTTACGGGTTGAGGAACCAGTGCATACTAGTTGGTCAAGATTCTGCATTGTAAACCAACGGGCATCAGCAAGTAATAAGTACCAACTTTGCAACATGAAGCGCCCGGCCCGAGATTTGAACTGGCGGCCTCAGAGGTTGAAGGTGAGCACTCTAACCACTACACCACCAAGCCCTCCTCACGTGTACTCTGACTTTACCAGAACTGAATAACATGGCTTGGTGCAGTAATATATATATGTACAGATTCACATCCTTATCGAACTACCTACACTTGATGAGTAATAGCAGTAAGTCACATGTTTCACAATGTACTCCGATAAGATGTTAACTAACATTAGCTAGTGCATATTACATCCCTCCCTCACTTAAATAAAATTTTCACCTCATAATATTTTCATCTAAATTCATGGGAAAAATCACATAAATCAAACTAGTTATCAAAAAGACATTACTGATATTTTTGTTTTCTTACAAGTAAGTTTTCCTGTATTTATCTGCTACATTGGTCTATTTACTGAGATATTATTTACAGTCATTTAGTTCAGATGCAGATTACATCCTGTAATTGCACAGCCACAAATGGTAAGTAATCTCAAATTTGTGGAACTGTGGTTTTCCTAAACATATTAAATATACACCTACAAGCAATGAAATCCAACTGAATGTTCCTTTTCTCTAACATTAAAAATGGTCTATCTATGACTTTAAATAAAAAGTTACTTCCTGGATAAATTAAAAGAAAATCAAGAAAATCAAGTACATATTGACAATACACACACACACACACATATATATATATAAGTTTGTAAAGTGTCTATTGCAACAACCTCATTTAAAATATACACACAAGAGTTTATGCATATGTACATTATTACATGCAAGACAATGGGTGGACTACCATTGTCTTGGAAGATTGTGTCAGAGGGTTATCCTGCCTCTATATTAAGACACAATACAGATCTTTTTAGGTACCTTTTATAATTAACTTCAAAGTCTCTTTTCTGGCCTTTTTATTTCTCCCTTTGGTCTTTGAACTTTACACTGAGCTGTTGATTTTTCTGCTGATGAAGAATCAGGCACATTTTGTGGTAATCCACTCAACACAGGGTTTGAATTTTCTTCATGTGTAAGATCCTTAGGTTCCACCGCAGGTTGGGTTATGTATTGAATATCATGTGCCCTCTTAAATTGAGAGACATTCCTTTTCTTACTACCAAGAGATGGATTATGTGCTGTCACTATGCTGCCCTTCACACCTACTACAGATATAGTTTCAATATTAAAATGTGGTGACAGTTTATTTTTTTCATGCTGCTTAATGAAGACTGTTTCACCAACATTAACCATGTCACCAGTATTTCTCAAACACAGTTTGTCAGCACACTTCTTTTGTTTGGCTTTCTGTTGGGAATCACGTCTTTTCACATCAGAGTCATCAACTGGAACTTTAATTTCTAGGATCAGTGTCATAATGTTGTATTTAATAATTTTAATTTATTTATTTTTATTTGGGGTTTTACATTGCTTTCAACACTATACAGGTCATAGCATGACGGATAGTTGAAAGGGCAGAGGAAACCAGTATACATACAGTTGGTCAAGGTTCTGTACTGTAAACTGCCGACCAATGGCAAGCAACTACCAGCTTTCCCACTTGAGGGGATGCCTGGGAACCAAACCCCGACCTCAGAGGTGGGAGGCGAGAGTGTTAACATTCTGCCACCGTGACCCCTAATGTTGCAGCCAAAGAGTAACTCAGCTGGGGGCTTCCTTGTTGTGACACAAGGAGTGGCTCTGTAATTCCTGAGAAACTTGTAAAGTGCTTCTTTCTAGGATTTTCCTTAAATACATGAAGATTTAATTGCCTTGCCCAAAGGCTTCATAAAATTCTCGCCTAACCCACTGCTTCTGGCCACAATGGGGTTATTTCCTGTGTTTTATGCCACAATATTCCAAAAATTTCTTGAATGCAAGGCTTTGAAATAGAGGACTGTTGTCACTCTTTAGAATTTCAGGCAACCCATGAACTGCAAATATTTTGTCAAGTACTGGAATCACCAATCTAGCAGAGCTTGACTTCAATAACTCCACCAGGGGAAATCTGGAGTAGTCATCAATAACCACTAGGCAGTAATCACTACTAGGATATGGCCCACTAAAATCAACACTGACATTGGTCCAATGTGTGCTGGGAAGCTTGCTCATCTGCAGTGGAAAGTGCTTTTAATCCTTAACAGTAGCTGTACATGACACACAGCTTTTTATCTTTTTTCCACCAAACTGTCCATGTATGGGAACCACACTTTTGCTCTGAGGAGTAACTTAGTCTTTACTAGGCCCTGATGACCTTTATGAGCAAGGTCAACTACTCTCTTTCGAAGAACTACTGGAAGCACAATTCTGTACCCCCTCAGTATAATGCTGTTGTCAAAAACACTAAGTTCGCTTTTTCATAGAAGGTCATAGAAGGTCATTTCTTCACATTCCCTGTACTTGTACCACTCTCCTTTGTGAATACACTTTTTGCAAGAGTGGATCTTCTGCTGTTGCTTTCTTTAGCTCATTGAGAGGGACTGCTTTTGGACATGCTTGTTCACACATATAGCTAACATATTCTTCAGCTATTTTCTGGCCCCATTCACATATTGACTTCATATGATGTTGTGACATGTAATCAGTAGGATTTTGGCTTTCACACTGAAAGTATACTGTTGGAGATGCAGACACCATCTTTGTATCCTACCTGATGGGTTCACAGTGACATTTGAAAATATGCTGACTAATGGCTTGTGGTCTGTCAGTATACTGTGAACTCTGTTCCGAACAGATACAAGTGGAAATGTTTGATTGCCCACCTGTCAGGAAAAGCCTCTCTTTCAGTTTGGGAGTACTGACTCTTTACATCATCAAGACTTCATGAAGCATATGCGACTATGGGTGCAAATTTTGATCTATCTTTGCTTGTAAGTAAAGATTGCTCCTAGACTGGCTGGTGATCCATCTGCAATGAGTTCTGTTTCCAGCTTGTGGTAAAAATAAGCCATAACTGTGTCACTGGTGAGAACTTCTTGAGATCACTCGAGGATTCTTCACATTCATTGGACCACTCAAAGTTGACATTTTTCTTGGTCAGTATTCGCAGAGGTCTGACTACTGAAACCATATTTGGGATATATCGTTGGATGTAGTTAACTACTCCCAAAAGAGATCTAACCTGGTGCTTGTCTGTGGGCCTTCCAGCTTCTTTGATTAAATTGATTTTCTTTGGATCTGGTGCAATTCCCTTTTCACTGAAGATATTGCCGAAAAACTCCACAGATGACTTAAAAATGAGCACTTTTCTATTGTATCAGTGAGTCCCTTCTCCCTCAGCCTCTGCAAACAAGCTCTCATGTTTTTTTTTATTTTCATCATTACTCTCAATGGCAATCATGATGTCATCTGAGATGTCACGCACCCCTTCCAGGCCTTGAAGCACCTACTCTATAATTTGTTGAAATTATTCACTGGCAGCATTGACTCCAAAATTCAACCATTTGTACCTGTGCAAACCTTTGTGTGTGCTAAATTTTGTGATGTATCTGCTTTATGGATGGAGTTCAATTTGATGATACCCCTGAGCTAGATCTAGTTTTGTGAACACTCTGCAACCATTTAAATCATGAATGAGCTTATCTATTGTGAGCATGGGGTGTTTTACACATTTTATGGCATGGTTGGCAGCTCTCATGTGAAGCGTTATCCGCACATTTTCTGGATCATTTGGCCTTGGCACTACTACTATTGGCGATACCATAGAGCTTCTTTTTAAATGGTACCCTTCTGTGCTTTTGACAAACTGGCTTCTCTGATTCATCTATGTTTACTCTTAGCTGAAAGTCTTTTAGCTTGCCAACACCCTTGAATACCTCGGAGAAGTCAGATACCAACCTTTCTTCCCTGAGCTCTCTGTCATATGAAACTTCATTCAGTATCTATAGTATGTTCAGTTGACTGGCAGTATTAAATGACAGTAAACAGCCACTTGCTTGTTTATGTTTATGTTTATGTTTATTTGGGGTTTAACGTCGCTTTCAACACTGTACAGGTCATATCACGACGGGTAGTTGGAAGGGCAGAGGAAACCAGTACATAGAGTTCGCTAGGGTTGTGTACTGTAAACTGCCGACCAACGGCAAGCAACTACCAGCTTTCCCACTTACTGCCATGACGGGGATCGAACCCCGGCAGCAGAGGTGGGAGGCGAGAGTGTTACCACTCTGCCACCGTGGCCCCAACAGCCACTTGCATATTGCCACATAAAAATCAGCAACCATAGATTTACCTTCAGTGGATTCTACTTTTGCTTGAAATTTTCCCAACAACCGTAGTGGCTTCTTTCCTCCATATGACAATAACTTTGTGTTGGCTGGCTTTAATGGACAATTCAAACCCAGAAGCTGATATGCTTTACTGTCCACCAAATTCACACTGGCACCACTATCCACCATAAAAGAACAGTTTGTTCAAAGAATTTCAAGCTGACTCTTGGAAGTTTGCTAGACTCCATAAAAGTTTTTTCTACAGCAAGAGAATAGTCTGACTCACTTTCACAATCATTTTACTGGACTCTGTTGGCTTGGCCCCTTCATCTGTTGGTTTGTCTGCTGCACTTGGCCATGTGTCCCATTCTTTTGCAGTTGTAGCACTTGCTGTTTTTAGCTGGGCAGTCTCCTTTATGTGGAAAACTACCACCACATTTATAACACTGACTGGACTTTTAGCTTGATCCTTACTAGTTGCTTTGTTTGCTGCTTGACCCTTGGCTTTGTTTGACCCATGTCACCCTCAAGGACCTATTTTGTTAACAGATGTGAATATTGGGGACCTGTCACCCTAAATTGTTGACAACTGAGACTCATTCAACTCCATGGCTTTGCCTGTTTTCAGTAACTCACTCAGCTCCATGGTTTTACTGAGGGACTTTTTCCTCAGGTTTGTGGACAAAAAGCTCTGAATTATCTGATTTTTAACCTCACTGTCAGAGGTAGCATTTGGGAAATTAAGTTCACAGCCATTTTCTTTAAATGGGTACAGAAATGATCCAAAGTCTCACCTTCCTTTTGCCATATATTCCTGAACAAGTACTTTTCTTATTCAGCATTAACTTCTAATACAAAATATCCATCCATTTTTTTTCTCCACTTCATAAGAATTATCATTAGCTTTTAAGGTGTTGAAGATGTCTTGACAATCTGGGCCCATATAGTGAAGTAATAAAGCCTTTCTTCACTGATCATTGTCTTCAGCCACTTCCATGGCTAGAAGCAGATTGTCAAATCTTGATGTACAAATTCACATCCTAAAAGTTCCTACACATGATGAGTAATAGCAGTAAGTCAGATATTTCACAATATACTCCTATAAGGTGTTAACTGACATTAGTTAGTGCATATTACACAGATTAATGAAGTGTATGGATGAAATTTTTAGTTCCCTCCATGTACTTCTTCCAGAAATACTTAGACATAACAGCCCCAAATTAAAGTTCCCTCAGGTTCCCTCTTTAAACCATAAAGTTCCCAAATTCACATAGAGGTTTATTTTACTCCTTCAGCCATAACGCACCAACCTTCTGGAAATCTTTTCTTTTCCTCATAGAAAACAAGATGCACTCAGAGAGAGCAGAACACTCAACTGGATGTGACTGGACTAACGAATGTTATAAAGCATTCTATTATCTCCCATCTATTGTCATTTAAATTTTGACTTTGCAGAGAGGCAAAATACTTTGGTGTAAAATGCTTGCAAAAGCCATTTTCATTTGAGATCTCTTCTGAGTAATAGTGCTAGTAATCAACAGAAAAGTGACATACAAAGTTTATAAATATTGGGGTCATCTGTGTAACTGTGCAGTTTGACTTTTGATTTTGAAGGAGGAAGATGTTAAAATACTAGCAACCAGCACTGCGATACCAAAGGTTACAAAATATAATTTGCGAACTAGTTTAAATTTACAGAATAAAACACTTCTGTCTGGGCAATATCGTGATTTTTGAAGCCTGATGGCAAGTGATATTGCCCAATGTTTATTAACATTTTTTATTTCTCTTTAGCACCAAATGCATAGAAAAATCCTTATTAAAGTCCCTCCAAATACAAGTAAATAAAATAGTATGTACTATTGTATAGTAATAGTATGTTAGTATGTACCGACAACAGAAAAGATGTGTTTTCAAAACAGAGACTTAAAAATGAAAAGAGCTACAGTCTATGGACCATAAATAAACAAATGCATACTTTTAAATCACATCTGGGTGTGTTTTTATTATTATTACAGTCAATTTCATCTCTCAACACTAGACTTAAAAGATCACAGACTCATATTTACAAGAAGTTATATGTAAGGTACCCCAGGTACAATTTAGGACCAAAGTTATTTATACTATATATAAATGATATATGCAATACTTCAAATGTACTTAAATTCATACTTTTTGCAGATGACACTAATAGTTTTACTGGGTCTAATTTGAAGGAAATATGTCAAGTAATTACAAGTGAATTAGAAAAGTTAAATATATGGTTTTCATTAAATAAATTATTGTTAAATGTCACAAAAAGTTATTTTCCTGTAGTATCTGTTACTTCGCTATTAATAAAGAAAGTGCATTTTAATAATAAAAGTTCAATGTGTAAATGGTTACAAGAGAAAAAATAAAAACGTCTGATTTAGTATGAAATCTGGTCAAAAGAGAACTCTTACACAGAGAAGTCCCACAACAACAATTGATGCAAATAAAAAACTAAATTCACGTACTTCCCCAGACTCTTTACATACAAAAAAGATGATGGCAAGCTTGACAGATTCACTAACCATTCCTCTGAGCAACAGAGTTACATGTATTAATTATCAAAAAAGTATGAAAAATCAATGAAAGTGATGTCCCGTCCTGGTTCAAAGATGCCGTCTGAGCCCTGTTGGAAGATGTTTGTGAGATGCGAAAGGCATTATCAAAAGTAGACAAATACACTCAATAATGTATTGATAATTCTACTGAAATTGTTCAAGTGAAAAAAAGATTATGTGCACTAGAAACTTCAAATAAACAACTGAATGACCACCCTGTCAAACTTTACCTAGACAATAGGAAAAATAATTTGATCCTCAAGGGTCTTCCAGGAAAAGGACATAATGAGAATATACTTGATGAAGTAAGTATGGTTTTTGAAAAACATTTAAAAATTGCTAGTGCTGATGTTAAACTATCTGCAGCGTACTGCTTGGGTAAGTCACCTCAATTCCTACCATACGTAGTAACTAAACCAAGGAAGATCATGGTCAAGTTTGATTAGCAATCACACTGTGAAACTGTGTGGAAAGCCAAATCAGGATGGATAGCGAAATATTGTGATTTCTTTTATTTCTTTCTTTTTGTTATTTGTGTTAGTTTACATCCACACATAATGAATTGTTAAGAAAGGTCAAAACTTTCCACTGGTAGGTACCAACTCATAGGTGGTGTTCACGGCCGGTAAGAACGCAGAATAACACTTTATGTGTTACTTGCATATGATTCTATTCATCTTTAAAAAATTTTTAATTTATATAATGAACCTTGAAGATATATTTTACTATCTGTCATGTATATAATATGAACCTGATGTGTTACTTGTATGTAATTTTCATTTTGATTTAATTTTATATTGCTATAAACATACTATATATGTTTATAACTAGTATGTGTTATCAGCGAATAAATCTATTCATTGGCAGAGTAATGTAATTCTACATTTTTTGTAATGCTAATGAGGAATTTTCTAAGTATTTAAAGTTATACACACAACAATACAATATATATGTCATGGTAGAAAGTCCAATCTGGTAGAATTTTAAATTCTACCGATAGAAATTCCAATTGGAGTTTCTACCGTTAGAAAGTCCAATCTAGGAGATTTGGGTATTGCCCTCGGGTCTGAAATCTAATAAAGTTGGTAAATATTTCAATCTAGATGCTTAAACTCTGGATGAGATAATAGTACAAGCTTTAGATGTTGGGACCAACTGGGCAGTTGTGACAAACAAATGCTAATGTTGGAGCAGAGGTGTAGGTTGCTCAACTAAATGCCATGTATGAAGTGACTACTGTCAAAACTTACTTGGCTAAAACTGTGCTTTGTATAACACTTGTTATAGGAAATTTAAATCCTACATCATTTACTAATGTCCATATTACAGATTTCGCTTGAAAAATGGTGGTGGGATTTGATGTTAATTATGAAATTCTTGGAATACACTGAAAATTTCAGTTTCTGTCATGTTTAGGTATGTTACTTCTGCGTTACAGTAAAATATTTTCTTTAATATGCATTTTATTCATTTATGAAAGTTGCAGCTTGCATGCTTAAATGACAGAATTATATTTATAGAAGGCCCACTTTTTGTGTTTCAGTTTGACTTTCTTTCAAGTTTTACTGAGTTTCTACAAAGATAACATTCTGGCACACAGAGCAAAACCTGAAGCTCTGAGATTGGAATATCAACAAAGTTTATTAGATTTCGGACCCCAGGGCAATACCCAAATCTCATAGATTGGACTTTCTACCAGTAGAAACTCCAATTGGACTTTCTACTGGTAGAAACTCCAAATGGACTTTCTACCGGTAGAATTTGAAAATCTACCAGATTGGACTTTCTATCATGACATATATATTTTCATTATTAGTGAAAGCAACATGTACTAGCATGAGTGTTTAATTAAACTTCCCAAGATAAGTAATGGGCATAGCACAAGTAGAGAGGGCTTATTAAGAAACTAAGTTTAGTTTTTTTCAAAACGAATATAGTGTCTTGTACATATGCTTATGTTTCTTTGTCTTTGTGATTGTTTGTTTGTTTAGAGAGGCAATATTGTTGGGTGGAGATGTTCAACAATTAATGTATTATTATGCAGTATCTTCTTCTGGATTCTCTTTTATTTTAAAACATCAACAACAAAAATATAACAAAGTCCTTGCAACATGCTGGAGCTAGATATTTAAGAATAACTCTTTTTTATCCACTGCATGGTGTTTCTCTGATCTTTCCTCTACTTCTGCTACCTCTGCTTGTTGTTACTAGTTGTTTCTCTAGTTGTTACTACATGTTCTTGTTCTTGCTGAATTTTGACTGCATGTGCTGCTACTTTTATATTAAACTTTGGGATGCCAAAGATGACTTACAGTCATTACAACCTCTGGAATGTGAGAGGAAGTGGTGGTCACATGAACTATGTTCTGGACAAATTAAAAAGTTTTACTTGTGCTTCCCTACTTCATTTCCTAATAAGCTATGTCATGTGACCTAAGATCCATGGAACCTATTTCCTGTGAACCACGGTCTGCATTGTATTAAAATAAACACTACATATTTTAATGATCACATCACTTCACTGGAATACTGAACTAATATTCATACTGAATACTTGAGATGTGTTATGTAGTGAAGTAGCTTGTCAGGATTGGGTCCCACTGTACCACAAAGGAGAAAGTGGAGAGGAGGCAGGGCCCATTGTACCAGTAGGGAAGAATTCGTGAAGTAGGGAAGGATTAGGGCAGAGGTGGGTCTCACTGTGCCACCAGGGATGAATTTGCAAGTAGGCAAGTAGTTTGGCAGGACTGGGTCCTACTGTACCACTAGGGAAGAACTAGAGAGGACATGGGTCCCACTGTGCCACTAGGAAAGAAATCGTGAAGCCAGGAAGAACTAGGGCAGAAGTGGGTCCCACTGTGCCACCATGGATGAAATTGCATGCAGGGAAGAAGTTTGGCAGGGGTGGGTCCCACTGTACCACTAGGGAGGAACTGGAGAGAATGTAGGTCTCACTGTGCCACTAGGGAAGAACTAGAGAGGAGGTGGGTCCCAATGTGCCACTAGGGAAGAAATCGTGAAGTAAGGAAGAACTAGGGCAGAAGTGGGTCCCACTGTGCCACCATGGATGAAATTGCATGCAGGGAAGAAGTTTGGCAGGGGTGGGTCCCACTGTACCACTAGGGAGGAACTAGAGAGGAGGCAGGTCCCACTGTGTCACTTAGAAGAAACTGTGAAGTAGGGAAGAACTGGGGCAGGAGTGGGTCCCACTGTGAAACCAGGGACGAATTTGCGTGTAGGGAGGAAGTTTGGCAGGGGTTGGTCCCACTGGGGATGAACTAGCGAGGAGACAGGTCCCACTGTACCACTAGTAAAGAACTTAAATATTTTTCATGAAATAATAATTGCTCTTTACTGGGTCTCACTGTGCCACTTGGCGTTTGTTAAACGGGTCTCACTGTACCACTGGCACCATTAGACCCAGGTGTAATGGTACCCTCTCCTCTTTCTTCGCTGAACCAGGTCCTTGAAATTTCTTCAGTTACCACATGGTAAGCTTGTAGCCCACTGATGAAAACACTTAAGGGCGTTTGAGTTCAGACTTTTCTTATTGATTATCCACCCTAAGGACTGTGTTAGGTCTACCACAGTCTGAGTGTTCATTTGTGCCTTCTCCTGGGACGGGGCCATGATAAGTCATCCAAGTATTGCTGAAGTCTGACTCCCCTTGTGAGGGCCACCAGCTTCATTTCCTTTACAATCATTGTAAAGATTTGTGGGGCTGTGGCTAGGCAAAAGGGAGGGAGGTGAACTGGAACACTTGAGAACCTTGGAAGAACCGTACTTCCTTGAGGCTGAGTGGATTGGGATGTGAAGGTAGGCGTCTGACAGGCTATAGACGGCATCCATTCCCCTGGAATCAGAAAGGCCCTGATGTGTTTCCATTTTGAACCTTTCCATTAATTGCTTAGGTCTATTACTGGCCTCCACCTTTGGTGAGGCTTCCTGACTAGAAACAGAAGGCTGCAAAAACTAAGAGATTTTACATTTTCTACCCTTTCTATAGCGTTCTTTGACAGTAGAGACTGGATGCAAGAGGCCAGAGTTAGATCTTTTTGATAGGCCTTGTATTCTGAGTGAATCAGGGGAACTTAATTTTGGTTTTGTGATGAATGGTAGAATGTAACCATTGGTAATAATGTTTAACATGTTTTTTGGGCATTTTTGTTTGCCAGTCTCTTCTGAAAGAATGGAGGTAACCACCTACTAGTGGACTGAGTGCGGCTTAGGAGTCATTGGGAGGGGTTTCCACGCCCTTGGGTGAGGGCGTAAATGACCTCTGGAGCCTCTGTTACTCAATTCCCCCCTGCCTGAAGAAAACAATTGGTTACTGCTTGGAGTGGATTGACCCCCCATAGGGATGTTTCCTGTAGGAGCCTCTTTTCTTGTTATGGTGGGGACCACAAAAGGGCTGCATGGTTTTGATAAGGTCTAAAAGTCTGAGTGTTTTTAGGGGTGGCTTTCTTGAGAAACTCTTCTCCCTCCTGGACTAATTGAGAACGAAACAAAGGAGTGGGGCAAAATGGGGAGCTCCTAAGTTCCTCAGGTCTGGTATCTCCCAACTGAGGTTGAAGATGGGTCATTTCAGCCTCACGCCTAATTAGCACTGAATTGCCCATAATATACATCTCTCTCTGGAGAATGTGGGCTAAGGCCTTACTTTGACAGGCTAAGGCTCTCTGTTGAATAAAAATCCTCTTATTCAGGATATCTAGATAGTCACAGGTCTTTTCATAACAATTTCTGGCTTTTTCAGGATTGGCTTTTGAATCTGAGTTTTGATTCGCAGTAGCCTTGATACTGTCTTGACCTTGGCAAAGGCCGTTGAAAAATTGAGGGTACAGAGATTTTGCCTGGCCTGATGCTCAAACTCTTTGACTACTGGAAGGGGGGATCTTGCCCATAGGAGCTCCAGAGGGTTTAAGGAAGATACAGATATTTTGCAAAATTTGTGTTCAGTTCTTGTAACTTGTCCTCAAAACATGATTGACCCAATTTATACCATTTGGAAGTGGAAGGAGGGGGTTTTATGAATTTACCCTCAGGAATATTAGCACCCTGCGTCAGGTAATTTATAAACAATAACAAACAGTGTGGCGCTGGAAGTCCTGTTGAAACTTGTCTAAAGCTTCCTTGAGCTGAGGACTGACTGGGAGCATAACTGAGGGGCCCTTTGGCCTAAGCTCCTGTTGACTGACGTCATTTAGACCCCAAACTGTGGTAGAGGGCATTGGAATACTGTCTCTAAGGTCAGGGAGGTTAAGGACCTGCCTTAAAGTTTCTATGTCCTCAGTGTATTGTGATGGCAAGTCAGACGTATCTACTCCCCTGTAAAAAATGGGGTCTGGGTCAAGTTTTGGTTTATTTTGTCCAGGAGAATCACCCTTGGGTTTAGTGGACTTTTTGACTTGCCCAGAAGCTTCAGATTACTCTGAGAAGGACCAGGAAGTAACATATTTTTGTTTTTGTCTGTTTTGTCTTGCCTCGGATTGTTCTGAGATGCCCTCCGAGAGAACCTTGGATTCAAATCTTTGGATGAACTAGTGTGGTAAGGAATGACCAGCAAACTCGGTGTCCATCAGTTCATCTGAGGGCTTTGAGCTCAGTTGGATATGCAAGTTCGATTGTTGGCTTGTGCCAGGTTTAGGGCCTGAGGTGGTGATCTGATCCACCACTGCATTGGAAGGGGTTTAGCTACAGATTTGATCTTGTCTCTCGACAATATACTGTTGATCTGCCAGCTTATTAATTAAGGGTTTCCAGTATGGAAGCCTGAAAGACCCCCATTTGTTGCTGAAGTTCTAGGTGTAATTGAGAACCAACGGTTTTTCATTTTCTTTTGGAGAGCTGTAGTACCTGGAGTTGGTGGGACAGGTTTTGGGTGTTTTAAGTGACAAAGCCTCCAAACCTAAATGTTGGGTTCGAGAGGGAGACGAGTATATCTGCTGAGCAGTTTGTTCTAATTCTTCATGTAATCTGGAGAATATCTCCTCCATGTCAGGATCACATATAGCAACTCTACCTTGTCTTTGGACGAGTCTGACTTTGATTTTCTGGAATAACCTTTTCTATTTTTAATTCTAAAAAGCGTGTTCCTCTGAGAAAGAACTGTACACTTGACAGCATTTCTCCCCAGTCAAAAAGGTCATCTGACTCATCTTCCCTACCTGCCTCTCTGCAGGTGGGGCAGTAATTGTGCAGATCCAACAGGAAAAAAGGAAGTGACTGCATTTTAAAGCACAGAGTTTGTTGGTGTTAGCTCTTTGGGACATGCTAGTTGTCAGAACCCTAGTTGTCCGAGGAAAGTCCAAGACGACAATATGTAAGAAAGTAACAAGTAATTAAACAGGTGTACTGCCAGCTTGTTAAAAAATTATATAAAATTCCAACCAGCCAGAATAAATGGATTGAGTATTACCCTTTTTTGGAACAGCTTAACTGGAAAAATATTTATTTGCTTCCAACCAAAACTGTCAAGACTACAAATTTGATAAGTTTACAATACAAAATACTGCATAGGGTTTTCAACTGCAATTATAAATTATTCCTCTTCAGCATGTAGAGTGTAATATGACAGACAATATGGAACATTATTTCTACTACTGTGATACAATTGAAAAATTCTGGGACAAAATTGAAATCTGGGTGAATAACATGTTTCCGATTGCAGTTAATTCTGCAACTTTAGATATTCTTTTAGGCTTCCGAAACCTAGACAAACCGAGTAAACATTACAAACATTTTTAATGTTTATAAACCGAACTATGAACGGTTTATTTAAGGTTTAAAAAGATGGGCTCCTAAACGTTTGCCTATAAACATTTATCAACATTTAAGCGTAAACATTTATAAACGCTAATACATAAACATTTATAAATGTTTGTACACCGTTTAAAAACATTTATAAACGTTTTCTACATTAACCACACCCTTATGGACCAGATGCTCTCTTGTGAATACTTTGCCATTATGTAGCGAACGTGTTGCAAACAGTGATGTTCACGGCAAAATATTTGCAACAATTGTGAATGTATGGCAAACATGTCGCGAACATCTTAAATTTAGTTAAATATGTATGTGGTGTTTGCAAGATATTCGCCAGAAGACTTTGTATATTTGTGTACCATATATGTGTTTGCCAGATATTTGCCAGAAGACTTGGTACATTTTATCATCCATGATAGTGTTTGCTGAATATTCGCCAAAAGACTTTATAAACTTTAACAGTCTTTACCAAATATTCACCAGAAATGTTTTTTGTAAACTTCTTTTTCAGTATTTAGAATTTTCTTATGAAGACTTTAGCTTACTAAAATCACTGTTCCTGGCCTAACTAGTAGGAATTTCCCTAAAACCTCACCTGGTAGAGTCTCGGTTTTTAGAGTGAGGGGTTGTAGGTTCAAGTCCCATGAAAACTTTGTGCAAGTTTCATGTGTGGACGGAGAATGTGACAGAAAACATAATTAAAAGTCTAAAATCACTACCAATGGCTTGAATAGAGTGGATTTCCTTGTATATCACCTGGAAGAGTGTGGACTTCTAGAGTGAGGGGCTTGCGGGCTCAAGCACCATGAAATTAACCTATTGCTTTGACAATAGTATAAACAATAGTTTTTCAAGTGTTCTTTTATACTCATTGTGTCACTGATTTACAAGAGAATACAATAAGCATTAATTAATCTGCCCACTTTCCTAGGCATTGCTATTGTAGTTCTCACACTCACTGTCTTGGTCTTGTTAGAAGAATTTGAAGTTTTATGTTGCAAACAGAAACTCCAATCTGATAAATCATGCAGAAAATACATAGGCCCCACTATACAAACAACTGTAAGGATAATGGGTAAGCAGCACACTGCATATTTGGTCTTCCCATGGCTCTAGTGGCATAATACATTTTTTTTTGGATTAAGAAAATTAAAATGCTAATATTTAACTCAAGTGACTGGCTTGATGTTTGATCAGTGCAATAAAACATTGTATTACTCATGAGATGGAAAGTTATCCCTTTTCCATGTGAATTAAATAATTGAATACACACATGCACTGAATATCTTTCATATTTATTTACAAAACAAGCAAGAAAACAAGGCTAATGTTATTCCAAGTGGGTGCTGAAAAAGCTGAAGAAGAGATTGAACTTGTACTGTGATGATAACCTTTCTGTTCATATTTGTCAAATATATCATGGATTTAAAAAAAAATCCACTGCTCAATACCATGTACACATCTTTTGTGTTTATTTAACTACATTAATGTAATGTATTGTATTATAACAATTTAAATTTGTAAAATCTGTATAAATTACTAAAAGTCAACATTTAGTTAAAAATTGGTTGATACATAATTTATTTAAATCACATATAAATTTAAAACCATGCAAACGTCTTGGCGAGTCAGCTAAAACCGTTGGATTAACTTTCTCATATAAACAAGCAGAGTATTCATTTACAAACAATTTCAAACTAAATTCAAACTGCATTGCTCTGGGATATTTTGTTGCTCATTCATTTTATTTCCAGTGACTTTTACATATATAAAGAGATCATTATGATGTCAGAAAGATAGCTTTTAACATATTTAAGACAGCTAGTTATATTTTTGGATGAACAACAAAAAAATTGGCTTTCTATTGTATTCATGGTTATATGCATGACTATATATGTGGAATTGTTCTCACACAATTAAATTAAGGCAGCTATAGCTCTTATTCAAATGCCTAAAAAGAAAACAAGGAGTTGAAATGGTTTAAATTGTTATTTACATGTGGAAAACTTCATTGACCAATGCATGGATTAACATTTCAAGGAAATGAATATTCAAGGGTCATTTGCTTTCAATTGGAACAGGCATGCAGGCAAGTACATCTGTACATATATATTTGTGAATAACTGATGTTGGTAGTAATTAGAACAAAGTGTACTTTAGCAGCCTATTGATTTTCATGTCTTGATCATCATCAAAAGAAAATAATATATATTAACTGCTTGGGTCATGTCTATATTAATTACCTCCTCCAAAGAGGTATTAATTCATGGACGGTTTATTTGTCCATTTGTTCGTTAGTGGGATTATGCAAATGCTACTGATTGGATCTTCATAAAAGAAATGAAAAAATGGGTCTTGGTCAAACTTATATTCCATTAAATATTTGAGAGTGATCCGGATCACTGTATTGATACAAAAAATATCAAAGATCCAGATTTCAAGCAACTTAAGATATTCATTATCTTTATCTTAATATTTAGTACATGTTTCTTACAATAACTATTTAGAACACATTTCTTACAATATATTTGTAATATATGTAGCATTTATATAGCATGCTGATGCATGTAACAGCAGATAATTCATGGTAACAAATTAATATTTCATGTTATGACTTTATATTTCATTGTACTGAATTATTATTTTCAAGTTGTTTTATGAGGTCATGATGTCATGCTTAAAGTTATAGTTTATGTTTCATCTGGTAATGTCATTCTGTATTTATTATATTTTGTGGCTTTTGTACAGTTTGGCATTGGAAATATTCTAAATACAAATATATTTCCCATCATGTTTTTGTCGGTGTTTTTAAAACATTGGGTGCTATTGTTTACAAAAATTAACAATTAATCTATAAACTTAACAATTAATCTATAAACTATGGATTAATTATGTACATTGATAAGAGCATAAAAATATACTGAAATGTTTGTATAAAATCTGTTTGAAGACTGTTTGCAACACATATTCGCTGTACGTTTGCGGCAAAGTTATATTGATGCATTAAAAGTGTGCAGGATGTTCGCGGCAACCATGTTTGCAGAATGTTTGCAGCAAGTGTTTGCAACATGTTCGCCACAAAATATTTTAAGGTGGATTTTTAGTTCCCACAAAAGTTTGCAGCATATTCGCAGCAACTATTTGCAGATTGTTTGCTGGAACAGTTCACAGACTATTCACAGAAATTGTTTGCAACATGTTCACAGGAAAGTGTTTGCGGCAAAGCTCATTTGCATACCAATCGCGAACATTTTTTAAATGTATGCGATGTGATCACAACAAATGTTTGCAGGATGTTCGCAGTATGTTCGTTTCATATTAGCAGCAACTATTTGCAAGAAGGGCATTTTGTCCATAAGGGCAGTGCGTGAAATTTAAGTTACAAAGTAAAATTAGAAGCATAAATTGTAGTTTTAACTTTAAGAATATATTATTTACTGCAGATATATGACTAAAAATTGGTTAGGTTAAAAAATAGGTTCAAGTATCCAGCATGATTCAAGGGAGAATGTAAACAAACGTCATTTTATGAATAATTACCCTGTTTACATCAATTTGACCTTGTAAAGTGCAATCTTTGATATTATATACTTTTATATCTCTATTAGAATTTAATGATGGCCTCAAACAACAGTACGTGATACAGCAAGAAAAACTTACAGAAATATTTCTCCAGTTTCTCTTCAAAATGGCTGTGCTGACATCATCATCCAACATAAAATGAGTTTAAGATATTCTTCATTCTTTGTAAAACATTTAAAAACGTTTTTAAACATTTATACCAAACTAATATTGCTAAAACGTTTATGAAACCATAATAGTGAATAATTGTCAATATTTAGGTTCATATTTGGTTTAAAAATGTTTATAGGTTTACTAAACGTTTATAAACGTTTGCAATGTATTTCTATGCAATAAATTTAATATTTACTGTATGGAAAATATTTTATAAATAAATGTAAACTAAATAATAAAAGTCTTTCATGGGATTTCTATACAATAAATTTAATATTACTGTATGGAAAATATTTTATAAATAAATGTAAACTAAATAATAAAAGTCTTTCATGGGATTATTCTCAAACAAGCAATCATGCAGTGCCTATGAATGGGCTCTGTGTCAGCTGACTGTGTTTCAGAGTAAAAGTGAAAAATAGAAGTACACAAAATTTGTGCCCTGTAAATGGTATTCAGAAGTAAAGTACCAATTAAATAGTTTACTGTTGGAAAATATTGTAATAAATAATGATGACCGAATTCACGGACCCTAATTTCTTATATTATCGCCCATTAAACTCTTTATCTAACACTAAATACTTGTAATACTTACAAAATTTGGGGGTTAAAGTGATTGGGTGTTATATATCCATATTTTGGCAGTATTGTTTTATCATTTTACTACGCTATATTATCATAAACAATCATCATTTTATTTTGACAGAAGTTAAAATGTGGTGGGAACTCGATCACTGCTGTTTTTGTATTATCATGTAAGATAAAATTCCCATGTATTTTTATTTATTTCATTAAGATATTTGATAATTTAAAATCTGAGTTTTGAGAATGTTTTATTATAGGACTCAGTGAGCATGTCAGGAAGTGGGTCAGGCGTAGTGATTTTTGAATTTATAATTTGTAGAGGTCAGAGCACCTGCAAATAGTTTCTGGGGAATGGTCTTATTGCTATGCACTTTACACTCAATTCTTATTTAAAAAGTATTTATTTAGGGAGGGACTGTTGATTAAATGTAATTTATTTGTTTCTTAACTTATTTGTGTGTTTCTTAGTGATAATGAATTATCAGTTGTGCTCCACTGAGTATGTCAGCCTCTTCACAGTGTAGTGATATTTGAATGGGTGCATAAATATACCCTGTCCTGAATTGAAGGGGGGTTCCCTTGATAAAAGTGAAAAATTGTTACTGGATAAGTATGTACTATATTTAATACATGAACAGTTGTAATGGAAATCTAAGCATGGTTACTTAACAGGAAATTAATATATTCAAATCCCCCTTTTGTCCCCCTTGTTTTGACTCTCCCCTTTATTTGTTCCCCCGGTATCCGTTCTCCATGCCCCCCTTCAGTACAGGAAAGTTTGAGTTTTATCTGCTTAATTTAACATTAGAAGAGAAAGTGTTTATCCGGGAATATATTAAATTGGAATAAGGTATTTTATTTATTATTTCTGAATAGTTATCTATTTTTTATTGATATTTCTGCAGGATCTTAATAGATTTTAATTGTTTTTGTTTTGACATGCTACTTTGTTGATAAACATTTGAGATCAGGAAAGTCAAGGATAATTTAAATTTATTCAACAGAATGGGAGTGTCAGTTTATATCCAGTAGTATGATCTTATTTATGGGTGTAGCTTCTTTGCATGAATATCCTTTTATTTGTTGGCTTTAGATGTCAGCATGTAGTTCTCCTTGCACTGTAGTTGCCTATATTTATTTAATTTATTGCTGCTTTTAGTTGTTTTGTATAGCCTGGCTCTTATATGTCAATTAATTGACTACTATGTAGTTGTATAGAGTTGGTTTATTGGTTTCCTACCTTTTATACACATTTAATATATTACTAATAAATTTCTTGTTACTAATTACACAAATCTTTCCCTTTTATGTTAGCTGCATGCTGCCTGTCCTGCTGTATTTATGTTTCTAACTTGTAATGTCTAACCTCTAGGATAGATCAACTCAGGAGAAATCTTCTATGCTTATATAGTGCTGTTGAGGCATGTAGTAAGGTCAGTGCCAGGAATTTGGTGCTCCCCGTTTTAACACTATCATGCTGAGGTACTTATTGGCATATTTTGATTTAGCTTGCTTGAAGCACACATGTTAATGTATACTATTGAGGCATAGTGATGTCTGCGCTGTGAAAGCAGCCCAGGTGTATATATCACTAGATGGTACACATGCTGAGGTATATGGGTCATATGTTCTCAGTATATAGCACTAATTGAGGCACAGTAAGGTTTGCACTAATTACTGGTACATTGTGCACACCGTTTTAACACTGATATATGCTGAGCTGCCTGAAAGAGAATATTAGAATTTAAGAAAGAATACTTAGATAAGTTGAATACTTAGTTTTACTACTATGAGATTTTTATGACAAGGGATTTTAAGTGATTTTGGGCTGTCTTCCATTGGTCATTCGGCACCTTTGTTGCAATTGTTGGATTTAAGTTGATAATGAGCCAGGGCTTAGTTATCTCAAGCAAATCAATTCTGTCCTAACTCTTTATTATTTGATTTAGGGTCTTTGTCTGAGGTCTGGCCCGTAACAATATATTCAAAGAAAATACTGTAAGTGCAATTGCTTTCGAGTTACAACTGATTTACTCAACACCGAGAACCTGAAAATAGCTACTGCTCAGCTGTGTAATGACCCACAGGTCTGCAATTTTACTATGTTATAGCTGACCAAAAATTAGCTGGATAACATATTCAAACAAAATACTCTAAATGCAATAGTTTTGAAGTTACAACTGATTTGCTCAACAGTGAGAACCTTAAAGTAGCTATTGCTCAGCTATGACGAGCTACAGGTCTGTAATTTTACTATGTTAAAGCTGACCCATAAGTAGGTGAAGAACATATTTAAACAAAATTCTCTAAATGCAATAGTTTTCTAGTTACAACTGATTTACTCAACAGTGAGAACCTGAAAGTAGGTCTCACCCAGCTATGCCATGAGCTATGGGTCTACAATTTCACTGTGTTATAGCTGACCCATAAGTGGTGAATAAGATATTTAAACAAAATACTCTAAATGCAATAGTTTTAAAGTTACAACTGATTTACTGAACAGCTATACTCTGAAAATAGCTATAGCTCAGCTATGACATGAGCCACACATCTGCAATTTCACTATGTTATAGCTGACAGAAAAGTAGATGAAAAACATATTTAAACAAAATACTGTAAATGCAATAGTTTTGAAGTTACAAATGATTTACTCAACAGTGAGAACCTGAAAGTAGCAATAGCTCTGCTATGCACTGAGCTACATGTTTGTAATTTAACTATGTTATAGCTGACTCATAGGTGGGTGAATACCATATTCAAACAAAATTCTCTAAATGCTATAGTTTTCTCGTTACAAGTGATTTACTCAACTGTAATAACCTAGCTATTGCTCCACTTTCCGATGAGATAGGACTCTGTAATTTTACTGTGTTATAGCTGACCCATAAGTAGGTGAAGAACATATTTAAACAAAATACTATTAATTCAATAGTTTTCAAGTTACAACTGATTTACTCAACAGTGAGAACCTAAAAATAGCTATTGCTCAGCTGTGTAAGGTCTACAGGTCTGCAATTTTGCTATGTTATAGCTGATCAAAAAGTAGATGAACAACATATTTAAACAAAATACTCTAAATGCAATAGTTTTCAAGTTACAACTGATTTACTGAACAGCTATACTCGGAAAGTAGCTATAGCTCAGCTATGACATGAGCTACAGGTCTGCAATTTCACTATGTTATAGCTGATAGAAAAGTAGGTGAATAGCATATTTAAACAAAATACTGTAAATGCAATAGTTTTCAAGTTACAAATGATTTACTCAACAGTGAGAACCTCAAAGTAGCTATAGCACAGCTATGCACTGAGCTATAGGTCTGCAATCTTACTATGTTATAGCTGACCCATAAAAAGGCGAAGAACATATTTAAACATAATACTGTAAATGCAATAGTTTTCAAGTTACAGTTGATTTACTCAACAGTGAGAAGCTGAAAATAGCTACAGGTATGCAATTTTACTATGTTATAGCTGATCCAAAAGTAGATGAATTTGCAAATTTAATAAGTAAATTAAATTTTTATAAGTTAATACCCTATCCAATGGACAACTGCTAATCCGGTCGGCGCAGACCGGCCCGCCAAATGCCAAAAAAAGACATCCTGTGTTTCCACTGGCTGGCCGGTCCCAGTACTGTGCATTCTCCAGGTGGCGCATGGTATTTACTTCCTGTCTAGACAACATGACGTCATATAATCTTTTTCATTGTCTAAACCTATTAGACCCCTAGTAATCTGATAGCGGGGTCGGTGGGAGGGTCTTGTGTGTCCATTGGATAGGGTATTAACTTATAAAAATTTAATTTACTTATTAAATTTGCAATTTTATTGCGTTAATACATCCTATCCAATGGACAATTGCTGAATAACTACCGCTTGGTTGGCGGGTAAGTTACTAGGGACTTATGTGAACTCACAAGTAATAGCAAATTTTAACCTACGGTCTAGGCTGACTTCGTCAGGAGACCTATAGGCCCAGGTCTGGGTTGACCTTAAGGTCAGGAAACCCTGTAAGGCCATGGTCAGTTGTCAGCAGCCGGTTACCTGGGGCTATTCCGTTTTTGCAGACCTGCTCTGAGGTAGGGGAAGAGAGGGATGAGTTCAGTCCCAGAATGCAAATAAACCTCCCGAGGGAAGCATGTCACACTTTTTTTTTAATACTATGTACATAACTGACAGTACAGAACTGTTTACACTATGTACATATATACACAAATCTCCTCAATCTAAGGGCCACTTGTGGATCTGCTGAGCAGCCACTACCGAGCCCAATTGGTAAAGCTCTGAATCAGCCCAAGCCACGCCCTTCAGATAGAACTGTGTGAAGGTATTATGTGACTTCAGTGGCAGGCTGACAAGATTGGATATAAGGAGACTCCCGACTGGAAACCCTTAGAAGCAGCAAAGGCCCTGACATCATGGACTTTATTCACAGTGTTTCCTGAGCCTCATTTTTCTGGAGGTCAACTGACCCCCGCTTTTGAAAACCGGGGGTCAATGCAAATTTTTGAGGGTCAGTTAGGCTTGACCCCTTCTAGTTAAACTGCAGGGTAGAAAAATAATAGAAAAACAATGCTGAAATACCTCGCAAAGCCGGTGTTCAGATTAGAGTTATGAAATGTGGGGTACCATGTATCCCATGGGGTACTTAAAATGGGGTACAAATAATATTCTGCCACATTTTCCTCAATAAATAATGTTTAGATCTTTAGATATGCCCAGTTACTAAGAAGCAATAAATTTGTTTTATTTATGATGTTGATAAAAAAATTACAGTACATTGTACATGGCTGTATATTCATAAAGATATCTGATCAGTTCACCTGTGTACATCAGGGTAAAGAAAATAGTCAAAAAATAAACTTGACTAAAATTTTTTTATTTACCCCACAAATATAATATTTATACTGGTTGAAAGAAAAATTATTGTAGTTTATTTTGCTTTTTATTTGACAAAAATCCATTGAGTGGTTCCAAAGTTATAGTGTTTTTGCGAATATTTTTGAATTTCACAGCTAGTATTTTCCAGGGAATTTTCCGGGGTTAAAAATTCAAGAGTGTCCGAGATTTAGTAGAACGTGTCTCCTAATGCACAAGGTATTTGTCATCATTCGGAGACGTTGTTTCCAATTGTTTCCTTGCAGAGATCACGTTTTCCTTCGATGTATGACGTTTCGAATAAGATTTGCTAGGGTACATTCTAACACTGGTAGTTTAAGATGGATTTCATCTGCGAAGCTCTCGCCTTGCAAGAAATTTTAAACTATACAGCTTACTTTCAGTGCTGTTTTATTGCATGTATATCTACGCTTTCAGTAAAAAATCTTGCGTCTAACTGAATAACCCGAATGCGCATGCGTGACCTCGTAACCTCGCGAACTCTTCACCTCTCGACCTTTTGATGCCACGCATGCGCAGTGACAAGTAAACAGCAGGAAATCGGCCATTTTTGTTTTGAAATTGGAATAAATAAAGAATTGCTTCATATATAGACGAAATATCGGTGTTTCTTTCTACAAATACTTCTGCGTCAGTCTGACCCCCTGGTAAATAATATGTGCGTAAATCGCTTGATTTCGGCGTAAATTTACGCACGTTTGTGCGTAAACGGAAACACTTCCTGATGTAAAGTGTGGGCCTCCTGGTCAGACAGCTCATAATATAGGATCACAGTCTGCTTGATCCAAGAGGAAATAGTGGCAGGTGAGATGTCTTTGTCGAAACCTTTCTTAAAGGAGACAGAAACCAACTCCTTATTCTGCCTGAGGTCCTGTCCAAATAGTAGCGCAATGCTCTGACCGGACAGAGGGACCTGTCAGACTTGAGGGATCTATCCAGAGTTGGGGCCAGGGCTGTTATAACCCCAGGGGCCACACTGTCTGGACCCTCTTTGGCAAGCTGATTCTTGGATAGAAAGCTGGGTGATGGATACAGGGACACCTTTGACCAATCGGATTGGTGTCTAATATATCAGTTTTACCCAGCATGAATCTCACTTCTGCGCTTGCCGGACCCAAGGGCCAAGAGGAAAACCGTCTTGAAGGACAAATGCTTCAAGGAGGTCTCCTTGATTGGATCAAACGGAGTCTTAGTCAGCTGGTGCAAGACCAGTGAGAAGTTCCAGGAGGGTATGTCCCTCCTGCCTTTGTGTCTGTCTCTGTGGAAACTATCCGGGAGTGAGATTTTCATCCTTGCTGATGTTGAAGGTTGAATTTCCCAGTTTATCAGCAATGGGTGACCTGTAACCATCAATGGTGCTGGGCTGTAGCTTCCTGTCCTGCAATAGGCACATAAGGAAGTGAGCAACTGACTTTACAGGAGGTGCCCTGAGGTCCATCTGATTAGTGACGCACCACTTGTAAAAATGGTCCACTTTGCCTCACAGACTGATCTGGTTGATCCTCTTTGAGGAGCCTCAATTCTTGCTGCCACTGCTTCAAAGAAGCCCTGCTTCTTGATTGATGTGGCTCTAGGAGCCATGCATGGAGAGTTAGGTTTGTCAGATTTCTGTGAGGGATCTGATTGAAGGGCTGAGTTAACAGGTTGGGCAAGAAGGACAGGCTCACTGGGATCTGACTGGACATTGCCACTAGGTCCCAAAAACCAAGGCATGTTGGGCCACCCCGGAGCAATCGGAATGATTCTCTTGCATGGGGATTACTGCAACTTCTCCACCACTTGGCCCAAGATGGCTGCTGGTGGGAAGGCATATGCGTCCAGTACCTCCCATGGCAGACTGAGTGCAGGGGATCTGGTATCGATGACACAAACAAAGGCAACTTGTTGTTGAACCATGTGGCAAATAGGTCTAGTTGAGGCCGGTGCCAGCTGCTGCATATTGCTTGGAAGACCTCTTGAAGGCGAGACCACTCTGTTTGGATGGTCTGGCCTAGCCTGGATAGCTTGTCTGCCACCACGTTCAGCCGGCCTCGAATGTGTCAGGCTTTGAGAGTTACAAGATTCCCCATAGTAAAGCACAAAGTGGGCCCGACCTCCTGTCTCCTTCCTTGTTTATGTATGACACCACTGTGGTGTTGTCTGTTGCTACAAGTATCATCTTGTGTAGGCAGAGGTCTTGGAACTCTTTATGGCTAGAAAGGCTGCCTTGAGTTCTAGGTAATTGATATGCAGCTTGCTTTCTGGAAGGGGCCAGGTTCCTCTTGCAGTGCGTTCATTTAAGTGAGCGCGCCACCCTTCTGTTGATGTGTCTGTAAAGATTTGCAGAGCATGTTTATTGGGTGTAATGGTTGGCCTGTAAGGACATTGTCCTCTTGCAGCCACCACTGTAGGTGTGGGTGCAAGGACCTTGGTATTGGAAACACCTTTTCTAGTGACTCGGGTACCTTCGAGTTGTTTTTGAGATGCCACTGTATGGGTCTCATATGAAGTCAGTCTAGGTGAACTTGCTTTTCTGTGGCTGTTAGTAAACCAATCAAGGAAATAGGCTGCCAGGCCAGTAGGGACAGCAGTTTCAGTATTTTGTCCTGGAGGCTCTGCCACCGGTCTGGTGTCGGTCGGAGCCAGATCTGAGGTCGAACTTGTCAACTACAAAGACTTGTTTGGATTCCAGTTCCGATTTCCCCAAGTTCACTGGCCAGCCTAGTTCTTGGCATATTTTCACTAGATCTCGAGTATTCTGGAGACAAGCCTGATGGGATTTGGATCTCACCAACTAGGTACTGGTGGATTCTTATACCCTTGTGTATGGCCATCAGTTTCAACTCCTCTGCTACTACAGTGAACTCCATGGGTGCTGTGGACAGACCTAAAGGCAGTGCTTTAAACTGGTATGTCTGACCCTGGACATGAAATCTCAGATATTTCCTGGACTGTTCCTGTATTGGTATATGGAAGTAGGTGTCCTTGAAATCTATTGAGGTAACCCACTCCCCTTGTTGGAGGGTGGTCCTGATGGTCTCCGAAAGGTTTGGTTTGCTCAGATCTAGACTAGGTCTCCAATGGTTGTGTGTTTTGGAACCAAGAAAGGTTGAAGAAGCCCGGAGATTTTGAACTGGCTTGACTACATCTTTGTCCATAAGCTGATGTAATGCCTCTAACCAATATAGGTTCCTGTGAGGATGTACATAGCAGTTGATAATTTTGCTGACCTTGTCAACCTTGGTCCTGACTGGAAAGGGAGAGTGCTGTTCAAAAAACCCATTTGTTTCCTCTGTAACCCAGCAATTTTTGGCTATAGTAAATCTCTGGAGCCTGTGATACTGGTAGGCTAGGCTGACCACTGAATTTAGTTACTGGACTACTAACTAGGTGATCCACAGGTGGGTCTGCTGGTCAGTTCCGGTCCTCTGTCACCAGTATTGAAAAGGGGCAAGACAGTAATTGCACATGATAGGTCGGTAGACTCTGTAACCAGCTGGTGTGAAGCAAAACTGCTCAGTGAAAACTGTATAGCTGGTAACTGGTTGGAGAGCTCTGTAACCGGTTGAAGCAGTTTCTGTGTAGCAAAAAACTTCCTGTCAGGGACTATACATTATTAGGCCTGTCATCAGTCTTAGGCCGGTGAATAGGCTGCTGATGAGGAGTGGCCAGGTGGTAGAAGACCTTTGGGTTGGTGATTCTTGGTGCTGGTTGGTAATAGGCAGGCTCTGTAGCCAGTTAATGTGAAGCAAGCTGTTCAGTGCAGGCTGTGTGGCCGGTCGGTAGACTCTGTAACCAGTCGGATGAAGCCATATCTTGTAGATAAAATAGCATCAGAGATGCCCGTACCCCACAGCCTGGGGAAATATTTTTCAACACCATGAGATATAGAAGTAGTATAACGGTACAAAGTTCAAGATACTTTCAGAGCAGTGTCAGTTATATTAAGGTCCAAATAATGCTTAAGTAGAGAAAATAATATCTAAGGAAGAGAAATGTATGTAAAGATGAAGTATTAAATCAAAACATTTCAATAATAAAATGACAGCACTTATCAGTAAACCAAAAATGGCCGAATTATGGTTTGGATGTTTTGAATATTACCTATGCATACAGAAGTGGCAATACATTCAATGAATGCTTATGTGTGGTGTTGGAGAAAAGCCTGTGGCTCACTTGATGAAATTCCATCCATGAATTCTAATATGACTTTAACAGTGCTTAATCTGCATCAACAGACAGACCCAAAGGTGCAACAAGATTTTAAAGGTCAATACAGCAAGGTCAAAGGTCAATCAGTGTCACACCATGACGTGGCACACCTAAAACCCTCAACCAATGTCCCAACCAAGTATAAACTTCCTACACCTTACAGTCTCTGAGATATAGCCTGGACAAGATTTTATAGGTCAAAGTCACTACAGCAAGGTCAAAGGTCAAATCAAGGTCACACTATGACATAGCACACCTACACCCCCTAACCAATGTCCCTACGAAGTATCAACTTCCTACACCTTACGGTTTCCAAGATATAGCCTGGACCAGGTTTTATAGGTCAAGTTTACTACAGCAAGGTCAAAGGTCAAATCAAGATCACACCATGATGTTGCACACCTACTATCTCCAACCAATGTTCTCACCAAGTATCAGCTTCCTACACCTTACAGTTTCTGAAATATAGCCCAGACAAGATTTTATAGGTCAAGGTCACTATGGCAAAGGTCAAATCAAAGTCACACTATGACGTTGCACATCTACACCCCCTAACCAATGTCCCTACCAAGTATCAACTTCCTACACCTTACAGTTGCTGATATAGCCCGGACAAGGTTTTATAGGTCAAGGTCACTACGGCAAGGTCAAAGGTCAAATCAAGGTCAGACCATGACGTTGCACACCTACACCCCCTAACCAATGTCCCTACCAAGTATCAACTTGCTACACCTTACGGTTTCCGAGATATAGCCCGGACAAGATTTTATAGGTCAAGGTCACTACAGCAAGGTCAAAGGTCAAATCAAGGTCAGATCATGACGTTGCACACCTACAACCCCTAACTAATGTCCCTGCCAAGTATCAACTTCCTACACCTTATGGTTGCCGAGATTTAGCCCGGACAAGATTTTCAAACTCAAGGTCACTACGGCAAGGTCAAAGGTCAAATCAAGGTCAGACCATGACGTTGCACACCTACACCCCCCCAACCAATGTCCCTGCCAAGTATGAACTTCCTACATCTTACGGTTTCTGAGATACAGCCCGGACAAACTATTTCCCGCCGCCCGCCCGCCCATCCGGACACCATGGGTGAAAACAATACCCCGACAGCCCTTAAGGGCTGTGGGGTAACTAGCTGTCTACCTGCCCCAGAATCAACACAGAGTTGAATGGACTGGGTCGGGTGACTCTGTAACCAGTTGGGGGGGGGGGGGGGGGTCGGGTAAGCTGTACAAAGGCTGTGTAGCCAGTACCTGGTCGGTACACTGTAACCAGTTGTTGAAGCAACTGTACAAGGCTGTGTAGCCGGTACCCGGTCGGTACACTCTGTAACCAGTTGCTGAAGGAAGTTTACAACTATCCTTTGTGTTGAATTCAGCTTACTGCGCGTTTCCTCCATTAAATAAAGCATTTCTTTTAAACGCATGTCTTATTTGTAGATTTGACAGTTGCTGGGAAAGCCCGTGAGCTATTTTTAGAAGCAATTGTTGGTCGGTGTGTCACGTGAACAGCTTGCTGGACGGAAGGACACGCGATTGGCTGATTGAAGATGACATCAGTGGTCGCGTTCTTTGTGTGATACTTAACCGGCAACTTTATAGTATTCTGACTGTCCACAAAACCCCACTACCGACAACAAGGCCGGGTCTGCAGGGACTGGAATCACAGTAGACGTGAGTTCTGAAGAACACACTTCCGACCTTTCTGGTCGGTGAATCATGTGATCAGCTTCGTGACTTGGTCGGTGAACCACGTGACCAGCTTCGTGGAGATGACGTCAGAGGTCACATTCTTTTGAGCTGGCTGGTCGGCTGATGCTTTAAAGCACAGAAGCCTGGACCAGTGCACTCTGTAGATGTGTAGATTAAATTCTTTCTTTCGTGATAAAACCAGTGAACTGGCCATCCACAACCCCCACTACTGACAACAAGGCCGGGTCTGCAAGGTAGGGACTGATATCACCTTCTGTTGAGAGGTCGGCTGAACTGGAGCTTGCCAGTCGACTAATGCTTTACAGCAAAGAAGTCTAGACCAGTGTGCTCTGAAGATTTCTGAAGAATGCATCTCTTGCTTCCGATGAAAAAACACTAAATACTCGAGCTAGGCTGGTGTGGCTGATGCTTTACAGCAGAAAAGCCTGTACCAGTGTGCTCTGAAGAAATCTGAAGAATTCATCTCATGCTTCTGAGGAAAAAACACTAAATACTTGAGCTGGCTGGTGTGACTGATGCCTTACAGCAGAGAAGTCGGTACCAGTGCGCTCTGAAGAATGCACCTCTTATATGGGGAATTCCTTCTATTTACATTGTTCAAAACTACGTAGACTGCAGTTTTCTGTGATTTCTATTTGTAGTACTAGAAAAGACGTTTATGTGGTGATTGTAACTGGAAGGTTACAGAAGGTACATTCAAACAAAAGACATGGATAAAATACCTTGTAAGTAGTATATCCATTATTTTTCTTAATATGTATCGTCGATCTGCCCCTAACAACACAATGGTTGAATGGGAGGAAACTAGCAAAATGGCTGCCTTCATAATTCATATTTCTCGTCGCTTACTGCCCTATCGTTAACACTAAATTGAGTCAGCTAGGGAGCATTTCCAGCAAATTTCTTAATGTATATCCGTGCTTGATATGTAGGGCATAATCCACACTTTTCGTTAAAATATCTGGAGATTGTTGAAAACACGTCTGCACAGTACACGCGCCAAACGAAAAAGATGATATGACGTCATGTTGTCTAGACAGGAAGTAAATACCATGCGCCACCTGGCGAATGCACAGTACTGGGACCGGCCAGCCGGTGGAAACACAGGACGTCTTTTTCTGGCGTTTGGCGGGCCGGTCTGCGCCGACCGGATTAGCAATTGTCCATTGGATAGGATGTATTAATGCAATAAAAAACATATTTCAAGAAAGTTCTCCAAAATCAATAGTTTTCAAGTTACAACCGATTTACTCAACAGTGAGAACCTCAAAGTAGCTATTGCTCAGCTATACAATAAGCTACATGCCGAAAATTTACCATGTTATAGCTGACCCAAAAGCAGTTGAATAACATTCATACAAACTTCTCTAAATGCAATAGTTTTCAAGTTACAAGTGATTTTACTCATTATGGAAGGTACTGAAAAGTCAGAAAGTACCTATTACTCACTTAGAAATTAGGATAGAATCCGGAGTTACTCACCCTGTCGTAGCTATAGAGAAAGTAGCTGAATAACTTATTTTAACAAAATGCTCTAAATGCAATACTTTTCAAGTTACAAGTGATTTAGTGCATGATTTGAGTAATTTTAATGCATTAAAAATTTAAAAAATTCATAAAAAATATTTAAGAAATATCCAGGTCTGATATCCACACAAGGGAATCTACTTGTGGCCTCATACATATATGCAAAACAAGAGAGAAATCCTGTCAATAGTCAATGAGAAAATTGTGATAAAGTGTTAGAATTTTCACACTTTGGGTGGGGGTACCTCACTTGAAATGGTTCTAGCAAACAAACAAATCTGCATGCCTTGAACAAATTTTTCATCCGCGATAAATGAGGGATCTTTAAAAAAAAAAAACAGCATGTCTGTAGGCCTTGTAGTTTTAGAGAAGCTGTTCAGGGGGATGCGTACACCCAAGTCGCACAGTGAAGACATAAAAAAATGAGAATTTTAACTTAAGAAAACCTGTGGGTTTGCAACAGAAAAAATTCCAGCTTTAAATTCCATTCTGGATACAATGCTCTTAAGGTACAAGAGTCCCGTGAAATTTTTCGGTCACAAAATTTTTCTTCTTCCAGTCTTTTTACCCATTTCCAAAATATCGCGCATGCACAGAAATGGTTATATTATATACTGAAAATACTTCATTTTACAGAACATTCAGCATATTGCCTGCAATCCAAGTAAGCTGAGAAGTAGGTGAAGAACATATTTAAACAAAATACTGTTAATGCAATAGTTTTCAAGTTACAATTGATTTACTCAAAAGTGAGAACCTGAAAATAGTTATTGCTCAGCTATGTAATGAGCTACAGGTCTGCAATTTTACTGTTATAGCTGACCCGAAAGTAGATGAATAACATATTTCAAGAATATTCTCCAAATGCAATAGTTTTCAAGTTACAACTGATTTACTCAACAGTGAGAACCTCAAAGTAGCTATTGCTCAGCTATACAATAAGCTACATGCCCGAAATTTTACCATGTTATAGCTGACCCAAAAGCAGTTGAATAACATATTCATACAAACTTCTCTAAATGCAAAAGTTTTTAAGTTACAGGTGATTTTACTCATTATGGAAGGTACTGAAAAGTCAGAAAGTACCTATTACTCACTTAGAAATTAGGATAGACTCCCAAGTTACTCACCCTGTAGTAGCTATAGAGAAAGTAGCTGAATAACCTATTTCAACAAAATGCTCTAAATGCAATACTTTTCAAGTTACAAGTGATTTAGTGCATGATTTTCGTAATTTAAATGCATTAAAAATTTTAAACATTCATAAAAAATATTTAAGAAAGATCCAGGTCTGATATTCACACAAGGGAATCTACTTGTGGCCTCGTACATATATGCAAAACAAGATAGAAATCCCTTCAATAGTCAATGAGAAAATTGTGATAAAGTGTTGGAATTTTCACACTTTGGGTGGGGGTACCTCACTTGAAATGGTTCTAGCAAACAGACAAACTGGAAAATTTAAGAATTAAATTAAATTTTTATAAGATAATATCTTACCTAGTGGACCGGTGCAATAGTCCGGCGCCTAGCCGGTCTCGCCAAACATTAGAAAAAAATGTCCTGAGCTGGGCTCTGGCCTGGACCGGTAGTGTAGTATTCACTCGCCAGGTGTCCCCGGACACCCAGCTCCCCTACTGCGCATGTGCGCGCATGCGCACTTCCTCTTTTTGTTGCCTACCAAAGAATGTCCCCTTGATTTAAGCGGGGAAGGTAGGGTGGGACTCTCCTTGTCCACTAGGTAAGATATTATCTTGTAAAAATTTAATTTAATTCTTAAATTTTCCATTTTATTGCGTTAATATATCTTACCTAGTGGACCGGTGCAGAATAACTACCCATTGGATGGCGGGTAGATCAATCAAATATAAGGGGACTCACTATGGGAAATAATTCCCAAAATATCATATAGACCGAGGGAACAACCTAGACCGGTTCCTGACCCTCTAGTTTACGTTACATTCCCCCCCCCCCTTTTCTTTCAGAAATCTGACACTCATGAAGAGGGGAGGAGAGCAGAGTCCTAAGGAGTCCTGAGGAAGCAAGAGGGGAAGTTCCATTGGTCTCCCATCTATCCTGAGAGGTAAGGTAGACTGCAGAGACATTTTTTTTTTTTATATATACATATTTACAAAAGGAGTCTCAAAACTTAATCTGTAATCTGTTGAGCAGCTACCACAGGGCCCAAATGGTATAGCTCAGAATCTGCCCAGGCTACATCCTTTAGGTAGAACTGGGTGAATGTGTTGTGAGACTTCCAATGGCAGGCTGATAGAATTTGATCTAAGGGTATGCCTCCTTGAAAGGCCTTGGAAGCCGCGAAAGCCCGGACATCATGGGCCCGAACTTGATGCAAATTTTGAGCCTGCTCATCTGAGAGTTGGTAACATAAGCCAATCGTTTGTTTGATCCATGAAGAGACAGCTGCTGGTACAATGTCCTTCTTGAAGCTTTTCCTAAAGGAGACGAAAACCAACTCCTTGTCTGCCCGAAGGTCCTTGGTTTTGTCTAAATAGTAACGCAAGGATCTCACAGGACACAGGGTCCTGTCCTCCTTAAGAGACTTATCCAAGGTCGGAGCAAGAGCCGGGATTATAACCGGAGCTACACAACCCGGCCCCTCCTTAGCCAGATGGTTCTTGGAGATGAAGCTGGAGAAGGGTACAGCGAAACATTAGACCAATCCTCCTGATGTCTAATGTTCTTATGCACCCAGGCATGAATCTCACTTCTTCTTTTGCCCGACCCCAAGGCAAGAAGGAAGACCGTCTTAAAGGTAAGATGTTTAAGGGAAGCCTTCCTAAGGGGCTCAAAAGGAGGTTTCGTGAGCTGATGAAGAACCAAGGAAAGGTTCCAGGAAGGCACACCCCTCCTACCTTTAGGCTTGTCCCTATGGAAACTGTCCAAGAGCCTGGTAAGATTCTCATCCTTACCAATGTTTACCTGGCCATTCCCTATTTTGTCGGCTATAGCGGTCCTATAGCCATCTATCGTGCTAGGTTGGAGATGTTTTTCCTGAAATAGGAAAAGAAGGAAATCAGCGATCTGCTTTATAGCAGGAGACCCGAAGTCCACCTTATGTTCCTCACACCATCTGACAAAAACGGCCCACTTTGATTCGTAGACGGCTCTGGTTGAACGTCTCTGAGGAGCTTCAATTCGTGTTGCCACTTCTTCAGAGAAGCCTGCTTGCTGGATGGCAAAGGCCCTAGGAGCCATGCATGCAGATTCAGACTGTGAAGGTCTCTGTGAGGGCACTGATTGAAGGGTTGAGTCAATAAGTTTCCCACTTTCGGAAGGCTTAGGGGAATTTGGACCGACATGCTGACCAGGTCCCAAAACCATGGCATGTTTGGCCACCCTGGAGCAATTAGAATGACTCTGTGGAATCCTTGATCTATCAACTTGGAGATCACTTTCCCTAGAAGAGCCACCGGGGGAAAAACATATGCGTCCAGATTTTGCCAGGGGACACTTAGAGCATCCACTTTCCAGGCTAACAGATCCGGAACCGGGGACACAAACCTGGGGAGTTTGTGATTGAATCTGGTCGCAAAAAGGTCCACCTCCGGTTTGTGCCACTTCCTGCAAATCTGGTCGAAGACCTCCTGCAGGAGGGACCATTCCGTTTGAATCACTTGACCGTGTCGTGATAACTTGTCCGCAATGACATTGAGGTGGCCCGGAATATGCCTGGCTCGTAAGACAATCTGCCTCTGGTTGCACCACATCAGCAGCCTCCAGAGGAGAGCACAGAGAGAGCCGGATTTCATACCGCCCTCCTTGTTTATGTAAGAGACCACTGTCATGTTGTCAGAACACACCAGAATGGTCTGGTTCCAACACAACTGCTCGAACCGTTTTAGGGCTAGTAAAACGGCCTTGAGTTCTAGCAAGTTTATATGCAAGGCGCTTTCCTGTGTGGACCAAAGGCCGCTTGCTGTGAAGTCGCCTAAGTGAGCACCCCAACCTTCGTTTGAGGCGTCGGTAAACAGTTGAAGAGCGTGTCGCAATGGGTGTAGAGGTTGACCTTTTAGGACATTGCCTGGGTCCAACCACCACCTCAGGTGTGGATGCAGGGACTGAGGAAGAGGAATGATTTTCTCTAATGATTCCGGGACATGCCAATACCTCTTCAGATGCCACTGGATAGGGCGCATGTGGAGCCGACCGGCTACTACCTGTTTCTCTGTGGCTGTTAGTAGTCCTATAAGGGACATGAACTGTCTGACCGAACACGCCTGCTGATTGAGGAGGTCGTTGATATTTTGGGACAGAACCATCCACCTCTCCTGGGTCGGTTTGACCAGCCCCTGAGAGAGGTCGAAACGGTAGCCTACGAAGTTGAAAATCTGCTGAGGTACCAACTCCGACTTGGTTAAATTGATTACCCACCCTAACCTGTGGCACAGGTCCAAGAGGGTCCGGGTATGAAGTAGGCACGTTTCCGGGCAAGGGGCTCTCAGCAACCAGTCGTCGAGGTACTGGAGGATCCTGATACCCCGAGCCTGTGCCATTAATTTGACTTCTTTGGCCACCTTTGTGAACTCCAACGGAGCCGTTGAGAGGCCAAAGGGGAGAGCTGTGAACTGATAAGCTTGACTGTGGAGAAAGAATCTGAGGAATTTCCGCGACCTTTGTCCTATTGGGATATGGAAGTAAGCGTCGCTGAAATCCAGAGACGTCACCCACTCCCCTTTTTGAAGGGAGAGTCGGATGGTCTCTGGTGTCTCCATCTTGAAAGATGAGGTTGCTAGGTAACAGTTCAACCGACTTAAATCTAGGATAGGCCTCCATTTGTGGTTGGGTTTTGGAACTAGAAACAAACGGTTGTAAAAGGCCAGGGAGGATGGAGTTGTTACCTTTTCTACCGCCTGTTTCTGAAGGAGTGCCTGTAAGGAGTCCTTTATGTGTTTGCTTTTGACTGGGTTTGCGTATCCACTGACAATGACCGGTGACCTTGTGAGAGGAGGTTTCTCTTCGAAGGGTAGGTTGTACCCTTCCTGAAGAATTGAAACTACTCTTGGGTTTGCACCCAGGGAGTGCCAGACCTGCCAAAACCGTTGCAGATGGGCCCCCACAGGTGGATTTTCTACAACATGAGGGACATTTTGAACAGTTGGAGCACAAAGACAATGATTTACACAGCAAACAGGTTTCACACACTTTATTTCCATTTGAACCTGAGAGGGACTTATGTCTTTGTTTTCTGACAGCCCTGTTACACAAGGTGCTTGACCGACAACATGTAAGTTTACAGTCTTGTTTACAGTTCTGTTTAAGTCCTGGCAAAATGGATCCTCCACACTTAACTTTAACTGAGGATCTACTAAGCAATAATTGTCATTTATAGGATTGTTGACGGGACGACTTGGAGAAATAACTGGAATTGTTCCCTCCACGTCCGCGGCCCCTCCCTCTATGAGAAAACTGACGCCAAGCCTGGCTAGACTGGGAGGAAGAATGACCTGAATGCCTGTTATCTTTCTTGTCGTACGGCTTGTACCGGTACGATTGGTGTTTCCTACCAGAGTGCTGCCCTGTGCCCGGACCGGGACCACGAGCACCTGATGTGGATTCAAATTTCGCTATATCCTGTTCTGCTGTGGCAAGGATATCATCTGGAAACAGGGAGGAACTAAACAAGGGGGCATTGCGCAACCTGTTCCATGTGTCCGGTTTCAGTCCGGGTTTAGCAAATTCAAGATATGAATCCCTGCGTAGTAAGATAAAGTTGGCAAGCTGAATGAACAAACTGTCGGCTAGGTGTTGGAGTGAAGTCCCTAGAGCCACTGATACGCTTGCATGAAAAGAGGATAAATCTTTGAGATCTCTGATAGCTTCTACAACCTCTTTGGGAGCTTTCCCCTTGACAATAACCTCATTAAGCAAACCAATGTGAGTGTTCATCTTGTCCTGGATTTCACTGGTGCACCTATTAAAGGCAGCTGTGTGATTGGTAATGTATGTTCCTTCCCGAGCACACTTCTCCCACCGGCGTAGGATGTCTTGGGGTACCGGTCGGGATGCCGGACCAGATTGAGGGTAGGATGAAGCTTTAGCAACCCTAGAGTACTGGGCGTTGAGGCGGGCCTCAGAGTCTGACCAGCTGAAAATGGTTCTGCCTGGTCTAGTGGTTGAATCCTGTCTAAGTCTATGCTGTTTGTACCATTTGGATTGACTCTTAGGAGTGCGAATAAACTGGTCCACTTTCAAACCAGCTGATTCCTGAGAGCGAGAAGGGTAACCTTCAGCGACCCGGCAGTTCAGTTTTTCCAACTTGTGGCAAAGCCAGTCGTCCGGGGGTAATTCTACTGATACTTTGCCGGTTTTTCTTGGGTGTTTCCCCTTCCACGGGTTGTCTGACCTATCCCCGTCTGATACAGAAAGTTCAAAGTCTGGGATATGATTCCATCCAAGAAAGGCCCTAACCGACCTGCACGTTTCCCTGTAGTTCATTTCTTCGTTCTGTTCCGTTGCCTCTGAGTCTGAGATTTCACCCTCGTCAGATGCCTTATTAGACCGGTCAGGATTAGAGTCCACATCAGACACGTCCTGTTCAATAGGGAAAGATTGACCGGTACCGGACACACCGGTAGTAGTGTGAGGCAATGAACTGAAAAAAGAAGTCTCTGGCTTGGGAAGAGATTCCACACCGGATATAAGAGACGGGGCAGGGCCCGGAACGGGAGCGTCCACTTTAACCGGTTCAACATGTTTCTGAGCAGGCAGAGGTATACTGACAGTCTGGTCCTTCACCGGAGCCGGTGCCTCAGACACAACTGTAGCAGTAGGAGCAACTTTAGTCTTTTTCACCTTCTTGCCCGTGCCCTTATTTTTCTTATCTTTAACCTGCGGATTCTGCCCATCTGTAGCCGGAGGCCTCACCGAACCGGTGGCTCCAGGCTCAGAGGGATTGAAGAAGGGTTGTTCAGAAGTAGTAATAGAACCAGCGGAAACTGGGGCTTTTGGTGTAGAAAAGATATTAGTTCTGGTGAGTAGAGCCTCGAAACAGGCGAATTTCTCCTCTAGCTGATTACTGAGTGTGTCAAAATCTCGTTTAGAGACAAAATCCTCAGGGGTATGATGGGAGATAGAAAATACTTGTTGTACACCGGAACCGGAAGATAGGACCGGAACATCATCTAACTCTTCTTCCTCTTCTCCACCCAAGTCCTCCTGGTTAGCTACACCAACAACGGTGACCTTTGAGGGAGAGACTAGAAGGCCAGACTTCTTATCCTTGCGGATTTTATACTGAGGGGTGGAGTGCATAGAACGCTGTTGTTCCGAGAATGAATCGCAAATGGAGCAAACTTGGTCTTTCACACAAGGATCATCTCCTAACTTCTTTTCCCTACACCTAGCACATTTTTTATGTCCATCAAATCCTGCCATGATGTGCCCGCAGTTTCCTCTACGTTGACCTGGTGATGCCATGATACATGCAGTACGTAATAATCCACAATAGATCACCAAACAAAAACTAATTCACTGTATATAATAACAAAAGTTTCTCTTCAAATATTTCCGATTTTAAACACAATGGCGCCAAACAAAAAGAGGAAGTGCGCATGCGCGCACATGCGCAGTAGGGGAGCTGGGTGTCCGGGGACACCTGGCGAGTGAATACTACACTACTGGTCCAGGCCAGAGCCCAGCTCAGGACATTTTTTTCTAATGTTTGGCGGGACCGGCTAGGCGCCGGACTATTGCACCGGTCCACTAGGTAAGATATATTAACGCAATAAAAAGATCTGCATGCCTTGAACAAATTTTTCATCCACGATAAATGAGGTATCTTAAAAAAACAGCATGTCTGTGGTCCTTGTAATTTTAGAGAAGCTGTTCACGGGGATGCTTACACCCATCTCACACAGTGATAACATAAAAAAGGAGAATTTTAACTCAAGAAAACCTGTGGGTTTGCAAAAGAAAAAATTCCAGCTTTAAATTCCATTCTGGAAACAATGCTCTTAAGGTACAAGTGTCCATGAAATTTTTCTTTTTCCAGTTTTTTTACCCATTTATACAATATCGCACATGCACAGAAATGGTTATATTATATACTGAAAATACTTCATTTTACAGAACATTCAGCATATGCCTCCAATCCAAGTAAGCTAATATGGTCCCCGACCATGAAAGGAGGTTGTCCAGTGACTGAGGAAATTTCCAGTTCACTTTGAGGTGCCACTGAAAAGGTATCATGTGACGGCAACCCTCCGGGACCATTTTCTCTGTTGATGCTAGCAACCCAATTAGTGCCATCAAACATGTTACAGTCAAAGCATACTTTGACTTAATTTTGAGGTTAAAGTCCATCAGTTTGAGTCATCCGTTGCCGAGTTGAATTTACAAGGGCTGAATCAAAAGTGGTATTTGTAGCCCACAAAGGAGAACACAGTGTCAACTCTGATTTTTCCCGATCCATGTTCCAACCCAAGGACTCTGTTAGGTTCACAATGGTCTTTGGATCCAGAAGTGCCGTTCTCCGAGATGGAGCCCTTATGAGCCAGTCGTACTTATTACACATGTTCTCTGTGGCCTAGTGGTCAGGCAAGTTTGGAGTGTCTTCACAACTGTTGTAATGTAAAATCTACTTTGACAGCAAAGTGCTTAAGGAATCTACATGAATCATTCAGGTATGTTGTTTGTTAGTCAATTGATCAGGTCTGTAATGGGTTAAGTGAAAAGAAAAGTGAAGGAAAAATCCATTCAAGATGTATGACATATTTTAATATTAATACATATGATGTACAAATATTTACAAATTTTAAAAACCAAATCTACATTGAATAATTTACATTGCACAGTGATACAAAATGTATACACAGACATAAAACAGACAATATATACAGAACATTAAGACAGCACTACAAATTATCAATTCTTGCTTTACTACAGGTGTGCATAACTCTATTTTGAAAGCTAAAAATCTTACAGGTAGAATTTGCAGTTTTTATTAAATGACATATATCTCTCATTAAGAGTTAGTTTTTGATAAAAATGGAAACAATGTATAAACACACAAATATTTCAACTTTCCATTTGTTTTTATCATGAGTGCAAATACCAAGATTTTTCTGAAATTGAATTCCCTACAAATCATGATTTTTGCTCATGGCCATATCTCCTTAACACTTTTCACATACACACACTGTCCTTTAATAATTAAAATTTTGACAATATACCTGCTTATATTCTCGCCATAAGTGACTGCATTCTTTTTCATATATTATTTAAGACATGGTTAAGACTTGTTTCACTTATTTAAACAAAAAATGCCCTTATTTTCTCTTCTTTCTGGAAAACATTCAACTCATCCATATTTCAGTCTTTTTGATACATTATATATATATTTCACCAGGGTACAATTTAAATAAGGTAAATAAAATAGAGACTACAGGTAAGAAAATAGTAGAAATTAATAATGACATATTCACAGTACAAAAAGGTCGTATTCATCATCAGACGAAGGAACACAAACATGCCCGTTTATCAGACTTCAAACCAATCACTTTGAATTCTTTATTGATTTTTGATGAAATACTTAAGTTTAAACATCAACAAGAATCATAAGTACTCTGCTGGACATACAAAAATTGACATTTCTATCAATTTTACAGTGACAAAAATTTTCATGTAACACATGTTGCATCAATTACAATGAACAAAAAAAAAACAGATTCTGCTTCAGTTTACCTCATGAAAGCATCTGTTCCTATGACAACTCATTTTCTCTTTTCTTTTTTTATTATTATAAAATTAATGTTCCAAATAATAAGATCTACCCCCTCCTGTATGATAAAGATCTTAATGTCCATTTGGATGCACTGACTAGAGTACTCAAAAAGGGTCTTAACTGAGTATTGACTAGTGAGCCAATTAGGAACTCATATAAACTGTTAAAATACTGATTATTTCCACAATATATACAACATGGATGAAACCTAATTTCGAGTAAGATTTTTTCAAATAACTTTTTTTGCAGCATTTTGCTTACTTTAAGACGCTTTACACTTAATCTTAAAATTGTTCACTGGTAAATCCTTAACTTGTAAAATGGGGTTCACCGGATTTAGGTACTTTTTTTTCTTTTTCGAACTCCTGATTGCAATATTTTTTGGACCTTCTTACCCTTAGTAATAACTAAGTTTCAATGTATCCCATTCCATTGTACTAGTTTATCATTCTATTAATTGCAAAAGTATTCTATACAAAGATACCTTAAGTACAATCATTGTGTACTAATATTTTAGGTTCACAGAACAAGGCATGTTTGTGTTCTTTACTCAAACACTTACACCACCGGGCTGAGATGTTAGAATTTCCATGGATTCATTAGGCATAACCACCTGAAAACAACTTGATCACCTTCTAAATACAAAAATATCTCACAGAATATTACAATTAACTCATTTAATATAGAAATGATCCAACTAAAATATGCCAGTATTTTATCAACAAATAACCATTGTGTCGTGATACAGCATACTACCTGGCGGGACCGATGCAGTGCACACAGAATGGCCCAAATGAAGAACAAAAGTATAAGACCTGTTTAGTGAGTCAACTTTGAGTTTGAAACACGAGTCATATGCTCTGTCCGATTTTTAAAAAGTATTAATAATCCATGATTCCAGCAAGTTGTTTTTACATTTCAAACCCCTAGAACCAATAATAAGGGAAATATAATGAAAATTGTATTGAATCTTGTTTCTGACTCTGTGAAAAGATTTATAGCCCACGATTTCCTTGAGGTGTTTTAACATTTCAAATGGAGAAAACAGAGATACCAGTTATTTTTGGTTTCAAAACCATGTTTGCCCATGAAAACACAGATGAAAGGTCAAATTTGAACATAAACATATTTGTAGTCAATGCTTTCCTGAAAGGTATGTTATTAATAAGAGAGATGCAAGGCATTTTTCAGAAGGAAGACCCTGTTTGACCTTCAAGAGGGGGGTTAAGGTCCTTAAAAAGAGATTCAAAGTTATATTTTAGCAGGTTTTTAAGAATATATATCTACTATACATACTAGCACAAATATGATGCATGTTACACTATAGAAGAATTGGGGGGCAATTTTACTTTACCGGTACGGGATCCACCATATTTGATAATTGCAGGAAATTGTCAAGGAAATATGAAATTGAATTTAAAAAGTTATAAATAGGGGCAAGCCCCCAACCCCCACAAATAGTATTCCTGTGTATTATAATAAAAATAAAAGGATGGAATTGAGTAAAAACGTGTAAATATATTATCGCCCAAATCTCGTACCGGTAAAGTAAAAACTAGCCGAATTGGGCAAAAATGTGAAAATAAATTGTTAAAAGATGGACCATTGACCTTGAAACTAAAAGTCAAGGCACCCACATGCAAATTTAAAAGCTCTAGATCAACTGTGTTTTAAGTTTTCATGTCTGAAAGAAAATCCCTGTAGCAGTGGTAGCACTACAAGCTAAAAACAATACTGTATTTCACCTTATAAACACCCCAGTGATTTTTTGGGCATTCATCCATGTTTGGTTTTAATTTTTTTTTTATTTCCTGTTAAGCAGTTATTTGACGGAGGGTGTACTAAAACTCAATTTTTTCGGAATACTGTAATCCCAAAGTACAGGGGGGCATTTAATAGGGAGGGTGTACTTATGCAGCATTCTTACCGGCCGTAAACACAACCTCATAGCCTGTAAATTTGTCAAGAACGGTGTCACAGATGGTATTTATGACTGGTGAGTTGGGTGATTCCAGAAACTTTCCAATTTGTGACCTTCACCTCTAATGACAACAAAGATGCAGAATACAGGTGCTTTTGTTATAAAAAAACATGTTAAATGAAGTGTTTCGGTACTCGGGATATTGATAAATAACCACAGAAAAGGTATAACAAATGAAATATACATCTTTTGCATGGTGGATAGTGAAATATTGTGATTTCTTTTATTTCTTTCTCTTTGTGATTTGTGTTTGTTTACATCTACACATAAAAACACAGGCGGTGAATTGCTAAGAACGGTCAAAACTTTCCACTGGTAGGTACCAACTCAGAGGTGGTGTGCATGGGCACACAACCTACTTCTGAAAGCACCATCATACAGTGAAATCCAGTATATCTAAGCTTGTTTTAAGGACATACTGTAAATTGTAAATTTTAATTACTTAAATGTAGCTTTTATAAGCTACAAGCTTACCATGTGGGACTTAATGCTGTTCTCGGGTTGCCACACCCGGGGCCAACGTCTTAGAAAAAAAGACAGTTCATGTTAGCCACCGGATACACTGCTAGTTGTCGTCACGTGATAACCTCTGACCTCTCGCCCTACTTTCTCGTTGAAATTTTCTAAAACCTACCCCTCAGCTGTAAACAGCGGGGAGGCAGGGTGGGACTCTTCTAAGTCCCACATGGTAAGCTTGTAGCTTATAAAAGCTACATTTAAGTAATTAAAATTTACAATTTTATTACGCTACAATAGCTTACCATGTGGGACTTAATGCTGAATTCAACCGGCCGGTGGCGGGATTACAGCTGAGACTGGAAGGTATGTCATTTTTTCTAAGATTTTGAATTAATATGTATAGAATAGTGCCAGAAATACCAGTCTGAGTCCCATTTACAGTGCCCCGATCCCGAAGACCGGGCCTGTAATGAGCCAAAAACCTAAATAAAATGAGAGACAGTGCTGAAACTGTCTAGATGTTTGATTGTAGGACGGAAGTGCAGCAGTGCTCACTTCGAGGTCTAAGGGTCCCTGAGGGCCCTTCACTAGTGACTGACCAACCCATGGTTGGACATCTCATAAATTTTTTACAACCTGAATATGAGATTAATGACAACTAAATAAGTCCTTAATAGAAGTTACTTGATAACTGAAAAACAAAAATGACCTTACCCGTAACATCTTGAAGGTAAAGGAATACCTAGTTCCTGGGAGAGACTCCTGAAGACTTGGTTGTAGCGGATGTGCCCCCCCCCTTTTTTTCTTTCCGAGGACAACTGGTCTGAGGGGAAGGATCTAGGACTTGTTGTGCCGCCACTACGGGTCCCAGATACATATTGTTGTCGGTGTCCGACCAAGTAAGGTCTTTTAGGAAAAAATTTGTAAATGTGTTGTGAGCTTTCCAGTGACAGGCTTGCATGATTGGTCCACCGATACCCCACCGTAAAAGGCCTTAGAGGCCGCGAAGGCCCGGATGTCATGCGCTTTGACTTGGACCAAGTCCAAGGCTTGTTGATCTGCTTGTTTGTAACAAAGTAGGATGGTTTGTTTCAACCATGAAGAGAGAGTAGGGGTCTGATGTCTGAGGTATGTCCTTTCGTAAAGGAGATGAAAAGGAGAGAACGAGACCCTCTCAGGTCTTTGTTCGGTCCAAATAAAACCTCAGGGCCCGCACGGGACACAGGGTCCTGTCTTCCTTAAATTGTCTATCTACAATGGTAGTCAAAGCAGGAATAGTCACCGGAGCTACACTTTGAGAACCTTCTCTTGCTAGTTGGTTTTTGGCTATGAAATCAGAAGAGGGGAACAAGGCAACCTTTTCCCATTGGCCTAGATTAGATACTTGTTTGTGACCCAGGCATGGATTTCGCTGCGGCGATTGCCGGAGGCCAAAGCTAGCAAGAAAGCAGTTTTAGAGTAAGATGTTTGAGGTCTGTGTCTTTCATGGGCTCAAATGGTGCTTTAGTGAGCTCGTTAAGGACAACAGAAAGGTTCCACTTGGGTAAATTTCTGGAACTCTTAGGACGATCCCTGTGAAAACTGGAGAGTAACCTATGAAGGTCTGCATTGTGTGCAATGTGTTGGGCCGTTGGGCCCAAAGTGTCAACGATTGCAGTCCTGTAACCATCAATGGTCGAGGGGCGCCTGTTTAAGTCTTGGTACAGGTACATGAAAAAATCTGAGATTTGTTTCACAGATGGAGTGGAGAAAACCACCGAATTTTCTCTGCACCATTTTTCAAATAGGGCCCACTTTGACCTGTAGATGGTCCTTGTTGATGACCGCTGAGGGGCAGCAATTCTCTCTGCCACCTCCACAGAGAAGCCTTGTTCTTGGAGTTGTCCACTCCTAGACACCAGGCGTGGAGGTTCAGCTGTTGTGGATTGTTGTGGAACACATAGTTGTGGGACTGTTTGAGTAGGGTCGTTGACACTGGGAGTTGTAGTGGGATCTCTGTTGAGAGCTGCACTAGGTCCCAAAACCAGGGCATCCCTGGCCAGCCTGGGGCTATTACGATGATCAGACAATAACATTGCCTGATCTTTTGGATTACCTTGTGAAGGAGCCGTAGGAGGGTACGCCTAGGCCGTGAGGTTGGTCTAGTTTATGTTTAGAGCATCTATGTCCCAGGCCCTTGGGTCTGGGATAGGAGACACGTACAGTGGGAGCTTGTGGTTCAGGTGAGTGGTAAATAAGTCTACATGAGGTGTGAACCACTTCTGGCAGATCTGTTTGAACACCTGGGGGTGAAGAGACCATTCTGTTGACTGCACTTGGTTGGACCTGGACAGTAGGTCGGCCATCACATTCAGGCACCCTAGAACGTGCCTGGCTTTCAATGTTATGAGGTAGTGATGGCCCCAGGTCGTGATCTTCAACAGGAGAGCGCACATCTCTACTGAGTGTGTTCCTCCTTGTTGTTGATGTAGGCTACCACTGTTGAGTTGTACATCGCAACTAACACTGTTTGATTCTGGCACTGGTCCTTGAAGTCTCGAAGGGCCAGGGAGACCGCCTTCAATTCCAGGACATTTATGTGTAGCCTTTTTTCCGGATATGACCACAGACCTTTTGTAGACTTTTGATCTAAGTGAGTGCCCCAACCTTCGTTTGAGGCGTCGGTAAAGAGTTGGATACTGTGGTCCTTGGGATGAAGGTCTGAGCCTTTCATCACGTTTGAGGGGTTTTGCCACCAATCTAGGTGGGCTACAATGGCTTCTGTCCAGGGAAGGAGGTTGTCCAGTGACTGAGGATATCTCCAGTGCTCCTTGAGATGAAACTGAAAGGGCCTCATGTGAAGGCGTCCCTCCGGGACCATTTTCTCCGTTGAGGCTAGCAACCCAATTAGAGACATCAAACATCTTGCAGTCAAAGCACGTTTTGACTTGAGTCGTAGGATCAAATCCTGAAGTTTGAGCCATCTCTCGTGAGTGGGTCTTACAAGGGCTGAATCTAGGTGGTATTCATAGCCCATGAACAAAAACACCTGAGTAGGTTTCAGTTCTGATTTTTCTTGGTTGATTATCCACCCCAAGGATTGGGTTAGGTCTACCACTGCCTGTGTGTCCACTTGGGATTCCTCCTGAGACTGGGACCTGATCAGCCAGTCGTCCAGGTATTGGTGAATTCTGAGTCCTCTTGAGAGGGCCATTAGTTTCACTTCCTTTACAATCATCGTAAAGACCTGGGGGGCTGTGGCCAGTCCGAAAGGTAGGGAGGTGAACTGGAACACCTGGGCCTTGTAGCAAAACCTTAGATATTTCCTTGAGTTTGGATGGATGGGGATGTGTAGGTACGCGTCTGACAGGTCTATCGACGATACCCACTCCCCTGGAACCAGGGAAGTCCTGATGGACTCCGGGGTTTCCATTTTGAACTTTTCTACATGTAGAAAAGTGTTGAGCCTGCTTAAGTCTATGACTGGCCTCCACCTTTGGTGAGGCTTGGGTACTAGGAACAGGCGACTGTAAAACCCGAGAGATTTTACGTTTTCTACCCTTTCGATAGCGTTCTTTGACAAGAGAGACAGACTGGATACAAGTGGCCAAGGCTTGGTCTTTTTGTTGGGCCTTGTACTCTGACAGGATCACAGGAAATCTGATCAAGTTTGGCTTTGAACGGAATGGCAGAACGTAGCCATTGGTGATAATGTTTAACATGTTTTGAGAACATTTGTTTATTAGCCAGTTTCTCTTGAAAGAATGGAGGCGACTTCCTGCTGGTGGACTGAGTGAGGCTTTGGAGGAGTCATTGGGAAGGGGGGTTTCCATGCCCCCTTCCCCTATTGTGGGGTCGAAAACGACCCCTGGAGCCTCTGAAGTTGGATTTTCCTCTTCCCGAGGGAAAGGATTGGTTACTGCTTTGAGAGGTATTTCCCCCATAGGGGCGTTTCCTGTAGGAGCCTCTTTTCTTGTGGGGGCCACGAAAGGGCTTATTCTGGTAGGGTGCAAAACCCTGAGAATCTTTTGAGGTGCCTTTTTTGAGAAGGAAGTCCCCCCCTTCCTTTACGAGTTGAGACTCAAACAAGGAAGAGTCCCAGAAGGACGAGTTCATAAGTTCTTGACGTCTCGTTTCCCCTAGCTGGGGATGTAGTAGAGTCATCTCGGCTTCGCGCCTAAGCAAGCCGGTATTAGCCATGGAATATAACTCCCTCTGGAGAATATGGGCTAGAGATTTGCTGAGACAGGTGAGAGCTCTATGTTGAACAAGAACAGTCTTGTTCCAAAAATCCATGTACTCAGCAACTTCCTCATATCCGCGCTTTGCTGCTTTCTCAGGATTGGCACCTTTCTGGATCTGAGATTTAATCTTCTTGACAGTTGACTTAATGCTATGTTGGCACTTTTCCAAGGAAGCATTGCAAGAAGAAGAAGTTTTGGCAAAGGCAGCGGTGAAGTTGAGGGTTGAAATATTTTGTCTAGCCTGATGTTCCAGCTCCTTAAGAAGTGGCAGAGGAACTTTGGCTACTGGGGCCCCAGGGGGTCTAGGAGTAATACAGATCTTAGCAAAGTCTGTATTCAACTCCTGAATTTTGTCTTGAAAAGTGGGCTGTCCAACCTTATACCACTTAGAAGTGGATGGAGGAGGCTTGACATATTTGCCCTCAGCTAAATTGGCAGCTTTAAAATCATGCTGAAATTTATCAAAGGCGTCCTTGATAACTGAGCTAAGTGGTAGAATAGAGGAAGGACCTCTAGGTCTGAGCTCTTGACGGCCTTTTTCGTCATCCAGACCCAACACTGAAGTTGAAGACCTAGGCATAGAGTCCCTGGGGTCAGGGAGAGAGAGAATACCCCTGAAGGTATCTACTTCTTCAGAGTATTGGGAGGGAATGTCAGACAGAGCTACTTCCCTATAATAAGGGGGGTCTGGAACATGTTGTGGGAGGTCTTGATCAGAAGCTGCGCCTGAGGGCTGAGCCCTAGAGGGCTTAGAAGACCTGTGTCTGGCAACAGGGGAGTGATCTTCCTCTGAAGATGACACATATCTGGACCTGGATTTATGCTTGCTCTTGTCAGAGTGCTTCTTAGGTTTAGTTGAATGGATCCGAGGTTCGTCGGAATCCTCATCCAGTTGGTCCGAGGCAGAGCTCGGTGCTACTGTTTGCCTGTGGCTTTGTTTTTTATGAGAGTACGAGGAATCCTTCGGTATAGCCTCAGAAGGGGCAACGTACTGATCCGAGGTAGTTTGGTTAAGTACTAGTCGAGGAGGGAGTGCTGGACCAACGTCCACATCCATTGCCTCGGACTGAGCATTAGTACTTGATCTCAGAGGGGGTAGGTCCAGATGAGCAGCAATGTTGCTGGATGGACCAGCTTTTGAAGCATGAGGCGAGGGTTCAACCTCGGTTGGCTTTTTAATTGTTAACTCCTCTCGGAGTGATTGAAATGCTTCTAACATGGATGCCTGGAAGGAACCCATTTGCTGCTGTAAATGAATGTTTAGTGAATCGCCCAGGGATTTCTCAATATTTCTTTGAATTTTATTTTGTAAAACTGTACCTGGGGTGGGAGGAACAGCCTTGGCTGGGGTCTTTAAAGATAAAGAACTGAAGGCGAGAGGTTGAGGATGGGGGGTGAGGTAAAGAGGTTATCAGCAGCACTCTCTAGGTCTGCATTGGAGCCAGTAAAAAGAGTCCCCATCGCCTTCGCCCAAGAGATCTAGTTCATCTTTGGAACTAGTTTCCGCTTTTTGCTTTTTTAAGTACCGCTTCCTGTTTTGAATTTTTTGCAATTGTTCATCAGTGAGAGACGTGCAAATTTGGCAGGGGGTCTCAAAGGTGACACAGGGGTCATCTCCCTTGCCAGCCTCCCTACAGGTAGGGCAGTAGTTATGATTATCAAAACTGAAGCAAAAATGGCGGCATTTCTGAGCTCTCGGTTTGTCTTTGTTTGCTTGATGGAGAGACATTTTAACGCAATAAAAAGACGTACAATTGGAATTGCCTGAACCGAGAAAACTCAAAACACGCGGAAGCAAAGAAAATACTTAAGTTGTGAAAATAATAATTTTACAGAATGATCTATGATATATATTAAATGAAATATTCAAATATTAGCCTCCAACAATACGTAAAGACTGAGAAATAAATGAAAATGTCTGTATATTTACAAACTGCTACCAGTCCATTGTGGACAACGAGAAAGTAGGGCGATTGGTCAGAAGTTATCACGTGACGACAACTACCAGTATATCCGGTGGCTAACAAGAACGATCTTTTTTTCTAAGACGTTGGCCCCGGGTGTGGCAACCCGAGAACAGCATTAAGTCCCACATGGTAAGCTATTGTAGCGTAATAAAATGACATTTTTATCAAGACTTTCGAGTTTGTTTTCATCTACCGCCATATTTACAGGAAGTGGGTATTTCTAAATGTCGAAACACTGTTTTTCTACCAGATTGACCGAAACTTCATCCCGGAAAGTGTTACATGATGGGTGCGCTAAAAGGGACATTTTTCCCCAACAAATACTGAATAAAAATAGACTTTGCTTAGCGCACTGTGCGCTAAATAGGTCATTTACGGTATAATAAACCACTCACATTTGACATACCTGGCAAACACACAACCTGCACTAGTCATTAGACACAGATTTCTCATTACAGATTTTAGATTACAAACATTGGTTGTAACAGGTACTTGTATCTGCTTCAATGTGAGTTCACCGTTTGCCAATAAAAAATTTGCATAAATTTAGCTTTCAGGAGATTAAAAACAAATATGAATATGTATCTTCAAAGGAAAATGTAGATTCAAATGAAATTTAACACCTTGTTTCAAAGATGGTAAAAAGAAAAATCTGTTAAGCCAATAGAAATTTCAACTTTTTTATGTTAAGTCACAAACACAGCTATATATACAAGCTATTCTTAAGAATTAATTTGGGTTGAACTTGACAACTCTTGCAAGATATTGTACAGGGCTCATCAATTTCAGTAATTTTTGCAGTGGTTGACAAGAGTGCATACCAGGTGGTCTGGATTCTATGAACTGTTGAGCATTTACAAGCTGTCAGGAGAATATAAGGATAACAATATCCAAAAAGCTGCATGATTATATAATACTGACATATGTGTAATGCTGAATACAAATGTCTCGTGTATATTTAATCCCCCTTGCATAAAACTATTAGTGTAGGCGTCCATGTACGCGGGTGCGGTATGCGGCCTGCGGGTGCGGCTTGCGGTAAAAAATTCAATTGCTATAGTTTTAGTGGGAGTGCTTCCATGTACACAGCTTGCGGATGCGGCTTGTGGGTGCGGGTTGCGGCAGTTTTCGATCAGGGATCGAATTTTGCCGCAAGCCGCAAGCCATAGAGGACATATATCCATAAGATATTTAAGGTTATTTGGTGTCAAAATTTGCGTCTCATTAAACTGAATACAATGGTGAAAGAATTTTCGAAATCGGACAACAAATAAGGAAATTGTGGTCCTTTAAAGAACGTATTGTTATCTATGTTAATTTATTTACAACTAGTTTACAAACAGGCCGCATCCGCAAGCCGCATACCGCACCCGTGTACATGGACCCCTACACAAAGTTGTACTTTTTCATTAAACTTTAAGTGAAATCTCTTTTAAGCAGAAAAAAATGTCACTAGGCTATCCAAATAATGGAATACATTTCAATATAGAAAGCCCCGATAATTATTTTTACTTACATTGGAAATATGGTGAACAGAGTTTTGTGTGCCAGAGTTTGACAGCAGGCATTGTAATTGTTTTGGAGGATGAAGTCATCTCATAATATGGAATCCATCACTAGGGCCAACCCTTTCATATTAAGCAGCATAAAGTATAATTCACTAAATATTGGCGTTTTTGTTGGGTTTTTTCCAAATCACACAACAATAGTGGCCTAATATTATCGCAAAATCAAAATCTGGACAGTAACTTCAACAGTTCAAAGTTACAACGGGAGGACTTTCTTAGTACATCACTTTACACAGAGCAGTAAATTTCACACAGTTATATCCCATTACAATAAACACTCACATAACTTTGTTTTTGCAGCAACTTATCAATTTCTGATTTCATTATGGAACACAAGAGGGTATTTTACCATTCAAAACAGAAAAAGTTTTCAGGGAATTGGTTGAATGTAACTTAAATGATTTTACTAAGGCTTCCAAAGGATGAATTCTCAAGAAAGCATTAATGGTTATAAATTTGTTTTGGGCTTTACTTTTCTCAAAACAGCAATTCTTAGGAAACATAAATTATTATACTTTACCCAAGAACATCTTTATCAGAGCACACTGGATTTAGTGCTTTATGTTCCTTAGACATAAAGAAATTTCCCTTCAGTGATAGAAAACTGCAAACTAACAATCCCACAGTTTCCCCCCAGTGTTCTACTTTTGGCTACTCCATATATATCACAGTAAAAAAGCTGCCCTTTACACAAGTATGTCGGCAGCTATTTATCCTTACACAGTTCACTCGTACTCACAACAAAAACACAAAAAGTGAGGAATGTGAAGTTCAAGTTCAGTAAAGCCACTTCTATTTCCTTGATTTAAAGGAAATTCTTCCCACATATATGATTTTTGTAACTACTTTAGTCTCTGATTTCGCCCGATATTAAATTGTCATGTTTTTATTTTGTCTTACCTTCAAAGAATGACACCCCCCCTCCCCCCTTTGTGATAAATTTCACATGCTGTGGTGAACTTCACATGTCTTCTCTATTTTTTGTGTATGAAAAAGTTTCTTTTTTTTCCATTTTGGTACAGGTGGAAGTATTTGGGAGTGAGAAAACCAGACTGACGAAAGAGACAGACACCAAACAGGCTCCTGTTTTACAGAAGCAGTTTCCATCTGTGTCGGCGACCAGACCGACACTAACCAGACACCTGTTTTTACAGTTTCCATCGGAAGATTTAAAAAAAAAAAAAAAATGAAAAATACATATAAGTACCAAAAACAGTGAAAGAACACAGAAGCTTGGCTTTCACCAATGAATTTACATACCTGGGTACAGTCATAGTGAAACAGAGGATTAAAAGTTACCTTTCTTTTGAATTAATTCTGGTGTCCCATTACATGCATTTGCAATGTGACAGCACCAACTGGTTCAAGTTAGATATAGAAAAATTTATATTGGTATTTCAATATTGATCAAAATAGTTTCCTAGTGATCAATATGTAAAATCAAACTCAAATTTGATATCGATACTGAAATTGCACTTCAATTTCTAACACTAGTGTATGTACATAACAAGAGGAGAGTGCCCGTGAACGGGCACTGTGTCAGCTGACTGAGTGTTTTTGATTTGTGAAGGTGATTAGAGGACAGAACTAGATTGGGCCAACTCGGCGCCAACATATCCCCAGACAGGTCATCACTCACGCCACAGGTTTTGATCGGGAATTTTTAAAAACATAATTACCCATTATTATATGAACTTCAGCACATCAATCTACTCTGTTTATATCTTCCAAGGAAGATGGTGTATCCCCAGACGCCGAATACATAACTCAAATTATATTTTCAATCTTCCTGCAATGATAACTCTAAACCTATTTTCAAAGTATTTAAATGATTGATGATTGAATGTCCATTCTAAAATAATAATCCCAAAAGAGCATATCTGTTTTTATATTTGTTGACAAATAAAATATTATTTTTAACTCAACTCATCATACTTTTCAATCTTCCTTCAAAGTATTTAAATGATTGATGATTCAATGTCCATTCTAAAATTCATAATCCCAAAAGTGCATATCTGTTTCTATATTTGTTCACAAATAAAATATTATTTAAAAAAAAATTATTTATATTATTATTTTATTATATTATTTTTAGAATTTGCAAATTGTTTTCAGTTATTCATTTCCTCTATACCTGTATATGTGATCCATATATATGCAACCTAAATATGTGACACAATCTCAGTTCTGACTCCCCTTTGTGTTATATGTAATGAAGCCCACCACCTCCCACCCCCACCCCTCTCCCCTTCTCCACACCTCTCTCACTATTACACAAGATCTGCAACCCCATTGAGGTCTTTGTTTCTCATCTGATATCATTAAATACCTTTGTTTATTTAGTGTCACTCAATATAGCTGGAGGTCCCAGAGGTGGGTGGGGGGAATCCGGGTGGGGGATGTGGGTTGGGACTTAGTTTAGTTTATTAGTTTATTATAGTGACATGTATTATGTTGACAAGGATTATACAAAAACTATTGAAGTAATACCCAGCCCTATATGGGCTTATAAGTCACTTTAAATAGAGAGTTAATAACAAACAGAGCAAACATATTTTGAGGTAAGATACAGTAAATAAAGACAGCAATTCAATACATAAAAATTAACAATATAATTTACTTTTTCTTTCTTTCCACAAATCAAAAATAAAATTAATAACCATATTGACATTCATATGAGTTAATACCCTTGATAATTGATCTATTAATAATTCAGATTTATCTATATTTAAAATTTTGAAATATTTCATACGAATCAGCTCTAAAGCTGGACAAACACAAACAAAATGTATCTCATCTTCTACATCTTTTTTACACAGTTTACATGTTCTCTCAAAGAGATGGAGTGCTACAGCATAAATGGTAAACAAACAATCTATATAAAAGGGGTACTCAAATACAAAAAGAATTGAGAATTTTAAGTATGTGATTATCAACTGAAATGAGTTCATAACTGTAGGAGCTGTGTCAAAATTAACTGAGGCAAGTTGAATAAAACCGGGCTAGTTGAGGGTTAAGAATCCCCTAGTTTTACTACATACGGATATAATTTCATTAATATTGGGACTTAAAGCTCACTTAAAGTGTCCATTTTGTCTACTTGAATATGTTTAACCGGCGTTTAACCAGTTTCATTTTAAAAAGTTAAAAACTCAGCAAGCAGAGGTATAACACACAAAAATAAGTTCTTAAAAGACTAAGATAGCCATAACATTATTAATATTCAAAATTGAAATAGACAGGCATTTCCTTTTAAAAATTCAAAGATTTCAGCTCTATAACCCACATAGTTTGACAGTTACTGGGCTTTAAAGTGGCATAATGTCCATAAATTGGGTTTCTGTGGGCATTTTACAATTGTTAAAGAGACCTTAGCAATTAAACTACAGATCTGAAACTTTTTGGGGGACATACATAACAAACAAAAATTATATATAATACAGTTTAAGACTTGTCACACTAAGCATTTCCAAATAACAGGGCAAAATACGGAAAAAATGTCCAAAAAGGCACTTGGGCGAGTGTCTATGGCCCTCATACACAGGTTAAATGTCTACTAAAAACCTTGATTTTCGCCATATGTAAAAAGGACATAATAATGCATTCCCAGATGGGATTTCAGCTCCATCAATCACATAGTTTAACAGTCACAGGGCTTAAAGGTGGCAAAAAGTCCAAACATTGGGTCTCTGTGGGCCTTTTAGAGATCTCGATGTGGCTTTCAAATTAAAGCTTCAGACTTAAAATTTGTTACATACTAAGATTACACATAGAATATGTATCTAATAAAGTTTGAAACTTCTCAGACTTACCATTTCCAAGTTACAGAGCAAAATATGTGAAAAATGTCTTAAAAGGGTCACTCAGGTGGGTGTTTAAGGTCCTCATAAACAGGTTAAATGTCTACTTGAAGCCTTGATTTTTGGCACATGTAAAAAGAACATAATAATGTATTCCCAGATGAGATTTCAGCTCTATCAGTCACATAGTTTAACAGTCACAGGCCTTAAAATTGGCAAAAAGTCCAAATACTGGGTCTTTATGGGGCCTTCTAGAGACCTAAATGTGGCCTTCAAATTAAAGCTTCAGACTTAAAATTTGTCACATACTAAGATTACACATAGAATATGCATCTAATACAGTTTGAAACTTCTTAGACTTACCATTTCCAAGTTACAGGGCAAAATATGTGAAAAATGTCTAAAAATGGTCACTCGGGTGGGGATTTATGGTCCTCATACACAGGTTAAATGTCTTCTTAAAGCCTTAATTTTTGGCACATATATAAATAACATACTAATATCTTCCCAGATAGGATTTGAGCTCTATCAGTCACATAGTTTGACAGTCACAGGGCTTAAAAGTAGCCAAAAGTCCAAATATTGGGTCTTTGGGAGCCTTTTAGAGACCTCAATTTGACCTTCAAAATTAAAGCTTCAGACTTAAAATCTGTTACATACTAAGATTACACACAGAATATATATCTAATACAGTTTGAAACTTCTCAGACTTACCATTTCCAAGTTACAGGGAAAAAGATGTGAAAAATGTCTTATAAGGGTCACTCGGGTGGGTGTTTATGGTCCTGATACACAGGTTAACTGTCTATTAAAGGCCTAAATGTTGGGGCACATATAAGAAAACACATAGATATATTCCCAGATGATATTTAACTTAGATGAGAGACATAGTTTGAAAGCTACAGTGCTTGAAAGTGGCAAAAAGTGCATAAATTGGGTCTCTGTGGGCACTTTTGAGACCTTAAGTCGACCCCTTTGGGTAAACCTACAGCCCTAAAATTTTCTACAGACAAGGATTACATATCAAAGTTATACCTAGCACAGTTTGAGACTCATCAGAATTACCACTTCCAAATTATAGGGCAAAATATGTGAAAAGTATAGCAAAAAATCCCTAAGTGGGGGTATTTATGGGCCTCAAAGACAATTTTCTCCTCAACTTAAAGTCGTGATTTTTGGCACATGTACTAAGAACATATTAATGTGTTGTCAGGTAAAATTTCAGCCAGCTGAGCATCATAGTTTGTGACCTACAGGGCTCTAAGTGGCCAAAAGTCCAATTTCTGACCTTAAGGTGGCCATAAGTTCTTTTTTACTGGGAGTTTAAGGTCACCTTAAAATAGGGATCTTCCTTTGGGCACCCTTAACATGTGTACCAAGTTTGAAAAAAAAATGTTAATTTGTTTTTGAGTTATCGCGTCCACAAGGAAATTTCTACGGCGGCGGCGGCGGCGGCGGCGGCGCGACGGACCTGAATCCAATATATCCCCGACTTTCGTCTGGGGATATAATAATTATCAGGAAAAGGGCTGTACAGAAATACAGTAAATGGTAACTGAACAGCAAGTTCGAAAGAAATTCCGAAGCTGACAGAAGAAAAGGATAAAAAAGTTGTGCCCTGTAAATGGTATTATGAAGGAAAATAACAAGGTAATTGTTTAAGTGTAAAAAATAGGTTAAAACATATTTAAAGAAATACTACAAATGCAATATCCTCGTTCGACCTTGAAGAAGGGGTCCAAGGTCAAATCTAACCACACAAATACATTCCCAGCCCATGATTTCCTATGGTTTACCATTCCAAACCTCTAGGACCAATTATAAATGAGTTATAAGCACTTTTAAGCTTGGCTGTCCTCATTTGACCTTGAAGGAGGGGTCCAAAGGTCAAATCTGACCATACCAAAAGATTCCGAGCCAATGATTTCTCTGTCACCAATAATAAGCGAGTTGTAGGCACTTCCAATTTTCGCTATCCTCATTTGACCTTGAAGGAGGGTTCCAAGGTCAAATCGGACCATATCAACAGATTCACAGCCCATGATTTCCTGTCTGTTTACCATCCCAAACCTCTGGGACCAATAATAAGCGAGTTATAAGCACTTTTAAGTTTGGCTATCCTTGTTTGACCTTGAAGGAGGGGTCATTGAAGGTCAAATCTGACCACACCAAAAGATTCCCACCCCATGATTTCCTACAGGTTGGTTTATCATCCCAAACCTCTAGGATCAATAATAAGGGAGATATAAGCACTTTTCATGACTGACAAAAAACACCTGTGGCAGCCATCTTGTTTCTCAAAATGAGGCCAAAAATATTCCCAGACAACATTTTATGGTTATTAATATATACTGCAAACTTAAGAAAGCTAGCTATAATATTTTTTTTCATCAGAGCAGTAATGGTGAAATCTCTCTCTACACACTGCGGCTATCCAGTGGATACAATGATTTACTCAACAGTGAGAACCTGAAAGTAGCTATTGCTCAGCTATGCCATGACATAGAGGTCTGCAATTTCACTATGTTATAGCTGACCAAAAATTCTGTGAATAACATATTTTAACAAATTACTCTAAATGTAATAGTTTTCAAGTTACAACTGATTTACTCAAAAGTGAGAACCTCAAAGGAACTATTACTCAGCTATGCAATGAGCTACATGTCTGAAATTTTACTATGTTATAGCTAACCCAAAAGTAGGTGAACAACATATTTAAGCAAACTACTGTAAATGCAATAGTTTTCAAGCTACAACTGATTTACTCAATAGTGAGAACCTGAAAATAGCTATTGCTCCGCTATGCCATGAGCTATAGGTCTGTAATTTCACTATGTTATAGCTGACCCAAAAGTAGGTGAACAATATATTTTAACAAAATACTCCAAATGCAATATTTTTCAAGTTATAGCTGATTTACTCAACAGTCAGTACCTGAGAATAGCTATTGCTCAGTTGTGCCATGAGCTATAGGTCTATAATTTCACTATGTTATAGCTGACCCAAAAGTAGCTGAATAACATATTTGCACAAATTTCTGTAAATGCAATAGTTTTCCAATTATAACTGATTTACTCAACAGTGAGAACTTCAAAGTAGCTATTACTCAGCTATGAAATGAGCCACAGGTCTGAAACTTCACTATGTTATAGCTGACCCCAAAATAGGTGAATAACATATTTTAACAAAATACTCTAAATGCAACACTTTTCAAGTTATAAGTGATTTACTCAACAGTGATAACCTAAAAGTAGCTATTACTCAGCTATGCCATGAGCTACAGGTCTGAAATTTTACTATGTTATAGCTGACCCAAAAGTAGCTGAATAACATATTTATACGAAATTCTCTAAATGCAATAGTTTTCAAGTTATAAGTGATTTACTCAACAGTGATAACCTAAAAGTAGCTATTACTCAGCTATGCCATGAGCTACAGGTCTGAAATTTCACTATGTTATAGCTGGCCCAAAAGTAGCTGAATAACATATTTATACGAAATTCTCTAAATGCAATAGTTTTTAAGTTACAAGTGATTTTACTCATAATGGAAGTTACTGAAAAGCCCAAAAGTAGCTATTACTCACTTAGCTATTGAGACAAACACCCAACTTACTCACCATATTGTAGCTATGAAAAAAGTAGCTGAACAACATATTTTCACAAAATGCTGTAAATGCAACACTTTTGAAGTTATAAGTGATTTAGTGCATGATTTCATGAATTTTAATGCATTAAAAATTATTAAAAAAATTTATTAAAAAAAAAAGTAAGACAGATCCAGGTCTCATACTCACACAAGAGAATCTACCTCTGGCCTAGTACATATATGCAAGATATGAGAGAAATCCCTGCAATAGTCACTGAGAAAATTGTGATAAAAAGTTGAAATTTTCACACTTTTGGTGGGGGTACCCCCCTTGTAATGTCTCTAGCAAACAGACAGATTTGCATGCCTTGAACAATTTTTCATCCTCGATAATTAAGGTATCTTTTAAAAAAAACAGCATGTCTCTAGGCCTTGTAGTTTTGGAGAAGAAGTTGTTCAGGCGGACGCGTACGCCCACGCCGCAGAGTGATGACATAATGTCAGCTGACTGACAAGTCAGCTGACATAAAAATAACCTTGAAATTTGCTGTGATAAGCCTCTGCAATGTAACAGTACCAATTGGTGCAAGTTATCATTTCTAATATCTCCTGAGATGGTGTTTCCCAAATGTAGTTGTATTTTCTATCATTTCTATCATATTTTGGTCATCAATATTCATATGTTGTATAAATATTCACATATTGGTTATCAATATTCATATGTTGACCGTTTGACATACAAATGTGAAATATAATATCATGATGGGCAATTTCTGTGGTGAAAGTAAGACAAGGACCAAGATTCAAACCCATATCCTTGATCCTGTAAATTGCAAATTGTGTTCATAGTATGACTAAGCTGTACTCCAGAACATTATAACAGTAAAACATGTCATTTATGCAACCTGGTTTGAAAAGTAAGATATAAGTTGGATAACAGAGGCCTCATGAAAAAAAGATAAGCATATGTTTTACTGTAAGCCATTAACGAAAATACAAAGTTTTGGAGAGTGATAATGTGTTCATAAAGTCAAATATAAAGACAATACAAGGTTCAGATAACTGAGGCTCTATAGTATTACAGTTTTGTTATGATTTGATAAATTAAAGCGGCAAATCTAACAGTTCATTAACCCTTTTTTCTCAAAACTATAAGAGCTTTCATGTTCAATATGGCTGCACCCCATGTAGTAAATTCTACAATTATTTCCAAAGCTATGATTAAAATTGATTATTTTTTTTTTGTGTAAAATAATAATTGGTAAATTACTAAAACACAGATTCAGCGCTCCTTGACAGGTGAACAGGATGTGAGGGGCTTCTGATAAGTCTTTTCTTGGGCAGTTTTTCTAAGTATTTCAAGATGTTGGGAAAGTTGAGACGATCACTGGGACTGAAAGACCAGCACTTTAGTAACAGCTCCTGTAAAAAAAAAAGATAGACAAATTTGCAAATTTAATAAGTAAATTAAATTTTTATAAGTTAATACCCTATCCAATGGACAATTGCTTTACCGGTCGGCGCGACCAGTCCCGCCAAACGCCAGAAAAAGACGTCCTGTATATAATACCAGCAGGACCGGTCAGGAGAGTGCATTCGCCAGGTGGCGCATCGTACTTCCTCTTCCTGTCTAGACAACGTGACGTCATAGCATCTTTTTCGTGTCTAATCCTAGTAAGACCCCTAGTAAGCTGATAGCGGGGCCGGTTGGGTGGGCCTTGCCTGTCCATTGGATAGGGTATTAACTTATAAAAATTTAATTTACTTATTAAATTTGCAATTTTATTGCGTTAATACATCCTATCCAATGGACAATTGCTGAATAACTACCGCTTGGTAGGCGGGTAAGCAGCTAGGGACTTATGTGAACTCATAAACAAATTTGTACAGGCCCATTTGACCTAGGGTCAGAGAACCCTGGCAGGTCAAGGTCGGCCACCAACTCACCGGTTAACCGGGAGTCTACCGACATTGCCCCCCCCCCTCCTTTTTCCTTTCCTTCTAGAGTCGGTCTGAGAAGGGAAAGATAGAGAGATAGGGGCTGAGTTCAGTCCCAGAAGAAATAAACTTCCCAAGGGAAGCAAATCACAGTTTGTTTTTTTTTTGTTTTTTTTTGTTTTTTTTTTGAAAATATATGTACATCAAATATTTACATTATGTACATATTTAACATATTTACAATATGTACATATTTACATATATACAATATCTCCTCACTTCTGGGCCTGGTGTGCACCTGTTGGGCAGCCACTACAGGTCCCAGGTGGAAAAGCTCTGAGTCAGCCCAGGCAACATCCTTCAAATAGAATTGGGTGAAGGTGTTGTGAGACTTCCAGTGACAGGCTGACAAGATCTGATCTAAGGAGATCCCTGATTGGAAAGCCTTAGAGGCAGCAAAGGCCCTAACATCATGGGCTTTAACCTGATGTAAGGTGAGGGCCTCCTGGTCAGAGAGCTCATAGCACAGAATCACAGTCTGTTTAATCCATGAGGAGATGGTGGCAGGTGAGATGTCTTTGTCAAGCCCTTCTTGAAGGAGATAAAGACTAACTCTTTATTCTGCCTGAGATCTGCAGTCCTGTCCAAGTAGTAGCGCAGGGCTCTAACTGGACATAGGGACCTGTCACCCTTGAGTGACCTATCCAGAGATGGTGCCAGGGCTGGAATGACCACTGGAGCCACACTATCTGGACCTTCCTTAGCCAGCTGGTTCTTGGATAGGAAGCTGGGTGAGGGGTACAAAGACACCTTAGACCAGTCTGACTGGTGTCTGATGTTCTTATGTAACCAAGCATGGATCTCACTCCTGCGTTTACCAGAACCTAAGGCCAACAAGAAAACAGTCTTGAAGGTCAGATGTTTCAAGGAGGCCTCTTTTAGGGGTTCAAAGGGAGCCTTTATCAGCTGGTGAAGCACCAGAGAAAGGTTCCAGGAGGGTATGCCCCTCCTGCCCTTGGGTCTGTCTCTATGGAAACTATCCAGGAGACGAGTGAGATTTTCATCCTTGCTGACATTAATGGTGGAATTGCCCAGTTTGTCAGCAATGGCTGATCTGTAGCCATCAATAGTGCCTGGTTGCAACTTCTTGTCCTGGAACAAATGCAGGAGGAAGTCAGCAATGGCTTTCAGAGGTGGTGCCCTGAAGTCCACCTGATTGCAGAGGCACCACTTTGTAAAAATGGTCCACTTTGCCTCATAGACAGATCTGGTTGATCTTCTCTGAGGAGCCTCAATTCGTGCCGCCACTGCCTCAGAAAAGCCCTGCTCCTTGATTGCTGAGGCTCTAGGAGCCAGGCATGTAGGTTCAGATTTGACAGGTTCCTGTGAAGGACCTGGTTGAAGGGCTGAGACACTAGGTTTGGTATGCAGGGCAGACACAGTGGGATCTGGCTTGACATTGCCACCAGGTCCCAAAACCAGGGCATGTTGGGCCACCCTGGAGCAATCAGAATTATTCTGTTGCAGGGGTAGTCCTGGAGCTTCTCCACCACTTTGCCCAAGATGGCTGCCGGTGGGAAGGCGTATGGGTCCAGGTCCTCCCAGTAGAGGCTGAGTTCATCCACTGCCCAAGCCTGGGGGTCTGGCACCGGTGACACAAACTGTGGCAGTTTGTTGTTGAACCTGGTGGCAAACAGGTCCACTTGTGGCTGGTGCCACCTTGAGCATACAGCCTGGAACACTGCTGGATGAAGTGACCACTCTGTTTGAATGGTCTGGCCAAGTCTGGATAGCTTGTCTGCTATCACGTTCAGCCGGCCGGGGATGTGACGTGCCCTGAGGGTTACCTGTTGTCTGGTGCACCAGGACAGGATTCTCCACAGTAGGGCACACAGTGACCCCGACTTCATCCCCCCCTCTTTGTTGATATAGGCAACCACTGTTGTGTTGTCTGTAGCTATCAACACTGTCTTGTTGCAGACCAGGGTTCGAAACTCTTTTAGAGCTAGAAATACAGCCTTTAGCTCTAAGTGGTTTATGTGTAACTTGCTCTCTGGAAGGGACCAAGTTCCTCTTGCAGTGTGGTCGTCCAAGTGAGCGCCCCACCCTTCGTTTGATGCGTCTGTAAAGATCTGCAGAGCATGTTTTAGAGGGTGCAATGGTTGACCTAGTAGCACATTGCTTTCCTCCAGCCACCATCTTAGATGGGGGTGGAGGGACTTGGGAACCAGTATCACCTTTTCCAGTGATTCTGGGACCCTCCAGTTGTTTTTCAAGTGCCACTGTATGGGTCTCATGTGTAGTAGCCCTAAGTGGACTTGTTTTTCTGTGGCTGTGAGTAGCCCTATGAGGGACATAAATTTCCGGACCGGGCATACCGGATCCGACAGTATTGATCTGATCTTGTCTGTCAAGGTCTGCCAACGTTCCTCTGTTGGTCTGACCCTGCCCTCCTTCAGGTCGAACTGGTAACCTACGAAGTTGAAGACCTGCTGTGGGACCAGTTCTGACTTTTCCCTGTTCACCAGCCACCCTAGTTCCTGGCACAGTGTGACCAGGGTTTGAGTATGCTGGAGACAGGTGTCGTGGGTAGAGGCTCTCACCAGCCAGTCGTCTAGGTACTGGTGGATCCTTATACCCTTCTGAAAAGCCACGAGTTTGACCTCTTTGGCCACCACTGTGAACTCCATGGGGGCTGTGGACAGGCCAAAGGGAAGGGCTTTGAACTGGTAGGACCGACCCTGGAGGTGAAAATGCATGTACTTCCTGGACTGACTGTGAATTGGTATGTGGAAGTATGCGTCCTTGAAATCTATGGATGTGACCCACTCCCCTGACTGTAGGGAGGTTCTTATTGTCTCTGGGGTCTCCATCTTGAACGATTCTGTGTTCAAAAAGGCGTTCAAGGTGCTCAAGTCCAGAATCGGTCTCCACCGGTTGTTGGGTTACCCAAAAATAGCCGGTTGTAAAACCCCAGTGAGTTTGGGTTTTCCACCGGTTCGACTGCATTTTTGTTTATCAGCTGATGCAGTGCCTCCACAAGGAAGGACTGTTTGGTTGGATTGTGGTAGTTGCTTATTACAGTCGGTGACCTTGTTAAGTGAGGTCTGAACCGGAACGGAAGAGTATAACCCTCCCTCAGTGTGGTGATTACTTTTGGACTCGAACCCAAGGCTTCCCATTTCTCCCAACACTGGTTTAACCTTGCCCCTACAGGAGGATCTATAACAGCATGTTGGGCATTGGTGACAAGATTTACAGAACACAAGTGACCTACACAAGAAACATTTTTCACATATTTTATTTCTGTGTACAGTTGACAAAAGGTGGGATTTACGCCTTTCCTTTGTGGCAACCCGGTGACAATATGAGCATTTGCAACAATAGAGTCTACATTGAAATTTAAAGTCACTTTGCTGTTCTCTGACACCACTGGTGCTGGGTTCAAGCCTCCCTGACCGGTAATAAGTACAGAGTTCTTCTGACCGGTCACTGGAAAAATACAGTGATTGTCATTTATGAGACTTGAACCCCTTGGCAGGTTTCTGTGTAAAAGTTGAGGCCTTGCCACGACCTTTCCTAGCCTGCTGCTTGTCTTTGATCTGTTTCCAAGCAGGGACATTCTTCTTGTCGGAGTGATGGCTAGTAACCTTGTCACTTGCAGCATATGGGTGGAAGCGACTTTGCTGTCGGTGTGAATTACCGGAAGAACGCCTCTCTTCGCTCTTATAGATTTCCTCCACAGCTTTTGATATAAGCTGGTCCGGGAATAAAGCATTCAAATGAACTGGTGACGTTCTCAAGGCGTGCAACGTATCTTGCTTTACCCCAGCATGTAGATAGTCCAGGTAACTATCCCTGCGAGCCAGGGTAAAGTTGGCCATGTTAATAAATACTGCTTCTGAAAGATCTTGCATAGTCCTGGCCATTGCTTGAGATACTGACCAGTTGAAAGTGGTCAAGTACTCCAGTTCACGAACAGCTTGTTTCATCTTTTCAGATGACTTGCCTTTACTATCCAGACTCAGGGTTTTTAACTGAGTGTTCATCGAGTCCTGAACCCTGGTCAGGCACCTTGACAAACCAGCAGCCTGGTTACACATTATTGTCTGTTCACAAGCTGCCCTCTCCCAGCGTCTGAGGAGATCTTGACTGAAGGCTCGAGAGGGTGGAGCAGATGGCAAATTTCTTCTGGCAATCCTGCTGAAGGAGTGGTTGAGTTTGGCCGGATCCGGTGACCAGCTACGAACCGTAGAACTCTCACTGTCTTTTTCAGCATGCATCCCGTATCATCTAGAAGGTCTAGGGGTTTTGATGAATTGATCCCTGAGGAGGCCAGTGTTGTCAGAATTCCTGGTAGGGTAGCCTTCTTTGATTGTGAGGTTAAGACTGGACATCTTCCTGCACAACCAGTCGTCCACAGGAAGTTTCACACTGACTTTACCGGTTGGCTGGACACGGGTACCGGCAAAGGGGTTGTCATCTGCAGCAGAGGACACAGTTTCGAACTCAGGAACCCTGTGCCAGTTCATGAAACTCCTCACACCCCTCATGGTTTCCCTGTAGTTTGCCTCCTCAGTGGGCTCAGTCTCAGGGTCATCTCTAGAAGGTTCTTTGTCTGCTGACCGGTCCCGGTGGATGTCACCATCCAGGGAACCGGTTTCGCTGAACTGCTCAGCTTCACTGTCAGAAGCTGCCCTCAGATCCACATCACCGGTGGGCTGAACCTCTGGGAACGAACCGGGGGCCTGAACAGGCTGGGTTGCTATCCCTGCACCGGGAGCCCCAAGGGGCTGGGTGGCAGTCTGCATCTCCTCTACAGCACTACCGGTAGCCTGGTCAAGGCAGGGACCGGATTTCTCAGCTGGCAGACTCTTCTCCACAGGTAGACTGCTGGTGGTGGCACCAGGGTCAAAAAAAGGCTTCTGAGAGGGAGTCACATCTGAAGCTGGCTTCACAACCGGTTCAACCGGCACTGTGAAAGCCTTGGCTAGCAGCATACCCTCAAGTCTGGAAAATCTCTCTCCCCACTTGTCATTTAGATGCTGGAGATCTTCAGTTGTAGGTCTACTGCTTGAAGATCTTTTCTTACTGGCAGACGGCTTGGGAGACTCACTACGTTTCGTCTTCTTGGAAGGGGTCGTCTGCAAAGCCTGGACCTTTTCCACTTGACCCAGTACGCTAACGTGTGCTGGGTCCACGAGAGTGGGGGTGGATGAGGTCGTAGCATTGGAGGTCGTCTTCTTTTTTTTCTGTCCCTATAGGTAGGCGTAGCCAGTTGAAGGGACTGCTCAGGGGTAAACCCTTTACAAATCACGCATTCCTTCTTCAGGACGCAGGGGTCGTCGCCTAGCCCTTTGTCCCTACACCGTGCACACTTGGAGTGGGTGTCAAACCCAGCCATAGCGTGTCCGCATGAACCTCTTCTTTGTCCTGGTGATGACATAGTTGTAGATAACACTTCTGAATTACTTCAAATATGAAATAAAACGGATGAGTTTGGTATAAAACTAAAATTTCCTTGTCGTTGAAAACACGACTTCACTCTCCACGCGCCAAACGAAAAAGATGCTATGACGTCACGTTGTCTAGACAGGAAGAGGAAGTACGATGCGCCACCTGGCGAATGCACTCTCCTGACCGGTCCTGCTGGAATTATATACAGGACGTCTTTTTCTGGTGTTTGGCGGGACCGGTCGTGGCGACCAGTAAAGCAATTGTCCATTGGATAGGATGTATTAACGCAATAAAAATAAACACGTCATCAGCCCTAGCAGTCAACACAAATTCCTTAGCTCTGTTCTGAACTTTTATAGCACTTATCTTTCACACAGTGGCACATGCTAAGACATGACATCCAATGATAGTTCCAAGATTATTTACAGTGTTGGTGATGAGCCCAAAATATACAGAGTCCCCAAAACTCCATCAGTATGAATCAACAGAGTACAAATTTTTGAGTTCTTGTCAATTAAAGCATTAAGAATATTTGAACCAATTTTACTTCCAGTGTAAGCAATAGGCAATTAAATTTTGCTTCCCAATCGAAAACATGGAGTAAATATGATACACAGAAGCCTAAATTGACATCTCTGATTTTGGCCATGTACATAGCAGGGGGCATTGTCATAGATATTCCTAACTAGGTAAGATCAGGGTGTATCCAGTAAATTTCAAATTTTTTCCATGACTTCTCCATGACAAAAGCTTTCAAATCAAGGACCTTTTACATGCTTTGTGGCATGAAAGAGATATGTACCGAGGCCACGAGCTCCCGCCAGTTTTGCCTTTGAGAACCATGCACAAGGTTCCAGTCACAGTACAGGAAGATGTGGAAGACACCAAAATTTGATTTGATTACACAAACATATTGAAATGCTGGATGAAAGAAAGGAACAGCGCTGTTTCGCGAGAGGATGCCTTTTAATTTCCATGACTTTTTATGAATTTTCCAAAACCTAGAGTCAATTTCCATGACTTTTCATGGTTTCCACTCCCTTTTCCAATTTAAATTCCCTGTGTTTTCCCTGTGAAGTTTATATCTTTCCCTGTGGATTTTATAAATAAAATAACACAATCAGGCCAAAACATCAAATGTGACCTGCGAGTCGCGACCCGCGGCGCGTGAATGCAAATGGCTGTTACTCTTCAAAATCATTCTGAAATTTTCAAATTCCCTGTGTTATTCCAAAATTTTCAAATTTCCTGTGTTTTCCCTGTCTGGAATTACTTTTCACAATTTTCCCTGTTTTCCCTGTGCAGTGGGAACCCTGCTTTTCCACGCCTGGAAATGAAAAATGGAATTCCATGACTTTTACAGGTTTTTCCATGACTGAATACACCCTGTAAGACACTAATGTGAGAAAGCCTTGGACAACAGATCTGATTCCAGCTACTTTCTAGAGGCTACACAGGGCAGCAGAATGAACATCATCAGGTCATTCACTACAGAATGTAGAAACATCAAATAAAATCTATGAATTGACTGACTCCTAATTGGCATGAATTAATAACATATCATGTTAAATGTGGATTATAAAGGCCAGTAAACAAGCATGCCACAACAAAGCCATCTGGTTTCTAAATTAGGTAAACTTCAAAAGGTTAATGTAATTTTTATTTACTGACAATTCCGTTAATTTCTTTTGGACTGGAAGTGTTTGATATCATGATGATAACCTTTTGACTATTATTTCCTTTGAGGTAAAAAAAAACAGTGATAACCTCTTTCTGTACCACATACACAAGGTATTTTAGGTGCATGTACCTCTATAACTCAAAATAAAACAATATGCAGTCAATTTTGCATAAATACAATATAAATGGGAATACCCTACCCAAGGGCCATACGACTTTGAAAGAATTTTTCATATAACTTTGATCTATGGAATCAGTTTTGAAGATTGTTAGTGTAATGTAATCCATGTAAACTAGCGGAATGCTTTTGCTAACAAAAGCGAAGCGTCCCTGAAAGTTTAAAATGCTTTGTGGTTTTAATAAGCATGCTGTAAGCTAAGAATGCACAAAGCTGTGCCGTGTGCTTTCCCAATACCTCTTAATATATTCTGAAGCTATAAAAGCAACGATAAAGGAGATATAAGGCAAAAACTCCAAAGCAGCTATTTATGACCCCAGTTTGGGCCATAAAGGGGGGTCGGGCGTAAAACTGACTGGCTATTTAGACTCTCCACATATGCTTTCCCAATACCTCTTAATACATTCTGAAGGTCTAAAAGCAACAATAAAGGAGATATAAGGCAAAAACTCCAAAGCAACTATTTTATGACCCCAGTTTGACCCATAAAGGGGGGTCGGGGGATAAAACTGACCGGCTATTTAGATTCTCCACATATGCTTTCCCAATACCTCTTAATACATTCTGAAGCTATAAAAGCAACGATAAAGGAGATATAAGGCAAAAACTCCAAAGCAGCTATTTATGACCCCATTTTGGGCCATAAGGGGGGGGGGTCGGGTGTAAAACTGACCGGCTATTTAGACTCTCCACATATGCTTTCCCAATACCTCTTAATACATTCTGAAGGTCTAAAAACAACAATAAAGGAGATATAAGGCAAAACTCCAAAGCAACTATTTTATGACCCCAGTTTGACCCATAAAGGGGGGGTCGGGGGATAAAACTGACCGGCTATTTAGATTATCCACATATGCTTTCCCAATACCTCTTAATACATTCTGAAGCTATAAAAGCAACGATAAAGGAGATATAAGGCAAAAACTCCAAAGCAGCTATTTATGACCCCAGTTTGGCCCATAGGGGGGGGGGGGGGTCGGGGGGTAAAACTGACCGGCTATTTAGACTCTCCACATATGGTTTCCTATTACCTCCCAGTATATTTTATGGCCCTAAATGCAATACTTAAGAAGATAAACATGCAGAAAAATTTTCCCCCGCCTACGGTATATAACTGCCAAATATGGTTTGAAACCTTCTAATAATAAGGGAGATATTCAAAGGAAGACCATAATGCGGCGGCGGCAGCGAGGAAACTGAGGCGAAAACAAATAAACGCCCTTTCAGGGACGCTTAATTACCTTGACTTCTTTGGAGGACTGGATTGCAGAGAGCGAGGGCTTCATCCCTTTTCCCACTTGCCAGATAATGGACTCAGGGCAGATCCTGCTGAATGGCCAGCCACCAGTCAGAATTTCAAACCACACAGTACTGTAATGATAAACCGTAGTCCACTGAACCCTTGAGCCTTGAGAACAGTTTATATTGAGGGAAATAATTAGTCAAACAGCAGGAACATGACGAACTGCAAGTTGTGAAAAAATGTCCTTCCTGACCGTCATGTCTTCAGTGCAGTGGACTTAACGAATGGTTTTGAAAAGAACCATTTTAAATAAGTCTGCCCAGGAATATTACTATATATATACATGTAAAAAAGAATACAGATGAATGATGATTGTTGAATCTCCGGGAACTGCTGGACATTCAAAATTAGGATTCTGAGACAATTTCCAAAGTATATTTTCATTGGAGAATGTCTTTTGAGTAGTAGCCATTTACTTTGACTTGAAAAAGAATTGTACTTTACAAATTTCTACATGACGGTGTTTAACTGCATGTCTAGATGTCTTACACATATTTTCTACTCAGGATGTTGAGTACTTAAGCAGTAAAACGACTACAATGACAAACTATTTGGACTAAACACTTAGGAAAGCATACAAGTCTTTTCACGAGTATTTTCATAAAATGTACCGCAAATGAGTAATTTTTTATAAGTATCCTCATAAAATTTAAATTCTCAATGTTGCAAGTGTTCCTAGAAATCTTGTGACTAAAGAAAGTCAATTTCTGTTATTATGCCAAACATTCTTTCATTTTAAAGCAACAGTACCCCTAAAGACTAACAGTAAAGTATCTCTAAGTGCAAAATGTATTACAGTTCATTCCAGTCTATTTTAACAATAGCTCACAATGTTTACTGCAGTCAGACTTAGCAGACACACCTCCATCTGGCACATTACAGAACACAGAAATATAAGATTATTCAAAAGTATAACTTAACAGAACTTACCCAAACGCATAGACATCTGATGCCTCAGAGAAAGGCAGTTCTGCCTGAATGGCCTGGGATCCAGGACTCAGTGCCCGGATAACCTCTGGTGAGAGATAACACAGCCAGCCGGGTGGGATAGATAGGTAGTCCGACTTCCTGATGTGGAGGGAAAAAACAGGAAGTAAAAATGCAGCAGAAAGCTTTGATTAAAGTATGGAGTTTTAACATCTCTTTCTAAGGCTAAGGCTATATCGGTATAGGACCCGAGTGAATCTGTCATAGGCTGGGTTAGAACCCAGAACCACTGAGGTGAGAGCCAAGTGATTAAACATCACAACTGTCAACCTCCTGCCCACTGGAGCTTCCTCCACTGAGTCATGAGCCAATGCTACATCAACTTGATTTGGACTAAAGTTCACAATGTCTACTGCAAGCTTGATGACTTAGCAAACACACCTCCATATTACAGAATACAGAAAACTAATGGCCTATTTGTCATTGACAACACTTATATATTCCTAAAAAGATGGACTCCACACAAGATGGATGGCGAGGATGGCTGAATTGATCACAGAAATAAATATATTGGGAATTTCCAAATGCATATTCCAAGTTTTAAAAGCACCGTAGAAGCTTAATTAAAATTTTTGTTGGTTAAGTATATTTATAACTTATGCTTGTGTCAATGCATATTTTAATACAGAAAAATAGCATCAGAGATGCCCGTACCCCACAGCCTGGGGAAATATTTTTAACACCATCAGATATAGAAGTAGTATAACAGTACAAAGTTCAAGATACTTTCAAAGCAGTGTCACTTATATTAAGGTCCAAATAATGCTTAAGTAGAGAAAATAATATCTAAGGAAAAGAAATGTATGTAAAGATGAAGTATTAAAACAAAACAATTCAATAATAAAATGACAGCACTTATCAGTAAACCAAAAATGGCTGAATTATGGTTTGGATGTTTTGAATATTACCCATGCATACAGAAGTGGCAATACATTCAATGAATGCTTATGTGTGGTGTTGGGAGAAAAGCCTGTGGCTCACTTGATGAAATTCCATCTGTTACAATGGGAACTTGCAAAAGGAAATTCTTAATGAATTCTAATATGACTTTAACAGTGCTTAATCTGCATCAACAGAAAGACCCAAAGGTGCAACAAGATTTTAAAGGTCAATACAGCAAGGTCAAAGGTAAATCAGTGTCACACCATGACGTGGCACACCTAAAACCCTCAACCAATGTCCCTACCAAGTATAAACTTCCTACACCTTACAGTCTCTGAGATATAGCCTGGACAAGATTTTATAGGTCAAGGTCACTACAGCAAGGTCAAAGGTCAAATCAAGGTCACACTATGACATAGCACACCTACACCCCCTAACCAATGTCCCTACCAAGTATGAACTTCCTACGCCTTACGGTTTCTGAGATACAGCCGGACAAACTATTTCCCACCGCCCGCCCGCCCGCCCATCCGGACACCATGGGTGAAAACAATACCCCGATAGCCCTTAAGGGCTGTGGGGTAAAAACCTGTGTCATGAGACATAAAGGAAGAACAATTAAGTTTAAGTTATGCCAAGCTATGGTGGAGAGCAGTACAATCTCACATTTAATTCATACCCAGAAACAAGTAAAGCATCTTTTATCCATATCTAGACAAATATGGTGTGGCCATATTTACATCCTGCAGGGATAGCGATGAAGACCTCATTCCTAACATAACATTACCTTGGCAATCCTATCAACCTCTTACCTGCTGCCATAGCAGAGTTTGGTGACACTGAGCAGTCCAAAGTCTGTGATGACCATCTTACCACTTTCTAGGAACACATTTTTACTTTTCAGGTCTTTATGGAGAATGTTTTTGGCATGGAGGTAACCCATCCCCTACGAAGAGAGATGTTACAACAACGGCTGAATAAACAGGACTGTAAAAAAATTGTTTGAATACTCAGTTAAAAAAAACCCAAAAAAACAGAATAAAACCGATTGACTTTTGGATTTCATGTCATTTTTAACGCCTTGTATAGGTCATATCATAACAGGTGCTTGATATTAAAAACCACTGGCTATCTGTGAGTAATTACCAACTCTTCTATTTAAAGTTCTGGCTCCATTCGAACCCAAAAGAATGATGAGAATTTAGTTAGACGCCCACTACATGGCTATGCCCTCCGGGCCCATAGTCACTAATATTCTTATTCTCAGATTAAAAATATTCTAAGAATAAAAAATATATTCTTAGAAAAAAATATCTAAGAATCACAACAATCTCCAAGAACAAGAATTTTTCAATATTTCCAAAAAATGTACTGTAAATGACCTATTTTATTTATTTTTTTTTTGTCTCAGAAAAATTCTAATCGGCCCTGATTTACAGACATTAAAAAATTCTCTTATTTTATCACAAACATCAGCAGATATGACTGAAAAAGTCAAACTGTAAAAGAAAAAGTGGGCCCTTTCGGTCTATTTTACCTGCAAAACAAAAAAGTCAATCTAAAATAAGCACAAGCATCGATTCTATTTCAAAATTTGACATAAGGACTAACTGCAATAGATACATTGTTTCCTGTACAAGTTTACTTCCACTCTATACTATACCCATGGGTGAACAATTCATAATTCAGTGAATGTGTCTTTTAAATGGGAAATAATGAAACATGAATCTCTCCTTCCAGTAATCAGATAAAAATACAAACACTTTTAATGTATATTTGCAGTAGTCATTGATTAAAATAATCAATTGGTGGGAATTTATTTTTTATATTTATGTTGGCTGCCATATTTACATTGAAGTAATTATGCTTGGTAAATACTATTAGTTGAAAGTTTGGAAACTACCCAAATTTGTCCAATCCCAGAAATCCCTTTTAATATCAAGATAGTATATTGTGAACGCATAATCTAAAGGTAACCTGAACTTTCTAATCAATATTGAAGACTAATGCATTATTCCTGCTCACCTGTGCTACGTGCGATGCGATGATGATTTTGTGACTCATCGTAATCTTCTCCTTCCCCTCATGTAACACTTTGTACAAAGTCTTGCCCTGGCAGAAACTGTAAAAACAACATGTAGGCCAGGTGTCAGGTTTCGCTCTACGGACATTTTGCTTCTTTATATGGGAGATTTTGTTCTAAAGATGAAGGTTCTCACTATTAATTCTTCGCCAATTTGTCAATTTCACCATTTTTAGGAATGTTGTTTGCGGATGAAGTATTTTAGATCTATGTTGACACACTTGTACAACTCATTAATATTCATGTATGCATATAAATTATGGGGTCACGGATTTCCACAGGGTTTCCTGACAATATTTTATAAATGGAAATGCTGTTTGAAGATAGAGTACATTACATAAAACGTCTATTTAGTTGAAGATCAAATACTCCAAAAGCAAAATATGTGGAGCAAAACCTCCCATATAATGGAGTGAAACCTCACGAATTCATAGGACAATGTCCATTATCCATCCATAATAACCGAGGTGGAAAGAAAAAACAGAAATCTGAAATTCATTAGAGAGGAAACTCGCTCCTAATTCCAGGACTTGTTGGAAATGGTTTACTTATTTGTGATACCAATATATGTGATTTCACTAGGCATCTGATTTCCTCCTCAGATGCCAAAATAGCACACATTTGAATACTAGAGTCTTAAATACCCCCCAGGATGTTCTCTGTGGTGCTGGACCCCTTGCTGTCCCTGGATACTGCTATTGGACGACTGGTTTTGGTTGTACTGTTTATTACAGTATCATTGTAAAGGAGAGAGAAAGCGCTATAAAGAGTCCAATTAGAATTTTGTCTTATTTTGAAAGGGTACCCCTCCACAAGTGATGAAGTTCATATACTGTGGCAAATTTCACATTTCTTGTGCTAATTAATTCCGGGGGTGAATATGTCATTCATAGCAACTATCAGTAGTGGAGCAGATAAAGGTTGTAGTTACCTTGTGACTATGGCTAGGTTTGGAGGTTTCATACAAGCACCCATAAACAGCACCAAGTTCTCATGCCGTGTTTTGCGTAATGTGGAAATCTACAGAAAAAGCACAAAATCAGTATTTTTCTTTAACCTTTGATAGACATACAATGACATAATGTTTACAACAACAAAAAATGCAATAAATGGCCTTAGATGATATCTAATATGTTTTAAACTCTAGAGAATCACTGGTGTTTTAAAATCTAGAGAATCACTGGTATTTAATTTGATTTTAACCCAAACTATTACCAAAAGGGATTCCCTGACACAACTCCAATCCACTTTCAAAGAATGTCCTCACTGTTGATGACCAACAAAAAGAATGGAGTAAACATTGCCTTCATGGGATCTAACGGCTGGACAATGGACTTGCGTAACTCAGTGGCCTGGTTAAGGTTGTTATATAACCTTAAATTTGCATATCAGCACTGGCCATTGAATTAGATGGCTCCAACAAATAGCTTCTATTAGAAATTGGTAGGGGCATTTCACTATAAAACATGCACGGTACTGTACAATAACTATTTTGATTTTTAACCTCACAAATTTGCATATTTAATAAGTAAATTAAATTTTTATAAGTTAATACCCTATCCAATGGACAATAGCTTATCCGGTCGGTTTTGTTTTTTTTTGTTTTGTTTTTTTTTATCTAAAGGATAAGCTGACATTAACACAAGTTCGGACCAAAATTTAGTCAATATTTATAATAATGTATGACACTTACCCATTACCTGTTTGATTTATAGGTCATCATTTGTTTTTGCATTTGAGCTAATTTAAATTTGTTTTCCATTTCTTAAATGTATGTCATGATATTTGTGAGTTAAATCTTCACATTGGTGTTTATTATTACATTTTAGTCTATAGTTTGTTATAAGCCCTCATTAGGTTGGGTATGCTATATACAATTTTACTTTACTACTGTGTTTTTTATACTATTGTAAGTTGTTATAATATGTACAAACAGGACACTTTAATATATAATACTACATTTTATAATAAAGAAAACCGAACCAGTTACACCAGATTCAATACTTTAACATTTATCCAGCATATGCCAGATTAAACCAGTTTTAACTGGTTACAGCCAGTCTTACTTCTAGTTTAAAAGCCTGCAGTTGAGACTGGTTGTCCAGATCTGGATCCATCTTTAACTTCTTTATTGCCACTTCTCCATGCCAGTTTCCTCTGCAACAAGAAGTCAGTTTTATGTATTTCTTGTACATAAGGTGCACACATACAAAATTGCAAATTTAATAAGTAAATTAAATTTTTATAAGTTAATACCCTATCCAATGGACAATTGCTTTACCGGTCGGCGCGACCGGTCCCGCCAAACGCCAGAAAAAGACGTCCTGTATATAATACCAGCAGGACCGGTCAGTAGTGTGCATTCGCTAGGTGGCGCATCATACTTGCTTCCTGTCTAGACAGAGTGACGTCAGTTCATCTTTTTCGTTGTCTAAACAGGTTTAGACCCCTAGTAAGCTGATAGCGGGGTCGGTTGGGAGGGCCTTGCCTGTCCATTGGATAGGGTATTAACTTATAAAAATTTAATTTACTTATTAAATTTGCAATTTTATTGCGTTAATACATCCTATCCAATGGACAATTGCTGAATAACTACCGCTTGGTCGGCGGGTAAGTTACTAGGGACTTAGAATGAACTCATAAATGGTAACAAAATTTTACCCTACGGTCTAGGCTGACCGTTACCAGAGCCCGGTTGACGGGGCTATACCAGCATTGCCCCCCCCCCCCCCCCTCCCCTTTTACAGACCTGCTCTGAGGTAGGGGAAGAGAGGGATGAGTTCAGTCCCAGAAGGCAAATAAACCTCCCGAAGGAAGCATGTCAATTAGATTCCTGAGCTATTTACATGTATATGTACATGTATACAAATCTCAATATAAGGGCTATTTGTGGATCTGCTGAGCAGCCACTACTAGGCCCAAGTAAAGAGGCTTGCTGGTCAGAGAGCTCATAGCATAGGATCACAGTAGCTTGATCCACGAGATGGTGGCAGAAGAGATGTCCTTGTCGAAACCTTTCTTGGAAGGAGACAATGACCAGCTCCTTGTTATGCCCAAGATGGTAACACAGGGCTCTGACTGGACACAAGGACCTGTGACTTATCCAGAGTGGGGATCAGGGCTGCATTAACCAAGGGGCCACACTGTCTGGACTCTCTTTGGCCAGCTGATTCTTGGGAGGGAGGCTGGCTGAGGGCTAGAAAGACACCATGGACCAGTCTGGTGTCTGAGGTTGTTATGCAGCCAAGCATGGATCTCACTCTTCGCTTGCCTGAACCCAAGGCCAACAGGAAGACAGTCTTGATAGTCAAGTGCTTCAGGGAGGCCTCCTTAAAGGGTTCAAAAGGAGCCTTGTTAGCTGGAGAACCAGGGAAAGGTTCCAAGAGAGGATGCCCCTCTTCCCTTGGATCTGTCTCTGTGGACTATCCAGATGAGTGAGATTTTCATCTTGCTGACATTAATGGGCAAATTTCCCAATTGTAAACAATGGCTGGTCTATAGTCATCAATGGTGCCCGGCTGTAACTTCCTGTCTTGAAAAAAGGTACAGAAGGAAGTCAGCTATGGCTTTTAAAAAGGTGGTGCCCAGAAGTCCACCTGATTACTGAGGTACCACTTGTAAAACATATGGTCCACTTTGCCTCATAGACTGATCTGGTTAATCCTCTTGAGGAGCCTCAATTCGAGCTGCCACTGCCCCAGGGAAGCCCTGCTTCCTTGGTAGCTGGGGCTCTAGGGGCCAGGCATGTAGATTCAGATTTACCAGGTTCCTGTGAAGGGTCTGGTTGAGTAGCTGAATCAAAGGTCAGGCAGAAAATGCATACACAGTGGGATCTGACTGGACATGGTTACCAGGTCCCAGAACCAAGGCGTGTTGGACCACCCTGGTGCAATCAGTTTGTTGCACGGGTGGTCTTGCAACTTTCCCACCACTTTGCCCAAGATAGCTACTGGTGGGAAGGCATATGGGTCCAGATCCTCCCAAGGTAGACTGAGGGCATCTACTGCCCAGGCTTGTGGATCTGGAACTGGTGAGACAGAGATGTAGTTATTGAACCTAGTGGCAAACAGGTCCACTTGAGGATGCTGCCACCGGGAGCATATTGCTTGAATACCTCTGGATGGAGGGACCATTTTGTTTGAATGGTCTGTCCTAGCCTGGATAGCCTGGATAGCCGGCTGTGGATGTGTCGGGTTCAGTCACCTGTGTTTGGTACACCAGGTCAGAATTCTCCACAAGAGGGCCTAAAGAGGGTCGGATTTCATCCCCCCCTTTATACAGAAAACCACCATGGGGTTGTCTGTAGCTACAACAGCAATATTGTTCAAGCACAGGTTTTGGAACTCTTTAGGGCCAAAAGACCACCTTTAATTCCAGATATTAAAGTGTAACTTGCTTCGGAAGGGGCCAGGTTCCCCTTGCAGCGTGTTCCCTTAAAAGTGAGCACCCCACCCTTCTTAATGCACCTATAAGGATTTGCAGAGCATATTCAATAGGTGTAATGGTTGACCTTGAAGCACATGGTCTTCCTGCAGCCACCATTTTAACTGAGGGTGGAGTGAACTGGGATCACCTTTTGGTGATTCAGGTACTCTCCAGCTTTTTTATCAAGTGCCACTGTATCGGCCTGATAAGGAAGGCCACCTATGTGGACGGGCTTTGCTATGGCTGTCAGTAATGCTATCAGGGGCATGAGCCGCTGGACCGGGCATGTTTGTCCGGAGAGAAGTTTCTGGATTGCAGATAACGTCTGCAAATGCTCTAGGGTGGGTCTCACCTTGCCCTCTTTCCGGCTGAACTGGTAGCCTCTCAAGTCGAAGGCTTGCTCGAGGTCCAGTTCTAATTTTCCATGATACCATTCAAACTTTCTCCTGACACAAAGCTACTAGAGATTGTGTACGTTGGAGACCAGCTTGGTGGGAACTGGCATTTCCTTGTTGGTTGAAAGGGGCGAGGGAGTATGCACCTTGAGGTTAGCCACTCCTCTGGCTGAAGAGAGGTTCCTGTGGTTCCTGAAATTCCATCTGAATCATTTAGGATACTGAACCAAAAACCTGCCTGGAGAACTGGTCAAACTGGTTGTTTCCGGAAGGGGAGGGTGTAGCCTTCCTGGGAGGTTCATATAAAACTTGGGGCTGGCCCCTAGGGCGGCCCAAGTTTGAACAGGCAGGTTGGTGCAAAAATACCAGTGTCAACACTGGCGACAGGTCCACTGATCCACACAGTAGGAAACCATCCAAAGGGGATCTGTGACCTAAGGTCATTTCCACAGAACCCCACTGTAGAAATACATTTATGAACACTGTGACCTCCAGTCCGATTAACAGATAAATTTCACATTGTCTGAGTTGTGAAACAAACCGGAAAAGGGTTGTAATCTTGAGGGAAAGCTTGAGTTTGCAAACTCAGGCCCCTGGTGTCAGCTGACACTGGTCACAAGCTGGGTAAAAGGAAAGCTGGGTTTGCCAGATTCGGAGGCTGGATCAATGGTATCTCACTGGAACTAGCAACAAAAACTGATGAACCTCTAGAATAACTGGTACAGCAGACTTCTTGTTGGCAGTAGTCTAACCAGTCTGGTTGAGTTCCGCATCTCACTGGCAAGAGTAACTGGCTGGTGTGGATCTGATAAGGCCGACAGGTAGTTGTACAAGAATTTTTTTTTTTTTTTTTTTATATCTAGTCACTTGAACCAGCTAGGAGGTCCTGACAGTAGGCTGGCTGACTGGTCCGGCAGGTTGAGACAGCCATCTCACCAGGACGAGTGACTGGTCTAAGAATTTCTCTGTAACCAGATTCCTCAGGCAGCAACTGGTTGGTCTAAGATGGCCATTTGGACCCTTAAAACACTTTTGCTGGTCTGTTAGCCAGTCCTGTGGGCCTGCCCAGTACCAGGGCCTAACCGGTTATAGGTTAAGCAATGCTCTGTAACCGGTTCCTGGTGGATCCACAGTTCTGCGAAAAAACTCATTTGAGCTGGCAGAACTGGGCGACTACGTCTCAGCAGGGGTAGGCTTATCTGAAAGAACTGCCTTTTCCTGTCTGTAATGGTGGAATCTTCAGGTTTTCTTTCAGGTTTTAACCGGTAAGCCACTTAACTGGTAAAGAACCGGTAAACTGGTGCTTCTCTGTAACCAAGAATTCAGACAGCCACAGGTCTGTATCATAATTTGATCACTTGGTGGATCTGTCAATCCGGTAAGCTGGTGTTCCAGTTTCAGGCTTCTTCACCGGAATTTCTCTGTCTATAAGCCAGACCAGTAGACTCTGTAACCGGCTTGGTATGAAGCTACTGGTCCATGGTTGTGTAAGCCAGAACCCGGTCGGTCGGTTCTGTAACCAGTTGGTTGAGGCAATTTACTGAAGAACTTCCTGTCTATCTGACTGTCACTGGCAAATCTCTGTAACTGGTGACCCTGTTGTCCTCAATGGACTTGTTGACTTAAGTTGCCTTCTGCCCATGGGAACAACTGATTTCTCTGTAACCGGTGAGTCTGCTGTCAGCACCGGGATGGTGGGAGCAGCAGATATCTCAGTAACTGGTAACCGGTAACCTCTGTAACCAGTGAGCCTGCTGTCAGCACTGGGGTGGTGGGAGCAGCAGATCTCTCTGTAACCGGTGAAATTCTCTCTGTAACCAGATTCTTGAAGAGCCCAGGGTCAGTCTGGCTAATTCACCTGTATTTTCTGCCTGTAAAGCGGTCTGGTGGGCTCTGTAACCAGCCCATGGAAAGCACACTGGTCAAAGAAGGCTGTGTAGCCGGCACCTAGTGTGTGGGCTCTGTAACCGGTATTGTAGGCAGCATCAACTCAGTGGCCTGGATAGCTAGCTGGAGCAACTTTTATAACCGGTTCCCGGTAGGCCCATCCTCTGTAACCGGTTGGTAGATCTTCTTACTCTCAACCTGCCCCAGTACCCGTACCAAGGTAGGATCAAAGGGGGGGAGAGGGCTAGCTGGAGACCCCACCGGTAGTCTGAGCAGAGCTGGTACAGGTAATATTCAGCACAAGGGGTCATCTTCTTCTTGCTAGCTGAACCGGTCACACTTGGGGATCTGTGGAGCCACAATTTCTTCTGCTAGCCTTGCCGGTCGTGTATGGAGATCTGTGAAGTCACATGACCGGCACTTCAAAAACACCCAGATTGCTGTGACCAAATGTCATCTAATTTCCTCACACCAACAGACTAGTTGCTGGATTTCTTCTTGCCAGTTAAAAATGGGTGTTGATTTATAAATGGTCGTCTTCTTCTGATGAAAACTTCTGTTGAAAAACACGATTCCTCCATTGTTAAAAGCGCATCACGTGACCTCCATAGTTGAATGCGTATCACGTGACCAGGTCTGTGTCACGTGACCAGCATAAGCTGGAAGTGATGACGTCAGACGATGCATTCTTCTTTCCTTCTAATTTCTTCTCGTCGACATACACTCCGTGTTTACTCGACTAAGTAGAATTAAATGGAGGGTGAATCGTGGAAAATATACGCTTGATTAGAAGAAGGAATGCTGCAGGGACGACACACGAGCTTCCACCCACGACTCGTCTCGACGACAAGAAGAAGGAAAAACTTCAAAAACTGGCTATAAAATGCTGGATAATGCCTCGTTTAAGTCCTGGAGAGGCCATGATATGTAAGTAACACAAAATATATATTTTCAGATGAAAATAAGCTGTAAATTCGTAGAATAAACCGCGTTTTCTTCAAACTTGGAGATAACTTCAAAACGCGTCTGCACACTACACGCGCCAAACGAAAAAGATGAACTGACGTCACTCTGTCTAGACAGGAAGCAAGTATGATGCGCCACCTAGCGAATGCACACTACTGACCGGTCCTGCTGGTATTATATACAGGACGTCTTTTTCTGGCGTTTGGCGGGACCGGTCGCGCCGACCGGTAAAGCAATTGTCCATTGGATAGGATGTATTAACGCAATAAAATACACATTCAATACATATACACGCAAGTCAAACACAAAATTTTTCAATGGAGATTAGCATTAATCAAATAAAGAAAAATAGCATCAGAGATGCCCGTACCCCACAGCCTAGGGAAATATTTTCAACACCATGAGATACAGAAGTACTGTGTCAGTACAAACTTCAGGATACTTTCAGAGCACTGTCAGTTATATAAAGGTCCAAACAATGTTTAAATGGAGAAATAATGTTTAAAAGAAAGATCATGCATATAAAGATGAAGTATTAAAACAAGATAATTCAATAACAAGATGACAGCATTAATCAGCAAACTAAAATTCAACCCTGTTTATCTACATCTGCAAGGCCCGAATTATGGTTTCGATGGTTTGAATATTAACATGCATACAGAAGTGGTAATACATTTAATGAATGCTTATGTGCGGTGTTGGAGCAAAATCTGTGGCTCACTTGATGAAATTCTATCTCTTACAATGGGAAGTTATGAAAGTAACATTCTTAATAAATTCTAATATGACTTTAACAGTGCTTAATCTGCATCAAAAGAAAGACCCAAAGGTGCAACAAGATTTTATAGCTCAAGGTCACTACGACAAGGTCAAAGGTCAAATTAAGGTGACACCATGATAATACACACCTATAGCCCCTAACCAATGTCCCTAGCAAGTATCAACTTCCTCAACCTTTCGGTTTCCAAGATATAGCCCGGACAAGATTTTATAGGTCAAGGTCACTACGCCAAGGTCAAAGGTCAAATCAAGGTGAGATCATGACGTTGCACAACAACATCCCCTAACCAATGTCGCTACCAAGTATCAACTTCCTACACCTTACGGTTTCCGAGATATAGCCCGGACAAGATTTTTGAACTCAAGGTCACTACGGCAAGGTCAAATCCTGGTCAGACCATGACGTTGCACACCTACACATCCTAACCAATGTCCCTGCCAAGTACCAACTTCCTACACCTTATGGTTTCCGAGATATAGCCCGGACAACATTTTATAGGTCAAGGTCACTACGGCAAGGTCAAAGGTCAAATCAAGGTCAGACCATGACATTGCACATCTACACCCCCTAACCAATATCCCCACCAAGTATCAACTTCCTACACGTTACGGTTTCTGAGATATAGCCCGGACAAGATTTTATAGGTCAAGGCCACTATGACAAGGTCAAATCAAGGTCAGACCATGACACTGCACACCTACACCCCCTAGCAAATGTCCCTACCAAATATCAACTTCCTACACCTTACGGTTTCCGAGATATAGCCCGGACAAGATTTTGTAGGTCAAGACCACTACAGCAAGGTCAAATCAAGGTCAGACCATGACGTTGCAGACCTACACCCCCTAACCAATATCCCTACCAAATATCAACTTCCTACACCTTACGGTTTCTGAGATATAGCCCGGACAAGATTTTATAGGTCAAGGTCACTACGCCAAGGTCAAATCAAGGTCACACCATGACGTTGCACACCTACACCCCCTAACCAATGTCCCTACCAAATATCAACTTCCTACACCTTACAGTTTCCGAGATATAGCCTGGACAAGATTTTATAGGTCAAGGTCACTACGGCAAGGTCAAAGGTCAAATCAAGGTCAGACCATGACGTTGCACACCAACACCCCCTAACCAATATCCCTACCAAGTATCAACTTCCTACACCTTACGGTTTCCGAGATATAGCCCGGACAAGATTTTATAGGTCAAGGTCACTACAGCAAGGTCAAATCAAGGTCACACCATGACGTTGCACAACTACACCCCCTAACCAATGTCCCTACCAAGTATCAACTTCCTACACCTTACGGTTTCCGAGATATAGCCCGGACAAGATTTTCAAACTCAAGGTCACTACGGCAAGGTCAAAGGTCAAATCAAGGTCAGACCATGACGTTGCACACCTACACCCCCTAACCAATGTCCCTACCAAGTATCAACTTCCTACACCTTACGGTTTCCGAGATATAGCCCGGACAAGATTTTCAAACTCAAGGTCACTACGGCAAGGTCAAAGGTCAAATCAAGGTCAGACCATGACGTTGCACACCTACACCCCCTAACCAATGTCCCTACCAAGTATCAACTTCCTACACCTTACGGTTTCTGAGATACAGCCCGGACAAACTATTTCCCGACGCCCGCCCACCCGCCCGCCCGCCCATCCGGACACCATGGGTGAAAACAATACCCCAACAGCCCTTAAGGGCTGTGGGGTAAAAATTAGAGAACCCTTATTTTCCCTGATAAAGCACAAATCCTTCATGTTGCCAGCTATTATTTTCTCCTTCTCTTCAATATCTAAAGGACTATGTGTTTTACTTAATCCTGTACCTTTTCCAACTTCAATTTCATATTAATTCAAGTTATGCAATGTAGTTCCTGGACTTTGACACAGTTGAATGGGCTATCTTTACTGGCATATTTTTGTTTTGTTTTTCTTTGCTTGACACATGCTATACTATGTCTACTTTATGGCTCATAATTCATCATCCATAAATCCAGTTCAGACTCACTTAAAAACGGTTCCAAATCTGCCCTCTCCCACTTTATCACCAAATTTGATGCTATCATAAGGAATGTCCCATTCTTTTAAAGTCACAGATATCTGAAATATAATAGATAAATTTATACAAATAATCATCCTTATTATAATAATAATTATCAATTGATCATATATTGTTAAATAAATAAGTTATAAAGACAGAATCAAAACTTTATAAGACACAGAAGCAATGCTTTTCATAATATGTATTAAATACTAGTGACAACAGAGTAAGCCTGAATAAAACATTTTTACAAGTACATGTATATGTGGGATTAGTACCATTTTAACATATTTCAGGGAATTATTTTTTTTTTTTTTACTCTACCAATCAAATATAAAACAAATATTTAACAACGAAGATAGACAAAGATATTATGGCTAATCATCTTAAAAAAATAAATCTCCAATGACTGCCACTTAAATTTTGCAATTTTGCAGATCAAAATATTTGTCTTTTATTTATCTTTCATGACTGTGAAGTAAGAAATGTTTTATTCAAAATTGGGCAGTCAAACAAGTTTCAAGTAAAAGTTTAAAGTTTAGGTTTTTTCATTATGTTCACAAGCCAGGTCATGTTGAGACAGGCCATTAGTATTACTGCAGGTGGGCACAAGTTACAAAGCTCAAAGTTGGTATTTTATGTTTCGTTCAACAGCCAGGGTCATACTGAGACAGGTCCACAGCTTTACAAGAGTCAAACCCCCACAGAGGTGACTGCCTGTTATTAGATGAGCAGAAATTACAAGCAGAAAACTATACTGTAGTTTTACAAATGTGATTACATCAAACTAATAAATTACCTTCTGCTTAAATCACTGTATTTGATAATCCTGTCGCTGTTTATTAACTTTTCCTACAGTTATGTGTCAACCATACCTTTACAGTAATTTGCAAAGCCCCAAATATTATTAGATTAAGTGAACATTAACACATCAAATATGGTTTAGGTGGTAAAGCTGAAGCAAGACTTGTGGTCAGTGTAGAACAGACAGTGTTAGCTTCAAAACAATATACATATTTTTTCTGAATACATCCCTGTAACTAACAGTAACAGGCCAATGCACACCAACATTTTTATGGAAACACTATATACAGAAAAAAAATATTTGACACTGGAAATGACACATGATATATATCAGAGGTGTGGGTGAAAAAGTGCAAATCCAGTATGTTTTACAGTGCAGAATTAAAGGTCCAAGAGTTAGTGTAACACATGGTGAGGGTGCAACAACATAAAACATGTCAAAATGACATATTAGTCCCAGCTGACACATGGTGTGAAAACACGGCCACTTAGTTATCTGTCATTTCCATGTTGACGGTTTCCTACTGCTTTACGAAATCCCAGCTTTCTATTAAGAACATGACAACGGGTGTCTATGACTTAGATAACCCTGCTTTCAACCACAGATTTTAAGTACATGTACCATTATTTAACATGACTCTAGTATTTCAACCTACGACTGGGCCAAGGATTGCCATAATATGTATGTTATCCACGTTCACCATCTACCTTTTGTAATGTCTTGAACAAAAAATTAATTTACAAACATAAACACATTTTTATAAATGGATTATGACATAGTCAGTGGCCAAACAAGGCCACTGCCATGGCGACTATCTAACACTGGGTGTTAAGCAAAAGTAGTGAGACCTTGAAACAGCAAAAATTACATTATTTTCTGAACTTTCACTGGATGCTCTAGTGCTAACCTAAAGGTTCTAAAATTTAATTGAAATCCCTCTGTCTCTAACTGTTTCTGAGATTTTCGTAATTTTTGCACAAAATCCAAGACGATGACCGCTTTATTTTTCAAATGATAACCATGTTATTTCAATCTTAGTATATGACATATCAATGAGCACATTACAAGTACTTTATATCTAAATCATAAATATACTTGTTTTGGAATATTTTTGGTGTTATTAAGCTTTTAAAACACTTTTGTATCTGCATATCTTGCTCATGATATTAACACAGTGACTACAGCCTACATAATTTAATCACAATCTGATACCTTTAACAGTGTCCGCTAATTATAACTACTGAACATTAAAACCCTTCACCTATAGCCACCAATATATATTTCGAGAGTGATCCACGACCAAATGTAGTCACTGAAATGACAAATGTTTGAAAAATTTCACACAAATCCAAACAAGTAGAAGGGAGTTTCCTCATCAACACATTTCACATACTGTGGTGAATTGCACATTCCTTATGGGGCTGTCCCATTATGGTGATCCAATTGTAAACTTACTCCCATGATTCATTTTTTCCATGAATCAGGGGTCACCTCCATGATTGTGGGTAAAGTTGGGGAAAGGTTCACAATAACTATGCAATAGCTCTGTGATCTACCTCCTGATTGAATTTTAGGGTTTGCAACCTCTACAATAGGTTCCTGATTGGCTTTGCGATCTATACTACCTACATGTTTTGCCACCCTCTGTACGCTAATGCTATTGACAAATGGTTCTCACTTTTGTTTTGTCTACAAGCTTTATGGTACATTTCAGGCTATTTAGTAAATTATAAACTCCAAGTCAAGTATCTTCATATTATTTTACATGCTTTATAAGTTTCTGCTCAAACTATTTACGAAATCTCAGTCCCACTATACAACACTTACATGCTGTCCAACTCTCTACACAAGCTTTTTACAGAAGCTGATTCCCCTATTTAGTAAACAATCTGCATGCTCTACAACCCCGCTCTCTACTCACGCTATTGACGCGGTTCCAGCTCTGGCTGAGTGCGTCCTCTCCTGTGGAATCCACGGAGTCCACCCTCTCTAGCAGCGGCACGGTGCCCTTGTCAGACCCAGCTGCACTCTGTGTTATCAAAGCCACACACTCACAGTGAGAGGTGAAAAGGTGGGCTGGTTTTAGTGATATAGTGGTGCTCAAACGAAAAAGAAATTTAACTCATTCCCATTATAAAAGTTGGTTTGTGCAACTTTTTTCAAGAACAACGACTCGGCACCATGTAGGTAGGATCCAGGTGGCCAAGTGCCCACCATGAGAGCCACCTGGGAACTGAGGTTCCCTCTCAATGATATCAAGGGGTAGGGATCAAGAAATAGTGCTTACAGGAGTTTATTTATGCTGCACATTTGCAAAAAAGTTACTTCTGATACCTAAAATACAGTCAGTGGTATCCTTTGCTGCAATGAATTTTATATTTTCATTTGGGATATTTATGGAGATTTATAGAAAAAAATTTGTGTGTAGTGATATCTTACTTTGCAAGTCTTGTGAGTAACAACTAAGCAGAACTCCAATCAAATATCCTATACATTTTTATAATGATGGATTTGATGTAATTACTGGATACAGATATTGATCCATTATATAACTGTAAGGGATACTTTTAGGAAATTAATTAGTCACAGAGCAGGAAAAATAAATAGTAATGTATTATTTTCCTAGTTTTGATCAAAGTTTAACTGTTTTAACAGTGAAATTTACTCATGAGCTAAAACCTTGAGCTGATAAATCTTCGCTGGAGCACCAGTTATAATTTATGAGCATAAAGGTGTTATACAAAGTGTCCAGATTATTTGATAAACTGTTGGACTACAATAATGTATATTTGAGGCTGTTTCAAATTCTAACATGACACGGCTGTGTCCGCGATTCTGATTGGTCGAGAGCTATGGTAAAGCCTCGATATACATGTTGGCTGTTCCATTGTCATCCCATCGCAAGTAACAACAACCAAGTACATGCTTCCGGTTTTTGACAGTTAAGGATCAGAACTTATTATTATTCATGAAAGCACTTTTAATTGACATAATTCTGATAATGAAAAGAAAATATATAGAACCTAAAAAATTTAAAAAAAAACTCTTTATTTTCGGCGTATTTAGTGAGAAAATGCTAGTGCCACAATGTACAATTGGTAGAACAGCCTGATTAGTTTCGAACGTTTGTGAAATGGGCATGATTTTTTGCAAAATATGAGGAAATTACAAGTATTTTAATTGTTTTGTCATGTTAGAATAGGAATAACGCCCTCCAAACCATGGTATATGCAGAATTTTACCATGGTTTGAGCAATAAACCCCTCAGGCTTCACCTTCAGGGTTTATAATCTCAAACCATGGTAAACTTCTGCATATACCATGGTTTGTCAGGCGTTATTCCTATAACAATGCATTAAACAATGAACAATCAACTGTCACTGGTTTCCCAAATATAAAATGCAGGTGCCTTGTGTTGGTGCACTTTAATGAAATATGTATGTTACTTTGTACAGCTTGTACATAACCCCCCATCCCAAAAAGGGGCAAAAAACAAACACCATTTCGAACTTAAGATTCAAACACAGGACCTCGGGCATAGGAGTAAGGATGGGAATTATCAGAAATGGTTGGTCTGCCGGTCGATGATGTAACTGACAGTGTATACTATTTGGTTGATCAGGAGTCTGGATGTGATTACAGTCAAACTTGAATATTTGAACAGCAGAACAGAATAAAAACAACTTTTAAAAATATTTAATGACCTACTTAGCTGTCATACTTTTAACAATGTTGCAGTCAGAAGTTTGAGTGTACCCAGTCAAATTTTGATTGGTGGAAATGTCATGATACCATATTCAGAAAATTTTCCCAGGACTGCTTCATACATGTGCCAATTTTGGAGAGAATCCATCCAGTGTTTGCTGAGGTATAAGCCAAAAGAAAATGTGGGAGCCGGTGACCCCTTCCACGTGAATTTTCTGCTGTATACAAATAAGCGTCCCTTGCTGGATGCTTAAATAAGTGGTTGTATATAACAAGCCAATACAATATTATTGACACAATGAGCCCAAATTCAAGCAGAAGTAAATGGCAAAAGCTTTTAAAAATTGGTGCCAACAGCACCTACCAATGACATAAAGGTGGTGCATTCTCCAATTATATCGTCATTTGTTTGAAGAAACTGGGCAAATTATACGAGTTACAATTTCATTATCGGATTATTACTATCGTCTTGTTTGTCATTGGTTCAAACTGCCCTAGGAAGTTAGGAATGTGAAAAGAAAGTGTTCAATTAACCAAACTTCTGTCACAGATTAGATACATGGCCTCATATCATCAAAAAAATATAAATTTGATTAGAATGTCCCATAATCCAACTGGAAACATCAAACCTACTGAGTTGATGAAAAATGCATTTGTGCAAATTAGAGGAGCATTGGAGGCTGTTTCATTCAAAAATGAAAATATTTGAAACAAATAATAAATGAAAACAATGAAGAGAATTTTGTGATAGAATAAACACCTCCCAAAAACCCCATTCTTGGATTATATCAGATATTCAATCACAAAACAGCTGCAAAGGACTTGGTCAATCAAATAAACAAGAGGTATTCATTGTTGTACATTCCTTATACTGTAGCAAGTACATGAATTACCAGAGCCGCGCTCTCTATCATCCATGCTTTCGTAAGCGTCCATCCACAATCTTACATTATCACTAAAAAATTGCTAATACGCCCTTTCAAGGTAAACTTTCTCCACTAAAACTCAAAAATTGGTAAATTTCTTATTTTATATCAATTTTCAACAAAATTTTCCTTACTTTAGCAGTTATTTTGACATTTATTTTATCAACCGCATATTTTACTTCTTGCTGGTGTGTGCTACAACCGGGTTCCCCCAGAAATAAATGCCGATCCTCAACTTTTGCAAATATTTGGTCTCATTGCCCATGGGTGCTTCAGAGAGCGGATACAGTATTATAGGGGATGGTTAAAAAGAACATTTACATATAATAAATAAACAAATAATGCAGTTAACACAACAATTAGACAGATTAGTACACCACACAGACAACCCAACAGACACACACACAAAACATCATTTCAAACATCTGCCAATTTTCGTCCAAATAATGAACCAGTTTCTGCCGAGTCAATGAAGGTCATTGATGATACTAGACCTACGCATCTGAGAACAGATGCAAATTTGTATCCACCGGAAAGACAACTCACCAAAGCCAGTGAACCATCGTTTGACCTTGAATGAGGGGCCCAAGGTTAAATCCCACCAGAAGATTCCCAGCCCATGATTTACTATAGGTTAGTTTACCATCCCAAACCTCGAGGACCAATAATAAGCGAGTTATAAGCACTTTTAAGTTTGGCTATCCTCGTTTGACCTTGAAGGAGGGGCCCAAGGTCAAATCCGATCACACCACAAGATTCCCAGCCCATGATTTCGTATAGGTTGGTTTACCATCCCAAACCTCTAGGACCATTAATAAGCGAGTTATAAGCACTTTTAAGTTTAGCTATCCTCGTTTGACCTTGAAGGAGGGGCCCAAGGTCAAATCTGACCACACAACAAGATTCCCAGTCCATAATTTCCTATAGGTTGGTTTACTATCCCAAACCTCGAGGACCAATAATAAGCGAGTTATAAGCACTTTTAAGTTTGGCTATCCTCGATTGACCTTGAAGGAGGGGCCCAAGGTCAAATCCGACCACACCACAAGATTCCCAGTCCATGATTTGCTATAGGTTGGTCTATCATCCCAAACCTCTAGGACCAATAATAAGCGAGTTATTAGCACTTTTAAGTTTGGCTATCCTCGTTTAACCTTAAGGAGGGGTCCAAGGTCAAATCTGACCACACCACAAGATTCCCAGCACACGATTTCCTATAGGTTCGTTTCACACTGCAAACCTCTAGGACCAATAATACGGGAGATATAGGCACTTTTAAAGTCCGCTATGTGGGTTACTTCGGCACTACGTGGATGACCTTGAATTAAGAACTTCAAGGTCAAATGTCTGCAAGGTGGTAGAGGACATATATATCTGTCATACATATCACCTATGAAGAGATTCAACCTTCTACCTATGAGACACAGCCAGTAGAAAATGGAAAATTTAATAAGTAAATTAAATTTTTATAAGTTAATACCTTACCTAGTGGACAAATGCAATTGTCCGGCGCCTTGCCGGTCTCGCCAAACGCTCTGGCCGGGACCGGTAGCATCTCGTTCACTCACCAGGTGGCTGTGTAGCCTGCCTGCCGGTGTCCTCTTTTTGTTGTCTATCTTAGAATTTCCCTTTAAGGCTAAGAATAGCGGGTAGGTGGGAATCCCCCTGTCCTTGCCTGTCTCGATGGAAACTGTCTAGGAGGCGAGAAAGATTTTCATCTTTGCTAATGTTCAGTGAATCATTACCTAACATGTCTGCTATAGCTGTCCGATACCCATCAATGGTACTGGGTTGCAGGTTTTTCTCTGAAAAGAGATATAAAAGGAAATCAGCAATCTGAGTTACAGAGGGTGACCGGAAGTCCACCGTATGTGCCTTACACCATTTAACAAAAATGGCCCACTTTGACTTGTACACGGCTCTGGCTGAGACTCTTTGAGGAGACTCAATTCTTCCTGCCACTTCCTCAGAGAAGCCTCGTTTCTGGATGGCCGTGACTCTAGGAGCCACACATGCAGATTAGGTTGTTGAGATTCCTGTGCACTAGCCCATTGAACGGCTGTGACACCAGATTCGCCAAGGGCAGACTGAGTGGAATCTGAACCGACAGGATCACGAGGTCCCAAAACCAAGGCATGTTTGGCCAACCTGGTGCAATCAGGATCATTGAATGACATCCTTGATCTACCATCTTTGACACCACCTGAGTGATCAGAGACACCGATGGGAAGGCATACACGTGCAGATCCCGCCACGGGAGACTCAGGGCGTCCACCGCCCAGGCTGCCGGATCCGGAACCGGCGATACAAACTGAGGAAGTATGTGATTGAACCGGGTCGCAAACAAGTCTATCTGTGGTTGGTGCCACCTGGAGCACAACTGACTGAATACCTGCTGAGAAAGGGACCACTCTTTGAATCACCTGGTTGTGCCGGGAAAGCTTGTCCGCTATCACATTCAAGCGACCCGGAATGTGCCTTGCTCTCAGCACAATTTTCCTGGGGTGGCACCAAGAGAGAAGCCTCCAAAGGAGGGCACAGAGAGAGCCTGACCTCATACCCCCTTGCTTGTTTATGTAGGAGACCACTGTGGTGTTGTCGGTCGCGACAAGGACAATCTGACCCTTGCACAGAGGCTCAAAGCTCTTCAAGGCCAGGAGAACTGCTTTTAATTCTAAAAAATTTATGTGAAGGCGACTTTCTGGTGTTGACCAAACGCCTCTTGCAGTGTAGTGTGCGCCCCAACTTTCGTTTGAGGCGTCTGTAAACAGTTGAAGAGCGTGTTGAAGAGGGTGTAAAGGCTGACCTTCTAACACGTTTTGTTCGTTCAGCCACCAACCCATGTGATGGTGGAGTGAATGGGGAACCGGAATGACCTTCTCTAGGACTTCGGGCACATGCCAGTGGCGTTTCAAATGCCACTGGATGGGCCTCATATGAAGACGGTCCAGCCAAACTTGCTTCGCCGTGGCAGTAAGAAGTCCGACCAGGGACATGAATTGTCTGACCGTGCAACTGTCCTTGGACATGATGGACTTTAATTTTTCCTGGAGGGCCAACCACCGGTCCTGAGTGGGCAACACGCGACCCTTTATCAGGTCGAACCAGTAACCTACGAAGTTGAAGACCTGCTGGGGAACCAGTTCTGATTTCTTCATATTTACTACCCAACCCAACTTTTGGCAAAGGGCCAACAGGGTCTGGGTATGCTGTAGGCACGTTTCCCGGGAATGGGCTCTCAACAACCAGTCGTCTAGGTACTGGTGGATCCGAATACCCTTTGCTTGAGCCATAAGTTTCACTTCCTTCGTCACCTTGGTAAACTCCAGAGGAGCAGTGGCAAGTCCAAACGGAAGGGCTGTGAATTGAAAGGTCTGACTGTTCAGAAAAAATCTGAGGTACTTTCTTGACCGTTGGTTTATTGGGATGTGGAAATACGCGTCGCTGAAGTCCAGCGAGGTAACCCATTCCCTTTTCTGCAAGGATAACCGGATTGTTTCCGGAGTTTCCATCTTGAAGGTATTGCTCTGCAAAAACAGATTTAGTTGGCTTAGATCTAAAATTGGTCTCCAGGTCCCGTTTGGCTTGGGGACTAAGAATAGTCGGTTGAAGAAGGCAAGGGACAACTTGACAACCACTTTTTCGACTACCAACTTTCCTATGAGGCTTCTCAAGGCCTCTGTTAGGGACCGACTTTTGACGGGATTGGCGTAACCACTTTGAACTAAGGGGAACCTTGTCAAATGTGGTCTCTGTTTGAAGGGAAGGGAGTAACCGTCCCTCAGAACAGAAACCACCCGAGGATTTGCACCCATTTCTTGCCAGATATGCCAAAACTGTTGAAGCCTTCCCCCGACAGCATTGGGGGCATTGGGAACAGAGGGGACAAAAAGGCATTGACCTACACAACATACATCTTTGACATGATTTATTTTGCTCAAACAATGACCGGGGCTTACTCCTTTCTTTTGCGGAGGCCCGTATGAAAGAACAGTAGGAACAAGACTGACAGCATGACAACACACATCCGATTTTAGAGTCACTACATTCAATGTTTTTGACAACTCTGTCTTTTGAATCTCTGGATCCAACCGAACTAAATTTACTGGTACTCTGGTTGGATTTGCACAATAACTGTCATTTATATTGCTTAAAGGCCTGTGATTTGGAAAAACGAGGGTTGGACCCCCGCCCACGACCACGACCCCTGGACTTGCTCCTACTAAATTGTCTCCAGGGTTGTTGTTGCTGTTGTGGTGCTGTCTGATCAGAGGAAGAAGCATGTTTTCTGTCTTTACGATCATAAGGTTTAAATCTGTGAGAACCCTTCCAAGCAGTGTGCTGAGAAGCACCCTGACCGGGTCCCTGAGCAACACTGCTGGCTTCATATTTGGTTATGTCCAGTTCTGCCGTCATAATGGCCGCATCCGGAAATAATCCGTAGCCAAACAATGGGGCATTCCTTAGCAAGTTCATAGTGTCTTGCTTCACACCTGTCTTGACGAAATCCAGGTAAGAGTCTCTGCGGATCAAAACAAGATTAGCCATGTGGACAAACAAGCTGTCTGCAATATGTTGGAGGGAAGTACCCATAGCAACAGACACCCGCTGGTGGAAGGCCATAAGATCCCGCAAATCCGTCAGAGCATTAGAAACTTCCTTGGGTGTTTTACCCTTATTCAGCTTGGAACACAAAAGGGCAATGTTCTGAGTCATTCGGTCCTGCAATTCCGTGGAGCAACGGTTAAAGCCTGCCACATGATTTATAATGTAACTATCCTCCCTTGCGGTGCGTTCGCATCTACGAAGAGACTCCTGCGAGATAAGACGGCATGGAGGGCCAGTGGCAGGGTAGGCAGTAGCTCTAGTAATTCTTGGAAATTGGCTGTTGACTTTCGCCTCCGTGTTTCGCCAACTGAAAACAGAGCGACCAGGATGCTGAGTACCCTCTGGTTTTAACATGTGCATCTTGTACCATTTAGATTGTGTCTTAGGCACTTTCACAAATTGATCACGTTTGAATCCGGCCGAGTCCTGTGATCTGGAAGGATATCCTTCGGCAACCGTCAAGTTTAACCTTTCCAACTTTTGGCAAAGTCAATCGTCTGGTGGCATGGCCACAGAAATTCTAGTTGGCTTGTTTGGGTTCTTGCCTTTCCACGGGTTATTAGACTTGTCCGGTTCGGTATAGTCTGTCTCAAAAGTAGGGATATGGTGCCATCCCATGAATGCACGTACTGATCTGACGGTTTCCCATTATGACATGTCTTCTGTCTGTTCTGGAGGATCATTTGAATCAGATAACTGACCTTCTTCTTCTTCACCGGAACCGGAATTGGAGTCTGACCAGTCCATAGGGTAATCAGTAAATTGTTCATAATGTTTACTGTCGTCATCCAGTGGGAAGGCACATGCTCCAGCAGAGGGTTGGCCAAAATTGGATTGAAAAGAAGGTGGTGCACCGGTGTTGCCTGTACTAACATCACAATCTGAAGGGAAAAGGCTAGAATCACCCTTGTTTAAGACCGGTTGTGGGGCAGACTCCGGACCGGAGCTGGCCACAACCGGGGGTGAATGAGGAGCTTTTGCTGAAGAAACGTTCCGGACTGGTGAGGAAGACCGGTCCCGTCTTCTCTCAGGCTTATGATCTGGTTTGTGCACCGACGTCTCAGCCAGTTTAGAGTCGTGGTCAGTTTTGTCCTGTTTACGTGACTTGTGAGTCTTCTTCTTTTTATCTTTATCCTCAACCTTCTTCTGCTTAGCAGGATCCTCCGCGGCTACCGGAACCTCAACCGGACCGGTGGGACGGGTAGCCGGAGGAACAAAAGGGGTCTTAGAGATCAAAGCTTGAGAGTCAATAGGCTTGACAGCTGAGACTGGAGTAGAAAAAATGTTACCCCGTGATAGAAGAGCCTCCATCCGGGCGAACTGCTCCGTCCATTTATCACAGATAGCCAACAACTGATCTGAAGTCACATAGTTCATTGTTGGAGCAGTTGATGAGGAAGACGGCATAGTAGAGGGAGGTGAAGCCTCAGGCTGCACAGACGCACTAGTTGTGGGTTGGAAAGTAGGCTCTGTGTCCACTGGACTGATAACCGTCACTTCTTTAGGGGACACCAACAACCCCGCCTTCTTGTCCTTACGGATCCTGTAAGTGGGTGTAGCCAGTAACTCACATTGTGACTCTGAAAACCCATCACATACAGCACAAGATTTCTTTAAAGCGCACTTGTCTTCACCAATCAGTTTATCACGACACCTCGCGCACTTGTCATGCATACCAAAGCTGGTCATTACATGACCACAAGAACCCCTTCGCTGACCTTTTTTATCTCCTGGAGATGCCATGATACTTGAACAATAAAACTACTACAAATATTTTCACCAAACTGTAGTTAACACAATAATAAAATTCAAATAAAAGTTTCTCTTAAAAACACAAGCGTTTACACAAGCGCCAAACAAAAAGAGGATGCGCACTACACCGGCAGGCAGGCTACACAGCCACCTGGCAAGTGAACGGGATGCTACCGGTCCCGGCCAGAGCCCAGCTCAGGACGTTTTTTCTAACGTTTGGCGAGACCGGCAAGGCGCCGGACAATTGCATCTGTCCATTAGGTAAGATGTATTAACGCAATAAAAATGTAGATAATTTTCAAAGAAATGCCCGCAGCGGCCATCTTGTTTTTCAGAATGAGGCTAATTTCAGTCCCAGAGAAGCTTTCCCCCCAATGAAGATATCCTGCAAATTTGGTGAACCTAGCTGGTACAGTTTTCCTCTGAGAGTGTTAACGCCGAAAATCTTTCTATGCGCGGCGGCAGCGGTGGCGTAGCGAACGCTAAACCAAAGTATCCACCGGATGCCTCTCTGGTGGATACAATTAAAAGAGCAGCTTTCAAAATAGGTTTTCCACACCATGGCCTTAACCTTTATTGACTTCAAACCCTGACAGTCCAGGCGTCAATTTGAACCACTGCCCAATAACATTCTTAGAATACATTCATTTGATTGTAATTTTCTTTGAAAATAGGGATTTTCTGCAAAAAAAATATATTCAAATTTACCAGAGAAATGTGTTTTCCATGTCAGGATTTCCACAAACCAGGCAAAGAATGTTAGTGCACAAAGGTATTTGTTTAAACTCAGGCAATATTTAGGAAATTTTAGTATTTTTAGACTTCAGATTCCCAGATGAAAATGGTGTAAAATCTCCTATGCCTACTGAGGTATTTCAACATGTCTTAAATCAGTGCAAGTTCATGTGTATATGCTAGTGATGGGTCAGCAGCACATTGTCCATTTTGGTATCCCACCAATACAAAACTGTTGCAATTCCAGGATTCTAAAAACAGATGCATTTTAGGGCATCCCCAATTGAATAGCCCTGCTAACAAAATGTGAAGCTCATGTAAACAAAACATGGAAATTCCAATCCAAGTAATTGCTACAAAAGTTTTAAAATCTACAAAATATGGGATGAAAGTTTCAAATTTCATCAGAATTTGGTTTGTTTCAAATATTATACACTTTCCTTCAAATATATACATGTGCTGACATCCGAAATGTGGGTTGTAAGGCTATTTTAGTAAAATGCTTTCGATACTGACACATACCGTTGCCTCTGACCAATCACTAGAAGATGCATTGTGGGTGTACATCATGTGATTAAAATTGCTGATATATGAACTTAAGCTGATTCAAGCCATTCAATCTCTAACTAGCTTAACATTTTTTTTTCTAAAAATATCTGAAATGTCAGATAAGTGGGACATTTGCATTAAAATTACATATTCACAAAGCTATGCAAGTGTCAATGCCTATTTCAACTGAATTTTTTCTTTCTTTTCATGAATTGAGGATTAGTGTGAAAAGAGTGTGTCCCATCACTGAAGGTAAGCTGCAATGGGCTATGTTAATATTTGGATGGGTGACTGTTTGAATTCTACCTTAGCTATGGAAGGTTTCTCAGTTGGAATTTCTTTTTGTCGCCAGACTTTTATAAATTCTAGTGCACTACTGGTATATCTGATTAATATATTCATGAGGAAATATGAGGTCACGATTTCCCTGGGGGGGGGGGGGGTCTAGCAATATTTTAAATACTGGAAGCCTCGATGAAGATCACATACTCTAAACTCCAGATGTCACAGCCATAGCACTCAACTCATTAATATTCATGAGGAAATATGAGGTCATGGATTTCCCATGGGGTTTTCTAGCAATATTTTATAAACTGGAAGCCTCGTTGAAGATCAGAAACTTTACACACGAGAACTGCAGGCCATAGCACCCAACTCATTAATATTCATGAGGAAATATGAGACCATAGCACCCATCTCATTAATATTCATGGGTAAATATGACGTCTGAGATTTTCCGCGAGGTTTTCTAGCAATATTTTATAAACTGGAAGCCTCAATGAAGATCAGATGCTTTAAACTCGAGAACTCGCCATCATTGCATCCAACACGGATGAAAATGATCCAGTGAAAATGTTGGTGCAAATGATTTTCTCTTATATGGGGGTGAACCCATTTTGTTGTGTATGATCTGGATACTGTCTCTAATGGCTGTGCAGCACGTGCATGTAGACCGAAAGACTTTTCAATGTAGCTTCTGTGTTCAAGCTATTTCAAATTACAGAGCGAAGCACTGTATGCTAATACTTTTCAAATACATTCTTACACGAGTACAATTTCAATCTTTCTCTCATTCTAAGCCTATAACACATATTTTTTTAGACTTGTATATTAAAAACAAAACATAAATTTGCGTTGTTGGACGCATTTGTTATTTCTCAAGAACCTCTATTATATGATCTTCTATTATCAGGCTATTTGATTTTATGAACTCATTGCTACTCTCCAAAATTTGTATTCTGCTATTATTTTTATACTATAATACCTGTTTTATTTCAATTATCTGAAAAAAAAAGTCTAACTCCCTAGGCAAGTTTGGTTAATAGAGGTCATACTGTTCTCGATGGTTTGCAACAGATGGAACTTGTTCCCGTTATTCTACTTTCCTTTGCAACCTACTTGAGTACAAGTCAATAATCCTAGACATCTAACACAGATGAGTGAAAATTTATCTACTCACATCAACTAGGGTCTTATCACTCTTGTCACTGTCATTGGATGTGTTGGTATTTATAACGTCTCTGTAAATACAAAAGAAACTCCGAGTAAAACAGGCAACATTGGTCACTGAGACCAGATTAGAAAAATAAAACTAGAGGATTGCTTGCAAAAAAAAGATAACGTTTTGCATAGCAAAAACAAAGGGTCCCAAAAAGGATATAAAGGTGAGTGCTAAATAATTAAGAAAATGCTCTGCTTATAGCCTTTTACTGTTGTGGCAACCAAAGTCTGCATAGTTTATTAGGTATTGAGCAATTACAAAAATGGCATATATTGATATATGGCCACCTGTATGTCAGACATGTAATACAGATCAATGACATGTACTTAACAGTTGTGATAACACATTGTGTCTAAGGTTTGTAGGCAGGAAACTATTGTGTATATTTTTGGCTGGATGATAGTTATTTGCCTTGGTACTGTCCTCTGAATGGATATTCATTTTCTGCTTTTCTTCAGCTACTGAAAAGCATAATTGTTTGTTGAAAGGGTTAACTATACTTCGCAGATATAACCTGTGGGTTAAAAAAAATTGTCAAAATCGCTTTATCTCGCACCGTGTTTGAGGTATAAGCATTTTTGTGTCTTGCAGTTTTTGCAAAAAATTCGTAAAATCAAAATGGCCACCATTTTTGACAAGACAGAAATTTTTTGAAAGTTGGGATGGGTACTCTTTGGAGATACCCTGTGGGTCAAAACTTTTGTCAAAATCACTCTATCTAGCACAGTTTTTGAGATATAAGCCTCTTTTTTTGGAAAATTTTGCGAAAAATTAGAAAATTCAAAATGGCCATTTTTGGAGAGAAAAAAATTTGTTGAAAATTGGGATGGGTACTCTTTAGAGATACCCTGCTGGTAAAAAAATTTGTCGAAATCGTTTTATCTCACACGGTTTTCAAGATATAAGCATTTTTGTGTTTTGCAATTGTTGCAAAAAAATTCGAAAATTCAATATGGCCGCCATTTTTGACAAGACAACATTTTTTAAAAATTTGGGATGGGTACTCTTTAGAGACACCCTGTGTCAAAACTTTCGTCGAAATCACTCTATCTAGCACGGTTTTTGAGATATAAGCCTTTTTTGGCAATTTTTGCCAAAAATTAGAAAGTTCAAAATGGCTGCCATTTTTGGCAACATCAAATTTTGTTTTAAAATTGGGATGGCTACTCCGCTGAGATACCCTACGGTTCAAAAATTTGTCGAAATCGCTCTATCTCGCACGGTTTTCGAGAAATTTGAAAATTTTGATTCCTTAAATGTAGCTACATGCTTAACATGTGGGACTGAATGCTGTTCTCGGATGGCCGTAAGGCTTTAGGCCAACGTCTAAGAAAACTAGATTGGGCCAACTCGGCGCCAACATATCCCCAGACAGGTCATCACTCACGCCACAGGTTTTGATCGGGAATTTTTTAAAACATAATTACCCATTATTATATGAACTTCAGCACATCAATCTGCTCTGTTTATATCTCCCCAAGGAAGATGGTGTATCCCCAGACGCCGAATACATAACTCAAATTATATTTTCAATCTTCCTGCAATGATAACTCTAAACCTATTTTCAAAGTATTTAAATGATTGATGATTGAATGTCCATTCTAAAATAATAATCCCAAAAGAGCATATCTGTTTCTATATTTGTTGACAAATAAAATATTATTTTTAACTCAACTCATCATATTTTTCAATCTTCCTTCAAAGTATTTAAATGATTGATGATTCAATGTCCATTCTAAAATTCATAATCCCAAAAGCGCATATCTGTTTCTATATTTGTTCACAAATAAAATATTATTTAAAAAAAAATTATTTATATTATTATTTTATTATATTATTTTTAGAATTTGCAAATTGTTTTCAGTTATTCATTTCCTCTATACCTATATATGTGGTCCATATATATGCAACCTAAATATGTGACACAATCTCAGTTCTGACTCCCCTTTGTGTTATATGTAATGAAGCCCACCACCTCCCACCCCCACCCCTCTCCCCTTCTCCACACCTCTCTCACTATTACACAAGATCTGCAACCCCATTGAGTTCTTTGTTTCTCATCTGATATCATTAAATACCTTTGTTTATTTAGTGTCACTCAATATAGCTGGAGGTCCCAGAGGTGGGTGGGGGGAATCCGGGTGGGGGGATGTGGGTTGAGCATAAATGGTAAACAAACAATCTATATAAAAGGGGTACTCAAATACAAAAAGAATTGAGAATTTTAAGTATGTGATTATCAACTGAAATGAGTTCATAACTGTAGGAGCTGTGCCAAAATTAACTGAGGCAAGTTGAATAAAACTGGGCTAGTTGAGGGTTAAAAATCCCCTAGTTTTACTACATAAGGATATAATTTCATTAATATTGGGACTTAAAGCTCACTTAAAGTGTCCATTTTGTCTACTTCAATATGTTTCACCAGTTTCATTTTAAAAAGTGAAAAACTCAGCAAGCAGAGGTATAACACACAAAAATAAGTTCTTAAAAGACTAAGATAGCCATAACATTATTAATATTCAAAATTTAAATAGACAGGCATTTCCTTTTAAAAATTCAAAGATTTCAGCTCTATAACCCACATAGTTTGACAGTTACTGGGCTTTAAAGTGGCATAATATCCATAAATTGGGTTTCTGTGAGCATTTTACAATTGTTAAAGAGACCTTAGCAATTAAACTACAGATCTGAAACTTTTTGGGGGGACATACATAACAAACAAAAATCATATATAATACAGTTTAAGACTTGTCACACTAAGCATTTCCAAATAACAGGGCAAAATACGGAAAAAATGTCAAAAAAGGCACTTGGGCGAGTGTCTATGGCCCTCATACACAGGTTAAATGTCTACTAAAAACCTTGATTTTCGGCATATGTAAAAAGGACATAATAATGCATTCCCAGATGGGATTTCAGCTCCATCAATCACATAGTTTAACAGTTACAGGGCTTAAAGGTGGTAAAAAGTCCAAATATTGGGTCATTGTGGGCCTTTTAGAGATCTCGATGTGGCTTTCAAATTAAAGCTTCAGACTTAAAATCTGTTACATACTAAGATTACACATAGAATATGTATCTAATAAAGTTTGAAACTTCTCAGACTTACCATTTCCAAGTTACAGAGCAAAATATGTGAAAAATGTCTTAAAAGGGTCACTCAGGTGGGTGTTAAAGGTCCTCATACACAGGTTAAATGTCTACTTGAAGCCTTGATTTTTGGCACATGTAAAAAGAACATAATAATGTATTCCCAGATGAGATTTCAGCTCTATCAGTCACATAGTTTAACAGTCACAGGCCTTAAAATTGGCAAAAAGTCCAAATACTGGGTCTTTATGGGGCCTTCTAGAGACCTAAATGTGGCCTTCAAATTAAAGCTTCAGACTTAAAATTTGTCACATACTAAGATTACACATAGAATATGCATCTAATACAGTTTGAAACTTCTTAGACTTACCATTTCCAAGTTACAGGGAAAAATATGTGAAAAATGTCTAAAAATGGTCACTCGGGTGGGGATTTATGGTCCTCATACACAGGTTAAATGTCTTCTTAAAGCCTTAATTTTTGGCACATATAAAAATAACATACTAATATCTTCTCAGATAGGATTTGAGCTCTATCAGTCACATAGTTTGACAGTCACAGGGCTTAAAAGTAGCAAAAAGTCCAAATATTGGGTCTTTGGGAGCCTTTTAGAGACCTCAATTTGACCTTCAAAATTAAAGCTTCAGACTTAAAATCTGTTACATACTAAGATTACACACAGAATATATATCTAATACAGTTTGAAACTTCTCAGACTTACCATTTCCAAGTTACAGGGAAAAAGATGTGAAAAATGTCTTATAAGGGTCACTCGGGTGGGTGTTTATGGTCCTGATACACAGGTTAACTGTCTATTAAAGGCCTAAATGTTGGGGCACATATAAGAAAACACATAGATATATTCCCAGATGATATTTAACTTAGATGAGAGACATAGTTTGAAAGCTACAGTGCTTGAAAGTGGCAAAAAGTGCATAAATTGGGTCTCTGTGGGCACTTTTGAGACCTTAAGTCGACCCCTTTGGGTAAACCTACAGCCCTAAAATTTTCTACAGACAAGGATTACATATCAAAGTTATACCTAGCGCAGTTTGAGACTCATCAGAATTATCACTTCCAAATTATAGGGCAAAATATGTGTAAAGTATAGCAAAAAATCCCTAAGTGGGGGTATTTATGGGCCTCAAACACAATTTTCTCCTCAACTTAAAGTCATGATTTTCGGCACATGTACTAAGAACATATTAATGTGTTGTCAGGTAAAATTTCAGCCAGCTGAGCATCATAGTTTGTGACCTACAGGGCTCTAAGTGGCCAAAAGTGCAATTTCTGACCTTAAGGTGGCCATAAGTTCTTTTTTACTGGGAGTTTAAGGTCACCTTAAAATAGGGATCTTCCTTTGGGCACCCTTAACATGTGTACCAAGTTTGAAAAAAAAATATTAATTTGTTTTTGAGTTATCGCGTCCACAAGGAAATTTCTACGGCGGCGGCGGCGGCGGCGGCGGCGGCGGCGGCGGCGGCGGCGGCGGGACGGACCTGAATCCAATATATCCCCGACTTTCGTCTGGGGATATAAATAGACATTTATAGTTGGCTGTAGCCTCAAGTTGTCGTCACGTGATAACCTTTGACCTCTCGACCTACTTTCTCACTGAAATTTTTTAAACCTTACCCCTCAGCTGTAATACAGCGGGGAGGCAGGGTGGGACTCTTCTCAGTCCCACATGGTAAGCTTGTAGCTTTTATTTTAAATAATCAAAATTTTCAATTTTATTGCACTACAATAGCTTACCATGTGGGACTGAATGCTGAATCCAACCGCCCGGTGGCGGAATTACAGCTGAGACTGGAAGATATGTCAATTTTTCTTAGATTTTGAAGTAATAGATTAGAATGAATGTTAGAAATACCAGTCTGAGTCCCGTTTACAGTGCCCCAGTCCCGAAGACCGGGCGTGTAAAGAGCCAAAAACCTGAATAGAATGAATGACAGTGCAGCCATGCTCACTTAGAGGTGTAAGAGCCCTTAGGGTCTATCACGACTGAAAAACCAGCCCAATGGATGGAATTCTCATAAACTTTTTGCCACCGAATATGAGATTAATGCCAACTTGTTAAGTCCTTAATACATATATACTTGATAACTAAAAATAAAACAAGAGGGTCACAGATGCCCAAAAGGCGGGTTGCGCAGGCAGAAATAAGATTAGCAACTGCTGTAATTACATTTAGAAAAGAAGGAAAGAAATGTTAGGTTACCCAGTTAAGGTGAATGTGTGAGACGTGCTAAGAAACGTAAAACTTGTAATCTAGGTTACATAATTGTATCTATGCTATAAACGGACAAACGAAAGGGTGGAATTACACCAACTCAGCAACTTAGCTATGATGGTGATGCATCTCCCTGTCAAGTTTGAATTCGACTGGACAAAGCGTTTTCGAGTTAGAGTCCAGAAACGAAAATGTGGACAGACAGACGGATGGACAGAAAAATGGACAAAAAACAGACAAACGGACAGGACAACGGACAAACAAACAGACGGAATTACACCAATTTCGAAAGGAACCTAGCTATGATGGTGATCTGTATCTCTGTCAAGTATGAATTTGATTGGACAAAGTGTTTTCGAGTTGGAGTCCAGAAACGAAAATGTGGACAAACAGATGGATGGACAGACAAACGGACAAAAATGGACAAACGAACGAACAGAATTTCACCAATTTCGACAGGAACCTAGCTATGATGGTGATGTATGTCCCTGTGAAGTTTGAATTTGATTGGACTAACCGTTTTTGAGTTAGAGTCCGGAAAAAAAAATGTGGACAGACAGATGGATGGACAGAAAAACGGAGCAAAAACGAACAATCGGACAAACGAACAGACGGAGTTACACCAATTTCGAAAGGAACCTAGCTATGATGGTGATCTATGTCCCTGTCAAGTATGAATTCGATTGGACAAACCGTTTTCAAGTTAGAGTCCGGAAACAAAAATGTGGATAAATAGACGGATGGACAGACAAACGGACAAAAAACGGAACAAGACAAATGAACGGACGGATTTACACCAATTTCGAAAGGAACCTAGCTATGATGGTGATGTATGTCCCTGTGAAGTTTGAATTAGATTGGAGTAACCGTTTTCGAGTTAGAGTCCGGAAACAAAAATGTGGACGGACAGATGGATTGACAGAAAAATGGACAAAAACGAAGAAACGGACAAACAAACAGACGGAATTTCACCAATTTCGAAAGGAACCTAGCTATGATGGTGATCTATCTCCCTGTGAAGTTTGAATTTGATTGGTCAAACCGTTTTAAAGTTAGAGTCCAGAAACGAAAATGTGGACAAACAGATGGATGGACAGACAAACGGACGAAAAACGGACAAACGAACACACGGAATTTCACCAATTTCGAAAGGAACCTAGCTATGATGGTGATCTATCTCCCTGTGAAGTTTGAATTTGATTGGTCAAACCGTTTTAAAGTTAGAGTCCGGAAACAAAAATGTGGACAAACAGATGGATGGACAGACAAACGGACGAAAAACGGACAAACGAACACACGGAATTTCACCAATTTCGAAAGGAACCTAGCTATGATGGTGATCTATCTCCCTGTGAAGTTTGAATTTGATTGGTCAAACCGTTTTAAAGTTAGAGTCCGGAAACGAAAAATGTGGACGGACAGACGGACAGACAGACAGACGGACGTCGGACACATCAATCTAATAGGCGGGTTGGTTACACGCAACCCGCCTAAAAATGAACTCCCCCCCCCCTTCTTTTCTTTCCGAGGATACCTGGTCTGAGGGGAAGGATCTAGGACTTGTTGTGTCGCCACCACTGGTCTCAGATACATATTGTTGTCGTCTGACCAAGTAAGATCTTTTAGGTAAAAATTTGTAAATGTGTTGTGAGCTTTCCATTGACAGACATGCATGATTTGGTCCGATACCCCATTGTAAAAGGCCTTAGATGCCACAAAGGCCCGAATGTCATGCACATTAACTTGGACCAAGTCCAAGGCTTGTTGGTCTGCTTGTTTATAACAAAGTAGAATGGTTTGTTTCAACCAAGAAGAGAGAGTAGCGGGTCTGATGTCTGAGGTGTGTCCTTTCATGAAGGAGATGAAAAGGAGGGATCGAGACCCTCTCAGGTCTTTGGTTCGATCCAGATAGTACCTCAGTGTCTGCCCCGGACACAAGGTCCTGTCTTCTTTTAATTATCTACAATGGTAGTCAAAGCAGGAATAGTCACCAGAGACACACTTTGAGAACCTTCTCTTGCTAGTTGGTTTTTGGCTATGAAGTCAGAAGAAGGGAACAAGGCAAGCTTTTCCCATTGGCCTATATTAGATACTTTGTTTGCAACCCAGGCAAGGATTTCGCTGTGGCGCTTGCCGGAGCCAAAACTAGCAAGAAAGCAGTTTTGAGAGTAAGATGTTTGAGGTCTGTGTCTTTCATAGGCTCAAAGGGCACTTTTGTGAGCTCATTGAGAACAACAGAAAGATTCCATTTATGAAGATTCCTGGAACTTTTTGGACGATCCCTGTGAAAACTGGAGAGTAACCTATGAAGGTCAGAACTTTGTGCAATATGGTTGCCCATTGGGCCCAAAGTGTCAACAATGGCCGTTCTGTAACCATCAATGGTCGAGGGGCGCCTATTTAGATCTTGGTACAGGTACATGAAAAAATCTGAGATATGTTTCACAGATGGAGTGGAGAAATCCACCGAATTTTCTCTGCACCATTTCTCAAATAAGGCCCACTTTGACTTGTAGATGGTCCTTGTTGATGACCTCTGAGGGGCAGCAATTCTCTCTGCCACCTCCACAGAGAAGCCTTGTTCTTGGAGTTGTCCACTCCTAGACACCAGGCGTGGAGGTTGAGATGCTGTGGATTGCTGTGGAACACATAGTTGTGGGACTGTTTGACAAGAGCTGTTGACACTGAAAGTTGTAGTGGGATCTCTGTGGAGAGCTGCTCTAGGTCCCAAAACCAGGGCATCCCTGGCCAGCCTAGGGCTATTACGATGATCAGGTCGAGGGGCGCCTATTTAGAAATGGAGGAGGGTAAGCATAGGCAGTGAGACCCGTCCAGTTTATGTTCAGAGCATCTATGTCCCAAGCCTTTGGATCTGGTACAGGAGATACGTACAGTGGAAGTTTGTGGTTCAGATGAGTGGCAAATAGGTCTACATGAGGTGTGAACCACTTTTGGCAGATCTGTTTGGACACCTGCAGATGCAGTGACCATTCTGTTGACTGCACTTGGTTTGATCTGGACAGAAGGTCGGCCATCACATTCAGACCCCCTGGAATGTGTCTGGCTTTCAATGTGATAGTGATGGTACCAGGTCATGATCTTCCACAGGAGAGCACACATTTCTGCTGAGTGAGTTCCTCCTTGTTTGTTTATGTAGGCTGCCACTGTTGAGTTGTCCGTTGCAACTAGCACTGTTTGGTTCTGGCACTGGTCCTTGAAGTTTCGAAGGGCCAGGGAGACCGCCTTCAATTCTAGAATGTTTATGTGTAGCCTTTTTTCCCGATCTGACCACAGACCCTTTGTGGAACTTTGATCTAAGTGAGTGCCCCAACCTTCGTTTGAGGCGTCTGTAAAGAGTTGGATACTGTGATCTTTGGGATGAAGGTCTGCACCTCTCATCACGTTTGAGGGATTTTGCTACCAGTCTAAGTGTGCTGCAATGGCTTCTGTCCAAGGAAGGAGGCTGTCCAGCGACTTAAGATATCTCCAGTGCTCCTTGAGGTGAAACTGAAAGGGCCTCATGTGAAGGCATCCCTCCAGGACCATTTTGTCCGTTGAGGCAAGCAACCCAATTAGCGACATCAAACATGTTGCAGTCAAGACATGTCTCGACTTGAGTCTTAGGATCAAATCCTGCCATCTCTCTTGAATGGGTTTTACAAGGGGTTGAATCTAGATGGTATTCGTAGCCCACGAACAAAAACAGCCGAGTAGGTTTCAGTTCTGATTTGTCCTGATTTATTATCCAACCCAAGGACTGGGTTAGGTCTACCACTGTCTGAGTGTTCACTTGGGCTTCCTCCTGGGACTGGGACCTGATCAGCCAGTCGTCCAGATATTGGTGAAGTCTGAGTCCTCTGGAGAGGGCCATCAGCTTCACTTCCTTTGCAATCATTGTAAAGACCTGGGGGCTGTGGCTAGTCCGAATGGGAGGGAGGTGAACTGGAACACCTGGGACCCGTAGCCAACCCTTAGGTATTTCCTTGAGTTTGGATGGATGGGGATGTGAAGGTAAGCGTCTGATAGGTCTATCGACAATACCCATTCCCCTGGAATCAAGGAGGTCCTGATGGACTCTGGAGTTTCCATTTTGAACTTTTCTATGTGTAGAAAAGTGTTGAGCATCCTTAGATCTATGACTGGCCTCCACCTTTGGTGAGGCTTGGGTACTAGGAACAGGCGACTGTAAAACCCCAGAGATTTTACATTTTCCACCCTTTCGATTGCGTTCTTTGACAGAAGTGACTGGATACAAGTGGCCAGAGCTTGTTCTTTTTGACGGGCCTTGTACTCTGACAGAATCAGAGAGAATCTGACCAAATTTGGCTTTGAAAGGAATGAAAGTACGTAGCCATTGGTGATAATGTTTAACACGTTAGATGAACATTTGTTTGCCAGTCTCTTCTGAAAGAACGGAAGCGACCTCCTACTGAGTGGACTGAGGGAGGCTTTTAAGGAGCCATTGGGGAGAGGGGTTTCCATGCCCATGCTCCCTGTTGTGGGGTCGAAAACCACCCCTGGAGCCTCTGAAGTTCGGTTTCCCCCTACCTGAGGAAAACGATTGGTTACTGCTTTCTGAGGAGTTGCCCTCATAGGGGCGTTTCCTGTAGGAGCCTCTTTTCTTGTTGTGGGGACCACAAAAGGGCTTATAGGGTCCAAAACCCTGAGAGTCTTTAGAAGTGCCTTTTTGGAGGAGGAAGTTTTCACCTTCCTTCACAAGTTGAGACTTGAACAAGGAGGAGTCCAATAAGTTCTTGTCCCGGAGTTCTTGGTGTCTCGTTTCCCCTAAATGTGGTTGCAAAAGGGTCATTTCGGCTTCGCGCCTAAGCGAGCCAGTGTTACCCATAGTATATAGTTCCCTCTGGAGTATATGGGCTAGGGATTTGCTGAGGCATGTGAGAGCCCTGTGTTGAATAAGAACAGTCATATTCCAAAAGTCTAAGTACTCACAGGCTTGCTCATATCCACGTTTTGCTGCTTTTTCAGGATTGGCACCTTTTTGGATCTGAGACTTAACCCTCTTGAAGGTTGATTTCTGACTATGTTGGCACTTCTCAAGAGATCCATTGCAGGAGGAAGAAGTCTTAGCAAAGGCAGCAGTAAAATGTAGTGTGGAAATGTTTTGCCTAGCTTGGTGTTCTAATTCCTTAAGAATTGGTAGGGGAACCTTGCCCATAGGAGCCCCCAGGGGTTTAGGAGTAATACAGATCTTGGCAAAATCTGTATTCAACTCCTGTATTTTCTCCTCATAACAAGGCTGTCCCACTTTGTAGAGGAAGGAGGAGGTTTGAGGTATTTCCCCTCACGTAAATTAGCGGCCTGAAAATCATGTTCAAACTTATCAAAGGCATCTTTGATAACTGAGCTGAGTGGAAGCATAGAGGAAGGACCTCTAAGTCTGAGCTCTTGACGGCCTTTCTCATCATCCAGACCAATAACTGAAGTTGAGGACCTAGGCATAGAGTCCCTGAGGTCAGAGACGGAAAGAATTCGCCTAAAAGTGTCCACCTCTCCATAGTCCACATCCATTTCCTCAGCATGAGAGGTAGTTCTAAGTCTCGGTGCGGGTGGGTCCAGGTTAACAACACTAGTTGAAGTTCCAGGCTTAGAAGCTGAGGCCGAGGTCTGATCCACCTCTGAATGTTTTTTTTTGGTTGTTGATTTGTCTCGAAGAGACTGGAAAGCTTCTAATACTGAAGCCTGGAATGAACCCATTTGTTGCTGCAATTGATGTTTAGTGTGTTACCCAGGGATTTTTCTAAATTTGATTCAATTTTCTGCTGTAAGGCAGTACCTGGGGTGGGTGGGACAGTTTTGGCTAGTGTTATCAGCAGCACTCTCAAGGTCTGTATTGGAACAAGCAAATGAATCCACGTCATCCCCTAGAAGATCTAGTTCATCGTCCTTTGAACTAGCAGTGTGGCACTTTTGTTTTTTAATATAACATTTTCTTTGTGAGATTTTCAACATTTGTTCTTCTGTAAAAGAACCACATATTTGACACGGATTTTCAAATATATGGCAGTAATTATGTGTGTCAAATGGGAAGCAAAAGTGCCTACACTTGTTAGATCTGGGTTTGTCTTTATTCGTTTGGTGGGACAACATTTTTAAATGGAAGTAGAAATAGGACGTCCTGTTGATAGTAGCTGCAACATATGAATGGCAAACAGGATAGCATAGAAGAACACACATTATCATGTGTAATGTCCACCCCATGAACCTTTTGCCAAAATTGTATAGTAGTCTTACAAGACCCTGTTTCATTTGTAAAATATATCAATGGTGCTTAAATATTTATTAGTGTACATGTAAATTATTTCTGCTTCATGCCTTTTTGCATTGGTTGGGTTGAAAATTTTGACGAAATCACTCTATCTTGCACGGTTAAGAAGATAGAAGCAAATTTCTGTTTTTCTATTTTTGGCAAAAATTTGAAAATCAAAATGGCCGCCATTTTTGGGAAGAGGAAATTTTTTTCAAAATTGGCAAGAGTACATTTCTTAGATACCCTATGGGTCGAAAATTTCAACGAAATAACTCTATTTTGCACAGTTAAGGCAAATTTGTGTTTTTCCATTTTGGGCAAAAATTCGAAAATTCAAAATGGCCACCATATGTGGGGAGGGGAAAATTTTTTGAAAATATCCAACAACACGTATGTGCTGAGAAATAAATGAAAATATCTGTGTAAACAACAGAAGCTACCAATTTACGCGGCCAACGAGAAAGTAGGTCGAGAGGTCAAAGGTTACCATGTGACAACAACTTGAGGCTATGGCCAACTATAAATGTCTATTTTTCTTAGACGTTGGCCTGATGCCTTGCGGCCATCCGAGAACAGCATTCAGTCCCACATGGTAGGCCATCTACTAAGGTTCTCTTATAAAATCTGATGAGATGCTTTTTGAGTTGAGGTGATGCCGGCTAGTCTGGCTATCCAACTATAACTACTATTCAATCTTGAGGCATCAGTGTTCCCTGTCATGGAAGGGTATCCTTCTACCATTGTGTTTTTCAGTTTACCAAGTTTTTTGCATAGCCATTCATCAGTGGGCATCCAAACCGACACTTTCCCAGCAGGTTGCGCTTTCAGACAAAAGGGTTATCATCTGAGGTTGACATGTCCATATCCGGGATGTGTGATCTACCCATGTAGGAACGAATCCCCCTCATAGTGTCTCTGTATGTCTGTTCTTCAGAGAGGGTCTGACCCAGGTCTATGGCAGTAACATCCTGGTCTTGGTCAGACAATTCACCTTCCTCAACAAAAATATCCACTGCTGGTCGGTCCGACATGTCACTATACGAGTCTGTGTCCATACTGTTGGTTGGTTCAGATAATGATTTACTGGTAGCCTGTCTTTGTGGAGCAGGAGAGTCGATACCAGTCAAATCTGTAGTTCTTGGTCAGTCCACCTTCTGGGATCGGTTGGTGGTGGATTTGTTGGTAACCTGTCTCTGTACAGTAATGGGGTTCAGTACCAGACAAATCTGAGGAATTCGTCCATCGGTAGGCTGTGTGACAAGACTGAGGTCGGTGGACTGGCTTGATGAAGGTATCGGCAGTCCTGACCAAGCCAGCTGGTGGAGTATGAGGGGGTGTGACCTTGACAGTCTGAATGGTCGGTTCTGTATCGACAGGTCTTGCCATCAGAAGGTTCTCAAGCCTGTTGAATCTGGTCTAAAGCATTGATTCTGGCATGAGCTGAGGACCTAGCCGACCTGCTATCAGATACTGCCTTGGCAGGCTTGTCTGTGAACGACTTGGCCGGCTGGCTGGCTGGTTGCTTGGATTTCTCTTCAAAAGAGCAGACATTTTTTTTCTTGTCCTTTGGACCACTCAAACAAGGAGAATGAGACATCCCCTGGCCGTCCACTACCCCCACTACTGACACAAGTGCCGCGTCCATGAGGGAGGAACTGTCAATGTCCATAGTTGTAGACGCTGGAGTGCCAGTCTTCTCAGATTTCTTAGATTCATGTTTCTCATTCTTTAGTCTGTACCTATCGTTTGACAACTGTGTGCATTGGTCAGCCACCTAGACATTGCAGGAGTAAGGGTCTGGGCCCTTACCTTGTCTCTAAATCTTGCGCAGACTGTGTGAGTCAAAACCTGCCATTAAATGGCCACAACCTCCTTGTTTCTGTCCAGGAGACCATATTTTGTTCTATACAATGATAAATATCTGCAGAAGTAAATAAAGGTTACAAACTAGCAATAATCCACAAATATTTGAACTTTGAAACTCTGTCAAAATAATCCATCTGCACAGCCCATTACGAAAAAGATACTATGATTACTCTGTCTAGACAGGAAGGAAACACGACGTGCCACCTGGCGAATACACAGTACTGGACCAGCCTGGCCAGGGGAAACACGGGATGGCTTTTGCTGTCGTTTAGCAGGCCAGTGTGCCGACCGGATTAGCAATTGTCCATTGAATAGGATGTATTAACGCAATAAAAGTTTCCTTGTGGGCGATAATACAATATGCTGTGAGTAACTGAGTAGTTAAAATGGACTCGAGTACTACCGAAGACCGACTCGTCTATTGAGGCTCGAATAACCGCAAAGCTAAAGTATGAAAACAAGACAATTCAATAACAAAATGACAGCATTAGTAAAGATAAAGTATGAAAACAAGACAATTTAATAGCAAGATGACAGCATTAATCAGTAAACTAAAAGCTGTAAAATTTATTAATTGCAGAATAGTTGTCAATGAAAATAGCACAATTTTGTAAAAGTGTATATAATAATCAGTTGCAGCAATCCATATATCTTTGTCGTAAGAGAAACATGTCTCAAATATGACAGGTGAACACCCTTTGGCAGAGCCAAAGTTAAAGATCTCGCCATGATGCACACCCTAACCAATGTCCCTACCAAGTGTCAACTTTCTACACCTTATGGAATCCAATATATATATAGCCTGGACAAGATTTTAAAACTCATTGTCACTATGACAAGATCAAAGGTCAATAAAGCTCACACCATGATGTTGCACACCTTCAACCCTAACCTCATTGTCACTATGACAAGATCAAAGGTCAATAAAGCTCACACCATAATGTTGCATACCTTCAACCCTAACCAATGTCCCAGACATGATATAGCCCAGACAAGATTTTTCAACTCAAGGTCACTACAGCAAGGTGAAAGGTCAAACCAAGGTCACACTATGACATTACACACCTGCAACCCCTAACCAAAGTCCCTACCAAATATCAACTTCCTATACCTTACCATTTCCAAGATATAGCCCGGACATGATTTTATAGGTCAAGGTCAATACGGCAAGGTCAAAGGTCAAATCAAGGTCAGACTATGACACTGCACACCTACAACCCCAAACCAATGTTCCGGTCAAGTAACAACTTCCTACACCTTACAGTTTCTGAGATATACCCCAGATAAGATTTTATATGTAAAGGTCATTACAGCAAAGTCAAAGGTCAAATCAAGGTCAGACCATGACATTGCACACCTACAACCCCTAACCAATGTCCCTACCAAGTATCAACTTCCTATACCTATACAGTTTCCGAGACATAGCCCAGACAAGATCTTATAAGCCAAGGTCACTACGGCAACGTCAAAGGTTAAATCAAGGTCACATCATGAAGTTGCACATCTACAATCCCCAACCAATGTCCATAACAAGTATCAACTTCCTACACCCTGACCTTAAGGGTTTCGAGATATAGCCCGAACAACATTTTATAGATTTAGGTCACTACGGCAAGGTCAATGATCAAATTAAGGTCATACCACGACTTTGCACACATAAAACCCCCAACCAATGTCCCTACAAAGTATCAACTTCCTACACTTACGGTTTCTAAGACATAGCCTGCTCAAGATTTTATAGGTCAAGGTCACTATGGCAATGTCAAAGGTCAAATCAAAGCCACACTATGGCATTGCACAACTGCTCCCCATAACCAATGTACCTACCAAATATCAACTTACTACACCTTAAGGTTCTTGAGATATAGCCCAAACAAGATTTTTTTCAACTCAAGGTCACTACAGCAAGGTTAAAGGTCAAATCAAGGTCACACAATGACTTTGCACATCTACACCCCCTAACTAATGTCACACCAAGTATCAACTTCTTACACCTCACGGTTTCTGAGATACAGCCCAGACAAACTTTTTCCCGCCAACTGCCCATCTGGACACCATGGGTGAAAACAATACCCAAGACAGCCCTTAAGAACTGTGGGGTGAAAAACGTATTTTTGAACATGTGACCTAAATAATGGTCAAAGGTCAACAATAACCATGTGGAAACCTTTTCCAATGCTTAAGGTATGTAACTGCCAAAAATCGTTAGAATCTGCCAACTAATAAGGGAGATATTCAAGGGAGATGATAATGCTGTGGCAGTGAGGGAACTCAACGTGAAAACAAACTAGATTGGGCCAACTCGGCGCCAATATATCCCCAGACAGGTCATCACTCACGCCACAGGTTTTGATCGGGAATTTTTAAAAACATAATTACCCATTATTATATGAACTTCAGCACATCAATCTACTCTGTTTATATCTTCCCAAGGAAGATGGTGTATCCCCAGACGCCGAATACATAACTCAAATTATCTTTTCAATCTTCCTGCAATGATAACTCTAAACCTATTTTCAAAGTATTTAAATGATTGATGATTGAATGTCCATTCTAAAATAATAATCCCAAAAGAGCATATCTGTTTCTATATTTGTTGACAAATAAAATATTATTTTTAACTCAACTCATCATACTTTTCAATCTTCCTTCAAAGTATTTAAATGATTGATGATTCAATGTCCATTCTAAAATTCATAATCCCAAAAGCGCATATCTGTTTCTATATTTGTTAACAAATAAAATATTATTTAAAAAAAAATTATTTATATTATTATTTTATTATATTATTTTTAGAATTTGCAAATTGTTTTCAGTTATTCATTTCCTCTATACCTATATATGTGGTCCATATATATGCAACCTAAATATGTGACACAATCTCAGTTCTGACTCCCCTTTGTGTTATATGTAATGAAGCCCACCACCTCCCACCCCCACCCCTCTCCCCTTCTCCACACCTCTCTCACTATTACACAAGATCTGCAACCTCATTGAGTTCTTTGTTTCTCATCTGATATCATTAAATACCTTTGTTTATTTAGTGTCACTCAATATAGCTGGAGGTCCCAGAGGTGGGTGGGGGGAATCCGGGTGGGGGATGTGGGTTGGGACTTAGTTTAGTTTATTAGTTTATTATAGTGACATGTATTATGTTGACAAGGATTATACAAAAACTATTGAAGTAATACCCAGCCCTATATGGGCTTATAAGTCACTTTAAATAGAGAGTTAATAACAAACAGAGCAAACATATTTTGAGGTAAGATACAGTAAATAAAGACAGCAATTCAATACATAAAAATTAACAATATAATTTACTTTTTCTTTCTTGCCACAAATCAAAAATAAAATTAATAACCATATTGACATTCATATGAGTTAATACCCTTGATAATTGATCTATTAATAATTCAGATTTATCTATATTTAAAATTTTGAAATATTTCATACGAATCAGCTCTAAAGCTGGACAAACACAAACAAAATGTATCTCATCTTCTACATCTTTTTTACACAGTTTACATGTTCTCTCAAAGAGATGGAGTGCTACAGCATAAATGGTAAACAAACAATCTATATAAAAGGGGTACTCAAATACAAAAAGAATTGAGAATTTTAAGTATGTGATTATCAACTGAAATGAGTTCATAACTGTAGGAGCTGTGTCAAAATTAACTGAGGCAAGTTGAATAAAACTGGGCTAGTTGAGGGTTAAAAATCCCCTAGTTTTACTACATACGGATATAATTTCATTAATATTGGGACTTAAAGCTCACTTAAAGTGTCCATTTTGTCTACTTGAATATGTTTAACCGGCGTTTAACCAGTTTCATTTTAAAAAGTTAAAAACTCAGCAAGCAGAGGTATAACACACAAAAATAAGTTCTTAAAAGACTAAGATAGCCATAACATTATTAATATTCAAAATTTAAATACACAGGCATTTTCTTTTAAAAATTCAAAGATTTCACCTCTATAACCCACATAGTTTGACAGTTACTGGGCTTTAAAGTGGCATAATGTCCATAAATTGGGTTTCTGTGGGCATTTTACAATTGTTAAAGAGACCTTAGCAATTAAACTACAGATCTGAAACTTTTTGGGGGACATACATAACAAACAAAAATTATATACAATACAGTTTAAGACTTGTCACACTAAGCATTTCCAAATAACAGGGCAAAATACGGAAAAAATGTCAAAAAAGGCACTTGGGCGAGTGTCTATGGCCCTCATACACAGGTTAAATGTCTACTAAAAACCTTGATTTTCGGCATATGTAAAAAGGACATAATAATGCATTCCCAGATGGGATTTCAGCTCCATCAATCACATAGTTTAACAGTCACAGGGCTTAAAGGTGGCAAAAAGTCCAAATATTGGGTCTCTGTGGGCCTTTTAGAGATCTCGATGTGGCTTTCAAATTAAAGCTTCAGACTTAAAATTTGTTACATACTAAGATTACACATAGAATATGTATCTAATAAAGTTTGAAACTTCTCAGACTTACCATTTCCAAGTTACAGAGCAAAATATGTGAAAAATGTCTTAAAAGGGTCACTCAGGTGGGTGTTTAAGGTCCTCATACACAGGTTAAATGTCTACTTGAAGCCTTGATTTTTGGCACATGTAAAAAGAACATAATAATGTATTCCCAGATGAGATTTCAGCTCTATCAGTCACATAGTTTAACAGTCACAGGCCTTAAAATTGGCAAAAAGTCCAAATACTGGGTCTTTATGGGGCCTTCTAGAGACCTAAATGTGGCCTTCAAATTAAAGCTTCAGACTTAAAATTTGTCACATACTAAGATTACACATAGAATATGCATCTAATACAGTTTGAAACTTCTTAGACTTACCATTTCCAAGTTACAGGGCAAAATATGTGAAAAATGTCTAAAAATGGTCACTCGGGTGGGGATTTATGGTCCTCATACACAGGTTAAATGTCTTCTTAAAGCCTTAATTTTTGGCACATATATAAATAACATACTAATATCTTCCCAGATAGGATTTGAGCTCTATCAGTCACATAGTTTGACAGTCACAGGGCTTAAAAGTAGCAAAAAGTCCAAATATTGGGTCTTTGGGAGCCTTTTAGAGACCTCAATTTGACCTTCAAAATTAAAGCTTCAGACTTAAAATCTGTTACATACTAAGATTACACACAGAATATATATCTAATACAGTTTGAAACTTCTCAGACGTACCATTTCCAAGTTACAGGGAAAAAGATGTGAAAAATGTCTTATAAGGGTCACTCGGGTGGGTGTTTATGGTCCTGATACACAGGTTAACTGTCTATTAAAGGCCTAAATGTTGGGGCACATATAAGAAAACACATAGATATATTCCCAGATGATATTTAACTTAGATGAGACATAGTTTGAAAGCTACAGTGCTTGAAAGTGGCAAAAAGTGCATAAATTGGGTCTCTGTGGGCAATTTTGAGACCTTAAGTCGACCCCTTTGGGTAAACCTACAGCCCTAAAATTTTCTACAGACAAGGATTACATATCAAAGTTATACCTAGCGCAGTTTGAGACTCATCAGAATTACCACTTCCAAATTATAGGGCAAAATATGTGAAAAGTATAGCAAAAAATCCCTAAGTGGTGGTATTTATGGGCCTCAAACACAATTTTCTCCTCAACTTAAAGTCGTGATTTTCGGCACATGTACTAAGAACATATTAATGTGTTGTCAGGTAAAATTTCAGCCAGCTGAGCATCATAGTTTGTGACCTACAGGGCTCTAAGTGGCCAAAAGTGCAATTTCTGACCTTAAGGTGGCCATAAGTTCTTTTTTACTGGGAGTTTAAGGTCCCCTTAAAATAGGGATCTTCCTTTGGGCACCCTTAACATGTGTACCAAGTTTGAAAAAAAAATATTAATTTGTTTTTGAGTTATCGCGTCCACAAGGAAATTTCTACGGCGGCGGCGGCGCGACGGACCTGAATCCAATATATCCCCACTTTCGTCTGGGGATATAATAAGCACCCTTTCCATGGAATGGTTAATTATATTATCGCCCTTTAAAAATATTATTATACATTTATAGCCTTTGCTTGTCTCAATGAACAGAAATCAATGCTACTACACATGAAACAACCCTAAAAATAAGTATTTTATATCCAATTTGTGGCAAGTTACTACAAGGAGCAGTACAAACGGAATTAGGTCTGAACCAACTTTTGTTGGTATGCATAGACAACGGCAACAACTAGAACCTAATCATATGAATATGGGGAGTCTCTAGTTAAATAGGAGTCTACTGTGACAAATTTTCAACAAACTACCTCATGGTCTACCTACATTGAATTTTCGCCTGTGTTGTTGTTGGGTTCAAATCCAATGCTTCCAACTGTGCTAGTGGTGTTGTAGGTGTTCAAGTATATACTGGAATTATATGTGGGCGTCACATCTACAAAAAAACACATATACAGAAATCGTTCAAATTTTCAGGGAAAAGTCACCATTGATGACAGCATCAATTTATATTTTACCCCCAAGTTTTTAAATTTTGCTGATAAGTGGTCTTTACACACAGTAAAACCTATATTTTCTTTTCATGCTGTGTGGAGGGTGTAAGATTTTATTTGAATAATATAGAAGAGATACTTACATATTATATAACAACAGGAAAATTGGGAAAGTGGAAAGGAGTTTACAAAACTGAATATTCAGATAATCATATGCTTGAAAATGGAGGTTCTACTGTACTAAAAAGCAGAACCTAGAAAGTATGCCCAAGCGAAACTCTCAGGATTTTATGAGCCAACAGTTTGACCTATCACTGGAACCCCACTGGCAGTTCTGCTAGCCACCATTTGCACTTCCTAATTTTGCAGTGAAGCTAAAAATTTTAAATTTGACAAAATCACAAAAATTTTAGCAATACAATGACATTAGATTAAACTCTATGAACTGGAATTTGTATCCTCTGAGTGTTTTTTCTAGTGAAAGTTTCGCCATGATACAGCTTTCTTCACTCCTGGATAATAAAAATTGGAATCTGTCTTTGTTTGTCCCTATATAGACTCTCTTTTTAGCAAAGATTAAGTGCTATACAAGTTTAATACATTATTGCCTCCAAACCATTCAAAATCCAGGATACCTAAGATGTTGTGTCCTAGCATATATCCAATTGAATAAGTCGACTGGCAGGAAGTGAAGCTAATCAGAATTAAACATTGCAGTTCTGATAAAAAAAATGCCTTTAAACCTACACAAACACGAGAAAAAAGTTCTCATTTCTTTAAAATTAAGGTTTGTCTATAATCTTTTGAGTTAAATCTATACATAACATGCTGATATTGATGCACTTGCACATTGATATCTCCCAAACCAATAAATATTGACGATATCAGTAAACTATGTACCCACTAATTATCATGATTATTATGATTGCGGGGCTGCTTACAGGATGTTACATTTTTGGTGGCATTGGTCTATCTGTGTTCATGGTAACTAGAAAACTGATGGATCTTTCCAAACTATTTTACGTGGGAAGGGCCTGACCAGAGGAAAAAGTTACTAAATTTGGGAAAATATCTGAATTATATTTTGGACACCAAAAATCCATAATTTTTCAAAGATCCCATTTTTTATTGTATTTTCAAAGACTTTGGCTTTATGGTTCATTGGTTCCTGACATTACTCCAAAAGGTAATAATGGATCTTCCAAATAATATTTACGTGGGCAGAGCATGCCAAAGGAAGATAAGATTATATTTTGGGAAATATTTTCATAATATTCTGGACTGAAAAGCCACCCTGGTGGAGGTCTGTGCTGAGGGGTGTGTCCGAGTAATCAGCGTTTGATAAATGCGCTAAATTAAAAAAAAATTTGATCACAAATTTTACAAATTGAATGTGCGCATATACAAAGACTGGTTACATTTTGCATGGAAAACACTACTTACACTTAATGTACCATTTTGACATAATATTCAGTATTTTATACGGTGACATCAGCTAATTTAAATGATGCACAAATTTTACCTTTTTCGTTTACAGGTGCTGCCATATTGGATGTTGTTACATATCAAACTTTACGAGGGCTCAATGTCAATCAAAATTTCATATATGAGGAATAGACCCAATTACTTGTACTCATCACACACCTAGTCTGTGCTCTACCAATGTTTTCTAGATCTTTTTATTTTGCCTTTTAATGTTTTCTGAAGCGGTTTCTTTCTCTGTTGGTATTTACTCACCTGGGAAGTGGAACTGTGTGGGTTGGTTGTCCGTAATGATGATTGCAGGCGAGGGATGAGCAGAGGAGGAAGAAGGAGTGCAGGTGAAGGGGGCTGGGGACGAAGGGGTGGAGGAAGTGCATGATGACGTGGTGCTGCCCGAATCCTGGGGCTGCAAAAGTACAAACATTAAAGTTTTGAAATAAACCTGTTGAAAATAATATTATACAATATATAACTAGAAAAAGGTTTTTGCTGACAAAAACAAGCGGCCCAGATGGAAACTTGGGTTAATAAAGCTGTAGTAGTTGCAGTATGAGAACATAAGCTTTACTGTGTTTTGTATCTGATGAAAAAGTGGATTATTTAAAAACTGTAGCAGTTGCAGTATCAAACTGTAAGCAGAATGTGAGCTATTACTTCCGAAAGGATCCACTTCCATGAACCTAAATATAAAGGTAGAGGATATTTACCCAACGGCTGTGTACGCTAGATCAGTTTCACTGCTAGCGTACCCAACGGTTGTCTACGCAAGATCTATTTGACTGCCAACGCACCCAACAGTTGGGTACGCAAGATTTATATCACTGCTAGCGTACCCAACGGTTGGGTACGGTAACAGAGATATCAGTCTAGCGTACCCAACGGCTGTGTACCCAAGATTTACATCAGTGCTAGTGAGCCCAACGGCTGTGTACATACAGTACTGGCATACCCAACTACCCTGCACCCCAGGCATTGAACCCTATGTTCCCAAAGGCTGTGTACACTAGATTATTTTCACTGCCAGCATAGCCAATGGTTGGGTACGCTAACAGGGATATCGGTCTATTACACCCAACGGCTGTGTACCCAAGATTTATATCAGTGCTAGTTTGCCCAACAGCTGTGTATATACACTACTGGCATACCCAACTACCCTGCACCCAAGGCACTGAACCCTATGTGCCCAATGGCTGTGTACACAAGATCAGTTTCACTGCTAGTGGTTCTGTACGCAAGATGTATTACACTGCTAGCGTTCCCAACGGTTCTGTACGCTAGCAGGGATATCAGTGTCAGTCTAGCGTACCCAATGGTTGTGTACCTAAGATCTATTTCACTGCTAGCGTACCCAACAGTTGTGAACGCTAGCAGTGATATTGGTCTAGCATACCCAACGGTTGTGTACGCAAGATTTATATCGCAGCTAGCCTACCCAATGGCTGTATACATACACTACTGGCATACCCAACTACCCTGCACTCAAGGCAGTGAAAACTATGTTCCCAATGGTTGTGCACCCTAGGTCAATAGCTTTCTTAGCATACCCAACAGTTGCATATGCAAGATCTATTTCACTGCTAGCCTACCAAACGGTTGTGTACGTTGGCAGTGATATGGGTCTAGCTTACCCAAAGACTGTGTATGGAAGACCCATATCACTGCTAGCATACCCAACAGCTGTGTATGTACACTAACGGCATACCTAACTATCCTGCAATCAAAGCAGTGAACCCTTTGTTCCCAATGGTTGTGCACCCTACATCAATAGCATTGTTAGTGTACCCAACTGTTGTGTACACAGGATGTATTTCACTGCTAGTGTACCCAACGGTTGTGTACTCTAACAGTGATATCGGTCTAGCCTACCCAATGGTTGTGTACACAAGATCTATATCACTGATAGTGCTAGCATACCCAACGGCTGTGTATGTACACTAATGGCATATGCAACTCTCCTGCATCCAGTTAAAGCACTAAGTTCTGTTTTCCCAATGGTTATGTACCCTAGATTAACGTCATTGATATTTTCTTTTGTTAGTGTAACCAAAAGCTGTTTAAGGTACTGGCATACCCAACTACCCTGTACCCAAGGCAGTAAACTCTGTGTTCCCAATGGTTTTGCACCCAAGATCAGTATCATTGCTGGCATACCCAGTGGTTGTGCACACAAGCTCTATATCGCTGCTAGTGTACCCAACAACTCCAAATTTTTTACAGCCTGCCCAATTTCTCATTACCCAAGGTAGTATGCACTCAATAGTTGTGCACTTGATATCAGTACCCTTCATAGCGTACTCAACAGGTCTGTATCCAAGGCATTGTGAAGTAATTAGTTTTTAAGGAATTTTTTTGAGTAGTCAGAAATGGGCCAAGGACCACTCTCTGAATTAAACTTATTCAGCTTATTATTACATTTTAACAAAGTTAATTCAAGGAGGAAGTAATTAAAATATGGGTACACTAGCACTGATCTAATGTACATAGCCGTTGGGTACGCTAGCAATGATATAAATCTTGTATACACAGCCGTTGGGTACGCTGGACCAATATCACAACTAGCGTACACAGCCGTTGGGTAAATAACCACTCCGAAATATAAATGTCCTTGTTTGAATTGTTTACTCCCAAGAAGATTTACTGTAAGTATATCCCTTAATATGGAAATTAATACTTCTTGATATCCCTTATCAACCTTTTCACTCTTAGTGCAAAAGGGGATGAATAGCACAGCAGGCCATAAGTGAGTCAGTGAGACTTGCTACGAATGTGCCTCCAGATAGATATCACATAAAAGCAAATACAGAGTTCGATGACAAAGAAGAGACAACTCATTCCTTTTCAAATAGCTGGAAATACATAAGATGCTGTTTCCCAGTCATCTTATCTTCTGAAAGGAGTCAAGTTTATACACTGGACCAATTTAAATAGTCTATGTAAATAAGTAGCTAGATCAACAACTCCTGCTGCAAAACAAAAGCTGAATTAATAAAAGCCCTTTACTCCCCAAAAAAGGAAAAGGTATATTCACACAATTCCACAAGAATGGAATCAGAGGAATGTGGGATTTTTTTAATGTGCCTAAAATTTGAGAATTTATATTATATAAACATTGATCCCTACCTTTCATAGCACATTTAAAAATATAGTATCTAACAATAGCTATCTGTTGTTGTTGCTGTTGTTAATACTAAATTCAAAACTGAATATCTCCTTGTTGAGGAAAATGCCAAATTTTTTTTTTTTTTGTCTTTAAACGAGTACTTTTGCTGGTTGCTAACTTATCTGGTTAAAGAGTTAAAACACCACTTTTGACGGATTGCTATTGTTGAGAAAAATGCCATTTCTTGGTTTGGTTTTGTTTTTGTCTGGTCTTTAAATGAGTATTTTTGCTTGTTGCTAGCTTATCTGGTTGAATAGTTAAAACACCACTTTTGACGGCTTGCTATTGTTATGGTATGTCTATCAGGAAATATTTGACATGAATGGAAAATTAATAAACTAATTTTGTAAGAATATAAACTGTCAAGATTTTTTGACTGGTGTCTACATTTTTAGCATGAATATGTATGTCAGTACCTTAGTTTGGTGACAAATATTGTTATAGTGGAAAATCACAAAAGAATAAATTATTGTAAGTTTTGATAGAATAAACTGTTTGGTATTAGAGTAAGTATACTTCATAAAGCAGTAAAAAACTTTTAAAAATAAAATTTTTGAAATAAGATTAACAATTTAAATCAAATATCTGCACATTTAAAAAAATTAAGATTATAGATTTGAAAATTTTAATTACTTAAATGTAGCTTTTATAAGCTACAAGCTTACCATGTGGGACTGAATGCTTTACTGGTTGCTGCGAGGCATCACGACCAACGTCTAAGAAAAAAAGACATTTATACTTGGCCGTAGCCTCAGGTTGTCGTCACGTGATCTGCCCCTTATGTTACAACTTTTCTCGTTGAGATTTAAACCCATACACCTCAGCTGTAATACAGCGGGGAGGCAGGGTGGGACTCTCTTCAGTCCCACATGGTAAGCTTGTAGCTTATAAAAGCTACATTTAAGTAATTAAACTTTTCAATTTCATTGCGCTACAATAGCTTACCATGTGGGACTGAATGCTGAATCCAACCGTCCGGAGGAGGGATTACAGCTGAGACTGGCTGATAAGTCTGTCTTTTTCTTAGAATTTTGACAATAATAGTAGAATGAAAGATCGAAAGTACCAGTCTTGAGTCCCGTCTACAGGGCCCCAATCCCGAAGACCAGGCCTGTAGAAGCCTAAAACCTGAATGAATGACAGTGCTAAAAAACTGTCAGGGTGTTTGACGAGAAGGAGATGTGTACCCTAGACACACAGACGGGGTCAGTCCCAAGGACGATCACCGAGCCGGTACTGACTAAAATGACAACCTTAAGGTCCTTAATACAATGTACAATTATAATGATTTAAAGATTAGATAGACCTTACCGGATACACCCTGATGAGGTAGACATATACCTAGACCCTGGGCTTAGACTCCTGAAGACTTGCTTGTAGCGGATGTGCCCCCCCCCCTTCTTTTCTTTCCGAGGAAGACTGGACTGAGGAGAAGGGTCTAGGACCTGTTATGCCGCTACTACTGGTCCCAGATACAGATTGTTGTCATTGTCCGACCAAGTAAGGTCTTTTAGATAAAAATTGGTAAAAGTGTTGTGAGCTTTCCAGTGACAGGCTTGCATGATCTGGTCCACCGATACCCCACCGTAAAACGCCTTAGAGGCTGCGAAGGCTCGAATGTCATGCGCCTTGACTAAATCCAAGGCTTGCTGGTCTGCTTGTTTATAACAAAGTAGGATGGTTTGTTTCAACCAAGAAGAGAGAGTAGCGGGTCTGATGACTGATGTATGTCCTTTCTTGAAGGAAATGAAAAGGAGGGACCGGGAACCTCTTAGGTCCTTGTTCGGTCCAGATAGTACCTCAGGGCCCGCACCGGACACAGGGTCCTGTCTTCTTGAACTGTCTATCCACAATGGTAGTCAAAGCAGGGATAGTCACCGGAGACACACTTTGAGAATCTTCTCTTGCTAGTTGGTTTTTGGCTATGAAGTCAGAAGAAGGGAACAAGGAGACCTTTTCCCAGTGGCCTTGATTAGATACTTTGTTTGCAACCCAGGCATGGATTTCGCTGCGGCGCTTGCAGGAGGCCAAAGCTAGCAAGAAAGCAGTTTTGAGAGTGAGATGTTTGAGGTCTGTGTTTTTCATAGGCTCAAAGGGTGCTTTTGTGAGCTCATTGAGAACAACAGAAAGGTTCCACTTGGGGAGATTTCTGGAACTTTTGGGGCGATCCCTGTGGAAATTGGAGAGCAACCTATGAAGGTCCTCATTATGAGCAATATGTTGGCCCGATGGGCCCAAGGTGTCCATAATGGAAGTCCTGTAACCATCAATGGTGGAGGGGCGCTTGTTAAGGTCTTGGTACAGATACATGAAGAAATCCGAGATTTGTTTCACAGATGGAGTGGAGAAATCCACCGAATTTTTGCTGCGCCTGTTAAGGTCTTGGTAAAGATATATGAAGAAATCTGAGGTTTGATTCATAGATGGATTTTCTCTGCACCATTTTTTCAAATAGGACCCACTTGATTGGTAGATGGAGAAGCCTTGTTCTTGGAGTTGTCCACTCCTAGACACCAGGCGTGGAGGTTGAGGTGCTGCGGGTTGCTGTGGAACACGTAGTTGTGGGACTGCTTCAGGAGTGTTGTTGACACAGGGAGTTGTAGTGGGATCTCTGTTGAGAGCTGCACTAGGTCCCAAAACCAGGGCATCCCTGGCCAGCCTGGGGCTATTACTATGATTAGGCAATGGCATTGCCTGATTTTTGGATCACCTTGTGAAGGAGAGCCGTTGGAGGGGAAGCATAGGCAGTGAGACCCGTCCAGTTATGTTTAGAGCATCTATGTCCCAGGCCTTGGGGTCTGGGATAGGAGACACGTACAGTGGAAGCTTGTGGTTCAGATGAGTGGTAAACAGGTCCACGTGGGGAGTGAACCACCGTTGGCATATCTGTTTGAACACTTGTGGATGTAGTGACCATTCCGTCGACTGGACCTGATTCGACCCGGACAGCAGGTCGGCCATCACATTCAGGCACCCAGGAATGTGCCTGGCTTTCAATGTTATGTGAAAGTGATGGTACCAGGTCATGATTCTCCACAGGAGTGCGCACATCTCCGCTGAGTGTGTTCCTCCTTGTTTGTTTATGTAAGCTACCACAGTTGAGTTGTCCGTCGCAACTAGCACTGTTTGGTCCTGACACTGGTCTTTGAAGTGTCTCAGGGCCAGAAAGACAGCTTTCAATTCAAGGACGTTTATGTGTAGCCCTTTTTCCTGGGGTGACCACAGACCTTGAGTAGAATTTTGTTCTAAATGATCGCCCCAACCTTCGTTTGAGGCATCTGAAAGAGATGGATACTGTGGTCTTTGGGATGAAGATCTGAGCCTTTCATCACGTTTGCAGGGTTCTGCCACCAGTCTAGGTGTGCAGAGATGGCTTCTGTCCAAGAAAGGAGGCTGTCCAGTGGTTGAGGAAATTTCCAGTGCTCCTTGATGTGAAACTGAAGGGGCCTCATGTGAAGTCGTCCCTATGGGACCAATTTCTCTGTTGAGGTTAGCAACCCAATTAGAGACATCTTGCAGTCAAAAACATGTCTCGACTTGAGGTATAGCATAAAATTCTGGATTGAGACATCTCTCTTGAGTGGGTTTTACAAGGGCTGAATCCCGGTGGTATTCGTAACCCACGAACGAAAACACCTGAGTGGGATTCAGTTCTGATTTTTCCTGATTGATGATGATCCATCCCAAGGGCTGGGTTAGATCTACCACTGCCTGAGTGTTCACTAGGGCTTCCTCCCGCGACTAAGACCTAATCAGCCAGTTGTTCAGGTATTGGTGGAGTCTGAGACCTCTGGAGAGGGTCGTGAGCTTCACCTCCTTTACGATCATGGTAAAGACCTGGGGGGCTGTGGACAGTCCGAAAGGTAGGGAGGAGAACTGGAACACCTGAGACCTGTGGCAAAATCTTATGCCCTTGTTCCAGCAAAGGATTAAGCCCCGATCCTGTCGGCAACCCTTAATCATGGACAGTCGGTCAAAAAAAAACAAAAATGGGCGGGAAAACTGGATCGGTTTCAAAGTCTGGGATTAAGTACAGATCGTCCTCAGGAAGCCTCAGGACGCCTCAGGTGGCCCCAGACAGTCCCTAACTGGTCTGGGACTAAGAACCGACTAAGCCATTTTTCTGGTCGGTTTGAACCACGATCCTGTCGTAGACAAACCGACTGGATCCCAGGACGCCTCAGGCCTCCTGGGACTAAGCCCCGACTAACCCACAATTAAGTCCCGACCCCACAAGGTGTCCTGAGGCGTCCCCAGACCGAGATGGCCGATTCTTGTTTTGCAATGGGACTAAGGGTCGCAGGAGGCCTGGGACTAAGGCACTAAGGGTCTGGGACTAAGGGTCGCAGACGGCCTGGGACAACATAGGACTGTGTAAATTTGGTCTGAGGAGGCCTGAGGGCGCCTGGGACTGGACATTTTGTTTATGGCGGGAAAAAATAATCGGTTTGGGTCGGGAGAAATATCAAACATGTTTGATTTTTCACACGGCCTCAACCGACCACAACCGACCCTTACAGGACGCCTGGGACTAAGCAAATTTTTGAAACCGACCCTCAAAAACCCTTAATCGGGAGCCTTAGTCGTGTGGTGGAACACCCACATTAGGTATTTCCTTGAGTGGGGATGGATGGGGATGTGAAGGTAGGCGTCCGATAGACCTATCGACGATACACATTCCCCTAGAATCAGGGAGTTCTGATGGACGCTGGAGTTTTCATCTTGAACTTTTCTACATGTAGAAAAGTGTTGAGCCTGCTGAAGTTTATAACTGGCCTCCACCTTGGTGAGGCATGGGTACCAGAAACAGACGATTGTAAAACCCGAGAGATTTTACATTTTCCACCCTTTCTATAACGTTCTTTGACAGTAGAGACTGGATGCAATGGGGCAAGGCTTGGTCCTTTGAGAGGGCCTTGTATTCTGATATTATCAGAGAAAAACTGACCAAGTTGGGCATTGAGAGGAAAGGCAGTACGTAGCCATTGGTGATAAGGTTTAATACGTTGGATGAACAATTGTTTGTTTGCCAGTCTCTGCTGAAAGAAGGGAGGCGACCTCCTACTGGTGGACTGCTTGAGGCTTTAAAGGAGTCATTGGGAAGAGGGATCCACGCCCCCTTCCCCTGTTGTGGGGTCGAAAAAACGACCCCATTGGAGCCTCTGAAGTTCTGTTTTCCCCTGTTGGAAGAAAAAGACTGGTTACTGCTGTATGAGGAATTGCCCCCATAGGGGTGTTTGTTTCCTGTAGGAGCCTCTTTTCTTGTGGGGAGCACGAAAGGGCTTATTCTGGTAGGGTCCGAAACCCTGAGAATCTTTGAGGTGCCTTTTTAGGAAGGAAGTCCTTGCCTTCCTTCACCAACTATGATTTAAACAAGGAAGACGGCCAGAAGGACGCCTTCCGGAGATCTTAAAGGGCTTATTCTGGTAGGGTCCGAAACCCTGAGAACCTTTTGAGGTGCCCTTTTAAGAAGGAAGTCCTCGTCTTCCTTCACCAACTAATTCTTGGTGTCTGGTTTCTCCTAAGTGTGGTTGTAATAGGGTCATTTCGACTTCGAGCCTAATCAAGCCGGTATTGCCCATTGAGTATAATTTTCTCTGGAGAATATGGGATAAGGACTACTAAGGCAAGTCAAGGCCCTGTGTTGGATCAGGATGGTCTTATTCCACAGATCCAGAGACTCACAGGCTTCCTCATAACCACGTTTCGCTACTTTATCAGGGTCGGTACCTCTCCTGATCTGAGACTTGACCTGTTTGAAAAGTGTTTCAGGCTATATTGACACTTCTCCAAAGTGACATGACAGAAAGAGGAAGTCTTGGCAAAGGTAGTAGCGAAATTGCAAGTGGAAAAATTCTGTCTTGCCTGATATTCCAATTCTTTAAGAATTGGAAGAGGAACCTTGACCATAGGAGCCCAGATGACTTAGGAGAAATACAAATCTTGGCAAAGTCTGTATTCAGCTCTTGTATTTTGTCCTCATAACAAGACTGGCCTAGCTGGTACCACTTGACAGTGGAAGGGGGTGGTTGGATGTACTTACCCTCATGTAAATTTGTTGTTTGGAAGTCCTGATCAAATTTATCAAAGGCATTCTTAATGATTGAATTGAGAGGCAACATCGAAGAAGGACCTCTTGGTCTAAGTTTTTGCCTGCCTTTCTCATCATCAAGGCACATGACCGCAGTTGAAGATCTAGGTAAGGATTCCCTAGTTTCAGGCAACTTGAGGATGCGTCGAAACGTATCCACCTCCTCAGCATATTGGAATGGGATGTCAGCCAATGCTACTTCCCTATAATAAGGAGGGTAGGGGTCACGTTGGGGTTTCCTTCACCAACTGTGAATTAAGTGGTCCTGATCAGGGTATGACTTCCTGGAGGGCTTAGAGAACCTATGCATATGTTCAGGGGACTGATCTTCCTCTGAAGATGAGGGTACAAATCTGGCCCTCGACTTGTGTTGGCTTATCAGAGTGCTTTGGGCCTACTAGGGCTGGTTGAGGGTCATTAGAAGAGTGTGAATATTGTTTTGGGCTGGTCGAGGCAACCTTCCAGGGATCCTCGGCCGAACTACGACCTTGACCCGAGTCGTCTACGAGGTGACTAGAATACGAGTCGAGGCGAGAAAATTTGAAGTTCTGGGGCGAACACCACCTCCAGTGACTCGATAGCACTACTGGATTCGAGGATTTGTCCAGATCTTTGGAGGGTGCGTTCATTTTATGAGCAGAAGAAGAGGTCTGATCCACCTCCCTTTGCTTTTGTAAAGATTTCTGAAAATCTTCACAGAAATTATTGAACGCCTCCAATATATGTATGTCGACGCGAGAAGACAAAGATATTTTAAGATTAGCTGTGACACACGGATCGTCGACCTTACCTGCCTCTCTGCAGGTAGGAAGGAAATAAATGCATTTGCTGTAGGTATTTTTACTAGTTTGGTGTGTTCCTCCTTGAGAAGACATGCTTTAACGCAATAAAACAAATGTGAGTAGACCTCGAGTCAACAACTCGCAGAAGAAAAGCCAGTCGAGGCGAGTTCAGAAAACTTAAAATAAGGACAATTTACAAAAGCGGAAGTGCTGAAAATTGGCCAGAATGGGCTTTATACAGTAATAAATGAAATACATAAACGGGAACGTTTAACGATAATACTGCACTGAGATATCGAAAGAAAAAGGCAGTAAATACTTTCCAAAGATTGTAAGATGGCGGCGACCAACGAGAAAAGTTGCAACATAAGGGGCAGATCACGTGACGACAACCTGAGGCTACGGCCAAGTATAAATGTCTTTTTTTCTTAGACGTTGGTCGTGATGCCTCGCGGCAACCCGTAAAGCATTCAGTCCCACATGGTAAGCTATTGTAGTGCAATGATTATTGTACTCTTCTATAATTTAAAATCCAACATATAACTCATATTAGTAGTAACACCATGTTCGAAGTTTCTTTAAATTCACAACTGATGCTCAAATATCAGAGTAATATTATGTACATTTTGTATTTTGTATATAACTATACCTTGTTTGTCTATTTATGTTTGTATATAAACCTGGAAAAAGACAACATTCAAATATTAGAAATTGTACAGAAGGAAAACAGATTATATGTGCAAGTTTTATATTATATTTCTGTTTATCATACATATAGAGAAAAATTTGGTACCCTTATGAGAGCTAAGAAACTGTGTTTATTTGACGGAATAAATTGTAAAATGCTACATAACTGCAAGGCCTGTCATATTATTAAAAATGTTTCCATCTACAAATAACATTGTGGTGTTATCTGCAAATTGTCAAGGTTTACGTACTTTCGAAAAGCGCATTGATGTCTTATCCTATATGAAAGAAACTGGGGCATCTATAGTGCATCTATAGATGTGATACACATCTAACTGAAAGAGAAATAAATTCTGTAAAACAAATTTGGCCGGATTGCTACCTACATGGTTTCAGAAATAATTCCCAAGGAGTAGCTATCTTATTTAACAACAATTTTGAATATACTATTCATGATATAAATAAAGATGATAATAGCAATTGGTTGCAACTGATAATAACTGTAAGTGGCATTAAAATAAACTTAATTACAATCTATGCACCAAATCAAGATAACCCTGCTTTCTTTGGTACGATTAGAGATTTAGGGGAACAAATTAATACAGATTATGTCCTAATATGTGGAGATTTAAATTTAGTGCTAGACCCATTGAAGGACTGCTATAACTATACAAACATAAACAATCCACGGTCCAGACAAAAAGTTGTTGATCTTATTTCTGAATTAGATTTAGTTGATGTTTATAGATACTTGTATCGGAATCAAAAACGATACACGTGGAGGAAAAAGAACCCAATTAAACAAGCAAGACTTGATTATTTTCTCGCCACTGCTTCAATGACAGATATTATTGATAAATGTAACATAAATCCAGGCTATCGGTCTGATCACTCTATACTTGAGCTACAAATAAGTATAAATACATTTAAACAAGGTAAAGGATTGTGGAAATGTAACAACAGTTTGCTGAAGAACGAGAATTATCTTGACTTAGTTAACAATTTAATTCAGGAAGAAAAAATAAAGTATGCTTTACCTGTATATGACCTTGACTTCTTATAAGCTAATGACAATATTAAAATGTCAATTGATAGTGACCAATTTCTTGAGGTTCTTTTTCTACGAATTCGGGGTGAAACTATTAAATTTGCTACAAATAAAAACAAGAGGAGAGTGCCCGTGAACGGGCACTGTGTCAGCTGACTGAGTGTTTTTGATTTGTGAAGGTAATAATGATAGGAAAGCATAATTATCAGGGAAAGTGCTGTACAGAAGTACAGTAAATGGTAATTGAACAGCATGTTCAAAAGAAATTCTGAAACTGACAGAAGAAAAGGACAAAAAAGTTTTGCCCTGCAAATGGTATTATGAAGGAAAGTAACAAGGAAACTGTTTAAGTGTAAAGAGTAGGTTAAAACATATTTAAAGAAATACTGCAAATGCAGTATCCTCGTACGACCTTGAAGAAGGGGTCCACGGTCAAATCCAACCACACAAAAACATTCCCAGCCCATGATTTCCTATAGGTTGGTTTACCATCCCAAACCTCTAGGACCAATAATAAGCGAGTTATAAGCACTTTTAAGTTTGGCTGTCCTTATTTGACCTTGAAGGAGGGGTCCAAAGGTCAAATCTGACCACACCAAAAGATGCCCAGCCCATGATTTCCTATAGGATGGTTTACCATCCCAAACCTCTAGAACCAATGACAAGCGATTTATAGGCACTTTTAAGTTTGGCTATCTTTGTTTGACCTTGAAGGAGGGGTCCAAGGTCAAATCTGACCACACCAAATGATTCCCAGCCCATGATTTCCTGTAGGTTGGTTTACTATCCCAAACCTGTAGGACCAATAACAAGCGAGTTATAAGCAATTTTAAGTTTGGCTATCCTCAACTGACCTTGAAGGAGGGGTCCAAGGTCAAATCTGACCACACCAAAAGAATCCCAGTCCATGATTTCCTATACGTTGTTTTACCATCCCAAACCTCTAAGACCAATAATAAGCGAGTTATAAGCACTTTTAAGTTTGGCTATCCTCGTTTGACCTTGAAGAAGAGGTCCAAGGTAAAATCGGACCACATCAACAGATTCCCAGCCCATGATTTCCTATATGTCTGTTTACCATCCCAAACCTCTAGGACCAATAATAAGTGAGTTATAAGCACTTTTAAGTTTGGCTATCCTCATTTGACCTTGAAGGAGGGGTCAAAGGTCAAATCTGACCACACCAAAAGATTCCCAGCCCATGATTTCCTACAGGTTGGTTTACCATCCCAAACCTCTAGGACCAATAATAAGGGAGATATAAGCACTTTTCATGACTGACAAAGAAGCACCTGTGGTGGCCATCTTGTTTTTCAAAATGAGGCCAAAAATATTCCCAGTCAAGATTTTATAATGAGGAACATATCCTGCAAATTTGAGATCTCTACCTATAATACCCTTTCCTCTAGAGGGCCAACAAAAGTCCTTGCTTAAAGTCGAATAAACGTCCCTGGTGGCCATCTTGTTTTTCAAAAATATTCCCAGGCAACATTTTATGGTTATTAATATATTCTGCAAACTTGAGAAGGCTAGCTATAATATTTTTTTCATTAGAGCGGTAATGGTGAAATCTCTCTACACACTGCGGCTATCCAGTGGATACAATGATTTACTCAATAGTGAGAACCTGAACGTAGCTATTGCTCAGCTATAGCATGACATAGAGGTCTGCAATTTCACTATGATATAACTGACCAAAAATTATGTGAATAACATATTTAAACAAAATACTCTAAATGCAATAGTTTTCAAGTTACAACTGATTTTAACAAAATACTCCAAATGCAATATTTTTCAAGTTACAATTGATTTACTCCACATACAGTACCTGAAATTAGCTATTGGTCAGTTGTGCCATGAGCTACAGGTCTGTAATTTCACTATGTTATAGCTGACCCAAAAGTAGCTGAATAACATATTTACACAAATTTCTGTAAATGCAATAGTTTTCAAGTTATAAATGATTTACTCAACAGTGATAACCTCAAAGTAGCTATTACTCAGCTATGCCATGAGCTACAGGTCTGAAATTTTACTATGTTATAGCTGACCCCAAAACAGGTGAATAACATATTGAAACAAAATACTGTAAGTGCAATAGTTTTCAAGTTATAAGTGATTTACTCAACAGTGATAACCTAAAAGTAGCTATTACTCAGCTATGCCATGAGCTTCAGGTCTGAAATTTTACTATGTTATAGCTGACCCCAAAATAGGTGAATAACATATTGAAACAAAATACTACAAATGCAATAATTTTCAAGTTATAAGTGATTTACTCAACAGTGATAACCTAAAAGTAGCTATTACTCAGCTATGCCATGAGCTACATGTCTGAAATTTTACTATGTTATAGCTGACCCAAAAGTAGGTGAACAACATATTTAAGCAAAATACTGTAAATGCAATATTTTTCAAGTTACAATTGATTTACTCAACAGTCAGTACCTGAAAATAGCTATTGCTCAGTTGTGCCATGAGCTACAGGTCTGTAATTTCACTATGTTATAGCTGACCCAAAAGTAGCTGAATAACGTATGGAAACAAAATACTCTAAATGCAATACTTTTCAAGTTATAAGTGATTTACTCAACAGTGATAACCTAAAAGTAGCTATTACTCAGCTATGCCATGAGCTATAGGTCTGTAATTTCACTATGTTATAGCTGACCCAAAAGTAGCTGAACAACATATTTAAGCAAAATACTGTAAATGCAATAGTTTTCAAGTTACAACTGATTTACTCAGTAGTGAGAACCTGAAAATAGCTATTGCTCAGCTATGCCAAGAGCTATAGGTCTGTAATTTCACTATATTATAGCTGACCCAAAAGTAGGTGAACAACATATTTTAACAAAATACTCCAAATGCAATATTTTTCAAGTTACAATTGATTTACTCAACATACAGTACCTGAAAATAGCTATTGCTCAGTTGTGCCATGAGCTACAGGTCTGTAATTTCACTATGTTATAGTTGATCCAAAAGTAGCTGAATAACATATTTACACAAATTTCTGTAAATGCAATAGTTTTCCAATTATAACTGATTTACTCAACAGTGAGAACTTCAAAGTAGCTATTACTCAGCTATGAAATGAGCCACAGGTCTGAAACTTCACTATGTTATAGCTGACCCCAAAATAGGTGAATAACATATTGAAACAAAATACTCTAAATGCAATAGTTTTCAAGTTATAAGTGATTTACTCAACAGTGATAACCTAAAAGTAGCTATTACTCAGCTATGCCATGAGCTACAGGTCTGAAATTTTACTATGTTATAGCTGGCCCAAAAGTAGCTGAATAACATATTTATACGAAATTGTAGCTATGAAAAACGTAGCTGAATAACATATTTTAACAAAATGCTCTAAATGCAACACTTTTCAAGTTATAAGTGATTTACTCAACAGTGATAACCTAAAAGTAGCTATTACTCAGCTATGCCATGAGCTACAGGTCTGAAATTTTACTATGTTATAGCTGACCCAAAAGTAGCTGAATAACATATTTATACGAAATTCTCTAAATGCAATAGTTTTCAAGTTATAAGCGATTTACTCAACAGTGATAACCTAAAAGTAGCTATTACTCAGCTATGCCATGAGCTACAGGTCTGAAATTTCACTATGTTATAGCTGGCCCAAAAGTAGCTGAATAACATATTTATACGAAATTCTCTAAATGCAATAGTTTTTAAGTTACAAGTGATTTTACTCATAATGGAAGTTACTGAAAAGCCCAAAAGTAGCTATTACTCACTTAGCTATTGAGACAGACACCCAACTTACTCACCATATTGTAGCTATGAAAAAAGTAGCTGAACAACATATTTTCACAAAATGCTGTAAATGCAACACTTTTGAAGTTATAAGTGATTTAGTGCATGATTTCATGAATTTTAATGCATTAAAAATTATTAAAAAAATTTATTACAAAAAAAGTAAGACAGATCCAGGTCTCATACTCACACAAGAGAATCTACCTCTGGCCTAGTACATATATGCAAGATATGAGAGAAATCCCTGCAATAGTCACTGAGAAAATTGTGATAAAAAGTTGAAATTTTCACACTTTTGGTGGGGGTACCCCCCTTGTAATGTCTCTAGCAAACAGACGAACAGACAGATTTGCATGCCTTGAACAATTTTTCATCCTCGATAGATAAGGTATCTTTTAAAAAAAACAGCATGTCTCTAGTCCTTGTAGTTTTGGAGAAGAAGTTGTTCACGCGGACGCGTACGCCCACGCCGCAGAGTGATGACATAATGTCAGCTGACTGACAAGTCAGCTGACATAAAAAGCAAACTTATCTTCAAGAAAAGAGGTTATTAGAAGATATTAAAACACTTGAAAATTCTTCAGTCTCACAATGTAATATGACATTGTTGGCAGACAAACAAGAAGAGTTGGAAAATATTCGTAAGCAAAAGGTTAAAGGATTCATCACCAGAACACGTTTGCAGTGGCTTGATGAAGGGGAAAAGCCAACATCATATTTTTGTAATTTGGAAAAAATAAATTATGTTGAAAAAACAATGAAAAAAATCCAAATGAAAAATGGTAAACTGTTGATGAATCAAAGGGAAATATTGGAAGACTTAAGACAATTCTATAGTGACCTGTTTGAAAAAAAGGACAAAAATAAGCAAGTGCTTATATCTCCACAAATAGCCTCGCAAGTTACGAAAATTTGCTGTACAGATATTGGTGGGGAAATTAATATCAGTGAGTTAAGCACTGCCCTTAAAAATACTAAAAATAACAAAACACCCGGAATTGATGGTATCCCAGCAGATTTTTTAAAAGTGTTTTGGAGTAATCTCAAAATCCATATATTGAATGCATTAAATACTTGTTACAGAAAAGGAAAACTTTCAGTTTCATTAAGACAGTCAGTGATAACATGTTTACCTAAGGGAAGTAAAGATAGAAAACTTATTCAAAACTGGCGGCCAATATCTCTTCTATGCTCAATATATAAACTGGCTTCTGCTGTAATAGCAAACAGACTGAAACCACACCTTGAGTACATTATCTCAAAAAGTCAATCAGGATTTATAAAGGGGCGGCGCATTGAAGAAAGCACAAGATTGGTATATGATGTTATGAGCTATGCAGAAAATAAAAAAATTGGAAATTTTAATTACTTAAATGTAGCTTTTATAAGCTACAAGCTTACCATGTGGGACTTAATGCTGATCTCGGGTTGCCACACCCGGGGCCAACGTCTTAGAAAAAAAGATCGTTCTTGTTAGCCACCGGATATACTGGTAGTTGTCGTCACGTGATAACTTCTGACCAATCGTCCTACTTTCTCGTTGAAATTTTTTAAACCTACCCCTCAGCTGTAAACAGCGGGGAGGCAGGGTGGGACTCTTCTAAGTCCCACATGGTAAGCTTGTAGCTTATAAAAGCTACATTTAAGTAATTAAAATTTCCAATTTTATTACGCTACAATAGCTTACCATGTGGGACTTAATGCTGAATTCAACCGCCCGGTGGCGGGATTACAGCTGAGACTGGAAGGTATGTCATTTTTTTCTAAGATTTTGAATTAAACGTATAGAATAGTGCCAGAAATACCAGTCTGAGTCCCATTTACAGTGCCCCGATCCCGAAGGCCGGGCCTGTAACGAGCCAAAAACCTAAGAAATTGAGAGACAGTGCTAAAACTGTCTAGATGTTTTATTGTACGACGGAAGTGCAGCAGTGCTCACTCCGAGGTCTGAGGGTCCAAAAGGGCCCTTCACGTGTGACTGACCAACCCAGTGGTTGGGCATCTCATAAAATTTTTTACAACCTGAAAATGAGATTAATGACAACTAAATAAGTCCTTAATAGAAATTACTTGATAATTAAAGGATAAAATGACCTTACCCGTAACATCTTGAAGGTAAAGGAATACCTAGATCCTGGGAAAGACTCCTGAAGACTTGGTTGTAGCGGATGTGCCCCCCCCCCCCCCCCCCCCCCCCCCTTTTTTCTTTCCGAGGACAACTGGTCTGAGGGGAAGGATCTAGGACTTGTTGAGCAGCCACTACGGGTCCCAGGTACAAATTGTTGTCGGTGTCCGACCAAGTAAGGTCTTTTAGGTAAAAATTTGTAAATGTGTTGTGAGCTTTCCAGTGACAGGCTTGCATGATTTGGTCCACCGATACCCCACCGTAAAAGGCCTTAGAGGCCGCGAAGGCCCGGATGTCATGCGCTTTGACTTGGACCAAGTCCAAGGCTTGTTGATCTGCTTGTTTGTAACAAAGTAAAATGGTTTGTTTCAACCATGAAGAGAGTGTAGCGGGTCTGATGTCTGAGGTATGTCCTTTCTTAAAGGAGATGAAAAGGAGAGAACGAGACCCTCTGAGGTCTTCAGTTCGGTCCAAATAAAACCTCAGGGCCCGCACGGGACACAGGGTCCTGTCTTCTTTAAACTGTCTATCTACAATGGTAGTCAGAGCAGGGATAGTCACCGGAGTGACACTTTGAGAACCTTCTCTTGCTAGTTGGTTTTTGGCTATGAAGTCAGAAGAAGGGAACAAGGCAACCTTTTCCCATTGGCCTAGATTAGATACTTTGTTCGCGACCCAGGCATGGATTTCGCTGCGGCGCTTGCCGGAGGCCAAGGCTAGCAAGAAAGCAGTTTTTAAAGTGAGATGTTTGAGGTCTGTGTCTTTCATGGGCTCAAAAGGTGCTTTGGTGAGCTCGTTGAGGACAACAGAAAGGTTCCACTTGGGTAAGTTTCTGGAACTTTTAGGACGATCCCTGTGAAAACTGGAGAGTAACCTATGAAGGTCTGCATTGTGTGCAATATGTTGGGCCGTTGGGCCCAAAGTGTCAACGATTGCAGTCCTGTAACCATCAATGGTCGAGGGGTGCCTGTTAAGGTCTTGGTACAGGTACATGAAGAAATCTGAGATTTGTTTCACAGATGGAGTGGAGAAATCCACCGAATTTTCTCTGCACCATTTTTCAAATAGGGCCCACTTTGACTTGTAGATGGTCCTTGTTGATGACCGCTGAGGGGCAGCAATTCTCTCTGCCACCTCCACAGAGAAGCCTTGTTCTTGGAGTTGTCCGCTCCTAGACACCAGGCGTGGAGGTTCAGGTGCTGGGGGTTGTTGTGGAACACCAGCTTGTGGGACTGTTTGAGTAGGGTTGTTGACACTGGGAGTTGCAGTGGGATCTCTGTTGAGAGCTGCACTAGGTCCCAAAACCAGGGCATCCCTGGCCAGCCTGGGGCTATTACGATGATCAGGCACTGGCATTGCCTGATCTTTTGGATCACCTTGTGAAGGAGAGCCGTAGGAGGGTACGCATATGCTGTGAGGTTGGTCCAGTTTATGTTCAGAGCATCTATGTCCCAGGCCCTTGGGTCTGGGATAGGAGACACGTATAGAGGGAGTTTGTGGTTCAGGTGAGTGGCAAATAAGTCTACATGAGGTGTGAACCACTTCTGGCAGATCTGTTTGAAGACCTGTGGGTGCAGAGACCATTCGGTTGACTGCACTTGGTTGGACCTGGATAGCAGGTCGGCCATCACATTCAGGCACCCTGGAATGTGCCTGGCTTTCAATGTTATGTGATAGTGATGGCACCAGGTCATGATCTTCCACAGGAGAGCACACATCTCTGCCGAGTGTGTTCCTCCTTGTTTGTTGATGTAGGCTACCACTGTTGAGTTGTCCGTCGCAACCAACACTGTTTGATTCTGGCACTGGTCCTTGAAGTCTCGAAGGGCCAGGGAGACCGCCTTCAATTCTAGGACATTTATGTGAAGCCTTTTTTCCCGATCTGACCACAGACCCTTGGTAAAATTTTGGTCTAAGTGAGCGCCCCAACCTTCGTTTGAGGCGTCGGTAAAGAGTTGGATACTGTGGTCTTTGGGATGAAGGTCTGCACCTGTCATCACATTGGAGGGATTTTGCCACCAATCTAGGTGGGCTGCAATGGCTTCTGTCCAGGGAAGGAGGTTGTCCAGCGACTGAGGATATCTCCAGTGCTCCTTGAGGTGAAACTGAAAGGGCCTCATGTGAAGGCGTCCCTCCGGGACCATTTTCTCCGTTGAGGCTAGCAACCCAATTAGAGACATCAAACATCTTGCAGTCAAAACACGTTTTGACTTGAGTTGTAGGATCAAATCCTGAAGTTTGAGCCATCTCTCTTGAGTGGGTTTTACAAGGGCTGAATCTAGGTGGTATTCGTAGCCCACGAACGAGAACACCTGTGTAGGTTTCAGTTCTGATTTTTCCTGATTTATTATCCACCCCAAGGACTGAGTCAGTTCTACTACTGCCTGAGTGTTCACTTGGGCTTCCTCCTGAGACTGGGACCTGATCAGCCAGTCGTCCAGGTATTGGTGAATTCTGAGTCCTCTTGAGAGGGCCATTAGTTTCACCTCCTTTACGATCATGGTAAAGACCTGGGGGGCTGTGGCTAGTCCGAACGGGAGGGAGGTGAACTGGAACACCTGAGCCTTGTAGCAAAACCTTAGGTATTTCCTTGAGCTTGGGTGGATGGGGATATGCAGGTAGGCGTCTGACAGGTCTATCGACGCTACCCACTCCCTTGGAATCAGGGAGGTCCTGATGGACTCTGGAGTTTCCATTTTGAACTTTTCTACGTGTAGAAAAGTGTTGAGCCTGCTTAAGTCTATGACTGGCCTCCACCTTTGGTGAGGCTTGGGTACTAGGAACAGGCGACTGTAAAACCCCGAGAGATTTTACATTGTCTACCCTTTCGATAGCGTTCTTTGACAGGAGGGACTGGATACAAGTAGCCAAGGCTTGGTCTTTTTGTTGGGCCTTGTACTCTGACAGAATCAGAGGAAATCTGATCAAGTTTGGCTTTGAACGGAATGGCAGAACGTAGCCATTGGTGATAATGTTTAACACGTTTTGAGAACATTTGTTTGTGAGCCAGTCTCTCCTGAAAGAACGGAGGCGACCTCCTACTGGTGGACTGAGTGAGGCTTTGGAGGAGTCATTGGGGAGGGGGGTTTCCACGCCCCCTTCCTCTATTGTGGGGTCGAAAACGACCCCTGAAGCCTCTGAAGTTGGATTTTCCTCTTCCCGAAGGAAAGGACTGGTTACTGCTTTGAGAGGTATTGCCCCCATAGGGGCGTTTCCTGTAGGAGCCTCTTTTCTTGTGGGGACCACGAAAGGGCTTATTCTGGTAGGGTGTAAAACCCTGAGAATCTTTTGAGGTGCCTTTTTTGAGAAGGAAGTCCTCACCTTCCTTCACTAATTGAGACTCGAACAAGGAAGGGCCCCAAAAGGACGAGTTCCTCGTTTCTCCTAATTGTGGATGTAATAGAGTCATTTCGGCTTCGCGCCTGAGCAAGCCGGTATTAGCCATAGAGTATAATTCCCTCTGCAAAATATGGGCTAGAGATTTGCTGAGACAAGTGAGGGCCCTGTGTTGAACAAGTACTGTCTTGTTCCAAAAATCTAAGTAGTCAGCTACTTCCTCATATCCGCGCTTTGCCGCTTTCTCAGGATTGGCACCTTTCTGAATCTGAGACTTTATCTTCTTGACCGTAGACTTGATGCTATGTTGGCATTTTTCCAATGAAGCATTGCAAGAAGAGGAGGTTTTGGCAAATGCAGCGGTGAAGTTGAGGGTAGAAATGTTTTGTCTAGCCTGAAGTTCTAGCTCCTTGAGAACTGGCAGGGGAACTCTGGCTACTGGGGGCCCAGAAGGTCTAGGAGTAATACAGATCTTAGCAAAGTCCGTATTCAACTCCTGAATTTTGTCCTGAAAAGTTGGTTGTCCCACCTTGTACCACTTTGAAGTTGAGGGAGGAGGCCTGACATATTTTCCCTCAGATAAGTTGGCAGCCTTAAAGTCATGTTGGAATTTATCAAAGGCGTCCTTGATAACTGAGCTAAGTGGAAGAATAGAGGAGGGACCTCTAGGTCTGAGCTCTTGACGGTCTTTTTCATCATCCAGACCCAACACTGAGGTGGACGACCTGGGCATAGATTCCCTGGGGTCAGGGAGAGACAAAATACGCCTGAAGGTGTCCACTTCTTCAGAGTATTGTGAGGGCATGTCAGACAAAGCTACTTCCCTATAATAAGGGGGGTCTGGATCATGTTGTGGTAGGTCTTGATCAGAAGCTACTCATGAGGGCTGAGCCCTAGAGGGCTTAGAAGACCTGTGTCTGGTTTCAGGGGAGTGCTCCTCCTCTGAGGTAAATGACACGTATCTAGATCTTGATTTATGTTTGCTCTTGACAGAGTGTTTTTTGGATCTAGAAGAAGGGATCCGAGGTTCATCGGAATCCTCATTTAGTTGGTCCGAGGCAGAGCTCGGGTCAACTGGCTGCCTATGGCTTTGCTTTTTGTGAGAGTACGAGACCTCTTCGGGGTGACCTTCAGAGGGGGCAACGTACTGATCCGAGGAAGGTTGAGCAGATACTAAACGCGGAGGAAGTGCTGGACCGAAGTCCACATCCATATCCTCGCTTGGGATGTTAGTACCAGATCTCGGAGGGGGCAAATCCAGAGGGGCAGCAGTACTACTGGACAAGCCAGGTTTTGAAGCAGGAAGAGAAGACTCTACCTCGACTTTCTGTTTTGCAGCCAACTCCTCTCGGAGTGACTGAAAAGCTTCCAACATGGATGCCTGGAAGGTACCCATTTGCTGCTGTAAATGTATATTTAAGGAATCACCGTGTGATTTCTCTAGGTTTTTCTGGATTTTATTTTGCAAAGCCGTACCAGGGGTGGGTGGAATAGTCTTAGCTGGCGTTTTCAAGGACAGGGAACTGAAGGCAAGAGGTTGTGGATGGGGGGGTGAAGTAAAAAGGCTATCAGCAGCACACTCGAGGTCTGCATTGGACCCAGTGAAGGAGTCCCCGTCGCCTTCACCCAAAAGATCTAGTTCATCTTTGGAACTAGTTGTCGCTTTCTGCTTTTTCAAATACCGTTTCCGGTTTTGGATTTTCTGTAGTTGCTCATCTCCCTTGCCAGCCTCCCTACAGGTAGGGCAGAAATTATGTGTATCAAAGCTAAAGCAGAAATGGCGGCATTTCTGCGCTCTCGGTTTGTCTTTATTTGCTTGATGAGACGACATTTTATACGCAATAAAAGACGTACAATGTACTTGCCTGAACCGAGGAAAACTCAAAACACGCGACTGAAAACAAAATACTTATCCTGTGAAAATTAAAATTTTACAGAATGATCTATGATATATATTACAAGAAATATGCAAATATTAGCCTCCAACAATAAGTAAAGTCTGAGAAATAAATGAAAATGTCTGTATATTTACAAACTGCTACCAGTCAATCGTGGCCAACGAGAAAGTAGGACGATTGGTCAGAAGTTATCACGTGACGACAACTACCAGTATATCCGGTGGCTAACAAGAACGATCTTTTTTTCTAAGACGTTGGCCCCGGGTGTGGCAACCCGAGATCAGCATTAAGTCCCACATGGTAAGCTATTGTAGCGTAATAAAATACCTGGTTTATTAATGCTGATTGACTTTAAGAAGGCGTTTGACTCGGTGTCCTGGGATTTTCTTCATGAGGTTTTAAAAACCTTTGGATTTGACAAGAATTTTATGAATTGGATTAAACTTTTCAATAGTGACATTGGTGCATATGTTACTCAGTGCGTTTTTTTGTCAGAACCAATTAACATAGAACGAGGCTACCGACAAGGAGATCCGATTTCACCATATCTATTTATTTTGGTTGCAGAAATACTTACTCTAATGATAGATCAAAATACAGATATCAAAGGAATTACAGTCGGCAAAAAACAAACTAGATTAATGCTTTTGCTAACAAAAGCGAAGCGTCCCTGAGAGTTTAAAATGCCTTGTGGTTTTAATAAGCATGCTGTAAAGCTAAGAATGCACAAAGCTGTACCGTACTGTTACATAAAGCAACCCCCTTAGTGATATCATGACAGGGAAAATCCTACAAAGATCTTCTTTAATTAACATAAACAAGCGTTGTAGACATAGACAAGCTGGAGAAAGTGTTGTACATTGGATGTACAACATTGGATGTAACTTTAGTAAATTTTGTGTAAATGCTACAAAGCATTTCAGTAACGAGTATTGATAACTTCATATAATCATATAATATAATCATATAATCATGTGTGCAAGTATGTATTGCTATTTAGATTGTCCACAGGGTTTTGCAATAGGTTTTAATACATTGTGAAAGCATAAAAGCAACAATAAAGGCAAAAGCTATTTCATGACCCCAGTTTGACTCATACATGGGGGTCAGGAGGTAAAACGAACCGGCTATTTAGACTGTCCACATATGGTTTCCCAATACCTCTTAATACATTCCAAAGCGATAATAGCAACAATGAAGGAGATATCAGGTTAAAAACTCCAAAACAGCTATTTTTTACCCCAGTTTGACCCATAAGGGGGGGGGGGGGGGGGGGGGGGGGGGGGGGGGGGGTCAGGAGGTAAAACGAACCGGCTATTTAGACTGTCCACATATGGTTTCCCAATACCTCTTAATACATTCCGAAGCTATAATAGCAACAATGAAGGAGATATCAGGTTAAAAACTCCAAAACAGCTATTTTTTACCCCAGTTTGACCCATGGGGGGGGGTCGGGTGGTAAAACTGACCGGCTACTTACACTCTCCACATATGCTTTCCCAATACTTCTTAATACATTCTCAATCTATAAAAGCAACATTAAAGGAGATATAAGACAAAAACTCGAAATCAGCTATTTTATGACCCCAGTTTGACCCATGGGGGGGGGGGGGGGGGGGATCAGGGGATAAAAGTGACCACCTATTTAGATTTCTCCACATATGCTTTCCCAATACCTCTTAATACATTCTGAAGCTATAAAAGCAACAATAAAGGAGATATAAGGCAAAAACTCAAAATCAGCTATTTTATGACCCCAGTTTGACCCATAAGGGGGGGCCGTGGGGTAAAACTGACCGGCTATTTAGACTCTCCACATATGGTTTCCTATTACCTCCCAATACATTTTATGGCTCTAAATGCAATACTTAAGAAGATAATAGGGGGGTTGACCTAAATTTAAGGCTCTCAGATTGGAAGGTGTGAGGAAATCACCCATAAATGAGACATTTTTCAAGGGATTTCACCCAAAATCTAATCAGCTCGCGTTTTTGATAGTATGAACAGGTGTGTCAAAGCATAAGGCTGTGTAGCAAGTAGTTTTTCCTGAACTGTGATGACGGGGGGGTGTACTTAAAAAAATTGTTTTTGATCATGTGACCTTCATAAAGGTCAAAGGTCAAATTTAAGCATGCAGAAAAATTTTCCCACACCTAAGGTATGTAAGTACCAAATATGGTTTGAATCCTTCTAATAATAAGGGAGATATTCAAGGGAGACCATAATGCGGCGGCGGCGGGGGCGGCGAGGAAACTGAGGTGAAAACAAATAAGCGCCCTTTCAGGGACGCTTAATTAAGCTAACACAATTTGCAGATGACACCACTGTTATCCTTGATGGAAGTCAAAACTCCTTGCAGGCCACTTTAAATACTTTAGAGATATTCGGTAGTATATCAGGTCTTGAAGTGAATAAAGATAAAATAAAACTTATCTGGATTGGAAGCAAAATAAACTCTAAATCCAGAGTAGATGTTAATGCTGAAATACTTTGGGAAGAGAATGAATTCACACTTTTGGGGATTATTTTCTCGACAGACCTAAATAATATTTCAAAGATAAATTTTGAAAAAGTTTTACTTAAAGCAAAAGCCGAATTAAACTCTTGGAAATACAGAATATTATCACCCATTGGTAAAATAACGGTTTTAAAAACATTAATTTTGCCGAAATTTATCCATCTGTTTTCATCAATACCAAGACCTAATTACATTCTAAATGAAATTAACAAAATGTTTTACAATTATATTTGGAATGGAAAACCTGATAAAGTGAGTAGGAAAACATAACAAAGGTGGTCTAAAAATGATAAATACATTTAACTTTGAAAAGTCTATGAAACTTAAGTGGATTAAATATATTATCTTCCAAACTGGACACACTTGGAGTGATCTGCTGATTAGTGAAATACAGAAACTAGACAAAATAAATATCTATGGTGGACAATGGTTGTTAAATTTTCAAGAAGTTCTAAATCCATTTTGGAATGAGGTTTTTAAATATTGGTCAGAGCTATGTGCAAAACAAAAAATCAAATCAAATGAAGATATTTGTAACAGTAGTCTCTGGTTTAACAAACAATTAAGTGCCAGATACACTTTCCACTTAAACTGGTCAAGAAAAGGTATTAATATCATAAGTGATATCATAGATAATCGAGGTAATATACTATCCCATGACACTTTAACAGAAAGGTACAAGATAAATATAAATATTTGGCATTATTATCATATAAAAAGGTTGGTAAAAGGCTTCATTGAAAAACACAAAAAGGGGAATAACTTTGCTTGTACGAAACCATATGTACCTTCCCGTTTAAAAACTAGATTGGGCCAACTCGGCGCCAACATATCCCCAGACAGGTCATCACTCACGCCACAGGTTTTGATCGGGAATTTTTTAAAACATAATTACCCATTATTATATGAACTTCAGCACATCAATCTACTCTGTTTATATCTTCCAAGGAAGATGGTGTATCCCCAGACGCCGAATACATAACTCAAATTATATTTTCAATCTTCCTGCAATGATAACTCTAAACCTATTTTCAAAGTATTTAAATGATTGATGATTGAATGTCCATTCTAAAATAATAATCCCAAAAGAGCATATCTGTTTCTATATTTGTTGACAAATAAAATATTATTTTTAACTCAACTCATCATACTTTTCAATCTTCCTTCAAAGTATTTAAATGATTGATGATTCAATGTCCATTCTAAAATTCATAATCCCAAAAGCGCATATCTGTTTCTATATTTGTTCACAAATAAAATATTATTTAAAAAAAAATTATTTATATTATTATTTTATTATATTATTTTTAGAATTTGCAAATTGTTTTCAGTTATTCATTTCCTCTATACCTATATATGTGGTCCATATATATGCAACCTAAATATGTGACACAATCTCAGTTCTGACTCCCCTTTGTGTTATATGTAATGAAGACCACCACCTCCCACCCCCACCCCTCTCCCCTTCTCCACACCTCTCTCACTATTACACAAGATCTGCAACCCCATTGAGTTCTTTGTTTCTCATCTGATATCATTAAATACCTTTGTTTATTTAGTGTCACTCAATATAGCTGGAGGTCCCAGAGGTGGGTGGGGGGAATCCGGGTGGGGGATGCATAAATGGTAAACAAACAATCTATATAAAAGGGGTACTCAAATACAAAAAGAATTGAGAATTTTAAGTATGTGATTATCAACTGAAATGAGTTCATAACTGTAGGAGCTGTGTCAAAATTAACTGAGGCAAGTTGAATAAAACTGGGCTAGTTGAGGGTTAAAAATCCCCTACTTTTACTACATAAGGATATAATTTCATTAATATTGGGACTTAAAGCTCACTTAAAGTGTCCATTTTGTCTACTTGAATATGTTTAACCAGTTTCATTTTAAAAAGTTAAAAACTCAGCAAGCAGAGGTATAACACACAAAAATAAGTTCTTAAAAGACTAAGATAGCCATAACATTATTAATATTCAAAATTTAAATAGACAGGCATTTCCTTTTAAAAATTCAAAGATTTCAGCTCTATAACCCACATAGTTTGACAGTTACTGGGCTTTAAAGTGGCATAATGTCCATAAATTGGGTTTCTGTGGGCATTTTACAATTGTTAAAGAGACCTTAGCAATTAAACAACAGATCTGAAACTTTTTGGGGGACATACATAACAAACAAAAATTATATATAATACAGTTTAAGACTTGTCACACTAAGCATTTCCAAATAACAGGGCAAAATACGGAAAAAATGTCCAAAAAGGCACTTGGGCGAGTGTCTATGGCCCTCATACACAGGTTAAATGTCTACTAAAAACCTTGATTTTTGGCATATGTAAAAAGGACATAATAATGCATTCCCAGATGGGATTTCAGCTCCATCAATCACATAGTTTAACAGTCACAGGGCTTAAAGGTGGTTAAAAAGTCCAAATATTGGGTCTCTGTGGGCCTTTTAGAGATCTCGATGTGGCTTTCAAATTAAAGCTTCAGACTTAAAATTTGTTACATACTAAGATTACACATAGAATATGTATCTAATAAAGTTTGAAACTTCTCAGACTTACCATTTCCAAGTTACAGAGCAAAATATGTGAAAAATGTCTTAAAAGGGTCACTCAGGTGGGTGTTTAAGGTCCTCATACACAGGTTAAATGTCTACTTGAAGCCTTGATTTTTGGCACATGTAAAAAGAACATAATAATGTATTCCCAGATGAGATTTCAGCTCTATCAGTCACATAGTTTAACAGTCACAGGCCTTAAAATTGGCAAAAAGTCCAAATACTGGGTCTTTATGGGGCCTTCTAGAGACCTAAATGTGGCCTTCAAATTAAAGCCTCAGACTTAAAATTTGTCACATACTAAGATTACACATAGAATATGCATCTAATACAGTTTGAAACTTCTTAGACTTACCATTTCCAAGTTACAGGGAAAAATATGTGAAAAATGTCTAAAAATGGTCACTCGGGTGGGGATTTATAGTCCTCATACACAGGTTAAATGTCTTCTTAAAGCCTTAATTTTTGGCACATATATAAATAACATACTAATATCTTCCCAGATAGGATTTGAGCTCTATCAGTCACATAGTTTGACAGTCACAGGGCTTAAAAGTAGCAAAAAGTCCAAATATTGGGTCTTTGGGAGCCTTTTAGAGACCTCAATTTGACCTTCAAAATTAAAGCTTCAGACTTAAAATCTGTTACATACTAAGATTACACACAGAATATATATCTAATACAGTTTGAAACTTCTCAGACTTACCATTTCCAAGTTACAGGGAAAAAGATGTGAAAAATGTCTTATAAGGGTCACTCGGGTGGGTGTTTATGGTCCTGATACACAGGTTAACTGTCTATTAAAGGCCTAAATGTTGGGGCACATATAAGAAAACACATAGATATATTCCCAGATGATATTTAACTTAGATGAGAGACATAGTTTGAAAGCTACAGTGCTTGAAAGTGGCAAAAAGTGCATAAATTGGGTCTCTGTGGGCACTTTTGAGACCTTAAGTCGACCCTTTGGGTAAACCTACAGCCCTAAAATTTTCTACAGACAAGGATTACATATCAAAGTTATACCTAGCGCAGTTTGAGACTCATCAGAATTACCACTTCCAAATTATAGGGCAAAATATGTGAAAAGTATTGCAAAAAATCCCCAAGTGGGGGTATTTATGGGCCTCAAACACAATTTTCTCCTCAACTTAAAGTCGTGATTTTCGGCACATGTACTAAGAACATATTAATGTGTTGTCAGGTAAAATTTCAGCCAGCTGAGCATCATAGCTTGTGACCTACAGGGCTCTAAGTGGCCAAAAGTCCAATTTCTGACCTTAAGGTGGCCATAAGTTCTTTTTTACTGGGAGTTTAAGGTCACCTTAAAATAGGGATCTTCCTTTGGGCACCCTTAACATGTGTACCAAGTTTGAAAAAAAAATATTAATTTGTTTTTGAGTTATCGCGTCCACAAGGAAATTTCTACGGCGGCGGCGCGACGGACCTGAATCCAATATATCCCCGACTTTCGTCTGGGGATATAATAATTATGAACTCCATGAAAAACAAAAGGGAAATATATGAAGCAATCTCTAATTATAAGGCAGATCAACTTGGCAATGAAATTAAATGGAACTCAGAATTCGGAACAGAACAAGATAGTAAAAATTGGTAGTATGTGTACAATGCATGCTTTAATACCATAAAAGATAACACTTACATATGGTTTCAATATACAATTATTCAGCGAATACTAGGTACCAATCACTTTTTGAAAAAAATTAAAGTCACAAATACTGACCTATGCCGAATATGTGGTGAACAGGCTGAAACTTTGGTACATTTATTTTCAGAATGTGAAAAAGTATGTGATTATGGTACAATGTAAAAGCATGGATAAGATCCAAAATAAAAGTGAATCTAATTTTGACGAAAAAAACATTGGTTTTAGGTTACACTGAAGCTGATACAAACTCTTGCCCATTGAACTTTATTTTGATGATTGTTACATACTATATTTTTAAATGTGCTATGAAAGGTAGGGATTTAAATGTGTACCAAGTCCAGGTAATTGCAAAAGAAAAATTCATAGAGGAAGAATTGTTATCAAAAATAAATAATAAAAGTGATTTCAAGAAAAATTAGACACTATGGAAAGATCTGTTTTCAGGAATTTAAAAAAAATACAAATATGAGAGTTTTGTGAAATAGGAATTCCAAGCCAAGTGTCAATGTAAAAAGACCTGTTGTTTTTTTGTTGTTGTTGTTTTTTTTCTTAGCAGACTACAATTTAGATTAAATACTTTGTAAAATCGATCTTTGTTATCAGTTACTAATATGCTAGTTTTTTTTCTATTGATTTGAACTTATTGTGATTTGGTAATCTTCTTTTCTTATCCTCCTTGCATAAATGTATATTATATATTGTGTACTCACCTCTGTACAATACAAATGTATGTATAATTTAGAGATACAAAAAAAAAACAAAAAAACAAAAACATTGATCAGCTGCAACATGTTAACTAGACCTACGCATCGGACAACTGATGCAAATTTGTATCCACCGGAAAGACAACTCACCAAAGCCAGTGAACCATCGTTTGACCTTGAAGGAGGGGCCAAAGGTCAAATCTAACACCAGAAGATTCCAAGCCCAAGATTTCATATGAATTATTTTCACATTGCAAACCTCTAGGATCAATAATAAGCAAGTAAGAAGCATTTTTAGGTTTGGCCGTCCTTGTTTGACGTTGAAGGAGAGGCTCAAGGTCAAATCTGATCATACCAAAAGATTCCCAGCCCATGATTTCCTATAAGTTGGTTTCACATTGCAAACCTCTAGGACCAATAATAGGTGAATTATAAGCACTTTTAAGTTTGGCTATCCTTGTTTGACCTTGAAGGAGGGGTCCAAGTTCAAATCTGACCACATCAAAAGATTCCCAGCCCATGATTTCCTGAGTTGGCTTGACATTGCAAACCTCTAGGGCCAATAATAAGAGAGTTATAGCACTTTTATGTTTGGCTATCCTCGATTGACCTTGAAGGAGGAGCACAATGTCAAATCTGACCACATCAAAAGATTCCAAGCCCATGATTTCCTATAGGTTGGTTTCACATTGCAAACCTCTAGGACCAATAATAAGGGAGATGTAAGCACTTTTAAAGTCCGCTATGTGTGTTACTTTGGCACTCTGTGGATGACCTTGAATTAAGAGCTTCAAGGTCAAATAATGTCTGCAAGGTTGTAGAGGACATATATATCTGTTATACATATCACCTATGAACACATTCAACCTTCTACCTATGAGAAACAGCCAGTAGAAAAATGTAAATAATTTTCAAAGAAATGCCCGCAGCGGCCATCTTGTTTTTCAGAATGTTGCTAATTTCCTTCGCAGAGAAGCTTACCCCCCCAATGAAGATATCCTGCAAATTTGGTGAACCTAGCTGATGTAGTTTTCCTCTTAGAGCGTTAATGCCTAAAATCTCTCTACGCACGGCAGCAGCGTAGTGAACACTAAACCAAAGTATCCACCGGGTGCCTCCGGTGGATACAATAATCTATTAAGGTATCCTTCACAGTTATACATTAATATTTATTTTCATCCTCCCTTTTAATCACCTAAAATCATTTACAGTGTTTGAATGTTACTTCAGCAGATTAGCAACCAATCATGCTTAAAATTAACACTATTTAAACCACTTTTGTTCAACATCACTCTGTGTTACTGTTTTTATAACACATATCTTCTTTCTTTCTTAATTTTACCTCAAACTGAAAATATCTCAAACCAACTTCACCGAAGTTAGATACCCCTGCACTCTATTTGTGTGTTCATGTTACTGTAAAGCATTTGTCTATTATTCTATAAAATTTCTCTCATGCTGAAAAAAAGATTCCATGGATTTCCTTTTTTTTAAGCAGATCTTCATGATTATTCATTTCATATACTGGTGCCACGCTCAGTAACGCCCATGGGCAATGTGACCAAATATTTGCAAAAGTTGGGGATGGGCGTTTACAACAATGAAAATCAGGCGGGCATTTTGAAAAAAATAACCCGAATTTAGGAAAACCGCGTTTTAGCACACACCGACTGGAAGTAAAATATGCGGTTGGTAAACAAATCTCGATGCAATAAAAGTTGTCATAACTGCTAAAATAAGGACAATTTTGTTAAAAATTGATATAAATTAATCACATTTCACCTATTATTGGGTTTAAATGGAGAGAGTTTACCTCGAAACAACATATTGGCAATTTATGGGCGATAACATAAGATTGTGGATGGGCGCTTTCAAAAGCATGAGCGTTACAGAGCGCGGCACTGGTAATTATAATTTAAATACTGTACAATTCTAAGTATGACAATGTAGTAAACATTTCAGTTTTCTTATTCAACAAAATTTGCCAAAAATATTCATGGCAGACTGCTGAAGTATTACAGTAGTGTAAGCTCTCTCCACTTGATTTGTGGCCAAGGTTGTTATTCCCCATTTATAGGGAGTATGCATGTTGTGTATGAAGCAGTGAAAGTTAAATTTAATTTAGGTTAAACTTAGTTTATTGTATTAAAAGATCTTCTAAATTTGTACAGAAATTTTAAGTTTTAGTTGTAACTACCAGGAAGTAGATACCAGTGAAAGAAACATGGCAGATAATGTAAACAAATGTTACGAATTTTTGAAAATAAAATGTTAAATATCTGAAGAAAAAGGGAAAATGGGGTGATTTATAAATCTTACTTTCGATTCACAATCGATTCTTAAAATGAGAATTGACTTTCTAGATCGAAACTTTTAAATAGACATTGAATCGATTTTCCGTCGAGTCGTAGGACCACTAGTCACCATAAAGTCAAGATAATCCTTTGCTAAATCTTAATATATATGCCAAGTTTGGTTGAAAAAAGTGAAAAACTAAATGAACTGGAGGGCTAAAACCCCCTTTTTTGATCTTAAGGTGACCTTAATATTGCAGATAGAGGGCTAAAACTTCGGCATGAAAAAGATTATCAAAAAGCAGCTGAATAAGTTATTCCAACAAAACGCCAAAATCCTGACCATTTTTGAGACACAAAGTACCCATTTTAAAAAAAATTACAAAAATAAAACGCCTCCCATTCAGGCATCTATGGTCTGATAAATCAGAAAATCCTTTCCAACCTATGACATTTGGTCTAGAATGTACCTGGTAAATTTTATAGCACTGGTGTGTGTCTTTTTTTTCCGAAACGCAATGACAGGATGTTTTTGAAAAATGCTTAAGGTTACATTAAGTAAAGCTTAATGTCTCCTAAAAGTATCCCAAAAATTTTTCCCGCCCCTATAGTTTCAAAGAAAGATAAGAAGGAAAGAAAAATTTGAAAGCCCAAGAAGTTATTCAAGGGAGACCATAATCCAGCAGTGGCGGGGATCAGTCGAACTTTACGTGAAAACAAATAAGTGCCCCTGACGGCCGCTTAATTGTGTAAAAGTGCATATAATAATCAGTTGCAGCAATCCATACATCTTTGTTATAAGAGAAAGCTGTCTCAAATATAGCAGGTAAATACACTTTGGCAGAGCCAAAGTTAAAGTTTACACAATAATGCACACCCTACATGCCCTAACCAATGTACCTACCAAGTGTCAACCTTCTACACATTATGGAATGAACAAAATAACCCAGACAAGATTTTAAAACTCAGGGTCACTATGACAAGGTCAAAGGTCAAATCAAGGCCACACCATGAGATTGCACACCTACACCCCTCAACCAATGGCCCTACCAAGTATCAACTTCCTACACCTTACGGTTTCTGAGACAGAGTCCGGACAAGATTTTACAGGTCAAAGTCACTACGGCAAGGTCAAAGGTCAAAACAAAGTCACACCATGACGCTGCACACCTACATCCCCTAACCAATGTCCCTACCAAACATCAACTTCCTACACCTTATGGTTTTTGAGATACAGCCCGGACAAAATTTTATAGGTCAAGGTCACTACAGCAAGGTCAAAGGTCAAATCAAGGTCACACCATGATGTTGCACACCTACAACCACTAACTAATGACCCTACCAAGTATCAAATTCCTACACCTTACGGTTTCAGAGACAGAGCCTGGACAAGATTTTAAAGGTTACTACGGTAAGGTCAAATCAAGGTCAAAGCATGACATAGCACACCTACACCACCTAACCAATGTCCCTACCAAGTATCAACTTCCTACACCTTATGCTTTCTGAGATACAGCCCGCCCATCCGGACACCATGCGTGAAAACAATACCTCAACCCTTAAGCACTGTAGAGTAAAAATTGTATCAAAGATCTTCACAAATTTAGATTTTAGTTCTAACCACTTACCGTATTTTTTTCAAAATATGGCCCGGGCTTCAATTATTTTCAATTGGCAACAGACCAATTGTGCTTTGTACCAGGCGTTAATTTGAACCATGCGTTTATTTGAACCTTGGGGTTATTTTAAAAATTTATGGTACCTGAAATGCAGGCACTGATGAGGCATGAACGAGCGGACTGTCCCCGTATGGTAATGATGACTGACTCACTCGACGATTGGGACTCGGGGAACCTAAAAACACAAGAGATTCCATTCTGTAGGAAACATTGTATTTAGTAGTGGTTAAATTATTGACAAATATTAAAGTGAAAATTCAAAATTGGGTATTTTTATCTCCCACCAGCAGCCAGGAGAGCATAAAATGCCTTCTGTACATGTGGGCATCTCTTCATCACATTTTTACGTAAACCTTTATATCTCATTTATTTATAAAGATATATTCACCAAATTTACAAGGAATGTTCATGGTTATGAATATATGTACGTGCATACTTTTGGCCTCATTTTGAAAAACAAAATGGCCACCATAGCTGACTGTTTGAGAATCACTGTCATGCTCTAAAGCTTGAAATATTGCAGCTACCTTAAATAAACCCGCACAAAAGATATATTGCTAGGAAAGCTAGCATGACAGAAATTTTGGCCTAGTTTCAAAAACAAATATCATGTGCTTAATATCAAATGGGCTTCTATTAAAATGGCCTCATTTCTCTTTATCGTTGTTTGGGGTTCAGAATGTGAAAATAACTTATTGGAAGTCATGGCCTGAGACTCTTTTAGAAATACTGAATTTGACCTTTGATGTCAAGTGGGGTCATCTTACTACAAAGCCCTTATATCTCCCTTAGATCTCTATTATTACTGATCCTAAGGCAGGAGAAAAATACTGTGGTAGAACAGTAGTCTGGTTTATTCTAGTCACTGAGAGTTTCATGTTATTTTCATCCATTTGTATAAGTCATATTACAGGGGTTGGGGGGTGCAGAAAAATCATCTTCACTATTGGTCACCATTTTTTTTTTCTGCCTTGAGTGATACCACTATTGTGTAGGTCAAATTATTATTGATTATTGTAAGGCTAGGAGGTCAAGTTAGGTTTTTTATGCCCTGTTCAATAGGCAGGGTAATACTGGGTCAAGCCCTCAGCAATACTACTTGTGGGACTCAAACTCACAGAGGTGAATACAGGTGGCATGCAAGCTTTGGTTTTCACATGTCTTTTGGAGTAAAGAATAGTCAGTCTCAGCGGACAAGAAACAAACTGGGCAACAACATTGAGATTTGGAAAAATCTAAGCAACAACTTCAGTTTTAAGAAGTATACAAAACCCATGAGATGTTGTCAGATGTAAGAACTTTCATGCAGTTGAAGATTTTTTGTTTATTTGGGGTTTTACGTCGCTTTCAACACTGTACAGGTCATATCACGACGGGTAGTTGGAAGGGCAGAGGAAACCAGTACATAGAGTTCGCTAGGGTTGTGTACTGTAAACTGCCGACCAATGGCAAGCAACTACCAGCTTTCCCACTTGAGCCCGTGCGGGGATCGAACCCCGGCCTCAGAGGTGGGAGGCGAGAGTGTTACCACTCTGCCACCATGGCCCCCATCATGCAGTTGAAGAAGGGGGGAAAACTTACATATTTTATTCATTCATGATGAGAGTTCTGAACCCAACAAGGTGTATCCACTAAATTCAATATTTTTGCCATGACTTTTCCATGACTTCTTAATTCATGATCAAAGCTTTAAAATCAAGGACATTTTACATGCTTCATGGCATGAAAGAGACATATACTGAGGACATGAGCTCCCACTGGGGCAATGAGCTCCCGCCAGTTTTACCTTTGAGAACCAGGCACAAGGTTTCAGTCACATTAGAGGACGATGTGGGAGACACCATGATGGATGATAGAAAGGAACAACGCCATTTCGCAAGAGAGTGCCTTTTAATTTCCATGACTTTTTATGAATTTTCCAAAACCTGTAGTCAGTTTCCATGACTTTCCAGGGCTGGAAAAGAAAAATGGAATTCCATGACTTTTCCAGGTATTCCATGATTGGATACCCCCTGACCCAAGGACCAATATAAAAGATATATATGGCTGCTTAAGTATGATGACCTCGCATGACCTTGAAGAAGGAATCAAAGGTAAAATTTGACACTTTCAAAAGATTCTTAGGCAATGATTTCTTACAAGTTGTTTTCATATTTTGAAGCCCTAGACCAACTAGAAAAATGTTTTTGCTGACAAAAACGAAGCGGCCCTGATGAAAAAGTGCGAAGTAAGCCGTAAAAGATGTCAAGATATGCATCACAAGGAATAGAAAATGTAAAGTTTATTGCATTGTGTATGTTACCATACTTAACAAATGAAAGAACGACCACAGCTTGGCAGAAGAGAAATTGTAGGTGTGAAATTTACTTCTCAAAAGAATGTATGTCCGATGCGCGGAAAAAATGCCTCCTGGAAAAAATGCCTCCTAGAAAATATGCCTCCTAGGAAATATACCTCCTAGAATTAATGCCTCCTGAATATTTTGTGACCAGGAAAAATACCTCCTAAGAAAAAAAAGTTCTTTCAAGTACTATGACACTACAGGTTCACATTACAACTTCAGAGGCATCTTCATTTTTTCCACTTGAGTCTTATACCTGTCAAAAATTCACAGTCTTTTACCCATTTTGCTTAGCTGTACAAAGGTATGTAAGTTTCTCTTGTAAGGTTTTGCTGGTGCTTCTCACTCTTTTGGCTGGCTGCTCATCCCTGGTTTCCATTATGACAGGTGTCGTGTTTTTCTTGTTATTACACTTCTGCCCCTCCTAGTGCATCTAACTGTGATCAACTCCTTACAGAGGGGATAACCTATGTTGTAATTTGATAAGAATGCATATTGTAATACATAAAGGCCACAACTATTTCATCAAGAAACCTCACAGCCATAAATCCTGCTTTTAAACTGGTCCAGAGTACAGCTGAAGGGATACCCTTTCAAGAAGATATTTGTAATTTGTACTTCATGATATTGTATGTTCTGGTTTTGACTGTACATATCTGAAATTAACATGTTTTTGTTATTATACGTTATAGGTTTCATATGTAACACGTTTACAAGTTGAAATAACTGTTTTTTCTCAAGAGGCATTTTTTCCTAGTCACAAAATATCCAGGAGGCATTCTTTCTAGCAGGGATTTTTTCCAGGAGCCATTTTTTTCTGTGAGGTATTTTGTCCAGGAGGCATTTTTTCCCCCGGATTCTGTATGTCCTACATTCTTTGGTAATGTTCTCGGAGAAGAGGTCTCAAGTGAAAGGGTACACTGACCACAGACATTTCTGTTCAAAATGTCATTAGTATCAGACTTAAGTATAAAACACTAATTGAATGCAGTGGACTAAGATGCTTAAGAACTATTGTTTAAAACTAGAGATTGCGTCTCGACGCAGTGTATCCCCGGACGGGACATAGTTAAGGCGTGAATATGTCGGTCTTGAGCCTGTTTCCTGGAGCACCAGGTCAGGATTCTCCATAGTACCAGATTACTCCCCAAAGCTAATCACTAGTTCTTTCAGTTATATCTGTCTTTAAAAATTACATTTCATGGATCCAGAAGATCCATATAGTGATCCGGATCACTTCCAAAATTCAATCATTTCATCCTTTTACCTTTTCAGACATATGATGAAAATTTCATCAAAATCCATCCATAAGTTTTTGAACTCAATTGTACACAAACACATGTGGCAGCCTGGATCCGGATGATCCAGACAGTGATCCAGATCACTCCCATAATCTAATCAATTGTTCCTCGTCCCATTAAGGACATTTCCTGAAAATTTCATCAAAATGCACCCATAAGTTTTTGAGTTATCTGTCTTTAAAAATTAAATTTCATGGATCCAGAAGATCCAGACAGTGATCCGGATCCCTCCCAAAATTTAATCATATCTACCTTTTACCAATTTAGACATATCCTGAAAATTTTATCAAAATCCATCTGTCAGTTTTTTAGTTATCTTGTTCACAAACAAACAAACAAATAGAGGGCCAAAAATGACCCTCGGTCAGGTACTTTGGCGGTCAGTGGATGACCTTAAATGAAGATCTGTAACCAGTTAGCCTGGATGATAGAAGTCCATCATGTACTCAACCTCCAAAGCCATTTTCAATAGTTTCCATGCAATATAGTCAGCATTAAGTGTGAAAATATCTCCAAAAAGGCCAAAAATGACCCTCGGTCAGGTACTTTGGCGGTCAGTGGATGACCTTCAATGAAGAGCTTCAAGGTCAAATTTCTGCATGCTTACAGAGGACATATATATGTATTATATATACCAGCCATAGGATGCCACCAGTGATCTTGAGATTGAAGGTCAAGGTGACAAAACAATAGCGTTCGTGGCATTGCCCATATATACCCACATACCAAATTTGAAAGTTCTAACTAAAATATTTTTTAAGTTATCGCATCCAAAAGGAAATCTCTGCGGCGGCGGCGTGACCATACTGAATCCGAAGTATCCCCGACTTTTGTCCGGGGATACAATTACTGATTGTGCTTCAACTAAAAACTTAAAAAAAACAAGAGGAGAGTGCCCGTGAACGGGCACTGTGTCAGCTGACTGAGTGTTTTTGATTTGTGAAGGTGATTAGAGGACAGAATAATTATCAGGAAAAGGGCTGTACAGAAATACAGTAAATGGTAACTGAACAGCAAGTTCGAAAGAAATTCCGAAGCTGACAGAAGAAAAGGATAAAAAAGTTGTGCCCTGTAAATGGTATTATGAAGGAAAATAACAAGGTAATTGTTTAAGTGTAAAAAATAGGTTAAAACATATTTAAAGAAATACTACAAATGCAATATCCTCGTTCGACCTTGAAGAAGGGGTCCAAGGTCAAATCTAACCACACAAATACATTCCCAGCCCATGATTTCCTATGGTTTACCATTCCAAACCTCTAGGACCAATTATAAATGAGTTATAAGCACTTTTAAGCTTGGCTGTCCTCATTTGACCTTGAAGGAGGGGTCCAAAGGTCAAATCTGACCATACCAAAAGATTCTGAGCCAATGATTTCCTATGGGATGGTTTACCATCCCAAATCTCTGTCACCAATAATAAGCGAGTTGTAGGCACTTTCAATTTTCGCTATCCTCATTTGACCTTGAAGGAGGGTTCCAAGGTCAAATCGGACCATATCAACAGATTCACAGCCCATGATTTCCTGTCTTTTTACCATCCCAAACCTCTGGGACCAATAATAAGCGAGTTATAAGCACTTTTAAGTTTGGCTATCCTTGTTTGACCTTGAAGGAGGGGTCATTGAAGGTCAAATCTGACCACACCAAAAGATTCCCACCCCATGATTTCCTACAGGTTGGTTTATCATCCCAAACCTCTAGGATCAATAATAAGGGAGATATAAGCACTTTTCATGACTGACAAAAAACACCTGTGGCGGCCATTTTGTTTCTCAAAATGAGGCCAAAAATATTCCCAGACAACATTTTATGGTTATTAATATATACTGCAAACTTAAGAAAGCTAGCTATAATATGTTTTTTCATCAGAGCAGTAATGGTGAAATCTCTCTCTACACACTGCGGCTATCCAGTGGATACAATGATTTACTCAACAGTGAGAACCTGAAAGTAGCTATTGCTCAGCTATGCCATGACATAGAGGTCTGAAATTTCACTATGTTATAGCTGACCAAAAATTCTGTGAATAACATATTTAACAAATTACTCTAAATGTAATAGTTTTCAAGTTACAACTGATTTACTCAACAGTGAGAACCTCAAAGGAACTATCACTCAGCTATGCAATGAGCTACATGTCTGAAATTTTACTATGTTATAGCTAACCCAAAAGTAGGTGAACAACATATTTAAGCAAACTACTGTAAATGCAATAGTTTTCAAGCTACAACTGATGTACTCAATAGTGAGAACCTGAAAATAGCTATTGCTCCGCTATGCCATGAGCTACAGGTCTGTAATTTCACTATGTTATAGCTGACCCAAAAGTAGGTGAACAATATATTTTAACAAAATACTCCAAATGCAATATTTTTCAAGTTATAGCTGATTTACTCAACAGTCAGTACCTGAGAATAGCTATTGCTCAGTTGTGCCATGAGCTATAGGTCTATAATTTCACTATGTTATAGCTGACCCAAAAGTAGCTGAATAACAAATTTCTGTAAATGCAATAGTTTTCCAATTATAACTGATTTACTCAACAGTGAGAACTTCAAAGTAGCTATGAAAACTACTCAGCTATGAAATGAGCCACAGGTCTGAAACTTCACTATGTTATAGCTGACCCCAAAATAGGTGAATAACATATTGAAACAAAATACTCTAAATGCAATAGTTTTCAAGTTATAAGTGATTTACTCAACAGTGATAACCTAAAAGTAGCTATTACTCAGCTATGCCATGAGCTACAGGTCTGAAATTTTACTATGTTATAGCTGGCCCAAAAGTAGCTGAATAACATATTTATACGAAATTCTCTAAATGCAATAGTTTTTAAGTTACAAGTGATTTTACTCATAATGGAAGTTACTGAAAAGCCCAAAAGTAGCTATTACTCACTTAGCTATTGAGACAGACACCCAACTTACTCACCATATTGTAGCTATGAAAAAAGTAGCTGAACAACATATTTTCACAAAATGCTGTAAATGCAACACTTTTGAAGTTACAAGTGATTTAGTGCATGATTTCATGAATTTTAATGCATTAAAAATTATTAAAAGAATTTATTAAAAAAAAAGTAAGACAGATCCAGGTCTCATACTCACACAACAGAATCTACCTCTGGCCTAGTACATATATGCAAGATATGAGAGAAATCCCTGCAATATTGTGATAAAAAGTTGAAATTTTCACACTTTTGGTGGGGGTACCCCCCTTGTAATGTCTCTAGCAAACAGACGAACAGACAGATTTGCATGCCTTGAACAATTTTTCATCCTCGATAGATAAGGTATCTTTTTAAAAAAAAAGCATGTCTCTAGGCCTTGTAGTTTTGGAGAAGAAGTTGTTCACGCGGACGCGGACGCCCACGCCGCAGAGTGATGACATAATGTCAGTCAGCTGACATAAAAAACTAATAAAATCCAGTGAACCAAAGTGCGTTAGACTTTTTGTTCAAAAGTTAGTGATTTTGCTTCAGAGTTATTGCTTACAAGAAAAATGAAGTTACAAACAAGTCAAGCTATAGCGCTAGAAAAATGTTACTGGATTTATTGGGAAAGAAAAGTATGAGTTTATAGATTGCAATAATTATGAATGATTTAGCAATTGAAATTAAAAATCTAGGCTTAGGAACAAGAGTAGGAGTCATGATCCATTCGACACTTCAATAATGCACAAAATTAAGACCAAACAAGTTACTGGACTTGTTGTAGCTGTGGAAAAAGTAGCCTAATAACATATTTTAACAAAATGCTGTGAACGCAATACTTTTCAAGTTATAAGTGATTTAGTGCATCACTTCAGGAATTTGAATGCATCAAAGTTTCAAAAATTCATTTCCCACTTGAGCTAAAATTAATTAAATGTAGAAGTCTAAGTGAAATGGAAGAAAGTAAAAGAAAACAATATACATTCGAAAGAACAGCATAAATATTCCACTTTTTATTTTTGTTCCACTTTTGCTTCACACACAAATATATATCTCTATCTATCATCTCCCTCCATCAACCCCCCACTTCCCCCACTGAGGCCATTCTTTTTCTACTTGCTTTTTATGTGCACTAAAGGGGAGTTGGGGTGTCCTTTCTGCATAGAAAGACTTTCCATGAATGTACCTTTTGATAGATATCACACAAAAGCAAATACAGAGCTGGGGAGGAAGAAGAAAAGGACAAGTCATTCATTTCCACTCAGCTGGAGATACATAAAATGCTGTACAAGAAAAACCGTTTATGAGAAAGTGTTTTTTTTTTTTCAAGCATCTTATATTGTGAAAGAAGTCAGGTGTATACATTTGACCAATTTATATAGTCTATGTGAACAAGTAGCTAGATCATCAACTCCTACAAAACAAAAGTTGAATCAATTGAAGCTTTTTTTCTAAAAAGGAAAAGTTATATCCCCACAATTCCAAAAGAATGGAATCAGAAGAATGTGGTTTTTTAATCTGCCTAAAATTGGGAATTTATATTATGTGAACAATGATCAGTTGCAATATGTTAATAACCACATCAGTGCATCATAAATAGCTCATTTTTTTCTTTGAAGATGTAATAACTTCATAAACACTAAGAGATTAGGTTTGCCAGACAGCATAAATATTTTTAAGTATACATATGCCAGGTGTGGTTTTAAAAAGTGTTAAAATAAATGAGGAGGGAGCAAGAAGTATATATTTATCATGTTAAGATGGCCAAAGCCTCTTAAGTACAGGAATTTTAAGTGAAATGTTATACAAAATCTTACTTTATTATAATCAATGTCAAGTTAAACTGATGTTACTGAACAGCAAATCAGTTAGGGGCTGAAAATCCTCATTTTCACGTCAAGATGGCCATGACTGTACTTGTATTGGAACTCCAAGGTGGAAAGAAAATAAGAATGTCCCTAATGTCACCTTTAAAAGTGTACAAATTTAACTGAGCTCTGCTGAACAATACGATAGCTGGAGATTAAAAACTCCATAATTTCACTGCAAGGTGACCATAACTTCATCCATATTGCGACTTTAAGGTGACCATAAAATGAGAATGTCCCTTTTGTCATCCTTTATAAGTGTACAAAGTTTAGCTGAGGTCAGTTGAACAATAAGATAGCTGGAGGCCGAAAACTTCCTTTTTTCACTGAAAAGTGACCATGACTTCATTCATATTGGGACTTTAAGGTGACCATAAAAGCAGAATGTCCTTTCTGCCAACCTTTATAAATGTCGCAAGTTTTATTTGAAAAATGTACACATTAACTAAGCTTAGGGCTGAAAAACTCTACATTTAAGTTTAAGATGGCCCTAACATTATTAATATTTGAATCATAAGGTAGTAAGAGTGTTCTTTTGATGTACCTCAATATCAATATATGTTAGATTTTTAAAAAGATGGAAAAATAACAGGCCAGACAATTTTATTCCAATTTGATGACTTTAGGGGGGGCCATAGCCCTAATAATATTAACAGTTTAAGGTCACCATAAAGTCAGGATAATCCTTTGGTGAATCTTAATATATATGCCAAGTTTGGTTGAAAAGTGTAGAAAACTAAGTGAACCGGAGGGTTAAAACCCACGTTTTGGTCATTAAGGTGACCTTAAGTTTGCAGATATAGAGCTAAAACTTTGGCACGTGAAAGATTATCAAAAAGTAGCTGAATAAGTTATTCCAACAAAACGCCGAAATCCTAACCGTTTTTGAGATACAGACCAAGTACCCATTTTTAACAAATTTACAAAAATAAAACGCCTCCCTATGGTGCGATTGATGAGAAAATCCTTTCCGACCTTGGAAATTTGGTGTAGAATGTACCAGATAAATTTTATAGCACAGGTGTGTGGTTTTTTCCGAAACGCGATGACGGGGTGTTTTGGAGTTATGCTTAAGGTCTGTGCAAAGTATCCCCAAAATTTTTCCCGCCCCTATAGTTTTAAAGAAGCATAAGAAGGAAAGAAAAACTGGAAAGGCTAAGAAGTTATTCAAGGGAGACCATAATCCGGCGGCGGCGGTGATCAGTCGAACTTCGGTGAAAACAAATAAGTGTCCCTGACGGGCCGCTTAATTACTCTCAGGCAAGCTTTCCTTGCCATTAACATTTTGTGCACATCTGATGAAACTAATTGCAATATTTTAAGTATGAGAACATATTACTGATTTTCAAACAATCAACTATGGTGGTCATTTTGTTTTTAAATTTTTTTCAGGCATGATTGGGTAGCCATAAACACTCTGGTGAAGTTATCTTCATAAATGAATGAAAGAAGTTTTATACAAAAACATAACAAATAAACTTGCAAATTAAATTAGTAAACTAGAGATTGCGTCTTGACACAGTGTATCCCCGGATGGGACATGGTTAAAGCATGACATACAGAGTATTATGTCAAATCTGACACCACCAAAAGATTCGGGACACATGATTTCCAATAAGTTGTCTTCAAATCCAAAACTCTTACCATCCCAAACCTCTCCGACCAATAATAAGTGAGTTATAAGCACTTTTAAGATTGGCTATCCTTGTTTGACCTTGAAGGTTGGGTCCAAGGTCAAATCTGACAACACCAAAAGATTCCCAGCCCATGACTTCCTATACGTTGGTTTACCATCCCATACCGTCTGAAAGGAAATCACTGCGGTGACGGCGTGACCGTACCGAATCCTAAGTATCCCTGACTTTTGTCCGGGGATACAGTTAAATTTTTATAAGTTAATACCCTATCCAATGGACGATTGCTAATCCGGTTGGTGCAGACCGGCCTGCCAAATGCCAGAAGAAGTTGTCCTATGTTTCCACCAGCTGGCCGGTCCCCCTGTGCATTTGCCATGTGGCGAATACGTACTTCCTTCCTGTCTAGACAGCGTGATATCATAGCATCTTTTTCATTGTCTATTGAATAGGGTATTAACTTATAAAAATTTAATTTACTTATTAAGTTTGCAATTTTATTGCATTAATACATCCTATCCAATGGACAATTGCTGAATAACTACCGCTTGCACAGCGGGTAAGTTACTAGGGACTTAAATGAACTCATAAACAAAACTAACACTTAAGGTAGGAAAATCCTGTAAGGCCATGATCAGTTACCAGCAGCTGGTTACCCGGGCTATACCAATGTTGCCCATCCCCCACCCACCCCCGTTTTTTACAGGCCTGCTCTGAGGTACAGGAAGAGAGGGATGAGTTCAGTCCCAGAGGGTAAACAAACCTCCGGAAGGAAGCAAGTTACATTTTTTTTTTACTATTTAAGGGCTATTTGTAGATCTGCTGAGTAGCCACTACTGGGCCTAAGTGGAAAAGCTCTGACACAGCCCAAGCCACATCCTTCAAATAAAACTGTGCGAAGGTGTTATGTGACTTCCAGTGGCAGGCTGATAAGATGTGCTCCAAGGAGACTCCCGACTGGAAGGCCTTAGGAGCAGCAAAGGCCCTGACATCATGGGCTTTAACCTGATGGAAGTTGCGGGCCTCCTGATCAGAGAGCTCATGGCATAGGATCAAGGTCTGCTTGATCCATGAGAAGATAGTGGCAGGTGAGATGTAATTGTCAAAACCTTTCTTAAATGAGACAAAGACCAACTCCTTGTTCTGCCTAAGGTCTGAGGTCCTGTCCAAAAAAATAGTGCAATGCTCTAACCAGACACAAGGACCTGTTAGACTTGAGGGACCTATCCAGAGTTGTGGCCAGGGCTGGTATAACCACTGGGGCCACACTGTCTGGACCCTCTTTAGCCAGCTGTTTCTTTGAAAGAAAGCTGGGTGATGGGTACAGCTACAGCTTTGACCAGTCTGACTGGTGTATGATATTCTTACGCTGCCAAGCATGTATCTCACGCCTGCATTTGCTAGGCCCTAGGGCCAAGAGGAAAACAGTTTTGAAGGTCAAATGCTTCAAAGAGGCCAGGGAGAGGTTTCAGGAGGGGATTCCCCTCCGTCCTTTGGGTCTGTCTTTGTGGAAACTATCCAGGAGACGAGTGAGATTTTCATCTTTGCTGATATTCATGGGTGAATTCCCCAGTTATCAGCAATTGCTGACCTGTATCGATCAATTGTACTGGGCTGTAACTGCCTGTCCTGAAACAGGTACATAAGGAAGTCAGCTACTGATTTTTGGGGGGTGACCAGAAGTCCACCTGATCACCAAGGCACCACTTTGTAAAAATGGCCCACTTTGCCTCATAGACTGATCTGGTTGAACCTCTCTGAGGAACCTCAATTTGTGCTGCCACTGCCTCAGAGAAAGCCCTGCTCCTTGATTCCTGTGGCTCTAGGAGCCACGCATGTACGTTTAGGTTTGACAGATTCCAGTGTGGGGTCTGATTGAATGGTTATGGTAGCAGGTTGAATAGGTTGGGCAGACTCAGTGGGAATTGGCTGGACATGATCACTATATCCCAGAACCAGGGCATGTTGGGCCACCCCGGAGCAATCAGAATGATTCTCCTGAATGGGTAGTCCTGTAACTTCACCACTTTGCCCAAGATGGCTGCTGGTGGAAAGGCATATGGATCCAGATCCTCCTATAGCAGGCTGAGTGCATCAACTGGGGGTCCTGCACTGGTGACACAAATTTGGTTAGTTTGTTGCTGAACCTCATTGCAAATACATCGATTTGAGGTTGGTGCCACCTGTTGCATATTGCCTGGAAGACCTCTGTTTGAATTGTCTGGCCTAGCCTGGATAGCTTGTCTGCTACCACATTCAGCCAGCCTGGAATGTGTCAGACTTTGAGAGTAACCTGTTTGCTGGTACACCAGGTCAGGATTCTCCACAGAAGGGCACACTGAGGGCCCGACTTCATCCCCCTCCCTTTGTTTATATAGGCAACCACTATGTTGTCTTGGCAGAGGTCTTCAAACTCTTTTAGGGCCAAAAAGACAGCTTTTGGCTCCAGGTATTTTTTGCGTAGCTTGCTTTCTGGAAGGGATCAGGTTCCCCTTGCAGTGTGATCATTTAAGTGAGCGTCCGAGCCTTGTTTTGATGCATCTGCCAGACTGGACAGGTCGGTCTGGTTTAATAACTCTCTGATTTTGGTCGTCAGTGTCTGCCACCAGTCTAGGGTGGGTCTGACCTTCCCCTCTTTCAGGTTGAACTGGTAACCTACAAAGTCGAAGACTTGCTTGGGGTCCAGTTCTGATTTTTCATGTTTACTAGACAACACTAGGTCCTGGCCAAGAGCTACTAGTGTTTGTGTATGCTGGAGACAAGTTTGGTGGGATCTGGCCCGGACCAACCAGTCGTCTGGGTACTGATTCAGTCTGGCCCCTAAAGGCAGATTTTGTGCAACATTTGGGACATTTGGTACAAGTTTGACAGAACACAATTGATCTATACAAGAAGCATTGTTCACATACCTTAATGACGAACATTGTCTTACAATGGCCGGACTTGCGCCTTTCCTTTGTGACTGCCCTTGAACAATATGTACATGAGAAACAATGCTAGAGTTTGCTAAATTAACAACTGGCTGACAAGATTTTACAGTTTGTCTGGACTCTAGTCCGGTCTGTTGAAACAGAACACAATTTAAAGTCTGCATGCTCCGGCCAGTCTTCTTGAGAGCAGAAACTTTACATATTGGTTGTCATTTGTAAGAAGAGTGACCTTTGGCCGGACATGTCAGAGTTTGAGTAGCGTATAAACCAGATGGGCCTGGGAACTGGTGTGAAGTAACAGGGCTCTGGTCGGTGGAAAGCTGGTCGGTCAGTTGATGAAATTCTACAGATGCAGGTATGTCACGTTGAGCATCAACAGGAGCCTGGTTGGTAACAACCACAGATCAGTCAGCCGGCTTAGGGGCTATAAAAGGTTCAGTAACCTTCACAGCACTGGCTGGTAGAGTTTTAGCTGGCATCTTCACAGATTGAAAAGTCAGTTCTGACCTTTCCAGAGCCTTGCAAATTTTTCAAGGCGAATGAAACGTTTGGACCATTTCTGCTCCAAGTTTAGCATCAGTTGTGGATTTCTTAACTGGAGAAGTGTTTCTTCTTCTGTTTATCTTTAGAAGTAGTTTCTGGAGATTTCACAGTCTTGCTTTTCAGTAGAAGCAAACCCTATCACAGAGACTAAACTAGGATCCACCAAGGTCTCAGTTGCATTCTCAGCACTCTTGTCAGCCATAGCAGTTTCTGTTCATACTTTTCCTTTTCCTTTGGTAGGACAGGGTTGATAATTGCAATTTCTGTTCAGGCGTTAGAACGTCACAAAAAGAGCAGGCTTTCTACTCATCAAACCCAGCATTAACATGGCCACAAAGGCCTCTTCTCTGTCCAGGTGAAGACATAATAGGCTGTGAACTCTAAGAAACACTTTGAGAGTAAAATAAAGTTTGTTCTATGAAATATTTCTTGAGAATACTTCACTTCAAACACTTTGACAAATTTCCGCGACAAAGATCACGCACCAAATGAAAAAGATGCTATGACATCACTCTGTCCGACAGGAAGAAAGTACGTATGCGACACCTGGCGAATGCACAGAGGGACCGGCCAGCCAGTGGAAACACAGGACTTCTTCTGTTGCTTGGAGGGCCAGATAGGCCGAACGGATTAGCAATTGTCCATTGGATAGGATGTATTAATGCAATAAAAATATGCATACAGGCAGGCATTAGGAGGCATTTCATAATCCATTAACCCTGGTCTTTGGCCGTTGGGAGATGAAAATGCAACTGTAGTAATATGACTAACATCAGTTTATTAGCAACCCGTTTTCAATTACAAGGTTTAAGAAAGAAAAGTACTGGTATTTACACTGTTGCTATGGCAACAGTTGTTGCCAGATACCCCAACACTGAGCTCCAGATCCTCTTGGGGTAAATATATCCTGAAAATTTGGTGAAAATCCATGCATGGGTTTAGGGCTTTAGGCTGTGTAACACCCACAAGCTTTATGCTCGCCGACACCACCCTCTACACCCTTACGGTGCAGGGGACAACTGTGGATCTTAAGATACATAAGGAAAGGTAACTAAATTACTAAATATTATGAAATTATCAGTGATAATGATGAATCAATGGGCACTACTTCCAGATCAATCACTGCTACTAATGAGAATTTCGACCCACAATTCGACATCTAAAACATAAGCTAAAACATAGCTTTTCAAATAAACATAGTGGTTTTCTATATTATATGACCTTTTATTTCTGATGAAAATATTTTACTGGTGACATATATCCTATTTAAATTCATTTTATCTTTGGTAAAGTGCTTTTCCTCATTGGAAAACCTTGTAATCACATAAAACTGTCTCAAAGACTAATATATAGATGTGTGCCATATATTTATTCTTTCTTTTTGGGCATTTCAAATTCTGAAGTAAGAAAAATTTATGGTTGCAATATTTAGGACTTGGCCAAAACTTAGAATCAGCAGCTTTGTGAAACCCTCTAAGTCTGTGACCATAGGCTTAGCCTAGATTCAGACAAAACTCTTAACTTTATGTATAGATTTATTTTATCTATTTTTTGTTTTACGTTGCATTCAACAGCCAGGTTCATATTGCGACAGGTCGTTTACGGGTAGAGGAACCAGTGTATACTAGTCAAGATTCTGCACTGTAAACCAAAGGGCATTGGCAAGTACCTACCAACTTTCCAACATGAAGCACCCGGCTGAGATTCGAACCAGAGGTTGAAGTGAGCACTCTAACCGTTACACCACCAAGCCCCTCTAACTTTAAGCCTAAGTATGGACCAGGTGCTTTTGTGAAACTAGCTCCTGGGGAACAAATGTGCAAAGAACATCCCACAAGTCAAGGGAAATTTCATTTATTGTTATGAACTTCACATCTGTTACAATGGGGGAATATTTGGATAGGTTTTTATGCCAGAAACTGCATATTACACTATGACCAATGACTTGATAACTTCATGATCATTCTGCACTTAATGAGTGCAAGAAAGAAGTGCTTATTTAGAGCATGCTATTTTTTGTTGGCTCGTAAAATTTGCTCACCATCCCGTCGCAGAGTTTCTATGAAAATATCTACAAATTCTTTGGGCAGACCACAGGCAGGTGCTGCTTTTGCAGCACATTCTCTGTGGAACTTTTGCCTGAAACATAACAGAAATAAAGACTTTTTTTGCAAACTTTATCCACAGATTTTCATTTAAAAGCTATTTCTTTGATTACTTGATTTTACTTTCCATAAATAATGACATGCAAAATTATAGAGTAAGAAATCTAAAATTCGCCAGGAATCTAAAATTCGCCACCTCTAAAACCTTAGTTAATTTTATGAAGAAAATGATGTTTTTGTCCAAAAATTGGTATTTTTCAGTTCAAAAAGCCTTAATTTACTATACAGTCAACAAATCTCACCACAATTCATTTATTTTATTAGTATTTTCACATGTGGCGAATTTCAGATATGTGGCGAATTTTAGATTTCTTATTCTACCTGTCAGCCCTTTAATTTGAAACTGTTACCTGTACTGTTTGACTGCAAAATATTTACATTATTCTATTTACTTGAAGAAATGTATCATAAATGGAAATTTTCAAAAGATAAATACAAGGCATTACGGTTACTTTTTACATAGATTTATTTTTAAAACTTTCAGCTTTTATACTTTAAAGCTATGTGATTTTAAAACAATACCATTGCCGCAGTGGTTATCTCCCGCCACATATTAAATGAAAATAGTGTGCAATAGTTTTCAAGCTCCTAATGATTTACTATACACCGAGAATCTACAAGTAGCTATTGCTCAGCTATGCAAACAGCTACAGATCTACAATTTTCCTATTTTATAGCTGATCCTGAAGTAAGTGAATAATATATTTGAAACGAATAGGCTAAATGCAATACTTCTGCAGATAAAACACAATTTACACTTTCTATAATTTTGCTAAAATTTAGGAAATAGCTATTATACTCTTGTGTATATCCTAAGTACATACCATGTTGTAGGTAAAGATAAAGTAGGTGAACAGCATATTTTAATAAAACAGTCCAAACGCAATAAATTTCAAGTTACAAAAGGATAACTCAACAGTAAGAATATGAGAGTAGCTATTGCTCAGCTATGCAAGTAGCTACAGGACTGTTATTATTTCATGTTACAGCTGACCACAATGTAGGTAAAATAACATACTGAAAAGAAAAATTCATTACTTTTGAATAAGGCTGTGATAGGTTACCAGGTTACCCGAAAAAGGTCTGAATTCCTTAAGAAACACAGTTCAAACTGTCGAACTGGTTAACTGAAAAAATATTAAATATAGCATAAATCAATAAAATACTTGGAAAAACCTTAGTATACTGTCAGATTTCTTTAACTGATTTTAGATTTTCATGTGATTTTCCTTATTTATACAGATATTTAACATTATTTTTCATAACATTTTGTTTACATCATCCGTCATGTTTGCTTCTCTGCTACGTCCACTGGGTGACAACTAAAACATGGTTATCCGAATTTGGATCGGTTCTTTTCGAGGAGTGTCATTTTTCTAACGAAGTCACAGCCTTACTTTTGATGTCAGACCTTTACTCTTTCTGTAATTTTGCTAAAATTAAGGAAATAGCCATAACTTAATTACATGTTGCAATATAGCTCCTAAATACATACAATGTTGTAGGTAATCAGAAAGTAGCTGAACAACAAATTTCCAAGAAATCTAAATGCAATAGTTTTAGAGTTATAAGCCATTTACCTAAATTAGCTTTAAGTGCTACCACTCACTTAGCTTTAGGCCAAAGTCAACAAAACTCCAAAAATATTGACCTACATAAAATACATTAGGACAAGTAATTCACTAAAATTTGTGTAAGTGTAGTAATTTTAGAGAAATCTTCATGACATACTAAGGGATGCACACATGCACAGACAAGCTGCATTTTCATAATCTCCCTCCCAGCCTAATGCCCTGTAGGAGATAATCACACTAAGTCTTTTAATCATATACATTAATAATATTATATTGTATTAACAGTAAGTATCAAAATGCAACCTTCTCACAGCTTAAATATACTGAGCTTATCCTTAAACAAGTCACATTCAAATCACAATTTCCTGAGAAATAGGCAGGGTCACATTAAAATAACTTTAGCTTAAAACTGCAACATACTGTAACAACTAGATTAATGAAATTAATTCTCAGAAATATATTTAAATGCTTATCATCTAATTATACCTTTACAAGTTTCACAACCACTCACCATGTTGTCAATTAAAAAGATATTATAATACTAAACTATTATTAAGTAACAAAAATCCATGTTGGAGTTTCTCTGTATTTGTCATATGTATTTGATACATCCATTAGTTATATGACGACAGGCAGTACTATGTACAGATGAAACCAGAAAGTCTAATTACTCAAAATTAAGTCAAAACAACCTGGACTACAGTGTTACGCATTAATTTAAAATGTATGCAAAAACTGAAGGCAACTCTGTCAGCTTAAGATGGGCTGATTTATAACAATTGAAGCTAAATTTGATTTTAAATCACATCAATTTTATTTAATATAGATTTGGACAACACTTGCATTCTCAAAAACAGAATTTCACATTATCCATGGATAACTGTATCAGAGTTATTTTATTATCATGGCTTGTTATACTTACTTGCAATATTTACATGCTTTTCCAAGGAAGACATTTTTATTACATAGATCACAGGCATCAATAACTAAGCGGTTGTGGAACCTTCACAAAGCCAACCCATGGAGAGAAAAAAAAATAGATACACAGGAGACGGTCACACAGGCACAATGATACCGAAAATTAAGAGATCAATATACCAACATGTCAGGTCACATAAGGTCTTCAGCTGAATGTTGAAAATAGACCACACAGTCCAATCAACAGTATTTAAACTTAAATTAGAATGGAGAACCCAATTAAACAGACAAGTTTCAATAACAAACCAGCCATATTCAAATATTACTGCACTAAAACATGTGCTCACAAAATATATTTCCACATTAACAGAGCTGAAGATCTTAAGTAGCCACAGTAAATAGCTTATGTACACATTGCTACTACAATATAAAATGCAAAATGTATTCAGTGAATCAGAATAGAGAGTTTTCAGCAACAAAAAGCTTTGAAGATGTCAGATGACTGCAAATGTATTTCATTGCCAACTTCAGTCCTGTGGAATACATTTTGGAGCCCTTTCTTTGCAAACTTTCCACAGAACATTGATTGCCACAGAGGTACATTTACTGGTCATTAATATTACAAAGACCAATACATTAATATATTTTTTATTAATGGTATCAATCAAATACCACTTGCAATCTGTATAACAAGACTTATTTTATTGCGTCTCAGTTATAGGACTAAAATAAATAAGTAAACTTTCTTCATATAAACATTGTAATCTACATTTTCACAACATTAGTGATGGGACTTCATTTCAATGGCATATGTTGGTCTTTATAATTCAACATGTTGTATTATTACTACACTCAGTAGCTTGAATCTGATAAAATAATTGCAACATATAACATACATATAAATACCAAGTCATTTAAAAAAGAATTCCACACAAAAACACACCCATAAACTCATCAATATACAACCTGACACCAAAAAGAAAGTATCTATTTAATCGTCCACATAGTTTCACACCAGCAGACAAATTCTACCAAGTCATCTATGTAATTGACACCAGCAAACAGTCTCCCCTATCTTTTATTTAATATTTCTGTTCCATCATATCATGATAAATATGGTATTCCAACATGTAAATGTGACATTGCTCACTCAAATAAACTTGTGAAAAATGTTAAGAGATCCCATGTTACCATATGATAAATATATGCATATTGCTGAAGTGCAAAAAAATTATACTGGTACACTGTGACAAGCATAAGGTAAACCTTGTTAATTTTGACAAATGGCAGCCATTCATTTCACACGAAAAATGGTTTCTCTGATAAAGTGTGTTTTGCTTTATATAGCACACATGTGAGTGAACATAAACTATAATAGCAGAAAACAGAAACTTAATAAGAATATTCTGCCAATTGTAAACACCAACATCATTAATATGTCGATGTGAACATTTTCGCTTTCATTCAATTTTAGACAAAGTAACAATCAAAGTTTGTGTTTTATGTCTCGTTCAATAGCTAGGGTCATACTGGGACAGGTCCAAGACATATGGCACTTGTGAGGGTCAACATTCTTAGAAGCTGTTCACCGCGGTTGTTATTAAAGACATATCATAAAGCTTATTGTTAATTGTACAGAATGAGTCCCCAAAAACCCTTACGTTACGCCTTTATGTTACTCATTGGGTAAACTTTATAAAGGTAACATGTCATTATTTTCCTCTTGACAAAGCAAGTTTTAAGCCCATTAAATCACAATGATTTACCCTTTGTTTCCACTTTTCTGTTATATAATCATATGCCAACCACCATAAACTTAATAATTGCGGAGTGATTTCAAACACAATAACTAATGTCCACATGGATCCAATGTAAACCATGCACAAACACTGTAGTAGTCAAAATAACTTTTTAAAGCTTCTTACTTTTTATTACCAAAGCAATGTATAATTACTTTACTCCAAATAATATTATTTTGAACAAAATGTTAAAAGTTAAAAGTTGAAATTTCATTTTCAAAGGGACTAAATTTATTTGTTGGTCCAAAGAGTATCCAATTTCAATCCTCTTTCAAAATACCAAAAAAAAACATGTTTAGTTATATTCAACTTTTAAATGAAAGCCAACATAATAGTCTTGGAATTTGAAAATTTAATTTTCAAGAACTATTTTCTTCAAGGAATCATATGTATAGGAAAATAATTCAAATATTTGCAAAATGTTAAATATGACACACAAACCACACAACAAGCAAAATAAAGCCTTCATGCAAAACAATGCAAAGTTAGGGCACTTCTTTGCAGGAAACTATAAAGGAATGAATGGCATTAATATACCTTGTTTTAAAAGAGTAAAATTTTAAATAAACAAATAAAGCTTTTGAAACTATATATACAGTGCAATTAAAACAAAAATAAAACAATAGAAAAACAAAGAAAGCAAACATTCATATCTTGGCTCCCTATACCTCTAGCATGAGTACTGAGGACTTACTTGCATTTCTTGCATATTCGCACATATCTAACTTGCTTTTGACAGAGATCACAGAAGGTACTACTAAGTCTGAGAACTGTCTGAAAGCTACACACACAAAACAATGGCATCAAACCCAAGTGTTAAGGGGAAAACACAAAGAAAAATATACAAGTCTTATGTCTGTGTGAATCTTCTCCCAAAAATGACTTCCATTTTATTTTTAAGAATAAAAATAAATTCAATACCATAAAGATGGAATTGTGATTTTTATGAAATATTCAAGTATATTTTAAGCACAAAATTGATTTTGGACTGGATCCACCCATAAAGTACTCTTATAGGAATGGTAAGGTATCTTCAAATGCATAATACATTGTCTACAACCTAAAGCCTTTATTTTCAATTGACATTATTAAAATATGCTGGGTTGTATTGAAACTCAAAAGTATTACAAATTCTTATATATATATATCTGTTTTTCGGGGCATACATTATCTCATTTTTAGGTATTTTTTTATTCAGCTGATTACAGCATAGTGTGATCTTAAGTTACTCAAAAGGAATTAAATGTCAACAAAAGGACAAAAACATGTACATATATATGTATGATGTGCACATCATGATAAAACTAGGAAACAAACACAACAATATATATCTATATATATATATATATATACACACATAAAGTATACACACAAACAAAACCTTCAACAATCTACCAACACTTCATTTAGTTTCCTTTTGAAATCATTCATTTGTATTTATAATGCCAAGTCAAGGATATGTTTCTTTATACTATCATAAACAACAGACCCGTTTTTCTTACTCAGTAAAGTACTCAAGATTCTGAAAACATGCATTAAGAGAGGCACAATCAAGGGGCATCTCAAGATATTGTTGCTGAGGATACATAATTACTAGGGTGAAGACTACCAGTCTTCTACTTTACAGTAAAGCCAGCCCTAAAGACTTTAAAGATCATACTATGAAGCAAGCTGGCTTGCCTCTTGAGATACACCACCTGGAAGCATATCCAGATATTGCTGCTAAAAATATACAAATGTTGGGGTATGGATCATTCGCCTTCTACTTTACAATAAAGTCAATCCTTTAAGATTTGTAAGACACAAGGAACCTGACTTGTTTATTTTAAGCATCTCAAAACGTGAAGCCATGGATAAGTCAAATTTGTGGAACTGAATACCTACTTTCTATTTAACAACCTGAACTACTGGTTGTACTTTACAATGTGTAGAATTAAAGTGGACACTAGTCAAAACCAGAAGGGAAATATATACTCAAACTTAGTTTGATTTACTGGTGCATTGGTGGAGCTTTGGCACCTTATGCTGGATTCAGATAAACTGGAGCAAAGTGATACCAGTCACTCAATAAGAAATGATAAAATACGATTCAGGCTATAACTATATGTTCAAAAGGATAAAATAAGCACCTACCAAAATGTACACTTGTTTTCTCTACAAAAACATATGAAATTTAGTGGTTTACAGAAGTGTAACACTGCATTCCTGTGGCATGCACATATGAAAGTTTAACTGTGACACACACAGATACTGTAGAACAAGTTTTCAATTGCTATTTAACAGCTGTATTGCGACAGAAAAACTTGGTCTATATTATTTCGCAAAACAAAGGTAAAAATAAACAAGGTGAAATAAAATAGAACACAGTGTTATTGATGACAAAGGGGGTACACAAGTTGACACACAAGGATTATAACTGTTACTTAAAATAACACACAAAACTTACACCATCAATTTTACATATTACAGTAAATTTTGTTCAAAGAGAAAAAAAAAGTGTATTAGTTCAAATAGTACTTAACAGGAAGAATTAGTGTTGAGAAAATTTTTAATCCATATTTTCCAATTGCAATTCTTCTTCATATAGATGCCATCTTTAAATTCTGATCTGTTCAGTCAGGCAAATATGCCAGATTGCAATTTCCTTTGTATCCATATGGTATCCATTTAGTGAATATGTTTCATATCTGTAGTACTCAAAAAGTTTACTATTTTCAAGATTCTACAAAAGAATTCTAAAAGGAAGAGACACCCTTACATTATTTTTTTTCTGGTCAAATTAGTATACTGATTTTGATCATTTTAAGAATGAGTGCAGGAGGGCTTATGATACATTTCAGCCATAGTTTTAGTGATTTAGTGGGAAAATTAGTTTTGTCAAACAAACTCATGACAGCATGCATACATTGTTAGTATAATCCCTGGAATAGATTAAATTTGAAACTTTAAAAATCCTTAAAATAATTGCTCAATATGTGCTTATAATCCTTAGCCATGCACCTCAGACAGCCATACACATTTACATACATTTACTGGGTGCCATCAAGTCTCAGTATCCTGGGTAACTTTAGTTAAACCTTCTCTTCTCTCATGTTCTGCAATCTTTTTAGAACTCAGTCCTTTTCAATCTTAGAATATCAGAAACTATTACCACTTGATGAAAACCCCTTAGGACTAACCTCTTGGCTAAGGCATTCCCAATATCGCTTTGGCTTTGTATTTCTGTGGAAACAAACCTTCAAATCACAAGCTTACTAGGTGGTTTCACATTATAAACCTGCGAAAGCTGCACCAACACTATAAAATCTGAACCAATCTGATTCTTACTCTTTACTTGCATGACACAAAAAAATGGTGAGAAGAATTGATGTTTAAGTACATGTACTTGTGTATGTCACAGTGGAGACTCCGATTCACAGTTTCAACAAGGGGAAACTCTGATCGGAGTCTCCATTTGTGGAATCGCTGATTCCCCTGGCCCTATGAAAATCTTTCAAAATCATTAAGTTACATTATTAATTATATCTGTGAGACAAATAAACAAAACTTTGTTTATTTTTTGCAATACATTTGTTTCAAGTGACACAAGACAACTGGGATAACCCAAAGATCAAAATTAAACTGATATGTGTCCAAAAAGTTTTGCTTTATTTAGACATTAGTAAGTGTATCAAAAATTAATTCTTTTTATGTCTCTTTTATAGGTGCTCAGGTTGTTCCTGATTTAAAACAATTTGGTAACACAGGATATTCTATTTTTCATATTATACTATTCATATGTTATTCATGGCATTTAGTTCATTATCAGCAAAAGCCTCTGTAAATCTTCAAAATTACCATTTTATATTTTGTTGCACAAAAATCTCATTACCACAGAATGTACTGACATTACAAAGCCTAGGGCCAGAGGAATCAGCGATTCCACTGGTGGATCCTCCGATCAGAGTTTCCCGCAGTAGAAATTATGATTACAGCCCTTAAATTATGGATCAGACTCCCCAATTGTGCAAACTCTGATCAGGATCTCTACTAGTAGAATTGCTAATTCCCCTGAATCAGAGTCTCCACTGTGACATATACATTTGTTCCTTGAAGGATTCAATTGTTTTTCTAATATAAAGATAAACTCATTAAGTATTTTTTGTGTGTGTGTGCTGTTTGTTCTTTATGATCTACTCAAAGCCTCTTACCCTGTCAATTAAATCTACATTATCTAATGTTTATTTCTCTCAGAAAATAATGATTCTTACGTTATCTCTTAAGGTTTCACATTTACGCCAACCAGATTGAGTCCCCGATCCAGAGATGTGTCCAACAAGACAATATAAAAGATTTGAGCAAAAAGCAAGATCAAATAAACACAACAGTGAAATAGAGGCAGCACTGTGTGTCAAACATTAAAGAAGTAACAATAAATGATGAAATATCTGAGAGAAGAGAGGCTTAGAGAGCAAACAAAAGACAACCAAAATGAACCCACTTAAGTATATGATAACCACAACCAACTCTCTGTAAACTTTCCTCTGACAATGGCAAACACAGAAGAATATACAAAGCATAGAAAGATACAAGAACAATACTGAGAGATATCTAGACAGGGAGTGAGCAATTGTGACAATATTCAGCGACTACAAGACACCATGTACGACAGATGAATAAAGCAGAGTTAAAAGTATCATCAGCATACAGAACTACTTTCTTTGACAAAACACCAGAGCCAGCATAACCATAAAACTCCAGGCATTATCTTCAAGATAAAAGAACGACACAGAAAAGGATGATACAAGGACAAAATTTATATCAACCACAGCTATGAATGGGCCTTCCAAGTAATAGTCTGCTTTTATTTTAATCCCAAAGTGCTTCACCATAGTGTGTGCTTCGTCACATTACTAGTTCAATTATTTTTTGCAGTTTGAAATCTTGTTTTGATCAACAGAAATGGTTGTACTTTTACTTGTAAACAAAATGTTCTTAAGCAAGGTACTAACTACCCAGAACTGTGCATTTGTATTATAAACGGGGTTCATCTACATTTGTATTATAAGCAGGGTTCATCAAAACACGCTGAATAATTTCAGCTATAGTTGCTAATCTGAGAGTGGGTACATGTGTACACCAACTCCTGAAATCGATTCACAGTCAATATTGTGGTGATAATGAAGCAAGAAACATACACTACTTTGGCCAGCATTTTCTACACAAACTCCCACTCTTAGCATGGATAATTTATAACAGCACCAAGTCGAGCTTACTTGCAAAGTTTACACCTGTAACCAAGAAGCATTTGTCGCTGACAATAGTCACAGCTTGTGAATTTGAAGGTATGGCCAAACTTATGCTCCCGGTTATAGGTCAACACTGTGCTGTGTCTTTTTTTGCTGAAATCAGAAGAAAATGGATACCATCTTTGTAACAAACACAAATGAGAGACAGAAAACTTCTACGATGAATGAAAGCTGTCACGTATCACCTTTGTTCATAATAAGGACCTAGAGCTACCAAAACTAGAAAAAGGTTTTTGCTGACAAAAACGAAGCGGCCCTGATGAAAAAGTGCGAAGTAAGCCGTAAAAGATATCAAGATATGCATCACACGGAATAGAAAATGTAAAGTTTAGTGCACTGTGTATGTTACCATATTTAACAAATGAAAGAATGACCACAGCTTGGCAGAAGAGAAATTTTAGGTGTGAAATTTACTTCTCAAAAGAACTATGTCCGATGCGTGGGAAAAATGCCTCCAGGAAAAAATACCTCCTAGAAAATATGCCTCCTAGGAAATGTATCTCCTAGAAAGAATGCCTCCTGAATATTTTGTGACCAGGAAAAATACCTCCTGAGAAAAAAGTTCTTTCAAGTATTATAACACTACAGGTTCACATTACAACTTCAGAGGCATCTTCATTTTTCCACTTGAATCTTATAGTCGCCAATGCCTGTCAAAAACTCACAGTATTTTACCCATTTTGCTTAGCTGTACAAAGCTACATGCTTCTCACTGTTTTGGCTGGCTGCTCATCCCTGGTTTCCATTATGACAGGTGTCGTGTTTTTCTTGTAATTACATTTCTGCCCCTCCTAGTGCATCTAACTGCGATCAACTCCTTACACAGGGGATAACCTATGTTGTAATTTGATAAGAAGGCATATTGTAAACCATAAAGGCCACAACTATTTCATCAAGAAACCTCACAGCCATAAATCCTGCTTTTAAACTGGTCCAGAGTACAGCTGAAGGGATACCCTTTCAAGAAGATATTTGTAATTTGTACTTCATGATATTGTACGTTCTGGTTTTGACTGTACATATCTGAAATTAACATGTTTTTGATATTATACGTTATAGGTTTCATATGTAACATGTTTACAAGTTGAAATAACTTTCTCAGGAGGCATTTTTTCCTAGTCACAAAATATCCAGGAGGCATTCTTTCTAGGAGGGATTTTTTCCAGGAGGCATTTTTTCTGTGAGGCATTTTGTCCAGGAGGCATTTTTTTCCCAGATTCTGTATGTCCTACATTCTTTGGTAATGTTCTCGGAGAAGAGGTCTCGAGTGAAAGGGTACATTGACCACAGACATTTCTGTTCAAACTGTCATTAGTATCAGACTTAAGTATTAAACACTAATTGAATGCAGTGAACTAAGATGCTTAAGAACTATTGTTTAAAATTACTGATTGTGCTTCAACTAAAAACTTAACAAAACCACTAATAAAATCCATTACTGGATTTATTGGGAAAGAAAAGTATGAGTTTATATATTGCAATATTTATGAATGATTTAGCAAGTGAAATGAAAAATCTAGGCTTAGGAATAAGAGTAGGAGATCATGATCCATTCCACACTTCAATAATGCACGAAATTAAGACCAAACAAGTTACTGGACTTGTTGTAGCTGTGGAAAAAGTAGCCTAATAACATGTTTTAACAAAATATTGTGAACGCAATACTTTTCAAGTTATAAGTGATTTAGTGCATGACTGCAGGAATTTGAATGCATTAAAGTTTCAAAAATTCATTTCCCACTTGAGCTAAAATTAATTAAATGTAGAAGTCTAAGTGAAATGGAAGAAAGAAAACAATATACATTCAAAACAACAGCATAAATATTCCACTTTTTTTTGTTCCACTTTTGCTTCACACACACATATATTATCTCTATCTATAATCTCCCTCCATAAACCTCTATCTATCATCTCCCTCCATCCCCCACTGAGGCCATTCTTTTTCCCACTTGCTTTTTATGTGCACTAAAGGGGAGTTGGGGGAGGGGTTCTTTCTGCATAGAAATACTTTCCATGATATCACAGAAAAGAGTTGGGGAGAAAGAAGAAAGGGACAAGTCATTCATTACCACTCAGCTGGAGATACATAAAATGCTGTACAAGAAAAACTGTTTATGAGAAAGTGTTTTTTGTTTCAGGCATCTTATATTGTGAAAGAAGTCAGGTGTATACATTTGACCAATTTACATAGTCTATGTGAGCAAGTAGCTAGATCATCAACTCCTTCTACAAAACAAAAGTTGAATCAATTGAACCTTTTTTTTTTCCAAAAAGGAAAAGTTATATCCCCACAATTCCAAAAGAATTGATTCAGAAGAATGTGTTTTTTTAATCTTCCTAAAATTGGGAATTTATATTATGTGTACACTGATCAGTTGCAATATGTTAATAACCACATCAGTGCATCATAAATAGCTCATTTTTTTCTTCGAAGATGTCATAACTTCATAAACACTAAGAGATTAGGTTTGCCAGACAACCTAAATATTTTTAAGTATACATATGCCAGGTGTGGTTTTAAAAAGTGTTAAAATAAATGAGGAGGGAGCAAGAAGTATATATTTATCATGTTAACATGGCCAAAGCCTCTTAAGTACAGGAATTTTAAGTGAAATGTTATACAAAATCTTACTTTACTATAATCAATGTCAAGTTAAACTGATGTTACTGAACAGTAAATCAGTTAGGGGCTGAAAATCCTCAATTTTCAAGTCAAGATAGCCATGACTGTACTTGTATTGGAACTTCAAGGTGGAAAGAAAATAAGAATGTCCCTAATGTCATCTTTAAAACTGTACAAAATTTAACTGAGCTCTGCTGAACAATACGATAGCTGGAGATTAAAAACTCCATAATTTCACTGCAAGGTGACCATAACTTCATCCATATTGCGACTTTAAAGTGACCATAAAATGAGAATGTCCCTTTTGTCATCCTTTATAAGTGCATAAAGTTTAGCTCAGGTCAGTTGAACAATAAGATAGCTGGAGGCTGAAACTTCATTTTTCACTGTAAGGTGACCATAACTTCATTCATATTGTGACTTTAAGGTGACCATAATATGATAATGTCCCTTCAATATCAATATATGTTAAATATGGAAAAAGATAAGAGCCAGACGGCTTTATTCAAATGTTATGACTTTAGGGAGGCCAAAATTATATTAACAGTTTAAGGTCACCTTAAAGTCAGGATAACCCTTTGGTTTGCTATCCTTTATAGGTGTGCAAAGGTTAACTGAGGTCAGTCGAACAATAAGATACTTGGAGGCTGAAAACCCCCTTATTTCGCTTTAAGGTGGCTACAACTCCATTCATACTGAGAGTTTAAGGTGACAATAAGATTACTTTTATCTACTTTAATACCAGTGATAATTTCAATATAAAACAAGAGGAGAGTGCCCGTGAACGGGCACTGTGTCAGCTGACTGAATGTTTTTGATTTGTGATGGTGATAATGAGAGGAAAGCATAATTATCAGGGAAAGGGCTGTACAGAAATACAGTAAATGGTAACTGAACAGCATGTTCGAAAGATATTTCGAAGCTGACAGAAAAAAAGGACAAAAAAGTTGTGCCCTGCAAATGGTATTATGAAATAAAGTAACAGGGTAATTGTTTAAGTGTAACAAGTAGGTTAAAAATATTTAAAGAAATAGTATAAATGCAATATCCTCGTTCGACCATGAAGAAGGGGTCCAAAGGTCAAATCTGACCATACCAAAAGATTCCCAGCCAAAGAATTTAGGATGGTTTACCATCCCAAACCTCTCGGACCAATAATAAGTGAGTCATAGGCACTTTTTAAGTTTGGCTATCCTTGTTTGACCTTGACGGAGGGGTCCAAGGTCAAATCCGACCACACAAAAAAATTCCCAGCCCATGATTTCCTGTAGCTTGTTTACCATCCCAAACCTGTAGGACCAATAATAAGCGAGTTCTAAGCAATTGTAAGTTTGGCTATCCTCAATTGACCTTGAAGGAGGGGTCCCAGGTCAAATCTGACCACACCAAAAGAATCCCAGCCCATGATTTCCTATATGTTGGTTTACCATCCCAAACCTCCAAGACCAATAATACGCGAGTTATAAGCACTTTAAGTTTGGCTATCTTCGTTTGACCTGGAAGGAGGGGTCTAAGGTGAAATCTGACCACACCAAAAGATTCCCAGCCCATGATTTTCTATAGGTTGGTTTTCCATTCCAAACCTCTAGGACCAATAATAAGCGAGTTATAAGCACTTTTAAGTTTGGCTATCCTCATTTGACCTTGAAGGAGGGTCCAAGGTCAAATCCGACCACACCAAAAAATTCCCAGCTCATGATTTTCTATAGGTTGGTTTTCATTCCAAACCTCTAGGACCAATAATAAGCAAGTTATAAGCACTTTTATGTTTGGCTATCCTCATTTGGCCTTGAAGGAGGGTTCCAAGGTCAAATCGGACCATATTAACAGATTCCCAGCCCATGATTTCCTACAGGTTGGATACAATGATTTATTCAACAGTGAGAACCTGAAAGAAGCTATTGATCAGCTATGCCATGACATAGAGGTCTGCAATTTCACTATGTTATAGCTGACCAAAACGTCTGTGAATAACATATTTAACAAAATACTCTAAATGCAATAGTTTTCAAGTTACTACTGATTTACTCAAGAGTGAGAACCTCAAAGTAACTATTACTCAGCTATGCAATGAGCTACATGTCTGAATTTTTGCTCTGTTATAGCTGACCTAAAAGTAGGTGAACAACATATTTAAGCAAAATACTGTAAATGCAATAGTTTTCAAGTTACAACTGATTTACTCAATAGTGAGAACCTGAAAATAGCTATTGCTCCGCTATGCCATGAGCTATAGGTCTGTAATTTCACTATGTTATAGCTAACCCAAAAGTAGGTGAACAATATATTTTAACAAAATACTCCAAATGCAATATTTTTCAAGTTATAGCCAATTTACTCAACAGTCAGTGCCTGAGAATAGCTATTGCTCAGTTGTGCCATGAGCTACAGGTCTGTAATTTCACTATGTTATAGCTGACCCAAAAGTAGCTGAATAACATATTTGCACAAATTTCTGTAAAGGCAATAGTTTTCCAATTACAACTGATTTACTCAACAGTGAGAACTTCAAAGTAGCTATTACTCAGCTATGCAATGAGCCACAGGTCTGGAACTTCACTATGTTATAGCTGACCCCAAAATAGGTGAATAACATATTGCAACAAAATACTCTAAATGCAATAGTTTCCAAGTTATAAGTGATTTACTCAACAGTGATAACCTAAAAGTAGCTATTACTCAGCTATGCCATGAGCTAAAGGTCTGAAATTTTACTATGTTATAGCTGACCCAAAAGTAGCTGAATAACATATTTATACTAAATTCTCTAAATGCAATAGTTTTCAAATTATAAGTGATTTGCTCAACATTGAGAACTTCAAAGTAGCTATTACTCAGCTATGCAATGTGTCACAGGTCTGGAACTTCACTATGTTATAGCTAACCCCAAAATAGGTGAATAACATATTGAAACAAAATACTCTAAATGCAATAATTTCCAAGTTATAAGCGATTTACTCAACAGTGATAACCTCAAAGTAGCTATTACTCAGCTATGCCATGAGCTACAGGTCTGAAATTTTACTATGTTATAGCTGACCCAAAAGTAGGTGAACAACATATTTAAGCAAAATACTGTACATGCAATAGTTTTCAAGTTACAACTGATTTACTCAATAGTGATGACCTAAAAGTAGCTATTACTCAGCTATGCCATGAGCTACAGGTCTGAAATTTTACTATGTTATAGCTGACCCAAAAGTAGCTGAATAACATATTTATACTAAATTCTCTAAATGCAATAGTTTTGCAATTACAACTGATTTACTCAATAGTGAGAACCTCAAAGTAGTCATTACTCAGCTATGCAATGAGCTACAGGTCTGAAATTTTACTATGTTATAGCTGACCCAAATGTAGGTGAACAACATATTTAAGCAAAATACTGTAAATGCAATAGTTTTCAAGTTACAACTGATTTACTCAATAGTGATGACCTAAAAGTAGCTATTACTCAGCTATGCCATGAGGTACAGGTCTGAAATTTTACTATGTTATAGCTGACCCAAAAGTAGCTGAATAACATATTTATACGAAATTCTGTAAATGCAATAGTTTTCCAATTACAACTGATTTACTCAATAGTGAGAACTTCAAAGTAGCTATTACTCAGCTGTGCCATGACCTACAGATCTGAAATTTCACTATGTTATAGCTGGCCCAAAAGTAGCTGAATAATATATTTATACGAAATTCTCTAAATGCAATAGTTTTGCAATTACAACTGATTTACTCAATAGTGAGAACCTCAAAGTAGTTATTACTCAGCTATGCAATGAGCTACAGGTCTGAAATTTTACTATGTTATAGCTGACCCAAAAGTAGGTGAACAACATATTTAAGCAAAATACTGTAAATGCAATAGTTTTCAAGTTACAACTGATTTACTCAATAGTGATGACCTAAAAGTAGCTATTACTCAGCTATGCCATGAGCTACAGGTCTGAAATTTTACTATGTTATAGCTGACCCAAAAGTAGCTGAATAACATATTTATACGAAATACTCTAAATGCAATAGTTTTCCAATTACAACTGATTTACTCAATAGTGAGAACTTTAAAGTAGCTATTACTCAGCTATGCCATGACCTACAGATCTGAAATTTCACTATGTTATAGTTGGCACAAAAGTAGCTGAATAACATGTTTATACGAAATTCTCTAAATGCAATAGGTTTTAAGTTACAAGTGATTTACTCAATAGTGAGAACTTCAAAGTAGCTATTACTCAGCTATGCAATGAGCCACAGATCTGAAACTTCACTATGTTATAGCTGATCCCAAAATAGGTGAATAACATATTGAAACAAAATACTGTAAATGCAATAGTTTCCAAGTTATAAGCGATTTACTCAACAGTGATAACCTAAAAGTAGCTATTACTTAGCTATGCCATGAGCTACAGGTCTGAAATTTTACTATGTTATAGCTGACCCAAAAGTAGCTGAATAACATATTTATACGAAATTCTGTAAATGCAATAGTTTTCCAATTACAACTGATTTACTCAATAGTGAGAACTTCAAAGTAGCTATTACTCAGCTGTGCCATGACCTACAGATCTGAAATTTCACTATGTTATAGCTGGCCCAAAAGTAGCTGAATAACATATTTATACGAAATTCTCTAAATGCAATAGTTTTGCAATTACAACTGATTTACTCAATAGTGAGAACCTCAAAGTAGTTATTACTCAGCTATGCAATGAGCTACAGGTCTGAAATTTTACTATGTTATAGCTGACCCTAAAGTAGGTGAACAACATATTTAAGCAAAATACTGTAAATGCAATAGTTTTCAAGTTACAACTGATTTACTCAATAGTGATGACCTAAAAGTAGCTATTACTCAGCTATGCCATGAGCTACAGGTCTGAAATTTTACTATGTTATAGCTGACCCAAAAGTAGCTGAATAACATGTTTATACGAAATACTCTAAATGCAATAGTTTTCCAATTACAACTGATTTACTCAATAGTGAGAACTTTAAAGTAGCTATTACTCAGCTATGCCATGACCTACAGATCTGAAATTTCACTATGTTATAGCTGGCCCAAAAGTAGCTGAATAACATGTTTATACGAAATTCTCTAAATGCAATAGGTTTTAAGTTACAAGTGATTTACTCAATAGTGAGAACTTCAAAGTAGCTATTACTCAGCTATGCAATGAGCCACAGATCTGAAACTTCACTATGTTATAGCTGATCCCAAAATAGGTGAATAACATATTGAAACAAAATACTGTAAATGCAATAGTTGCCAAGTTATAAGCGATTTACTCAACAGTGATAACCTAAAAGTAGCTATTACTCAGCTATGCCATGAGCTACAGGTCTGAAATTTTACTATGTTATAGCTGACCCAAAAGTAGCTGAATAACATATTTATACGAAATTCTCTAAATGCAATAGTTTTGAAGTTATAAGCGATTTACTCAACAGTGATAACCTAAAAGTAGCTATTACTCAGCTATGCCATGAGCTACAGGTCTAAAATTTTACTATGTTATAGCTGACCCAAAAGTAGCTGAATAACATATTTATACGAAATTCTCTAAATGCAATAGTTTTTAAGTTACAAGTGATTTTACTCATGATGGAAGTTACTGAAAAGCCCAAAAGTAGCTATTACTCACTTAGCTATTGAGACAGGCACCCAACTTACTCACCATATTGTAGCTATGAAAAAAGTAGCTGAATAACATATTTTAACAAAATGCTCTAAATGCAACACTTTTCAAGTTATAAATGATTTTGTGCATGATTTCATGAATTTTAATGCATTAAAAATTATTAAAAAAATTTATTAAAAAAAAAGTAAGAGAGATCCAGGTCTCATACTCACACAAGAGAATCTACCTCTGGCCTAGTACATATATGCAAGATATGAGAGAAATCCCTGCAATAGTCACTGAGAAAATTGTGATTAAGTGTTGAAATTTTCACACTTTTGGTGGGGGTACCCCCCTTGTAATGTCTCTAGCAAACAGACGAACAGACAGATTTGCATGCCTTGAACAATTTTTCATCCTCGATAGATAAGGTATCTTTTAAAAAAAACAGCACGTCTCTAGGCCTTGTAGTTTTGGAGGAGAAGTTGTTCACGCGGACGCGGACGCGTACGCCCACGCCGCAGAGTGACGACATAATGTCAGCTGACTGACAAGTCAGCTGACATAAAAATGGAAAAAGAAAGGAGCCAGAGGATTTTATTCCAATTTGATGACTTTAAGCAGGCCATATGTCCATTAACATTTTCAGTTTAAGGTCACCATAAAGCCAGAATATTCCTTTGGCGAATCTTGATATATGTGCCAAGTTTGGTTGAAAAAAGTGAAAAACTAAGTGAACTGGAGGGCTAAAACCCCCTTTCTGGACATTAAGGTGACCTTAAGATCGCAGATACAGGGCTAAAACTTCGGCATGTGAAAGATTATCAAAAAGTAGCTGAATAAGTTATTCCAACAAAACGCCGAAATCCTAACCGTCTTTGAGATACAGACCAAGTACCCATTTTTAAAAAATTTACGAAAATAAAACGCCTGCCATTCAGGCATCTATGGTCGGATTGATAAGAAAATCCTTTCCGACCTTGGAAATTTGGTCTAGAATGTACCTGATGAATTTTATAGCACAGATGTGTGTGTTTTTTTTCGAAACGCGATGACGGGGTGTTTTGGACTTATGCTTAAGGTTACCTTAAGTAAAGCTTAAGGTCTGCGCAAAGTATCCCAAAAATTTTTCCCGCCCCTATAGTTTTAAAGAAAGATAAGAAGGAAAGAAAAATTTGAAAGGCTAAGAAGTTATTCAAGGGAGACCATAATCCTGCGGCGGCGGCGGCGGTGATCAGTCGAACTTCAGTGAAAACAAATAAGCGTCCCTGACGGGCCGCTTAATTATCTTTTAGGTAACCAATACAGAGTGATTTCTCATTCCCCAGATTACCAAGCAACTTTCTAAATTGTAAGCACCCTCCTGTGGACTACAACAGCTACTTTACAGTATACAGCTACTCCTATCTGCCATTATATTAACTATTTATACATAAAAACACCCCTCTTGGTGGCTACAGTTCTTTCTCTAGTTGCTATAATTATTCTTCATGGTAGAGGTCAAAAGTTATCCTTTTTATTGGGTCTCAAGGAAATCACAGAGAATGTTATTTTTACAGAATCTTAATGCTGGTGTATTGTAACCTAGTTGTGAATGTATGAAATCTGGATATCTAAATGTTTAACCCCACAGCTAAAATTGTAAATAACTTAATACCTCAATGGTTATACTTGAAAATGAAAACATAAATCTGGTATTTTCTGTGGCAAAATATTCTTTGTGAGTGCCATATCAAATTTATGATTTGAACCATGAACTTAATTGTCCACATATGTTTCCTGTATTACCTACAGTAGACAATGTGTAACCAGAACCACCAGTACTGACAGGATTTTCTTCTGGTAATGCTGAGCTACCACTTAGAGTAAGAAATCTAAAATTCGCCAGGAATCTAAAATTCGCCACCTCTAAAACCTTAGTTAATTTTATGAAGAAAATGATGTTTTTGTCTAAAACTTGGTATTTTTCAGTTCAAAAAGTCTTAATTTACCATACAGTCAACAAATCTCACCACAATTCATTTATTTTATTAGTATTTTCACATGTGGCGAATTTCAGATATGTGGCGAATTTTAGATTTCTTACTCTATAACTGCAAAAATGAAAGTATTTTCCAATGCTGGAACTTCCATATCAGTTACAATTTCACTTCAATTCCATTTATACTGGTTCTTTTTACACAGAGTCTACTGTATCGATTTAATAATATTTCTATCGATTGAGTTCAGTTTATACCTTATGCATGGATCAAAATCAGTTCATTTATAACCAAATTTCAAAAGAGAGTATAAGGATGTTGCCACTGTTCCATTTGGTTGTATCAACATGTGCTTGAATTTTGATTTATGACCCGGTCCTTTTAGTTCTGTGAATGCAAATTTTGAAAATGGGTAATGCATAGCCACACCAACTGATACCATAAAGTAATACTGTACCCCTCTTCACCCCTCTAATGTGAAAATTTTACTTCAGCACATGAGCTTATGAGAGGTTCTTCAAACATTTTTGAAAACTTCTGACATCCACAAAAGGCTATCCACTCTGTGTGGAACATGTCTGCCACCCGAATAGGAATCCCCACCTTATTTCACCAAATGGGTGCAACCAAAACACAAATTTTACTGGACCACAAATGAGCCTTGATAAGTTAAATATTTTACACTCTTATGTAGCTTGTGAGCCAGCACAGAAAAGTGTAATCTAGGTAAAAGGAGTGTAAAATTTGCCAAAACATTTGAAATTCAACAAATAGGGCTAACACCCTTTGAAACTTAGAAGCACAAATTTTATCAGATATCCCATAACTGAAGAAACAATTTATAATAAAGTTTCCTAAACTGCAAATTATACATATTTTATGGCAATTTTCACACATTTCTTCTTCCTACATGTGAGAAAAACTTTATGTCGAAATATATACATCTGAAAATAAGAAGATAAGATTAAATGGTCTCCCAAACATGCATGTCTCCATTGCATCTGGTACTCCAATCACTAGGTGTACATGTATAAGATCTGAAGCTTTTGTGAGCAAAACACAACTTAAACTGACTCAAACTTGAATTTATAATTTTAAGTGTCTTCTGTTTACTTGCTATCCAATAACAAGTATGGCATTTTGTTTCATTGTCACTTTGACATAAGTTTTGGATATTTATAATTGCTAAATATGCTACAAAATTAAGAAACTGACCAAAACATTGGTATAAGTGCGAAGTTATTTTTTGCAGGAAGGTTATTCAAATATCACTCAATTAAATAAATCTGAGTATAACTTGTGAATTAACACTTAAAGTCAAATATCAAGTTTGCATAAAGCATGGACATTATTGTTACAGCTAACATAAAGATTCTTGATTAATTTCTGGCATAACACTTCTGAAAAAAATTTCTTAAATTTCTAAAATTTTGTTAGTTATTCATTGTAAAATTCATGAGTAAATTACCTTAAAACAGATTTTTTCTTATCACATCAAAGAATAGTGTCAGATATAGAAAATAATGAAAGAAAAGTTTCACATTGGAAACAAAGTTACAAAGTTTGTTTATGGCTCTTATTCCTTCTTATTAAGAAAGTAAGCTAACAAACAACTGTACAAAATATAATATTTGTCAATGTCAAGAATCTTTGTTGCACACAGCTCCAGACATAAATGTAAACCCGAATTCTGACCCACAAAAAATATATTATAACATATTATGACATCTGTAAACTACAGCAGAGGTAGTCCTGAAAAAATATATACATATAACAACAATTAATAATTGTGAACATAAAACTGGCATTTTGAATGATTGCTCATGTCTTTGTCACCAGATTAAAAGCAAATCAAGTTATCAACTAACAAGGCATGAGAATTACTTAGTATAAATACATCATAACAATATTCACTGGAACATCAAAATAAGGTGACTTTACGTTATCAAAATAAATTGATAATATTACTTATTCAGGAGAGTTAACAGGAAGCGGTATGTTTAAGTGAACAAATACTGTTGGGTTTGATGAAATGTCTGGGAAGAATAACACATTAAAGAGAGATTTGGAGCACTGCGCATATCATGTGGAAGATCACTCCATAACTTTGGGGTATCATATGAGAAACTTTTGTTGAAGTGGACCTTCGATTTATGGATAGAAGAACAATAATGAGGAACCTGGAGGAACATATTTTTTGGATTTGGGCGTCTTGTGTTCATGGCAGATTTGTATAAGCAGAGATATGGTGCAAATACTTAGGCTGGCCAGTAGTTACACACAAGAACTAGGGTTTTAAAGATAATTTGTTGTGTAATAGGTAGCCAATGAAGTGTCTTCAAGCTGGATGTGATGTGAGTGAACTTAGAAGCACCGGTGACAAACCGTGCAAGAGAGTTTTGAACATATTGAAGCCTGGTAGTAATACAGGATGACAAAACTATATTAAAATGGTGTCTTATAAAATCATAGTAACACACATTTACAAATGCTTAAAAATAAAAACTGAAAAGGGAAACACCTTATATTAGAAAAATATATAAATATATTCATATATTTTTAAGAAAAATCAGATTTTGTAGTAGTTTTTACGTCCAATTTAAGTTGTTTTCAAAGACCCGGTTCACTTTTCTTGAGTATTAAAGTGATTTGTTTTGTTTTCGAGTAACTGAAGAATCATTGCAGCACTAATTTTTTTTTAGATTTCTAATATTCATAATAATTGGGTTTAATTTCTGTGCAATAATATTGTTGCTGTTGACTAGCATGGGATCACACTTTTGGGGGCATGTAACAACTGATTTTGTATCAACGACTTATTTTGTATTACATGACTTATTTCGTATCAATTTTTGACTTATTTCGTATTACTGACTTATTTTGTAGTAAAATTGCCTTATTTCGTATTACTTGGCCAACTTATTTCGTACCAACAGTTGACTTAATATGCTACAAAACGGTGCGCAGAATTTTGACAAGATTTCAGGGTGATACAAAATAAGTCGATAATACAAAATAAGCTGCTCTATAGACAACTTGTTTTGTATCACTGACTTATTTTGTATTATCAGGTTATAAAACTCCACACTGTGTAAGAAATTTTGTTTTTAAAACTGTGGAACTCTTTGTTTATTCATTTTTTTTATGCTCTGGACTGCCAATTTTTTTTTATTTTAATAACTTGAATATACCAGTTAGTTAGCTTGAATATTCGAGTTAATAGCTGGAATATTTGAGTTAGTAACTTGAATGTACAAGTTGCTAACTTGGATATACCAGTTACCTAACTTGAATATATGAATGAGCTAACTTGAATATACAAGTTAGCTAACTGGAATATATGAGATACTAACTGGAATATTCGAGTTAGTTACTGGAATATACATGTTACTAAATTGAATTTATGAGTTAGGAACTGGAATACACAAGTTACTAACTTGAATATACCAGTTAACTAACTTGAATATGCAAATTAGCTAACTTGAATATTCAAGTTAGGTAACTGATATTTTCCAGTTAGCTTACTTGCATATTCAAGATATAAACTTGAATATTCCAGTTTCTAACTTGTATATTCCAGTTACTAATCAGTATATTCACGTTAGCTAACTTGTATATTCAAGTTACTAACTCATATATTCCAGATAGGTAACTTGTATATTCATGTTAGCTAACTTTTATATTCAAATTAGCTAACTCTTATATTCAAGTTACTAACTCGTATATTCCAGTTAGGTAACTTGTATATTCAAGATAGCTAACTTGTATATTCCAGCTAGGCAACTTGTATATTCCAGTTAGGTAACTTGTATGTTCAAGTTAGCTAACTCGTATGTTCAAGTTAGCTAACTTGTATATTCCAGTTATCTAACTTGTATATTCAAGTTAGCTATCTGGTATATTCCAGTATTCCAGTTATTAGTTTGTATATTCCAGTAAGCTAACTCGTATATTCCAGTTGGTTAACTCGTATATTCAAGTTAGCTAACTTGTATATTCAAGTTAGTTAACTTGTATATTCTTGTTAGTTTACTGGAATATTCAAGTTGGTAAATCGTATATTCCAGTTAGTAACTTGAACATTCAAGTTACTAACTCGTATATTCCAGTTACTAACTGTTATATTTAAGTTACCTAACTGGCATATTCCAGTTACCAAACTTGTTTTTTCAAGTTAGCTAACTTGTATTATATCCCAGTTTGTTAACTTGTATATTCAAGTTAGTGACTGGTTTATTCCAGTTATTAACTCGTATATTCCAGTTTCTAACTATTATATTCAAGTCAAATAACTGGTATATTCAAGTTAGCAAAATAAAAAAAAACTTTGGTAGTCCAGAGCTTCTGTAACATAAGACTTTTGCACAGATTACTAAATATTCAGAAAGGTGCATATATATTTTGTTTTGAAAAAAGTATAGCAATTGTAACACAACTGTATAATAGGAACTTGTCAATCAGCAATTTTCAAGGCAATTTGACCTCACAGAGTTTTATTATCAAGGCCAATGACATTTTATTCTATGATAATTTATGGTTGTATTTGTTTGTGTACAATTTAAAACTTGACATGACTTTTTTTACCCTTTTCATGTAATTTTCATGATAATTTTGTGAAAGAAGGACTTCTTACAATGTTACTTAGCACATAAGAATTGGAAAAATTGTATTTATCCCTGAAATTTTAGTACTTGCAAAGACTTTGGCTATTAAAATGATGCACAGTCATTCTTGTTATTTTCTGATGCATACAAAAATGCTTAATGCTACCAATGGATAAACACATTTGCCACCTTTTCTATATTCTATTGAATAATGCTGAGCTAACATGTGATTAACATTTGCATGTTGTCTATAGAATTGTACATTTTGCATAATAGAATTTGGGATATCTGTAGTTTTTACACTGTGCAAGTATTGTTGTCACCCGTGGTGTCAGGCTGGGCAGTTGGGCAGTCTCTCTGCCACGCGGGAGGGCTGGTTCAGTATTAACTTCTCTATGCTGTATCTCATAAACCATTAGGGTTAGGATGTTGAGCCTTGATAGAGACATTGAGAGAAACTGGTTAGGGAGTGTAGGTGTGCAACATCATAGTATGACCTTGATTTGACCTTTGACCTTGCTGTAGTGACTTTGATCTCATCCAGCTCATATCCTTCAAACTGTAAGGTGTAGGAGGTTGATACTTGGTAGGGATATTGGTTAGGAAGTGTAGGTTAACAATATGTAGTCTAACAGTGTATTGTTCAAATTTATAGTCTTACATCAATGCTCCCTATAACGTTTACTCTGTAATGTTGAACATTAATGTAATATTTAGCTAGAGGTTTCTTAAGTGTACAAAGTGTACATTTTAACATCTTATCTCATGGAGATCATTGATTTTTCCCAAGGTTGTAGGATTTTGTGCTAGTGTTCCTACCAATAAACCAAATCTGAGCTCTCTATATGTAAACTTTATCTGATTCAACAAGGGCATTCATACTTCCACAAATATATTCCAGTCCAAGATTTAACACCATCTCAAATTCATTTACAGATACAGTTATAATTTTCAATATACTACTGACTAGTCTAATCAATTATATCTCTGTGAAATTCAGTGCTGAAAATAAAAATTGCTATCAGGCAAATGGTAAATGGACTACAAAATTGAATACAGTAAGGATTAAATTCCTTTGAGCCCATCCTTTGATGGAGACAATGCACTATAAAAGTTGAATTGAAATTACTACAAAATCAGTCAGTGAAAATACCAGCTACCTAACTTGAATGTTATTTTGAAGTTAGTAACTCATATATTCAAGTTAACTAATTTGTATATTCAAGTTAGCTAATTTGCATATTCAAGTTAGTTAACTGGTATATTCAAGTTAGTAACTTGTGTATTCCAGTTCCTAACTCATAAATTCAATTTAGTAACTTGTATATTCCAGTAACTAACTCAAATATTCCAGTTAGTATCTCATATATTCCAGTTAGCTAACTCGTATATTCAAGTTAGCTAATTCATATATTCAAGTTAGTGAACTGGTATATTCAAGTTAGGTAACTGGTATATTCAAGTTACTAACTCAAATATTCCAGTTATTAACTCGAATATTCAAGCTAACTAACTGGTATATTCAAGTTATTAAAATAAAAAACAAGAGGAGAGTGCCCGTGAACGGGCACTGTGTCAGCTGACTGAATGTTTTTGATTTGTGATGGTGATAATGAGAGGAAAGCATAATTATCAGGGAAAGGGCTGTACAGAAATACAGTAAATGGTAACTGAACACATGTTCGAAAGATATTCCGAAGCTGACAGAAGAAAACGACAAAAAAGTTGTGCCCTGCAAATGGTATTATGAAATAAAGTAACAAGGTAATTGTTCAAGGGTAAAAAGTAGGTTAAAAATATTTAAAGAAATACTATAAATGCAATATCCTCGTTCCACCATGAAGAAGGGGTCCAAAGGTCAAATCTGACCATACCAAAAGATTCCCAGCCAAAGAATTTAGGATGGTTTACCATCCCAAACCTCTCGGACCAATAATAAGTGAGTTATAGGCACTTTTTAAGTTTGGCTCTCCTTGTTTGACCTTGAAGGAGGGGGTCCAAGGTCAAATCCGACCACACAAAAAAATTCCCAGCCCATGATTTCCTGTAGCTTGTTTACCATCCCAAACTTGTAGGACCAATAATAAGCGAGTTCTAAGCAATTGTAAGTTTGGCTATCCTCAACTGCCCTTGAAGGAGGGGTCCCAGGTCAAATCTGACCACACCAAAAGAATCCCAGCCCATGATTTCCTATATGTTGGTTTACCATCCCAAACCTCCAAGACCAATAATACGCGAGTTATAAGCACTTTAAGTTTGGCTATCTTCGTTTGACCTGGAAGGAGGGGGTCCAAGGTCAAATCCGACCACACAAAAAAATTCCCAGCCCATGATTTCCTGTAGCTTGTTTATCATCCCAAACTTGTAGGACCAATAATAAGCGAGTTCTAAGCAATTGTAAGTTTGGCTATCCTCAACTGCCCTTGAAGGAGGGGTCCCAGGTCAAATCCGACCACACCAAAAGATTCCCAGCCCATGATTTTCTATAGGTTGGTTTTCCATTCGAAACCTCTAGGACCAATAATAAGTGAGTTATAAGCACTTTTAAGTTTGGCTATCCTCATTTGACCTTGAAGGAGGGGTCCAAGGTGAAATCCGACCACACCAAAAAATTCCCAGCTCATGATTTTCTATAGGTTGGTTTTCATTCCAACCTCTGGGACCAATAATAAGCGAGTTATAAGCACTTTTATGTTTGGCTATCCTCATTTGACCTTGAAGGAGGGTTCCAAGGTCAAATCGGACCATATTAACAGATTCCCAGCCCATGATTTCCTACAGGTTGGATACAATGATTTACTCAACAGTGAGAACCTGAAAGAAGCTATTGCTCAGCTATCCCATGACATAGAGGTCTGCAATTTCACTATGTTATAGCTGACCAAAACGTCTGTGAATAACATATTTAACAAAATACTCTAAATGTAATAATTTTCAAGTTACTACTGATTTACTCAAGAGTGAGAACCTCAAAGTAACTATTACTCAGCTATGCAATGAGCTACATGTCTGAATTTTTGCTCTGTTATAGCTGACCTAAAAGTAGCTGAACAACATATTTAAGCAAAATACTGTAAATGCAATAGTTTTCAAGTTACAACTGATTTACTCAATAGTGAGAACCAGAAAATAGCTATTGCTCCGCTATGCCATGAGCTATAGGTCTGTAATTTCACTATGTTATAGCTAACCCAAAAGTAGGTGAACAATATATTTTAACAAAATACTCCAAATGCAATATTTTTCAAGTTATAGCTGATTTACTCAACAGTCAGTGCCCGAGAACAGCTATTGCTCAGTTGTGCCATGAGCTACAGGTCTGTAATTTCACTATGTTATAGCTGACCCAAAAGTAGCTGAATAACATATTTGCACAAATTTCTGTAAAGGCAATAGTTTTCCAATTACAACTGATTTACTCAACAGTGAGAACTTTAAAGTAGCTATTACTCAGCTATGCCATGAGCCACAGGTCTGGAACTTCACTATGTTATAGCTGACCCCAAAATAGGTGAATAACATATTGAAACAAAATACTCTGAATGCAATAGTTTTCAAGTTATAAGTGATTTACTCAACAGTGATAGCCTAAAAGTAGCTATTACTCAGCTATGCCATGAGCTACAGGTCTGAAATTTTACTATGTTATAGCTGACCCAAAAGTAGCTGAATAACATATTTATACTAAATTCTCTAAATGCAATAGTTTTCAAATTACAAGTGATTTACTCAACATTGAGAACTTCAAAGTAGCTATTACTCAGCTATGCAATGAGTCACGGGTCTGGAACTTCACTATGTTATAGCTGACCCCAAAATAGGTGAATAACATATTGAAACAAAATACTCTAAATGCAATAATTTCCAAGTTATAAGCGATTTACTCAACAGTGATAACCTAAAAGTAGCTATTACTCAGCTATGCCATGAGCTACAGGTCTGAAATTTTACTATGTTATAGCTGACCCAAAAGTAGGTGAACAACATATTTAAGCAAAATACTGTAAATGCAATAGTTTTCAAGTTACAACTGATTTACTCAATAGGGATGACCTAAAAGTAGCTATTACTCAGCTATGCCATGAGCTACAGGTCTGAAATTTTACTATGTTATAGTTGACCCAAAAGTAGCTGAATAACATATTTATACTAAATTCTCTAAATGCAATAGTTTTCCAATTACAACTGATTTACTCAATAGTGAGAACCTCAAAGTAGTTATTACTCAGCTATGCAATGAGCTACAGGTCTGAAATTTCCAACTACAACTGATTTACTCAACAGTGATAACCTAAAAGTAGCTATTACTCAGCTATGCCATGAGCTACACGTCTGAAATTTTACTATGTTATAGCTGACCCAAAAGTAGGTGAACAACATATTTAAGCAAAATACTGTAAATGCAATAGTTTTCAAGTTACAACTGATTTACTCAATAGTGATGACCTAAAAGTAGCTATTACTCAGCTATGCCATGAGCTACAGGTCTGTAATTTCACTATGTTATAGCTGACCCAAAAGTAGCTGAATAACATATTTATACGAAATTCTCTAAATGCAATAGTTTTCCAATTACAACTGATTTACTCAATAGTGAGAACTTCAAAGTAGCTATTACTCAGCTATGCAAGGAGCCACAGATCTGAAACTTCACTATGTTATAGCTGATCCCAAAATAGGTGAATAACATATTGAAACAAAATACTCTAAATGCAATAGTTTCCAAGTTATAAGCGATTTACTCAACAGTGATAACCTAAAAGTAGCTATTACTCAGCTATGCAATGAGTCACGGGTCTGGAACTTCACTATGTTACAGCTGACCCCAAAATAGGTGAATAACATATTGAAACAAAATACTCTAAATGCAATAATTTCCAAGTTATAAGCGATTTACTCAACAGTGATAACCTAAAAGTAGCTATTACTCAGCTATGCAATGAGCTACACGTCTGAAATTTTACTATGTTATAGCTGACCCAAAAGTAGGTGAACAACATATTTAAGCAAAATACTGTAAATGCAATAGTTTTCAAGTTACAACTGATTTACTCAATAGTGATGATCTAAAAGTAGCTATTACTCAGCTATGCCATGAGCTACAGGTCTGAAATTTTACTATGTTATAGCTGACCCAAAAGTAGGTGAACAACATATTTAAGCAAAATACTGTAAATGCAATAGTTTTCAAGTTACAACTGATTTACTCAATAATGATGACCTAAAAGTAGCTATTACTCAGCTATGCCATGAGCTACACGTCTGAAATTTTACTATGTTATAGCTGACCCAAAAGTAGGTGAACAACATATTTAAGCAAAATACTGTAAATGCAATAGTTTTCAAGTTACAACTGATTTACTCAATAGTGATGATCTAAAAGTAGCTATTACTCAGCTATGCCATGAGCTACAGGTCTGAAATTTTACTATGTTATAGCTGACCCAAAAGTAGGTGAACAACATATTTAAGCAAAATACTGTAAATGCAATAGTTTTCAAGTTAAAACTGATTTACTCAATAGTGATGACCTAAAAGTAGCTATTACTCAGCTATGCCATGAGCTACAGGTCTGAAATTTTACTATGTTATAGTTGACCCAAAAGTAGCTGAATAACATATTTATACTAAATTCTCTAAATGCAATAGTTTTCCAATTACAACTGATTTACTCAATAGTGAGAACCTCAAAGTAGTTATTACTCAGCTATGCAATGAGCTACAGGTCTGAAATTTCACTATGTTATAGCTGACCCAAAAGTAGGTGAACAACATATTAAAGCAAAATACTGTAAATGCAATAGTTTTCAAGTTACAACTGATTTACTCAATAGTGATGACCTAAAAGTAGCTATTACTCAGCTATGCCATGAGCTACAGGTCTGAAATTTTACTATGTTATAGCTGACCCAAAAGTAGGTGAACAACATATTTAAGCAAAATACTGTAAATGCAATAGTTTTCAAGTTACAACTGATTTACTCAATAGTGATGACCTAAAAGTAGCTATTACTCAGCTATGCCATGAGCTACAGGTCTGTAATTTCACTATGTTATAGCTGACCCAAAAGTAGCTGAATAACATATTTATACGAAATTCTCTAAATGCAATAGTTTTCCAATTACAACTGATTTACTCAATAGTGAGAACTTCAAAGTAGCTATTACTCAGCTATGCAAGGAGCCACAGATCTGAAACTTCACTATGTTATAGCTGATCCCAAAATAGGTGAATAACATATTGAAACAAAATACTCTAAATGCAATAGTTTCCAAGTTATAAGCGATTTACTCAACAGTGATAACCTAAAAGTAGCTATTACTCAGCTATGCAATGAGTCACGGGTCTGGAACTTCACTATGTTATAGCTGACCCCAAAATAGGTGAATAACATATTGAAACAAAATACTCTAAATGCAATAATTTCCAAGTTATAAGCGATTTACTCAACAGTGATAACCTAAAAGTAGCTATTACTCAGCTATGCCATGAGCTACACGTCTGAAATTTTACTATGTTATAGCTGACCCAAAAGTAGGTGAACAACATATTTAAGCAAAATACTGTAAATGCAATAGTTTTCAAGTTACAACTGATTTACTCAATAGTGATGACCTAAAAGTAGCTATTACTCAGCTATGCCATGAGCTACAGGTCTGAAATTTTACTATGTTATAGCTGACCCAAAAGTAGGTGAACAACATATTTAAGCAAAATACTGTAAATGCAATAGTTTTCAAGTTACAACTGATTTACTCAATAGTGATGATCTAAAAGTAGCTATTACTCAGCTATGCCATGAGCTACAGGTCTGAAATTTTACTATGTTATAGTTGACCCAAAAGTAGCTGAATAACATATTTATACTAAATTCTCTAAATGCAATAGTTTTCCAACTACAACTGATTTACTCAACAGTGATAACCTAAAAGTAGCTATTACTCAGCTATGCCATGAGCTACACGTCTGAAATTTTACTATGTTATAGCTGACCCAAAAGTAGGTGAACAACATATTTAAGCAAAATACTGTAAATGCAATAGTTTTCAAGTTACAACTGATTTACTCAATAGTGATGACCTAAAAGTAGCTATTACTCAGCTATGCCATGAGCTACAGGTCTGAAATTTTACTATGTTATAGCTGACCCAAAAGTAGGTGAACAACATATTTAAGTAAAATACTGTAAATGCAATAGTTTTCAAGTTAAAACTGATTTACTCAATAGTGATGACCTAAAAGTAGCTATTACTCAGCTATGCCATGAGCTACAGGTCTGAAATTTTACTATGTTATAGTTGACCCAAAAGTAGCTGAATAACATATTTATACTAAATTCTCTAAATGCAATAGTTTTCCAATTACAACTGATTTACTCAATAGTGAGAACCTCAAAGTAGTTATTACTCAGCTATGCAATGAGCTACAGGTCTGAAATTTCACTATGTTATAGCTGACCCAAAAGTAGGTGAACAACATATTAAAGCAAAATACTGTAAATGCAATAGTTTTCAAGTTACAACTGATTTACTCAATAGTGATGACCTAAAAGTAGCTATTACTCAGCTATGCCATGAGCTACAGGTCTGAAATTTTACTATGTTATAGCTGACCCAAAAGTAGGTGAACAACATATTTAAGCAAAATACTGTAAATGCAATAGTTTTCAAGTTACAACTGATTTACTCAATAGTGATGACCTAAAAGTAGCTATTACTCAGCTATGCCATGAGCTACAGGTCTGTAATTTCACTATGTTATAGCTGACCCAAAAGTAGCTGAATAACATATTTATACGAAATTCTCTAAATGCAATAGTTTTCCAATTACAACTGATTTACTCAATAGTGAGAACTTCAAAGTAGCTATTACTCAGCTATGCAAGGAGCCACAGATCTGAAACTTCACTATGTTATAGCTGATCCCAAAATAGGTGAATAACATATTGAAACAAAATACTCTAAATGCAATAGTTTCCAAGTTATAAGCGATTTACTCAACAGTGATAACCTAAAAGTAGCTATTACTCAGCTATGCAATGAGTCACGGGTCTGGAACTTCACTATGTTATAGCTGACCCCAAAATAGGTGAATAACATATTGAAACAAAATACTCTAAATGCAATAATTTCCAAGTTATAAGCGATTTACTCAACAGTGATAACCTAAAAGTAGCTATTACTCAGCTATGCAATGAGCTACACGTCTGAAATTTTACTATGTTATAGCTGACCCAAAAGTAGGTGAACAACATATTTAAGCAAAATACTGTAAATGCAATAGTTTTCAAGTTACAACTGATTTACTCAATAGTGATGATCTAAAAGTAGCTATTACTCAGCTATGCCATGAGCTACAGGTCTGAAATTTTACTATGTTATAGCTGACCCAAAAGTAGGTGAACAACATATTTAAGCAAAATACTGTAAATGCAATAGTTTTCAAGTTACAACTGATTTACTCAATAATGATGACCTAAAAGTAGCTATTACTCAGCTATGCCATGAGCTACACGTCTGAAATTTTACTATGTTATAGCTGACCCAAAAGTAGGTGAACAACATATTTAAGCAAAATACTGTAAATGCAATAGTTTTCAAGTTACAACTGATTTACTCAATAGTGATGATCTAAAAGTAGCTATTACTCAGCTATGCCATGAGCTACAGGTCTGAAATTTTACTATGTTATAGCTGACCCAAAAGTAGGTGAACAACATATTTAAGCAAAATACTGTAAATGCAATAGTTTTCAAGTTAAAACTGATTTACTCAATAGTGATGACCTAAAAGTAGCTATTACTCAGCTATGCCATGAGCTACAGGTCTGAAATTTTACTATGTTATAGTTGACCCAAAAGTAGCTGAATAACATATTTATACTAAATTCTCTAAATGCAATAGTTTTCCAATTACAACTGATTTACTCAATAGTGAGAACCTCAAAGTAGTTATTACTCAGCTATGCAATGAGCTACAGGTCTGAAATTTCACTATGTTATAGCTGACCCAAAAGTAGGTGAACAACATATTAAAGCAAAATACTGTAAATGCAATAGTTTTCAAGTTACAACTGATTTACTCAATAGTGATGACCTAAAAGTAGCTATTACTCAGCTATGCCATGAGCTACAGGTCTGAAATTTTACTATGTTATAGCTGACCCAAAAGTAGGTGAACAACATATTTAAGCAAAATACTGTAAATGCAATAGTTTTCAAGTTACAACTGATTTACTCAATAGTGATGACCTAAAAGTAGCTATTACTCAGCTATGCCATGAGCTACAGGTCTGTAATTTCACTATGTTATAGCTGACCCAAAAGTAGCTGAATAACATATTTATACGAAATTCTCTAAATGCAATAGTTTTCCAATTACAACTGATTTACTCAATAGTGAGAACTTCAAAGTAGCTATTACTCAGCTATGCAAGGAGCCACAGATCTGAAACTTCACTATGTTATAGCTGATCCCAAAATAGGTGAATAACATATTGAAACAAAATACTCTAAATGCAATAGTTTCCAAGTTATAAGCGATTTACTCAACAGTGATAACCTAAAAGTAGCTATTACTCAGCTATGCAATGAGTCACGGGTCTGGAACTTCACTATGTTATAGCTGACCCCAAAATAGGTGAATAACATATTGAAACAAAATACTCTAAATGCAATAATTTCCAAGTTATAAGCGATTTACTCAACAGTGATAACCTAAAAGTAGCTATTACTCAGCTATGCCATGAGCTACACGTCTGAAATTTTACTATGTTATAGCTGACCCAAAAGTAGGTGAACAACATATTTAAGCAAAATACTGTAAATGCAATAGTTTTCAAGTTACAACTGATTTACTCAATAGTGATGACCTAAAAGTAGCTATTACTCAGCTATGCCATGAGCTACAGGTCTGAAATTTTACTATGTTATAGCTGACCCAAAAGTAGGTGAACAACATATTTAAGCAAAATACTGTAAATGCAATAGTTTTCAAGTTACAACTGATTTACTCAATAGTGATGATCTAAAAGTAGCTATTACTCAGCTATGCCATGAGCTACAGGTCTGAAATTTTACTATGTTATAGTTGACCCAAAAGTAGCTGAATAACATATTTATACTAAATTCTCTAAATGCAATAGTTTTCCAACTACAACTGATTTACTCAACAGTGATAACCTAAAAGTAGCTATTACTCAGCTATGCCATGAGCTACACGTCTGAAATTTTACTATGTTATAGCTGACCCAAAAGTAGGTGAACAACATATTTAAGCAAAATACTGTAAATGCAATAGTTTTCAAGTTACAACTGATTTACTCAATAGTGATGACCTAAAAGTAGCTATTACTCAGCTATGCCATGAGCTACAGGTCTGAAATTTTACTATGTTATAGCTGACCCAAAAGTAGGTGAACAACATATTTAAGCAAAATACTGTAAATGCAATAGTTTTCAAGTTAAAACTGATTTACTCAATAGTGATGACCTAAAAGTAGCTATTACTCAGCTATGCCATGAGCTACAGGTCTGAAATTTTACTATGTTATAGTTGACCCAAAAGTAGCTGAATAACATATTTATACTAAATTCTCTAAATGCAATAGTTTTCCAATTACAACTGATTTACTCAATAGTGAGAACCTCAAAGTAGTTATTACTCAGCTATGCAATGAGCTACAGGTCTGAAATTTCACTATGTTATAGCTGACCCAAAAGTAGGTGAACAACATATTAAAGCAAAATACTGTAAATGCAATAGTTTTCAAGTTACAACTGATTTACTCAATAGTGATGACCTAAAAGTAGCTATTACTCAGCTATGCCATGAGCTACAGGTCTGAAATTTTACTATGTTATAGCTGACCCAAAAGTAGGTGAACAACATATTTAAGCAAAATACTGTAAATGCAATAGTTTTCAAGTTACAACTGATTTACTCAATAGTGATGACCTAAAAGTAGCTATTACTCAGCTATGCCATGAGCTACAGGTCTGTAATTTCACTATGTTATAGCTGACCCAAAAGTAGCTGAATAACATATTTATACGAAATTCTCTAAATGCAATAGTTTTCCAATTACAACTGATTTACTCAATAGTGAGAACTTCAAAGTAGCTATTACTCAGCTATGCAAGGAGCCACAGATCTGAAACTTCACTATGTTATAGCTGATCCCAAAATAGGTGAATAACATATTGAAACAAAATACTCTAAATGCAATAGTTTCCAAGTTATAAGCGATTTACTCAACAGTGATAACCTAAAAGTAGCTATTACTCAGCTATGCAATGAGTCACGGGTCTGGAACTTCACTATGTTATAGCTGACCCCAAAATAGGTGAATAACATATTGAAACAAAATACTCTAAATGCAATAATTTCCAAGTTATAAGCGATTTACTCAACAGTGATAACCTAAAAGTAGCTATTACTCAGCTATGCAATGAGCTACACGTCTGAAATTTTACTATGTTATAGCTGACCCAAAAGTAGGTGAACAACATATTTAAGCAAAATACTGTAAATGCAATAGTTTTCAAGTTACAACTGATTTACTCAATAGTGATGATCTAAAAGTAGCTATTACTCAGCTATGCCATGAGCTACAGGTCTGAAATTTTACTATGTTATAGCTGACCCAAAAGTAGGTGAACAACATATTTAAGCAAAATACTGTAAATGCAATAGTTTTCAAGTTACAACTGATTTACTCAATAATGATGACCTAAAAGTAGCTATTACTCAGCTATGCCATGAGCTACACGTCTGAAATTTTACTATGTTATAGCTGACCCAAAAGTAGGTGAACAACATATTTAAGCAAAATACTGTAAATGCAATAGTTTTCAAGTTACAACTGATTTACTCAATAGTGATGATCTAAAAGTAGCTATTACTCAGCTATGCCATGAGCTACAGGTCTGAAATTTTACTATGTTATAGCTGACCCAAAAGTAGGTGAACAACATATTTAAGCAAAATACTGTAAATGCAATAGTTTTCAAGTTAAAACTGATTTACTCAATAGTGATGACCTAAAAGTAGCTATTACTCAGCTATGCCATGAGCTACAGGTCTGAAATTTTACTATGTTATAGTTGACCCAAAAGTAGCTGAATAACATATTTATACTAAATTCTCTAAATGCAATAGTTTTCCAATTACAACTGATTTACTCAATAGTGAGAACCTCAAAGTAGTTATTACTCAGCTATGCAATGAGCTACAGGTCTGAAATTTCACTATGTTATAGCTGACCCAAAAGTAGGTGAACAACATATTAAAGCAAAATACTGTAAATGCAATAGTTTTCAAGTTACAACTGATTTACTCAATAGTGATGACCTAAAAGTAGCTATTACTCAGCTATGCCATGAGCTACAGGTCTGAAATTTTACTATGTTATAGCTGACCCAAAAGTAGGTGAACAACATATTTAAGCAAAATACTGTAAATGCAATAGTTTTCAAGTTACAACTGATTTACTCAATAGTGATGACCTAAAAGTAGCTATTACTCAGCTATGCCATGAGCTACAGGTCTGTAATTTCACTATGTTATAGCTGACCCAAAAGTAGCTGAATAACATATTTATACGAAATTCTCTAAATGCAATAGTTTTCCAATTACAACTGATTTACTCAATAGTGAGAACTTCAAAGTAGCTATTACTCAGCTATGCAAGGAGCCACAGATCTGAAACTTCACTATGTTATAGCTGATCCCAAAATAGGTGAATAACATATTGAAACAAAATACTCTAAATGCAATAGTTTCCAAGTTATAAGCGATTTACTCAACAGTGATAACCTAAAAGTAGCTATTACTCAGCTATGCAATGAGTCACGGGTCTGGAACTTCACTATGTTATAGCTGACCCCAAAATAGGTGAATAACATATTGAAACAAAATACTCTAAATGCAATAATTTCCAAGTTATAAGCGATTTACTCAACAGTGATAACCTAAAAGTAGCTATTACTCAGCTATGCAATGAGCTACACGTCTGAAATTTTACTATGTTATAGCTGACCCAAAAGTAGGTGAACAACATATTTAAGCAAAATACTGTAAATGCAATAGTTTTCAAGTTACAACTGATTTACTCAATAGTGATGATCTAAAAGTAGCTATTACTCAGCTATGCCATGAGCTACAGGTCTGAAATTTTACTATGTTATAGCTGACCCAAAAGTAGGTGAACAACATATTTAAGCAAAATACTGTAAATGCAATAGTTTTCAAGTTACAACTGATTTACTCAATAATGATGACCTAAAAGTAGCTATTACTCAGCTATGCCATGAGCTACACGTCTGAAATTTTACTATGTTATAGCTGACCCAAAAGTAGGTGAACAACATATTTAAGCAAAATACTGTAAATGCAATAGTTTTCAAGTTACAACTGATTTACTCAATAGTGATGATCTAAAAGTAGCTATTACTCAGCTATGCCATGAGCTACAGGTCTGAAATTTTACTATGTTATAGCTGACCCAAAAGTAGGTGAACAACATATTTAAGCAAAATACTGTAAATGCAATAGTTTTCAAGTTAAAACTGATTTACTCAATAGTGATGACCTAAAAGTAGCTATTACTCAGCTATGCCATGAGCTACAGGTCTGAAATTTTACTATGTTATAGTTGACCCAAAAGTAGTTGAATAACATATTTATACTAAATTCTCTAAATGCAATAGTTTTCCAATTACAACTGATTTACTCAATAGTGAGAACCTCAAAGTAGTTATTACTCAGCTATGCAATGAGCTACAGGTCTGAAATTTCACTATGTTATAGCTGACCCAAAAGTAGGTGAACAACATATTAAAGCAAAATACTGTAAATGCAATAGTTTTCAAGTTACAACTGATTTACTCAATAGTGATGACCTAAAAGTAGCTATTACTCAGCTATGCCATGAGCTACAGGTCTGAAATTTTACTATGTTATAGCTGACCCAAAAGTAGGTGAACAACATATTTAAGCAAAATACTGTAAATGCAATAGTTTTCAAGTTACAACTGATTTACTCAATAGTGATGACCTAAAAGTAGCTATTACTCAGCTATGCCATGAGCTACAGGTCTGTAATTTCACTATGTTATAGCTGACCCAAAAGTAGCTGAATAACATATTTATACGAAATTCTCTAAATGCAATAGTTTTCCAATTACAACTGATTTACTCAATAGTGAGAACTTCAAAGTAGCTATTACTCAGCTATGCAAGGAGCCACAGATCTGAAACTTCACTATGTTATAGCTGATCCCAAAATAGGTGAATAACATATTGAAACAAAATACTCTAAATGCAATAGTTTCCAAGTTATAAGCGATTTACTCAACAGTGATAACCTAAAAGTAGCTATTACTCAGCTATGCAATGAGTCACGGGTCTGGAACTTCACTATGTTACAGCTGACCCCAAAATAGGTGAATAACATATTGAAACAAAATACTCTAAATGCAATAATTTCCAAGTTATAAGCGATTTACTCAACAGTGATAACCTAAAAGTAGCTATTACTCAGCTATGCCATGAGCTACACGTCTGAAATTTTACTATGTTATAGCTGACCCAAAAGTAGGTGAACAACATATTTAAGCAAAATACTGTAAATGCAATAGTTTTCAAGTTACAACTGATTTACTCAATAGTGATGACCTAAAAGTAGCTATTACTCAGCTATGCCATGAGCTACAGGTCTGAAATTTTACTATGTTATAGCTGACCCAAAAGTAGGTGAACAACATATTTAAGCAAAATACTGTAAATGCAATAGTTTTCAAGTTACAACTGATTTACTCAATAGTGATGATCTAAAAGTAGCTATTACTCAGCTATGCCATGAGCTACAGGTCTGAAATTTTACTATGTTATAGTTGACCCAAAAGTAGCTGAATAACATATTTATACTAAATTCTCTAAATGCAATAGTTTTCCAACTACAACTGATTTACTCAACAGTGATAACCTAAAAGTAGCTATTACTCAGCTATGCCATGAGCTACACGTCTGAAATTTTACTATGTTATAGCTGACCCAAAAGTAGGTGAACAACATATTTAAGCAAAATACTGTAAATGCAATAGTTTTCAAGTTACAACTGATTTACTCAATAGTGATGACCTAAAAGTAGCTATTACTCAGCTATGCCATGAGCTACAGGTCTGAAATTTTACTATGTTATAGCTGACCCAAAAGTAGGTGAACAACATATTTAAGCAAAATACTGTAAATGCAATAGTTTTCAAGTTAAAACTGATTTACTCAATAGTGATGACCTAAAAGTAGCTATTACTCAGCTATGCCATGAGCTACAGGTCTGAAATTTTACTATGTTATAGTTGACCCAAAAGTAGCTGAATAACATATTTATACTAAATTCTCTAAATGCAATAGTTTTCCAATTACAACTGATTTACTCAATAGTGAGAACCTCAAAGTAGTTATTACTCAGCTATGCAATGAGCTACAGGTCTGAAATTTCACTATGTTATAGCTGACCCAAAAGTAGGTGAACAACATATTAAAGCAAAATACTGTAAATGCAATAGTTTTCAAGTTACAACTGATTTACTCAATAGTGATGACCTAAAAGTAGCTATTACTCAGCTATGCCATGAGCTACAGGTCTGAAATTTTACTATGTTATAGCTGACCCAAAAGTAGGTGAACAACATATTTAAGCAAAATACTGTAAATGCAATAGTTTTCAAGTTACAACTGATTTACTCAATAGTGATGACCTAAAAGTAGCTATTACTCAGCTATGCCATGAGCTACAGGTCTGTAATTTCACTATGTTATAGCTGACCCAAAAGTAGCTGAATAACATATTTATACGAAATTCTCTAAATGCAATAGTTTTCCAATTACAACTGATTTACTCAATAGTGAGAACTTCAAAGTAGCTATTACTCAGCTATGCAAGGAGCCACAGATCTGAAACTTCACTATGTTATAGCTGATCCCAAAATAGGTGAATAACATATTGAAACAAAATACTCTAAATGCAATAGTTTCCAAGTTATAAGCGATTTACTCAACAGTGATAACCTAAAAGTAGCTATTACTCAGCTATGCAATGAGTCACGGGTCTGGAACTTCACTATGTTATAGCTGACCCCAAAATAGGTGAATAACATATTGAAACAAAATACTCTAAATGCAATAATTTCCAAGTTATAAGCGATTTACTCAACAGTGATAACCTAAAAGTAGCTATTACTCAGCTATGCAATGAGCTACACGTCTGAAATTTTACTATGTTATAGCTGACCCAAAAGTAGGTGAACAACATATTTAAGCAAAATACTGTAAATGCAATAGTTTTCAAGTTACAACTGATTTACTCAATAGTGATGATCTAAAAGTAGCTATTACTCAGCTATGCCATGAGCTACAGGTCTGAAATTTTACTATGTTATAGCTGACCCAAAAGTAGGTGAACAACATATTTAAGCAAAATACTGTAAATGCAATAGTTTTCAAGTTACAACTGATTTACTCAATAATGATGACCTAAAAGTAGCTATTACTCAGCTATGCCATGAGCTACACGTCTGAAATTTTACTATGTTATAGCTGACCCAAAAGTAGGTGAACAACATATTTAAGCAAAATACTGTAAATGCAATAGTTTTCAAGTTACAACTGATTTACTCAATAGTGATGATCTAAAAGTAGCTATTACTCAGCTATGCCATGAGCTACAGGTCTGAAATTTTACTATGTTATAGCTGACCCAAAAGTAGGTGAACAACATATTTAAGCAAAATACTGTAAATGCAATAGTTTTCAAGTTAAAACTGATTTACTCAATAGTGATGACCTAAAAGTAGCTATTACTCAGCTATGCCATGAGCTACAGGTCTGAAATTTTACTATGTTATAGTTGACCCAAAAGTAGCTGAATAACATATTTATACTAAATTCTCTAAATGCAATAGTTTTCCAATTACAACTGATTTACTCAATAGTGAGAACCTCAAAGTAGTTATTACTCAGCTATGCAATGAGCTACAGGTCTGAAATTTCACTATGTTATAGCTGACCCAAAAGTAGGTGAACAACATATTAAAGCAAAATACTGTAAATGCAATAGTTTTCAAGTTACAACTGATTTACTCAATAGTGATGACCTAAAAGTAGCTATTACTCAGCTATGCCATGAGCTACAGGTCTGAAATTTTACTATGTTATAGCTGACCCAAAAGTAGGTGAACAACATATTTAAGCAAAATACTGTAAATGCAATAGTTTTCAAGTTACAACTGATTTACTCAATAGTGATGACCTAAAAGTAGCTATTACTCAGCTATGCCATGAGCTACAGGTCTGTAATTTCACTATGTTATAGCTGACCCAAAAGTAGCTGAATAACATATTTATACGAAATTCTCTAAATGCAATAGTTTTCCAATTACAACTGATTTACTCAATAGTGAGAACTTCAAAGTAGCTATTACTCAGCTATGCAAGGAGCCACAGATCTGAAACTTCACTATGTTATAGCTGATCCCAAAATAGGTGAATAACATATTGAAACAAAATACTCTAAATGCAATAGTTTCCAAGTTATAAGCGATTTACTCAACAGTGATAACCTAAAAGTAGCTATTACTCAGCTATGCAATGAGTCACGGGTCTGGAACTTCACTATGTTATAGCTGACCCCAAAATAGGTGAATAACATATTGAAACAAAATACTCTAAATGCAATAATTTCCAAGTTATAAGCGATTTACTCAACAGTGATAACCTAAAAGTAGCTATTACTCAGCTATGCAATGAGCTACACGTCTGAAATTTTACTATGTTATAGCTGACCCAAAAGTAGGTGAACAACATATTTAAGCAAAATACTGTAAATGCAATAGTTTTCAAGTTACAACTGATTTACTCAATAGTGATGATCTAAAAGTAGCTATTACTCAGCTATGCCATGAGCTACAGGTCTGAAATTTTACTATGTTATAGCTGACCCAAAAGTAGGTGAACAACATATTTAAGCAAAATACTGTAAATGCAATAGTTTTCAAGTTACAACTGATTTACTCAATAATGATGACCTAAAAGTAGCTATTACTCAGCTATGCCATGAGCTACACGTCTGAAATTTTACTATGTTATAGCTGACCCAAAAGTAGGTGAACAACATATTTAAGCAAAATACTGTAAATGCAATAGTTTTCAAGTTACAACTGATTTACTCAATAGTGATGATCTAAAAGTAGCTATTACTCAGCTATGCCATGAGCTACAGGTCTGAAATTTTACTATGTTATAGCTGACCCAAAAGTAGGTGAACAACATATTTAAGCAAAATACTGTAAATGCAATAGTTTTCAAGTTAAAACTGATTTACTCAATAGTGATGACCTAAAAGTAGCTATTACTCAGCTATGCCATGAGCTACAGGTCTGAAATTTTACTATGTTATAGTTGACCCAAAAGTAGTTGAATAACATATTTATACTAAATTCTCTAAATGCAATAGTTTTCCAATTACAACTGATTTACTCAATAGTGAGAACCTCAAAGTAGTTATTACTCAGCTATGCAATGAGCTACAGGTCTGAAATTTCACTATGTTATAGCTGACCCAAAAGTAGGTGAACAACATATTAAAGCAAAATACTGTAAATGCAATAGTTTTCAAGTTACAACTGATTTACTCAATAGTGATGACCTAAAAGTAGCTATTACTCAGCTATGCCATGAGCTACAGGTCTGAAATTTTACTATGTTATAGCTGACCCAAAAGTAGGTGAACAACATATTTAAGCAAAATACTGTAAATGCAATAGTTTTCAAGTTACAACTGATTTACTCAATAGTGATGACCTAAAAGTAGCTATTACTCAGCTATGCCATGAGCTACAGGTCTGTAATTTCACTATGTTATAGCTGACCCAAAAGTAGCTGAATAACATATTTATACGAAATTCTCTAAATGCAATAGTTTTCCAATTACAACTGATTTACTCAATAGTGAGAACTTCAAAGTAGCTATTACTCAGCTATGCAAGGAGCCACAGATCTGAAACTTCACTATGTTATAGCTGATCCCAAAATAGGTGAATAACATATTGAAACAAAATACTCTAAATGCAATAGTTTCCAAGTTATAAGCGATTTACTCAACAGTGATAACCTAAAAGTAGCTATTACTCAGCTATGCAATGAGTCACGGGTCTGGAACTTCACTATGTTACAGCTGACCCCAAAATAGGTGAATAACATATTGAAACAAAATACTCTAAATGCAATAATTTCCAAGTTATAAGCGATTTACTCAACAGTGATAACCTAAAAGTAGCTATTACTCAGCTATGCCATGAGCTACACGTCTGAAATTTTACTATGTTATAGCTGACCCAAAAGTAGGTGAACAACATATTTAAGCAAAATACTGTAAATGCAATAGTTTTCAAGTTACAACTGATTTACTCAATAGTGATGACCTAAAAGTAGCTATTACTCAGCTATGCCATGAGCTACAGGTCTGAAATTTTACTATGTTATAGTTGACCCAAAAGTAGCTGAATAACATATTTATACTAAATTCTCTAAATGCAATAGTTTTCCAATTACAACTGATTTACTCAATAGTGAGAACCTCAAAGTAGTTATTACTCAGCTATGCAATGAGCTACAGGTCTGAAATTTCACTATGTTATAGCTGACCCAAAAGTAGGTGAACAACATATTAAAGCAAAATACTGTAAATGCAATAGTTTTCAAGTTACAACTGATTTACTCAATAGTGATGACCTAAAAGTAGCTATTACTCAGCTATGCCATGAGCTACAGGTCTGAAATTTTACTATGTTATAGCTGACCCAAAAGTAGGTGAACAACATATTTAAGCAAAATACTGTAAATGCAATAGTTTTCAAGTTACAACTGATTTACTCAATAGTGATGACCTAAAAGTAGCTATTACTCAGCTATGCCATGAGCTACAGGTCTGTAATTTCACTATGTTATAGCTGACCCAAAAGTAGCTGAATAACATATTTATACGAAATTCTCTAAATGCAATAGTTTTCCAATTACAACTGATTTACTCAATAGTGAGAACTTCAAAGTAGCTATTACTCAGCTATGCAAGGAGCCACAGATCTGAAACTTCACTATGTTATAGCTGATCCCAAAATAGGTGAATAACATATTGAAACAAAATACTCTAAATGCAATAGTTTCCAAGTTATAAGCGATTTACTCAACAGTGATAACCTAAAAGTAGCTATTACTCAGCTATGCAATGAGTCACGGGTCTGGAACTTCACTATGTTATAGCTGACCCCAAAATAGGTGAATAACATATTGAAACAAAATACTCTAAATGCAATAATTTCCAAGTTATAAGCGATTTACTCAACAGTGATAACCTAAAAGTAGCTATTACTCAGCTATGCAATGAGCTACACGTCTGAAATTTTACTATGTTATAGCTGACCCAAAAGTAGGTGAACAACATATTTAAGCAAAATACTGTAAATGCAATAGTTTTCAAGTTACAACTGATTTACTCAATAGTGATGATCTAAAAGTAGCTATTACTCAGCTATGCCATGAGCTACAGGTCTGAAATTTTACTATGTTATAGCTGACCCAAAAGTAGGTGAACAACATATTTAAGCAAAATACTGTAAATGCAATAGTTTTCAAGTTACAACTGATTTACTCAATAATGATGACCTAAAAGTAGCTATTACTCAGCTATGCCATGAGCTACACGTCTGAAATTTTACTATGTTATAGCTGACCCAAAAGTAGGTGAACAACATATTTAAGCAAAATACTGTAAATGCAATAGTTTTCAAGTTACAACTGATTTACTCAATAGTGATGATCTAAAAGTAGCTATTACTCAGCTATGCCATGAGCTACAGGTCTGAAATTTTACTATGTTATAGCTGACCCAAAAGTAGGTGAACAACATATTTAAGCAAAATACTGTAAATGCAATAGTTTTCAAGTTAAAACTGATTTACTCAATAGTGATGACCTAAAAGTAGCTATTACTCAGCTATGCCATGAGCTACAGGTCTGAAATTTTACTATGTTATAGTTGACCCAAAAGTAGTTGAATAACATATTTATACTAAATTCTCTAAATGCAATAGTTTTCCAATTACAACTGATTTACTCAATAGTGAGAACCTCAAAGTAGTTATTACTCAGCTATGCAATGAGCTACAGGTCTGAAATTTCACTATGTTATAGCTGACCCAAAAGTAGGTGAACAACATATTAAAGCAAAATACTGTAAATGCAATAGTTTTCAAGTTACAACTGATTTACTCAATAGTGATGACCTAAAAGTAGCTATTACTCAGCTATGCCATGAGCTACAGGTCTGAAATTTTACTATGTTATAGCTGACCCAAAAGTAGGTGAACAACATATTTAAGCAAAATACTGTAAATGCAATAGTTTTCAAGTTACAACTGATTTACTCAATAGTGATGACCTAAAAGTAGCTATTACTCAGCTATGCCATGAGCTACACGTCTGTAATTTCACTATGTTATAGCTGACCCAAAAGTAGCTGAATAACATATTTATACGAAATTCTCTAAATGCAATAGTTTTCCAATTACAACTGATTTACTCAATAGTGAGAACTTCAAAGTAGCTATTACTCAGCTATGCAAGGAGCCACAGATCTGAAACTTCACTATGTTATAGCTGATCCCAAAATAGGTGAATAACATATTGAAACAAAATACTCTAAATGCAATAGTTTCCAAGTTATAAGCGATTTACTCAACAGTGATAACCTAAAAGTAGCTATTACTCAGCTATGCAATGAGTCACGGGTCTGGAACTTCACTATGTTACAGCTGACCCCAAAATAGGTGAATAACATATTGAAACAAAATACTCTAAATGCAATAATTTCCAAGTTATAAGCGATTTACTCAACAGTGATAACCTAAAAGTAGCTATTACTCAGCTATGCCATGAGCTACACGTCTGAAATTTTACTATGTTATAGCTGACCCAAAAGTAGGTGAACAACATATTTAAGCAAAATACTGTAAATGCAATAGTTTTCAAGTTACAACTGATTTACTCAATAGTGATGACCTAAAAGTAGCTATTACTCAGCTATGCCATGAGCTACAGGTCTGAAATTTTACTATGTTATAGCTGACCCAAAAGTAGGTGAACAACATATTTAAGCAAAATACTGTAAATGCAATAGTTTTCAAGTTACAACTGATTTACTCAATAGTGATGATCTAAAAGTAGCTATTACTCAGCTATGCCATGAGCTACAGGTCTGAAATTTTACTATGTTATAGTTGACCCAAAAGTAGCTGAATAACATATTTATACTAAATTCTCTAAATGCAATAGTTTTCCAACTACAACTGATTTACTCAACAGTGATAACCTAAAAGTAGCTATTACTCAGCTATGCCATGAGCTACACGTCTGAAATTTTACTATGTTATAGCTGACCCAAAAGTAGGTGAACAACATATTTAAGCAAAATACTGTAAATGCAATAGTTTTCAAGTTACAACTGATTTACTCAATAGTGATGACCTAAAAGTAGCTATTACTCAGCTATGCCATGAGCTACAGGTCTGTAATTTCACTATGTTATAGCTGACCCAAAAGTAGCTGAATAACATATTTATACGAAATTCTCTAAATGCAATAGTTTTCCAATTACAACTGATTTACTCAATAGTGAGAACTTCAAAGTAGCTATTACTCAGCTATGCAAGGAGCCACAGATCTGAAACTTCACTATGTTATAGCTGATCCCAAAATAGGTGAATAACATATTGAAACAAAATACTCTAAATGCAATAGTTTCCAAGTTATAAGCGATTTACTCAACAGTGATAACCTAAAAGTAGCTATTACTCAGCTATGCAATGAGTCACGGGTCTGGAACTTCACTATGTTATAGCTGACCCCAAAATAGGTGAATAACATATTGAAACAAAATACTCTAAATGCAATAATTTCCAAGTTATAAGCGATTTACTCAACAGTGATAACCTAAAAGTAGCTATTACTCAGCTATGCCATGAGCTACACGTCTGAAATTTTACTATGTTATAGCTGACCCAAAAGTAGGTGAACAACATATTTAAGCAAAATACTGTAAATGCAATAGTTTTCAAGTTACAACTGATTTACTCAATAGTGATGATCTAAAAGTAGCTATTACTCAGCTATGCCATGAGCTACAGGTCTGAAATTTTACTATGTTATAGCTGACCCAAAAGTAGGTGAACAACATATTTAAGCAAAATACTGTAAATGCAATAGTTTTCAAGTTACAACTGATTTACTCAATAGTGATGATCTAAAAGTAGCTATTACTCAGCTATGCCATGAGCTACAGGTCTGAAATTTTACTATGTTATAGTTGACCCAAAAGTAGCTGAATAACATATTTATACTAAATTCTCTAAATGCAATAGTTTTCCAACTACAACTGATTTACTCAACAGTGATAACCTAAAAGTAGCTATTACTCAGCTATGCCATGAGCTACACGTCTGAAATTTTACTATGTTATAGCTGACCCAAAAGTAGGTGAACAACATATTTAAGCAAAATACTGTAAATGCAATAGTTTTCAAGTTACAACTGATTTACTCAATAGTGATGACCTAAAAGTAGCTATTACTCAGCTATGCCATGAGCTACAGGTCTGTAATTTCACTATGTTATAGCTGACCCAAAAGTAGCTGAATAACATATTTATACGAAATTCTCTAAATGCAATAGTTTTCCAATTACAACTGATTTACTCAATAGTGAGAACTTCAAAGTAGCTATTACTCAGCTATGCAAGGAGCCACAGATCTGAAACTTCACTATGTTATAGCTGATCCCAAAATAGGTGAATAACATATTGAAACAAAATACTCTAAATGCAATAGTTTCCAAGTTATAAGCGATTTACTCAACAGTGATAACCTAAAAGTAGCTATTACTCAGCTATGCAATGAGTCACGGGTCTGGAACTTCACTATGTTATAGCTGACCCCAAAATAGGTGAATAACATATTGAAACAAAATACTCTAAATGCAATAATTTCCAAGTTATAAGCGATTTACTCAACAGTGATAACCTAAAAGTAGCTATTACTCAGCTATGCCATGAGCTACACGTCTGAAATTTTACTATGTTATAGCTGACCCAAAAGTAGGTGAACAACATATTTAAGCAAAATACTGTAAATGCAATAGTTTTCAAGTTACAACTGATTTACTCAATAGTGATGATCTAAAAGTAGCTATTACTCAGCTATGCCATGAGCTACAGGTCTGAAATTTTACTATGTTATAGCTGACCCAAAAGTAGGTGAACAACATATTTAAGCAAAATACTGTAAATGCAATAGTTTTCAAGTTACAACTGATTTACTCAATAATGATGACCTAAAAGTAGCTATTACTCAGCTATGCCATGAGCTACACGTCTGAAATTTTACTATGTTATAGCTGACCCAAAAGTAGGTGAACAACATATTTAAGCAAAATACTGTAAATGCAATAGTTTTCAAGTTACAACTGATTTACTCAATAGTGATGATCTAAAAGTAGCTATTACTCAGCTATGCCATGAGCTACAGGTCTGAAATTTTACTATGTTATAGCTGACCCAAAAGTAGGTGAACAACATATTTAAGCAAAATACTGTAAATGCAATAGTTTTCAAGTTAAAACTGATTTACTCAATAGTGATGACCTAAAAGTAGCTATTACTCAGCTATGCCATGAGCTACAGGTCTGAAATTTTACTATGTTATAGTTGACCCAAAAGTAGCTGAATAACATATTTATACTAAATTCTCTAAATGCAATAATTTTCCAATTACAACTGATTTACTCAATAGTGAGAACCTCAAAGTAGTTATTACTCAGCTATGCAATGAGCTACAGGTCTGAAATTTCACTATGTTATAGCTGACCCAAAAGTAGGTGAACAACATAGTAAAGCAAAATACTGTAAATGCAATAGTTTTCAAGTTACAACTGATTTACTCAATAGTGATGACCTAAAAGTAGCTATTACTCAGCTATGCCATGAGCTACAGGTCTGAAATTTTACTATGTTATAGCTGACCCAAAAGTAGGTGAACAACATATTTAAGAAAATACTGTAAATGCAATAGTTTTCAAGTTACAACTGATTTACTCAATAGTGATGACCTAAAAGTAGCTATTACTCAGCTATGCCATGAGCTACAGGTCTGAAATTTTACTATGTTATAGCTGACCCAAAAGTAGCTGAATAACATATTTATACGAAATTCTCTAAATGCAATAGTTTTCCAATTACAACTGATTTACTCAATAGTGAGAACTTCAAAGTAGCTATTACTCAGCTATGCAATGAGCCACAGATCTGAAACTTCACTATGTTATAGCTGATCCCAAAATAGGTGAATAACATATTAAAACAAAATACTCTAAATGCAATAGTTTCCAAGTTATAAGCGATTTACTCAACAGTGATAACCTAAAAGTAGCTATTACTCAGCTATGCCATGAGCTACAGGTCTGAAATTTTACTATGTTATAGCAGACCCAAAAGTAGCTGAATAACATATTTATACAAAATTCTCTAAATGCAATAGTTTTGAAGTTATAAGCAATTTACTCAACAGTGATAACCTAAAAGTAGCTATTACTCAGCTATGCCATGAGCTACAGGTCTAAAATTTTACTATGTTATAGCTGACCCAAAAGTAGCTGAATAACATATTTATACGAAATTCTCTAAATGCAATAGTTTTTAAGTTACAAGTGATTCTACTCATGATGGAAGTTACTGAAAAGCCCAAAAGTAGCTATTACTCACTTAGCTATTGAGACAGACACCCAACTTACTCACCATATTGTAGCTATGAAAAAAGTAGCTGAATAACATATTTTAACAAAATGCTCTAGATGCAACAGTTTTCAAGTTATAAATGATTTTGTGCATGATTTCATGAATGTTAATGCATTAAAAATTATTAAAAAAATTTATTAAAAAAAAAGTAAGAGAGATCCAGGTCTCATACTCACACAAGAGAATCTACCTCTGGCCTAGTACATATATGCAAGATATGAGAGAAATCCCTGCAATAGTCACTGAGAAAATTGTGATAAAAAGTTGAAATTTTCACACTTTTGGTGGGGGTACCCCCCTTGTAATGTCTCTAGCAAACAGACGAACAGACAGATTTGCATGCCTTGAACAATTTTTCATCCTCGATAGATAAGGTATCTTTTAAAAAAAACAGCACGTCTCTAGGCCTTGTAGTTTTGGAGGAGAAGTTGTTCACGCGGACGCGTACGCGTACGCCCACGCCGCAGAGTGACGACATAATGCCAGCTGACTGACAAGTCAGCTGACATAAAAATTGGCAGTCCAGAGCTTCCATATAATGTAAAATAAAAATAATGAATAAACAAAGAGTTCCACAGTTTTAAAAACAAAATTTCTTACACATTGTGGAGTTTTATAACCTGATAATACAAAACAAGTCAGTGATACAAAACAAGTTGTCTATAGAGCAGCTTATTTTGTATTATCGACTTATTTTGTATCATCCTGAAATCTTGTCAAAATTCTGTGCACCGTTTTGTAACATATTAAGTCAACTGTTGGTACGAAATAAGTTGGCAAAGTAATACGAAATAAGGCAATTTTACTACAAAATAAGTCAGTAATACGAAATAAGTCAAAAATTGATACGAAATAAGTCATGTAATACAAAATAAGTCGTTGATACAAAATAAGTTGTTACAGGGGCATGTTTTACTAATTAATACCTTTGTTCTACCACTGCACGTTTACCTCCCTACCACCCGTGTGTAAAACAGTGGAGGTTGTACAACTTATCTTTTTCACTCATGAAGATCGCGAAGCCAACTCATGACAGTCACGGGTCACCCATCAAAAGTATTAAACATGTTTAAAAACTGAGTGATGATTTCTCTCCAAAGTACTCAAGGCTGATCTGTTCAGTCTTTAAGACTGTGAGAACTCATATTTAGGGTGCTACAGTTAATCTTTTATGTCCCTTTCACACTACAGGTGGTTGTCCCAGGGTTAGAACTTTTTTCTTGGTGGCAGAACCCCCCACATCCCCCAGTCACCACATTTCATCTGAGTTGTTCATACTACAGGCAGAGAGTCACTGACTGCACATGGTGTTTTAACAGTCAATAACAGTCGGATGACAGCACTACAAATGATGGTCACCGAGAGACAACGTCCATTAACCTTAACTCATCTTCGGCAAAATGACCAATAACTTAACTCACCTTATGCTGCCATATTAGACTGAAAGACGACCGAATCACAACCTTAGGTACACTGTGGACCACACCTTCAGTTACCATAGTAGGACATTCATATGCGTATGCATGAAATTGTTTGTGCATGCTCACGGTACCAAAATCAGAGGAGAAAATTTTAAACAGTTTGAAACTTTGGTAGGACTCGCAAGGTAATGGATGGTTCGCCACCGACTGGCAAGGTCGTCTACGGAGGTCAGATGGCGATCCAAGGACAGGGACGTTTCCCCAAACGCGGCCTACTGCAGTTGATTCCGCCTGTAGTGTGAAAGGAGTATAAGGTGTCGTGACTTATTTTTGGGCAGTTACAGCCTCTGTTGTTCAGTCTGCTGTAACATCTGAGCCGAGTGATCTGTTTTAAACAAGGTTGGTGTTGGGCGCTTACTGTTGTGAGTGATCTTATCTAGCAGTCAGGAGCAGACCGTAAGGCCAATCTTTTAGTGAGTGATCTTATCTAGCAGTCAGGAGCAGACCGTAAGGCCAATCTTTTAGTGAGTGATCTTATCTAGCAGTCAGGAGCAGACCGTAAGGCCAAACTTTTTGTGAGTGATCTTATCTAGCAGTCAGGAGCAGACTGTAAGGCCAAACTTTTTGTGAGTGATCTTATCTAGTACTCAGGAGCAGACCGTAAGGCCAATCTTTTTGTGAGTGATCTTATCTAGTACTCAGGAGCAGACTGTAAGGCCAAACTTTTTGTGAGTGATCTTATCTAGCAGTCAGGAGCAGACCGTAAGGCCAATCTTTTTGTGAGTGATCTTATCTAGAAGTCAGGAGAAGACATAACAGTGCTCAGAGCTTCAAATTGTTGGGATAAAACAGCAGTTTTGAAATATATATTCACGATACTTATTGTGGAATTATTTAGATTTTTTTCAGATACCTCTTGCAATATATTCAGAGAAGCCCGAGATCCATAACCTGGGGAAATTGCACTGGACACAATGAGATACACAGAGATGAAAAAGTGCAAAGATAAGGAGTTTTTCAGAACAGTATAATTTGTGTAAAGGTGCAGGAGAAATAACTCTCTACAAACAGATGATGTATATAAAGACAAAGTATCAAAACAAGACAATTTAATACCAAGATGACAATATTAATTTATACAGCAAAAAGTTATGAAGCTGTAACAGATTAAATGATCTATTTATTACTTGAAGGATAGCTGTCAATGGAAATAAAACAATTACAATAACATGCATATAATAATCAGTTGCAGTAATCTATATATCTTTCTGACAGAATAAATTTAAAAAAATAAAAATATAAGTGTCTATATAGACCAAAATTGATGTGAATCCTCTGATGCACTCAGGTCTAGAAAGGGAGAATCCTAAACCAATCGGAGGTCATTCACTAGCAAGATCGAAATATTGTCTCAAATATAGTACTAGAAAACATTCTGGCAGAGCCCAGGTATAAGGTCACACCATGACACTGCACACCTCCCAATATACCTTCAAAGTAATAATTTCCTACACCTTATAGTTTACAAGATATAGCCCAGAAAAAGTTTTTAACTGGGTCAGTATGACAAGGTCAAATCAAGGTCATACCATGATGTTGCACACCTACACCCCTAAATCAATATCCCTGCCAAGTATCAACTTCCAGTTTCTGAAATATAGCCTGAACAAGATATTAAAGGTCAAGATCGTTACTGCAAGGTCAAACGTCATATCAAAGCCACACTATGACGTTGCACACCTACAAACCCAGCCAATATCTGCACCCCATAACAACTTTTCAACCTTACAGTTACCAAGATACAACCCAGACAAGAGTTTTTCTACTAACTGCCTGTCAAGCCAGAAAACAATCCACATTTGAAAACAATACTGCACTGGGGTTAACAGTCTATTTCCACAGAAAATTTGCAGAGTAAGAGACATTCTTCTGAAATTCTGATGTAAACAACAGCCTCAGTACTATACTTGCTATCAAGAAGATTGGTCAACTCAACACCAGCATAGCTCCAGATAGTTTATTTGTCAGGCCAGAGGCATTCATTGTCACTGTATATTTTCTGTGGGACCCATTTTCTCTACACCAAAATTATTATGAAAACATTTCAGTAAGCTTAACACTACTGCTTTCAATGACAAATCAAGGAGCTACAGCTAATCAATAACCCCTGACACTGAAAAGAATACTTCAAACAAGTTACACTAACCTGTGTTTTATAGAGTGCATCATACTTCTGGGTGACTGGGGAAGATGAAGCTGGTTACCTGCAAAATCAAACAATACACAACAATTATGCATGCAAATCAGAGACCAAACACACCGTTTTTATAAAAACCATATACATATCTTATGAAAATTTTGGTTTATATTCAGAATCATACTGAGACAGGCCAGTATGTCACTTCCATTCATGTTAGCACATACACATCTACGTTTTAATGTGTTCCTATCAGCTATCACAAAGTTTGTGTTTCAGCATTGTCCCAATTAAACAGGACCACCAACAGGAGGTGGAGGCAATCTCAACAAAGTCACAAAAAAACACTAAAGATATATGTAATGAGATTGGTGAAAAGGTACTTTCTTCATATTCATTAAATACTTGTCACATATAAAAATATCCCATGATTTTGTGTGCTGTCAAGTAGACATATAATATATTGAGTTTTGGTGTTTCCGCTAAATGATCTCATACCACATTTGAGAGTATGTCTTTCCATCTTTACCCAGTTTCTACCCTATATGCATGTTTGAGAGGAAGTATGTACATGTTTTACCATGTTTTGTACCATGTACAATTCACTCATGTTTAAGGGGATATAAGATCATATGTTCTGTGTTTCTAACATTTACCTACATCTGAAAGGATGGATATTGATGTTTTATTGATTTCTCATCATTTGTCATTGTCTGAGATGATGTTTGTCAATGCGAAACTGTGTTTGTACCTTTTACTCACATTTAAGATGACCACCCATAGCTTATTTTGTTCTTATCACTGAGAATAACCATCCATGTTTTACTTTGTTCCTCTCATTCAGGATGACAATCCATGTTTATTTTGTTCTTATCACTGAGAATAACCATCCATATTTTATTTTGTTCCTCTCATTCAGGATGACAATCCATGTTTTACTTTGTTCTTATCACTGAGAATAACCATCCATGTTTTACTTTGTTCTTATCATTGAGGATGGCCATTCACATTTAATTTTTTTCCTAGCATGTAATTTGTTTGAGAGGATGTATAACGATGTTTACTAAATTCCTGTCCTTTACTCACGTTTCAGAGGATGTACATCCTCCACATCGGTCACACTGCTCTGTTCCTGATATGGCGGGGGTGGGGTCTGCCGCTGGGGTGAGGACACTGAGGGACTGGACTGCCCAGACTTCATGCCCTCCATGGAAACCTTCCTCTGGTGACCTGGGATCACCTCCATAGATCCAGGTAGATTCAAGTCCTCTGGCTTTTTCTGGATGTATCTACAATCCAGAAGATCTTTGCTTATGCTTAATGATAAATGACTAGTGTTTTTAAATTTTTGGTGTTCAAAACAAGAATATCAATAGATACAGTGTTGGAAAGAACCAAAGATTTAAGTGGTGTAGTGTAGCAAAGACATGAAAAGTCAAACAGAAAGCACAGTTATATTTTGTGTTCTTAAAATACGAAATTTAAATCTCAAATCAGAAAAAGAATAGAAATTGTAATTCTTGGAAATTTTCCTTCTTAGAATTTTTCTCAGAAAGAGTGTATTAACCATTTAACAACATTATTCAAGATTCATATTTATTTTTGCTTTAAATTGGACTGTGCATCTCAATGCAACATATTTATAGAGAACACAGAAGGAATCCGCCCAAATGAGACCCCCACTCCAAACTGGCCTATGTGGCCTTGATGGAGGACATGCCCAGACATAAATTTGTATTTCTGTACTGTTAAAGTTCTTTCTAATAATATTAAAAAGTATATTTAATCATTTTTGATTCTTTGTTCTCCAACAACACACAAAAGTAATTTTGTTAACTGAAGTATCATGGCTTTAGTTTCTTGTCCAAACTGCTGCTACTACTTGAGACAGTCCAGATAGAGTTGGGAGCTGCCAGAGCTAAAGAACCTAGACTGCAGTCGGGGAGACTTATATAGAGGTAGTTAACACATAGTAAAGTAAGAGGAACACTGTAGCAGCCTCTATAGCCATACAATAATATGCTCCTGACCAGTAAACATGTGCAATTAATATTTCTGTGACTATGAACTAGGTGTTTGTTTAATGTTTAAGAACTAGGGATGATACCTATGGAGTTATTTATTTTATTTGGGGTTTTATGTCACTTTCAACACTGTATAGGTCATATCACGACGGGTAGTTGGAAGGGCAGAGGAAACCAGTACATGCAGTTCGTTAGGGTTCTGTATTGTAAACTGCCGACCAACAGCAAGCAACTACCAGCTTTCCCACTTGAGGCCGTGCTGGGAACCGAACACCGGCCTCAGAGGTGTGAGGCGGGAGTGTTACCACTCTGCCACCGTGGCCCCCTGATACCTGTGGAAAAAAAACCGAAGCCACACATTGCAATAACAGGTCAAATCTGGGTACCTGTGTTTTAGTATTAACCAACTGGAGTTATCAATATGGCAAATACGGTAGTTAATGTTAACAAATCAAAAATAAATTAACAATATCTACAAAATATGGAAATGTATGTCAAAAATGTATGTACTTGTAATAGGGCTGAAGTAAATAGTTGTCATCTTATTTTGACACAGAGAATTCAATACCTTCTTTGTAATACACCTTTACAACAAAAATGAAAAAAGTAAAAAATAGTTTTACCCAAATTATGTATTTAAGACCCCAGTTACACATAGCCGGATGTACTGCCGGATCACGGCAGGTTTACTAATTTGGAAAATATTGAAAAATGTTGAGTGATTTACGGATCATATTTTTATTTTCCGTCCGTAAGGGCATCCGTATCATGCGTAATGTCCTTGTGAGATCCGTAACGGCATGCTGCGATCTGTAGTGACATGCCAAGGATCAGATAAGATCCCAAGGCCATTACGGAAAAATCAAACATGCTTGATTTTTCCGGGAAGTTCATACGGATGCAGTATCCGCAGCTCTTCCGTGTCTCTGTGAGTGTCCTTATTGTCCGTAAACCAATCCGGGATGTCCTTGTGGCATCCCTTTCATCCTTGACGCTTCCATGCCAACAAATATCGCCCAAAACATAGCCAGATCTAACCGGATCTGCTACGGATTGACACGGAAAGGGTTTGCAGATTAAAAAAACAGTCAAAAGACCAATCCTTTGTGCAGTTTTTTCATCCGCAAACCTGTCCTTGGGTCACCGTAGCACTCCGCAGGAGATCCGTGGCAGATCCATAAATCTTTCACATGACCCACCCTCATCCCTGTCAGTTTCCATATATGGAACTGTGACATATATCCATGGGGGATCCGTGAAAGTGTAACTGGCCCCTAAAACAGGCCCAGAATGCTGATAAACTGAGCACATACTAAATTGCACACATTTATTGGTCAGTGCTGGACAATGAGCACATTTATACATACAGTTCTACAAAGAATAGACGAGTTCATTATTGTTAGTACACATGAAGTTGCTGGTTAAAAATGCACCATTTGTTACTCAATTCATTGACAACACAGACACAGTTTTACACACTTGACAAAGCATAAGTCATGCAAGATAAGCCTGACTGTCTGAATGTCTTAGGCTGTAAAGTGTACTTCATTACTCACTGAAGAAAAGTGTACTGACCTTTTTTGAGTACACCTTCAACAAAATAGTGCCTTTTCTTGTTTGATAACAGCGGTTTTGTAAACATTTTCACACATACATTCTATCATTTTTAAAAGAATATAATATAAAGTACTCTGGCTATTTTTATGCCAATTAAGTACTCGTTAAAGAGTGGTCTGTACAGATAAAAGAGTACTCTAGTGGAAAAATTACAATTTGTTCCAGGGCTACTAATGTCAACATGTTTTCTCTGTAAAAGCATATTTCATTTTATGAAGACCAGTGAAAATGAGGGATGGGTTGGCAGTCCACCACCTACAGTACCCTGATATTCCGATAGTTTGATTTTTTCATAAACAATATTTCATTGGATGTATCATATTTCCTCTTGGCACATCAGGTATCAGGTATCCATGTGCTTAATCTCCGATGCTCGCGGATTCTAAGGCACACCATCCAATCATAATGTAAGAATCATATGTCGAAAACCATAGCAATGTCGTCACCAGGGGATCATCGGTGTTCGGTAGCGAGAGAAAGCTAAGGAGGGAAAGACTTCTGAAACAAGTAGGTTTTAAGTCGCCTTTTGAAACATGATAGCGTTGGAGCAGTTCGAATTTCCAGAGGCAAATCATTCCAGAGTTTTGGAGCATCATATGAAAATGACTTATTGAAATGAACCTTGGACTTGTGAACTGAGGAACTGTAAAAGGGTACATTGAGGAACATTTTTTCACATAAACTGCTAGGAAACTTAAAATGAAATTTCAATCTTTTTTCCTATATTTTTTTTTCAGATTTTTTTCTTGGCTTTCGTAGTAATTTTAATCAGCATGTTTTGTTTGCATCAACCTCAACTCCAGTTTGTGGGTTTATTTTGTCGGTAAACACCAGAAGACACATTTTTCAGTATGTTCCTTTTAGAATGATTCTACACTGGTGAGATTCTGATGGGAACATGCTACCAACCCATGAGAATGAACCAAATCTTGGTACTGACACAATATTAACATGGTTAAACTTGTAACTCCTCTCAGAACAATTGATTAATTGCCACTTCCCAAGTTCCCACGCCTTGTACACATCCTATGATTTCCTCATATTTACATTATGGAACAACAATTAGGTGTTTTGATGATACATGAATGTCTGAATGACTCTTTGCATAATAGTGTGTGGAATGATCTCCAATTTTTTAGATCAATTAATTGTCCACTATGCAAAGTCAGAATCGATTATTCACCCATTTTGCCAAGTGGTTGGTCATTATTCCTTTAAAATATTTTCTGGGATGAAGTCTATATCAATGTGGTATGTATTTAGGTGGTTTGAAAGTGTTCGAATTTATTAACTACCAAAATACTCATTTCTTGTAGATGTGGACGTAAATATAAACAGAATTTAAAGTTTGTATAAATCTTAATCAATGAATAAGAACTGCAATATACATGTTCAGAGGACATGGTATGTAGTCATAGAAAGATAGGTAAAATTTGTGTTGAATAATTGATACTTTGAACTAGTCAATGATGGTATACTGTCACCAATAATTAGTCATCCCAATGTGTAATTGCCCCAACCCTGTTATAAAGCACGCCACACCCAGGAACAGCAGCTAAGGCTTCTGAGAATCTTGAATACTCCATGTAAATAGTATTCCTGTTGTTTACCCAGGAGGATAGTTACTTTCATATATTCCCCAGACACAGAAAATTTTCTTTTGTGTTCCAACTTTTTCAAACCGCCTGAAGCTATTGTTTTTCCCTTTTAATAATACGTGACATTTTCATAATACAAATTGACTGCACATGCTATTAGTATATCCAAATAAACTTTATACAATAGTTCAGCTCAGAGGCTGAAAATAGCATCAGAGTATGCCTGTATCCCAGAGCCCAGGAAGATAGTTTTCAACACCCTGAGATATAAAACAAGTGGCACAGTAAAAAGATCAGGAGACTTTCAGAGCAAACATTGTCACATGATGTTGCACGCCTACACCCCCAACTGATGTCCTTGCCCAAGTATCAACTTCCTACACCTTATGGCTTCTGAGAAAAAGCCCAGACAAGATGTTTAATGTCAAGGACCATACAGCAAGGTCAAATCACAGTCACACCATGACACTGAACACCTACACCCCTCAACCAATGTCCCAACCAACTATCACCTTCCTACACCTTACTGTTTCTGTGATATAACCTGGACAAAATTTCAAAGGTCAAGGTAACTGCGGCAAGGTCAAAGGTCAAATCAAGGTCACACCATGATGATGCAAACCTACACCCACCTAACCAATGTCAGTACCAAGTATCAACTACCTACATCTTGCAGTTTCTGAGATACAGCCCGGACAAACTTTTTCCCGCCACCCAACTGGACAACACGGGTGAAAACAATACCCCAACAGCCCTTGAGGGCTGTGGGGTAAAAATTGACATATATTTTCACATCTACATGAAGAAGAGCTCAGGGTCACTTCTACTTGCAATTGATATTTTAGTCTAAAAAAAGTTGGTACCCAAAACTTCTTATGAATATAAAGTTTATATTTTTATATAAAAAGTTGATGAAAGTCAATGGGGATGTATAAATTTTACAGGTCATTAAAAATAACCATATATTTGTTGTTGTCATCTGATACATGTATCTTGCTTTATCATGTACAGTTCTGGTAAAAAAATCAGTCATTTCATGTCTCTTTTTTTTTTTCTTCTTCTCTTCAAAAATTGTTATATTTTATTCTCTAACACAAAAAAACTGGATATTAATATATGTAATTCGATTAATCAGAACCTACTTTAAAGCTGACTGCTGTATTTCACTGAATCAACATTTTTCTCATTATTTTCATTGTATCATATGTCCAATAACTTTGATTTTATTTGCATAACTAGAAATAGGACGCCCTGTTGATAGTAGCTGCGACATATGAATAGAAACAGGATAGCATAGAAGAACACACATTATCATGTGTAATGTCCACCCCATGAACCTGTTGCAAAAATTGTACAGTAGTCTAACAAGACCCTGTTTCATTTGTAAAATATATCAATGATGCTTAAATATTTATTAGTATACATGTAAATTATTTCAGCTTCATGCCTTTTTGCATTGGTTGGGTCGACGAAATCGCTCTATCTTGCACGGTTAAGGAGATAGAAGCAAATTTCTGTTTTTAAATTTTTGGCAAAAATTCGAAAATTTAAAATGGCCGCCATTTTTGGGAAGAGGAAAATTTTTTGAAAATTGCCAACAGTACATTGCTGAGATACCCTGCGAGTCGAAAATTTTGACGAAATCGCTCTATCTTGCACGGTCAAGGAGATAGAAGCAAATTTGTGTTTTTCCATTTTTGGCAAAAATTCGAAAATACAAAATGGCCGCCATTTTTGGGGAGAGGAAAATTTTTTGAAAATTGCCAAGAGTACATTGCTCAGATACCCTGTGGGTCGAAAATGTCGACGAAATCGCTCTATCTTGCACGGTTAAGGAGATAGAAGCCAATTTCTGTTTTTAAATTTTTGGCGAAAATTCAAAATGGCCGCCATTTTTGGGAAGAGGAAAATTTTTGAAAATTGCCAAGAGTACATTGCTCAGATACCCTGTGAGTCGAAAATTTCGACGAAATCACGCTATCTCGCACGGTTAAGGAGATAGAAGGAAATTTGTGTTTTGCCATTTTTGGCAAAAATTTGAAAATTCAAAATGGCCGCCATTTTTGGGGAGGGGAAAATTTTTTGAAAATTGCCAAGAGTACATTGCTCAGATACCCTGTGGGTCGAAAATTTCGACGAAATCGCTCTATCTCGCACGGTTAAGGAGATAGACGTAAATTTGTGTTTTGCCATTTTTGGCTAAGTAGCTATTACTCAGTCAGTTATATAGCTATTATCACTAAAAGCAATCCCAAGCAAGCTATCGACCTAAGTAATGCTCATACTAAATTTGGTAAAGATATGTGAAATATTTTTCCTTAAAATACCCAGAAACAAAAGAAGTACACAAAAGTAGCTAAGTAGCTATTACTCAGTTAGCTATAGACCTATCTTCACCAAAAGCACTCCCATGCAAGCTATTAACCCAATAAACACCCATACCAAATTTGGTAAAGATAGGATAAATACTTTTCCTTCAAATGAGCGGAAACCAAGCGTCCGGACGGCGGACGCCGGAAAAAGAAAAAACTAGAGGATCGCTCGCAAAAAAAAAGATAATGTTTTTGCATAGCAAAAACAAAGCGTCCCGAAAAGGATATAAAGGTGAGTGCTAAAGTATTAAGAAAATGCTTCGTTTCTAGCCTTATACTGTTGCGGCAACCAAAGTCAGCGCAGTCTGCTCTATCTAGCACGGTTTTCACGATATAAGCATTTTTGTGTTTTGCAAAAAATAAAAAAATTAAAAATGTCTGCTATATTTGGCGAGACAAAAATATTTTGAAAATTGGCATGGCTACTCTGCAGAGATACCCAGCAGGTCCCAAATTTTGTTGAGTTCGCTCCATATAGCACAGTTTTCGAGATATAAGCATTTTTGTGTTTTGCAAAAACTTTGAAAATTCAAAATGGCCACCATTTTTGGGGAGACAAAAATTTTTGTCAAGACCACTGCCGTGGTGTGTATCTCCCGCCGAGCATTAAAGCAGAAGAAATAGCTTTTCCGAGATATTCACAATTTTTCATTTTCGTGTGTGAAAGGTCTTCCAAAAGTAGGTGAATGAGCTATTTGAGAAAAATTGGCTATCTGCAATACTATTAAGAGATAATTCACATTTACTCATTTTGAGTAGGTGAATAATTATCTATGGGTCTGAAACTTCACCAAGTGAAAGCTCTCCCAAAAGTAGGTGAATGAGTTATTTGAGAAAAATTGGCTATCTGCAATACTTTTACAGATAATTCGCATTTACTCATTTTGAGTAGGTGAGTAATTAGCTATGGGTCTGAAACTTCACCATGTGAAAGCTCTCCCACAAGTAGATGAATGAGTATTTGATAAAAATTGGGTATCCGCAATACTTTTACAGACAATTAGCATTTACTCATTTTGAGTAGGTGAATAAATAGCTATGGGTCTGAAACTTCACAGAGTGAAAGCTCTCCCAAAAGTAGGTGAATGAGTTATTTGAGAAAAATTGGCTATCTGCAATACTTTTAGAGATAATTCACATTTACTCATTTTGAGTAGGTGAATAAATAGCTATGGGTCTGAAACTTCACCAAGTGAAAGCTGTGCCAAAAGTAGGTGAATGAGTTATTTGAGAAAAATTGGCTATCTGCAATACTTTTAGAGATAATTCGCATTTACTCATTTTGAGTAGGTGAGTAATTAGCTATGGGTCTGAAACTTCACCAAGTGAAAGCTCTCCCAAAAGTAGGTGAATGAGTTATTTGAGAAAAATTGGCTATCTGCAATACTTTTAGAGATAATTCGCATTTACTCATTTTGAGTAGACGAGTAATTAGCTATGGGTCTGAAACTTCACCAAGTGAAAGCTCTCCCAAAAGTAGGTGAATGATTAATTTGAGAAAAATTGGCTATCTGCAATACTTTTCGAGATAATTCGCATTTACTCATTTTGAGTAGGTGAATAAATAGCTATGGGTCTGAAACTTCACCAAGTGAAAGCTGTGCCAAAAGTAGGTGAATGAGTTATTTGAGAAAAATTGGCTATCTGCAATACTTTTACAGATAATTCGCATTTACTCATTTTGAGTAGGTGAGTAATTAGCTATGGGTCTGAAACTTCACAGAGTGAAAGCTCTCCCAAAAGTAGGTGAATGAGTTATTTGACAAAAATTGGCTATCTGCAATACTTTTAGAGATAATTCGCATTTACTCATTTTGAGTAGACGAGTAATTAGCTATGGGTCTGAAACTTCACCAAGTGAAAGCTCTCCCGAAAGTAGGTGAATGAGTTATTTGAGAAAAATTGGCTATCTGCAATACTTTTAGAGATAATTCGCATTTACTCATTTTGAGTAGACGAGTAATTAGCTATGGGTCTGAAACTTCACAGAGTGAAAGCTCTCCCAAAAGTAGGTGAATGAGTTATTTGACAAAAATTGGCTATCTGCAATACTTTTAGAGATAATTCGCATTTACTCATTTTGAGTAGACGAGTAATTAGCTATGGGTCTGAAACTTCACCAAGTGAAAGCTCTCCCGAAAGTAGGTGAATGAGTTATTTGAGAAAAATTGGCTATCTGCAATACTTTTAGAGATAATTCGCATTTACTCATTTTGAGTAGGTGAGTAATTAGCTATGGGTCTGAAACTTCACGAAGTGAAAGCTCTCCCAAAAGTAGGTGAATGAGTTATTTGAGAAAAATTGGCTATCTGCAATACTTTTAGAGATAATTCGCATTTACTCATTTTGAGTAGGTGAGTAATTAGCTAAGGGTCTGAAACTTCACCAAGTGAAAGCTCTCCCAAAAGTAGGTGAATGAGTTATTTGAGAAAAATTGGCTATCTGCAATACTTTTAGAGATAATTCGCATTTACTCATTTTGAGTAGACGAGTAATTAGCTATGAGTCTGAAACTTCACCAAGTGAAAGCTCTCCCAAAAGTAGGTGAATGATTAATTTGAGAAAAATTGGCTATCTGCAATACTTTTCGAGATAATTCACATTTACTCATTTTGAGTAGGTGAGTAATTAGCTATGGGTCTGAAACTTCACCAAGTGAAAGCTCTCCCAAAAGTAGGTGAATGAGTTATTTGAGAAAAATTGGCTATCTGCAATACTTTTAGAGATAATTTGCATTTACTCATTTTGAGTAGGTGAGTAATTAGCTATGGGTCTGAAACTTCACAGAGTGAAAGCTCTCCCAAAAGTAGGTGAATGAGTTATTTGAGAAAAATTGGCTATCTGCAATACTTTTAGAGATAATTCGCATTTACTCATTTTGAGTAGACGAGTAATTAGCTATGGGTCTGAAACTTCACCAAGTGAAAGCTCTCCCAAAAGTAGGTGAATGAGTTATTTGAGAAAAATTGGCTATCTGCAATACTTTTAGAGATAATTTGCATTTACTCATTTTGAGTAGGTGAGTAATTAGCTATGGGTCTGAAACTTCACCAAGTGAAAGCTCTCCCAAAAGTAGGTGAATGAGTTATTTGATAAAAATTGGCTATCTGCAATACTTTTAGAGATAATTTGCATTTACTCATTTTGAGTAGGTGAGTAATTAGCTATGGGTCTGAAACTTCACAGAGTGAAAGCTCTCCCAAAAGTAGGTGAATGAGTTATTTGAGAAAAATTGGCTATCTGCAATACTTTTAGAGATAATTCGCATTTACTCATTTTGAGTAGGTGAGTAATTAGCTATGGGTCTGAAACTTCACCAAGTGAAAGCTCTCCCAAAAGTAGGTGAGATACCATGCGGGTCAAAAATTTCGTCGAAATCGCTCTATCTAGCAGGGTTTTTGAGATATAAGCATTTTTATGTTTTGCAATTTTTGCGAAAAATTCAAAAATTCAAAATGGCCGCCATTTTTGGCGAGACAAAATTTTTTTGAAAATTGGCATGGCTACTCTGCAGATATACCCTGTGGGTCAAAAATTTCGTCGAAATCGCTCTATCTAGCAGGGTTTTCGAGATATAACCATTTTTATGTTTTGCAATTTTTGCGAAAAATTCGAAAATTCAAAATGGCCGCCATTTTTGGCGAGACAAAATTTTTTTTCAAAATTGGGATAACTACTCTGCAGAGATACCCTGAGGGTCAAAAATTTCGTCGAAATCGCTCTATCTAGCACGGTTTTCGAGATATAAGCATTTTTGTGTTTTGCAATTTTTGCGAAAATTTCGAAAATTCAAAATGGCCGCCATTTTTGGCGAGACAAAAATTTTTGGAAAATTGGGAAAAGTACTCCGCAGAGATATCCTGCGGGTCAAAAATTTTGTCGAAATTGCTCTATCTAGCACGGTTTTTGAGATATAAGCATTTTTGTGTTTTGCAATTTTTGCGAAAATTTCGAAAATTCAAAATGGCCGCCATTTTGGGCGAGACAAAAATTTTTTGAAAATTGGGAAAACTACTCCGCAGAGATACCCTGCGGGTCAAAAATTTCGTCGAAATCGCTCTATCTAGCACGGTTTTCGAGATATAAGCATTTTTGTGTTTTCCTTATTTGGAAAATTCGTAATGATTAATTAATCATTAATTACTCGGCCATTTCTTGACCAATCAATGCCAAAATCTAATGATTTCCAGATTTTAATAGAATGAATGTATTTGCCAAGTTTCAGGTGAATTGATAAAATTCCTTTCAAGTTATCATCCGGACAAGCTTCCCCATCGAAAAAAGACATTTTTGGTCATGTGACCTCTCTGATTGGTTGAAATGTCACTGCAGCATATTCAAAAAAATTCCCCAGGGCTACTGCCTAAACCTGCCAAATTTGAAAAGAATCCGCCTAACGGTTACAGAGTTATAAGGAAAACAAAATGCGGAGCCGGCGGAGCCGGCGGAGCCGGCGGAGCCGCCGGAGCCGGCGGAGCCGGCGGAGCCAGAAGCTCTCCCATACACAAACAAGCGTCCCTTGCGGGACGCTTAATAATATGTCCACATATAGGACATAATTAGATGGCACCAAATGGATGTAAACATTATTTAAGGTACTGACTTGAATGGCAATGTCTTGTAGAAATGATATAACAGTGTGAGGTTATCTAATAACCACAAGTATCTTGCAATAGAGATTAGTAGGTAACACTCAATTCTTATTCTAGACTGGTGGAAGTTCCTGAGGATGAGAAACTATCATTGGAACTGTCAACTGCGGGTCTCATGGTCCTGAAACATGATGCCCAGTATCATACACTGGGAGACAGAAGAGTGGAGATTCAGAAAATAAGGAAAGAAACAAGTTAGTGACAATATAATTCGACACTGGATGCCAATATTATAACACAGAATGCAGCACTGAACAAGTAGAAGGGATGCACATGAGAGGTGACAATAAATGGGGGCATCATATGCAAAAACATACACAATATACTCAGGCCCACCACATACCTATTGAAATGATTTTTAGGATTCCAAGAAATATCTCGTGATATCTCCTCAGACTTGCGCTTAATGTATCTAAAAATTCAGACAAGGCATTTCAAAGTCTGGATTTGTTTTAACTTGATCACAAAATTGCAAAAGCAACCTCTAAAACAAAATCTACTACTAATCACAGGATAAAATTGTGTTAGCCACAACATTTTTAATTCTCAAATTTCAACTGAATTCTATAATAATATTAGAAAAATAGCATCAGAGATTCCCGTACCCCACAGCCTGTGGAAATAGTTTTCAACACCATGAGATATAGAAGCAGTGAAACAGTACAAAGATTGGGATACTTTCAGAGCAGTGTCAGTTATATAAAGGTCCAAATCATGTTTAAGTAGAGAAAATAATGTCAAAAAGAAAGAAAATGTATGTAAAGATGAAGTATCAAAACAAGACAATTCAATAGCAAGATGACAGCATTAATCAGTAAACTAAAAATTATGACACTGTAAAATTTATTAACTGGAAAATAGATGTCAATGGAAATTCTACCTTATTCAAGATGTTCAGAAAACTAGGCATTGATGACTGAGGTTTACATGTTCAACGGCCCATAGTTTTCCTGGTTTTGGTACAATGTGTTAGCACAGACTATACAATATGAAAAGCCTGATAGGAGATGGTCATTGTGGAGTGATATTTTTGCTGAAATTTAGATTAATGTATTGATGAAAAGCCTGATAGGAGATGGTCATTGTGGAGTGATATTTTTGCTGAAATTTAGATTAATGTATTGATAGTTAAGCACAAAATCTACAAAGATGCTTACTCATTTAGTTGACACTGTTACATAACATGTTACTTTATCATTATATTGTAAAACAACCATGTTTATGTATATGCTTCGAAAAAAATAAAGGGATGGGGGAAAAAAAAAAAAAAAAAAAAAAAAAAAAAAAAAAAAAAGCCTGATTCATTTAGATTTGGGATACAAAGTTCACATCAAAACCCTAGAAATTTGTAATGATGTCATGACCTGAAACAAAAACTGCTGTAAAATCCCACACAGGTGTTAAAACTCTACAAGTAAGTATTCTGAGAGGCACTACATGGGTATCCCCATACACTAAGCACAAAGGACTACCTAACTTGATCTTTAGTTGATTCTGGGAACACAAAAACACTGGATAGAGGTTCCTACTGCACTTACTTGGAGATATCCTTCTTGTCTTTGTCAGTGTTCACCCGCATGCCCAGGTGTGACTCGTGGGACTTACTCTTGATTAGCGTCCCATGAAAGGCCTGAAATGAACAATACAATGGGTGTCACAGATCCCCAAGCAGACGTTTTTCAAGCACAAGCTCTAGTGAGGCTCACGCCTCACACGATCAAAATTTTTGGTTGTTTTTTCTCCGGATTTTCATGAATTGCACCATAGTGTGAGGAGTATCTGTCTGTTCACTGAAGTTAAGCAGCAATGAGCTATATTAGCACTGGGATGGGTGACAGCTTCGGTACACTACTCTTGTTTCTGATGGCTTTGTGACTCACGCCAGTACACCAAAACCCCTTTCGGCCTTGTTTACCTAAAACTAACCCTCACAGAAGCCAAGATGAATTGCAACAGTAACTACTTTTGTGGGTTTACCTCCTAATATCAGGAAAGCTATCAAATTTCATGAAAAATTTGGAGAGAGAGAGAAGGAATACACAAAAGTGAAAAGATATATTTCAAGAGATTAGTGTCACTAATTTTATTGGAGCAAGCACATCCACCTGACAATTTAGTTTACAGATTGTGTTTATAGCAGACATGTAGCCATTTAACTCAGAGGAAACATTACTGATCTTTTACTGACTGATTTTTTTCTAAGAATATTTTATGAACAGGAAAAATTTCTAGGAAACTGTTTGAATCTGAAAAAAAAATCTTTAATGACACAGTGTTTAAAGAATCAAGAACTACTTATATTTAAGTTGGACAGGTTCTGATAATAGAGTTCCAATGTATTTTTACGTCTTTATAAGAGTATTTCTAGGAAATTTATCTGGCTCTGAACCCATTAGGGCCTCAATTATGAAGTCCAGCACATTATCACTTTGCTGTGACGACTTTGATTGTGGATTTGAATCTATCTCTTGGCAATATTTAGAAATACTAAATGCTCATGACAATGTGACCACAACTATTAAAAGGGTCTTCAAAGGTCAGCGGTTTTGCCACCATGTCAAAGTGGGCAACAAACTCGCCTCAGAACAAAAAGGAAACTGGGTAGATGTACATAGTGGCTTGGATGACAAAGTGACATTCCTCTGTCACTGGGTCTTATCCCCAGTGGCAGGTTCAAGAACCCGAGTCACTGATGCTCATCCCAGAGACTCTGGGGTCTTTCAGTTTGAGATGGGTCAAATAGTGCTTTAAGTCCTATAGTAGAGGAGAAACTAAAAATATAAATTACAAAGCCCAAGCTTAATTTGCTCCTTTGAGCCTATTCTCTATTTTATTTATGGGCTGAGCTGGAGAATAGAAAAATTAGGTAATACAATCTAAAATATTCATACATTTATGACACTCAATCTCTGTAACTGGCAAATTCTAAAGTGCAGGTATCTAAACAGAATTCAAAATTAAATGTCACTGGATGTGTGTATGTCACAAAACAAAAGATACTGGAAACCAAGGAAAAATGAGGTAGAAATGCCCTGCTGAAAGAGTAGAATTATGTTAGGGATGAAGAGCTTTAGATGTACAGATATAAGAATGTTAAAGTATTACTGAACCATTTCTGAGGCTCTTTTCTCTGAAAATTACCTGTGGGTTTAGCTGGTTCTTTTTCTGTGGGGGAGGAGTTGAGGGAAACTTTCCCTTGCCATGCCCTGGCTTTGTCTGGGGTGGTGTAGCAGGTGGTGTGCTTCTGCCCATGTGACTCATGGAGCTTGCCGCCACCCCGGATGGAAGTGAGGCTGTTCTCACATCACCCTGGAAACAAAGAAATAAAACGGAAAATCAAGATACAGCTATAAAACTGAGTAACATAACTTTAAATAAAACAAACACCGTACCAGTGATGATTGCAGAGAATCCAGAATGCTCTGTGTTTGCTTACCTGTATGAGTGAAGACAGAAGGTTAAGTTTACCTGTATGAGTGACAGTTGTCGGGATTATTTCACCTTTGTGAGTGACAGCTAAATATTTATTTCACCTGTATGAGTGATGATTGTTTGTTTATTATTCATTAATAAGTCTTAGTAACAGCTGCAGGCACATCTTACCTTTACAAGTGTCACTAATTTAGTGATGATTGTAGATTTATTTTTACCTGTAAAAGTGATGGTTGCGGAGATGCTGGGTTGCTTTGTGGTGGGGTGTGTTCCTGTGCACACAGCACAGCATCAGGGGGTAGGGAGGAAGTACTAGGGCGAGGGAAGTGCAACCTCAGCGAGTTGCAGCCAACATCATCTGAAGACTTGTTAGACCAGCTCAAGTCAACATCATGTGACTTCTGGCCTCGTGCAAGTTGTTCTGAAAGTTTTCACGTATTTTGTAAAATATAAATAAACTAGAGGATCGCTCGCAAAAAAAAAAGATAATGTTTTTGCATAGCAAAAACAAAGCGTCCCGAAAAGGATATAAAGGTGAGTGCTAAAGTATTAAGAAAATGCTTCGTTTCTAGCCTTATACTGTTGTGGCAACCAAAGTCAGCGCAGTCTGCTCTATCTAGCACGGTTTTCAAGATATAAGCATTTTTGTGTTTTGCAAAAAATAAAAAAATTAAAAATGTCCGCTATATTTGGCGAGACAAAAATATTTTGAAAATTGGCATGGCTACTCTGCAGAGATACCCAGCAGGTCCAAAATTTTGTTGAGCTCGCTCCATATAGCACGGTTTTCGAGATATAAGCATTTTTGTGTTTTACAAAAACTTTGAAAATTCAAAATGGCCACCATTTTTGGGGAGACAAAAATTTTTGTCAAGACCACTGCCGCGGTGTGTATCTCCCGCCGAGCATTAAAGCAGAAGAAATAGCTTTTCCGAGATATTCACAATTTTTCATTTTCGTGTGTGAAAGGTCTTCCAAAAGTAGGTGAATGAGTTATTTCAGAAAAATTGGCTATCTGCAATACTATTAAGAGATAATTCACATTTACTCATTTTGAGTAGGTGAATAATTATCTATGGGTCTGAAACTTCACCAAGTGAAAGCTCTCCCAAAAATAGGTGAATGAGTTATTTGAGAAAAATTGGCTATTTGCAATACTTTTAGAGATAATTCGCATTTACTCATTTTGAGTAGGTGAGTAATTAGCTATGGGTCTGAAACTTCACCATGTGAAAGCTCTCCCACAAGTAGATGAATGAGTATTTGATAAAAATTGGGTATCCGCAATACTTTTACAGACAATTAGCATTTACTCATTATGAGTAGGTGAATAAATAGCTATGGGTCTGAAACTTCACCAAGTGAAAGCTCTGCCAACAGTACGTGAATGAGTTATTTGAGAAAAATTGGCTATCTGCAATACTTTTAGAGATAACTCACATTTACTCATTTTGAGTAGGTGAATAATTAGCTATGGGTCTGAAACTTCACCAAGTGAAAGCTCTGCCAAAAGTAGGTGAATGAGTTATTTGAGAAAAATTGGCTATCTGCAATACTTTTAGAGATAATTCACATTTACTCATTTTGAGTAGGCGAGTAATTAGCTATGGGTCTGAAACTTCACCAAGTGAAAGCTCTCCCAAAAGTAGGTGAATGAGTTATTTGAGAAAAATTGGCTATCTGCAATACTTTTAGAGATAATTCACATTTACTCATTTTGAGTAGGCGAGTAATTAGCTATGGGTCTGAAACTTCACCAAGTGAAAGCTCTCCCAAAAGTAGGTGAATGAGTTATTTGAGAAAAATTGGCTATCTGCAATACTTTTAGAGATAATTCGCATTTACTCATTTTGAGTAGGTGAGTAATTAGCTATGAGTCTGAAACTTCACCAAGTGAAAGCTCTCCCAAAAGTAGGTGAATGAGTTATTTGAGAAAAATTGGCTATCTGCAATACTTTTAGAGATAATTCGCATTTACTCATTTTGAGTAGGTGAGTAATTAGCTATGGGTCTGAAACTTCACAGAGTGAAAGCTCTCCAAAAGTAGATGAATGAGTTATTTGAGAAAAATTGGCTATCTGCAATACTTTTAGAGATAATTCGCATTTACTCATTTTGAGTAGGTGAGTAATTAGCTATGGGTCTGAAACTTCACCAAGTGAAAGCTCTCCCAAAAGTAGGTGAATGAGTTATTTGAGAAAAATTGGCTATCTGCAATACTTTTAGAGATAATTCGCATTTACTCATTTTGAGTAGGTGAGTAATTAGCTATGGGTCTGAAACTTCACCAAGTGAAAGCTCTCCCAAAAGTAGGTGAATGAGTTATTTGAGAAAAATTGGCTATCTGCAATACTTTTAGAGATAATTCGCATTTACTCATTTTAAGTAGGTGAGTAATTAGCTATGGGTCTGAAACTTCACCAAGTGAAAGCTCTGCCAAAAGTAGGTGAATGAGTTATTTGAGAAAAATTGGCTATCTGCAATACTTTTAGAGATAATTCGCATTTACTCATTTTGAGTAGGTGAGTAATTAGCTATGGGTCTGAAACTTCACCAAGTGAAAGCTCTCCCAAAAGTAGGTGAATGAGTTATTTGAGAAAAATTGGCTATCTGCAATACTTTTAGAGATAATTCGCATTTACTCATTTTGAGTAGGTGAGTAATTAGCTATGGGTCTGAAACTTCACCAAGTGAAAGCTCTCCCAAAAGTAGGTGAATGAGTTATTTGAGAAAAATTGGCTATCTGCAATACTTTTAGAGATAATTCGCATCTACTCATTTTGAGTAGGTGAGTAATTAGCTATGGGTCTGAAACTTCACCAAGTGAAAGCTCTCCCAAAAGTAGGTGAATGATTAATTTGAGAAAAATTGGCTATCTGCAATACTTTTAGAGATAATTCGCATTTACTCATTTTAAGTAGTTGAGTAATTAGCTATGGGTCTGAAACTTCACAGAGTGAAAGCTCTCCCAAAAGTAGGTGAATGAGTTATTTGAGAAAAATTGGCTATCTGCAATACTTTTAGAGATAATTCGCATTTACTCATTTTGAGTAGGTGAGTAATTAGCTATGGGTCTGAAACTTCACCAAGTGAAAGCTCTTCCAAAAGTAGGTGAATGAGTTATTTGAGAAAAATTGGCTATCTGCAATAGTTTTAGAGATAATTCACATTTACTCATTTTGAGTAAGTGAGTAATTAGCTATGGGTCTGAAACTTCACCAAGTGAAAGCTCTGCCAAAAGTAGGTGAATGAGTTATTTGAGAAAAATTGGCTATCTGCAATACTTTTAGAGATAATTCGCATTTACTCATTTTGAGTAGGTGAGTAATTAGCTATGGGTCTGAAACTTCACAGAGTGAAAGCTCTCCCAAAAGTAGGTGAATGAGTTATTTGAGAAAAATTGGCTATCTGCAATAGTTTTAGAGATAATTCACATTTACTCATTTTGAGTAAGTGAGTAATTAGCTATGGGTCTGAAACTTCACCAAGTGAAAGCTCTGCCAAAAGTAGGTGAATGAGTTATTTGAGAAAAATTGGCTATCTGCAATACTTTTAGAGATAATTCGCATTTACTCATTTTGAGTAGGTGAGTAATTAGCTATGGGTCTGAAACTTCACCAAGTGAAAGCTCTCAAATGGCCGCCATTTTTGGCGAGATAAAATTTTTTTGAAAATTGGCATGGCTACTCTGCAGATATACCCTGTGGGTCAAAAATTTCGTCGAAATCGCTCTATCTAGCAGGGTTTTCGAGATATAAGCATTTTTATTCGAAATCGCTCTATCTAGCACGGTTTTCAAGATATAAGCATTTTTGTGTTTTGCAATTTTTGCGAAAATTTCGAAAATTCAAAATGGCCGCCATTTTTGGCAAGACAAAAATTTTTTGAAAATTGGGAAAAGTACTCCGCAGAGATACCCTGTGGGTCAAAAATTTCGTCGAAATCGCTCTATCTAGCACGGTTTTCGAGATATAAGCATTTTTGTGTTTTCCTTATTTGGAAAATTCGTAATGATTAATTAACCATTAATTACTCGGCCATTTCTTGACCAATCAATGCCAAAATCTAATGATTTCCAGATTTTAATAGAATGAATGTATTTGCCAAGTTTCAGGTGAATTGATAAAATTCCTTTCAAGTTATCATCCGGACAAGCTTCCCCATCGAAAAAAGACATTTTTGGTCATGTGACCTCTCTGATTGGTTGAAATGTCACTGCAGCATATTCAAAAAAATTCCCCAAGACTACTGCCTAAACCTGCCAAATTTGAAAAGAATCCGCCTAACGGTTACAGAGTTATAAGGAAAACAAAATGCGGAGCCGGCGGAGCCGCCGGAGCCTGAAGCTCTCCCATACACAAACAAGCGTCCCTTACGGGACGCTTAATAATTAGTACAGAAATTATCAAGGCTTATTTTTTCAGATCTATTTTAAAGTATTTATTGTCACCTACCATAACAGAATATGTGAAAGCTGTTCTGTGAAATGAGAGCATGGTGGAAGATTCTTTATGCATCAATGTCAAGTCAAAGCTGAGCTTTGGCAAATGTCTTAATATTTTATTATTTATTGCAGCTCAACTAAATGGCCCAGATTTTCAGATACCATTACACAATGAACGGTTAAAAACAGAATCCTTAAGTGATAAAATATTTAAGTTAGTTTTTAAACTTAATGTGCAGAATATAATTGTAGATATTATAATGCCACCTACCTGTGCAGAACTTTAGGTTTTTAAGTGCCAGTTTGAGTTTGGTGGAGTCGTGTGCACTGGTTCCCGCCCTGCTCAATAAGTGGTCAATCTGCTCAGATGTTGACATCTCTAGCATTCCCTCGAGACTACGATTACGGCTATTGATAGCCTGAAATATTCATTAAAAAAAACAATTACATAACTTGTTTATGGTATAATAACCTTACATTGTAGCAACTACTGAAAATAGGCAAGTCATTCATATGAAATTCAAGACCAATATCTTAGAACTTTTTATTGAAGGCCATGTAGGGGACAATTATATCAATGTCCAACTAGACCTACGCATCGGAGACCGATGCAAATTTGTATCTACCGAAAAGACAACTCACCAAAGCCAGTGAACCACTGTTTGACCTTGAAGGAGGGGCCCCCAAGGTCAAATCTAACATCAGAAAATTCCTAGCCCAAGATTTCATATGAGTTGGTTTTGTACTGTAAACTTCTAGGATCAATAATAAGCGAGTTATAAGCACTTTTAACTTTGGCTATCCTCGTATGACCTTGAAGAAGGGGCCCAAGGTCAAATCCGACCATGCCAGAAGATGCCCAGCCCATGATTTTCTATAGGTTGGTTTAACATCCCAAACCTCTAGGACCAATAATAAGTGAGTTATAAGCACTTTTAACTTTGGTTATCCTCATTTGACCTTGAAGAAGGGGCCCAAGGTCAAATCCGACCACACAGAAAGATTCCCAGCCCATGATTTCCTATATGTTGGTTTACCATCCCAAACCTCTAGGACCAATAATAAGTGAGTTATAAGCACTTTTAACTTTGGCTATCCTTGTTTGACCTTGAAGGAGGGGCCCAAGGTCAAATCCGACCACACCAGATGATTCCCAGCCCATCATTTCCTATAGGTTGGTTTACCATCCCAAACCTCAAGGACCAATAATACGCGAGTTATAAGCACTTTTAAGTTTGGCTATCCTCGTTTGACCTTGAAGGAGGGGTCCAAGGTCAATTCTGACAACATCAGAAGATTCGCAGCACATGATTTCCTATAGGTTGGTTTCACATTGCAAACCTCTAGGACCAATAATAAGGGAGATATAGGCACTTTTAAAGTCTGCTATGTGGGTTACTTCGGCACTCCGTGGATAACCTTGAATTAAGAGCTTCAAGGTCAAATGTGTGCAAGGTTGTAGAGGACATATATATCTGTTATACATATCACCTATGAAGAGATTCAACCTTCTACCTATGAGAAACAGCCAGTAAAAAAATGTCAATTATTTTCAAAGAAATGCCCGTGGCGGCCAGCTTGTTTTTCAGAATGAGGCTATTTTCCTTCCCAGAGAAGCTTACCCCCCAATGAAGATATCCTGCAAATTTGGTGAACCTAGCTGCTGTCATTTTCCTCTTAGAGCGTTAACGCCGAAAATATCTCTACGCGCAGCGGCCGCGTAGCGAACGCTAAACCAAAGTATCCACCGGATGCTTCCGGTGGATACAATAAACTTAACAACATATGGGTTGTAAGAAAGACTATGAAATCATCCAACAAAATCATTTCCAAAAAAAGGAATAGAATGACCTGCTATTAGTAGCTGTTATGAGTATGTAATGTCCACCCCATGAATGTTTTGCAACAATTGTACAGTAGTCTTTAAAAACAAGGGATGATTGGATAATTATTACATGTAAATTATTTCAGTTTCATGTCTTTTTGCATTGCTCCAAATTTCCTCAAAATCACTGTATCTAACGGTTTTTGAGAAAATCGACATTTTCAATTTCCAGCAAAATTCAAAATGACTGCCAGAATTTGAAAATTTTAAAGTTTTTAAGCAGCATTATATCCAGGGTTTATAGTACCCAAAGACTCCAAAATTTGCTTGAAATAGTTCTATCTCTTTATTCTCTTAATAGTTTTTGAGATAGACAACATTTTCTATTTCCGCCAAAATTCAATATGGCAGCTGAAACTCAGGAAATTGAACATTTTTCAGAGGGACTAGATCTAAGGTATCTAGTACCCAAGGGGTCCAAAATTCGCTCGAAATTATTCTATCTCTAAGCGGTTTCGAGATAGCATTTTTTACATTTACGCCAATATTCAATATGGCAGCCGAAATTCACGAAATTCAACAATTTTTCTGAAACACTATATCTACAGTCCCTAGTACCCAAAGGGTCCAAAATTTGCTCGAAATCGCTCTATCTCTAACGGTTTTTAAGATAGACAAAATTTTCGATTTCCCCCAAGATTCAAGATGGAGACCGAAATTCAGGAAATTCAACCTTTTTTTAAAGGCACTATATCTACGATCTCTGATACCCAATGTGTCCAAAATTTGCTCAAAATCGCTCTATACCTAACAGTTTCTTTATTATTTGCAAATTAATTATGTTGATAGCTAATTTAACTAAAAATAGCTTCTACTCTCATACCTACAGTGATAGATTTGTACAACAGTAAACACATTGTAGCTTGGGGAAAGTAGCCGAGTATGTGACTTTAATTTACAACTAGAAATAGGATGCCCTGTTGACAGTAGCTGCGACATATGAATAGAAACAGGATAGCATAGAAGAACACACATTATCATGTGTAATGTCCACCCCATGAACCTTTTGCAAAAATTGTACAGTAGTCTTACAAGACCCGGTTTCATTTGTAAAATATATCAATGATGCTTAAATATTTATTAGTGTACATGTAAATTATTTCAGTTTCATGCCTTTTTGCATTGGTTGGGTCAAAAATTTTGACGAAGTCACTCTATGTTGCAAGGTTAAGAAGAATAGAAGCAAATATCTGTTTTTCTATTTTTGGCAAAAATTCGAAAATTCAAAATGGCCGCCATTTTTGAGAAGAGGAAAATTTTTTGAAAATTGCCAAGGGTACATTTCTTAGATACCCTATGGGTCGAAAATTTCAACGAAATAACTCTATTTTGCACAGTTAAGGAGATAGAAGCAAATTTGTGTTTTTCCATTTTGGGTAAAAATTCAAAATGGCCGCCCTATATGCGGGAGGGGAAAATTTTTTGAAAATTGCCAAGAGTACATTTCTTAGATACCCTATAGGTCGAAAATTTCGACGAAATCGCTCTATCTCGCACGGTTAAGGAGATAGAAGCAAATTTGTGTTTTGCCATTTTTGGGAAAAGTTCGAAAATTCAAAATGGCCACCATTGTTGGGGAGGGGAAAATTTTTTTGAAGATTGCAAAGAGTACATTACTCGGATACCCTGTGGGTCGAAAATTTCGACGAAATCGCTCTATCTCACACGGTTAAGGAGATAGAAGCAAATTTGTGTTTTTCCATTTTTGGCAAAAATTCGAAAATTCAAAATGGCCGTCATTTTTGGGGAGGGGAAATTTTTTTGAAAATTGCCAAGATTACATTGCTTAGATACCCTATGGGTTGAAAATTTCGACGAAATCGCTCTATCTCGCATGGTTAAAGAGATGGAAGGAAATTCGTGTTTTGCCATTTTGGGCAAAAAATTCGAAAATTCAAAATGGCCGCCATTTTTGGGGAGGGGAAATTTTTTTGAAAATTGCCAAGATTACATTGCTTAGATACCCTATGGGTTGAAAATTTCGACGAAATCGCGCTATCTCGCACGGTTAAGGAGATAGAAGGAAATTTGTGTTTTGCCATTTTTGGCAAAAATTTGAAAATTCAAAATGGCCGCCATTTTTGGGGAGGGGAAATTTTTTTGAAAATTGCCAAGATTACATTGCTTAGATACCCTATGGGTTGAAAATTTCGACGAAATCGCTCTATCTCGCATGGTTAAAGAGATGGAAGGAAATTCGTGTTTTGCCATTTTGGGCAAAAAATTCGAAAATTCAAAATGGCCGCCATTTTTGGGGAGGGGAAAATTTTTTAAAAATTGCCAAGACTACAATGCTCAGATACCCTGTGGGTTGAAAATTTCGACGAAATCGCTCTATCTCGCACGGTTAAGGAGATAGAAGCAAATTTGTGTTTTGCCATTTTTGGCAAAAATTCGAAAATTCAAAATGGCCGTCATTTTTGAGGAGGGGAAAATTTTTTGAAAATTGCAAAGAGTACATTCCTTAGATACCCTGTAAGTCGAAAATTTCGACAAAATCGCTCTATCTCGCACGGTTAAGGAGATAGAAGCAAATTTGTGTTTTGCCATTTTTGGGAAAAATTCGAAAATTCAAAATGGCCGCCATTTTGGGGGAGGGGAAAATTTTTTGAAAATTGCCTAGAGTACATTGCTCAGATACCCTGTGAATCGAAAATTTCAACGAAATCGCTCTATCTCACACGGTTAAGGAGATAGAAGCAAATTTGTGTTTTTCCATTTTTGGCAAAAATTCGAAAATTCAAAATGGCCATCATTTTTGGGCAGGGGAAAATTTTTTGAAAATTACCAAGAGTACATTGCTTAGATACCCTATGGGTTGAAAATTTCGACGAAATCGCTCTATCTCACACGGTTAAGGAGATGGAAGGAAATTCGTGTTTTGCCATTTTGGGCAAAAAATTCGAAAATTCAAAATGGCCACCATTTTTGGGGAGGGGAAAATTTTTTTTAAATTGCCAAAACTACAATGCTCAGATACCCTGTGGGTTGAAAATTTCGACGAAATCGCTCTATCTCGCACGGTTAAGGAGATAGAAGCAAATTTGTGTTTTGCCATTTTTGGCAAAAATTCGAAAATTCAAAATGGCCGTCATTTTTGAGGAGGGGAAAATTTTTTGAAAATTGCAAAGAGTACATTCCTTAGATACCCTGTAAGTCGAAAATTTCGACAAAATCGCTCTATCTCGCACGGTTAAGGAGATAGAAGCAAATTTGTGTTTTGCCATTTTTGGGAAAAATTCGAAAATTCAAAATGGCCGCCATTTTGGGGGAGGGGAAAATTTTTTGAAAATTGCCTAGAGTACATTGCTCAGATACCCTGTGAATCGAAAATTTCAACGAAATCGCTCTATCTCACACGGTTAAGGAGATAGAAGCAAATTTGTGTTTTTCCATTTTTGGCAAAAATTCGAAAATTCAAAATGGCCATCATTTTTGGGCAGGGGAAAATTTTTTGAAAATTACCAAGAGTACATTGCTTAGATACCCTATGGGTTGAAAATTTCGACGAAATCGCTCTATCTCGCACGGTTAAGGAGATGGAAGGAAATTCGTGTTTTGCCATTTTGGGCAAAAAATTCGAAAATTCAAAATGGCCACCATTTTTGGGGAGGGGAAAATTTTTTTTAAATTGCCAAAACTACAATGCTCAGATACCCTGTGGGTTGAAAATTTCGACGAAATCGCTCTATCTCGCACGGTTAAGGAGATAGAAGCAAATTTGTGTTTTGCCATTTTGGGCAAAAATTCGAAAATTCAAAATGGCCGTCATTTTTGAGGAGGGGAAAATTTTTTGAAAATTGCAAAGAGTACATTCCTTAGATACCCTGTGGGTCGAAAATTTCGACGAAACCGCTCTGTCTCGCATGGTTAAGGAGATAGAAGCAAATTTGTGTTTTGCCATTTTTGGCAAAAATTCAAAATGGCCGCCATTTTTGGGAGTGGAAAATTTTTTGAAAATTGCAAAGATGACATTGCTTATATACCCAGCGGGTCGAAAATTTCGACGAAATCGCTCCATCTCGCACGGTTAAGGAGATAGAAGCAAATTTGTGTTTTGCCATTTTGGGCAAAAATTCGAAAATTCAAAATACCCGCCATTTTTGGGGAGGGGAAATTTTTTTTGAAAATTGCAAAGATTACATTACTTAGATACCCTGTGGGTCGAAAATTTCGACGAAATCGCTCTATCTCGTACGGTTTAGGAGATATGAGCGCATTTGCCTTTTTCAGTACTCAAAATAGCCAATTACTCATTTATTATATCCCCAGACGAAAGTCGGGGATATATTGGATTCAGGTCCGTCGCGCCGCCGCCGCCGCCGCCGCCGTAGAAATTTCCTTGTGGACGCGATAACTCAAAAACAAATTAATATTTTTTTTTCAAACTTGGTACACATGTTAAGGGTGCCCAAAGGAAGATCCCTATTTTAAGGTGACCTTAAACTCCCAGTAAAAAAGAACTTATGGCCACCTTAAGGTCAGAAATTGCACTTTTGGCCACTTAGAGCCCTGTAGGTCACAAACTATGATGCTCAGCTGGCTGAAATTTTACCTGACAACACATTAATATGTTCTTAGTACATGTGCCGAAAATCATGACTTTAAGTTGAGGAGAAAATTGTGTTTGAGGCCCATAAATACCCCCACTTTTTGCTATACTTTACACATATTTTGCCCTATAATTTGGAAGTGATAATTCTGATGAGTCTCAAACTGCACTAGGTATAACTTTGATATGTAATCCTTGTCTGTAGAAAATTTTAGGGCTGTAGGTTTACCCAAAGGGGTCGACTTAAGGTCTCAAAAGTGCCCACAGAGACCCAATTTATGCATTTTTGCCACTTTCAAGCACTGTAGCTTTCAAACTATGTCTCTCATCTAAGTTAAATATCATCTGGGAATATATCTATGTGTTTTCTTATATGTGCCCCAACATTTAGGCCTTTAATAGACAGTTAACCTGTGTATCAGGACCATAAACACCCACCCGAGTGACCCTTATAAGACATTTTTCACATCTTTTTCCCTGTAACTTGGAAATGGTAAGTCTGAGAAGTTTCAAACTGTATTAGATATATATTCTGTGTGTAATCTTAGTATGTAACAGATTTTAAGTCTGAAGCTTTAATTTTGAAGGTCAAATTGAGGTCTCTAAAAGGCTCCCAAAGACCCAATATTTGGACTTTTTGCTACTTTTAAGCCCTGTGACTGTCAAACTATGTGACTGATAGAGCTCAAATCCTATCTGAGAAGATATTAGTATGTTATTTTTATATGTGCCAAAAATTAAGGCTTTAAGAAGACATTTAACCTGTGTATGAGGACCATAAATCCCCACCCGAGTGACCATTTTTAGACATTTTTCACATATTTTTCCCTGTAACTTGGAAATGGTAAGTCTAAGAAGTTTCAAACTGTATTAGATGCATATTCTATGTGTAATCTTAGTATGTGACAAATTTTAAGTCTGAAGCTTTAATTTGAAGGCTACATTTAGGTCTCTAGAAGGCCCCATAAAGACCCAGTATTTGGACTTTTTGCCAATTTTAAGGCCTGTGACTGTTAAACTATGTGACTGATAGAGCTGAAATCTCATCTGGGAATACATTATTATGTTCTTTTTACATGTGCCAAAAATCAAGGCTTCAAGTAGACATTTAACCTGTGTATGAGGACCTTAAACACCCACCTGAGTGACCCTTTTAAGACATTTTTCACATATTTTGCTCTGTAACTTGGAAATGGTAAGTCTGAGAAGTTTCAAACTTTATTAGATACATATTCTATGTGTAATCTTAGTATGTAACAAATTTTAAGTCTGAAGCTTTAATTTGAAAGCCACATCGAGATCTCTAAAAGGCCCACAATGACCCAATATTTGGACTTTTTACCAATTTTAAGCCCTGTAACTGTTAAACTATGTGATTGATGGAGCTGAAATCCCATCTGGGAATGCATTATTATGTCCTTTTTACATATGCCGAAAATCAAGGTTTTTAGTAGACATTTAACCTGTGTATGAGGGCCATAGACACTCGCCCAAGTGCCTTTTTTCACATTTTTTCCATATTTTGCCCTGTTATTTGGAAATGCTTAGTGTGACAAGTCTTAAACTGTATTATATATAATTTTTGTTTGTTATGTATGTCCCCCAAAAAGTTTCAGATCTGTAGTTTAATTGCTAAGGTCTCTTTAACAATTGTAAAATGCCCACAGAAACCCAATTTATGGATATTATGCCACTTTAAAGCCCAGTAACTGTCAAACTATGTGGGTTATAGAGCTGAAATCTTTGAATTTTTAAAAGGAAATGCCTGTCTACTTAAATTTTGAATATTAATAATGTTATGGCTATCTTAGTCTTTTAAGAACTTATTTTTGTGTGTTATACCTCTGCTTGCTGAGTTTTTTAACTTTTTAAAATGAAACTGGTTAAACATATTCAAGTAGACAAAATGGACACTTTAAGTGAGCTTGAAGTCCCAATATTAATGAAATTATATCCTTATGTAGTAAAACTAGGGGATTTTTAACCCTCAACTAGCCCAGTTTTATTCAACTTGCCTCAGTTAATTTTGGCACAGCTCCTACAGTTATGAACTCATTTCAGTTGATAATCACATACTTAAAATTCTCAATTCTTTTTGTATTTGAGTACCCCTTTTATATAGATTGTTTGTTTACCATTTATGCTCAACCCACATCCCCCACCCGGATTCCCCCCCACCCACCTCTGGGACCTCCAGCTATATTGAGTGACACTAAATAAACAAAGGTATTTAATGATATCAGATGAGAAACAAAGAACTCAATGGGGTTGCAGATCTTGTGTAATAGTGAGAGAGGTGTGGAGAAGGGGAGAGGGGTGGGGGTGGGAGGTGGTGGGCTTCATTACATATAACACAAAGGGGAGTCAGAACTGAGATTGTGTCACATATTTAGGTTGCATATATATGGACCACATATATAGGTATAGAGGAAATGAATAACTGAAAACAATTTGCAAATTCTAAAAATAATATAATAAAATAATAATATAAATAATTTTTTTTTAAATAATATTTTATTTGTGAACAAATATAGAAACAGATATGCGCTTTTGGGATTATGAATTTTAGAATGGACATTGAATCATCAATCATTTAAATACTTTGAAGGAAGATTGAAAAATATGATGAGTTGAGTTAAAAATAATATTTTATTTGTCAACAAATATAGAAACAGATATGCTCTTTTGGGATTATTATTTTAGAATGGACATTCAATCATCAATCATTTAAATACTTTGAAAATAGGTTTAGAGTTATCATTGCAGGAAGATTGAAAATATAATTTGAGTTATGTATTCGGCGTCTGGGGATACACCATCTTCCTTGGGGAGATATAAACAGAGTAGATTGATGTGCTGAAGTTCATATAATAATGGGTAATTATGTTTTAAAAAATTCCCGATCAAAACCTGTGGCGTGAGTGATGACCTGTCTGGGGATATGTTGGCGCCGAGTTGGCCCAATCTAGTTTAATTAATTACTCACTGATCTATGAAGCAATTCCCCCCAAAAGCAATTCCATACAAGCTATTAACCCAATGAACCTCCATACCAAATTTCAGAAAGATAGACTGGAGTAATAAACTAAGTCGTTTCATTTCCCAGTAACCGAAGAATCGTTGCAGCCCTTCTGAAAAATGATGAGATATTTACTTAAAATAGCTAATTAGTTATTAATAACATAGCTATGGAGCTGTAACACCCCAAAGCAATACCAAGCAAGCTATGGACCGTATAATCCTCCATACCCAATTTGTTCAGACATCACCTGCACTTTTGTTTTGAGTGAACAGAAAAGTGTAACTGACATCAGCTAATTACATAGCTAAATAGCTATTACTCAGTTAGCTATAGAGCTATGACTCCCAAAAGAAAAACTAAGAAAGTTATTTATCCAACAATGTTCCATACAAAATTTTGTTCAAATAGCTTGATTCCTTTTCCTTTTAAAGCATGGAAACCAAATTGCTACTCAAAATAGCCAATTCGCCATTACTAAGTTGCTATAGGATAGCTAATAGCAATAATAAGCAAGCTATTACCTCAATTGAAGCACGTGATTTCCTATAAGTTGTCTTTACAACCAAAAATGCTACGACCTATTATAAGTGAGACACAGGCCACTATAGACATAAGGGACTAAATGCGACTTCCAAGGAGGGGTCAAAGCTTAAATCTGACCCCACCACAACAATTGGGGCACATGGTTTCCTGTAAGTTGTCTTGACATCACAAACCTCTATGCCAAATTATAACGTGCAACCAATAATAAGGGACATATAGGTCATTATAAGTATTGAGGATCATGTTCGACCTTAAAAAAGGAGGGGTCGAAGGTCAAATCTGAACCAACCCAAAAATTTGGGGCATATCATTTCCCATAAGTTGTCTTCACATTCAAACCTGTACGACCAATAATAAGGGAGATATACACCATTATAAGTATCAAGGACCACATTCGACCTTCAAGGAGGTCCATCTGACATCACCAGAAGATTCGGGGCACATGATTTCCTATAAGTTGCCTTCAAATCTAAAACCTCCACTAATAGTAAGGGAGATATAGAACATTATAGGTATCAAGGACTACATTCGACCTTGAAGGAGGGGCCCAAGGTCAAATGTGACCACACCATAAGATTCAGGGCAGATGATTTCCCATAAGTCATCTTTACCGCCAAAACCTCTATGACCAATAATAAGGGAGATATAGGGCATTATAAGTATCAAGGCCCACATTCAACCTTAAAGGAGGGATTTAAGGTCAAATCTGACCCCACCAAAAGATTCGGGGCACGATTTCCTATAAGTTGTCTTCACATCCAAAACCTCTACAACCAATAATAAGGGAGATATAGACCATTAGAGGTATCAAGGGCCACATTCAACCTTGAAGGAGGGATCTAAGGTCAAATCTGAAACCAGCAAAAGATTCGGGGCAGATGATTTCCTATAAGTTGTCTTCACATCCAAAACCTCTATGACCAATAATAAGGGAGATATAGCTCCTTTAAGTTTGGTCACCTCAGATTTTCAAATTCGTGGCCATAGCAACCAACCAAATTAAACAAACTGGACCAAATGTTAGCCAGGCAAGAATTCATAGCAGGGAAGAAATCTTGAAACCTTGGTATGGATAGGTGCAACAAATTTCTAGCTATAAGTGATTTACTCAATGGTGTACTGTCAAAGTAGCTATTACTCAGTTAGATATGGACTTACAGCTCTAAAAATTTGTCATGATAGAGTACATTTAAAAGTAGCTGAACAACATATTTGATAAAATTATTGTAACTCTAACAGTTATGAAGAAAAATATCATTTATTCATTTTGGTCAAAACTGAATATAGCTATTACTCATGTAACTATTGAGAAAGGCCTATGAAAAAGCTACCACATTGTAGGCATGGAGAAAGTAGCTGAACAACATATTTTACCAAAATGTTGTAAATGCAGTCATTTTGGAGTTATAAGCACTTTACTCAAAGTAGCTGCCAGTGCTATTACTCACTTAGCTATGGACCTATGCCATACATAATCTCCTGTCCAGCGGCCCATCTAGAGACTAGATCTATGCACTGGAGAACGATGCAAAGCTGTATTCACCGTAAATTCCCATATGTTGGTTTACCATCCCAAACCTCTAGGACCAATAATAAGCGAGTTATAAGCACTTTTAAGTTTGGCTATCCTCGTTTGACCTTGAAGAAGGGGCCCAAGGTCAAATCCGTCCACACCAGAAGATTCCCAGGCCATGATTTACTATAGGTTGGTTTATCATCCCAAACCTCTATGACCAATAAACGAGTTATAAGCACTTTTAAGTTTGGCTATCCTCGTTTGACCTTGAAGGAGGGGCCCAAGGTCAAATCCGTCCACATCAAAAGATTCCCAGGCCATGATTTCCTATAGGATGTTTTCACACTGCAAACCTCTAGGACCAATAAAAAGTGACTTAAAAGCACCGTCAAATTTGGCTATCCTCTTGTGACCTTGAAGGAGGGGCCCAAGGTCAAATGCAACAACACCAAAAGATTCCCATAGGTTGATTTACAATCCCAAACCTCTAGCACCAATACTAAGCGAGTTATAAGCACTTTTAACTTTGGCCCTCCTCGTCTGACCTTGAAGGAGGGGCCCAAGGTCAAATTTGACCACACCAAAAGATTCCAAAGCCCATGATTTCTTATAGGTTGGTTTACCATCCCAAACCTCTAGGACCAAAATTAAGCGAGTTATAAGCACTTTTAAATTTGGCTATCCTCATTTGACCTTGAAGGAGGGGCCCAAGGTCAAATCTGATCACATCAGAAGATTCCTAGCCCATGATTTCCTATAGGTTATTTTCACACTGCAAACCTCTAGGACTAATAAAAATAGCATCAGAGATGCCCATACCCCACAGCCTAGGGAAATGTTTTTAACACCATGAGATATAGAAGTACTGTATCAGTACAAAGTTCAGGATACTTTCAGAGCACTGTCAGTTATATAAAGGTCCAAACAATGTTTAAACTAGAGGATCGCTCGCAAAAAAAAAAGATAATGTTTTTGCATATCAAAAACAAAGCGTCCCGAAAAGGATATAAAGGTGAGTGCTAAAGTATTAAGAAAATGCTTCGTTTCTAGCCTTATACTGTTGTGGCAACCAAAGTCAGCGCAGTCTGCTCCATATAGCACGGTTTTCGAGATATAAGCATTTTTGTGTTTTGCAAAAACTTTGAAAATTCGTGGTGTGTATCTCCAGCCGAGCATTAAAGCAGAAGAAATAGCTTTTCCGAGATATTCACAATTTTTCATTTTCGTGTGTGAAAGGTCTTCCAAAAGTAGGTGAATGAGTTATTTGAGAAAAATTGGCTATCTGCAATACTATTAAGAGATAATTCACATTTACTCATTTTGAGTAGGTGAATAATTATCTATGGGTCTGAAACTTCACCAAGTGAAAGCTCTCCCAAAAGTAGGTGAATGAGTTATTTGAGAAAAATTGGCTATCTGCAATACTTTTAGAGATAATTCGCATTTACTCATTTTGAGTAGGTGAGTAATTAGCTATCGGTCTGAAACTTCACCATGTGAAAGCTCTCCCACAAGTAGATGAATGAGTATTTGATAAAAATTGGGTATCCGCAATACTTTTACAGATAATTAGCATTTACTTATTTTGAGTAGGTGAATAAATAGCTATGGGTCTGAAACTTCACCAAGTGAAAGCTCTCCCAAAAGTAGGTGAATGAGTTGAGAAAAATTGGCTATCTGCAATACTTTTAGAGATAATTCGCATTTACTCATTTTGAGTAGACGAGTAATTAGCTATGGGTCTGAAACTTCACCAAGTGAAAGCTCTCCCAAAAGTAGGTGAATGATTAATTTGAGAAAAATTGGCTATCTGCAATACAGTACTGTTACAGATAATTCGCATTTACTCATTTTGAGTAGGTGAGTAATTAGCTATGGGTCTGAAACTTCACCAAGTGAAAGCTCTCCTAAAAGTAGGTGAATGAGTTATTTGAGAAAAATTGGCCATCTGCAATACTTTTACAGATAATTCGCATTTACTCATTTTGAGTAGGTGAGTAATTAGCTATGGGTCAGAAACTTCACCAAGTGAAAGCTCTTTGGGATAGCTGCTCTGCAGAGATACCCTGAAGATAAAAAATTTCGTCGAAATCGCTCTATATAGCACGGTTTTCGAAATATTAGCATTTTTGTGTTTTGCAATTTTTGCGCAAAAATTCGAAAATTCAAAATGGCCGCCATTTTTGGCAAGATAAAATTTTTTTGAAAATTGGCATGGCTACTCTCCAGAGATACCCTGTGGGTCAAAAATTTCTTCGAAATCGCTCTATCTAGCACGGTTTTCGAGATATAAGCATTTTTTTGTTTTGCAATTTTGCGAAAAATTCGAAAATTCAAAATGGCCGCCATTTTTTGGCGAGACAAAAATTTTTTCAAAATTGGGATAACTACTCTGCAGAGATACCCTGAGGGTCAAAAATTTCATCGAAATCGCTCTATCTAGCACGATTTTCGAGATATAAGCATTTTTGTGTTTTGCAATTTTTGCGAAAAATTCGAAAATTCAAAATGGCCGCCATTTTTGGCGAGACAAAATTTTTTTTCAAAATTGGGATAACTACTCCGCAGAAATACCCTGAGGGTCAAAACTTTCGTCGAAATCGCTCTATCTAGCACGGTTTTCGAGATATAAGCATTTTTGTGTTTTGCAATTTTTGCGAAAATTTCGAAAATTCAAAATGGCCGCCATTTTTGGCGAGACAAAAATTTTTTGAAAATTGGGAAAACTACTCCGCAGAGATATCCTGCGGTTCAAAAATTTTGTCAAAATTGCTCTATCTAGCACGGTTTTTGAGATATAAGCATTTTTGTGTTTTGCAATTTTTGCGAAAATTTCAAAAATTCAAAATGGCCGCCATTTTGGGCGAGACAAAAATTTTTTGAAAATTGGGAAAACTACTCCTCAGAGATACCCTGTGGGTCAAAAATTTTGTCGAAATCGCTCTATCTAGCACGGTTTTCGAGATATAAGCATTTTTGTGTTTTCCTTATTTGGAAAATTCGTAATGATTAATTAATCATTAATTACTCGACCATTTCTTGACCAATCAATGCCAAAATCTAATGATTTCCAGATTTTAATAGAATGAATGTATTTGCCAAGTTTCAGGTGAATTGATAAAATTCCTTTCAAGTTATCATCCGGACAAGCTTCCCCATCGAAAAAAAGACATTTTTGGTCATGTGACCTCTCTGATTGGTTGAAATGTCACTGCAGCATATTCAAAAAAATTTCCCAAGGCTACTGCCTAAACCTGCCAAATTTGAAAAGAATCCGCCTAACAGTTACAGAGTTATAAGGAAAACAAAATGCGGAGCCGGCGGAGCCTGAAGCTCTCCCATACACAAACAAGCGTCCCTTGCGGGACGCTTAATTAGGGATGGGTCGGTAGGTCCGGTATCTCGGTATCGAGAGCATTTTACTGAAATACTGTGACGAGATTTTAAAACCGCCACTTCGCTTGTCAACACATATAATGGAAGGAAGGGTTAAAATATTAGAAACATACCCAAAATCTGAAGAAATTATAAGCTTTTATCCCCATATTTTCATCCATTTGCAGACTTTTTGCGATACATTGAGGAGAACTGCCATGTTTTGGTTACGACATTTGATAACCTAAATCTCGCTTGACAGCACATAAAATGGAAGGAAAACTTAAAATATTGGGAACAAACAAGAAATATGGCGAAATTATACAGGTTTCTCTCATATTTTGGCCATTTGGGGACTTTAATTGCGATGTTGTTAAGAGGAAATGTCCATGTTTGATTGGGGTGCACTAAAACGCGGAGTCCCGGAATCGGTACGGTTTTGCATTGACGACCTCCCGATGTACACATTTTTGATACCGACCCATCCCTAGTTTAAATTGAGAAAATACTGTCTAAGAGAAAGAGAATGCATGTACTTTATCTACATCTGGCATGGCCGAATTATGGTTTAGATGTTTTGAATATTACCATGCATACAGAAGTGGTAATACATTCAATGAATGCTTATGTGTGGTGTTGGAGCAAAATTTGTGGCTCACTTGATGAAATACCATCTGCTACAATGGGAAGTTGTAAAAGTAAAATTCATGAATTCTAATATGATTTTAACAGTGCTTAATTTACATCAAAAGACAGACCCAAAGATGCAACAAGATTTTAAAGGTCAAGGTCACTACGACAAGGTCAAATCAAGGTCACACCATGACGATGCACACCTACACCCCCCAACCAATGTCCCTAGTAAGTATCAACTCCCTACACCTCACAGATTCCAAGATATAGCCCGGACAAGATTTTATAGGTCCCCAACCAATGTCCCTACCAAGTATCAACTTCCTGCACCTTACGGTTTCCGAGATATAGCCCGAACAAGATTTTATAGGTCAAGGTCACTACAGCAAGATCAAAGGTCAAATCAAGGTCAGACCATGACGTTGCACACCTACACCCCCTAACCAATGTCCCTACCACGTATCAACTTCCTACACCTTACGGTTTCCGAGATATAGCCCGGACAAGATTTTCACACTCAAGGTCACTATGGCAAGGTCAAATCAAGGTCAGACCATGACGTTGCACACCTACACATCCTAACCAATGTTCCTACCAAGTATCAACTTCCTACACCTTACGGTTTCTGAGATACAGCCCAGACAAACTTTTTCCCGCCACCCACCCACCCACCCACCCATCCGGACACCATGGGTGAAAACAATACACCGACAGCCCTTCAGGGCTGTGGGGTAAAAAGAGAGTTAAAAGCACTTTCAAATTTGGCTATCCTCGTTTGACCTTGAGGGAGGGGCCCAAGGTCAAATCTGACAACATCAGAAGATTCCTAACCCATGATTTCCTATAGGTTGGTTTAACATGTTACACCTCTAGGACCAATAATAAGCGAGTTATAAGCTGATTTACTCAACAGTGAGAACCTCAAAGTAGCTATTACTTGGCTATGCAATGAGCTACAGGTCTGCAATTTTACTATGAGATAGCTGACCCAAAAGTAGCTGAATAACATATTTAAACAAAATTCTCTAAATGTAATAGCTTTTAAGTTACAAGTAAAAATTGTTGAGGTTTTTGACTCCCCAGAGCATAATTTTCATTCCTGGGCTTAAAATAGCTATTACTCACTTGATTTTGATCCCAGACCTACAAAAAGATAGGGTAGTGAGACCTCATGACCACCAATTCATGCACTAAATATAAAATAAATCTGAAAGAAACTGTGCCCTACAGCTTGAACACAAACAAAAGTCAAAATTTTTGACATTTTTGACTCCCCAGAGCATAATTTTGATTCCTGGGCTACGAAAACAATAGAGTGGCCGGATCTCTGCCATAGCAAGCCACTTGCAAAGTTTAAAAGAAATCCAAAAACAAATGTGACTTGTAGGTTGAACACAGGAAAATCTCTGCGGACACAAACGATGACTGGGCATGATCCATAGTTTCCCTGCTTCTTGGGGATACAATTACAAGCCTCTGCGGTTAGTAGATTTAGCTGAGCAGTGATGATGGGCGGGTGTACCCAAACAAGAGGAGAGTGCCCGTGAACGGGCACTGTGTCAGCTGACTGAATGTTTTTGATTTGTGATGGTGATAATGAGAGGAAAGCATAATTATCAGGGAAAGGGCTGTACAGAAATACAGTAAATGGTAACTGAACAGCATGTTCGAAAGATATTCCGAAGCTGACAGAAAAAAAGGACAAAAAAGTTGTGCCCTGGAAATGGTATTATGAAATAAAGTAACAAGGTAATTGTTTAAGTGTAAAAAGTAGGTTAAAAATATTTAAAGAAATACTATAAATGCAATATCCTCGTTCGACCATGAAGAAGGGGTCCAAAGGTCAAATCTGACCATACCAAAAGATTCCCAGCCAAAGAATTTAGGATGGTTTACCATCCCAAACCTCTCGGACCAATAATAAGTGAGTCATAGGCACTTTTTAAGTTTGGCTATCCTTGTTTGACCTTGATGGAGGGGTCCAAGGTCAAATCCGACCACACAAAAAAATTCCCAGCCCATGATTTCCTGTAGCTTGTTTACCATCCCAAACCTGTAGGACCAATAATAAGCGAGTTCTAAGCAATTGTAAGTTTGGCTATCCTCAATTGACCTTGAAGGAGGGGTCCCAGGTCAAATCTGACCACACCAAAAGAATCCCAGCCCATGATTTCCTATATGTTGGTTTACCATCCCAAACCTCCAAGACCAATAATACGCGAGTTATAAGCACTTTAAGTTTGGCTATCTTCGTTTGACCTGGAAGGAGGGGTCTAAGGTGAAATCTGACCACACCAAAAGATTCCCAGCCCATGATTTTCTATAGGTTGGTTTTCCATTCCAAACCTCTAGGACCAATAATAAGCGAGTTATAAGCACTTTTAAGTTTGGCTATCCTCATTTGACCTTGAAGGAGGGTTTAAGGTCAAATCCGACCACACCAAAAAATTCCCAGCTCATGATTTTCTATAGGTTGGTTTTCATTCCAAACCTCTAGGACCAATAATAAGCGAGTTATAAGCACTTTTATGTTTGGCTATCCTCATTTGACCTTGAAGGAGGGTTCCAAGGTCAAATCGGACCATATTAACAGATTCCCAGCCCATGATTTCCTACAGGTTGGATACAATGATTTACTCAACAGTGAGAACCTGAAAGAAGCTATTGATCAGCTATGCCATGACATAGAGGTCTGCAATTTCACTATGTTATAGCTGACCAAAACGTCTGTGAATAACATATTTAACAAAATACTCTAAATGTAATAGTTTTCAAGTTACTACTGATTTACTCAAGAGTGAGAACCTCAAAGTAACTATTACTCAGCTATGCAATGAGCTACATGTCTGAATTTTTGCTCTGTTATAGCTGACCTAAAAGTAGGTGAACAACATATTTAAGCAAAATACTGTAAATGCAATAGTTTTCAAGTTACAACTGATTTACTCAATAGTGAGAACCTGAAAATAGCTATTGCTCTGCTATGCCATGAGCTATAGGTCTGTAATTTCACTATGTTATAGCTAACCCAAAAGTAGGTGAACAATATATTTTAACAAAATACTCCAAATGCAATATTTTTCAAGTTATAGCCAATTTACTCAACAGTCAGTGCCTGAGAATAGCTATTGCTCAGTTGTGCCATGAGCTACAGGTCTGTAATTATAGCTGACCCAAAAGTAGCTGAATAACATATTTGCACAAATTTCTGTAAAGTCAATAGTTTTCCAATTACAACTGATTTACTCAACAGTGAGAACTTCAAAGTAGCTATTACTCAGCTATGCAATGAGCCACAGGTCTGGAACTTCACCATGTTATAGCTGACCCCAAAATAGGTGAATAACATATTGCAACAAAATACTGTAAATGCAATAGTTTCCAAGTTATAAGTGATTTACTCAACAGTGATAACCTAAAAGTAGCTATTACTCAGCTATGCCATGAGCTACAGGTCTGAAATTTTACTATGTTATAGCTGACCCAAAAGTAGCTGAATAACATATTTATACTAAATTCTCTAAATGCAATAGTTTTCAAATTATAAGTGATTTGCTCAACATTGAGAACTTTAAAGTAGCTATTACTGAGCTATGCAATGTGTCACAGGTCTGGAACTTCACTATGTTATAGCTAACCCCAAAATAGGTGAATAACATATTGAAACAAAATACTCTAAATGCAATAATTTCCAAGTTATAAGCGATTTACTCAACAGTGATAACCTCAAAGTAGCTATTACTCAGCTATGCCATGAGCTACAGGTCTGAAATTTTACTATGTTATAGCTGACCCAAAAGTAGGTGAACAACATATTTAAGCAAAATACTGTACATGCAATAGTTTTCAAGTTACAACTGATTTACTCAATAGTGATGACCTAAAAGTAGCTATTACTCAGCTATGCCATGAGCTACAGGTCTGAAATTTTACTATTTTATAGCTGACCCAAAAGTAGCTGAATAACATATTTATACTAAATTCTCTAAATGCAATAGTTTTGCAATTACAACTGATTTAATCAATAGTGAGAACCTCAAAGTAGTCATTACTCAGCTATGCAATGAGCTACAGGTCTGAAATTTTACTATGTTATAGCTGACCCAAAAGTAGCTGAATAACATATTTATACGAAATTCTCTAAATGCAATAGTTTTCCAATTACAACTGATTTACTCAATAGTGAGAACTTCAAAGTAGCTATTACTCAGCTGTGCCATGACCTACAGATCTGAAATTTCACTATGTTATAGCTGGCCCAAAAGTAACTGAATAACATATTTATACGAAATTCTCTAAATGCAATAGTTTTGCAATTACAACTGATTTACTCAATAGTGAGAACCTCAAAGTAGTTATTACTCAGCTATGCAATGAGCTACAGGTCTGAAATTTTACTATGTTATAGCTGACCCAAAAGTAGGTGAACAACATATTTAAGCAAAATACTGTAAATGCAATAGTTTTCAAGTTAAAACTGATTTACTCAATAGTGATGACCTAAAAGTAGCTATTACTCAGCTATGCCATGAGCTACAGGTCTGAAATTTTACTATGTTATAGCTGACCCAAAAGTAGCTGAATAACATATTTATACGAAATACTCTAAATGCAATAGTTTTCCAATTACAACTGATTTACTCAATAGTGAGAACTTTAAAGTAGCTATTACTCAGCTATGCCATGACCTACAGATCTGAAATTTCACTATGTTATAGCTGGCCCAAAAGTAGCTGAATAACATGTTTATACGAAATTCTCTAAATGCAATAGGTTTTAAGTTACAAGTGATTTACTCAATAGTGAGAACTTCAAAGTAGCTATTACTCAGCTATGCAATGAGCCACAGATCTGAAACTTCACTATGTTATAGCTGATCCCAAAATAGGTGAATAACATATTGAAACAAAATACTGTAAATGCAATAGTTTCCAAGTTATAAGCGATTTACTCAACAGTGATAACCTAAAAGTAGCTATTACTCGGCTATGCCATGAGCTACAGGTCTGAAATTTTACTATGTTATAGCTGACCCAAAAGTAGCTGAATAACATATTTATACGAAATTCTCTAAATGCAATAGTTTTGAAGTTATAAGCGATTTACTCAACAGTGATAACCTAAAAGTAGCTATTACTCAGCTATGCCATGAGCTACAGGTCTGAAATTTTACTATGTTATAGCTGACCCAAAAGTAGCTGAATAACATATTTATACGAAATTCTCTAAATGCAATAGTTTTTAAGTTACAAGTGATTTTACTCATGATGGAAGTTACTGAAAAGCCCAAAAGTAGCTATTACTCACTTAGCTATTGAGACAGGCACCCAACTTACTCACCATATTGTAGCTATGAAAAAAGTAGCTGAATAACATATTTTAACAAAATGCTCTAAATGCAACACTTTTCAAGTTATAAATGATTTTGTGCATGATTTCATGAATTTTAATGCATTAAAAATTATTAAAAAAATTTATTAAAAAAAAAGTAAGACAGATCCAGGTCTCATACTCACACAAGAGAATCTACCTCTGGCCTAGTACATATATGCAAGATATGAGAGAAATCCCTGCAATAGTCACTGAGAAAATTGTGATTAAGTGTTGAAATTTTCACACTTTTGGTGGGGGTACCCCCCTTGTAATGTCTCTAGCAAACAGACGAACAGACAGATTTGCATGCCTTGAACAATTTTTCATCCTCGATAGATAAGGTATCTTTTAAAAAAAACAGCACGTCTCTAGGCCTTGTAGTTTTGGAGGAGAAGTTGTTCACGCGGACGCGGACGCGTACGCGTACGCCCACGCCGCAGAGTGACGACATAATGTCAGCTGACTGACAAGTCAGCTGACATAAAAAACACTATTTTTTGATCAAGGGAGACCATAATGTGGCGGCGGTGAGGAAACTAAAGTGGCAACAAATAAGTGCCCTTTCAGGGACTCTTATTTATGTATTTCTGAATTCCATCACTTTATCTGTCTACTGATACCCCCTTTTCACAATTTCAAGGGGTATTAAGACCCTTAGTTTTCATAAAGCATCTGGAAACAGTTAAGCCACTGAAGCCACAAGTTACCTTAATTGTTTCTGGATCTATCCCAACAATCTTCAGCCATAGCTCTTGGTTGGGATACTGCCGTAACCTCTCTGGAACAGTATCTAGCTTGGCCTTGGCACATAGCTGCTTGCTGAAATGCTGAATCAGCTTACTCTGCAGAGTAAAGTCAGACATGGATACATTTACTTGTTCACTTCAAGTATTTTAACCACTAATTTAAAACATTTTAATTTAGACACACACATATGTATCAATTTGAAAAAATGCCTTAAAACTTAAACTGTCACCGAGTACTTATCCAAGTGACCCAATTTTTAAACAAAACATAAAGTCTACCAACCACTATATAAGGAATTAGATAAAAACATACAATTCTGGGTTTACAAAAAAGTATATGTTGTACCTATTAAAATATCAACCATTCATCCTTATGGTTTACTTTCACTTTGTGCCAACTTACCAAGTATTGAATAACCAAACAAAGCACAATGGTAAAAAAATGTGGTTTAGTGTCCCTTCCAACTGCTCAGCAATGCACAATAAACACCTGGCCCTGTATTCACAAAGATTCTTAGAATCTTTGTTAGAATTACACTTAAGTCTAAGAAAAATTCTATGCTAAGCATTTTCTTATTCTTAGAATAGTATCGTATTCACAATACAATTCTTAGCTAAGAATAATTCTAAGAATAGAAGTAAACACTAGACCTACGCATCGGAGACCGATACAAATTTGTATCCACCGAAAAGACAACTCACCAAAGCCAGTGAACCACTGTTTGACCTTGAAGGAGGGGCCCAAGGTCAAATCTAACATCAGAAAATTCCTAGCCCAAGATTTCGTATGAGTTGGTTTCGTACTGTAAACTTCTAGGATCAATAATAAGCGAGTTATAAGCACTTTTACCTTTGGCTATCCTCGTTTGACCTTGAAGAAGGGGCCCAAGGTCAAATCCAACCACACCAGAAGATTCACAGCCCATGATTTCCTGTATGTTGGTTTACCATCCCAAACCTCTAGGACCAATAATAAGCGAGTTATAAGCACTTTTAACTTTGGCTATCCTCGTTTGACCTTGAAGGAGGGGCCCAAGGTCAAATCCGACCACACCAGAAGATTCCCAGCCCATCATTTCCTATATGTTGGTTTAACATCCCAAACCTGTACGACCAATAATAAGTGAGTTATAAGCACTTTTAGCTTTGGCTATCCTGGTTTGACCTTGAAGGAGGGGCCCAAGGTCAAATCCGACTACGCCAGAAGATTCCCAGCCCATGATTTCCTATATGTTGGTTTACCATCCCAAACGTCTAGGATCAATAATAAGCAAGTTATAAGCACTTTTAAGTTTGGCTATCCTCGTTTGACCTTGAAGGAGGGGTCCAAGGTCAAATCTGACAACATCAGAAGATTCGCAGCACAAGATTTCCTATAGGTTGGTTTCACATTGCAAACTTCTAGGACCAATAATAAGGGAGATATAGGCACTTTTAAAGTCCGCTATGTGGGTTACTTCGGCACTCCGTGGATAACCTTGAATTAAGAGCTTCAAGGTCAAATATGTGCAAGGTTGTAGAGGACATGTATATCTGTTATACATATCACCTATGAAGAGATTCAACCTTCTACCTATGAGAAACAGCCAGTAGAAAAATGTCAATTATTTTCAAAGAAATGCCCGTGGCGGCCATCTTGTTTTTCAGAATGAGGCTATTTTCCTTCCCAGAGAAGCTTACCCCCCAATGAAGATATCCTGCAAATTTGAACCTAGCTGCTGTCGTTTTCCTCTTAGAGCGTTAACGCCGAAAATCTCTCTATGCGCAGCGACGGCATAGCGAACACAAAACCAAAGTATCCACCGGATGCCTCCGGTGGATACAATAATGGTGTGCACAGGTTAGACTAAGTGTAATTCAAAGAAAAATTCTAAGAATCTTTGTGAATACAGGCCCAGAAGTGACTTTCTGTAGTTGGATGCAATTCTGGTGTCAAGAATAAGAGATTTGTGCATATAGCAATTTCATATTCTTAGAAAAATTCTAAGAATAAAAGCCATTCTTAGAAAAAATCTAAAAATAAGTATGATTCTAAGAATAAGAATTTTTGTGAATAGGAAAATTCTTATTCTTAGAATTTTTCTAAGAAAAATGACAATTCTAAGAAAAATTCTAAGAATAAGAATCTTTGTGAATACGGGCCCTGATCAACCCATGCAACGGGAACATTGTGTGGCTGCAAGGACATTGATACTGAATGTATCAATATTTCAATATCTTTCACATTGGGGGCTGGGGTAATATTGACTAATAAAGAGTCCAAATCTGGGATAAGTTTTGTTCTAGCATATCTCCAATTTCTTATTAAAAGTAAAATTTATCAAAACAAAACGTTACAGTTTCGATAAAAATAGCATAAAAAACAAAAAAAATATATAAAAGTGTATAATTTCTTACGAATTAGGGCTTATTCCAAATATTTGCAGTGCAAGATTGTACCTACACATAAAATATAAACATACATTAATGTCTTTGCACATAATCATCAGCAACCCTGTCCCAAAACAAAAACAAGTTATCCACTACTGGCACATTATGTCACAAAATCTAGCCCATGCCATTGTTCAGCTTAAAAGTTTTTAATGTGAAGCTTCTGCTATTTGCTGTGAAGGGCTTCATATCTTAAAAATACAGACTTTATAGCTTTTATAATAGTGTATAAAATAGGGAATAAAAATTACGAATATTAATAGTTGGACAATTAACCCATTTATGTAGCCATAATTTGTGTTAAAAGGTCCATTCACAAACAAGTGTATACAACCGAGTAGGGTCATTTGCTTGTTATTTACTGTTACATGTCAAATGGGCAGGGTGGTCACTGAGATAAATAGTCTTCAGAAATTATCACATAAAAACGGTTAATGGGTTTAAAGAATAATATAACACAAACTAAATGTCATGGTAAGCATTGTTTAAGTATATTTTATTTAGTTTGTGTGATTTTGTTATTTACTGCTTAGCGCCATACTGCCTTGCTACCAATTATCGCTGGGTACCAATTATTGCCACCGGAAAATAAAGCTTTCATATTTCAGTAATGGCCACACATTTTGAAAGCTTTTCATGGTGTATCTGTTTCATTCGTTGTTGAAATAGTTTTACCTTATTTGCTAGACTTGGGATGTACTTCTGGTCAAGTCATATCTATTTGAATTTTGCCTGGCAATAATTGGTACCCGGCAATAATTGGTAGCAAGGCAGTATCATGGCACAAACCTTAACTTGCCACAAAACGGAAGATCCAATATTTACTATCATTTGATTGTCATCAATAAAACTCGTGCATATTCGCATGACAAATAAGGAAGTTGCTGTGACGACAGCAATGTTCTCGGCAGTTTCTGTGTATCTTCGCCAGTTTTTGTATGCAAATAGTGGCAATTTGGGGTGCTGATTTGAAGTAGAAACTAGATTATTGCCCATTAAAAATGATTCTAAAACATTTATTGTCTTGCCTTTTTGCTGTTAAATACATTTATCGTTTGCGCTTGTGTCAGAAATCCACAATATTAAACAGGCAATAACCACAAATTAGGATTTTGTGTCCGAGGTGTGCCAAGTTAGAGTGGGAAGAAGTACACTACTTAGACTTGAAAAGCTTTAAGACCGTTTATCTCTATGACTGTTCATCTCAGTGACCAGCCTAGACCGAGTTTCTGTCCCGTCGCCAATTGCTATTGATATACTGATGGACACAATGGCGAGGGACAGAGCTCACATGTACTAGTTTTCTGTGCAAATGTTGAACAGCATATTTCTACACATATTGCCACAAATATAAAGTGTTATTTGCATTCTTTGAGGTATGTATGTGTGCCGTTCATTAATATTTAATGAATGTCTTATTGGTATGTGTATATTTCAACACATCTTTAAAACGTCAACAAACCTTTACCACTGGTATGTTATGTACAAAAACAAATTCTGGCAAGCAAAATCAGCTTAATGTACACGGGTTTATCTCTATGACCGTTTATCTTCGTGACCACCCGTGTAACAACATATGTATTATAAACTGGATATATGTGTATAGTCATAGGAAGGGCATTATTAAGTAAATGCAAAAATTGTCTGCTGTTCAAAATTTACACAGAAAACTAGTACATGTGAGCTCTGTCCCTCGCCATTGTGTCCATCAGTATATCAGTAACAATTGGCGATGGGACAGAAACTCGGTCTATGACCAGCCGGGTAGCACAAATGTGTATTTTTAACAAAGTCACCACAGCAACGTGCAAGGAATTTATCACCTCCTGAGCCCGTATGTCTGATCTAATCAGTTCATTAGAATCTTCGTCGTCTCTTAATCTTAGGCGGAAGAGCTGCTGAGATGTCAGGTCTATCATCGTTTGACAGTCGATGATTTCTTTCCCCTTCACATCTTTGTTTATGGACATGTTTAGCAGACTACCAATAACACATATTGCTAACAGGTAGAGATATAGATAATTTGTGGAGAGACGTTGGATGTTGCATTGCAAACATCATTTCAAGTAACAAAATTTATAATTTTCTCAAAGCAGAGGGGGAATGATATATTCCCTTGAGCAGCACATATATTTAGATCTCGTTTTAAGTCTCGTGTCAATTCACTGCGAGACTTCCGCATTAATAATTTTTTGAGTGAAAAACGAAACCGACTTGAAAACTCCGGGAAAGAGCAACATTATTGGAAGACAATGGAAAAAGTAACTTTATAGTACCAGCAAACCTAGAACATAAGTGATGATTTGATCATAGTTAAACCAGACATGCTATTTATATCATTATTCCAAGTGTATTGTTTATTGATAAACAATGTGGGTGGAACCACAAGGTAATACTGCATGGTTTTTGTTCTTCCAAGTTTTGAAAGAATTATATTTTAGCTTACCATAATGAAAGTATAAAAGACCCAATTAAGAAATTAAAAAACACTCCTTATTAGAAAAATGTAGTTTACAAACATTTGCCTGGTGGTCTGCTCAGTATGTCATGAGGATATAATCAGTGATTCCAGCAAATAAAAATAAGACATATCTAAAATGCATATAGAGCCACAACCATGGACTCTCACATTTTTAACTTCAAAGTCTTTTTATGTACCGATTTAAAAATATGTATGTACATTGGGCAACAAATATTTAGTATAGGATTGAAATTAACTTATATGAATCAAATTTAAATATATATTATGCATTAAAAGTTAAAACTGCAAAGAAGAAGAATATTAAAACTTGTTAAATGTTCAGTCGATCAGTTTCTTCAAGTACCATAAATGGCATTGTAAAGTTTTTGTTCACACAGACATTATTTATTTGATGTTCCCTATGGCAATATGTTTATTACTTTTCATTCCTCAAGGCAGTATCTAATTAATTTAATCTAATACAAACTTTAACAACACTTAATCTCCATCATCTGACAGAGTGGCACAACTACCAATAAACTTATTGAATAAGAGTTAGTCTGTTAGGTTAAAAAGACACAGCTAGGGTGTAGCGTTGCTCAGACAGATAGGCTTTTGCAAACAGGTAAGTTTTGAACTTTTTTCTGCAGCAGGCACAGACCTTTGAAAACATGTTGATTTTGTGTTGAAATCGATCCTGACATTGATGTACACTTTTTCAACAGTAAATCTAAGTTAGTTTCCCCGACATAAAAAAGTAATCATGTTTTAGACATGAAATACTGGTGATTTAGCGTTGAAAATTGATCCTAACATTTTTCAATACTAAATCTACGTTAGATTTCTGACAAGAAAAAGTAGTCATATTTCAAAAGAATAATCAACACTAAATATTGTTTAGATTTCCAGCTTGAAAAAGTAGTTATGGTTTAGACAAGAAATCTTGGTGATGTAGGGTTGAAAATTAATCCTAAAATTGATGAAAACATTTACAACAGTAAATCCATGTTTGATTTGTGAAGGGAAAATGTAGGGCCACGGTGGCAGAGTGGTAACACTCTCACCTCCCACCTCTGCGGCCGAGGTTCGATCCCCATCATGGCCGTAAGTGGGAAAGCTGGTAGTTGCTTGCCGTTGGTCGGCAGTTTACAGTACAGAACCCTAGCGAACTATATGTACTGGTTTCCTCTGCCCTTCCAACTAATCGTCGTGATATGACCTGTACAGTGTTGAAAGCGACGTAAAAAAACCCCAAATAAATAAATGAAGGGAAAATGTAGTCATATTTTCAAACAAAAGCATATTGAACATGAGAAAATGTATGACATGAGTATATTAATTGTGTACCTTCCCCAAAAGTGGTGAGATTTTCTGAAAAAAATTAAAATTGTGTTATAGCTAGGTAATTTTGATCCATTCTTCTTAGTTCTTATGTTGTCATTTTTATATTTGTATGTTTTACCCCAAGGAGTACTTTTTATTGGTTAGTAACTTAATTACTCTATACCTATGATATATTTGGCTGTGAAATTATCACAAAATTTCACATATATTTTGTTTTTAATAGCAGCTCTAGTTATAACATTTTATCACTGAGAACACAATAGCTCTGTGGTGTCCAGGGGTTCACATATTTATCTTATCAGTACTCCTTGCTGTACTCACTCCTAGGTCTGTGAGTAAAACTAATTACTGACTGGACCACAAAATAGGAAGTGTTTACTCTTGCTCCATAGTATGGTGTGGGCTTGTCTAGCTAAGTTAAAAACTAATTAATTGCTGGGGCAGCAATGTGGTACAGTTGTATACATTTAGGTTGGTTGTGTTTTTTTTTAAAACTACATTCAAAAGATGAATATTTTGAAAGACAGACAATGAAAAAAGCTTTGTGATTTTAGTTGACAGTTTTTTTTTCTAATTGCAATGCATATACTTTTAATATAATATTTAACAAGTTTGACCGGATAAAATAATTAGACAAAGAGAATGTCACTTCACAAATATTTCATTTGTCTATATTACCAAGAATTCATCAGATTATTGAAATTGGAATATATCCTATGATATGACATAAAATAATGGATGTCTAGGTGGAAAATAAAAAGATCATAATATATAACCATATACTGAGTAATGAAGTTTGATTGCATGCTCATGCAATATTATGAACAGATACATTGAAACAACTTCCTCAATGAACAAGTTATCATATATATGCAGAAATTAAATGCAAAATTACCATTTTACATATTATTCAGCAAGCCACATGAAAACCAGTGGTTTGAGGTGAGAAATAAAAAATATAAATGCCATGATTCCATAAAAAAAATCTGTTTGCAGCAACATAGATTAAAACATTAAGATTAATTTGCAAATGAAAATCATATCTGGGGTTGTAAGAGCATTTGGCATAAGGACAGCCATTTTTAGGTAAGTTGTATTATTTTCTTGGAAGTATGCAGTCCCAAATTGCACCAACATGGTCAAAGGAGGAACTCTTCGGGCTCAACTGGTATGATAAATCAAAGTATGATAAATCATTTTCTAATGTTACAACCTCAGTTTCAGGGGGGCCACGGTGGCAGAGTCATAACACTCTTGCCTCCCATCTCTGAGGCCAGGGTTTGGTTCCCGGCACAGCCTCAAGTGGGAAAGCTGGTAGTTGCTTGCCGTTGGTCGACAGTTTACAGTACAGAACCTTGACCAACTGTATGTACTGGTTTCCTCTGCCCTTCCAACTACCCGTCATGATATGACCTGTACAGTGTTAAAAGCGACGTAAAACCCCAAATAAATAAATAAATAGATACAACCTCAGTTTCAAAAATTGAGCATATGAGGTCACAAATTGATGAAAATATTGACTCCAACTGTAATAGTGACAAATCCAACAATGTATGGGCTATGAAAATGTGGTAAGATAGCTGGATAAGAGAGAATGATGGACCACATCCAGTTTCATTAAAATGGTAATAATGAATACATTTTAACTTAAAAGTGCTAATAAAAGCCTTAAATACACCTCAAATAATTCACAACTATACTTATTGCCCAATACACCCTTTATACCTTAAAAGTCTAATAAAATATACCTACATTTACATTGATTGAAAAGTACAAGAAATAATTTTGGTTTCCTTTACCAGCTTTTACAGCAAATAATCTCATTTCATAATCAATTATATTTATGATTTTTCTTGTACATGTTACAAAGAGCAAAAGGTGGTGGGATGACATTACAGTGTAGTTCACAATTTGTAAGGCAGTTGCTTATTTAGGGGTGTGGGGGATACATGACACACCCACTTCCTTTTTAGAAGATACAAACTTTGTCATGTATACTCGCCTTGTTATTGTCAAACTGAAACAATCTCACAAGGGATTAGACAGTTTCGTTAATGCTTCAGCAAGGATTGTGCATCCAAACTTAAGATTGAATTACTTATGCTTGATTTACAAGTATGAAATATGTATACTCAAATCCCATCAACAACATGTTCCCATCTTTAAGAAAGTATCTGCTTCTGCTAGTACTATCTTAACAATTAGTTTTATACTGCTTCCCATCATAGCCTAGCACACACCTCCATTTGGTACAAACAGTAACACAAAACATATAATTACAATTTGTTGTTGTCAGTAAAACTCATGCATTTCCAGGAATGTATCCATGCCATGTAAAGCAGTTGAAGTAAATCAAGGTACATATCATTCAGTACATTATCCATTCATGCACAGATAAATTGTAAAGCCTCATTTTTATTGCGATACAATAGTCCTACCTATTATAACAATATGCTTTACTGGTGATTGACCATGGGAAGCTTCCAACCGGATTAAGTTGAAAACTTATTACCCATGAAATACAGATAACCGGGACTATCCTGAACAATGGTAACGGAAATGCTGGTGATATGATGCCAATGCGGGTACACGGGCACCTGCTGGCTTGGCCACGTGACTTAGGGATCAGATGCTCGACTTAGTTCTTTCTCATTTTTTGTTGGATGCCATCTTGTCAAGTTGGCTTTCTTGTAGCTCTAACTTTGGTGAATTGTCACAGCTATTTTACTGTGGGTAGACAGTATATTTTTGTGTCAGTTGTTTGATAACTTTGTATAGGCACTACTGGTAAGATGGTTAAGACTCCCCCTTACCAAAAACTAGGGCAAGTGTGGACATTTTATGCCCCAGTTTGACACTCATGATTCTTGCTTCGGCTGTAGAGTCATGTGTAAGGGTCAAGACCCCTGTGCACAAAGGGACTGATGTTAATCAGTGCATTCCTTGTGCAGCATTGTCTGAGGAACAGTGGACACATCTCATGGAGAATTTTGCAAAGACGTCTGCTTATAGGAATCGCACAGGTTTTCAAGAAAACTCTTTTGAAGATCTTGACACTAACGAACCAGTATTTACTGGCAAGGATCTCTCTCGGTTAGATGACACTATTCATGACCTGGAGCCAGAACACTCCAGCTCAACTGCACCAGTGACCAACATTAGTCCTCTGACAAGCCTGCAGGCTCCACATCCCGGATCTTCACAGGATATCCCGGCATCCTCTGTTGTTTCTGGCCCCGGACCAGTACTTCCAGAGCATGGTGACTCTTTAGCCTTTCTTAAGGCACCGACCCTTGTGCCACAGATGGTTACTCAGGATACCCTTCCTCCACAAGTACCACACACTTCAAGAGGACATTCAGTAACGGATAGGATGGCATCTTTGTCCTTTCCACAACCTCCGAGAACTTCCTCACTAATGGTTCCTGAGATCCCAAGGACTCAAATGATCAAGAGCCACTTGGAGGAACAAAACTTTGAGCTCATGAAACATCTCCAGTAGAAAAATCAGGAGCAAATGAGGGACATTTCTGCTCAACTACAGACTGGCCTTCAAGCGTTTCTCAGTCTATGGAGCAGATGTTCTCTCGCATGACACCACAAACATCTCCACTTCCAGCATCATCATCTGCATCACACATTGTGTCTATCGCTCCAGTGTTGGCTATGCCGCAAACCATAAAGATGGAAGAACCAATGGACTCAGCTATGTCTCAGCAAACCCCCGAAGTTAAAAAGGGCATTTCTGGGGTAAAAGGTTCTTCAGCCATTGCTTCACAATCTATCCAAGCAGTGGCCTCTAACATTATGGTGCCCTCTTCTACTCCTCCCTCACAGCCTGCTCAGCAGCCTACAGTTGCTCCACCTCCAATGTTACAATCACCTCTTCAAGCCCTGGAGCAAGAAAAACATGAAACGGACACCTCTGCTTCTTCTTTTGCAGCCACCAGGTCAGAAGAACCATCTGACAAAGGGGACCAAGCAGCCCCTCCTAACCATGCTTTCAGAGAACTGGTCCAAAAGGTTAGAGAATTTCTTTCCATTCCTGACCCAGCAGCAGAGGAGGACTACAAGCTAGGCTTGGCCTTAGGACAGGATCCACTTTTACTTCAGCAAGAAAAAGCAGACAGACCAGATTATACAACCTGTGATCACCTCCAATCTCAGGGGGTGACTTCTTTGAGAGGTCTCTCATGCAGGAGTACGAACAACACCTCATTGGTCTAGGAGGGAAAAGAGGCACTAAGAAGGAGTGTTTTCACCCCTATAAGAAAAAGAAAGGCAGAGGTGGAATGTCACTATGCTCCCCAGGGTATGTTCTATCAACCCATGCCAGCACCCTAATACATCGTGCAATAACCTTTTTACCCCCATCTGCAAGGGGGTCGCAAAGGAGGTTGTGGTGGCCACAGAGGGCACTGCCGCGAACACACCCAGCACTAAGCAGCAGCAGCCTCCTCAATGACCCTCAAACAAACGTGTTAGCCTCATCTCACCTTGGTCAGAAACAGATAACAGTTTCAGAGACTCCCTTGGATTATTTTACCCTCACACCCCTCCAGAGGGGGAATAGACTCTGAGTGCCCCTGCCCTAACAGAGAGGGAAAGGACTCCATGTTTCAAATCCCCTCAGGAGAGTGAAAAGACTCCTTGTGTACCGTTCCTTCACAAGAGGGAAAAGACTCCTTGTGTACAGTCCCTTCAGGAGAGAGAAAAGACTCCTTGTGTACAGTCCCTTCAGGAGAGAGAAAAGACTCCTTGTGTACAGTCCCTTCAGGAAGGGAAAAAGATTCCTTGTGTACAGTCTCACAAAACAGTCAACATAAAGCAGGTTCCAGATCAGAATCCAACAGACCTGCCAGTAGGGGCAGGCTCAGGCGTTTTCTTACCTAGTGGGAAGAACGAGGGCCCCACCGGTCGTTATTTAGTCTATACAGGGACAGTTACAGAATGCCTTTCAGAGAACGCCCAAATCTCTCCAGGGTGCCTTGCATCACCAGCAGTTACACAGGCTCCGACAAACAAAGTGCCTTGTCGACCGCTATTCAAGACCTGCTGCTCAATAGTGCTATCAAGCTCAAAACAGCTTGGGATTCTACAGTCGGCTGTTCCTGGTCCCCAAACCAGCCAATCACTGGAGGCCAGCCATAGACTTCAGCTCACTAAACAAATTTCTGTCCATATGCAAATTCAAGATTGACCCCAGAATCAATATGGGCCTCCCTCAGAAAAGGAGAGTGGGTTACTTCTATAGATCTCACAAACGCCTACCTGCATGTACCTATCCCTACCCATCTCAAAAATACCTCAGATTCTACCACAAAGGCATCCTACCAGTTTGTCAGCCTACCGTTTGTCTATAGCTATGGCCCCTCTAGTCTACACCAGCCTTGTGAAGGAAGTAAAATTATTAGCCTTACAACAGGGAATCAGGCTACACCAATACCTAGACGGCTAGTTGATCCGTGCCCCTTCCATGTGCCACACACAGACACAATCATTACTCAGTCTTGTAATTAGGAATTAGGCTTTGTAGTAAACCTCAAGAAGTAAGGTACCAGGAGTAAATTTGTTCCAATTTTCTTGGGAATTTAACTTAAGTTATACTTTTTCTGTACCTCTTAATCTTATTTTCTTAAGAATTTTCTTGTGTCGTATCAGTGTTTCTTTAACAACATACTTTCACCTTACATTGTGTAAATTGTTTTTTTAGATTCTGCTGCTTGGAGTGCTTACACTGGCAATGCCAAACCAAGACAGTGCTATCTCCAGTTGGTGCCTCACCTCAACCACAGGAGAGCTGGAGAACTCCCCTTGGTCTTCGATTGGCTCCTTTCACCTTGGCTACATCAAGTCCTTCCTCCACCCTGGTCTCTGAATACTCACCTATGATGGTTACTGTCTTTGCCAGGGCGACCTTTTTCTTATGCCAGTGCATACAATATGTAGGACTATTGTAGCGCAATAAAATTGGAAATTTATTTTAATTGTAGATTTTATAAGCTACAATATCTACCTATTATTATAATAGTACAGACCCTCTCTGATGCTGACCGCTATTGCCAGATGCATCACTGGCTTTGAGGGTCTTGGTCCAACAAAAAATTGAGGAAGAGCTCAGCCGAGCATCTGATAGGTTCCCTAAGTCATGTGGCCAAGCCAGCAGGTGCATGTGTACCCACACTGGCATCATATCACCGGCATTCCCCGTGACCATTGTTCTGGATAGCCCCGGCTATCTGTATTTCACAGGTAATAAGTTTTCAACTTTTGACTGGTTAAAAGCTTCCCGTGGTCAGATTTATGTTTTACTGTTTTGAAATAGTTAAGGGTTAGATGCTTAATATATTTACTCACAATCAATGAGAAATGACTAAAATAGCCTTTAACAGTTTATATCCAGCAATAAAGTATCAATGGATATCAAACCTTTTACAGTTTAATGTCATACTTTTTGACTGTTTTTTCTTAATTTTTGCTCCCTTCATTATATATACGTGAGTAGTGAAAGCTCAGTCAGTTGACGGTCTTTCCTCGGGCTATGTGAGATTTCTGTTAGATGGGAAACCTGGCGCTAGGAGACACGGGTTCGAAATGGAGGGCACCCTAACCACCAAAGAGTGTAAAGCAATGAATCTCAACCAACTAGGAGTCTTGTATGCTAAGACAAAGGAAAGATATTTCAAAACCTGGTTAAATGGGGATAATGAAGAATTCACGTGTTCTAACCTGAAATCTAATAATCTAATCCCCCTGAGAAATGTATATATACGTTGGATAATGAAGACTCGCATTTGCGGGTTCTAACCTGAATTATAATCCCCCTGAGAATTGTACATACATGTATATGTATACTTACAGATTTAGTAGCTATCAAATGGTGGTGGTTTTACATATTTGTGCTTGATAAACTCTCACAGACGCGGGTTCTAACTTGAAACCTAATTGAAACTTAATCCTCATGGGATATGTACATATGTATGCATATATGTACATAGCTTTACGGAAAATGACTTGACTCTTTAACAACAGGACTTTATGAATGGTTTAAGAATATGGAAAACATGATCCATAGTCATGTCAAAAAGGTCACCCAATGTTTGTGCTGTTACAATTGAACAAGTCATGTTTGTATTAGCAATAGACCAATACAACACTTTTACACTCTGTATGTACACAACACATATTTACACAACAGAAACACCTGTAAGGCATATGCAGAACCTCGCCACTTATTATAATCACACCACAAGAATAGGGGAGGTTGTTTGCGGTGACCTGACACAAACTAGACCTTATAATTATTATTCAAATTCAATCTGCATGTATATGAACAAAGAAAGATCTTGTCAGCATGTTTTTAAGGTAATATAACTTTTCGCCTCTCATTTTGGGAAAAAGCAGGATCAAGTGTCGACGAATCATCAAATCGCAAACTAGGTCAACACGTGACTTTACAACAGGTTTTGGTATATAAACCATTTCGGGAAAAAGAGGGATCAAGTGTGCACGAATTATCAAATCCCAAAGTAGGTCAGCCTGAAACTAATCGCGTATATAAGAAAATTAGAGGAAAAAACGGATCCAAAGCTGACGAATCATCAAATCCTATATAGCAGTCACGTGATGTATACATCTAATGTGGTATATAAGGGACACCATACATGAAGGAATAAGTTCAATTTCGATCTCTAACAAGCCACAACAGATAACACATGAAGATATAATCCCAGTTCACAATGACAGTTATACAATTGTTAACGCTGATCACTCAGAAATGCTATGTTTTATATCATCTCTGTTATATTATAAATAAGCTGGTTCCTAAGAATCAAACTCACAATCCTGACATAGGCTATGCTCAGATCATTTCTAGAATCGACATTAATAATTTTGGTAGAGTATATGTATGTACTATATATACAGGGTGTTATGCATTGCAATACCCTTTCTCATCATCTAAGATATTTGGAATTTTCTTGAAGAAGTTATACAAGGATCTAAGTAAGAAGTTAAACCACAACTGTAGATATGGCGTTTAAATGTTCATTTTGTGGATGGGACATGTTGAATAAATCCAACCAAATACACCATGAAGCAATCTGCATACAGTCACACAGAAGGATGGTGGAGGAATGTAAAGTTTGTTCTCAAACATTTAACTCCTTACAAGAATTGCAGTTTCACCTTAAGAAATGTGGGAAATTCATATGCTTTCAGTGCAATCTACCCTTTTTAACCTCAAGAAGTCTGAATGCTCACATTGAACTAGTTCACAAGAAAGAAGGACATTCTAACGTAAGTAAGTTGTATAAATGCTCAATATGTAGTCATATTTGTAAAGACAGATCTGAATTATATAGCCATAGAATGAATCAGCATGGAGGCAATGACAATGATGATTTAAATGACATTCCCCAATATATTTTCGAAGAGCAGAATGAAAATATTAGAGAAGTATACATAACCAACAGAAATCATATATTAGCTGATCACGAAGCTGGAGATATAAGAGAAACATATAATTTTCCTGTTAATAATTTAAACGACGGTTATAGGGAAATCAGAAGACAAATCAATTTAATATATGATGATCAGACAACAGTATTTCGAATAAACTTTGCCTTTGGCATGATTTTATTCAATAATCAAACAGGGGAGTATAGGTATTATATACCTTATTATAATAGTAGGATATTGACCTACCCCTATACAATATCTAACAGAAATAGTATCAGATTATTAATGATTTGTTTATTTGGGGTTTTACGTCGCTTTCAACACTGTACAGGTCATATCACGACGGGTAGTTGGAACGGCAGAGGAAACCAGTACATACAGTTCGCTAGGGTTCTGTACTGTAAACTGCCGACCAACGGCAAGCAACTACCAGCTTTCCCACTTACGGCCATGACGGGGATCGAACCCCGGCCGCAGAGGTGGGAGGCGAGAGTGTTACCACTCTGCCACCGTGGCCCCCAGATTATTAATGAACAAAATAACCAGGATTGATATCATAGAACAAGCTCGAGCTATCAGACCAACAACAGCCTGGACATTAGCGTTCATAACCAATATACAGTACAATATATTTTTGACAGACTTTCCTTTAGGACAAGCTATAGAACTCCCCACATATATCAAAAACCATAAACATTTAAGAAATTTTATCTATGATAAGAACAGGAAGGAACCATACCAAGATAACCTATGTTTCTTCAGATGTTTAAAGGTTCATCTCAATAACCAGAATAAGAATATAAAAGACTATTTAAAAATGTGGTTAAATTTCACTAATACCTAAATTCCCACTGAGTTTCCAGGTGTACTAATTGAAGATGTTATCAACTTAGAGAAATGCTTTGAAGTTAAGATTATTCTCTATTCTCTGAATGCTAATGGCACAGTCAGTCATATTTACGAGACCATGTCTGAATATCAATCAAAAATGTATTTGAATGTATTCCAAAATCATTTTAGTTATATTACAAATTTTGATCAATTTGCTAAAAACTTTCAATGTGATAAGTGTGGAAAAATATTTAAAAGACTGTGGAATATGAGGACACATTACAAGACATGTTACGACAGAACCAAATACATATTTCCAGGAGGATTTTATAAATCTAAAACAACAATATTCGAAAGATTAGAGTCTATAGGGATATATGTGTCTAATAATTCGAGGTATTATCCCTATTTTTTAGTCTGGGATATGGAAGCAGTCAAACACAAACCAACTACAATGGATATCTAAGCATATCCCAGTTAGTGTAAGTATTGCATCTAATATACCTCAACATGAGGAGCCAGTATGCATTGTTGAAGTCTCACCAAACCTATTGGTATCTAAAATGATGAATAAAATTCAAGAAATTAGTAGATATTGCTATGAAATAATGAAGGAAAGATATGATTATGTCTATCATGAGTTGGAAGTCTTGAAGGAACAATATTCTAATGAGTCAGATGATTCGGAATACGAATCTGAAGAATCTGTCTCTGATCCTAAAATGAGGTCCCATTTTGCTAATGTGGTATCCACCATGATTAAAGAATTTGACAAATACCTATCTCAAGTGCCTGTTATCGGTTTTAACTCTGGCAAGTATGATCTGAATTTAGTCAAAAGACACATAATGCTATATATTACCGATCACTACCAAGAAAATGAAATATTTACCATCAATAACTCGTACCTTGCAATCGCAGTTACTGATATGAAATTTTTAGATATCTCGAATTATCTGGCGGCTGGGTGTTCTTATAGCAAATTTTTGAAAGCATATGGATGTGAAACACCCAAAGGAATCTTTCCATATGAATGGTTTGATTCTGAGGAGAAATTAATGCAAAATCATCTGCTTAAACCAGAAGAATTCTATTCAAGACTTACCAACGATAACCCTATTAAGACTGAGTCTGACTACCAGGCTCTGCTCACTATATGGAGAGACGAACGTATGGAAACATTCAAAGACTATCTTATTTATTATAATAACCTTGATACGGCTCCATTTGCCATTGCCTTACAACATTTTTTAGATATATACAAGAATGAGGGAATTGATATTTTTAAGGACTACATAACACTACCAGGAGTTGCTAGAAGAATGCTCTACGAATCATCTAGAAGCAATTTTTCTCTAATTAACCTCAACAACAGTGACTTGTATTATGTAATTAAGAAGAATATTATTGGAGGTCCTAGCATTATTTTTAATAGGTATCATGAAAAAGGTACCCCAAATATAAGAGGTATCCCAGGTAACACCTGTCAAGCTGTAGTCGGGTATGATTGTAACGGTTTGTACTCATATGCTCTGAAACAAAAAATGCCAACTGGGGTATTTGTAAGGAGATATCAACATAATAAATTCAGACCAGAGGTATCGGAAAGGTACATAGACTCATATGTCTGGTTAGACTACCTCATGAAGACTAATAAGATAAAAATACTCCGTAAACTAAATAATCAGAAGGAAATAAGAATTGGTAATTATCTCGTAGATGGATTTTGTGCTAAAACTAAGACAGTCTACGAATTTAATGGTTGTTATTATCATCACTGTAAATTTAATTGTCATATTGTAAAGAAAATAGCATCAACCAGATGGTTAAAGAAATTGAAGCAGGTTCAACAGAAAGACGAGAGGAAAAAGCAATTTCTCATATCTCAGGGTTATATGTATGTAAGTATACAGGAATGTGAATTTCTATCCAAAATTAAACCCCATTGCAAAAAATATTACGATAAATATCTACCAGCGTACTACAGAAGGAACAAAGGCAAGTTGTCTGACAGTAAGATATTGAGAGATATACAATCCAACAAACTATTTGGTGCTGTAGAGGTAGATATTGAGGTCAAACAGTCTCATCAAGATCATTATAAGGAGTTTCCACCATTCTTTTGCACATGTAATGTTAAAATGGAGGAAATAGGTGCACATATGCTTCAGTATTGTAAAGACAATGATATAAGTTCATAAAAGGCTTTTGATTAGTGGGCTTAAAGCAAAAAAACTTTTATTAGCCACCCCTCTACTGAGATGGTATGTTGCTAATCATTGTGAGGTCACTAGAATCTACCAGGTCGTAGAATTTCAACCAGCTACATCCTTCAAGTCTTTCATAGACACAGTCACCATGCACAGAATTTGTGGAGATCAGAACCCTGATATGGCCATCATTGGTGACACCTATAAACTGTTAAGCAACTCCAGTTATGGATCAGTTCTCATGGATCGTACCAAGCATACTAACACAAGATATATGAAGAATAAAATTAAAATAACCAAGGTCATTAACTCACCAACTTTTAAATCTCTAGATAACTTAAGACATGATCTGTTCTTATGCCAAATTAAGGATGTTAGAATTTTATTATGACTGTCTGAAGACCTATTTCATAGATAACAGCTTTGAAATAACAGAAACCGACACAGATAGCATTTATATGGCAATAAATGCTCCTACTATAGACCAATGTATAAGGGAGGAATATAAGGACAGATATAAATTGGAAATATTTGAATCTTGTAGTGATACCAAGTCACCTATATGGTTTCCAAGGAGGTGTTGTCAGCGCCACCTGGCGCTAGATGGGCGTCATTTAGGCACATTTAAATTTGAATGGGGGGGGGGGGGATAAGATGTTGTCATTATGTTCTAAGTCTTACATAATAGAGGATGCTAATGGTAAACAAAAAATCTCATGTAAGGGAATCTCTAAAAGAAACCTTATAGATCCGATGAAGAAATTTGAGGAATGTCTGAAATTTAAGAAAGTGAATTTTTCAACTAATGTGGGGTTCAGAGTTAGGGAATCAGATATTTTTACATATTCACAGAATAAAATTGGTTTCAACTATTTCTATTGCAAGAGAAAGGTATTGATGGATAGAGTTTCCACAGCACCCCTTGATCTTGTATTAACGCCTTGGGAGAAAGAGGTTTTTTTAGTCGACAAACCACAAAACCCAATGTCAAATATTTTTACATGCCAGATTCAAATGGAAGAGAAATCATTCCACTCATCAGAACAGATGTTCCATTACCTAATTGCAGCAGCATATAATCAGGATAATTTCTGTGATAAAATTATGAATAATACTGATCCTCTTGAGTTGCAATCCCTCGTGAATTCATTCCAAGAGTTTAATCCATCCCACAACATGATGGAAAGTATCATGAGATTAGTTATATCCATGAAATTTCAACAGGTCAAAGAATTTAAAGAGGAACTCATCAGTCATTGTGGAAAGCACATAGCATACAAACAAATAAATTTTGATAAGGTTCGGGAAACATTCTGGGGTGTCACTGTACCAAAAAAACTGGTACCTGTATTAGACATAAAAAATATTTCTGGGAATAACTTAATGGGAGTTATACTCATGGACTGCATGACATCAATACAAGATCCTGATGATAGTGACACACAAGTCTTATAGGAAAAAATAATTTATTTCTGAATATCAATAGTACAAGCTTTCAGTATGGTATAAGACATACACCAAACAAAAAATTACATCCTTTGAAACCTATCTACAAAAAATCTACTTACTAATAATTCATTATCTACAAGATTATCACTAAAACGATTAAGTATATTACTGAAATTGATGCCTCTACAACTGTAATAAAGACAAAACAACCCACAAGTGTAAGTATTATACGACTGTAACCTCTTATTATTGTACATATAAGTCATATCCTGTGATAGTAATAAATTATGCACCTCAACTTTTGGTTGTTTTCCCACTGAATCAAAATATTCTACAATAGCATCACTTGTATAATGTATAACAACCCAATGACTTCCCTTCTGGTTGGAGACATCTTGATTAACAATTATTATAGATCTAATAGGAAGATTCTTTGGAATTAAATCTATAGGATAAATCCCTCGAAACCTAACTCTTATCCATTTATCCTAAACCATGTAGGAAGACAAAGTCTGACTATCCATTTAAAAAGAAATAACAAAATCGAGGTCACGTGATTGAAATCAGCTGTTGAGCACAATTGCCTTCCTTTACGTTCGAATTTTAGGTGCTTTCCCAGAAGCTCGGAATTTTGAGCCAGTTTTTCCTTGACGTTCGAAATTCAGGTTGATGTTGATTAGCTTTTTCAACACAAATGATTTCCTTTACATTCGAATTTTGGGTGCTTTCTCAGAAGCTCGGAATTTTGAAAGGGTCTTTCCTTGACGTTCGAAATTTTAGTATATATTCAACCTTCACTGCTCTAGTTTATCATCACATGTGATGAGGGAGCATCCGCTTCAACACCAAACTCTTAAGATAGGTTGACACTTCTTGTGTGGTCAATGGTTACTAATTCAGGAAATTTGGCATATACCAAGACATTTATAGTTTCCGGCAGTGCCTTAGCATACCTTATACTTAACCTCACATGACCACTGTTAGATCTGGTCATGATTTTACCCCTCAGAAAACTTTGAATGCCGAATAGGTACAAACAATATCCATTAGGGTATTCACTTAATCCAATAATTATCCCTTTTCTCTTATTCAGATCACTATCTAATAAACTCAAGTAAGATGAGACATAATCATTTTCCTCATAATTAGGTTTATATGGTCTGTTAGGAACAGGTTGACCATCAACAGTGACCTCTAAGTAATTAGCATCCATATGTTTAAAATTAAACGGGTTCTTACTGAAGTCTCCAGAGTAGGCACTATTAGATACCATACCTATAATCATTTTACTAGGTACCTTCCTATGAAATATGTTATCTGTCATAAAAGTTAGTGACCCCTGAGCCACACTGAAACTTTTTATGTCACTCCAAAATGGGTACAAGGCGGGTGTTAATTTTAAAGATTCATTATGTGCTATTATAAGACTTGGATTTAAACTTACATGACACACTTTCAGGATAGCAGATCTTATTTGTAATTTATAAATTTTAGAACCATGTCTCATCAGTCTGAATTCTCTAGATGCCTGAAAAAGTTTGAGGTTAATGGACACTCCATTTAAAACAGCTCTGTTTTGTCCAGTAGCAAAGTCCAAGTATAAACATCCCTCCAGTGTAGCAGTACCTCCGTCTTTTGTAGGTCTAGCCCTCTCTGCAAATGCAGGGTTGTTGCCTAGGTAAGTAACCTCTTCAAATCTCTCTGCCGGGTCTTTGTGAAATAATGCAGCCTCTGCTTGTGATTCTATCATGTCAGAACTAGAATTTAAAAGTAGATCTATCATGGCCTTATAAGGATAATTAACTCCAACATCTGGTGAAACTATCTTCTGGTTTAAAGAAAGGTCAATCTGGCGAAATATTGAATGTAGGGTTAGGTTAACTGGTCCAGCTTGATCACTGTCAGCAGTGGGTACTCCAGATACTCTATCGTCCACGATTGGTGTTCCATCTGCACGGGTTATTGCATAACTAACCTGTAACTTAGTTTTACCTAGATTCACATAATCCACAGACGTTCCAGGAATGTTGAATTCTATCACCCCACCACCTGATATTGCAGCTATTGGGTTGAATTCGACCCAGTACTCTCTCTGGATTGAAGTGTCAATGGGAGGTGGCATGAATAGAGACAGAGATGTTTGAACTACAACCATAATGAATCGTAATTTTTGGATGTAACTCCTGTAACCTTTCTTTTTTTAATTTTTTTACTGGATTTATTTTTTTTCTTCAGGCTAGACCTTGGTTTTTTATCTTTTTTTTTTACAACCACCTTTTTCTTTGTTTTACTACTGCTCGACTTTTTCTTTCCACTCTTACCTCCAGTCTGATTGTAATTTAGTTTTAGTCCTATTTTAAGTATTTTAGTCCTGTTTTAGTCCTATTTATAGTATTTTGGTTTTTAACCTCACTTTTGGCTTGGTCAACAGCAACCTGTGTTGGATTGACAATTGAAATATCTGTGCTGTTCTCTCTCTTTTTATCACCATATTTGTTACTGAGAACATAGAAATCTTTCCTGTATCCCACCATCCCCTGACTGCATCTTTTACAAAAATCTAAATAAGTATCCATTACTTTAACCTAGCATGAAGTGTCAGCTGTATGTCATTTGTTAATCTACTGGCATAGGTCATGTCACTGTCTCTTATATATATGCATATCCGAGTGAATGCTTTCTGTTTTATTGGTAAATAATACCTGTTTGTAAAGGAATGTGATGTAGAGGAGGGTGAAGGATAGATCAGTCGAATAACTGGCTCAGACAAATTAAGAACATAGGACTGGTCACATACGTCACTAAATACATATACAGACTCTGTTAAAGCGGTATTGAGGTTGATGTCACATAATTTCCCATAACCCTTTTAGATTATATCTCTCATTTAATTCAACTGTAAAGTCATAGGGTTTGTTTTCTTTGTGATAGAATGATGAATCTGTGGAATTTAGGAAGAAATAAAGATCTGATTCTGCCATCGGTTTACAACAAATGCAGCAGAATCAATGTGTCACATGACAAATATGAAATTTCAAACTGTATTAGTTCCGACTCGCGCTGAGGCAAATATCCATGTGACCTCTTATAACCCATCTCCAGCTGGTTTTTATACTCCAGTTTTGAACGTCAAGGAAAGACCAGACCAAAATTCCGAGCTTCTGGGAAAACACCTAAATTTTGAACGTAAGGGTAAACCCACCATACCATTTGTAGTCACGTGGTCTTTTTTTCTCAAAACAGCTGATTGCATATATGTACAAAGTTACTTCCTCAGTTTATGTCTTGTAGGTCTGATTCTGGAATCCAGGAGTTGAATTTGACTGGCCATCCCTTCCATTTCACCAAAACCTCTGGAATTCCATGTCTCTTACGTTTCTTCAATATCTCTTCTATTTTGTAAACAACATTTGAGTCCATGTATGCCAATTGTAACTCTGGTTCATAGAAATAGGATTCAATCACCTCGTTGTTGTAGTCTTTAAGTTTATACATAGGTATATTTTGATTCCTCTTTCTTTCCACCACAGTAAAAATTTCACCTGACCATTTTTCAGAATATTCTCTGTCGAATGTTTTCTTAATGTGACTAATTTTTACTTTGTCCCCCAGTTTGAATTTGTATTGGTGTCTACTGCTTTGGTCTTTATTACTTGATTTTATCATTTTTCCTTTCGAGTTAAGCTTTGGAGCATATTGGTTTTTCCACACCTGATAGTTATTTTTCTCCTTCGCCTCCTGATGGGTCATTTTGATACTCCTATGATAAGACTGATTGTAGCTGTATGTAAGATCAGTCAAAATTTCAATCCATCTGTATGTTTCCTTACTGGTGAAATATTTAGCAATTTTTAATTTGATGGTTTTTATAACTCTTTCCGCATAATTAGCCTTGGTTTCATAGTATGTAAAAATGTGATCAACTCTATTGTCTCTGAGAATTTTTTTAACCTGGTTATTTTTGTATTCACTACCTTGATCAGACCTGAGATTTTTTGGTTTATCTGTGGTATTTTGGAACAGATCATTCATTACATATACCATTTCCCTCCCTGTCAGGGTTTTCATTGGAGCTGTGTAGAGGAATCTGGAAAATATGTCTATGAAAACAACAAAATGATTGTAACCATCATTATGCTCTCTATAGCTAGACATGTTTGCAGTGTCACTGTCCCATTGGTAGTTCAGTGAGAATGCTATTACTCGAGGTCTTTGAAACCTTCTTCTGGTCGTATGATGGGAAGTATATGGCTCCTGTCTACTCAACCACACCTTAAGCTTCCTTGGTTTGATGGAATCTACACCCTTCATCTTTAAAAATTTTATAAATTTTCTGCATTCCACTGAATGCGACAGGACTCCTGAGGTTGTAATACACATCAGTCAGAATTCGATCTTCTTCATCTGATATTTTTGTTCCAGAATTTAAGCCATTCTGGTCTACGACTGGATCCCTTTCCTGTTGCTCCATTTCCTACCTGTATAATGTCTCTGTAATTTGCTCCTCCAGAGGTTGCTACATCAAGAATTTGGGATTGTGATTTCGCATTAGATGAGTTTATATATTGGTCTGAAAGAACTGGTGGTGGTGGTACCTCTCTAAATGAACTTTTTCTTGGTTTTTGAACCAGTTTCAACTGACCACTAGTAGTATCATTAAAATCTTCATCTGATTGATTAGTCTCAGATTTATTTTCGGGGATATGGTTATTGTTAGGTGCTCTCTTGTCTTTACTCTCTTGAATCTCCTTAAATTTTTCATACTGGTCTTTGGGTATTAATACAAACTTATTCATTGTAGAATCTCCTTCAGATACTTTTGAAGAAGTAACAGTAGCTCGTCTATTAAGCTATACTTCCTCTTAACAATGTTTGGTCTTTTTTTAGGATGTTGAATGAACTTCCTCAAAATATCAATATTTTCATTAAATTTTATTTTGGTTTTCTTGTTCAAAGGTAGACGAAAAACGTTATAAAATATCTCTGCCAAAGACTGAAGATGTCTCCTTGGTGCATGTATCAATAAATATTTATTGAGGTTCTTGTCCTTCTCCAGTAAAAGGTTTAAGAAATGTCTAGACCTCAATAAATTTTTCAACATTATCTGTATATAGAAATGAAGTTACCTCATCAACCTGCGATGAGATCCACTCGAGTTAATTTCTTCAAATAGATAAAAAGGGACCTCAACACTCTACTTATATACTGTTGCATATTCATCAGGAAATATATTGCTTCTCAACATATAAGACCTATTCAATTGGGGAGATAAATCTATCAAAATATAAGAGAATGGTTCAGTAGTTGCATCTGAATAAGCCTGGTGTAATTTCTTTCCAATACCTAGTTGGTTCCCTAGAAGTTTAATTTGATTCATATCTCTTTGATTTTTGAATAAAATAAAGTAGTGAGTATTTAAAGATATGTCTCTGGAGTACTTTCCCTGATGAAATAAATTTTGTAGTATTAAAAACACACTGATATTTCTGTGATGTGCCTCCCTACTGTATAAGTTCGCTATAAATGAGTTATTTAAGGCTGAACTTTGTAAATCATCTATGATAACCAAGTTATGGTTGTCAGTTTCCAGTTCTTCCAGAAACTGCTCATTGGGTATATCCTTGATGTATTCCACATTTAAGTCAGAGTTTACCTCAAATAATTTCTGCCAGACCCCATAGAAGTAATATATCTTTTTAACTGACTATTCATAGCCCACGCACTCTCCAAGAAAAACAGATTAACATCGCTCTAAATCATCCCTATTTATATGCCTTTTCAGATAAGCTATCTACATATTGTGTTCAGTTACAAGTGAATGAGTCACTTGCATTCAATTGTTCAGACGACAAGCGAGGAAAATGTATCAGTCACAAGTGATTCTGGTTATATGTGTTTTCATAAATATTCTTTCGATCAGCAGTTGTACCAGTTGTGAACAAAAAATCTGTAATTGTAGGGAGGATATGATATTTTGTTTGGATGTGGCTGTACCCTCCTTTAGTTACAGACCTACTATTGGGAGGTTATACCTAGAAAGGGTACAATTACTAGAGATAGCTAACATATTAGCATCTTTGTCAAACCTTAAATATATTTCGCTAGTGGATATGAAATATTTCAGCTGCATTTGGTTGGAAGATATACCAACAAATGTGGTGATTCTCACAAATATGTGTTTATCCACATCACCTACACACCTCAGCACCTCAGATAAGAAGGAATAAATCTTTTTTATTCCATCTAGCACCACTCATTGAATCGTATTATGAGGTTTTATAAAGAAATCTTCCCTATACAACTTTTGGGGAAAAATGAGGATCAAGTGTCGACCAATTATCAAATCTCAAACTAGGTCATCACGTGACATGTAACTCCAGTGTAGTATATAAAGCAATTCGGGAAAAAACAGGATCAAATGATGACCTATCATCAAATAGTATGATGCGGTCATGTGGTTAAACTGTTTAGTTCAAGGACGAAAACATGTAATCCCATCTTGTAACCTCTAGTAATACTTTTATTTTACTAATTTATTTAATTTTTCAGTTAACCAACTTGAACCTAAGATATCATCCACCTCTGAGAGAACAACCATTGGTCCTTACACCAGTAATCCGCCTGAAAGTAGTCTACTACACAGTAGTACTTCAATTTGGAAAAGCAATGAGGACACAAATAGTGTTGGTGTATCTGAGGTAGTTACTACTATAAACTCAAATGAAAATCCAGTTACAAGTGTCTATCAAGATTCTACTTTTCCGATTAGAAGTCACCACGAGTCGAGATCCACTATTATGTACTTGTTAGAGACAAGTTATCAGGACTCTAGAACAGATATTGTCACAACTACCATGAAACAGGATGATACATTGAAGGTTTCCTCCCATTGTCTTTGTAAGACTCCTAAGTTCATAATATTCATGGCTGCAATCCCAGGTTGTGCACTTTGCTGTGTATTATTAGTATTAGTTCTGAGGGTTTACATCAAGAGGTGTCGACAAAATGGGAGAGGATGTAGGAGGAGGAGCAGAGGAAGTAGTCCCATAGTAAGAAATATGGGAGGTCTTCAAATGACCTCTGTTGTCAATGAGGGAAATGTTGAAGGGATTGAAATGCATGAAAGGTATAGTGACTTTGAGAGTCTCTTTGTTTTAATTTTAAATACATGCCAGTTTCTTTTCGATAAGTCCATTTCTGTTTCTCAAGCTGATATCAAATATAAATGTTTATATTCCAAAAAATTACAGTTACTATCTGGCACCAACCTGTTGCAGAGATCAACATTCCCATATCAGGTTATCTGAGGGTTTAAATTCTGAGCTAATTGAGGAGGACACTTTTTCAGTATTCAGTTGGGAATTAGGTAAATAATATATTTATACGTACCTAACAATATTAAAAAAAAATTAGGTAACAATTTGAACATATTTATTACCTAGGTTCTGTTTACAGTGAATTTTTTGGTTTGTGACATCACAAGTCAATATTTTCTGCGGGGTAGCTTACGCTCATTACGTCAAGAGGGTGTGACGTAATCATAACTATTTCCTTTGCTTGGAATGGTTTCGGTTTCGATTTCAAATGTTAGCATAATCTTCATAAAAAAATGACAGAGATAAGGTTTAAGTTTAGATATTTGATATGGTTATCTACCATTTTGTTTTATAAAAACGTGTACAGCTACCATGTTACATGCGACTTTCCAGTGGGTAGCATCAGTGGGACTGTGTCCGGATTTGTGGGTAAACAAGAGTTTGACAAATTTCTAAAAAAATGTGGCAATACCGAGACATTAATACTACATTACAGAAACTGTGCTGTGGGATATCTTGAACTACCTGTGGATAAAATTATGGATAATTATCCATCCATTCAAAGGATTTATTGGGAATGTACAGGTGTTTGTAGATATGAATACTCACCCTGCAGAAATGGGAAAGAACCAGTAGTAATTAACTGTAGTATAGGTAAAGAAGTAAATTTTTTCTTATATTAATACTATCAATTCAAATTAAATTTTATGTACAGATTTAAAATTTATCTGGGCAATTTGTGATTATATGCTATGTAATATCATGTATTTATTGGTTTCAATGTGTACTGAAAAAAAAAAAATCTTGTGCTATAAACCACCATTTCATCTTCAGATATTGAGTACAGTGAGAAGCATATATACGAAGACTTTAATGTTGTTGACTGTAAAACTGAGGTGGAGATAGATTCTGCATGTGTAATGGACTGTGTCTTTGTGACTGTGACCTTTGGTTAGTTTAAATATTTTAAATTTGTGTGATTTTTCAGAGGAGGTGGAGTGTCTGACGTCTAACAGTAAGGACACGACTGGTAGTGCTATTGAGACATTTGCACAAGGTGATGGTGAAATATATATCCTACTTATCTTCCCATCAGCTACTTTGCTACCATTGGTGATGATATGGTTGTTATATCAATTCAGGAGAGATTTATTTTACAGATTGTGTTTAATTGTCATGAAGTGTATATTAAAATTCTGTGTCTTACTGGAAGATGATTATTCAGACATATCAATTAGTCCTGGTTCAAGTCCAGTATCACCACCATCATCATTATCAACTCCACAGAGCTCATTTCATAGTACAATATTAAAGAGACCTCAGCAGTGATGAGGAAGATGATGATGATGATAAAGATGATGATGGAATAAGTCAAACTTCATTGGAGAGCAATTATGATACTGATGTAAGTCTTATACTGAGACTTATCCGACTGCAGGAGCAGGAGGAAGAGGAGGAAGACCAATCTACTACCTCAACACCAGAAACTCTGGTTCCCTACAGCTGCAACTCATTGTCGTCCAGCGAATTTCAACCAATGACAGCTGAACCATCTAGTGAGCTTAGCAAATCTGATTCCAGATCTACACTTCAGATAAATCATATTTCAAGTGATTCTGTTCCAGGTACTCATTCAACTGACCAGGAGATATCAGTCAGCAAACATGATGATAATTCCATTAGTACTCAGAGTTCAGGTGGATTGGAGACAGATAATGTCATTATTGATCAGGTGGGGGAGGTCGGCATTCATGAGGATAACTCAACTGGTTTGGATAATTCCTCTGAGATAGACTCAGCAAATCAAGGAACAGATCAAGGTGGTGGGGTCAGCATACATAGTACTAGATCTGAGGATGCAGTTAATTCCTCTATGTTACACTCTGAGATTGAAACCAGGGATCAAGGGGTACAAGTCAGTCTGACCATGTCTTCAGATACTATATCATATTCTTGGACTATAAACAGTGACAAACATTCAAACTATAGTAGCAGTAGTGGCAATAGCAGTTCAGATCAAGACCTTTTTACTGAGCATGTTACAGAGGACGATACTCTTATTTCAATAGAGTCAATACAGAGTTCCAACCAAGATGAGAGACCTTATCTCACCACCAGGTCTGGGAAGGTGTACTATAAAGGGATTTAAGTTAACTTGTTTTTCTATAAGATTATTTTATCATAAGATGAGATTGTTGCATATGAGTAATTTATATCACAACTTTATTAGTCAAAGGTAATTCTAATGTTACATGTAATAGTAAATATGGATAGACAGTAAAAAATACAGCAGGTGGTTATTACCTGTATAGAGATTGACCTATGTATATACATATATTTATATATAACCTGGAAAGACCTTACACACACACTTAGAGATTCAAACATTTTAGTCTCAGAGAGAGTCTTGTCTGTATGAGTAAAAAAACATTTTCTTCGCCTCCTCCACCTGATGTACCCAATTTCAGCTGCTTTAAACAAGTTTCTCAAGAGGAAATTAGAAAAATTATCATGAAGTCACCCACTAAATCTTGTTTGTTAGACCCATGGCCTACATTTCTTGTTAAGGAATGTATTGATATTTTACTGCCCTCTATCACCAGGCTTGTTAACTGCTCGTTGTCAGAAGGTGTTGTACCTGATGAATTCAAGAAGGCTATTGTAACCCCATTGATTAAAAAGTCATCACTACCACCCAATGACTTAAAAAACTACAGACCTGTTTCTGGGTTGGGCTTCATATCCAAACTGGTTGAACGTGTTGTTGCTTCTCAGTTGAATGACCATGTTAGTTTGAACGGACTGGAGAATGTCAGGCAATCTGCCTACAAACTAGGTCACTCAACTGAATCTGCATTGCTTTCAATTAAGAATGATGTTCATTTGGCTTTTGCTAAAGGTGAGGCTACTGCTGTCGTTCTCTTGGATCAATCAGCAGCGTTTGATACTATTGATCATGATACGCTACTTAATTCTCTTAGCTCCTGGTTTGGTGTGAGCGGGGTTGTCCTCGATTGGTTTAAGTCTTATCTCTCAGACCGTGTTCAGTGCATTAAGATTGGGTCAATTTTATCTGATGCCAAAAAGTTATTGTATGGTGTGCCTCAAGGCTCTGTCCTGGGGCCAATCCTTTTTTCACTCTATACTACTCCACTGAGTCATACAGAATCATCCTGGTATTAGTTTCCAGTTCTACGCTGATGACACACAATTGTATGTACACCTCACACATAAAAATGTTGCCTCGGCCCTTGATAAGCTGTCACACTGCCTTGAAGACGTAAAGAGATGGCTCTCTACAAACAAGCTCAAGCTAAATCCAGATAAGACCGAATTCATTGTGTTTGGCTCAAAGTCTCAGCGTGAAAAACTTAATCAGTCCTTCCCGGTCAACATACTTGGTAATCTCATATCACCAACAGATGCAGTTAGGAACCTTGGTGTCTGGTTTGATTCTGATTTCTCATTCTCTTGCCATGTTAGGAAGGTCTGCAAGGCTTGTTTTGCTCATGTCCGGGATCTTAAGCGACTCCAAGGACATCTGACACATGAAGCTACTCTTATGGCTGCCAATGCTCTGGTCGGAAGTCAACTAGATTACTGTAACTCTCTGTTCAGAGGTCTCTCAGCTCTAGATCTGCGCAAACTTCAATGTGTTCAGAATAGCCTGGCCAGAATTGTTGCCAACACCACCAAGTACTCACACATCACTCCAGTTAGAAAAGCACTACATTGGTTGCCAATTAAGCACCGTTCTATCTTTAAGACTGCCATGTTGGTATATAAGTTCCTACACAGTGGTAACCCCAAATACTTTGAACCCTTCCTCATTCCCAGACATAGTGCATATAACACTCGTCGAAGTCAATCTGATGGCATATTTCTTGAGGTTCCCCACTTTGGTTCAATTTTCAAGTCTCGAAAGTCATACCTCTTTGGAAAAGCATACCCACCCTAAATTTCCAATTTCCTTTCTGCTTTCTCCGCGGTGCTGACCCCTGCAATGTCTCTGGTTTTTGAATATTGAACAATGTTTTTGTGTGATGCGCCTTAGAGTCTGTCTTTTGACAGAGATTAAGCGCTATAAAAGTGCTATTAGAAATTAGAATTAGAATTCTTCTTCGTTAACTTTAATGTATTGAATGTTAACAATACATTTTGTAACTTCGATTACTTTAAAAATAAATATTTAGATAAAAATCTGGTACATATACACTTCTTGTATATAGCTGTAAAATTCACATGCTGAGACCATTCAGGTTTCCTACTTAAATGTGGGATTTGTAAAATTTCGAACGTAAAGGTAAACACATCAGAGGCTGTTATATGGTTAATGTATATGTAGATCGAATTCGCCTCAATAATTTTTTTTACATAACACATTTTCCTTCTACATTAAGATTATCCTTTAACGAGTATTAAGTCAAGTAATTAGAAAAATATAGCACATTCAAACTGTACACATTTACTAACCAAGAGGTTTCAGTTACTATTAATTAATTAGTTCCACACTAAGCAAGCAAACAGCAGATTTCATTTGGTATTTAACTAATTAATTAACCAAAAATGTTTCTTATCATTAGTTTCTTATTTTAACCATAATACATTCCTTTAAATATATTAATATTAATAAAAAACATTTTATAATTACAACTTACGTATGATTATTTAAAGCCCTACAGTTCATATCAATTGAGAGGTTGAGGAAGCTCTGTCCAATCACCTAGGGGAAGTTTAATTGGTCTAAGGAAGATGATTTCTGTGGTCTCATCCTCTATTTCCTCCTCACATATTGGACAGAGAAGGGGAGAGCCTCTCGGCTTGGAGACAGAGTACGCAGAGCAGATAGTGCAATAAAAATGGCCACATTTTGTGGCAAATGCTTGACCAAAACTGATTGGAAGAGCACAGGTGGTGCAGCTTAGGTTGTTTTTTCTGTCCTCATAGAACTGTGGCCATGTTGGTGCTAGCATCTTCTCAGCATCTGAGGGTGTAGTACCCATTAGGAATGAGTAATAAAACGCTTTGATAAAATTTATTGATGTCAGAGCATCAATCATTGACTGGTTGTAATTGGCGTGAATATATGTAGAGGTGGGGACCCACACAAACAGCGAGTATTGGTGTAGTCTGGTGACACTGAAGAAATCTGGTTTTGCGAACAGGTGGTCTCTCAAAACGGATCTGCAAAGGGGGCACTTGGGTCTTTGTCTTCCCTCTTCATTCCAATTCTTGACCAACTGACAGGCACATGAGGCGCAAAAATAATGCGTACATGGGTTGGATAGAATGAGCTGTTCCCTCAGTAGACTCTCTTTGCAAATACAGCAGACTGCTTTTTCGAATTCCTCTATGAAATACCTGGCGAATTCTGGATATTTGTTCCTGAAATTACATGAACAATAGGCATACTTGTACATATCCTCGGTTACTGATTCTTGAATAGTGGGGTTGGAGGTGAGGACAGGTTGATAAAATATTAACCAAGAGTTGAATGACCGTATGACAGGGACTATACTTCGGTTATATCGTTTGAGATATGACTACCTAATAAGATTCATTATCCCCCTTCTACATAGTGGGTCCTTATATATATCATAAAGTTAAGTCGTCACGTGACTCCTTGCTTTGCGATTTGATTATTGGTCAACACTTGATCCCTCTTTTCCCCGAAATGTCTTATATACAAAAAGTAACTGTTATGTCACGTGATGACCTAGTTCATTATTTGACGATAGGACAACACTTGATCCCTCTTTTTCCCCAAACAGCTTATATAGCAAAAGCAGTTCTTATGTCACGTGACGACCTGGTTTGCGATTTGATGATTGGTCAACACTTGATCCCTCTTTTTCTACCATTACATATTGTGATATTAATTAGAGAAAATTTCAAATGTTACAGAACATACATTGGTGTATTTACGTTAAATACAGTGCTCTATAGTTTACACAGCTATATGCATAATTAGTGTTATATCATATAACAAACAATTTTAGTATCAGATCCTTTATATGAGAACTTTTTTACTTACATAATGAACTCTGGCAGCACCTCATTCAGCAGCGTTATGCAGTTGAAGGCTTGTTTGTAGTTCTCCACTTCAATTAGCTGCATCAAATGCATAAAGGTTACCATGGAAGATGGTATGTGTAGCGGGTAGTACACGTCGTACCTGTTACCCATGAATAGGTTCATCTCCATCTGAGCTAGTTCCATCCTTATTTTATTAACCGTAGCCTTACTCTAAAAACAAAATAAAATGAGGTAAAATTCACCAGCTATTATTCACTCAATGTCAGACTCAGTGTGATATAGCACTTGTTCTTTGTAAAGGTCTCAATCCCAAAAATTGTCAGGAAATCAATGACAGATCATTGAGAACTGGGGTTTTTATAACCCCAAGGATCAAAGACCTAACCTAAGATATGCCTCAACTCGTAAATATCCAGGACCCCACTTCAACTGCCGATTTCTTTACAGGTTCAAACAGGTTGGATGGAAATCTGTTATTACCCAGTGCTGACTATACATTTTAAACTATTGCCATGTCATGACTATGTACATTTTTTACAAAAAAAAATTTTTTTTCAGAGTAATTTGTTACATTTATATTACAGTAATGTTGACTTTTGTGTTTAAATAATTGATTCTTAATTGATAAAAAAAGTTGTTACAGAGGTATGTCAAAATCGACCTCTCCCATGGGTGCTTTGGCTGATTCACAACATTCAGCACAAAACACTTTGTTATGACCTGGTTGATCGGGTTGCATTAAGCATGGAACGTGTGTAAAAATTTCCATTCTCTCTGAATAGATTTTATTAGAAATTTTAGTAAATTCGTCCCATTCCCCACAACTCATTGTTATGCCACACTTTGTGGGAAAATATTCCCCATTCCCCCCTTTCTCCACATTCTTATTGCTACAGTTTTGTATGGGCTATTGACAGAGAGATAATATGAGGCTCCTATGTGAATTCTAGAGTTCAATCCATCCTCCCCTTTCAAAATTTTTTCAAGGGTGTGGTTTATAATTTCGACGTTGTGAAGAATCATTACAAATCTAGACCTATTAAGTTTAACCCCTTCTTTTAACACCACTTTACCATCCCACTCTTTAATTTGGATGTGATCTATAACATCCCTTTCCCCATGAAATATTGCATATTTTTTGCCTCCTAAATGATAATTTTTTCTAAAGGGTTTGTTCGCAATAACACTGCATGCTGTAGAGATATCAGTACAGGCCTGACTGTGTTCTCCTGCCCCTTCAGAATTCTGTGGTGTCATCAACATGACCTTCTTCACTTTTGAGAGTTGCGATTGCTCTTTCTTTCTCTTCTTACTGTTGGAGATTTTCATTGGTGTGTTCAATGTAGCCTCTGCCATTACAAGTTCTGACTCTTGTACCTACTGGGTGATTGCTGTGGTATATGTAGATTTCCTGCTTGCTTTCCAAAGAGTGTGTTGTGCAGCTTGTTCGTCTGTCCAGCTCTAGAGAGGATTGGATGAGAGATTGTCAAATCTGTGGCGTTTTTATAACAACAGATAAGGGAGGAGATCATTGTTCAGAAGGGGGCATAATCAGCATGATTTCTTCATTGAAATTTTTGGTTCGAACTTGTCACTAGTTCGATTTTTTAGGTTTTGGTGTTAGATTAATAAATGGTTCTACCATCAGAAATATCATGACCAGACACAATCTCTGGGAAAGATTTCTGTTTAAACAAATTTTAACCTGACTGTTAGTTTGATTAGACACTAGTACAAAGCTTTGGGTTCGAGGTATTATGGATGGTTTTAAAGGGTTTGGTGGTTATGATATAATTTCTATAGATTAAGATGTCTTGGACGTGTTGAGATGTGATTTTGCATGATCTTCCACCATAGAGAGTTCAATGCTTACCCGCAAGTGTGAGCTTGTGATTTCAAATATTAATATTACTATTACTTTCATATGATTTTCTGATACACTTCAATTAACCATACTGCCTGAGGGGTGGGTGTGTTGAAACACATTACTCTGCTTTGACATGTGCCTTATGAGTGCCTGGATTCAGGAATGATTGTTATAGGTGTTTGTATTGTACGAACTCAATGCAAGTCAAGGACAGAGGAGTTGGTGGAAAGTTATGTACATTATGTGGGGTAGGATTGAGGTATTGTATTTATTTCAAGAGTGTGTGGCGTTTATTTTCTCTTATTTACAGATTAGGAAACAATATTTTAACAAGTACTACAGTTATCTAAATATTATTATTACAGTTATTACAATCAATGCTACATATTCTTTAAACAGATTAATAGTCTTTATGGCATCAACATCTTCAAAAAGTCGCAGTAGGTTGAATGTCTTCTGTGTTCTTCGAATGGTAGGTCATATGGTTCCCATTCTATCAGTTTAATCTTACACCATGGACAGATAACTTTATCCCCTTCTCCTGTGTAGACAAATCCTGCTCTGCATAGTTGTTCAGGTCTCACTGGATGTGATTTGGGCCATGTCCTGTATGTTTCAAATCTGGAGACATATTTCTGATAAACCAGTGGATCACATCGAAATATATAGTCATTAAAAACAGAATTTTTCAAAAGAGTTGGTTGATTCATTGTATTGTGACCAAAGGTGTATGTAGGTGGATCTTTAAAGGCATATCTGATTTGATGATTGTTTGACAATGAAAATCCCCCTGTGTTCGAGTTTGATGATGGTTTTGCAGCTGGTTTCACAATATCAGGTTCTTTCATTGAGGAATCAGTCGAATCTGACTGTTCAGAATTAAATCCAGAGTTAGAAAACATTCTCCCTTATCAGTTTCCTTATACTTTGTGAGTGGTTGTAAGAGGTGTCTGACTGGATTTATATAGTATGGATTCATGTAAGGTTTTCAGCTGATACATCATTAATAAAAGCAAATTCATCATATTTTATATATATTTAATCGCAGATATGTCACGTGATGAGCTTCTATCGATTTGATGATAGGTCGACACTTGATCCCTGTTTTGCAGAAATTTTCTTATATACCGTTTGAGTTACTGACATTGTGTTGTGACCTGTTTGAGATTTGATAATTCGTCGACATTGGAACCCACATTTGCTCAAAATTGCTTATATAGTCTGTTGAGGTTGATTAGTCATGTGATGACCTAATTAGGGATTTGATGATTCGTCGGCGTTGGATCCTTTTTTTTCTCGAAAATGAGTAGGGTTGTAAAACAATACCAAAAGTTAAAATTTAGAGACTTTCAGAGTAGATTCTTTGATATATTCGCAGTCAAGGTTTATTATTTCAGTGGTATGGTACTTCAGTTGAGATATTTGTCAATGTTTTAACATGCTCTGATATGTCTGCAATGTGAAAAGAGGTAATGTTTGTGTTAGAGGACTTCAAAAGTTGGTTCAAGGTTGATTCGATTGAACATTCAATACCCTTGGAGTGAATTTGGTTCAGACAGATTTCTAGTGAAAGTAAATATCTAGGGTCTTAAGGATATATACCCAAACGAGTTGGGTCTGGATTTTTTCGTTCATTTACATAAGATTCCTTTCATGTGTACTTTTCCCATGTCTGGTTTGAGAGATCATGTGCTTCTAAACATGTTTTGTTTACAGTTGTTTTTACAGTTGTTTTGTATATCTACAGAATCTTTTCAAATTTGACAGACAAGATCTTGTCCAGGTAGAGTCTGGTTCAGGTTAAAACCTACGTCTCTGAAAAATGTAGCTATAAGTCAAAGTGGTGGGAAAAGTAAATAACTAAACCCCTGTAAGGTGAGAAGGATTATCTGCCATGTTAAAGACGAGCCATAACTAAAAGCTAAATGTTACCTCCTTAAAAGTATATTTTCCTCAAAATGAGAAAAGGCAGTGCTAGTAAATGTCTTTCTTTTTCCCTAGAGATTACCCTTTGGTGGTTAGGGTGCCCTCCATTTCGAACCCGTGTCTCCTAGCGCCAGGTTTTCCATCTAAATCTAACAGAAATCTCACATAGCCCGAGGGAAGACCGTCAACCGACTGAGCTTTCACTACTTACGTGAGCATTAGAGTTTGAATGAGTGTATGTGGGATTTGGATTTATTTTTTGTTTTACATCATGTTCAACAGCCAGGGTCATATTGTGACAGGTAGTTTATGGGTGGAGGAACCAGTGCACACTCGTTAGCCAAGATTCTGCACTGTAAACCATAGGGCATCAGCAATTAACTTTCCAACATGAAGCGCCCAAGCCAAGATTTGAACTGGCGACCTCAGAGGTTAAAGGCAAGCACTCAAATTGCTACACCACTGAGCCCCCCCCCCCCCCATGTGTGTGTGGAGGTGCAGCATTTGTAATGAAACTTTAAAGGTATGCTATGTGACACAGAGACTCATGGTATACTTGATTATGTCTCAGTAATTAATGTGAGACTTTACTATTTGTTTCATTTAGGTTTAATTGGTGGTAGCAATTTTTTTATTTTATATTGATTATTTTGCATTTTACATCACTATTATGGTTTCTTTGTTTTAGTGGATGAAAATAAAATCGATGGTTTGTGTTTCTGTGACTATATTTTTGCAGAGAATGAATAATTTTTAATTTTGAAAGCCAAGCAATTAAAGACCTGAGGATAACAATAACGTATAAATATAATCTTAATAATATTAATAATATATATCTTAATGTTATTTCCAGATGAACATTTTGAACATTTAAATTACATTTTGCCATAATGATCGCAAATAATCAAATGCTTTAGTCAAACATTACCCTGGTACAAGGTCCTCAGTGGCAAAGTGAGTTAGCAGGTTAGACTATGACCCAACCCAATATAATCCTGGGACATAAAGATCCAACTTCCCTTGTACCTTAGTTCATGAGGTTTTCATGTCAGTAATAAGTCTAGGCAAAAAAAAATCAACATTCTCATATGTTGTAAGGACAATGATATAGACAAGGACAATGATTTTTGAAAACTATGCTTATGATGTTGCACCTTAGAGTCTGTCACTTCGAATGAGATTAAGCGCTATAAAAGTTGAATTGGAATTAGAATTGGAATTATATTTTGAATAAATCATCCATGTGTTTGAAAATAGTAGATTCTTTATTATTATTGATTTAGGAAATATTTTGTTCATTGGTCAACTGTTAGGAACTGGAAGGAGTAACCTTACCCAGAGCCTACAAAATATGTGAGTGTGTGCATATGTTTCAATTCTAGGGCCTGACTAATGTGTCAGTGTTAGGGGCTGTAAGGTCGTTTACTGAAAATAACTTTGCTTACTTTCTTTATTTGGTTACAAATATGGCATATTTTAGAGGTCTATCTTGATAGCTAAGTGTTACCTGTTTAAATTGCCTAAACACTGATCAAATTGAGGACATGGCTTTTATCTTTTAACTGTCATAGTTACAAGGCTTTTAAGCAAGTATTTTGTTTCACAACTTTACAATATAGACTGTATTATGGAGAAGATTCAAATTTGTAGCTGTATAGCTAATTCAGCAATAGCTATTTTACCTTTCATTATGAGTAAACTTTTACATAATAAAATGCAGAATAATTTATCAAGATTTTGTTTACTTAATTAAAAATTCACTGAGTCATAGCAAATTTTTAAAGCTGTAGCTCTCTAGCTAACTAGTAACAGCTACTAAGGTATTAAATTTGCCCCTCATTCAAGGTTGTGAGTGGTTGTTTGTGCTTCAACAGGCAGGAAGGGTTGTCAGGAAGAATGGCTATGTGGAGTGGCACATTTTAAACCTGCACTACTAACATTAAAGGTAGTGACATCATTATGTCTATGGATCCTATCAAGGTTTATAGGACAAAATATAACTTATAGACAAAGGAAACGCATGTTTTATGTTATCAAGTAGTATGAAGTGTTTTATTAACACAAAGGCTATATATGGAAGATTGGTGTGCCAGTAGCTACACAGGGGAAGTCATCTAAGTACAGTATATTGAAACGGATATTAAAAATGTGTTTTAAAATGGCTTGTGTGTTTTATGGTACTGCTTTATATTGATTTTTGCATAAAGAAAGACTGGCAGCATGTGATAGAGTTGTGGTGTCAGTACTAGCATTAAAACTTTATTTTTATTTTCAAATACTTTTTAGATTGTATATATGCCTTATTTGAAAAATAAACAAGGTCAAAATTAAGGACAACAAAATAAAAAAGAAAAATCTTCACCAAAAAGGTACAAATAAACAGAAGCAAAAGTCACCAGTGGATTACATAGACCAACAGAAAGAATTAAATTCTGTAAATTATTTACAGAAATGGCAGAGGCTTTGGATAACATCTTTTCAATAGGCGTAAACCCAAATTTTCTAACTTCATCATCAAAACAAACAAGTACAAAAAATAAATTAAGTTGAAAAAAAAACTGTTGAGTTCAATGACTCAACAATAAAAAATTTATAACTAAAGACGAAAGAAATCCAAATTTCATCTTTTACTCAGGGGGATCAATTATCTTCACTCTGGAGGGCCAGATGTAATGCTCTATAAGAGTCAATTGATAAACTTGAAAGTTGTTCAAAAAGAGAAATATTGTTTTTGATGGCATCCAGGAAAAAATATAGGGAACTGCAGAGAATGGATCTATGATCTGCTTCAAAATAAACTTTTAGCAGAAGATGTAAGATCCAGGAAAAAATTCTCTTGAGTTCATCACATAGGCAAAAATATTACTACTGTGGCAGATACCCTGACCAGCTCCAAAGCCCAAACCATACCAGCTAGAGGAAAGAGGAAATTATGGCCAGGAGAATGCTTTTAAACAACTCAAGTGAAAAGGAAAGACTCCAAGAAAAAAATGAAGTATGGATTAACAATGATTACTCCGACAGTCAGAGCAGCCTGTTAATCTGTCGCTCCTTGCTGAAAATTAGCAAGAAACAAGGATAAGAATGTAACATTAATTAATAACAAACTTTCGTATAAAGGCAGAAGATACAGTTTTGATGAGATGACAACATTCGATTTGGACACTGCTTCAGTATGTATGAAAACAACTCCGCAGTCTGTTGCTCTTTATGGCAGGTTTGCCCCCTTCAGCAACTCTTTTAAGTGGAGCTGAAAATTGACAAAAAGAAATATTTATGATCATAACAATTCAATCAGTCAGAGAGAGCACTGTATGATGGATGCCAGGACTTAGCACAACAGATTATGCTAGCAAAAATCCAGTGGCAATGAAGCACTCTGGAGACCAGTATAAAAACACATGTTAAATGGTACACGGCAAAGGCTCGTGAAGCTATGCAAAAGGAAGTCTATTTTAATTTTTTGTTGTTTGGTGATCATTTAGTAATTTCTCCTTTTTAGAGATCATACCACCACTTATTACTGAAACATTATTGTGCCAAGACTTAGAGAACTGCATAGAATTCTCGTCTTGCTAAAATTTATTATCTATGACTCATATTCATATGCACATATTATTTAATTTCCAACATCCAGACTATGCTTCTGCTCAAGTAACTGAAATCTTACTTAAAAGGTGACTCTATACTACTTTGATAAATGCACAGATTTTAATGTCTGTATGGGTTGAAGACCAAATTTAGAAAAAAACAATGAAAATTTAGTTTTCAAAATAGTAATGGGCAACACCATAATATCCATATTCCATGCAATTTAATTTGTGAATAGTTCTGCAACCCAGCCTTTGCAGGCAGTCAACATCCATTTTAAGAGAGATGTGCAACTAGTCAGCAGAGTGGATTATAGGATTGCCTAACAATTAAATGTTTTACATTTTGGTAACTCAACCCATGACCCACTATAGCACCATTAAATTCTGGCACACCACAAGTTTAGTCACAAGGGTGAAAAGTCTTGTCTCCTATCAATGCAGCCTGTTGTACACCTGTTTGTGGTCTGTCCTAATTTTGGATACCAGCCACCTCCCTCTACTGGTGACTTTTATGGATGGCAATAGGACATATGCTTTGTGTAACTAAACTTCTTTGTAATCATCATGATGCCAGTATTTTATTTTATTTTATTTGTTGTTTTACGTCGCGTTCAACAGCCAGGGTCATATTGTGATGGGTAGTTTACAGGTGGAGGAAACCAGTGCATACTGCACTGTAAACCACCGGGCATCAGCAAGTAACTACCAACTTTCCAACATGAAGCGCCCGGCCCAAGATTCGAACCGGCTAGAACTCTAACTGCTACACCACTGAGCCCCCTGCCAGTATTTGAAGGTAATTTTTTCTAATCTGTAAACAACTGAACTAATGGAGCAAACAACGGAACATCTATTAGGAAATGACAACCTGCCTAATGTCAAAGACAAGCTATAAAGATTTGACTTGCTCATAGGCAATTGCACTTTGGCCTGCAAGTCAGGTCATAACTAATTTGCAAAGATCTTGGGTGTACTTATGATGATTTCTCACTATTACACCTCTTGTGAGAGGTTATTTTTTTTCATAATATTGTTTTTGAGAATAACATTCACCTTTCCTTCCAGTATTTAATTGATTGGTCATTATACTTTCATATTTTCATGTACAATGGATAATAACAAAGGGCTGGACAAAATTAAGTATTTCTGATTTTTTAGGTGATGACCATGCTGTTCCTGAAAGTGATTTATTTTAAGGTGACCATTGTAAGTATCACATTGAGTTAAGAGGCCACAGTCAAAATACTGGTTCGTTAGTCCATCCTCAAATGAATCTATCTCTTTAAGGTTGATCATGAAATATTGATTTTTCAGCCTCAAAATAATATAAATATCACGCCAGACATGAAGTTCTATTTGTCTGCCAAAAGAGAGTCTTCTGTAAAATTCTCCAATGGAACATTGGTACACAAGCAGGATCAAAATCATTGTGCTATCTTGTGTTGGGATGCACATCTCAACTGTAACATTAGGTCCTTTTTACTTTCACCTGACCCATACAACTCCGACTGGATTAACCTTAGCAACAATAAGATCTGATTTATTACTATATACAGACCAGAATCGCACATAAAGGCACTCAGTGAGGTCCAGTTGTTTGCAAATTAGGCATCCAATCACAGCCTGTCACCTCTGGCTCGTTGACTCCCACAAGTGCCAATGCTAATGTTTATTAGTTACTTCACTCACTGAAAATCCTTAATTTGTCAAAATGGTGCCTAAAACAACAAGTTTCTTTAATGACAAATTTATATGCCATTTTCTTGTTGAATGATAGTCAAATGTTGATAAATTATAGGTCATATTACTTGAAAGCTTATGACAAGAAATTAGTGCACTTAAAATTAATTTCATAAGAATGTCACCAATAACAGATGCCTAAAATGACAAATTAATTTGACTATCTTGTCATAAGTTTGTCAGTTAATTTGTTCAACAAGAAAATGACAAGTTTAAATTTGTCATTTAGGAAGTTTGTTGTTTTAGGCACCATTTTGACAAATAAATGACAAATTAATATTTGTCAGAGGTTTTCAGTGCTCAAAAATGAAAGTATTTGTTTTGGGAGTGTATGCAGATCTGTAACATTGAAGTTATTATCAATTAGAATGCATATGCTTACCAAGTGTGGTTTTGAGTTTCATGAAGCAAAAGATATATAAAAAAATATTAGATACTTTCCTGACTATATTGCCAAGCTTTCCTATTTTTTGCTTAACGACCTGAACAAAGATTTGCCCTGATTTCACAATCAAGGTAAATCAAAAACAAGATGGGAGTGTGGAATCACTGTCTATGTTCTGACCCCCATTTGCTTACCTAAATGGCCCTTTTTATAGCTATTCAATTAAAAGATTAAAATTGTTGTGTTGGGTTTGTTTCAATAACTAGAGGGACGACGGTGGCAGAGTGGTAACACTCTCGCCTCCCACCTCTGAGGCCGGGGTTCGATCCCCGCATGGGCTCAAGTGGGAAAGCTGGTAGTTGCTTGCCGTTGGTCGGCAGTTTACAGTACACAACCCTAGCGAACTCTATGTACTGGTTTCCTCTGCCCTTCCAACTACCCGTCGTGATATGACCTGTACAGTGTTGAAAGTGACGTTAAACCCCACATAAAATCAATAACTAGGGTCATATCATGATATATCACATCTTTTTTATTTAATTAACTGTACTCTTATTTGCATCAAATTTATACAAGAGTATGTAGTATTTATAGATATCTACATTTTGGAACTTTTATATATTCTCTCATTTATGTGGCATTCATTGTGCCCTTTCCTTATTGTTTGTATATTATAAGCTTAGTATAAATTCAAATTTCTTTGTAATCAATCAGTATAAGAGGTATAGATCTCCAGCTTGAACAGACCATGCCTCAAAATAATTACTCAAATATCTTTATACTTTAAGTAATATTTATTCATCTTAAATTAATAAATGATTACAATAAATTTATTGTTAGGTATTTATGGTCAGCTAGGTGACTGTCCTAGTGTCTATGCACAGACATACACCAAAAATAAAATGAATCTGTCATGTCATTTCTATTTGATTGACCCCTGACTGGGTAACTTTAAAGTTATTCATAAGTCATTATTGTTCAGAGATTAAGGTCATATTGCAGTATACAGCATTCAAAGTTCAAACAATACCTTGCTTGCATTGCTAAACATGGTAGTTTATGTTTTGTGTTCAATAAAAACTGAAAAGGGTAAAGCAATTAACAGTAGACCCAGCAGGCACAGACCTTAGAAAACACATTGATTTAGTGTTGAAAATTTATCCTAACGTTAATGTACACTTTTTTTGACACTGAATCTAAGTTAGTTTTCCAACATGAAAAAGTAGTCATATTTTAGACATGAAATACTGGTGATTCAGTGTTGAAAATTGATCCTGACAAATTTTCAACACAAAAATCTAAGTTAGATTTCTGACAAGAAAATGTAGTCATGTTTCACAAGAATAATCAACACTAAATTGTGTTTAGGTTTCCAACATTAGAAAGTAGTTATGTTTTATACAAGAAGTCTTGTTGATATAAGGTTGAAAATTTATCCTAAAAACCATATTGAATGTGGGAAGTTGTATAACATCACTATGTTAATTGTGTACCTTCCCCAAAAGTGGTGAGCTTTTCAAAAATAGAAATTATATAATTAATAATAATAATAACTTGTATTATAACTAGGTAATTTTGATTCATCCTTCTTAGTTCTAACATTGTTCTTTTTTTTATTTGTGCATTTTACCTCAAGGAGTACATTTTATTAATTAGTATGTTAATTACTCTTTATCTACAATATATTTAGCTATTAAATTATCCAGAAATTTCGCCTATATTCTGTGTTTTAATAGTAGCTCTAGTCTCAAAGGGTAACAATTAAACTGGATATCAGATTTAAAATTATAATTCTACACTGAAAACTACCCTTGTGAAATTACTCTTTGTAGTATGTAATATTCAGTTCATCTGCAGTAAAAAGCAGATCATCAAAATCATTACACATATTTGTAAAATCTATGTGCTACAGTCATTCCTATTTACAAGACAAATATATTTAGATAGAATAAGAAATCACTTGTTAAAAGCAGCATGAACCTAAGCTCTTCAGTTATAGCATTTAAACACTCTGCACAATAGGTCTGTGGTGCCATATGGGTTTTACATATTTATCTTATCAGTACTCCTTGCTGTATACTCACTCTTATAGGTCTGTGACTGAAACTAATTACTACATAACAGGATCACACAATAGGAAGTGTTTACCCTTTCTCAATAGTATGGTGTGGGCTTGTCAATCTAGGTCCACTCTTTTGTGGTCAAAGTTGAAAACTAATTAAGCTAGGGCAGCAATGTGGTGAAGTTGTACACATTTAGCTTTGTTGAGTTTTTTTTCAAACCACATTCAAAAGATAAATATTTTGACAGAGAGGCAACAAAAGGCATTGTGATTTTACTTGAAAGTTTCCAATTGCAATGCCTATTTTTAATATAATATTTAACAAGTTTGACTGGATCATTATATAAAAACATAATTTGAGCTACTGAATGAGAAAAACATAAACGTCATGATTCCATACAAAATTAATTTGTGTTAGATAAAAATAAATTAAACATTTGATCTAAGAATAATTTGCAAAATTAAGAACATACTTCAACTTTTCACCCATTGGATTCAACTTGATTTCATTGGGTGGGTCCAACTAACAATGGTCTGCAAAATCAACATGTATTTCAACCAGATTTTACCCATTGATTTCAACATGCTTTCACCCATTGGATCCAACCGAAAATGGTTTGCAAAATCTATGTGTACTTCAACCAAATTTTACCCTTGTATTCAACCTGATTTCACCCATTGATTTCAACATGCTTTCACCCATTGGATCCAACCAAAAACGGTTTGCAAAATCTATATGTATTGCAAACAAATTTCATCCTGGTATTCAACCTGATTTCACCATAGATTTCAACATGATTTCAACCATTGAATCCAACTAAAAACAATTTGAAAATCTAAATGTATTTAAACCAGATTTCACCCGTTAGTTTAAACCTGATTCATCCATTGGATTCAACATGTTTTCAACTTTTGGATCCTACTGAAACAGTTTGCATAATCTACTCATATTTCAACCAGATTTCACCGTTTGATTCAACCTGATTTCAAGGGGCTCGATCGGTGGTGTAGCGGTTAGAGTTCTCGCCTCCAACCTCTGAGGCCGCCGGTTCGAATCTTGGGCCGGGCCCTTCATGTTGGAAAGTTGGTAGTTACTTGCCGATGTTCAGTGGTTTACAGTGCAGTATGCACTGGTTTCCTCCACCTGTAAACTACCCATTGCAATATGACCCTGGCTCTTGAACGCGACGTAAAAACAACAAATAAATAAATAAACCTGATTTCAAAGTTGCGTACCTGCTGGGGATACCTTGATGCTTATAATATATCTATCATTTAACTTTTTCACTTTCATCAAAGTTGCGATGGCAGCATGCCAACAAGGGTATAGGGTTGAACACCAAGATAAATGGACACAAAGATAAACAGTCTTCAGAGATTTGCATATTTTAGTGGTATAAACAACTAAATTGTAAAAGGTAATTAATAAATATTATGATACGCTTTGTTTCAGTGTATTTTGTTATTTAATTTGGCAATGTTAACGTTGTTGTTTACACCACTTAAATTTAAAAAAAAACCTCTGAACACTGATCATCTTACTGTCTGTTTACCTTTGTGTCTAACCAGCACACATATTTTATCAACAAAGTAAGAGGAAATGATTCTGTATACTGTAGTCTGTGATATCTTTGAGTTTGACTAGACGGCTTCATCTGATGTCCGAATTACAACTTCAACGAATTGACGAAACCCCCTTGACGACAAATGGTACTACATTAAATTTGTCAATATTCTTACGCAATTTTCTTGTCAATATTCTTTACAATAAACCGCGGAATATATTACCCAAAGCTTCTTATGCATATTATAACATATTTTTATTGACCAAAGAAATATATACTTTATTACATTTCAGATATTGTGCCCAGTGACATAAATGAGTGAACTTAATATTTGGCGCATCTGTCCATTGTTTACTAGAAACGCAAATAGCCTGTAGGATTGTTTTGTGAAAAAATAAATTTATCTCTATAAAATGGAAGGAATGGTATTACTTGAGCCTACTGATTTATATAATTTATTAAATCAAGGAACATTATATCCGTCGCTTAGTGACTGCAATTATATGCTCCTTCTGGGTAAGTAGTTTATAATTATTGAATTATCGCTCACCATTTCCCGTCATTGGGATTCTTTGGCTTGAGAGGTCGAACTGTATCGGGCCGTTTAGACACCAGCGCCGCGTCGAAACGGCTCACTGCGCCTGGTTTCTGGTTCTCAAATACGCTAATTGCTATTGAAATACTGATGGACGCAATGGCGAGGGACAGGGCTAACATGTACTTGTTTTCTGTGTAAATCTTGAACGGCATATTTGTACACATATTGGCACAAATATATAGTGTTATTTCATTCTTTGAGGTACATATATGTGCCGTTCACTAATATTGCGTACCATCAGAAATATCAAGAGCAATTGGCGACAGGACAGACACTCGGTCTACATGGGTCCTTCCTAAAAGTTGGATCGACTGCGGGAACGTTAAGTTTAATTGAGAAGAAGTGCGGAGGGGTGGATGGCCAGCGGTGATAATAGCAGCGACAGTCCAAGTAAAGCAGCGATGGGGGGGGGGGGGGGGGGGCGCAACACCAAAAATCAAGTTTAAGAAATCATCTGTCCATAGCCGTTGCCAAGTCCAGTACCACGGAGACGCCGGATAGAGTGTAAGCTAAGGTGGGAATGCCTTGTGGAAGAGATATGATTTTAACCTTTTCCTGAAACAGGTGAGAGTTGGGGCAGAACGTACCTCATTAGGCAAATGATTCCAGACTGTGGGGGCATCAAAAGCAAAGCTGTGGCCAAAGTGATTTTTGGATTTATGTACAGATGGACAGAATTGAGGAACCTTTTATCTGGATGGTTGTATCTTGTACTATATCTTCCGCAACGAGTGGGCAGAAGAGGACCATAGTAACTGGGATGACCACTGTGAAGAAACTTATAAACTAGAGTGGCAGTTTTGAAGATACAGCGAGATTCAACTGGGAGCCAATGGAGTCGTTTGAGAATAGGAGATGCCCGCGTGTATTTGTGACAATCCTGGCAAGTGTATTTTGAATACACTGTAGTTTACGCATATTGAGACTGGACAGACTTCTGAAGAGAGAGTTGCAGTAATCGAGGCGACTGCTCACCAAGGCATTAGCTGCCAGGATAGCAGCCTCATCAGTCAAGTGCTTTCTAACCCGCCTGAGATCACGAATTTGAATGAAGCATGTCTTACAAATATTGCGGACATGGTTAGCAAAGGAAAAATTAGCATCAAACCAGACACCAAGGTTCTTAACAACAACTGCAGGATGCATGAAATTACCAAATATCTTAACTGGGAGATAGGGATCTAATTTCTTGAGTTGTGCATGGGATCCAAAGATGATAAACTCTGTTTTGTCAGGATTTAGTTTGAGCATACTTGACGACATCCATTTTTGAACATCCAGAAGACAAGAATTCAGTTTGTTAAAAGCCAGGGCTGCATTTTTGTGAGAGATATGAATAAACAACTGCGTGTCGTCTGCATAAAAGTAGTATTTGATGTCAGGATGCGTTCCAATAACCTTACTCAAAGGAGTGGTGTATAAGGAGAACAGCAGAGGACCAAGGACGGAGCCTTGTGGTACTCCAAACAACAGCTCATGCAAATCAGAGAGGGTTGACCCAATTTTAATTGCCTGGAAATGGTGGCTGAGATAGGACGTGAACCACTTCAAGGCTGTGCCAGACACACCAAACCATGATTTAAGACAATTAAGAAGAGTCGGGTGGTCAATTGTGTCGAACGCAGCTGACAGATCCAGTAAGACCAATGCAGTAGGCTCGCCCCGTGATAGTGAGAGATTGATCTCATTTTTGATAAGCAGCAGGGCGGTTTCTGTGGAGTGACCACTTTTGTATGCAGATTGCCTAGGATTATCAAGATTGTTACTATTGATATGTTGCATGAGCTGTTTAACAACTACACGCTCCACCAATTTTGACATGAAACATAGTCCTGATACCGGTCGATAATTTTGCAAATCCTCATTTGGAAGTGATGCTTTCTTAATGAGAGGAGTGACAACTGCCTTCTTGAATTGTAAAATACCAGACTCACCAGTAGTTATCTGTAATGATGTAGTTGGATTTCCTTTTCAGGTCCTTTCTCTTTGGATATGCACAGATAACTGAATGGGTTTGGTTCATTTCCTGTTCTTCACTTCCAGTGGGGAGATACTAAAACCCAAACGGTAGGCGAACGGACTTCCATTCGAAACTACCCGGTGGCTTCACTTCAATACTGTAGCCAGGATGCCTTACCCCACAATATGATAGAAAGACTTATTTCATTTTATTATTATTTTTTATAACTACTTACTTGAAGAGCAAGTATAAATAAAAACATATCCTGGCCATCACCGCTTGCCTCGGACAATAAAGTGCTGGCTATCCCTTTCCCAGTTGGACAGGAAAGGCGTCACCGCCAGCTACTGAAAGTTAATAGAAGAAACATGAGGCACCTGGTGGTGGTTTTCTAGCAATATTTCATAAACTCAGAGTGATCTTATTGTGTACACCCAAGAGTCCACATATAAAAGTTATTAAAGAAATGTGAGGCTCCAGGTGGGGGTTTTAGCAATAATTTATAAAAAAAAACATCCTAGAGCGCCGTGTTGCCTCAATAGCATTCAGCATATATAGGGTCTGCTACGCCACAATATTATCTCTGTTAGTTTATAAAGTAATGCAAGAAAACCCCCATCTGGAGCCTCATATTTCCTCAATAACAGTGATGTAGCATTCGGCAATGGCTTTCCTGTCCAACTTGGAAATGGGGAGGGGTAGCTGGGGCGGCGAGGAGGAAGGGGAGTTGACCAACAGTTTATTGTCCAAGGCAAGCGGCGATGGCCAGGATGTCTTTTTATTTATAAAATATTGCTAATCATTTTGATATATCAGGATACTAAGTTGATAATTAGAAAAAAATTCAACCTCAGCCTTTTATACAGACACAGTATTTTTGTCCAAAACATTTAGGTCTAGGGGAGGGGCTGTGTGATGCATCTATTCAGCCAATCAAATGCTTTGCCATTGAATTCAAGAACAATTGATCAAGGTGTATAAACAGCCCCCGCCCCCTCCTACCACCTTCACCCACACATTTACCCATATCATATATAGTACAGGCGGGTTGCGGAAATATAAAATACTAAACAAATCGTGGAGTTGTACACCCAATATGCAAGTAATTAATGTTATTGAGGAAACTTGAGGCTCCAGGTGAGGTTTTTTAAAGCAATCTTTTATAAATAAAAGACATCCATGCCATCACCGCCTGCTACTGTTAATTGAGCAAACTGTGGGGCGGCGATGAGGAATGGTAGCTGGACAGCAATTTATTGTCCAAAGCAAGAGGTGATGGCCAGAATGTCTTTTAATGTATAAAATATTGCCAAAAACCCTATCTGGAGCCTCATCGTTTCTTAATTACATGTGCTGAACATATTATGTGTGCAACTCCACCATGGGATCTGTCAGTTTATAAAATATTGCCAGAAAACCACCACCTGGGGCCTCATGTTTCCTCAATTAACATTAGCAAGAGGCGATGAAGTTTCTGTCCAGAAGTCTGAGTTTTAGTATGTACCCCCTTATACCGATGTACTGTACACCTGTGTTGCAAACTCGGGACACTTTTTGAACAAACAGTGTAAATATTAGTGCTGGTATTGTTTATCGATATTGAAATATTTATCAGTTCATGCTTTGTATAACAGTATCGATAATTATCGAAACATAGTTAACATACTACAACATAGATCAAAGGTCAATCTAAACCTTCCATAATTAATTAAGATTCCAAGCCCATGATTTCCTATGGGTTGAAATAACATTGTGAACCCTAAATGTCAATTAGAAAAGAGTTACCAATAAAAATATCTGCAAGTATAAGGAAAAAGGCTGATATGCCGATATCTGGAGCCCAGCCATGACCTTAGAGAAAGAAGTTGAAGGTCAAATATCTACATGCTCATAGGGGCCATATATATGTATTATTTATATCTGCCATTGGATGATCTGTGTTTCTGTATGTGAGCAACAGGAAAAACTGTCATGAAATACCCCAAATTTGACTTTTTGGAGGATGCAACTGGTCTTATAGTGAAGGCTGAGACTCGGAGGCCTTACCAATATATCAAATCTGAAAGTTCTGCATAAAATATTTTTCAAATTATCATGTATGAAAGAAAATCTCTGCAGTTGTAGGGGTGGCACGAATGGGATGTGTGACCATGCTAAAACCTAAGTATCCCCGACTTTCATCCAGGGATGTAATTACATACATGTATTCTACATATGACTTATGTGAATCCGGGAAAAATGCCTCCTGGAAAAGATTGAATTGTTTAAATGTATTGGTGCTGGATTTAAGTTTGACGTTAATAGTACACACTGAATAGCAAAGGATGTATCTTTTTGTTTCATTTACACTAACACATTGTGTTATATACTTCTTAAATGGACCATTATTTGTGTGACAAATTGACAATAAATTTTGTATTGAAATACTAGTATTGTGGATTATTTTTTTTTCCTTAGGAGGCATTTTTTCCGGGTCACACAATATGCAGCAGGCATTCTTTCTGGGAGGCATTTTTCCAGGAAGCATTTTTTTTCTGCGCACCCATTTATATAACTGGACACTTTATACCACAGATGAACTTTGTTAAGTTAAATCTCAATGGACCAGAAAAATGTCTTCTATCAATTAAAAGCAAGAACTATAGATAACTGCATGGGTATATATTAGGGTTGCTGAAGGAAAATGTGTGCTGGAATTTTCTTGTGCTATGGCGGTTGGATTTAAATTAAATGAAGTGACACAAGGTTTTCAGCATTGAGCCAAAATTCCAAACAACATTTCAAAACTCTAATCACACTAATAAAAAGAAATTTCGAGCAACAACTAAAATTTTAACCATTTTGGGAATTTGGGTCATAGAACTGATCTGGAAATGCAAGAAGGGTACAAAGATCCAAATCACTATGTCTGCATAGTCTCAAAGAATAATTCAATGAAGTTTTATAGGGGTATAGGATCTGGGGCAAATCTGATGGAATGTTTGGGAACCCCAGGCCTTGGTTTCCTATGGGATAATTTAAGGGAGAATTGTACAATTTCAGGCAATAGTATTGTATATACACCGCAAAATACAAGAAATTCAACTTGTTCAACCAGTTTCACCTTGAGAATGGTTTGGGGAGCGAATTTGATGGGATTTATGGAATCTCGGGCCATGGTTTCCTATTACCTCCCAATACATTGTAAAGCTCCTTGAACCCTGTCAAAATATTTTCCCATGTCTACAGATAATAACTACCAAAGATCATTTTAATAGGCCTTATATGAAGGGAGATATTCATCTTAGAAAATATGGTAGCAGACATGGTGTAGGCTGATGGAAATCAGGGAAAGAAACCAATAAGCTTCACCTTTTCAAGAGATACTTACATATAAAGAATAAAGAAACTTGATTTATCCTTTTTACCCCAGAGCCTATAAAGGCTGTGTGGATTTTGTTGTCACCCATGTCATCCGGGTCTGTGCACAGTGGGTGTCAATTAACCATACACTGGAAGAAGTTCAAACTTAACAGGGATGTTTATTGGGGGACAAAGTTGTGCAATGTTGTGGTGTAACGTTGGGGTAACCCTTCATATTGCACTTGAACTTAAAAGATTTCTGAGTTTGGACTTGAAATTGTGTCATGGCCAGCTCTCCAAAACTGCAAGGTGCATGGAAGAAGTTCAAAGTTGGCAGGGATATACTTTGGATGGGAGCGGGGGAAGGGTGTAGTTGTGCAATCTTGTGGTGCGACGTATATGTAACATTAGAACTTGGCTTTGGCTGAACATTTTCCACTGGCACCTTTGAGATTTTATGTTATCACAGAGCTATGTAGATTGAAGTAATAGTTATAAGATGCTGTACTTTTACCTTATTGTGCTATCTCCATTAACAGCTATACTTCTACTCCATTAATATTTTGTTACAAGTACTAACTTTTACAGCTTCAGTGCTTTAAGCACTATTTTTATGCTTCCTTTCTCTCTTTGTTGTTTAACTAAATATCTGTTATAATTTGGTACTAAATATTTTAAATTTAATACTTTCACTGTACCAGGGACTGGATGTAATTTCTGTTTGAACTTTTAAGATCGTTGATTGTAGAGTTTTGTTATTCTTCTAAGTTTATTGGAAGTTTAGCAACGATCACTGCTTTACGTTTTAGCCGAGGAAATTAGCTATGATTCTCAATGATCTATTTTGCGAAGGAGTACGTGCTACATGACCATTTTCAGGCTATTTGCTTGAGAAACTTGACGGCCATTTTTTATTGTTAAAAGAGCATTTTAAGTTCTTTTTATCTGATCTGTTTACTAGTATGTGTTGTACATTTTGTTACCCACCGCGCACCATATTGGACCCGTATAGAGGGATACATGTAGCGGGATATATTTTATTTGTATCTAATGGCGCCTCTATACCATGGATAACTAGTGTCAATAACTTACGGTTTTTCACTAATGTATCGGAAGTTATGTTACCTACAAATATGTATTATAAATTATTAGAAAGGTCATTTTATAGCACTTCTGCTCGTGTTTGTTGCATAAAAATCTATGCAGAAATGAATAACCCATTTCAAGTTACAGATTGAAGTTTTTATATTCACTGTTACCTATGCTTTTTGACAGCCTTTTCACATTCTCTTGTTAAATATTCATGTTATTTAACCCATAAATCATACAAAATGATAGATAATAAAAGTAAAATATCCCTCATCAGACATATCCAGAAAGAATATATCACTTATGAAGATTAACAATATAATACTTGTGCTGCGCAATATTGTTATGTTCATCATTCGTGATATATTTTTTCTGTATGTGTCATTCGGGAAGTTTTCTTATTATAGGATTGTAATCTGTTGCAGATGCTCGAAAGAAACATGAGTATAATGAAAGTCATATTATCACTGCCAAAAAGGCTCCAAAGGTACGTATTTGTTTTTTCTCCTATACAAGTACAAAATAGTTGTTATTAACAAATCTTCAGTTTGTTTCAAAAATTATATTAAGTATGACAAGACCTGTTAAAAGACTCAATTAAAATTTCACAGATTGACTAACCTTGCTAAAGGCTCAGATTTTTACCAAATACCTTCCACAAACGTTTGATATTCATAAGGCACTCCTACACATTAAAAGATTTCAGCTAACCAAATTCTCTCTTAGCAGTATTTTCTGATGTAACAGCCATTATATGTAAGAACAGCACTTAAAGTTTTTTTTATAAAATCTCTTAATTGAACAGTATTTCAAAATCATAAAGAAACTTGAACCTTAAGCAAGGCTGTAGATTGACCTATATATTATTTAGTGCTTTCTTATAACAGTGGTCGTCCTTCCGAATAACAATTGGAAGTATTAAATTTATGTAGTAGCTAGTAATTATGTCAAGTATAGGAAGTTATCGTTGCATCCTTTGTAATCTACTACATTTTTTTAAGTATATGAAATAAGAAAAATTTGTGTATTATTTAAACAAAAGAAGACAATTTCAAGTATAGCTTTTTCAAGTTATTTTCAACTGGTACCTTATGTTTGATGTCGCCTTACTATCTCTGTATAAATTAACTTGTTTTCTTTCTAGAATGAACAAGATGAGTTTGTGGTTCCATATGATGCAGAGTTGGAGTGTAAACAACATGTCATTGTGTATGATGGAAGGACACAGAGCTTAAAGGAAGAAAGTAAGATCAGAAACTGTATCTTTTGTGTTATAAACTGGTGTTTCATCGGTTAAATAACATACTGGCATAATGTCATGGCAATACAAGGTGTCAGCATTTGTTTGAGGATTGTTCAGGAATTCTGATGTGAGAAATCATTTATCAATCTTTCTTTATTGATTTTGTGATATTTTTATCCCTTAAAGGCTGTCAGGGTATTGTTTTCACCCATGGTGTCCGGATAGGTGGGCGAGCGGGCGGGGAGCAGGAAAAAGTTTGTCCGCCTGTATCTCAGAAACCGTAGTAGTAGGAAGTTGATACTTGGTAGGGACATTGGTTAGGCGGTGTAGGTGTGCAACGTCATGGTGTAACCTTGATTTGACCTTTGACCTTGCCATAGTGACCTTGGCTAGTAGGGACTATTTATTGAAAGACTCTGACAAATTATTTGGAAATCTTCAAGTTTCAGCCATCATTTTGAATTTTGGTGAAAATCTAAAATGGAATTTATCTTGAAAACCATTACTAATGGTCCATTAGAGCCAGAGTGATTTCAGGCAACCTACTACCCCTGGGTAGTAGGGACTACATCCTTTAAATTTTGGATGCCTGGGTAGTAAGGACTCCATCATTTATCTCAAACTGTTAGAGATATAGGTAAGTTTTGGGCCTGTTCAGCAGAGGTTATTCTTTATATGTAAGTATCTCTTGAAAAGGTGAAGCTTATTGGTTTCTTCCCCTGATTTCCGTCGGCCTACACCAAGGCTGCTTCCATATTTTCTAAGATGAATATCTCCCTTCATATACGGCCTGTTAAAATGATCTTTGGTAGTTATTATCTGTAGACATGGGAAAATATTTTGACAGGGTTCAAGGAGCTTTAGAATGTATTGGGAGGTAATAGGAAACCATGGCTTGAGATTCCATAAATCCCATCAAATTCGCTCCCCAAACCATTCTCAAGGTGAAACTGGTTGAACAAGTTGAATTTCTTGTATTTTGCGGTGTATATACAATACTATTGCCTGAAATTGTACAATTCTCCCTTAAATTATCCCATAGGAAACCAAGGCCTGGGGTTCCCAAACATTCCATCTGATTTGCCCCAGGGGTGGTATTCACTAACATTCCTAATCTTAGTCCTATCTTAGTCATAAAATTTATTACATTAGTTTTATTCCAGATAGGTCCCAAATTGGTATTCACAAAGTATGTCCTAGCTAGGACAATTTTCCTAATCCTATCTTAGTCCAAAGTTGCAAATCTCGTGAGAATTTGTATAACTACATTATAACCACTGAGATTTCATCATGGGATGTAAACATTCTCGTCTGCTTTTTGTGTCACAATGAATGAATTAAGTACAGTTGAGAGGAGACAGCCTCTAAGCATCCCGAACTTTATGACAATAGTTAGACTAAGATAAGACTATGATGCTTTGTGAATACTTATTTTACTGGGACAAATTTCCCAACATATTTTTATGACAAAAATCCTAAAGTTAGGACTAAGACTAAGATGTGAATGTTCGTGAATACCGCCCCAGGGGTTCAGCATACACAAAGTTATCCTATTAGTAGGTGCATCACCAGTCATTTCCAGAATGGCTGAATTTATTCTCTCTATGTTAGGTTACACCGTGTCCCATCTTTAATACAGTGCATTGAGATACAATCTTAAGTTTTAGTGTATATAAAGTGTACAGTTTCCTCTTCATTAAACACATATTTTCATTCAAATGTGGAGAATTTAATACTCTGATCATAAACGTCAGCTACGGTCCATCGAACAGTCATAATTTTCTGAATAAGTGAAATCTTACAGTTACATTCCCATCAATACAAAGTTTCATTTGGCCAGGTTAAATTCTTGATATTTATGGTGGTTTTAATCACCAAATATGTGAGTTTGCATTGCTTCATTTTTCAGGTCCTGCTATCACATGTGCAAAAATCATGTGGAAAATGGGCAGCAAGAATCCTGTGTATATTCTCAAAGGTAAGCCCGGTTAGCCAGTTTGAACTGATTGGATTGAGGGTCAAAATTTTAAGACCTAAAATGAACTCAAGTATTTTTAGCTGAATTAATCACCCAGCATGGCCATTCCCATTGTGTTTGTATTATTTTGTCAAGAATATCATTTTAAGAATGTATATTATAACCTATTAGTCATTTAGCCTTGCTATTTTAATGTAATCTACTGCTTTGCGAGAGCAGTATGTTGTCCAAAAGGGAGAACTCCGTGCATTAAGCTAATAAAAGAATAACAACAAAAAAATGACAGTTGCGGGACATTCTAATTCAGCAATTCAGGATATTGTGAGTATGAACGAGGAGAAGATGCTAATTAGGGAAACTTGAGTTGAAGCGATGAATCTTAAGATGCTTCCTAAAGGATGTTACTGTGGGACTGATTTAGTTCAAAGACTAATAGAAAGTTAGTGTATGACTTTGACTTTATTGTCAAAAGAGGAGTCTTGAGGAATTTAAATTTTGGGCAATTGCATTTGGTATTTCTAACTACTGATCTAAATATCATGACAGTTTTGAGGGAATATAATCCACTAAACTTCCTTTAATTTGGAAAAAATATTAACCAATATTAGTTATACAGATACATATTACATTGTGTCCCTCTAGTTTTGGTGTATATTTTCTCTACAAGGTGGCTATGAGGATTTTTCAGCCCTCTATCCATTCTTACGCACTCAGAAGATCCTGTACATGCCCCGTGAGATGGACGAGATCCAGTCATACCCGACCGAACTGATCCCTGGCCTCCTGTATCTTGGCAACTGGTGTCAGGGAAATGCTGCCTACATCCAAAAAGATCTGAAGATCAAAGGTCACATCAACTGCTGTGTGGAGCCTGAAACCTTGTAAGTTTATCAATCACCATAGCATGTGATTTCTTTCAGCTTTAGCCAGCTAATTAACATTCATGATGCCAAACAAATATCTATATAACAAACAAAAAAAAAACAAAAAAAACAACTGGTGTGCGGATCATGAAACCAAGTAAAAACGGTGTATGTACTGGACACTCAGATAGCCTTTCTTCATTAAGGGCACTTGAAAAGGGGATGCTTAAAGTCAAAGGTCAAATCAAGGTCAAATTTTGGTCATAAAATCAATTTTCTTGTATTTTACAATGTATCTACAAAAGTATTGCCATAAGTCCTAAAAACCTTCATTGAATTTTTGTTAGGACTATTCAGACCTAATGATTTGGCATGTTTCACCCTTCTTTTATTTCCAGATCAATTCTGTTACCCTAATGGTTAAGAGTTTCAGTTATTACTTAATAATTCTTTAATTTTTGTGACTAGAGCTTCTAAAAGTTTTGGCAAGTTATAACGTATCATGGCATGTGATTTCAGATAAAAGAACAGTGAGAAAAGCTTGTTTGGGCTGGGGAGTGTAGGTGTGCAACATTATCGTGTAACCTTGTTTTCACCTTGCCCTGGTGACCTTAAATTTGAAAAACTTGTCTAGGCTATATCTCGGAAACCGTAATTTATAGGAATTTGATACTTGGTAGGGACATTTTTTATGGGATATAGGTGTGCAATGTCATGGTATGATTTTATATTCACCTTTTACATATGTCAGGGACGACGGTGGCAGAGTGGTAACACTCTCGCCTCCCACCTCTGAGGCCGGGGTTCGATTCCCGGCACGGCCTCAAGTGGGAAAGCTGGAAGTTGCTTGCCGTTGGTTGGCAGTTTACAGTACACATCCCTAACGAACTGTATATACTGGTTTCCTCTGCTCTTCCAACTACCCATCGTGATATGACCTGTACAGTGTTGAAAGCGACGTAAAACCCCAAATAAATAAATAAATAAACCTTGCTGCAGTAAGCTTGATCGTTAAAGTCTTGTCCAGGCTATTGCTCTAAACTCTAAGGTAAAGGAAGTTAATACATTGTAGGGACATTGGTTAGGGGATGTAAATGTGCAACATGCTAACATCATGTCAGAGTATTTGCTCTGAAAGTCTCCTGATCTTTGTACTGTGTCAATCCTTCTATATCACCTGGTGTTAGAAGCTATTTCCCCAGGCAGTGGAAAACGGACATCTCTGATACTATTTGTTCAATTTTACAAACAATGAGCAAATTTTTAATATACTGTAAATATCCAAAAACCAGAGGTCTATATAGCAGTGACTTTAACTCATTATAGGTATGCATAAGTAATCCATGTAAGCAGTAGAATTGGATGAAACTTATTTTAGGAAATGTCTGCTGATACACTGACCAATTTCAGACGTCAAATTTCTTGCATTTTTGACACAGTGAGATTTCAAAATGTATCTGTTAAGGGTGTGAGAGGGTGATCAAAAATGGGCTAACTCTGTTAAGAAAGGAAGTAAAGATGATCAAATGTGGTACTTGCAAAATTATTTAGTAAGAAAACCAATATTTAACTAGATTTGGTCATCTAATATTTGTTTCTATCATAAATTTCCTAAATTTGTCGGATATTGGCATTTTATTTTAAAATAAATTTGTTTACATTTATTACTATATTTGGTTAACTGATTCATCCGATTCGTTCACACAAAGCACGAGTATTAGGAATGTGACCAGTTCTCACAATCAAGATACCGAGCCATACTTCTCACCCCCAGTCACACTCTTAGCATCTGTATATAACTATCAGTCAGCTCAGTCTGGTGATAGTAATACAGATATGATTGGATGCTGATGTGCTCCATCTACTTACAGCTTTAAGGACGGGGCTTCATTCCTGCTGCACATACCAGTAGAAGATAATGAGGAGTCGGATCTGTACTCCAAATTCCAGACAGCCTGTGACTTCATCGGTAATTATAGTTTTCTCATTATGATATGTTCCTGTCTGAAGGAATGGTCTTCCATGTTGTAGAATAGATTATGGTAGAGTAAGAAATCTAAAATTCGCCAGGAATCTAAAATTCGCCACCTCTAAAACCTTAGTTATTTTTATGAAGAAAATGATGTTTTGTCTGAAAATTGGCATTTTTCAGTTCAAAAAGCCTTAACTTACTGTACATTCAACAAATCTCACCTCAATTCATTTATTTTATTAGTATTTCCACATGTGGCGAATTTCAGATATGTGGCAAATTTTAGATTTCTTACTCTAAGTGGAGTTCGGACAGATTCACGAAATTGTCACTGAAGTAACTCCTTAAAATTAAGCAGGTAAAATTCACTGCAATTCTACAGTAGTTTTCTTATCACGGAAAACTAAACAGGATGATTCATCAATAGAGTGTTTAATATTGTTTAATCTACATTATCATTCATCTTGAAACATTGTGCTAATCCCTCACAGAAAGTAGCCTAAAATTTGTGAACATTCTTAATCACAGACATTTTGGATGTTGTTAAATGTTACAAGTGTTGAATTCTCAACATGTTTATGACTTTCTTTCCAACGGAAACTAAAGAAAGAGTTTGTCAATTTCTGGTACTTAATACCGTGTTATTGCAACATGTTTAATGCCAGAACAACATACCTACCATCTATGGAAAATATTGATGCTGTCCCAGTGTGTACTGTACTAACATTTGCTTTGCTTAAACATTTTCAGTTAAACCTTCAAAATATACTTCCCTTTGAGAACAGTTTGGAAAGTATAACTGTGTTTCAGAAATTTATGCTGACAGCTCTTAATTCAAAGAAGAAAATGCAACAATCTCTTTTGTTTTGAATGTTGATGTTGGAAGTTAAAATATGCTACCAAATATTTGTGACAAATGGACGCTATGTTTAAATAATGCAAACTTAAACTAAGGTGAACAATTTGCTGATATGTGGCAGAGATTTGTGTTCTACTAAGTACTTCTGTATCTACACAGATGCCCACAAGAGTAAGGAGGAGGTGGTGTTGTGTTTCTCCCAGCAAGGCATCAGTCGTAGTGTGTGCATTGTCATAGCATACCTCATGTACCATCACAAGTGGCAGCTGAAGGTAAGCATACCTTGTGTGATAATTGAAGGTACATTTGGTACCACCACTGGTGATAATTAAAGGTAACAGTATCTTCTATACGATCACAGGTGGTAATTAATGATAAAAGTAACTTGTGTACTTTGCAGGTGATAATTAAAGGTAAAGGTACCTTGTGTGCCATCATTAAAGGGAGATCATATAGTACCACAACAAAAGGTAAATGATGAGAATGATAAAAGGATTTATAAGTGCCAAATTAATATGGTCATTCCCTGAGGCATTAAGGTCCAAAAAGGGCCAGGCCAATCACCAAAGAGATTCTGTCTCCATGTTAGTATCTGATAGGGGTGAAGATTGTGGAGGGGGATAGGCCAGTCTGAATAGGTAACACTTTAGCTGTCTTCTAAACCCAGTGACACCAGCCTGGGTTGTGATGGCTTGAGGAAGTTTGTTCCATTCAATAGGAGCAGGTACTGCAAAACTGTGCAAGCCTGTATGTTTATTGGGTCTGTTCAAGGAAAGAGAAAGGCAGTTACCTGTACAAGGCCACTAAAGTTTTATGAGAGATAAAAAATATGGATTTTGGTTCATGTTGATTGCTTTGTTTGTGAGAAGATTGTATTTAAAGAGTATGCAATATGCCAGGGTTGGGACAAATACAGAAAAAAGATTGCAAATACAAATACAAATACAGTAATTTCTCCATTGGCAAATACAGATACAAATACAAATACAGATGATTTTTAGAAGGCAAATACAAATACAGATACACAGAGTCCAAATACAAATATAAATACAAATACATCCAGCTAGAACCTCGAACTGCAATTAGGGATAAAGTACGACAGAGAAAAGGCTTACATTATTTTGTAATCAGTACTTCAAAGTGGCCAAGATTGGGTTTTTTGCCGGACAAAACCTATTTTTTCCAGGACAGTGGATAAAATTGGATGAAACCCCCTTTTTCCAGACTAAACTTATCTAACAGATAAGTTACTTTAAAGTTACTTTAAACAATTAATGTAGAAAGTATACAGGATCATTTAAACACTTAAAACAAAAACAGTGAATACACTACTTTAATATTTTAAATCATTCAGGGTAAAAAGGCAGATTAAAAATATCAAGTGACAAGAGTGTGACACTGAGAGACTGAGATTATAGGAATAGGATATAAGTAAAAGCAATAGCTACCTAATAATTTTTTTATTTCACTATATATATATATTTCCATAATCTGTCAATAACTCAGGTGTGACATGTGTCAACCTTAGAAGGAATAAGATTTCCAGTGACAATAGATATTGTGTGCAATGATTCTTGAGGCAGAAGGTGTTACAATGCCCTCGGCTTTTATTGTATCCCCGACGCGAAGCGGGGATACTATGGATTCATCATCGTCGTCCTCCGCGTCCGCGTCCGCGCCCTCGTCCGCGTCCGCAGAGATTTCTTGTTAGCGACCTACAGTCCACATTTCTTTCCGGATTTCTTTCATATTTGGCAGGTGGCTTGATATGGTAGAGGACTCGCCACCCTATCTTTTTGGTAGGCTTTATGTCTAAATTAGGCCTGTGGTAGACAAAAATGTCTAAAATGTGGAATATTGCTTGTTAGCGACCTACAGTCCACATTTCTTTCCAGATTTCTTTCATATTTGGCAGGTGGCTTGGTATGCTAGAGGATTCGCCACCCTATCTTTTTGGTAGGCTTTTTGTCTAAATTAGGCCTCTGGTACATAAAAATGTCTAAAATGCATTAAAATTCATGAAATCATGCACTAAATCGCTTGTAACTTGAAAAGTGTTGCATTTAGAGCATTTTGTTAAAATATGTTATTCAGATACTTTTTTCATAGCTACAACATGGTGAGTAACTTGGGTGTCTGTCTCAATAGCTAAGTGAGTAATAGCTACTTTTGGGCTTTTCAGTAACTTCCATCGTGAGTAAAATCACTTGTAACTTGAAAACTATTGCATTTAGAGTATTTTGTTTCAATATGTTATTCAGCTATTTTTGGGTCAGCTATAACATAGTAAAATTTCAGACCTGTAGCTCATGGCATAGCTGAGTAATAGCTACTTTTAAGTTATCACTGTTGAGTAAATTGCTTATAACTTCAAAAGTATTACATTTAGAGTATTTTGTTTCAATATGTTATTCACCTATTTCGGAGTCAGCTATAACAGAGTGAAGTTCCAGACCTGTGGCTCATTGCATAGCTGAGTAATAGTTACTTTGAAGTTCACACTGTTGAGTAAATCAGTTGTAATTGGAAAACTATTGCATTTACAGAAATTTGTGTAAATATGTTATTCAGCTACTTTTGGGTCAGCTATAACATAGTGAAATTACAGACCTGTAGCTCATGGCACAACTGAGCAATAGCTATTTTCAGGTACTGACTGTTGAGTAAATGACTTGTAACTTGAAAAATATTGCATTTGGAGTATTTTGTTAAAATATGTTGTTCACCTACTTTTGGGTCAGCTATAACGTCGTGAAATTACAGACTTATAGCTCATGGCATAGCTGAGCAATAGCTATTTTCAGGTTCTCACTATTGAGTAAATCAGTTGTAACTTGAAAACTATTGCATTTACAGTATTTTGCTTAAATATGTTGTTCACCTAATTTTGGGTCAGCTATAACATAGAAAAAATTCAGACATGTAGCTCATTGCATAGCTGAGTAATAGCTACTTTGAGGTTATCACTGTTGAGTAAATCAGTTATAACGTGAAAACTATTACATTTACAGTATTTTGTTTAAATATGTTATTCACATAATTTTTGGTCAGCTATAACAGAGCGAAATTGCAGACCTCTATGTCATGGCATAGCTTACCAATATCTACTTTCAGGTTCTCACTGTTGAGTAAATCATTGTATCCACTGGATAGCCGCAGTGTGTAGAGAGATTTCACCATTACCGCTCTAACGAAAAAAATATTATAGCTAGCCTTCTCAAGTTTGCAAGGTATATTAGAGGGTGCACCACAGTATTCTATTGGTAGGCTTTATGTCTAAATTAGGCCTGTGGCTAAATTACTTGCCTACTAAAAATGAGTAATTCTACATTTTCTCTAAAAGTATTGCAGATAGCAAATTTTTCTTAAATAACTCATTCACCTACTTTTGGGAGAGCTTTCACATGCTGAAGTTCCAGACCTGTAGCTAATTACTCACCTACTCAAAATGAGTAAATGCGAATTATCTCTAAAAGTATTGCAGATAGCCAATTTTTCTCAAATAACTCATTCACCTACTTTTGGGAGAGCTTTCACTTGGTGAAGTTTCAGACCCGTAGGTAATTACTCACCTACTGAAAATGAGTAAATGCAAATTATCTCTAAAAGTATTCCAGATAGCCAATTTTTGTCAAATAACTCCTTCACCTACTTTTGGGAGAGCTTTCACTTGCTAAAGTTTCAGACCTGTAGCTAATTATTCACCTACTCAAAATGAGTAAATGCTAATTATCTCTAAAAGTATTGCAGATATCCAATTTTTATCAAATAACTCATTCATCTACTTTTGGGAGAGCTTTCACATGGTGAAGTTTCAGACCCATAGCTAATTATTCACCTACTCAAAATGAGTAAATGCAAATTATCTCTAAAAGTATTCCAGATAGCCAATTTTTGTCAAATAACTCCTTCACCTACTTTGGGGAGACCTTTCACTTGGTGAAGTTTCAGACCTGTAGCTAATTATTCACCTACTCAAAATGAGTAAATGCGAATTATCTCTAAAAGTATTGCAGATAGCCAATTTTTCTCAAATAACTCATTCACCTACTTTTGGGAGAGCTTTCACTTGGTGAAGTTTCAGACCCGTAGGTAATTACTCACCTACTGAAAATGAGTAAATGCAAATTATCTCTAAAAGTATTCCAGATAGCCAATTTTTGTCAAATAACTCCTTCACCTACTTTTGGGAGACCTTTCACTTGGTGAAGTTTCAGACCAGTAGCCAATTATTCACCTACTCAAAATGAGTAAATACTAATTATCTCTAAAAGTATTGCAGATATCCAATTTTTATCAAATAACTCATTCATCTACTTTTGGGACAGCTTTCACATGGTGAAGTTCCACACCCGTAGGTAATTACTCACCTACTGAAAATGAGTAAATTCGAATTATCTCTAAAAGTATTGTAGGTAGCCAATTTTTCTCAAATAACTCATTCGCCTACTTTTGAGAGAGCTTTCACTTGGTGAAGTTTCAGACCCGTAGCTAATTATTCACCTACTCAAAATGAGTAAATGCGAATTATCTCTACAAGTATTGCACATAGCCAGTATTTCTCAAATAACTCATTAATATGAAAACAACTTATAGGAAGTCATGGGCTGCAAATCTTTTCATGTGGTCAGATTTGACCTTGGGCCCCTCCTGCTTATTATTGGTCCTAGAGGTTTGCAATGTGAAAACGACTTATAGGAAATCATGGGCTGCGAATCTTTTGATGTGGTCAGACTTCACCTTGGGCCCCTGGTACAGGGTCAAATAAGGGTAGCCAAACTTAAAAGTGCTTTCAGCTTGCTTATTAACGAAAAATGCTTTTTATCTTCTAAACTATGTTAGTTGGCCTTTGTCGGTGGATACATCCAGCATCTGGCCACAGATGCGTCCTTTTTCTAGTTTTATATAAGCTTTTATTTCACAAAACAATTGACACAAAAGTCATTGTGAGGGATTTATGAACCCAGATTTTATTGTGGTTGACATCTGTTGTAATGAACACCAGCTACTAAATTCCCAATTGCAATTGTGTCCAGTATTCATGGCCATCAAATGTGTCATTTAAACATAGCTTATAGTTGTTGAAGTTTACAATATGGTTAGCAATCTGTTTTCCTATCCTCATTGCCCACACTTATAATGGTGTTTTGATATCACTCCTGAATAAGTGTAAGGCCACCTTACATTAACCTTATGAGGACTGGACTGATTGAGCAGTCTGAGCCTCTTACACTGAGACAATAGGTAGTTAGGGTGGAGGGGGTTGTGGCTTCCCTCTGTATTTGTTTAATTTGACACTGTACAAAACAATGCTACTAGTGAATGACTGGGAATATATATCTACTTCTCACTTTGCCTTTAGTAGAAAGCTTAAGTAAATGGAGTATCATTTAAGGTGTGTATGACACAAGAAATAATATCTGTATTTGGGTATTTGATATGTATTTGATCAAATACACCCAAATACAATGATCAAGTACAAATACACAGATTTTAAAAATTGCAAATACAGATACAAATACAAATACATGTTTTGGGGTGTATTTAAATACAAATACAGATACGTATTTGTACCCAACCCTGCAATATGCAATGGGAGTAATTGACCTGATGAAATTTTTATGTCAGCTGACTTGTCAGTCAGCTGACATTATGGCATCACTCTGCGGCGTCCGCGTCTGTGTACGCGTCCGCGTCCGCGTGACAAACTTCTTCTCCAAAACTACAAGACCCAGAGACATGCTGTTTTTTTTAAAAGATACCTTAACTATCGAGGATGATAAATCGTAAAATTCATGCAGATCTGTCTGTTCGTCTGTTTGCCAGAGCCATTACAAGTGAGGTACCCCCACCCAAAGTGTGAAAATTTCAACACTTGATCACAATTTTCTCATTCACTATTGCGGGGATTTTTCTCATATCTTGCATAGATGTAATAGGCCACTAGTAGAGTACCTTGTGTGAATATAAGACCTGGATCTGTCTTAATTTTTTTTTTATTAATTTTTAAAATAATTTTTAATGCAATAAAATTCATGAAATCATGCGATAAATCAATTATAACTTGCAAAGTATTGCATTTAGAGCATTTTATTAAAATATGTTATTCAGCTACTTTTTCCATAGCTACAACATGGTGAGTAACTTGGGTGTCTATCTCAATAGCTAAGTGAGTAATAGCTACTTTTGGACTTTTCAGTAACTTCCATCATGAGTAAAATCACTTGTAACTTGAAAATTATTGCATTTAGAGAATTTTGTGTAAGTATGTTATTCAGCTACTTTTGGGTCAGCTATAACATAGTAAAATTTCAGACCTGTAGCTCATGGCATAGCTGAGTAATAGCTACTTTTAGGTTATCACTGTAGCGTAAATCACTTATAACTTGAAAAGTATTGTATTTAGAGTATTTAGTTTCATATATTATTCACCTACTTTTGGGTCAGCTATAACATAGTAAAATTTCAGACCTGTAGCTCATGGCATAGCTGAGTAATAGCTACTTTCAGGTTATCACTGTTGAGTAAATCACTTATCACTTGAAAACTATTGCATTTACAGTAATTTGTTTGTATATGTTATTCAGCTACTTTTGGGTCAGCTATAACATAGTAAAATTTCAGACCTGTAGTTCATGGCATAGCTGAGTAATAGCTACTTTCAGGTTATCACTGTTGAGTAAATCACTTATAACTTGAAAACTATTGCATTTACAGTAATTTGTTTGTATATGTTATTCAGCTACTTTTGGGTCAGCTATAACATAGTAAAATTTCAGACCTGTAGCTCATGGCATAGCTGAGTAATAGCTACTTTCAGGTTATCACTGTTGAGTAAATCACTTATAACTTGAAAACTATTGCATTCACAGTAATTTGTTTGTATATGTTATTCAGCTACTTTTGGGCCAGCTATAACATAGTGAAATTTCAGACCTGTAGCTCATGGCATAGCTGAGTAATAGCTACTTTTAGGTTATCACTGTTGAGTAAATCACTTATAATTTGAAAAGTATTGTATTTAGAGAATTTAGTTTCATATGTTATTCACCTATTTTGGGGTAAGCTATACCATGGTAAAATTCCAGACCAATGGCTCATTGCTTAGCTGAGTAATAGCTACTTTGAGGTTCTTACTCAACACTAAATCATTTATAACTTGAAAAGTATTGCATTTAGAGCATTTTATTTAAATATGTTATTCAGCTACTTTTTCCATAGCTACAACATGGTGAGTAACTTGGGTGTCTATCTCAATAGCTAAGCGCGTAATAGCTACTTTTGGACTTTTCAGTAACTTACATCATGAGTAAAATCACTTGTAACTTGAAAACTATTGCATTTAGAGAATTTTGTGTAAATATGTTATTCAGCTACTTTTGGGTCAGCTATAACATAGTAAAATTTCAGACCTGTAGCTCATGGCATAGCTGAGTAATAGCTACTTTTAGGTTATCACTGTTGAGTAAATCACTTATAACTTGAAAAGTATTGCATTTAGAGTATTTACTTTCATATGTTATTCACCTATTTTGGGGTCAGCTATAACATAGTAAAATTCCAGAGCAGTGGCTCATTGCATAGCTGAGTAATAGCTACTTTGAGGTTTTTACTCAACACTAAATCATCTATAACTTGAAAAGTATTGTATTTAGAGCATTTTGTGTAAATATGTTATTCAGCTACTTTTGGGTTAGCTATAACATAGTAAAATTTCAGACCTGTAGCTCATGGCATAGCTGAGTAATAGCTACTTTCAGGTTATCACTGTTGAGTAAATCACTTATAACTTGAAAACTATTGCATTTACAGTAATTTGTTTGTATATGTTATTCAGCTACTTTTGGGTAAGCTATAACATAGTAAAATTTCAGACATGTAGCTCATGGCATAGCTGAGTAATAGCTACTTTCAGGTTATCACTGTTGAGTAAATCACTTATAACTTGAAAACTATTGCATTTACAGTAATTTGTTTGTATATGTTATTCAGCTACTTTTGGGTCAGCTATAACATAGTAAAATTTCAAACCTGTAGCTCATGGCATAGCTGAGTAATAGCTACTTTCAGGTTATCACTGTTGAGTAAATCACGTATAACTTGAAAACTATTGCATTTACAGTAATTTGTTTGTATATGTTATTCAGCTACTTTTGGGTCAGCTATAACATAGTAAAATTTTAGACCTGTAGCTCATGGCATAGCTGAGTAATAGCTACTTTCAGGTTATCACTGTTGAGTAAATCACTTATAACTTCAAAAGTATTGCATTTGGAGTATTTAGTTGTATCCACCGGACAGCAGGATATGTTCCTCATTATAAAATCTTGACTGCAAATATTTGGGTCCTCATTTTGAAAAAAAAAACAACAACATGGCCGCCACAGGTGTTTCTTTATCAGTCATGAAAAGTGGTTATAGGTCGCTTATTATCGGTCCTAGAGGTTTGGCATGGTAAACCAACATATAGGAAATCATGGGCCGGGAATCTTTTGGTGTGGTCGGATTTGACCTTGGACCCCTCCTTCAAGGTCAAACGAGGATAGCCAAACTTAAAAGTGCTTATAACTCGCTTATTATTGGTCCTGCAGGTTTGGGATGGTAAACCAACATATAGGAAATCATTGGCCTGGATTCTTTTGGTGTGGTCGGATTTGACCTTGGACCCCTCTTTCAAGGTCAAACGAGGATAGCCACACTTAAATGTGCTTATAGCTCACTTATTATTGGTTCTAGAGGGTTGGGATGATAGAACAACCTATAGGAAATCACGGGCTGGGTATCTTTTGGTGTGGTCAGATATGACCTTGGACCCCTCCTTCAAGGTCAAATGAGGATACCCAAACTTAAAAGTGCTTATAACACGCCTATTATTGGTCCTAGAGGTTTGGGATGGTAAACCAACCTAAAGGAAATCATGGGCTGGGAATCTTTTGGTATTGTCGGATTTGACCTTGGACCCCTCCTTCAAGGTCAAACGAGGATAGCCAAACTGAAAAGTGTTTTTAAGTCGCTTATTATTGGTTCTAGAGGTTTGGGATGGTAAACCAACCTATAGGAAATCATGGGCCTGGATTCTTTTGGTGTGGTCGGATTTGACCTTGGACCCCTCCTTCAAGGTCAAACAAAAAAAGCCAAACTTAAAAGTGCTTATAACTTGCTTATTATTGGTCCTAGAGGTTTGGGATGGAAAACCAACCTCTAGGAAATCATGGGCTGAGAATCTTTTGGTGTGGTCGGATTTCACCTTGAAACCCTCCTTCAAGGTCAAAGGAGGATAGCTAAACTTAAAAGTGCTTATAGCTCGCTTATTATTAGTTCTAGAGGTTTGGAACGGAAAGCCAACCTATAGGAAATAATGGGCTAGGAATCTTTTGATGTGATCAGATTTGACCTTTGGCCCCTCTTTAAAGGTCAAATGAGGAAAGCCAAAATTAACAGTGCTTATATCTCGCTTATTTGTGTTCCTAAAGGTTTGCAATGTCACACCAACCCATAGGAATCATGGGCTAAGAATCTTTTGACATGGTCAGATTTCACCTTGAGCTCCAAGGTTAAGCATGTTTTAATGGCTTTTGTGAGTTTTCTGGTGGATACAATTTGCATCAGTTCTCCGATGCTATAGGTCTAGTTTCAGTGTGTTATTCACATATTTTGGGGTCTGCTATAACATAGTAAAATTAAAACTATTGCATTTGCAATATTTTCTTTAAATATGTTTTTAACTTACTTTTTACACCTTAACAGTTACCTTCTTAGTTTTCTTCCAAACACCATTTCCAGGGCACAACTTTTGTGTTTTTTTCTTCTGTCACTTCTACTCTGAAACTCAAAACACACAGTCAGCTGACACAGAGCCCGTTCACGGGCACTGATTGCTTGTTGTTTTTGTGGTCATAGAAATATCATTACATAATATGCATTGTATGTTTTTTAATTAGAAATGAGGCTTATAGATACATATCCCTGTGCATTTAAACACCCAGTGTATACGCTACCAACCCTATGGAGCAAAATGTCTTCTCGGATTTACTAATTAAACATCCCTGAAAGGGCGCTTATTTGTTTTCACCTCAGTTTCCTCGCCGCCGCCGCATTATGGTCTCCCTTGAATATCTCCCTTATTATTAGAAGGTTTCAAACCATATTTGGCAGTTATATACCTTAGGCGTGGGAAAATTTTTCTGCATGCTTAAATTTGACCTTTGACCTTTATGAAGGTCAAATGATCAAAAACAATTTTTTGGAAGTACACCCCCCCCGTCATCGCAGTTCAGGAGGAAAAACTACTTGCTACACAGCCTCATAATTTGACACACCTGTTCATACTATCGAAAACGCGAGCTGATTAGATTTTGGGAGCAATCCCTTGAAAAATGTCTCATTTATGAGTGATTTTCTGACACCTTCCAATCTGAAAGCCTTAAATTTAGGTCAACCCCCCTATTATCTTCTTAAGTATTGCATTTAGAGCCATAAAATGTACTGGGAGGTAATAGGAAACCATATGTGGAGAGTCTAAATAGCCGGTCAGTTTTACCCCATGGCCCCCCTTATGGGTCAAACTGGGGTCATAAAATAGCTGATTTTGAGTTTTTGCCTTACATCTCCTTTATTGTTGCTTTTATAGCTTCAGAATGTATTAAGAGGTATTGGGAAAGCATATGTGGAGAGTCTAAATAGCCGGTCAGTTTTACCCCCTGACCCCCCCTTATGGGCCAAACGGGGGTCATAAATAGCTGCTTTGGAGTTTTTGCCTTATATCTCCTTTATTGTTGCTTTTATAGCTTCAGAATGTATCAAGAGGTATTGGGAAAGCATACGGCGCAGCTTTGTGCATTCTTAGCTTTACAGCATGCTTATTAAAACCACAAAGCATTTTAAACTTTCAGGGATGCTTTGCTTTTGTTAGCAAAAGCATTCCTCTAGTTTATATTGCATATTAAGTAAACATAAACTTTATTGAAAATATATAAGACTTTATATAAAATATTATTCAAAATCTCTCACAAAGACATTTCCTGTTCTAATTATGGCTAATGTATTATTGCGGTTAAGTTTCACTTTGTAAGTGACAAGCATATAAAACACCAGATTTCATTCAGTTTCAAAGCCCTGGAAACCAGTTTCGATTTTCATAAATGGTCTGACCACCACAGTGAAGTCTATTTTGTTTACAGGAAGCATATGAACATACCCGGAAATGCTGTGTGAACATCCGTCCAAACCGAAGCTTTGTAGAGCAGCTGTCTAAGTGGGAAGAAGAAATATTTGGCCAAAAATCAACAGATATCTCTGATCCAAACTTCTAATGGACACAACCCGGACATTGAAAAACTGTTTTTTTTTACTGCAAAAATATGACCAGCAGACCAATTGGTGATCTGGACCAGGCATCTGCATAAAATGTATAAGGTGTGTTGAAAAAAAACAAACATTCATAGATGTCTAGACCAAGCATGTCTTTGATAAAACAAGTGGTTTTTTTTTTTTTTGTTTGTTTGTTTAAATGCAGGGGAACGACATATTTTGCAAATTTTTGTTTATACTCCAAGCTTAAACCAATGCCTGTTTATCAAACTGTAATGAAGCACTAAAATAGATGATAAGAAAAAGTTAGACCTGAATTGAAGTCCTGGCATGTGCAAAAGAATTTTAACTGTCAAATAAAATCAGAAATATCCACTCAAGAATTTTTAGGTGTGATTTATTAAATTTATATTTATTTTCAAATCAGTGAAGTTTTGCTTTTAACCCAAAATAAGCCAAATTGTAAGAAAAAATTGTACCGTAAGTTACACATTTTTCGTGAGTCAAAACTAGACTCAGAGAGAGTCCTTGATTGTTTACGTATCTGCTCTTGTAAAGTTTTTACTGTACTTTTTCTACTTTTCTGATACAAATCCAGCATTGTTGTGAAATTATTATTAACTGTTGGAGTGACATGCTAGTTGGTTAGGAGGGGTATTCACTGAGATTAGTTACATGTTACTGAGTCGTTTTGAAAAAGCATGTTCTGATGAAATATTGTTTATTGCAATATAAACATCTTACTCACTATTGCAGTTACATCAAAACAGTCTTGGGATATAAAAATATATACGTGTATTTAATTACTAGACTTTGTTATGGATATCTATTTCTTCTAAAGTACCTCGACGGGGAAATATTAGTTCAAGAGGAAATTGGCCGTATTGTAATCTGTAAAACTCCTTTTTCCAAACAAACTTGTGATGTTTTATGTTCAAGTGGCTTTCTGTCAATAACAGTTAAAGCAAGTTTGGGATCAAGCAATTCATGACATCTTCTTTACAGTCATGGATAAATAACTAGCACCATTTTTATAAAATAACTATGTTCTTTTTCAAAAAAGTTTTGCTCCAATATTTTCTATTATTTATCACAGAAACACTGACATTATTATTGACATTATTTTTCACATATACTTCAAATTTTGAATATTTATGCTTAATGTCAAGTTTTTGCCAATTGGATTGCCACTTGGCTGTTTAATTGGATGTTTTTAATTTGATAAAGAATGCAATATATTGCAACAGTTCCATTCTATATCTTATACACTGGACTATTGTGCCATAAATTTCTTTAATATTGTACGTTTTTGCAAAACTGTGATAACTAAACCAGTTACCTGTGATGTTCTTCTGAAGACAATGTTATCTTACTTTTTTTTTTATTTGTGTATTTTTTTTTGTTGTCAATATGTCTTTGTAGTTTTAAGATGTGCAAAAATGCCCAATAGTCCAAATAAAATCATATTGAATTTAACATGTTGTCAGTTTAAGTTCCATCAGAAAACTGGTTGGGCTTATTTGTGTTTTAAATCATTTCAGTGGTTTTACCAGGCATTTCACAAAAATCCCCGATAATTTAAAGTATTTTGTAAAATTCATGGTGAACATATCTGATACGTCTTTCAGGTTGTGTCAGAGTATTATTTCTGCCTCATGTGCTATATTACTTTGTGTGACCAAGATATTTTATTGGAATGCTGGTACTTCACACAAATGAATTAATCACCCTGAAAGGGCGCTTATTTGTTTTACTTCAGTTTCCACTCCGACGCCACCGCTGTAGCAACATTATGGTCTCCCTTGAATATCTCCCTTATTATTGGAAGCTTTCTAACCACATTTGTCAGTTATATACCTTAGGCGTGGGAAAATTTTTCTACATGCTTAAATTTGACCTTTAATCTTTTTCAAGGTCACATAATAAAAAAAAACCAAGACTGGGGTTATAGTCGTCCCCTGCACTGTCCGGGCATTGGCGGCGGGCATAAAGCTTGTGGGTATTCCTAAACCCCTCCACAGATTTTTACCAAATTTTCAGGATATGTTTACCTCAAGAGGATTCAGAGCCGATTAGGTTTTGGGGGGTATCCGGTAACAGTTGTTGCCATGGCAACACTTTTAAGATTTTTGGGTCTTAAAGCTTGTGGGTGTTCCGTGGCCAAAACCCCTGCACGGATTTTCACCAAATTTTCAGGACATGTTGACCTCAAGAGGATCTAGAGCTGATTAGGTTTTGGGGGGTATCCAGTAACAACTGTTGCCATGGCAACACTTTTAGGATTTTCGGGTCTTAAAGCTTGTGGGTGTTCCATGGCCTAAACCCTTGCACGGATTTTCACCCAAATTTTCAGGATATGTTTACTCCAAGAGGATCTAGAGCCGATTAGGTTTTGGGGGTATCTGGTAACAACTGTTGCCATGGTAACACTTTTAAGATTTTCGGGTCTTAAAGTTTGTTGGTGTTCCACAGCCTGAACCCCTGCACAGATTTTCATCAAATTTTCAGGATATGTTCACGCCAAGAAAATCTGAAGCTGATTTCATTTTGTGGGGGTATCTGGCTACCACTGTTGCCATGGCAACACTTTTAAGATTTTCGGGTCTTAAATTTTGTGGGTTCCACAGCCTAAACTTATGCATGGATTTTCACCAAATTTTCAGGATATGTTCACCCCAAGAGGATCTACAGCTGAGTAAGTATTGGGGGGTATTCAGCGGCTACTGTTGCCATGGCAACACTTTAAAATTTTGGGGTCTTATAGTTTCTTCTCAAATCTTTGATATTTTCTGTAACCTAAAATATTACAGCTAGCTTCATCAGATTTGCACAAAATGTAAATTGATAGGAAAGCTTGCCCGAGAGTAATTGTGTCCTTGTTTTGGAAACAAAATGACCGCCATATCAAATTTTAATGCCAAATAGGAGGGTGATCATATCAAAAGCCTTATATCTCCCTTATAATTGCTTCTAGGCCTACAAAATATGAAAACTACTTATAAGAAATCATGGCCTGTGATTCATTTGTAGAACATCTCGTGGTTTCTCTGTACTTCTTACAACAGAAGTTGTTCTAAGATTTTCCTAAATCTCAATGTTATTGGCCATTTAGATATACCTGTGGGCTGGGGCTCTTGCCTGCCGAGGCTGGCTATTTTTGATTCTGGTTGTTACCACATTTGACAGTAGCTTTAATGCTGTCCCTACAGTTTTTCAGAAGGTTCTGAAATAACCTGATTGAAGGCAGCTGAAACATTGAGGGTAAAGAGGTTTGTCTAGCTTGATGTTCAAATTCTTTGACTATCTGTAGAGGAACTTTTTCCCCACAGAGCTGCCGAGGGCCTTGGGAGATGCAGATGTTAGCAAAATAATAATTATTGCAAATTTAATAAGTAAATTAAATTTTTATAAGTTAGTACCCTACATAATGGACAGTCAGCTATACCTGTCGGCGCAGACTGGTCCAAGCACCAGAAAAAGATGTCCTGTGTTTCTACTGGAAGGACCCTACCTCCTTCCTGTCTCGACAATGTGACGTCATGGCATCTTCTTCATTCCCTAAACCTAGATAAGTCCCTAGTAAGCTGATATCGGGGCAGGTTGAGAGGACCTTTGCTGTCCATTAGGTAGGGTATAAACTGATAAAAAACAGGAAGACAGTCTTGAAGGTCAGGTCCATCAATGAGGCCTCCTTAAGGGGTTCAAAAGGTGTCAGTTGGTGGCAAACCAATGAAAGGTTCCAAGAGGGAATGCCTCTCCAACCCTTAGGTTTGTCTCTATGGAAAGTATCCAGGAGACGAATGAGATTTTCGTCCTTGCTGACATTAATGGGCGAATTTCCCAGTTTGTGTGCTATGGCTAATTTGCAGCCATCTATAATAGTTGGCTGTAACTTCCTGACCTGAAGCAGATATAGGAGGAAGTTGGGTATGAATGTGAAAGGTGGTGCCCTGGTATCCATCCGATTACAGTGACAACACTTTGTTAAAATGGTCCACTTTACTTCATTGACTGATATGGTTGAGGACTCTTTGAGGAGCCTTAATTCATGCTGCCACTGCCTCAGAGAAGCCTTGCTCCTTGATCGCTGAGGCTCTAGGTGCGAGGCATCAAGATTTAGGTGTGGCAGATTTTTGTGTGGAATCTGATTGAAAGGCTGAGTAATCAGATTAGGCAGGCACAGATGGATATGCTTGGACATGGCCACCAGATGCCAGAGCATGTTGGGCCACCCTGGAGCAATCAAGAGTGATTCTCATGCATGGGTAATCCTTTAGCTTCGCCACCACTTTGCCCAGAATGGACAGTGGTGGAAAGGCATACGGGTCCAGGTCTTCCAAAGGTAGACCGAGTGCATCTACTACCCAGGCTAGAGAGTCTGGAATTTGTGACACAACTTGAGGCAACTTGTTGAACCTCGTTGCAAACCGGTCTGTTGGGAGGATGGTGCCACTTGTTGCATATCAGCTGGAAGATCTCTGGAAGGAGAGACCACTCTGTCTGGATGATCTGGCCTAGCCAGGAGTTTGTCTGCTACCACATTCAGCTTGCCTAGAATGTGTTGTGTCTTGAGGGTCACCTGCTTCCTGGAGTACCAGGTCAGGATTTTCCACGATAGGGCACACAGTGCCTGACCTCATGTCTCCTTCCTTGTTTATGTAGGCAACGACTGTGGTGTTGTCTGTTGCTATAAGCACAATCTGCTGTGAACAGATGTCTTGGAACTCTTTTAGGGCCAAGACTGCCTTTAGTTTCAGGTAGTTTGTATGCAACTTGCTTTCTGGCAGGGACCAAGTCCCTCTTGCTGTGAGCCCTCAAGCCGTCTCTTGAGGCATCTGTAAAGATGTGAAGTGCATGTCTGAGTGGGTGTAGTGGTTGACCTTGCAGCACATTTGCCTCTTGGATCCACCATTTTAAGTGCGGATGGAGAAATCTTGGGATTGGGATTACCTTTTCTAGTGATTCTGGGATGCTCAAATGATTTTCAGGTACCACTGGATTGCTCTGATGTGACGCTGACCGACCCAGGTGGACTTGCATCTCTTGCTTAGCTGTCCAGGTGCACTTGCTTAGCTGACAACAGGCCTACAAGTGACAGCATTAATCAGCAAACTAAAAAGCATGAAGCTGTAAAATTTATCAATAGAATAGCTGTCAACAGAAATAGCACAATTATGTAAAACTGCATAGAATATTCAGTTGCAGCAAATGTCTCAAATATGGCAGGTGAACATACTTTGGCAGAGCCAAAATTAAAGGTCACACCATGATGCACACGTACACCCCCTAACCAATGTTCCTACAAAGTGTCAATCTTCTACACCTTACAGAATTCAAGAAATAGCCTGCACAAGATTTTAAAACTCATGGTCACTGCAACATGGTTTAAGATCAAATCAAGGTCACACCATGATGTTGCACATCTACAACCCCTAAGCAATGTCCCTACCAAATATCAACTCCCTACGGCTTCATAGATATAGCCCAAGGTCACACAATGACCTTGCACACCTACAACCCCCAACCAATGTCCCTACCAAGTATCAACTTCCTACACCTTACGGTTGCCGAGGTACAGGCCGGACAAACTTCTTCCCAGCGCCCGCCCACCCATCCCGACACCATGCATGAAAACAATACCCCGGGTAAAAATATGCAAGTCCTGTATCTTCTCAAAGTAGGGCTCTACCATCTTGTACCAGTTTCCTGTGGCTGGGGGAGGTCAGATAAACGTCCCTTCAGGGAATTTGGCATTCTTGAAGTCTTGTTCAAACTTCAGAAAAGTAGAAAGCCCTTTAAGCCTAAGGTCTTGTTTCTGAGCAACTGCATTAAAGCCCATCATCGAAGTGGACAGTGGCGTGCTATCCCTGGGGTCAGGGATATTGAGAACTTGTGTGACCGTTTCAATGTCCTCAATGTATTGGGAGAGCAAGTCAGACATATCCATTTCCCTAGATAAAACAGGGTCAGGGCTAAGTTGCTGTTTTGCTTCAACTTTCACTTTTGATCTCTTCTTGTAGTGAACTTGAAACATAGCTTCCTTGCCTTGGGATCACTCATTAATTCAGATTCTTCTCAAGAGGTATTGGCAAATTTTCTTGTTCAAAAATGACTAAGAAAAGACTGTTAATTTGGGTTTTCCACTTTTATTGGATTTCAATATACTTACAGTACATACAAATACATGTATATTATGAAATACCTCATACACATGATATCTAGTTTATATTCACTCTGAATCACTGACTCTTTTACAAAGAAATATATATGACAAGTACACTTCAATCTTTTACAACATGTCCTCTTAATAACCACCTATGGATACACCTCACCTTGAAAAACATACAGGCTGTATGAACACTATTTTGGAAAGACTTTTAACCCTTGACCAGGGAGTTCAGTCCCCTTACACACAACTTGGTGCATGATAGACTCAAGATTGCTTTAGCTCTAGCTATGATTGATTCCTTGAACTTACGATGGAATAGCAGATACTACTTGCCATACTTGTTAATCTATGGTCTAACAATAGCTCAGCAGAATTAACCTTGTGGTAATTTAGCAAAACTTGGCCACAAGATATTTATTTTTGCTTGTTTTACATACATTATCATTGATTTCTATTTAATACCTCTATTATCCGACCCTCTTGGACAGGTTTAAATGACTCTGTAGAGTGGGTCAGAGGTCGGATAATTGAAAATTTGGATAACAAAGGGTCGAACAATAGAAGTTCTACTGCAATTAAACAGACAAGTGCAAACTTCCTGTAAAAAGACCCTTTTACTGTTCATTAACAGAGACAGAGAATTTTGTCAAGTATAAAATCTACTTTAAGATTAAATTGGAGAAAAAAAAAAAAAAAAAAAGGTGCATCAATTCGATAAACCTAATCTTTATAGTGAGCATGATTGATTAAATTACATAATTTGTGACCGTTTAGGGTGTATGCCAAATTACGTCACCACCACTAGACTTGAGAATACCATGCAATGTTGTCAGTTTAGTGACTCGGGGACTAATCTATCCCTTAAGCCAAGTATGTTTCCTACCAATATATAATAAAAACCTCCCAACATATACCAAATAAAACACAGTTTTCCACAGAACATATACACTGATTGTCACCTCTCCAGATCAAAAAACAATGAACTTAACATGAAAGTAGACACACTATTGCTATATGAACCACTAAATTATTTTCAAGCTTAAAACTAACAATCCAGTTGCACTGTCCACTTAAACCTGGTAATATTAAAAGCATTCAGTTTTAACAGCTCAGAACAAAACACCATGGCAAATTATTAATTAGTCTGGTATTGGCAAGCTTCTTGAAAATAAAAATCCTATCTTGAACACATAAGCCAGATATAACTGAAACTAATGTCATCCTTTTATGAAAAATCAACCATACACAACCACCTTTGTACATAAATATACTTGTAAACATCTAAAATTGATAACAGGATTTTTTTTCATAACAGTGGACATTAACAAAGAAATCTCCAGGTCTTAAACAATGATTATCCTACAGAGAACAACTTACAAACAAGTAATCTTTTGCACTTCCATATTAACACCTATACAGTCATTAAACATATCCTTAGCAAAACACACAGAGACTGAACATTAATATAAATTCACAACCTTTTTCTGTAACACTTTTTCTTCAAAGCCGTTTCTTAGTTATGACCCAAGACTGAAATTTTAACAGTACCAAAACAACCATTTACAAGACAGTAGAAGCTTAAATATCAAATACTGGTTAAAAATATTATGTCTTCCAAAATTCAATTTATTTTTATGTTTTGTGACACAATAGTTCAAATAATTAGAAAAATTCATTTCTAGAAAAGTGACAAACTGACCTTTAACATTAAAATGACTAAAATAAACTTCAATAGAAGGCAAAATTAGAATGAATGTTTTGTGTAAACCAAGCAAGATCAAATAAAATCTAAAATAATTGCAATACAAATTTTCAATTTGAGAGAACATGTTTTTGAACTTTGTATTTTTCAAACTTTTTTTTGCACATTTTTCTATTTATGTACGGTTCAAAGCAAAAGCATTTGTTTTGTTTACAAAACACTCCAAAACTGTAAACCTTGGGATTAAACTGTCCACAAACTAAAGACAAATATACAGGTATGTTATCTTTGTCCTTAAAACAAGAGCTAGTTTCTCAGTTGATTCATTCCTCTTGACACCTAACATCAATTTTCCCAAACCCCTGCAAGATGCCAAGATATCACCAAGAGTCGAGTAATAACTGGTTCACTAACCACCTGGAACACCATGATTGTAACTTTTTAACACTTCAATGATGACTGGTTCACATTAATAGTTTTGTAAAACAATAACCAACTGGCTACCTTTCAGGGAAAGTCCAGTTTCTGTTTAACAGTCACATAAAATCAGTTGTTGGGCTTCTTTCTAAAGAGAGACATTTTACAACTATACGTCTATGATAATTTTTAATAGACTTTAGACAAGGAAAAAATGGTTCACACTTCCATACCATTTAATTTTCAAATTAATTTATAGTGCTTCCATAGGACTGAAATAAATTACACAGAACATCCATTTGAAAAATTTGTTTACATACAGAAATAGTATATTGCACATAACGGCTATATTTACCGTTGTTATTAACACTTAATATATTTTGAATCACATAAGATTTAATTCTTTTTTGTTCAGGGTAAACTTGATTAAATATTACATTCATAACATGACAAAATTCCAAACAAAACCACAAAACTAAACCACTTTCCTACAGTGTGAAAGATAATGTATAGAGGTAGAAATGTAAAATTTGTCACATTTTTTTTAACTTGTGGGAAATCCTGTACACATTTGTGATTTTTGTGGCTATATTAGACCACTCATCTCCCCTGACGTAAAATTGTCACAATTTCTGATTATATTGTCTTAGTTTTAAAGGGTTCAGCCCAGTGGTAAATTTCAACATGACAAATTCCACGTTTCTCACTGTGCTGTCCAAACACACAAGTGTAGGAAGGAAAAGAGACTTTATAAACAAACAACATAAAACAACCGGCACAACATCATGCTGAGATGGGTTTGAAATTTTACAATTAGTCACATAAAGCTCTCGACACTTAAAAAGAAACAAACAAAATCTTTAAAAAAAAAAAAAAAAAATTGATGATGATGAAGAGAATGTATACATCGTATTGGAGAAAACCTGAAAAGAAACCATTCAGCTTGAGAAGTGGTCGTCACACACAAAACAACATATGAACACATCTTGTGGTTTTTTTTTTAATTGAAATGATGAATTTTATTTACTTATCACTTAATATTTTCGAGTCATTTCACAGGTTTTTGCTAATATGGCCATCACCTTGTATTCCAACAACTGGAATATTTCATGCTTTGTCATAGATATCCCATCAAATTCTTTGCCTTTACTCCCACTTAATCTGGATGTTTGTTCTCATCATATATTTCTTCCTTCAATACATGTAACAGCTTATTTCCCAAAGTAAAGCTAACTACTAGTTCTCCATAAGTAATGACTCAAAGTCAATGCATGTCGTAAGCCAAAATGAAGACACAGAATTCGTGGCAATATGGTTCTATGTTTAGTTATCTCTATGGCAACATTTGACATTTTGTTTAATTTTTTGCTTACAATAGGAGAAAATGAACATGGAATTTGCTACCAATACCAAAGCTTTCTCCATTTGTTGAAAAACAACAGATACTTGCACTAATTTAATTAACAAATCACAATGGTCTGAAATTGAATTAATCCTAATGATTTGAAGGGAAACGTGTTAATGCGTAACCTATGATCATCTGAGAAACACCTTAAACTAGTTAAATTATTCAGATATTAGTGGCTACTTGCACCTGTGATCTGTTTATGTAACTGTACTTTTACCATTGTTGTCCAACTGAAAAAAATTTGCATAAATAAACCAAGGCTTAGTAAGACCTCTTTAACCTTTGGCAAGTGTTGCATTCAACTTTATAGATACAAGTATGAAAGAAAAAAAAATATCCAAACAAGGTTTCAACAAGTCATTACACCGTTTATTTGGTAGCAAATCCCAAGACATGATGGACGAAAAGGGACGAAAATGAATATATAACTAATGAAAAACAAAAACAACAATAATATGAAACATGGAAAACATGGGTGCTTCAGTGGTTAAAGTTTACCTACAATGCAAGCAGAGCAATCTGTGCAGAACCAGCTAAGAACAGACCTAAACCAGAGCATGAAAAAAAATTGCCTAACTAGACGGCCTACACTCACTTAACTACAGCAAGAAACAAGAGATAGGGAAAACGCACACACCAATACACAGACTATACACAGAAACTCCGGATACTAGTATCTATCTTGCATGTTAATTTGATTCTGAACAATTTAGTGCAATTCCAGCAATACCTGTAGAAATTACTGACCAATGTGGAAAAACCAAGTGTTGTCTCGATGCAATCTGTTGGGAATTTCCTACTAATAGCCCATCAAAATCTATCAGTACTTTTGAGTTTGAACAGAAGTCAAAATTTTGGTGCACTATATCTCAAAGGCAAGAGAAAGCTGATCCTGGGTCTCAATATTGAGTTATTCTTATGGTTATCTTGACAAAGATTGGATCTTTTTTCTTCATCCCAAGGAAATGTATGGATAATCTACAGGGAGAGATGGCTTAACTGAAAACCACAACAGAAATACTCAACACTAAGACCTCTATTGATTCTTCCAATTTTAAGAAGGCCTGCAATGAAACATGTCTATCAAACACTCAGAACACAAACTCTAAACAACAACAACAAATTTTTTTTTTTTAATTTCAACACTCATAAAGCACAAATATGTGAAGACTGCAAAAGGAAATTCTCTGATTACAATTTTGTTTAAACTTTAAATTATAGCTTTTCTTTCATCTTATACAAAATATACGCGCGACTTTTTATCAAGAGGACACAGGATGACCAAATTTATGATAAATAAGATGGCACAACCTTATCACTGCCATTTTTCTTCTTAAGAAATCAACGAAATGAAAAGATATCACTAATTTCAATTGTAGATGACATAAGTTATAATCTTAGAAGAAACGCAAGACATCTATATTTACAGGTATGAGATACAATATAAATAAAATAAATAAGGGCTCAATACACACACACACGACTACATATGATACAAAACTACGACATTATTTACAGAACAAACTTCCCCCAAAACAATCACACCATCCATCGATAATCTGATAATGTCTCAACAGTATTCAAAACTGTCTAACTCCACCCCAGGATTCTGCAATGGAAACTGAAATATGATCTCAAAGAACAAAGGTTCATCCATAAAAAGCTGCTAATAATGCTATGTGCTTTTCTTCAATATGAACCTGCCAACGTAAAATTCTACAACAGTTTATCATTACTCTGAGAGCATATGTCAGTAAGCTGTACACAACAGGCACACAAAACTTGGAAAACGGTCATCATTTGTCTTAAGTTTTAGCAAAAAAAGAAAAAAAAACCCATAGAACCAACCTCAAATGAATAATTTTCTGTCATTTTTGGTTCAAGAGTGAATTTCAAATAAAAACAGGACTCTATAATTTTAAAATTTGCCACCTATTGCAGTCCCATTACGTAATAATCCTGGAGTTTTAACTGTCTGTTTTACTTCTTCTTTTGCAACTTTTTACAAAGCAATGGAATCAAGAAATGGTCTTATTTCAGATAGATTCATTTGGCAAGAGATCTTAAGAAATTATTATTATTATTATTCATAGTTTTTTTTTTTTTTTAACTTGTACACCCTCCACTATCTTTGTTTTGTCATCTTTGACTAGGAACATGTTACCACGACGACAGCACAAATACACTAATACCAGTGGCAAGTTCATTGAGAAGAGAACATGTTACAATAATACGACTCGGCAAAGAAAAAGGATTCATGAGAAACGGGGTGCGAGCATGCGTCCATAAAAATACATATTTGAGGCATTTCAGCATTTTGCATACAACTAAAACACATGCTCTAAAGTAAACACACACATTTATACACAAAGCTTATGTACACAAAAGTAGAATTTGGACTGTATCAGGAAAAAAAAAAAAATTCATCTCTCAAAAACCTTTGGCATAATAAACACATCTCCGTTTTCCCAGACAAAACAAAACATACATCTACAGCATAAATAACTCTAAGACACTACCTTGGTGCTTTATAAAATAACACCATTTGCTCACTAAAACACCTGCGTGCAAATTGCAACACATACTTGTTGCAAGGTAAAATAACCCACGTCTTTTATGACGGCCCCTTTTTCACCATTAATCGCAACTGCAGACACAAAAAGCAGAAAACTGATTGCCACATTATTGCATTACAAATAACTACTTAAGACAAAGCATCTATCCAGTTTAAGTTGGTCTGATCTGGTTTCAGCTGGCTTCAACTAGTTTTGGCAAAACCCCCCATAAAAATGCTATATTTACATACCATTGAGCAGGTTAACATCTCCCATTTCAAAAGTCTATGAAAAACTTAACAATCTAATCTTGGGCCATTTTTGCAACATCTATAAATATAGGATTTACAAACACGAAAAAAAATTAAGAAGACGATGGAATTTTGCTCTACTAAATATATATTACAATACCACATAATTTGACTCAAAAGACATATATATTCACTTCACATTTGACATATTATTGTTGAATTACACAAATAAGAAAGACATTTGGCTTGGTAAAATACTCAGTATGAAGCAATCTCTTAATTCCCCAGCCTCCCATAGACAAGAATACACGTGTACATCGAACACTGTGTGACAATTGAACAGATGAACATATGATTTTCTTTAGTTACAGCAGAACCTCCATCATACTAACAAGTTGGGAGGTTTGTAATAAAGCAGAACTGTAGTTTTTTTGTTTTTTTTTTAAAGAGTAAATACCATCATTATACCTGATGTTATAACATGTAGATAACAGAGATTCTCTCGATACAAGGACACTTTGGACAGAAAATAGGACTGTTCAGGACAAGGGGTTGGTGGGGTTTCTAATAGGGGATCTCAATGCAATAGCACCGGTTACAGATGTAGCATTTAGTTTGCTCATGTGGGCTTTTGGTATTGTTGACAACAAAGTACACATATGTACACAAAACACTGGTGACTGACCAGCTGTTTTGGGTATTTGCTCCCACTTGAAGAAAAGCTTCCAAATATGCTACCAAGAAACAGCGGTCACCGAAACGGGGCCAAAACCCCTTGAAAATTGGCTGACTGAAAACCTCTGATAGTATATACTCCAACACAAACCTTTTTTTTCCTATTATCAGTAATAGGTTTTTCCTTAAAAATAAGTTATACTACACACAACAATGAAAAATAGCATTGGCAGCTACAGTGATTTTTTTTTTTTTTGTACATCAATAATAAATCAATTTTAATCACAATTTCACACAAAATGTTGTTCTGTGCAATATTGACTACATAAGAGTAAAATATTGTTAATTTGTGAATAGTCTGGGAATTTTATTAGAAACACAGGGCATTAGAAAACACAAAAACAGCAGACTACCTGACCTCATGTATTCTGGGTATTGAGACTTTGAGACTGAAATTAATAAAGGTCTTCCATATCCTATGTTTATTAAATGCTGTTAATTATCACATACATATATATATATATAGTAATTTTTCACAGTTCTTAACTACATTTGATGAATGTGATCTCGATGTCAAATGAATTCACAGTACATGCTGATGAATGCCGATATATTTTAATGTACAGTAACTATGACTGAACACTCTTTAAGAAATCTTGGGTTATATTCCACAGCCAGCAATTAATTAATAATCCCAGTATAATTTCTGTAAAACACGACATTATTAACATTTCATTGCACTACCAGATGCGATTGTATTTAAATCACACTTATCTCCTGAGTGGATTAAGCAACGAAAAAAAAAAAGAAAAAAACATTGTTTGGATAGAAAAAGACTGCACATCTGTTTATGTGACACTATGAATTCAAGTTCACAAATAAGGTACCATGAACACAGCTTCTCTGTACATTTGGATAGTTTTCATTGCATACATATATATGAAATGTTGTTATATCACTCTCTTTTTACACAAATGATCTACCACATTTGAAGACTTTAGTCAAGCGTGCATATCTGTTATCACATAACTGCATCTATGTGATACATTCAAAAATCTGATATAAAAAAAAAAATCTGCCACAAATTTTTTTAAAATCAAAAGTGGTGCCCAGTGGTAGAAAAATCAAAATATCCGCTGAATCTATTATTTTGATGTAGTCACATGTTGTCAACAATAGCTCCACAATTGGGATGCCTTTCAGTGGATACGTAGAATACTAGCTTCTGGGAGGTCCTTTCCACTGAAATTGCACCCGTTACCTAAAATTAAAGATGAAGCAGCAGTCCTTCATGTAGCCATGACATTCCACTACACCCGATTGAACTGGGCTTATGGTGAGTTCTGACAACTATTTTTAAAAAGTTTTGACTATCTTGCAATTAATTTTACAGTTTAATTTTAATTAATTAAATTTTTTTTTTTTTTTTTTTTTTTTGAGGGTGGTGGTGAGGGTGGTTACATTTTAACTTGAAAGTGTGACTTTGCAAGTCCCATATCTGGCAATGTATACAGAAAATATCACGTACAACCACATTTTTCAGAATTCGTGAGACACAAAATTGTACTAATGTGATGCACAGAAGGACAGACTGTAATGTCGAGACGCAGTTAACATACGAGTCCCACACAAGGTGTTTACATACAGCGAGAGGCGACATCAATTCTTTATACCACGATGACACAATGTTGCCAATAGCACATATCTTTGATCACATGAGTATGTTGCGTACGTTTTTGACACGAAAAAGGCGAGTGCTACACAAGGACAGTTGAACACTTCAATGAGATTACCTAAGGGATTATTTTTACTATATATAAAATATACAAAAAAATCAGTGAACACTTGTATTCATATCACATCTGTGTCTTATTAAACACTTGCTTTTACGTTTTAACTCACTTTTTCATAAGATTTGATCTTTTACGCTCAGTTTTATTAGACACCTTATAACCCAGAAATTTTACAAAAAAAAATTTGACACTCTATTTTAGTTAAACATCTATTCTCTAGATTTTGAATTTGTCACAAATCTTTGATGCATAAAACATTACCCATTTCCAATTCTTTAAGCTATGATTTCTATAAATAAACTGTCCTTAAGACAATGCTGGTTTTTCGGTGAATATCAGGTAATTTTCACAAGATTATCTTCCCACAGCTTTGGTGTATACTCCACACAGTACCTCTTTTTAAAAGGTATAAATATCTCCATGTACTGGGATTAAGTGAATGTAAGTGCATTCTGTTCATCAACCGTAATGCAATGCTATGGTGTGATTAACTCGCATCCTTTTATTATATAAAATATTGCTCAACTTTTTTCCCCCAACTTTTAACATATTTGCGCAGATTTTATGCCTATAGTTTTACATCACAATAACTCACTCACAAGAGTCCATATACTTACAAATCAACTGGTAATGTACGGAACATTAACCTAGCCATTTGTAGTTTCTATTAGACACCCCCTTTCATTAATTAGAAACCTGTCACCTCATAACTAAGACTACCTTACTTGTGAGATGGCTGATGATATAAGGACATACATAAATGTATAACATGATTACATAATATCAGCTGAGAGCTTTCTCATAAATTTTCCTATATACTTACAGTTTTTAAAATTTATTATGATTTATTAAAACTCCTGTTATAACCTAAGGTAACATTTTTATCACACTTTATAGCTACACTTATAACTTAGCTACTAAGGCTGCATATGAGATCGTGTGCGAATGTCGTTTGAGAATTTACAGAACTGGAACAAAAAAAAAAAAAAAAAAAAAAAAAAAAAATTCACAGTCAACTAGAAATTTGCCATCTAAGGTCATTTATTATATTTATTGTACAAGAGACCAGCTCTACGTAAAAGGAAACATGGGTTTTAACCTTTTTTCATGAATACAGTAGACTCGGTACAAGCAGAAAGTGTAATATCCACAGGATATGGCTCTAGTTACAGCTTACTTCCACTTATATCTTCAACAACGCAGTATTAGTTAATGTGGGGACCTTAAAATTGGTTCCTCACATATCTTAATACTATTCATGCTGTTCCTACTTACACAGGGTCTACCGTAGTACTGATGTTGTCATTCTATGAAATACTGTGACATTAACATGAGGCATATTAACCGAGAGAATCTAAATATCACTTCTAGACCTTATAAATACATATTTTCATCAAAAAAAAAAAAAAATGATAATGTTTGAAACATCGAAACTATTTTAAGAAATTATGAGACCCTGTATGAACAATAAACAATATTACTACTAATCATGTTGGGAAAACAATTCCAAGGCTTGTGTTAATTTTCATTTTTGTTTTCTTGTCTGAGGTATTCTGTCTATAAAGAGTTTAATACTTTGAACCTATAAAACCATAGTAATGGTTAGATCTAGAGTTTACCTTTTTGTAGTTGTCTTGTCAAATACGGTTGAGGAGGTGGCAAACTTCAAGTCAATTGTAAATTTCCAGTTCCTTAACTCTAGTATATACTGTTATCAACAAAAGATTAATTAGTCTTGCATCTACAAGCTAAAAACATGGAAACTTCAGTGGAACTAGCTTCTGTTTTGTGATTTACAAAACGACCTGCACATAGATACTGAGGTGGAGAAAATACTGCTGATTCGGCAAAAATAATATTAAAGAGAAAAATATATATAGGTACATGTGCAGTTCCATTGTATTACTGCTATTATGTCTTGCTAGATTAAGCCTAAGTTTTAATACTTTGTCAAAGACACCACAATAAATAGAGTTCTTGTTTTTGGTTTCAATAAATATCCACACATAAATTACACACTTAATACAATATAAGAGAAGCAAAAAACTATAATAAACATACCTTCAGTTAGATATACATATATTCTGTACATTTGAGATAACCCCCTTTTACTCAACTGTTTTTTACACATATTATAACCCTTGGGTGTTTAGTTTTCTTTTGTGATACAAACAACCAACACATTTTGGCGCAATAACGGGCAGACTACTGAGATTGCGTAACACAATTTTACGACACACATGAAAGATACAAGATTTTGGACACTTGGGGGAAACTGTCAGCACCAGAGAAATAATTACACATTGGAAAGTGTGCATTCATTACACTATTCTCAACCATGTTTCTCACGTTTTATTCTGATTCTTTATACCCCTTTCACATTACAGGTGGTATCTCCCGCAGTAACCCACGTTTGGAAGAAACGTCCGTCCTTGGATCGCCGTCTGACATCCGTATGCAACCTTGCGAGTCAGTGGCGAACTGTCCATTACCTTGCCTTGCGAGTCCTTCCGAAGTTTTAAAGTATTTGAAATTTCCGCCTCTGATTTCAGTACCGTGAGCATGCGCAGATAATTTCGCACGTGTGCGTATGAATTTCTGACTACGGTAACCGAAGGTGTGGTCCACGGTGTACATACGGTTGTGATTGGGTCATCTTTCGGTATAATACAGCGACATAGGGCGAGTGAAGGTTTCGCCACTGTAACACAAGGTCGCATACAAATCTTGAACATTAGTTGAAGGACAGAGGTGTTTTGGCAAATGTGTATAACCGCGAGTTTCAATGCCTGTAGTGTAAACAACTCGGATGAACTGGGAGGCAGTTCCACCGCCGAGCATCACCTGTAAACTGCGGGATGTACCGCCTGTTGTGTGAAAGAGGCATTAATAATTTTGGAAGATGTAGAGTAAGAAATCTAAAATTCGCCAGGAATCTAAAATTCGCCACCTCTAAAACCTTAGTTAATTTTATGAAGAAAATGATGTTTTTGTCGAAAAATTGGTATTTTTCAGTTCAAAAAGCCTTAATTTACTATACAGTCAACAAATCTCACCACAATTCATATATTTTATTAGTATTTTCACATTTGGCGAATTTCAGATATGTGGCGAATTTGAGATTTCTTACTCTATGCTTTACTAAGTCCCACATTCAGGCAAGGAAGTCTTTTTGTGTCAATACACCAGCTGTTACAAGCAACATGAAATTCATTCATACTTCTACACTTAGGCCATAATATTGGGCCTATTATGAGACATAAAATTTCCCAAATGTCTGAAAGAATGGTCTTCCTTATTCTAAAATCAACAATTTAGAATTGATTCACCATAAAATGAATGATCAAAGACACATAAAAACACATTCAGGCCAGGTTTTACATTGAAGGCCCTTCAAGCCCCTAGTTTTCAGTGTGGTTAATGCTATCCTGGAAAAGCTCTTAACTAAAACCCAATAGAAACATCAGCTTAAAAGCAACACAAGTTAAAATCATAAAGGCTTCACCAAAAAAAGATTTCAAATCAAAGGACAGGGGTAAAAATACCTTGTACAGAAAGTAAATTTAACTGGATGGGAATTGTTTCCTCGATAGTTCCGGTTCACTAACTCTCAATTTATGTTGCATTATCTACACTAGTTTTCACAGTATTTTGCTTTTAACAAACCTCTTCAGGAACCTCCTACTAACCTACACATCTGATTTCTATTAGTCGCTAAGGGACATATTAAATCCAAGCTATGACAAAGGATCCAATAAATTAAAGCAATAATTTAAGGTTGGAGACGAATTAATATAACATGGAGCAAAAAAAGATATTACCTTATAGAACATGACATCTTTCCACATTAAAACACCCACTATCATTTTTGTAATAACATATAAAACACAAGAATCAAAAAAAAAATATATATATATATATGGAAAACCTATTTACATTGATGACTATGTTTTCTCAGTACATTATTTTTTTACAGCAATATATAGAGTTATCCACTAAACTCCTGACCTGGCAAAGATCACTCCTTTTTTTTTGAGATGTGACCAAATAAATAATAATAATAATAATGATATAATAACACATACACACAGACATGCTATTGTGAACGACATTACATCAGTTAAATCCTATCTCCGATTGCAAAGTCTTTACTTGCATGAAAAGGTTTTGAAAAAAAAAAAAAAAAAAACACGCACAAGATACATTATATACAGAGACGATGAGAAGCTTCTGTTAACGTGTTGCTTGGTAACTGAGAAGCACACAAAAACTAATAGATACACAAGAGTATTTGGCTGCCTTCTCTTTTAAGAGAGAGAGAGAGAGAGAGCTGAGTTTTGTTATCACTGATATTTTAAAATATGCACAAAGTTTGACATAATATCCTAGATTTGTAGTGCAATAAAAAACAACACAATGGGGATTTTCACATATTCTGGGTGGGAAAAACTACCCAGGAAGCTATACAGAGAAATAAATCACTGAAAATCTAGAGCGAGTCAACTGTCTTTGAAAGGGGTCAAGGTTATATTGGAAGGTTAAAGGTCACATCTAGCAAACCCCTTCCAGCCTTGTGCTATGAAAACAGTATTTTCTCCCATTGCAACTCATAACCCCACGTAATAATGTTTTTGCCTATTTATTGTTTTCAGCTGCAGAAATAATACGACAACCATTGATAAAATTTGCCATTTTCCCACAAACAATCCATTTAGTTTCTGTAACTTTTATCCAAAAGTGTATATATTTCTGTCATTTTTTTTTCATATGTAGTAAATCTATGAGGTGGATCTACACACGCACTCTTGCACACATATTCTATATCCTGATGCGTAAATTTTTGTCCACGAGAAGCAGCACCACTTTTGTGCAACAACACCAAGTTTGTTTCGGCAGTAAAGTTAATATTTCTTTAATTTTTTTTTTTTTTTTTCAAATTCTAGTCGTCACTTTTGACTAACAGTGTGAACACACAATCAATATAGAAAACTCCTTCACAAAAGGCTGGCAGCGAAGACACATGTTGATGATGAAGATGATGGCGACTCAAACAGCAATAGACCAGCCCACGAGTCCTCCAAATGACTTGAAATCAAGTGAGTAATGCACAGAATGGGATGAAATGGTTTTATACAGTGATTGTTGATAAAAACATCAGATGTGTGTTGTTCTGAGAGTCTGTTATTCCCACTGATGAGGTGAAGGCGGAAGTTCAGAAGGCTGAGCACACTGCGAACTGAAATAGGAAGGACACATGGAACAAAGTTGAGTTAATTCCCTCTTTCGGAAATTTATATTAATGTTTGGCAAGTCCTAAATTTGTTGTAACTTAAGCGATTTAAAAAGCAAATCACTTGTTGTTTTTCCACAGAAAATTCATGAAACCACAAAATTTGATATACATCCCAATCACAACTATAATTCTGCTTGTAAAAGACAAATTCTCGTTCTTTATGAAGGTTTTAAACTATCGATCTGCTGTACTAAAGCACTCAGCCCTTCGGGCTTCAATACAGCCGATCGATAGTTTAAAACCATCATAAAGCACTCGAATATGTCTTTTATTCCTATAATGTAAACAGCAGGTATCAAACCAGCAACTGTCAAGATTTCCAACTTGAAACCACCAATGAAACAGAACAGAAATGGCAGAAAACACAACTGAAAACTGAGAAACTGATAGAAAATGTAAACTGATAAGAAAAATACAATATCACTTGTATTTGTAATAAACAACTGGTGAACTGGTGTGTATTTATTGTCAATTTTCATGATATTCTAATTATTTCTTATATATTTAGGTTTGAGAAGAAAATTTTTGCAGTTATTTTGTAACTTACCTGGCAAAGCTTTTGAAAGCTGTAGAGTTGGGGTTAATACATAATGGAATACGGTTATTGCATTGCTGATGGTCCAGTATGAGCTTGTATAGTTTGTCTGAAAAAATATGTGAATACAATTTCACCCCACAAATTATCATATAACTTTAAAAATATGCCCCCAAAATAGCCTTTTTATCCAAAATTTTCTATTAAATCAAAATAAATCTCATTAAATCTACAGACACACCGAACTGGAAAGAATCCTTTACCAACCTATCTGAGGCACCCCTTTATGAAAATATCTAGTTTATTTTGTGATCACCTGGGTATCCTTGATCAACACAAAACCTACCAGATACCACATACAAAAGCATTACTTTTGTATTGGTGAATGTAATTAGTGAAGTTTGAATTCCAGGTGTACTTCTGTTTGTCCTGCTTTTATGGATTGCTTGCACCAGGGTTATGATAACATGGTTATTTTCACTATCCTGCACTCTAAGAGTATGACAGTTCAACACTAGACAACCTGGTTTCAGTGGCCGAGTGGTCAGAGTGCTGGAATACAGAGCTAAAGGGCCGAGGTTCAATCGCTGACCAGATCATGGAGACTGTACCCTTGGAGAAGGTACTGTACACCAATGTACCTACTTCACCCAGGAGTATAAATGGGAATGAACTCTAGTGGGAGAAGTAAACCTGTAACAAACTCGCATTCTGGTCAGGGGAGTAGAAAGACCACTTTGTCAAAATGAGAAGTAGTGAACTTTGCATTGATTTAAGGGGTGTAGTGTAGAGAAAGAAATCTACACACACAAAAAAACAAACTACTTTACTGTGTATTCAGATAAAAACTTTCATAAAATTTAAATACCTTTGACTCGTGACATGGAAGTGAGTTCATCCTCAAATGTATAGCTGAAAGGTTGGGAGCACAATGGTTCGAACTCGCTGGTGTACTGGCGGCCACCAGGCGTGTTGTGACAACACTTACACATGCATGAATGATAGCGCAACCGACCCTCGTCCAAGTAAGGGTGGGCTAACGCATCAGTCGCAGTGATACGCTTTTCCTTTAAAAAAAAATAATAAAAAACATATGCAATAACCTCAATAAAAGAATTCCTGTAAGTTTTAAAAAGGCTTGCACATTGGAGAAAATCCAAATATAAGTACTATGCATTCAACTGTTATCTTCCTTACTGGATTCTATTATATGTATTCAGATGACTACTGACTTAATGGGACACATGATCAGCACTTGACACTAAGTTATTTCACTGAATAGATTCCTAAACGAGCATTAAAAAATGATTTTTTTACTTACTGGATACATACATTTTTAACGCTCGATGATAGGAGAGGGTTATTGTGATCAGTTTGTTTCTGTCTGTCTGTCTATCTGTCGGTCTGTGCACCGTTTCGCCCTTATAATTCAAAAACTATAACACCAATCGAGCTCATATTTGGTGGGCAGGTATTTTATGGGGTACAGACGGATTCTTCCAAATTTGGTATAATTTGTGTGAAAATTAAAGCCAGGAGAGAGTTTTTCTTATTTTTAATTGGGCTTTTACATTGAAATCTGCTTCACTGTTTTGCCCTTGTAACTCAAAAACTATAACATCAATTAATCTCAAATTTGGTGGGAAGGTATTTCATGGGGTACAGACGGATTCTTCCAAATTTGATCTAATTTGTTTGAAAATTAAAGCCAGGAGAGAGTTTTTCTTATTTTTAATTGGGAATACACAGTGAAACTGCTTCTCTTCATCACATACGTAAAAAATCAATATTTTGCTTTCTGATGATGTCATTACTCAGTGATGTCACAATGCAACTGTCATTGTGAGGTCACAAACCTAGCTTGTGGTACTTGCTGTCTTTAAGTAAAAATATTTCTTCTCATTTTATGTCTTGAAATTGACATAAACATAATAAAGAAGGAGGTGGTATATTCATCATTTTTATTAATACTATTTCTGTTTTATTTTCTCTTTTTTTCTTTCAATTCCTTAACGGTCCATCACAAAAAATTACCATGTGTGATTTTAACCAAGAAGTGACCTTTAAGCAATATTTTTACCTCCACCAGCAGTTTATGTTTTTATGTGCTAATTGTTTATTTGTCTGGTTTTTTTGTGTGTGTTTAGATTACTCCAGAACTAATGAACAGATCTTTATTTAAAAATTTGTGGGTAGGACCCGACTGAAGGAAGAAGTTTCTAAAAGAAAGATCTGGATCTTATTTTGGATACAAATTTTCAGAGGTCCCATTTAAATGTATTTTTAATGACTTTAGCTTTCTACTTGATATTTATATGAAGATTAATTTACATGTTTGGTTTTATTTTATTGTCTTCCTTACAATACTTTATATCACTTGAGAGACTGCACACATGGAGTCGAGCGTTTTGCTCTCTCTGAGTGCATCTTGTACTTCTTGTGTTATGATGAAAATTTACACCACATAGTCCATATTTTATTTACTGGATCTCTGATAAACATTTTAGTAATTCTTTACTGGGTGACTGTTATTTAATAGCAAGGGTTTTTTTATATTTTGCTTTTACTTATTTGATCAATGACAAGCATTTGACACAGTTTGTTGTACTCATTGGATCAAGGATAATATGCAATACACAATAGTATTAACAAGAAGAGTATTCTATAGATTCTGTCAGTCTACTTACTGGATCCATGACAAGCATGCGACACAGTAGGTGCACGGCTTCGTGTGTGGCCTGGCTGGAGAGTGTGTACAGAGCTGCGAGAGTCGGTTGCTTGTGGCCATTGCGTACAACGTGCTGTTTAGCAGGCTCACACGCTGTCTTAATGTCCTCAAGAGTCGGCGTGCCAAGCAGGTCAGTGATGAGATCCAGCTGGTAAACACAGGTTTAAAATACATTTCACTCTGGTCTCTGTAGACAAAGTAAAAGCTAAGGTTTTACACTGCATTCAACAACCAGGGTCATATTGGGACCGAGTCTAAGCATGGCAACTTGTGGGAGCTGAACACACACAGAGGTGACTGCCTGTTATGGGATGTCAAACTTGCTAACCACTCGACTACCAAGGACAAATTCTGGATTCCCATTTAAAAAGTTGGGTAACAATGAAAGAGTATTCTAGAGCCAAAACGATTTCTCATACTAGCCCTGAAAGACATTTCAGTGGAAGATAACCTGATGACCTTTTAATTAGTTCCACTCAAAAAGAAACTGTAAGTTTGCCATGCTCTACCTAAAGTCTTTTTGACTATACTTACTTGCTGAATAGGAGTTTGAGCTTGGAAGAGGATTCGTCGGCTGAGCAACTCTGCAAAGATGCAGCCGACTGACCAGATATCCACACCTACAACAAAAGTCATACAGTTCAACACAGGGAATGCTCAGACACTTTCATTATTTCTGGACTAATAGTTTTGGCTCACTTAGACAAACTGCTATGTCAAGCTAACGATAATATCTTTGTTTTAAAATAATATGTTTTGTGTTTTCCTTTAAGTCAGCTTTTCCTTTAAGAGCTTTTCACAATATGTACAAAACTAGAGGATCGCTCGCAAAAAAAAAAGATAATGTTTTTGCATAGCAAAAACAAAGCGTCCCGAAAAGGCTATAAAGGTGAGTGCTAAAGTATTAAGAAAATGCTTCGTTTCTAGCCTTATACTGTTGTGGCAACCAAAGTCAGCGCAGTCTGCTCTATCTAGCACGGTTTTCAAGATATAAGCATTTTTGTGTTTTGCAAAAAATAAAAAAATTAAAAATGTCCGCTATATTTGGTGAGACAAAAATATTTTGAAAATTGGCATGGCTACTCTGCAGAGATACCCAGCAGGTCCAAAATTTTGTTGATTTCGCTCCATATAGCACGGTTTTCGAGATATAAGCATTTTTGTGTTTTGCAAAAACTTTGAAAATTCAAAATGGCCACCATTTTTGGGGAGACAAAAATTTTTGTCAAGACCACTGCCGCGGTGTGTATCTCCCGCCGAGCATTAAAGCAGAAGAAATAGCTTTTCCGAGATATTCACAATTTTTCATTTTCGTGTGTGAAAGCTCTTCCAAAAGTAGGTGAATGAGTTATTTGAGAAAAATTGGCTATCTGCAATACTATTAAGAGATAATTCACATTTACTCATTTTGAGTAGGTGAATAATTATCTATGGGTCTGAAACTTCACCAAGTGAAAGCTCTCCCAAAAGTAGGTGAATGAGTTATTTGAGAAAAATTGGCTATCCGCAATACTTTTAGAGATAATTCGCATTTACTCATTTTGAGTAGGTGAGTAATTAGCTATGGGTCTGAAACTTCACCATGTGAAAGCTCTCCCACAAGTAGATGAATGAGTATTTGATAAAAATTGGGTATCCACAATACTTTTACAGATAATTAGCATTTACTCATTTTGAGTAGGTGAATAAATAGCTATGGGTCTGAAACTTCACAGAGTGAAAGCTCTCCCAAAAGTAGGTGAATGAGTTATTTGAGAAAAATTGGCTATCTGCAATACTTTTAGAGATAATTCGCATTTACTCATTTTGAGTAGGTGAGTAATTAGCTATGGGTCTGAAACTTCACCGAGTGAAAGCTCTCCCAAAAGTAGGTGAATGAGTTATTTGAGAAAAATTGGCTATCTGCAATACTTTTAGAGATAATTCGCATTTACTCATTTTGAGTAGGTGAGTAATTAGCTATGGGTGTGAAACTTCACCAAGTGAAAGCTCTCCCAAAAGTAGGTGAATGAGTTATTTGAGAAAAATTGGCTATCTGCAATACTTTTAGAGATAATTCGCATTTACTCATTTTGAGTAGGTGAGTAATTAGCTATGGGTCTGAAACTTCACCAAGTGAAAGCTCTCCCAAAAGTAGGTGAATGAGTTATTTGAGAAAAATTGGCTATCTGCAATACTTTTAGAGATAATTCGCATTTACTCATTTTGAGTAGGTGAGTAATTAGCTATGGGTGTGAAACTTCACCAAGTGAAAGCTCTCCCAAAAGTAGGTGAATGAGTTATTTGAGAAAAATTGGCTATCTGCAATACTTTTAGAGATAATTCGCATTTACTCATTTTGAGTAGGTGAGTAATTAGCTATGGGTGTGAAACTTCACCAAGTGAAAGCTCTCCCAAAAGTAGGTGAATGAGTTATTTGAGAAAAATTGGCTATCTGCAATACTTTTAGAGATAATTCGCATTTACTCATTTTGAGTAGGTGAGTAATTAGCTATGGGTGTGAAACTTCACCAAGTGAAAGCTCTCCCAAAAGTAGGTGAATGAGTTATTTGAGAAAAATTGGCTATCTGCAATACTTTTAGAGATAATTCGCATTTACTCATTTTGAGTAGGTGAGTAATTAGCTATGGGTCTGAAACTTCACCAAGTGAAAGCTCTCCCAAAAGTAGGTGAATGAGTTATTTGAGAAAAATTGGCTATCTACAATACTTTTAGAGATAATTCGCATTTACTCATTTTGAGTAGGTGAGTAATTAGCTATGGGTCTGAAACTTCACCAAGTGAAAGCTCTCCCAAAAGTAGGTGAATGATTTATTTGAGAAAAATTGGCTATCTGCAATATTTTTAGAGATAATTCGCATTTACTCATTTTGAGTAGGTGAGTAATTAGCTATGGGTCTGAAACTTCACCATGTGAAAGCTCTCCCACAAGTAGATGAATGAGTTATTTGATAAAAATTGGGTATCCGCAATACTTTTACAGATAATTAGCATTTACTCATTTTGAGTAGGTAAATAATTAGCTATGGGTCTGAAACTTCACCATGTGAAAGCTCTCCCAAAAGTAGGTGAATGAGTTATTTGAGAAAAATTGGCTATCTGCAATACTTTTAGAGATAATTCGCATTTACTCATTTTCAGTAGGTGAGTAATTAGCTATGGGTCTGAAACTTCACAGAGTGAAAGCTCTCCCAAAAGTAGGTGAATGAGTTATTTGAGAAAAATTGGCTATCTGCAATACTTTTAGAGATAATTCGCATTTACTCATTTTGAGTAGGTGAGTAATTAGCTATGGGTCTGAAACTTCACCAAGTGAAAGCTCTCCCAAAAGTAGGCGAATGATTAATTTGACAAAAATTGGCTATCTGCAATACTTTTAGAGATAATTCGCATTTACTCATTTTGAGTAGGTGAGTAATTAGCTATGGGTCTGAAACTTCAAGTGAAAGCTCTCCCAAAAGTAGGTGAATGAGTTATTTGAGAAAAATTGGCTGTCTGCAATACTTTTAGAGATAATTCGGATTTACTCATTTTGAGTAGGTGAGTAATTAGCTATGGGTGTGAAACTTCACCAAGTGAAAGCTCTCCCAAAAGTAGGTGAATGAGTTATTTGAGAAAAATTGGCTATCTGCAATACTTTTAGAGATAATTCGCATTTACTCATTTTGAGTAGGTGAGTAATTAGCTATGGGTGTGAAACTTCACCAAGTGAAAGCTCTCCCAAAAGTAGGTGAATGAGTTACTTGAGAAAAATTGGCTATCTGCAATACTTTTAGAGATAATTCGCATTTACTCATTTTGAGTAGGTGAGTAATTAGCTATGGGTGTGAAACTTCACCAAGTGAAAGCTCTCCCAAAAGTAGGTGAATGAGTTATTTGAGAAAAATTGGCTATCTGCAATACTTTTAGAGATAATTCGCATTTACTCATTTTGAGTAGGTGAGTAATTAGCTATGGGTCTGAAACTTCACCAAGTGAAAGCTCTCCCAAAAGTAGGTGAATGAGTTATTTGAGAAAAATTGGCTATCTACAATACTTTTAGAGATAATTCGCATTTACTCATTTTGAGTAGGTGAGTAATTAGCTATGGGTCTGAAACTTCACCAAGTGAAAGCTCTCCCAAAAGTAGGTGAATGATTTATTTGAGAAAAATTGGCTATCTGCAATATTTTTAGAGATAATTCGCATTTACTCATTTTGAGTAGGTGAGTAATTAGCTATGGGTCTGAAACTTCACCATGTGAAAGCTCTCCCACAAGTAGATGAATGAGTTATTTGATAAAAATTGGGTATCCGCAATACTTTTACAGATAATTAGCATTTACTCATTTTGAGTAGGTAAATAATTAGCTATGGGTCTGAAACTTCACCATGTGAAAGCTCTCCCAAAAGTAGGTGAATGAGTTATTTGAGAAAAATTGGCTATCTGCAATACTTTTAGAGATAATTCGCATTTACTCATTTTCAGTAGGTGAGTAATTAGCTATGGGTCTGAAACTTCACAGAGTGAAAGCTCTCCCAAAAGTAGGTGAATGAGTTATTTGAGAAAAATTGGCTATCTGCAATACTTTTAGAGATAATTCGCATTTACTCATTTTGAGTAGGTGAGTAATTAGCTATGGGTCTGAAACTTCACCAAGTGAAAGCTCTCCCAAAAGTAGGCGAATGATTAATTTGACAAAAATTGGCTATCTGCAATACTTTTAGAGATAATTCGCATTTACTCATTTTGAGTAGGTGAGTAATTAGCTATGGGTCTGAAACTTCAAGTGAAAGCTCTCCCAAAAGTAGGTGAATGAGTTATTTGAGAAAAATTGGCTGTCTGCAATACTTTTAGAGATAATTCGGATTTACTCATTTTGAGTAGGTGAGTAATTAGCTATGGGTGTGAAACTTCACCAAGTGAAAGCTCTCCCAAAAGTAGGTGAATGAGTTATTTGAGAAAAATTGGCTATCTGCAATACTTTTAGAGATAATTCGCATTTACTCATTTTGAGTAGGTGAGTAATTAGCTATGGGTGTGAAACTTCACCAAGTGAAAGCTCTCCCAAAAGTAGGTGAATGAGTTATTTGAGAAAAATTGGCTATCTGCAATACTTTTAGAGATAATTCGCATTTACTCATTTTGAGTAGGTGAGTAATTAGCTATGGGTCTGAAACTTCACCAAGTGAAAGCTCTCCCAAAAGTAGGTGAATGAGTTATTTGAGAAAAATTGGCTATCTGCAATACTTTTAGAGATAATTCGCATTTACTCATTTTGAGTAGGTGAGTAATTAGCTATGGGTGTGAAACTTCACCAAGTGAAAGCTCTCCCAAAAGTAGGTGAATGAGTTATTTGAGAAAAATTGGCTATCTGCAATACTTTTAGAGGTAATTCGCATTTACTCATTTTGAGTAGGTGAGTAATTAGCTATGGGTCTGAAACTTCACCAAGTGAAAGCTCTCCCAAAAGTAGGTGAATGATTAATTTGAGAAAAATTGGCTATCTACAATACTTTTAGAGATAATTCGCATTTACTCATTTTGAGTAGGTGAGTAATTAGCTATGGGTCTGAAACTTCACCAAGTGAAAGCTCTCCCAAAAGTAGGTGAATGATTTATTTGAGAAAAATTGGCTATCTGCAATATTTTTAGAGATAATTCGCATTTACTCATTTTGAGTAGGTGAGTAATTAGCTATGGGTCTGAAACTTCACCATGTGAAAGCTCTCCCACAAGTAGATGAATGAGTTATTTGATAAAAATTGGGTATCCGCAATACTTTTACAGATAATTAGCATTTACTCATTTTGAGTAGGTAAATAATTAGCTATGGGTCTGAAACTTCACCATGTGAAAGCTCTCCCAAAAGTAGGTGAATGAGTTATTTGAGAAAAATTGGCTATCTGCAATACTTTTAGAGATAATTCGCATTTACTCATTTTCAGTAGGTGAGTAATTAGCTATGGGTCTGAAACTTCACAGAGTGAAAGCTCTCCCAAAAGTAGGTGAATGAGTTATTTGAGAAAAATTGGCTATCTGCAATACTTTTAGAGATAATTAGCATTTACTCATTTTGAGTAGGTGAGTAATTAGCTATGGGTCTGAAACTTCACCAAGTGAAAGCTCTCCCAAAAGTAGGCGAATGATTAATTTGACAAAAATTGGCTATCTGCAATACTTTTAGAGATAATTCGCATTTACTCATTTTGAGTAGGTGAGTAATTAGCTATGGGTCTGAAACTTCACCAAGTGAAAGCTCTCCCAAAAGTAGGTGAATGAGTTATTTGAGAAAAATTGGCTGTCTGCAATACTTTTAGAGATAATTAGCATTTACTCATTTTGAGTAGGTGAGTAAAATGGCCGCCATTTTTGGCAAGATAAAATTTTTTTGAAAATTGGCATGGCTACTCTGCAGATATACCCTGTGGATCAAAAATTTCGTCGAAATCGCTCTATCTTGCAGGGTTTTCGAGATATAAGCATTTTTATGTTTTGCAATTTTTGCGAAAAATTCGAAAATTCAAAATGGCCGCCATTTTTGGCGAGACAAAATTTTTTTCAAAATTGGGATAACTACTCTGCAGAGATACCCTGTGGGTCAAAAATTTCGTCGAAATCGCTCTATCTAGCACGGTTTTCGAGATATAAGCATTTTTGTGTTTTGCAATTTTTACGAAAATTTCGAAAATTCAAAATGGCCGCCATTTTTGGCGAGACAAAAATTTTTTGAAAATTGGGAAAAGTACTCTGCAGAGATACCCTGTGGGTCAAAAATTTTGTCGAAATTGCTCTATCTAGCACGGTTTTTGAGATATAAGCATTTTTGTGTTTTGCAATTTTTGCGAAAATTTCGAAAATTCAAAATGGCCGCCATTTTGGACGAGACAAAAATTTTTTGAAAATTGGGAAAACTACTCCGCAGAGATACCCTGCGGGTCAAAAATTTCGTCGAAATCGCTCTATCTAGCACGGTTTTCGAGATATAAGCATTTTTGTGTTTTCCTTATTTGGAAAATTCGTAATGATTAATTAATCATTAATTACTCGGCCATTTCTTGACCAATCAATGCCAAAATCTAATGATTTCCACATTTTAATAGAATGAATGTATTTGCCAAGTTTCAGGTGAATTGATAAAATTGCTTTCAAGTTATCATCCGGACAAGCTTCCCCATCGAAAAAAGACATTTTTGGTCATGTGACCTCTCTGATTGGTTGAAATGTCACTGCAGCATATTCAAAAAAAATCCCCAAGGCTACTGCCTAAACCTGCCAAATTTGAAAACAATCCGCCTAACGGTTACAGAGTTATAAGGAAAACAAAATGCGGAGCCGGCGGAGCCGGCGGAGCCGCCGGAGCCGGCGGAGCCTGAAGCTCTCCCATACACAAACAAGCGTCCCTTGCGGGACGCTTAATTAAGACCACACCGTCATTACTTCCAAGGCAGAAATACATACTGATTCCTATGATTCTTATTCAAGAATCTGCTTGACCTATTGGCATCAGGAAATCAATTCAAACCTTTTTACCTGAAAGGGGGTGTCGAGACAAAACTTTTGAAACCACAACTGGACAAGTGAAAGCAAGGAAAGAGACTACACATATTTGCCCTATTATGTCAAATAATTCACTGGTGGAAGAAACAAATTAGAACTGATTGGTCAACCTTTCGATTGCAAACTCACAACACTAATGGGCCAACCCGAGCTGAAATGCTTGGACTTGTAAAGGTTATCTAGTGCACATGAGCTGCAGGTCAGGTTTATTATGGGTACTGGCTGTTAGATAACATGTTTTGGGGATGTAACGTAGGTGCCACATGCACAAACCTGAGCTGTAGTGCCTTGTGCCCATGAGGATCTCCGGGGCGCGGTAATACTGTGTCACCACTTCCTGTGTCATGTTACGAGACTCATCTGGCTCTTCGATACGTGCCAGCCCGAAGTCACAGATCTGAAATACATAGCAGATACGAGTATATATGTCAGGCATGTGGGATACAGTCACAGCTATGCACAGGTGAGATATATGATGTGATGTGATCCTGATGCCAATATGTGATATTGCCTGTTTTGGACAAAAAAAAAATCACCCTGATGCCTGTTTGTGGAGAATGTAAACAAGTGGATGTTGTTTACTTATAAAAACGTCATCATGATGTCACATAATGACGTGGCCATGTACAGAGTTATTTAGTGTTTGGGTATTGATTTTTTGTCAATCTTTGTCTTCAGCGAGGTGGAATTTGTGATGTCACATTTCATTTGTTTGGGGGGATTTTTCATAAGTATTCTACTCTGCTCTGTTTTGTACTTCTACAGCACTTAATCTTACTGCAAAAAAAAAAGAGAGAAAACAAATACTTTCGGTATAATAAACAGAATAAAACATGTCATTCTGGGCAATATTGTGTTTATGCAGCCCTTAGGCAATATCACTTGTCCTCAGGCTTCATAAATCACAATATTGCCCAGAATGACATGTTTTATTCTGTAAATAATATGTATATCGATATCAAACCATATTTTTGCCTTCCGTATCGATCGATATTGAAATATCGGGTCATGAGATGTTTTCCAAGAGATGCCTTCCAAACGCTTTCGCAAGTTTTAGTAGTTTCTCAAAATGTAAACAAATATGGGGTTAACGCTTTATCGGTAAGCGAAAGTTGACAAAAATAATATGAAAACTAGGGATGGGTCGGTATGAAAAATATGTACATTGGGAGGTTGCCGATGCAAAACCGTACCGAATTCGGGACTCCGCGTTTTAGTACACTCGAAACAAACATGGATATTTCCTCAAGACATCGCAATAAAAGCTCATAAATTCACAAAATCTACGATAAAAACATATAATATCTTCATATTTCTGGTTTCTGTCCAATATTTTAAGTTTTCCTTAATTTATATGAGTTCACAAGCAAAACTGAGGTTACAAAGTGTCTTAACCAAAACATGGCAGTTCTGCCCAACGTATCGCTTATAAAAGTCTGCAAATGGACGAAAATATGGGATAAAAGCTTATAATTTCTTCAGATTTAGGGTATGTTTATAATATTTTTAGTTTTTAACTCTTCCTTCCATTATATGTGGCAACGAAGTGGCGGTTTTAAAATCTCATTGCGGTATTTCACTAAAATGCTCTCGATACCGAGATACCAGGCCTACCGACCCATCCCTTATGAAAACCAATATATTCTTCAAATTTTGTACTTTCTTTGAATGGAAAACAGCACAGTTGCATCTATTAAGTACAAAATTCCGATATTGATAATGGACCCTACATTATTGACATCAGTATACTTAGCATGGACTGATAAATATTTCAGTATCGATAAACAATACCAGCACTAAAGGAGTCATACATGTGGAATACACAGGCAAGAGTTAAAGGAGTCATACATGTGGAATACACAGGTGAGAGTTAAAGAGTCATGCATGTGGAATACACAGGTGAGAGTTAAAGGAGTCATACATGTGGAATACACAGGTGAGAGTTAAAGGAGTCATACATGTGGAATACACAGGTGAGAGTTAAAGGAGTCATACATGTGGAATACACAGGTGAGAGTTAAAAAGAGTCATGCATGTGGAATACACAGGTGAGAGCTAAAGGAGTCATACATGTGGAATACACAGGTGAGAGTTAAAGGAGTCATACATGTGGAATACACAGGTGAGAGTTAAAGGAGTCATACATGTGGAATACACAGGTGAGAGTTAAAGGAGTCATACATGTGGAATACACAGGTGAGAGTTAAAGAGTCATGCATGTGGAATACACAGGTGAGAGCTAAAGAGTCATGCATGAGGAATACACAGGTGAGCGTTAAAGCAGTCATATATGAGAAATAAACAGATGAGAGTTAAAGGTGTAATAAGAGTTAAAGGAGTAATACATGTGAAATACATAAAGTAGGGGTGTTGGGGTAGCGATTTTTTCCTTCCGGTTTCACGTCTTGTGCTTCCCGGTCAGTTACCGGTTAACCGTCTCTTATTTAACAAAACATGAGAACCAAATACTTTTCCATAATGTAAAACAGGAATTCTAACATGACACAGATGTGTCCTCGATTCTGATTGGCTAAACGACAAAATATATGGTTTCTCTTAATTATCGCTCATTATGGCTGTTGTATTACAGTAAAAAGCAAATAAAAGTGGATGACATTTATTTTGTATGTAAGGTGAGTAAAGTTATTTTAAATTGAAGTGTAAGCGGAAAACCAGTAGCTGAACTTTATGGGGGTTTGCAATAATATATTTGCAGTACCGACGATACCGGTACTACCGCAACACCCCTAACATAAACACAATTCCAAAAGAGATGAGATGGAAATATGACATGGAAGAAGTAGTCATTTTGTTTGCAAAACAGCAGGGAGTATGGCCTTCTCCAAACTGACTTCAGTCAATATGGGCTATAATTCCAAGTATATTTTCAATGAAGAGTCAAAAAATATTCTGTCACCCACCATGTTTCCCAAATGTTCCTTATGTCAACCAAGTAATCTTATATGCATTTTTATGTGTATATGTCTTCATTTTTTTCCAGTCAATTAAGAATGTATTAGTATATGCACTACAACACCCACCCACCATATGAGCTATTATCTGTTATTATAAGAAAGCCAACCATGGTTCACTAGAGTCACTACGCCACTTATCCAAATGCAAGATCGCCATTAGGCAACTTCCTCCAATTATTGTCAATGTTCCATAAAAATGAGGATGCAGACTTTTCACTAACATACTAACAATCCTAACAGGGGTATTAGATTTAAACTATCAGCTACCCAGCTTTTACAAATTTTTTACCCAATCATTTTGATACCAAGTGAGCTTAAATACACTAAAAGCTTCCTAGCTAAAAATTTTTCCATTTCATGAAGCAAAATAACATCAAACTGCTGTGTTAAAAACTAAAGATAACGAAGCAACACAATATCAGAACATAAAGAGGAAGAACTAGTTCAAAACCATTGGAAAATTCCATCAGCCAAACAACTGAATAACATCAACATATTTATGCTTTTAAAAGGACCAGAGTTGACAAATAATAGTCCAGTGTAATCTCAAAATATCTTCAATCTCTCAGCATCAGGAGAGTTCAATAGCATAGATTCAGCTTTAATGACAAAACAGTGCAAGTCCTGTTATAAACATATTTACTACAGCCGTGATAACAAGGAGGAAGTTTTTCTGAGAGTATATGTTCCAGGCTCTCCAGTAAACCAGTTCAGTCTCATAAATTCATTTGAGTCCATTTTATTTCTCTCAGTCTTTTTGTTTCCCTTTGCCACAGATTCAAGTAAAACATGTCATTTATAACGTGTAGTGTATTGGCCACTGTCTATTCTTTTCCAAAGGTGATTTGGCCTACAAATTGTAGGCTTGCCTTATTTCAAGACACAGTGCACTTAATATCACTGTAGAATTTTTACCCAACTAGAGCTTTATTTAGCCAAAGCTTCATTGTGCAGACCCCAAATGGGGTGCACTGGGTATAACTGCCACTATATTCTCACATCAAGTGTGAACAGGGTACAACAGATTCAATAAAACAGAGATCTCATGTAACTCAATCATTTTATACTTGTCATCTTTTGTATCATTTGACACCTGGGCAAATATTCTCATAAAACAACTCAACATTATCTGTTTCTAATGAACTATTTTAACCTGTAAGCTTTCAATGAACATATCCAAATCAACGATCAAATGCTATCACTTAATTATACACAAGTACTTTCATCAATTTAACCACAAATGTCTTTTTGGCATGTTCCAGTGCATAGGAGTTCTCAAACATAACTTGAATAATATCATAATTTACAAGAGAGTAACAGAGTCTATGAAAACTATTGACAGTTCACAAGGTCAGTTTGAAGACCCAGTGGACTCACTGGACTGAAAGTGTGGATGGACAAAGAGAACAACTGAACAAAATATTAATTTGAAAATGAAGGTTGATACCAGCGTTTATTGTGCTGCCCATTTTAACACTCTGTACCTTGCATCAGGGCAGAAACACTTCTCTCACTCACACACAGTATCTGTTACCTTGGAATCAATTGTTTCTTGTAGGATATTGGACACAAAACTGACCATGTGTAGAGAGAGAAGACCTTGGTACCAGGGACACCAGATTTATGTACTGATCTTCAAATGAGGCCACAGAAGCAAAACACACAGGCGATGTTATGTTCAACCCAAACAAACCTACACGGCCAGTGCTATGATATGGTATGTGTACCATTGAGTAAATGTAGATAGCCAAGTCTAGCTTTTGACGAGAAAGCAGATCCACTGAGAAAGATGGCCAATTTGGAAAAGTAATCCCTGCCACATAAAGTACCAAAATTACATTTGTCTAAAAAGACTGGCAGATTATTGAAGCTTTTATGATCTTTCAAAATTGAGTCATTTACAAGTGTAATTTTTGTTGGAGGTTTCCTGGTCAAAAGTCACTGAACAAACCAGCCTAATTTCCACATTTTCCAGGTGTCTCAATGGCTATATTAGTATATGTCTCCTCTGTACATAAACAAAACATTAGAACACTGCTAATATTCATGCCTAGTATGGGCAGGCCATTATCATCTCAAGGAAGGTCAAAACACTGATAACAAACCTCAAACAACACAGGTGCACTGACACTATCTTTACAAAAGTGTAAATTTTGTCTAGGATGACAAACCATTTGTTTTTATCAGATATCTGTAGGGATGTCATTGTTTAAAAGTGTGCTGTCTCGATACCGTGAACAAAATAGTGGGCGATATCGCGGTATTAATCGCTTAGTTAATATCTACATTTCAACTTGATATTTTTAATTCAAAACATTATAAACCCTGTAAATTCTCCGAAATAACAGATTTTTACTTTACTAAGGGTAAAATCCAAGGATCTTCACTTTAGAATAAACTGAGAGCCATTTCCAGTTACGAGTTCAGGCTCATGTACACCCACGTATTTAATTTTTCACTAATATGGTAGCTAAACCCTGGAAATCGGGTTATGAATACAAAGCTCAATATCGTATGCAGACTTGAACCATTGGTAATATGATGATATCACGGTACACGATAACGTCCCTAGACATTTGTCACAGCACCTCATTCACTGAAAGTATCTAGCGTTTTAACTGTGAAATATTCTGGAAGCCAAAATTAAAACATTGTATATGTGTGAAATATACACATTACTACTATTGTTTAATAACAAACAAAATAGAAAAATGAGTTGAACATTACTGAAAAATCGATTCTGGTTCTATCATTAGCTGTCAAAAATAGAAAATAATTAATTTGGAAAAAAAAAAATGAGGGGAACACCAACACTAGAGGCAATAGTATTACCAAAGCACAATTGTCCCTTCAGAACCTTAACACTGGTGACACTGTACAGTCTACTGGCTACAAACACAATCTGAGATTTACCAAATCACCCTGACCCTAGCCTCCCTGAGACATGCATTGGCACTTGTTTAGGATTTAAGATATATCGTCCAGATTGTGCTGGCTTTAGTCCAGCAAGTCGGAGTCATTGGTCAATAGCAATACACAACTGTCCACTCAAATAATCACTGGACTCATTTCTAATGCCACCCACTCTGCCACATGATGTGGCAACTCTCATAGTCTCAAGTGACACAGGTTTGACCTTTATCGAAGTTACAGAGACAGGCCATCTGCAACCAATCACTTAAGCCTTGGGGTCGTTTTAAGCACAGGGGAAAGGCCAGCCCAACCATATTCATAGTTTTCAGCAGACTGAACTGAAAGAACCCAGTTGGAGGTAAAAGAAAGGTAATATCAGAATTGTATTCTCATTGGAGGAATTAAAGAAGAACCAGTCATTCCTAGTGGTGTCATCATCAGGGTATATGAGGTCTCAATACCATGAACAAAACCGTGGGTGATATCGCGGAGCCATTGTTTCACAAATTAAACCTACATTTGCTCTTTAAATAAATGTGCATTGATGACTTTTACAGAAATCAATTTGATTTTATATTTCTTTTGTACCGACAGTTGTTAAAATGATAAATATTTGGAGCAATAAATGGAAAACAATACTGAGATATTCTTACATCACAAGTGAAAACAAATCGTATGAAAGTAAATGTTATATGAATATTTCATCATATTTTTATTAAATCCCCTTGTAAATAAGCTTAAAAGTGAATGGTACGTAACTTTTATAAGATGCATCACTGATGATCAACAATCCTTGATTATCGTCCATTTATTCCATCTCTGGTGAATCTGTGATATCGCTGCTCACAATGACATCACAAGTTATTCTGAGTGAAAACATAGTTTTGTTTCACCTTCATCTTTTCTTTTTTAAATAGAAATTGATTTATGTTTTTTTTTACTACTTCACTGGTACTGTATTTACAACAATTACTTTTTGGGTGTGAATATGACATTATTGCTATTGATAACCAAATGTTTATGTTATTGATGTCACCAGTAATAAACTCGCCTACATTAAAATTACACTTTGTCTTTTATTGGCCATGGTTCGTGAAAATAAAAAATGTAGAACATTAAACACTAAAAATATTAAACTTTTCACTAAGTGGTCAAAAATTCTTCTTGCATGAAAATTTTAAAAGTTTGAATACACATTTGTCTTCATTAAAACCAGAGTACTACATTTGCTTAGCCTAAATACTGCCAGTACTGCAAGCAGCTTTGTAGCCAGTGGCTGCTACAGTATAGTATTTGTGCTCATTCTCACTAAACAAGGCTACATCCACAGAGCAGTGTACTACTTAACTGTGTGTGTATGATATTTATATCATTCTTATTCCCTTCAATCAATTTTAACATAAGAGTCAGTCTGGAATTATAAATTATAAATTATTCATTACAACAAATAATTTACAAAAAATCTGTAGCTGTAGTAGTTTTGGAGAAATCTGCATGACACACAAACGCACGCACGCACATGCGATGCATTTTATAATCTCCCTCCCGGAGAGATAATAAATATGGGCTTAGTCATTAACAGATCAAGGTATATTTTGAGAATTTTGTATATTTTATTGGAAAAAGTTTCAGTTTAGATGATAGAGTTAGATAACATATTTTAGCTAAATCAGTAACATAGTTTGGCAGCTATACGGATTTGAAGATTTGAGATAAAAGCTTATAATTTCTTCAGATTTCTTGTTTGTTCCCAATATTTTAAGTTTTCCTTCAACTATATGAGCTGACAAGCGAGATTTAAGGTTATAAATTGTCGTAACCAAAACATGGCAGTTCTGCTCAACGTAATCGCTAGTAGTGTATAAATTCTGCAAATGCATGAAAATTTCGGATAACGCTTATAATTTCTTCAGATTTCGGGTATGTTTCTGATATTTCAACTCTTCCTTCCATTATATGTCTTCATCAAGCGATGTTGCGGTTGTAAAATCTCATGACGGTATTTCAGTAAAATGGTTTCTATACAGAGATACTGGGCCTACCGACCCATCACTAATTCGAAGAGCCAAAAAAGCCATAAATTTGGTAAATTACGGTACTGGTTGCAACCAACGGACCTTTGGACAGAACTTAAAATTCCCGGGTTTCATTGGAGTAAAAGGACTTTTTGTTTCAGAGAATTTAAAAGTCTTTCAGACTTTAGTTTATGTTATGACATATATATATGTAGATATATTTTTCTATGCCAATTTTGTACAAGCTTGCCACAAAATGCTAGGCTAGGAAGTGTATTAATAATACATGTTAACCTGTACCACAGAACCTTTTCATTCAAAACCACTTCCAAAACCACAAGCCCAGCCAGATCACACCAGTATGTTCAATACTCAGTCTACACTGACTAAATATATGCCATATTACTCTATGATATGGCACAATTATTCACTGTATTTAATTTGTAAAACCTGTATTGTTTTAGAACACCAGTCGAAACTGAAATACAAAAGCAATGGAATACATCATATGTAAATTGTTCTGCAGTTATATATAAGAGACTATCTGGCATTAATGCTAAAATCTGGGCAATATTTAATAATTTTATGGTATCTTGAATGAGACATGAAAAAAAAAACCTCTACACTGACTATCAAAAGACCTTTGATTGTATGCAAGTACCTTCTGATTAAAACAACACGAGAACACTCAAACTAAGCTATATGTTATTGACGAAGTATAAATCTGAAAGATTTCCTGTGCCAAATACACTCAAAACAAGGAAGAACATTTGACATATTTTTCTAAACATCTCAACTTAAACAAAGGCATCTGAGTAAGTAAAATGCACAGGACTAACTGAGTATCACATTGATATGTCATATCAACACCACTAAAGGCCAGTGCTGTCTGATTCATGACACTGGATTTAAACAGGATTCTCACACAACTAGAATTTTGCCTGGATTTACACAAAATAATCTACATAAATGAAACCAGCTTTCATGTAAACATTCCTAGACAAACATAGGAGCATTTAGTGATACTGATATCCTATTACAAGCATGTGTGACATTGGAAACAATAAAAATTGTGACGACTATAGGAACCTACTTCAACCTAGTATTACAAATGTTTACAGTAGTGAATGGTAAAATCAGTATACCGCATTTCGTTTTGGTTATTGAAAATGTCATTATATTAAGCTTTCTACTGGTTAATATTTCGTCAAGACAATGAAAAACACATAAATTTGAGGAAATATCTCACTTTCTCACCTTATATTTATTGTAAATGAAGTTTGTAAGCTTCAAAATATCTCGCGAATATATATATCCTGTTTCAGTCCTGGCTCATGTACCCTAGCAAGAACTTTGCACCCTATCTGTGCAGGCTTTCGAAATCCTGGATTTCGTTTGGTTTCTAAACCCCCAAAACTGGTTTCAATATTCTGAACCGGTCCCACCACTAGTTTACAGCTTTAAGTTCTCCCAAGTCTTTTGCAAAATTAAGGAATTTTGATAAGATATGACACCAAAAAGAAACACCCGAAGTGATAGAGATGCTATTTTTTACTTTCAGATACAAAACAAGGGCGTTTTTTAGACAGCAGGAAGTCTGATGCTTGATTCAGAAAGAGGTAAATTTGTAAATACAGATTTGTCAGTTTGTATAAATCAACCTGTGGGTTTACATGTCACCAAATCTGAATATTGATCCAGATATTCGGTTAGGCTCTAAACTACACCAGAAGTTAGAGTAAAACACAACAGAAAAACACCTACACATTAGTACATAAGAACTGAGTTTATTGATATTTATGGGCCTCGTGCACGTCTTGGTTGAACATTCCTCCTTATCAATATTGACCTTGTCAAAATCTGGCCCATATTAAATTTATACATAAGATATATTTTCAGGTTCAGTGAATATGAATAATCTATTATTTGTTCTCCCTGATCAGGAACTTCTGTTGCAATCGTTAGTGAAGGAACTGCCTTCTACCGACATAGATATTCTTGGCAATAATTAACCTTACAAATAGAGAATCGATTGGGAATTGAAACTATACTGAAACGTAGAAAGTGCTGACAATTTACGAATAGTAGTGAAATTCATACCCATTCCTCCAAATTCATTTACTCCAACGAGATGTCTAATCTATTCACCCTACAAATTACAACCCCTTTCTAAAATAGAAAACTTCACATACTGAACTCTTAAAGCAATATTGAGCTGTACATGCTTTCATAAAAAATGCAGACAATCTCACCTTGAGGCAGCAGTTACTGTTGACCAAAAGGTTTCCTGGTTTGATATCACGATGAAGCACCCTGGCTGAATGGAGATATTTCAGGCCTAAAATTCAAAAACATTGATAATGAATTTCTGATTCTTTCTAATATTAATTTCTGATTCTTTCTAATATTAAGTTTTCCGCATAGAAATTACTGGAGTAATCTAATAATCCACAAATGATTAAGAATTTGCAAAAGTAATGCATACAAAAACAATACATCCAGTTTTTCAATCTCAGTTTTAGTAAGTATGTTGCCACTATAACTCCTTCATTAAACACCAGATACTGGAATTATCATAACCGAAAAAGTAAGTTTCCAGGTATGGAAACATGATATATAATATTGCAGAGCTTGTTTTTACATACAACTACTAGTGGTCCATTCACTCACAACAAAGAAGACTGAACCCATGCATTCTCAAAAGGTTATAATATGATGCAAAGAATCTTCAATCATTTTCAAAAATTTCATATGATGTAAATATTCACCATACAAAGTCCCATTTGATTGATACTGACCCATTATCTCGGTATCCAAGCCATTTCACATTTTACAACCGGTATCTCAAATGTCATCAAATAGAACTGGGAAAACATAAAATGTTAGAAACAAAGCTTAAAATTGTAGAACTTATAAATTTTTATCTCATAGTTTTGTGGATTATTAGATTACTCCAGTTATTTCTATGGGGAAAACTGCGATGTTCTGTTTATATCAACTTGACTTCCCATAAGTGTATTTGTTTGGATATATACTAGAATGCAATTCATTTTTGGTATCCTGGAATCAGAACTGTTTTGTACTGCCAGGATAACAAAATGAAGAATATGCCACTGACTCTGCCCTACACTCCACCGCCCCTAATTAAGAATACATACGTGAGTAGTGGAGTGATTGTACTTACCTCTGAGTATTTGGTACAAGAACACTTTGACATGGTCGGAGGTGAGAGGTTGAGGTGACACAATGATCTTGTGAAGGTCACTTTGCATAAGATCTGACAATACATATCTGTCAATGAAGTCAAGGACACAACTTTTCATTAATATTGGTTCCAGTGGTTTGTAACTGATAATTTTAAAAGAGAGAAAAAATTATTCTCGACCTCAAAAAAGATAAATACCTTAAGTAATGTGTCACTGTTGTGTGAGTGTCCTACTGGTATACAATGGCCTAATCAGTGTTTCCTGAGCCTCTTTTTTCTGGAGGTCAGTTGACCCCCTCCTTTGAAAACCGGGGGTCAATCAAAATTTTTGAGGGTCAGTTAGGCTTGACCCCCTTCTACTTAAACTGCCGGTTAGAAAAATAATGGACAAACAATACCTAAAATACCTTAAAAAGACAGTGTGTGTGTTAGAGTTACGAAATGTGGGGTACCATGTACCCATGGGCCATCGAATATGGGGTACAAGTGATATTCTGCCAGATTTTCCTCAAAAAACAATGTTTAGATACACCCAGTTACTAAAAAGCAATAAATCAGATTTAAATTTATTTATGACTTTGAAAATAAATTATAGTACACTGTACATTGTTGTACATTCATAAAAATATCTGAAGGTATATCAGGGTAAAGAAAACAGTCAAAAAATATATTTGAATTTTTCCTCTTATTTTTGGATGATTTTTAAGGTAGCAAAAATGAACAGAAGCACTAATGAACTACTGAATATAGTATATGTTGATAGTTTCTAAAAAATTATTTTATTTACACTACAAATATGATATCTATACTGTTTGAAAGACAAATTATTGTAGTTTAAGTTGCTTTTTATTTGACAAAAATCCATTGAGTGGTTCCAAAGTTACAGTGATTTTGCTACAACCCCTGTAAATATTTTTGAATTTCAGAGGTAATATTTTCCGGGGTTAAATATTCAAGAATTTCCGAGATTTAGTAGAACGTATCCCCCCTGCACAAGGTATTTGTCATCGTTCAGAAACGTTGTTTCCAATAGTGTCCTGGCACAGATCACCTTTTCTTTCGATATGTAACGTTTCGAATAAGATTTGCAAGGGTACATTATAACACTGGCCGTCGAAGATGGATCTGCGTAGCTCTCATCTCACATGAAATTTTAAAATATATAGCTTATCTTCAGTGCTGTTTTTATTGCATGTGCATCTATCTTTCATTAAAAAATAAATCTCGAGTCCTTTCTTGACTAACGCGAATGCGCATGCGTGACCTCGTGAACTCTTCACCTCTCGACCTTTTGATCCCACGCATGCGCATTGACAGGTAAACAAACAGGAAATCGGCCATTTTTGTTTTGAAATTGGAATAAATAAAGAATTGCTGCATATATTGACGAAATATCAGTATTTCTTTTTACAAATACTTCTGCGTCAGTCTGACGCTCAGTTAAGTATTATGTGCGTAAATCGCTTGATGTCGACGTAAATTTACGCACGTTTGTGCGTTAACGGAAACACTGCCTAATTGACCTTCCTTAACATGTTGTACAGAATTTAAGAATAGAACACATAAAAATCATACAAATATGATATTATTAAGTAAATGTACAATTACGGCTGTGTCCAAGTAGTTGGCATTCACAATTGGGGTAGATTTCGGTGGACCTCTATATATATTGTATTGCTGCCCACTAGGCAATGTTTTTCAGTGCAACAAAAGATGAAAACAAGGCAAAAAATGGAATACTTTGTAAATTAGAGAGTTTCAAATAATATTTCTCATTTTATAACAACAAGTTTTGAATACCTTTTAAAACTATTTTAATGGAAAGACATTGTTCCTGAAAACCACCATTGTGTTTATCAGAAGAAAAAAATGTGCATATTAAACCATGCAAATGCCAAATTGTGAGAGGTATTTGGGTATCTCAGCTACTGAGGTGGATGTTTTTCTTCTTGTCACAGGCTTATGATTAATTATAATACACAGTACATTTGACAAAATCACTTCTATGCATTTACCCATGTTCTGAAACAGTTTACAACATAAAACACTGAAAAGTGTATCCTGCATTCACTGTAACTGATCATTGCCTTATCCAATTATATCCTTGTAATCATGGAAACTGTGACACCTGGACAGGTTTTCTCACAATATTAGACCAATTAAATCTCATGTGCGGGATACTTCAACCTGACCTCTAGTGGGAAAAGGAGCCATGAAGTTGAACAATTGGTACAACAAACCTGAATGCTGGTGTGTTTTGGTTACAATTATGCAGTTTTTTTTTCTCCCTGCAGAAAATACACTTGAATTGGACTTATCTACACAATCTGACAATAAGAATTGGCCATTTTTCAGTTATTTTCTTGCTATTATTGACAATCATTATTTTTTAGTTGTTTTTATCCTAGCATTCAGGTTATTTAATTTACTCCCAGAAACCCCACTTGAACACGACTGGCAACCGTTGCAAACCAGGCTGCAAGGGCTTAAAAGTGTAAGCACTATGATAATCATCAGTTCACTTATAACTTTGAAATAAAGGTTTTACATACCGTAAATGACCTATTTAGGAAAGACTATTTTTATTTAATATTTGTAGGGAAACAATTCCCCTTTTAGCGCACCCATCATGAAACACTTTCCGGGATAAGTATAGGTCAATCCAGTAAGAATAACGGTGTTCCGATATTTAGAATCTACTAAAGATACCCACTTCCTATAAATATGGCGGTAAATATAAAGAAACGTGAAAATCATGGCAAAAATGTCAATTTATTAAGTAACAAGAGGGTCAAAGATGCCCCAAAAGGCGGGTTGCGCAGGCAGAAATTAAATTTAGAAACAAGGAAAGAAATGTTAGGTCACCCGTTAAGCTGAATGTGTTAGGCGTGCTAAGAAATATATGAACGGACGGAATTTCACCAATATCGAAAGGAACCTACCTATGATGGAGATCTATCTCCCTATCAAGTTTGAATTCGATTGGTCAAACCGTTTTCAAAAACGAACAAATGGACAGAAAAACAAGACAAATGAACGGACGGATTTACACCAATCTCGAAAGGAACCTAGCTATGATGGTGATGTATGTCCCTGTGAAGTTTGAATTAGATTGGAGTAACCGTTTTCGAGTTAGAGTCCGGAAACAAAAATGTGGACGGACAGATGGATGGACAGAAAAACGGACAAAAACGAAGAAACGGACGGAAAAACGGACAAACAAACAGACGGAATTTCACCAATTTCGAAAGGAACCTAGCTATGATGGTGATCTATCTCCCTGTGAAGTTTGAATTTGATTGGTCAAACCGTTTTAAAGTTAGAGTCCGGAAACGAAAATGTGGACAAACAGATGGATGGACAGACAAACGGACGAAAAACGGACAAACGAACACACGGAATTTCACCAATTTCGAAAGGAACCTAGCTATGATGGTGATCTATCTCCCTGTGAAGTTTGAATTTGATTGGTCAAACCGTTTTAAAGTTAGAGTCCGGAAACGAAAATGTGGACAAACAGATGGATGGACAGACAAACGGACGAAAAACGGACAAACGAACACACGGAATTTCACCAATTTCGAAAGGAACCTAGCTATGATGGTGATCTATCTCCCTGTGAAGTTTGAATTTGATTGGTCAAACCGTTTTAAAGTTAGAGTCCGGAAACGAAAAATGTGGACGGACAGACAGACAGACAGACAGACAGACGGACAGACGGACGTCGGACACATCAATCTAATAGGCGGGTTGGTTACACGCAACCCGCCTAAAAATACATACAATATATAAAAAATATGTGGATATTGTGGACTGTCATCGGGAAAAAGAGATAGGGTGCGGTTACAAGGGCGGATGCGCTAAATAGGTCATTTACGGTATGTACTGTTGTAGCTATATTCATAAGTAAGAATCTGGGGAAAAAAGCCTGGTAGAAAAAATGACAGTGGAAAGAAAGCCTGGTCTGTTTTGGAAAAGATGGAAGCCTGGTGTCTTTTTTTTTTTTTAGGTTTGATACATATCAAGATTAATGATGAAGTAAAACTAAGTTTGGCTATCCTCGTTTGACCTTGAAGGAGGGGTCCAAGGTCAAATCCGACCACACCAAAAGATTCCCAGCCCATGATTTCCTATAAGTTGGTTTACCATCCCAAACCTCTAGGACCAATAATAAGGGAGATATAAGCACTTTTCATGACTGCACAGAAACGCCTGTGGCGGCCATCTTGTTTTTCAAAATGAGGCCAAAAATATTCCCAGTCAAGATTTCATAATGAACATATCCTGCGAATTTTAGATCTCTACCTATAATACCCTTTGCTCTAGAGGGCCACCAAAAGTCCTTGTTTAAAGTCGAAAAAAGCCCGTGGCGGCCATCTTGTTTTTCAAAATGAGGCCAAAAATATTCCCAGACAAGATTTTATGGCTATGAATATATCCTGCAAATTTGAGAAGGCTAGCTATAATATTTTTTTCGTTAGAGCGGTAACGGTGAAATCTCTCTACACACTGCGGCGGCGGCGTAGGCGTAACGAAGTCAAATCCATAGTATCCGGTGGATACAACTAACATACTATTTCAACCATTTGATTTAAAAATGTGTTTGGTACATAGAATTTATTTTTCTAGTTCAATTTATTTTATCAATAATTAGAATACAGAAGTATGTAAAATTTATTATGCTTTTTTAGAGGTTGTTTTAAAATTATGTCAGTATATTACTAAGGAAATTAGACTTTTTCTAAACATGCAATTATGGTTAGATCCCCAGGAAAATGCTGGATGTGTATGCCACTAATTGGGGTATTGCCATGTTGAAGAGCCAATCCAGAGTAGATACAATTTTTCATTTGAAGTGTGCTCTGGTGTTCTTTTATCACCTTACAATAAAGGGTTTCTGGATTTTTTTGCAGGCTAACAATGGAAAACCTAATTGTGGGGTGCATAAATTACTAATTGCAACTATATCCGGCCACTGGTTTTAGTCTGATTTCTGTGTGCTGAAGTCCACAGTAGGTACCTGAAAAACTTCTTATTCCCTTTGACAATAATGAAAGGTTTTAATCCATGTTCAAGACCCAATCCTGAGCAAGTATATGTATAAAGTTTGTTTGTACAGCAAACAATGCATAAAGTGTTACTTTGTATTTCTTGTTTTGATGAAATGATCAAAATAAATTAATGTTTTAGTTCTACTTCATCATTAATCCTGATATGTACAGAAAAAAAGAAACCCCAGGCTTTTTCCCCAGGTTTTTCAAAACACACCAGGCTTTCTTTCCACCGTCATTTTTTCCACCAGACTTTTTTATGCGCACCCATAAGTAATGGGTCAAAATAACACCAACACAAATGATTGTTGCACATTTTTACATTGTACTATGAGAACTTACAGAAAGATATCTCAACCTAATTACAAATGAGCCGGTATTGAAAAAGTGATACAATGCAATTAAAACAGATATTTAAATGGAAAAACCCTTGATACATAATTGGTGGTTTGTATTTTCATCTAAACTAATGCACAAAATGCCAAAAATGTGTCTCCTGAACAGATGACCCTTCAAAGGACCATAATTGTCCTTTCCTTTTGGGAATTCATTTTGTGGCCATTATTACACAAGAAAAGGTTATTTTTGAATGTGACCTTGCTGTGTCGCTATTCTTTCACCTTTATAAAACTGGACACAATATACATTGTCACAAAAACCTGCAAATTAATAACCCGTTCAAAAATTTTAATCCTCAAATCTCAAGGCCAGTGGAGAGTAAGTGCTGGTACCTCTTGAACACCAGGGGCGGTTTTCATTAACTTTCCTAGTCTTAGTCCTATCTTCTACACAATTATCAATCATCAATTTCTAACAATACTCTAATCAATTATCAAATTCAGTTACTAATTTAAAAGAAAATTGATTCTACATGAAGATTTTAGAGCTAAAATTGTGCTTACTGTAACAGAAATAAAATCAGGCAAATGATTAAAATGATAAACTACTAAAGTTAGGACTAAGACTACGATAGGAATGTTAGTGAATACCGCCCAAGGGGTAGTATTCACTAACATTCCTATCTTAGTCTTTGTCCTAACTTTAGGATTTTTGTCATAAAAATATGTTAGGAAATTTGTCCAAGTGAAATTGGTATTCACAAAGTATCAGTCTTATCTTAGTCCTAACTATTGTCATAAAGTTAGGAATGCTTGTTCAAAACTCCTCTCAACTGTACTTAATTCTTCCATTGTGACACAAAAACCAGACGAGAATGTTTACATCACATGATGAAATCTAAGTGGTTACAATGTGGTTATACAAACTCTCGTGAGATTTGCAACTTTGGATTAAGATAGGATTAGGAAACTTGTCCTAGCTAGGACATGCTTTGTGAATACTAAGGTGAGACCTATGTTAACTAAGACAAATGTCATAAATTTTATGACTAAGATAGGACTAAGATTAGGAATGTTTGTGAATACCGCCCCTGTTTAACCTGGATACCTGCGAATAAACCTCAACATTTCATATTGTTAAAACTAAGTAGGGTTATTTATGGCCAAAGGTCAAAGTGGGGTTTACATCTTTGCAATAAAACTTATTGGAATGGTCAGTTCTGAAAAATAATGGATACCTAGTAGGGATGGGTCGGTAGGTTCGGTATCTCGGTATTGAGAGCATTTTACTGAAATACCAGAAAAAGTTCACTTCCTGTTATAAACCTAGCTGGGCAGATAAAGTAATGTGCCTTATATAATTGGCTTTATGTCAATTGTATTTCGACTATGTAATATTCATGTAGCAGTCTCATCAGAGGTTATGATTTATTCCAGTCAGCTCTCCCTGAAGTACATTAGGGGTTTTGGCTTGTACCCCTGGTTTGTACCGGTATAGAACCGCTTTAGGGCCGGTTCTGTACCTGTAAACCTGTAAATGTACCGTTTTGGGTTTTTGATAGAAACTGACTTAAGTGATCTCCTGTAAAATATTTATTTAATATTTGAGAGGGAGTTAGAGGCTTTAAATATATGTTTTTAGAGCGCTCTAGAGTTTATTCATACTGTATGTGTGCCTGTAAAGATGGTGGTGAATAAGTGTTATTCATTGCCTGGCTCTTTATTGAGCTCAATTTATAAGGGGATTCCACCAGGTATAGGTCCAGTATTTGTTATTTATTATAATTGTATTTTTATGTTTCATTATTGTGTTTATTTTATATTTTCTGGAAACAAACACTATAAATAAAAGACATAAGACTCTTTTCTCGGTCCATGGTAAGTATTTTATTATAATAAATTTTATTTATTGTAAATAATGTATACAGTAAAAAACAGGATACATAGAAAAATATAATAAAAAAGTGTATTTATTAGAGTTAATTCAATTTAAATTTTTATTTAAAATTTTGTTGTCCTGTAGCTCCAAGCTCCATTTGGCGGTGGTGGAGGCAGGATAATCTTTCTGGGTGATGTTACAAGGGTGGGTCTGGTGGGTACCCTTGAACATATGGCTTCATAGGCTGTGTTATCTATGGTTAAGGCCGAGGGTTTCTTTAAGTGTGGGTTGAGGTTCTGCTGTGGTTTGCTGGTAACCTTTAGCTCAGTTCTGGTGAAGGCAGGGCTATTTTTATGCCTAGGGAATTCCTTGGGGCTTTTTGGTTTGGTTTCCCCTTGTAGTCTAGACTTCCACTTATTGTAGGCCAAGGTGTTGGGGAGTGGCATTCTATGTCTGTCCTCCCTAGAGGTGATGGGTTCTTCATGTTCAGGTAAGGTGCATGTTTCAGCATCCTTAATGATATAGGCCTGTCTTTCTAATATTAAATGTTCTTGGTAGGTGCATTTACGGCATGTGATGTCTTCAGTTTGGGTTCCCCCATTTTTCTGTAATATGAGTGGTACACATCCTATCTGGCTAATGGGTTTGGGATTAATTTTTAGATAGGTTCTGGCCTCATCAGATAGCCCATGTGTAGTCAGCAGTTCCTTATGATATGGTCCTATGTTTAGTAGACCCAATGGGGAGGTGTTCACTGCACTATCTGTGTCAGGGTTGACTTGTTTGTCTGTAGTGGTTGCAATGGATACTTTTGTGATGGGTTGTTCATCATCACTTAGGGTCAGGTCAACCTCTGTGTGCAATAGCACCACTGACTGGCTCTCGCTCATCAAAGAGGACCTGACCCTAAGTGATGATGAACAACCCATCACAAAAGTATCCATTGCAACCACTACAGACAAACAAGTCAACCCTGACACAGATAGTGCAGTGAACACCTCCCCATTGGGTCTACTAAACATAGGACCATATCATAAGGAACTGCTGACTACACATGGGCTATCTGATGAGGCCAGAACCTATCTAAAAATTAATCCCAAACCCATTAGCCAGATAGGATGTGTACCACTCATATTACAGAAAAATGGGGGTACCCAAACTGAAGACATCACATGCCGTAAATGCACCTACCAAGAACATTTAATATTAGAAAGACAGGCCTATATCATTAAGGATGCTGAAACATGCACCTTACCTGAACATGAAGAACCCATCACCTCTAGGGAGGACAGACATAGAATGCCACTCCCCAACACCTTGGCCTACAATAAGTGGAAGTCTAGACTACAAGGGGAAACCAAACCAAAAAGCCCCAAGGAATTCCCTAGGCATAAAAATAGCCCTGCCTTCACCAGAACTGAGCTAAAGGTTACCAGCAAACCACAGCAGAACCTCAACCCACACTTAAAGAAACCCTCGGCCTTAACCATAGATAACACAGCCTATGAAGCCATATGTTCAAGGGTACCCACCAGACCCACCCTTGTAACATCACCCAGAAAGATTATCCTGCCTCCACCACCGCCAAATGGAGCTTGGAGCTACAGGACAACAAAATTTTAAATAAAAATTTAAATTGAATTAACTCTAATAAATACACTTTTTTATTATATTTTTCTATGTATCCTGTTTTTTACTGTATACATTATTTACAATAAATAAAATTTATTATAATAAAATACTTACCATGGACCGAGAAAAGAGTCTTATGTCTTTTATTTATAGTGTTTGTTTCCAGAAAATATAAAATAAACACAATAATGAAACATAAAAATACAATTATAATAAATAACAAATACTGGACCTATACCTGGTGGAATCCCCTTATAAAGAGCCAGGCAATGAATAACACTTATTCACCACCATCTTTACAGGCACACATACAGTATGAATAAACTCTAGAGCGCTCTAAAAACATATATTTAAAGCCTCTAACCCTCTTAAGCCCATTGTACACCTGCGCGGCGCGGCGCGGCGCGATGCGGCGCGGTTAAATAAAATAGAAATAAAGGAAGTAGTTCACTGCTTATACATATGTGCGGTGCGGCAGCTAGCGGTGCGGCGCGGATTTTTCTATTTAGAAAATTTTCTAATTTTTTCAAAAACCGTGCGGCTTTTTTTACTATTTTCCCCAAGTTTTCATTGATATTTAAATTCCCCACAGGTTAAATATGGCAGTCTATCACAGAACTTTATACAAATATATTAATTGGAAAACAAAATGCAAGCACACAGGCTCATTATGAAGGGATTAACTACTAGGGGAGAGATGACAAAATATGGTGGGTGTCCATATGGACACATAAGAAGGTTTAACTGAATGAGGATTGCAATTAACAGCAATTCTAAAATGGACACACTGGTCTAGGGTCTTGTTTGTGGAGGGATTATGTCCTTATAATAGACAGAGGGATGTTATGTTAGGCCATGTTAGGGGTGTGACAATATCTGTAGGCACAACACAGCCAGAAGTTTTTTATTGAAAGGGGGTGTAATCACCAGTATTATAAAAGGGACACTGGTCAAGGCCTTTCATTGTAATAAGATTAAATGCATGTAAGGGTAGGAGAGTGTGGAAATATACTGTGGGGTATTAGCTTTTTAATTACATTTATGATTATTTTAACTATTCTATTCACTTTCACTCTAGTTAAAATATCTTGTCAATATACTGAAAACTGCTGGGAAAACCGCCCAAATGTGCAAGGCAAAGAAAATTCGTCTGCTCAGTATGCAGTAAAAATCGTACCGCGCCGCGTATATGTGCAAGGGCTTTAACTCCCTCTCAAATATTAAATCAATATTTTACAGGAGATCACTTAAGTCTCTAACTCCCTCTCAAATATTAAATCAATATTTTACAGGAGATCACTTAAGTCAGTTAGGGGGGTGGACATAATAATACTACTGTTAGTGTGCTTACTTGGTTTGAGCAATAGAAAATACAGAGCACAACTTTTTGGTATTCCTCTCTCAAAACAATTCTGCATTGGTGGGATATTATTGTTGATAATATGGTACAGACATTACTGACCAGTCTCTGATATAAAGTGACATTAATAGGTAGTTTTAAAAAGTTAAAACTTTAAAGTACCCTTTCACTAATAAAATACATTACAACTCCACTCTTTGTAACAAAATTTGCATAAAAAAAATTACTTCAAAAAGGGGAAAAAATAACCTCTGCCCTGGATTTATATTCTCTAAACTGCAGTCTGAAGACTTTTCAGTTCTTTTTGTCCTGAGTACTTGGGTCAATATGAAAGACAAACTGAAACACAGTTTTATGCTAGTACAGTGTGCTTTGGTGTTTGTGTGATGTGTGTAATGCATGTCTAACACTGCACTCTGCATATTCACACACCAAGAGAGCAAAGAATCATCATATCCAAGTCACTGTATTCATAGCTATTCAAATGACTGCTTCTTTTGGAGTTGCACCTTCCTGTCATTGGCCTTAATGTTTAGCCTGTATGGAAATCAGCCAATGATCAGGCAGTATGCTGTACCAACCCACCTTTCCTATGAATACTAATAGGAAGACTAGAAATATCAACAAACACACATGCTATTCCGCATATTGAACAGACTGATTCTGTGCTGAATGTGTATGCACAGACATTGACCCACATAGCACACCATTCTAGTCTTGTTTGTAGGCCCAATGTCAAAGTAGTCACACCCAAAAGTATCTAAATTATAGAATACTTTCTATTTACTTCCTTTATTCAGGTACAGAGAAACGTTTTTTGTTTAGGCTGGGTGAATGACAAACATTTCTCATATCTAATTTTACCTTAGTTCTTACTTTAAAAAAAAAAATTTTTTTTCTTATCCTGAAATGATTTTTTTTTTTTTTTTTTTTTTTTTTAATCATGGAAATATAGCTATACACTGGCCAAAAGTTAATATAAGTGTACAGGCAATACTGACACAAGTGAAACACAACAGTCAACTGAATTCTATAAGGCATGCTTTTGTAGAATCAATTGAATATTTTTTAAAATTTTTTTTTATGGGTATGCATCAAGATTCTAAATGTACTGTTTAATGTGTACCATCAATATTTTGATTGAAACAAAAGTTCCCCACCAGGTGATAAAAGTCGGACAGGTTCTGAAAATGAAAACCGGTTTCCTGGGCTTTCAAACCGAACGAAATCCAGGATTTCGAATGTTTGCACTGATATGGTGAAAAATTCTGTACGCGAGCCTATATTTAAATAAGCATTCGCGAGATATTTTTGAAGTTTATAAACTTCATTTACCATGAATATAAAGTAAACATTTAAGTTGTTTACTTAAATATATATGTTTTTTATTGTTTTGACGAAGTATCAACCAGTCATTCAATGACCGGTACTTGCGGTTCCTTGCGGATTTCGTCTTTTTAAACTTTTACCGTTCAAACCACTACCAGGTGATGAAGTTTAGCAAATGATCCCGACTCTCATCACTTCATGTTTGCATGTTTACAAGGTCAAATATTTGAAACACAGTGGGAAATACAGATGGCCCTGTTTGTTAAAAAGGAACTTTTGATTTTGTTCATGAAAACAACTAACACCCTGAGCCATACGTCAGACTAAAAACACTCTGCATATGAACATGCAGCTTTTCTTTGTCTGCTATTACAAAACCAGGTCAATATTGACACCAGTTTCCCCAGTTACCACTTCAAACGGAAACTACCAAGGTGAAAGCAAGCCAGTGTGCATGTAAAACCTGTTCTGTGGCAGGCCAAGCTTTAAACCACAAACTTCAAACAAAGACACTAGTTCTAACTTTATTTTTACAAAATGCCTTATCTGTTATGGCAGAAATGTCTCTGTAAAGAAGGAGTAACATAGATCAATATTACCAATCTCAGGCTTTCCGTCTAATTGCAGATTAAATATTCATAGTCAAAACAACATTTCAACTAATTATAGTATATTTTACCCATCTGGACCTTGACAAATTTCTAGTTGACATTCACAGAATTGTTCTGGACATACAATAAAAACTCATGTGATGCCACAATTAGCCTCTGACTATACCTCTCCAATACACTGATCCCACTGAAACCAACTGATAACTGTAAATGTCAAAATTATCCTGAATTTCCCAAATACATGCCAAGTTTGTATATGTTCCTTTTTAGATTCCAGTGGATTTGAGGATTTTTATCAATGTTACACTATATAAATGTTTCTATTACTATTTTTCTACTGCTTAAAATCAACAAAAACTTCAAGCCTGGTGGAACTGATCACGTTTATAAATTTGCAAAAATGATTAATTTTAAGTGCCGATATTTTTTAATACAGTACTCATAAGACATGGTTCTGGTAACCAATAGCTCAACATCTTAGGTCGCCAATCTCTAAAGAATAATCAATCAAACAATAAGAGGGGTTCAAGATCTTTGTCAAAAATTCTATATCACCCACCACAATCACATCGCTCAACTGAGGAGCAATTTCACACAGAAACATGCATACCTCATAACAGAACTTGCAATCTGGTAACTGCATGACAAACAGATGCGGTTTTAAAAAAATAATCTAAAATCTAGACCTCAAAGCAATCCCCTCTATTTCATTGTCAGGATTTTAAGTTCTGTCAACAGAATTTCAAATTCTGTCAACAGTTTTGTGCAATGTCTTTATCATGCTTGGTAATGAATTTCAAATTCTGTTGACAGAACTTCAAATCCCTGCCAAATCTAAAACTCAGAGCAATACTGTCAATTTCATCAACAGGATTTGAAGTTCTATCTATTTATTTATTTATTTGGGGTTTAACGTCGCTTTCAACACTGTACAGGTCATATCACGACGGGTAGTTGGAAGGGCAGAGGAAACCAGTACATAGAGTTCGCTAGGGTTCTGTACTGTAAACTGCCGACCAACGGCAAGCAACTACCAGCTTTCCCACTTGAGCCCATGCGGGGATCGAACCCCGGCCTCAGAGGTGGGAGGCTTGAAGTTCTATCAACAGGATTTCAAATTCTGTTGGCAGAACTGAAAATCCCTCAAAACCAATGAACCACAAGGACTGGATGTTTTGAAATTCTGTCACATCACATACATTCAGTGCACTCTGCAGTGGAGCTCAGTAAACTATCTGCTGTGTTGTGTATTCCATTTTACAAAAACCTTTATAAATGATGTTCCACTTAAGAAAGCAAGTTATTGGGGTATGCAACTTTAGTCATTTAGCTTTTCTTTTCATTCCTAAAGCACTTACTATTGCCAAGCATGACATACACAGTGCACAGAACTATATACAATAGAGATAATGTTGCTATTTTCAACCATCTAAAGAAATACAGTGAACAAAGATGCCCATCAACAGGTTCTGACATGCAGAAGTACCAGTCTCATAAATTAACAGTATTAAAGGAAAAGTTTGGCTGAAAGATCAATGCTGCAGAATCCTGTGGAACAAATCACTGAAGGCTAAAAAAGTGGGTGTGAAGCATTGTACTTCTAATAGATTGAGGGCCTTTTTAACACAGCAGAGGAAGTTATAGGTGTATATATAGCTTCTTAAGGACAGGATATAAGTATGATGACATCAGCCAGCACATGTATTAACTATTAAATGTTGTAGTCAAGATGGGTCGGTAGGCCTTGTGTCTCGGCATTGAGGGTATTTTACTGTGACTAGATTTTATAGCCACCACTTCGCTCGTCAACATGTATAATTTAAGGAAAATTAAAATATTGGAATGTAGAAACAGACTCGAAATCTGAATAAATTGCACACTTTTATCCTTTATTATTTGTATAGTAGGCGATTTTTCTTGCGATTTCTTTGAGCAGAACTGCCATGTTTAGATAAATAAGTAACAACACTTTATAACCTCCACCTAACTTGGCAAAACACATAATCAAACAAAAACTTAAAACATTGAAAATAAACCAGTAACTTATATCCCATATTTTTTGTGCATTTGGGACTTTTACTGCAATTTTGATGACAAGAAATTCCATGTTTGATTAGGGTATACCAAAACACAGTATTTTGGAATCAGAATCGTTTTTGCATTGGTGATCTCCTGATGTACACATTTTTGATACTCACCCATTCCTGTGTTACACCAAACAGAATAACTTTTATTCTCCTTTATATTAAGATAACACATATCACTGAGATCTTCAAAGTTTGACTCAATGAAATCTTTTGCAACAGCTCAATCAAACTTGGACAGGCCATCAGACAACAGTATTTTCCAGGCTGGAATCCAAGCTGTATGACCAAAGTAAGAGCGAAAAGGGCAGCAACTGACTCTTTTTCATTCACTTCTTCAAAGAATGTAGCCTGCTGCCCTGCCCCATGCTAAATCTATATTCAAAGAGGTCTTGCAAGCACATAAATTCTGCAATACACAAAACCACTGACAGGCCAGTCTCAGATGATTAAGGCCCAAACCTGGAAGTGTAGACTCCCAAGAGACCAGGTGGGCAAATTTTGTATACAATTCAAATATTGTGTACATGGAAGACTGTTCTACAATTAAGTAGTTCCTCTCACAATGTCAACAGATGTCCCCACTGGGAAAATTTCCTAACTAAACAGTAAACAACTTGAAGTAGTATAATCAAATTGCTAAGAATGAGAGTTCCATCTTAGGCATTTTGATCTAGTTCAATCATCTAATGCTTTCAGGTTTCAAAATGAAAAAAATATACAGAAACCTACCACAAAAATTTATGATTTCACTAACTCACTATTATTATCAAATTTTAAAATGTCTAAAGCCTAATATAATCCAATGTTTCAATTTCCTTTTCTGAGTTTAAAAATGAAGTTTTAAATTTTTTTGTAAGAAGATAAAACTCTGACCCTTGACTCATGGGGATCAATTTTTTTTTTTTTTTTCATAGTTGTTACTATTGTCGTTTTTTTATTCACAATGAACCCAAATGAGATTTTAAAATACCTTTTCACTGATTTTATCAAAATTCAAATCCATGTCAGGAAATGCTTTCTCCAGATTTTGGCTTTGATTTGTTTACTTTAAAACCAAATATGGAACACCTACTAAGTACAATATTTGGGTTTCAGCAATAAGGATGTGAGCCTGTGTAAAAACATAAAATCTGATAACTAAGAAATTCTAACCAAGAACCATTAACACCAGTTCTTTGTGCCACACAATCAGAAAATGACAGAAATTAGGGGTGTGACTGAGCAGTCTATACTCGCAGAGTGAGGCAAATTTCATGAAAATTTGATCCCTATTCTCAGGGTCGATTGCTCATGTATACATAATAACCTATAGAACCGGTTTACGTCTTTTAGTTAATAAAACATGAATAACACACCTTACTTATATTAAATCGCATAATCCACCATTTTTAACATAATAGTATTGATATTATATGCTGACAATAACTAATTCAAGCGATTCAAAGCTTTATCTTTATATTTTTTTTGTTTACGGGAGCTGCCATATTGGATGTCGTTTCCTGTTGAGGTGTATACTAAACTTCGCAAGGGCTTGATGTTAAGTCGAGTTTTTTATCTGCGAGCATTCGACTGCATTTTATCTGTGACAATTATTTGTACTCGTCACACCCCTAACAGAAATATATATGTTGTATTGAATGTGGATAACCGTTGAATGTATACATTCAATGGCACAAACTATTGAATGTGTACATTCAATGGGCAAATCATTGAATGTATATGTTGTATTGAATGTAGATAACTGTTGAATGTATAGATTCAATGGCCCAAGTGTTGAATGTATACATTCAATGGCCTAGGTGTTGAATGTACACATTCAACAGCAAATAGCCATTGAATGTGTACATTCCACAGTTTGGCTGTGGAATGTGTACATTCAACAGTTATGATCATTGAATGTGTATAAGTTCTTTAAATATTATGATTTTTATAAGTAGTCCCTAAACAGTTTAATATTTATGTAAAACTTATTTAGTTTAATATTTATATTGTATAAATTAATGATGCAATGTTAATACTATTATAAAACCTATTTAATTTAATATTATATTGTATGAATTAATGATGCATTTTTACTAATATAAAAGTTAAATGTAGTTATGAGTTTATTAGTATAGTGTATTATAGCCTTAAATATTTTTTCAATATTTATAAAACATGGTTTAATTATTGTTTAAATATTTTGTAAAGGATAAAAAAGAACAAGAAATATTAATCTATTTTCCAATTATATAATCACAATGAACCCCAATGCTCTTGTGTTTCTTGGTGTGGTAAGACTAATTGCAGTTGCACCTCTGTGATCCTCTTTCATGGATTAACTGTAAACAATCACACACAAATTTGGAGAGCATTAAAGAGGTACTCAGGTGACAACTTTTTCTGTAATCAGTGATCAAAAGATTACTCAGGCTTGAACTGTCTCTCTTTGTTCTTTGCTTTGATTATCACAGCAATTGTTTTAATGTGTGTAGATTAGGGGGTAAATCGTTTGGCTTTGTGGGTATCGATATTGAATGTAAAAATATTTCAATATCGGGCGATATCGGGGGGTTCATATTTAGTGTTTCCCGAACCGCTAACAGGAAGCGAAATGAGTCAAAACAAAACAATGCAGTTTTCATCAAAAACGCATTGAAAACTTCAAAAATGTGAGATAAAAGTGTACAATGTCTTCAGATTTTTGCTTTACTTCGAGTATTAACAGTGTAAGTTTACAGTTTTACTTAAAATGGCGATATTGAAATACATGTTTAGATCTCGATATCGGGAGTCCAGTTCCAAAACAATAAATATCGGCAATATCGATAAACAATTTACCCACTAGTGTAGATTAAAGGGAACTCTTTATGTTTATAAAGTCTTTAATCCTACAAGATTCTTCTTCTTTGAGCCCCTGCTAACACTTCAATAGAAGACTTTTTCTTTTGATCATCCCTACAACTACTATAAATAGTGATTTGATTTTAGAAAATACTCAGTGTATGTTAAAGTGTACATAAGTCTTCATACTTCCAATCAACTTATCAACTATAAATTATTTCCACATTCCATGCCCTGAGCCATTGAATGTACACATTCAACAGTTTCACCCATTGAATCTATACATTCCACAGCTGAGCCATTGAATGTATACATTCAACAGTTTGCCCATTGAATCTGTACATTCAATGGTTTGACCCGTTGAATGTATACATTCAACAGTTATCTACATTCAATACAACATATACATTCCATGGCTGAACTGTGGAATGTGTACATTCAATGGCTAAAATCATTGAATGTGTACATTCAATGACCCAGGCCATGGAATGTATAAATAATTAAATATGAAAAGCTGATACTGATTGAAAAGACTTAGTTTATAACCTATATTGGATATTTTTAGCATAATAATAAGTGATTAAATTAATAGGAATAAAAGTGTTACATTTCAGGAAGTGACATAAAGAAGGATCAATCTAGAGCATTAAAATGAATAAACATATATGTAATGACATAAATGTCATATACTTCATTGGATTATTTATGATGCATCAAGCCTTTCTGATCAAAGTCATTACAAAACTCTATTATAAGCTTTACTTTAATCCACAAATATTGAAATATTTGGCCTCCCAGTGAAAGGATGAAAGAAAAATAGTTCAAGCCTGAGTAGTTACTTTATGGTCTTTCAGTGTATGATTCTAATATGTGATAGCAAGTAATTCTTCTAATTAAGTGTAAAATCTGGGTATTTAATTGTAATTAGCCCCATGGTTGCACCCTTGTATTATTAGAGGGGTCCAGTGGGATAATATAATTAGAAAACAGATTAAGAAAAACATTATTAGAAAACAAAACAGTTTTTGTTATAATGCATAACTATGTAATTGACCACAGATAATCAACTAATGCAAAAATTTATTTTAAGTTAATATCAACAGATGTGATTTATTAAGAAAATGACAATAATAAGTTCCATTTCACACAATATCAGTTACTTATTTAAATTTCTGAAGTTCATAATTATACACATTCAATGACTTTGGTTGTGGAATATACACATTCCACAGTTAAACTATTGAATGTACACATTCAATGGCTGCTTGCTATTGAATGTGTAGATTCAATGGCCAAGCCGTTGAATGTACACATTCAATAACTAACCCATTGAATCTATACATTCAATGGTTATCTACATTCAATACAACATATATACTAATTTTTATTTGTATAAGTTATCAATAAAAGACTTGTCATTTGCTTTTATACAAATTTTACACAGCAGTTTTTAACACATATCATGTTCATCTGTTTTTCTACTTCTAAGTATTTTATCAAATTACTTAAGACTTTTACTTGAGATAACAAACAAAACCCATTTTATTTATACAGTAAACCCATACATGTAAATAAGATAAAAATAGATTTTTCCTCTCGTGACTTAAAGTTCTCATTACCATTCAACAACCTGCATAGTGCATAAGTTTCCATAAGTCATTTTTCATCTCCATTGTCTGCTACATACCTTTACGGCGCAGTGAATTTACTGATCTGTTTGAAAATTTTGTAATCAGTTTTATCTATATTCACCTTCTGCAGTAAAATTTCATCTTTCTTTGTATCAGTCATCAAAATCTGATGGAAAGTCTCTGAAGATCTGACACATGTCACTGTGACAATAAATATAGTCAATATATCCCCCCTCAGTACTGTCTTTATCACGAGTACCTGTCTTATCACAGTCTTAATCAGTCACAGACATTCCTATACACTTTCCTCAAGTCCTTTTGTCTTAGGTATAATATGAGGACTGAATGACTTTTTGGCCAGAGAATGTGGGGTGACAAAATTGTATTTCATCCCTCAGTAATTTCCCCACCCATCATGATGGGTTCATAATGATTCCATGTATGTCAGATTTAGTGCAATAAGAAATACAAAGACTTGGAGCAAGTCTAACATTCCTATAAGTATTGTAGATGTTTGTACAATGACCTTCATGAATCTTCCACTTTCTCATGAAATCATACAAAGTTAGACTTAAAATCACAACATGAACATGACAGAGCAGCTGAGAGTGGTGACAGATCTTTAGGGAAGAGCATATGACACCCACTATTTGGCTAAAGTTTGGTGATTGACTAAGACTTGCTGATTGTGGACAGTCTTTGTAAATAGCAGCTGTAGTATAGTCCTGTGTGTGGCACCTGGGCCTAAGTGTACAGGCAAATACCACTAGCATCACAAGAATGCAGAAAACCACAATAACATGCATGCTTGGAATTTCATGTCAATCTGTTTGTACAAGTAATCCTTGAACACAGAAGATATACAAAATGCACGATTGTCAATATCTCAACTATTTATACAATAACCTGTGCATAGTTCTTGATTTATGAACTTAGTACTTCGAACAATGATTGTGTTCTGAAACATATTTCTGCCATTTGTAAACAAATGAAACTGATGCTGTAATATCGGTTTCACGACAGCTTTACTACTGATCATTTTTGAAGAAGGGCTTGCCATTTTTGGCATTAAGAACAACTTCAGCTTAGACAAGTGGGTTTCATTTTTTAAACTTTTTACCTTCAGGTGGCAAAACACTGTCTGATTATTAACTAAAAATCTACACAAGACCTTTCTGATTACTAGATATATCTTATTATTAAAGCAACTTTTGTGCTCATCATATAACCTTGTAGTTTTGGATAACAGTTTATCACACCTGACAGGCACAAACACTGATACAGAAAAAACCGCTGAAGTGACCAGTTAATTACATACTGAAGCAAAGCCTTGACATGGCTGCAACAAGTTTCAAGACAAGTTGTATATTTATACTTAATGAAATATCTCCTTGCACTACAGGACTTGAAGCACTATTCAACCATCCTGACTACACTACAGCCCAAGCACTCCAGTAACTGACATTCATTATATATTGGTTATATTTGAGGTAATATATGTCTATTTTCTTGTTTTTATTTAATATTTGAATTTTTGGGGTCAGTTTACACTTTTTACTCCATGATCAGCAATGATCATTGTTCACATTATTCCAATACAAATATCAACAGGTAAAATTATGGCAATATCCCAGCACTAATATCTAGCACTGTAATGAGTTGACCCTAACTCAGTGCGCGATAATTGGAGATCACATCAATTTACGCTATTTAAACTCAGGTTTTTAAAACACATATTATGATATACTTTTCACAAATTGTCACTTTCGGAACTAATCAAACCATCAAACCAAAAATCTAATTAATTGAATAATGTTTTTTTTTTAACTTAACCTTACTTAGTGGCTGTTGTCAAAGCAAAATGTTTCCCATAATATTCACCCAAGTTATACTGCACACAGGTTCCCAGTACAACAGGACAGATGACAAAAAGGTTATCTTGACATAACATATTGGATAAATATTCAGTTTGAAGTCTGTTTCATTTGTAACACTCTGTAATACTTTACTCCTATGTATCCATCTTGAAAACTGGAAATATGTTTCGCTTCTGAAACCTGGTGCTAACATGACAAAGCAGGTTTTATATTCATCCCTTATTTAACCCAAAATTAAAAACTAATTTGCCTTAAGTTATCTGACATGGTAGGTACCTTTCAGAGGTTACAAAGTTCCAACCACCCCCCACCCCCATCTTGTACGAGCTGACCTTTTAAAAATTATGACAATCAGATGTTAGCTGGAACATGTATTTCTTGCTCATAACTTAAAATGCTAACATGTAACTTTAACATTTGTCAAGATTCTATAAAAATCTGCGGAAAGGCTAGGTTTATGGCTTGAAGCTGTATAATAGGCTTATAATGCTCTCAGTCATCTTGAGTCTATTAATCAACAGAGTTGTCACCCTTGCCTGACCCCTGTGTTAGTAACACTGGTTGTCAGAGGACACTCTTGCAGTGCGGAATCAATACAGTGACCACTGAGGTGATCTGTTGAACATGGGCTTCTGTCCACATGACTTCTAGAGCAGTGTGGGTATTGTTCCAAATTACAGTCAACTGTTTCTCTAAGAATGTTGTAACAGTGGTGCAACATAGTATTATAAAAAGAGACTTTGTGATATATTTAGCAGCAATTAACAATTACATGAAACTAAATATTTTGTCAATGATTGGTAAATTTTCAGTGCTAGCTATGCCAACTCCCTAATCTGGTTTGCTAATTATCTTCACTTAAATCTTCACCAACTGAAAAAATGAACCCTACAAATATAATCAATAAATCTTTCCTGTCGTTAATGTGTCATTAAGTAGTAGGACTCATAAATACTCATAAAATAAACTGGAATGTATTTTTGTATGTTAATTTTATATAAAAGGAAATATAAAACTTTTACCATGTTTAACACTCCTACACAAGCTCTGGCAGTATGTCATTTTAAGAATATGAGCAATGCCAATATTTCTGACTGCTTTGCTTATTCAATCTAAATACACAAACTACACAAAACTGCATGCAAAAAGAACCTTGTGCAATGGAACCCCCATTATGAAACATGGGCTCTTTTAAATATGGTACAATAGACACTGAGGCTAATCTAAGTGCACAGTCCTTGAGCAATGGGCTCAGACCAATTGGCTAGAAGTTGACACTTCTTAGCAGTTAGCATTGAAGACATTTGAAGCAATACAGTAGTTACTACGACTAGATGTTATATAAAAACAAAAAAAATCTTGAACAAAGCAATAAATTTGACAATAAAATTTAAGTGCATCTCATTTAATTCCAGTATGATTTCACTACACAACTCACTGATTCCCAACAGAAATCTTCCTCCAGGAATGATTTAATGATCTGTGTATAAAAAGGACATAATCCGTTTAAAGCTAAAGGTGTTGTACATTTGAAATAACACACACTGGTAACTCTATAAAGGACCCTTACTTACAATGAAAACCAGGACCAATTAACTTGAACAACACTGGATCAAAATCTTATTATATATTTCTTTGACAACAAAATTAATAAAATGAGTCTCAGTGACCTTGGCCAGAGTAACATATAGTCCAAGCACATTTATGTTTTGAGGTAAGTGCACTACAGTTTTTACAACTGTTTTCTGCTACTTTTGTTAGAATAAACACAAAACAGGCAGTTTTAATACACTCGCCCTTGATTAACAATTAACAGGTACAGTAGGTGATGGATTAATTCAACAGTGGACTTATTGACAGAGTTTTATGTCACTGCAACATTCTGAAAGGTGAAAGTCTCGAACTTTTATCTCATTTTGAATTAAATCATGCCCAGGTGTGATCTAATCTGCAACACTCGAAAAGGACAAGCTAACTGCAACTATGTGCAGTGGGTCTAATTTAGTTGCAAAGACAATTAGCAATTTAGCAATTAACAACTTTTTGTTTAAATGTCTCGCCAAAAGCATTTAAGACAGAAATAAACAAAAGGATACATTTCCTGGAAGAAGTCTATGTGTGGAGGCTGTAAAATATCCAATGCTGACAAAACCTGAAAATATACAAAATCAAGTATATTAAATTGATTCAAAATCACTTCTGGCTCCAAAGTACCATGAATCTATTTAAATACTTTTTTCAAATTAAAATGGGACTTGATGAAAATATTGGATGTAAGCATGCACACACAGAATGCATTTCATAATCTCCCTCCCAGGCAAAGCCAACCAGGAGATAATAATGTAGGCATGACTGAGAATTAAGGCTGCAACGATTCTTCGGTTACTTGGAAACGAAACGATTTAGTTAAATACTCGAGGCAAGAAAAGTGAACCGGGTCTTCGAAAACAACTACACAAAGACGTAAAATCTACCACAAAATTCTATTTTTTCTTCAAATATATGAATATATTTATATATTTTACTAATATAAGGCATTTCCATTTCAATATTTATATATTTTAAGTATTTGCAAGCTTTAATTCTTTGTGTAACAACGTTTTATAAGACAACATTTTAATATAACGTATTTCGAAGACGCCTCAAATCTCGCAATATAAAGATGGTTAAAGTTTCTTATATTTTGCAATATAAATGCGTCTTTCCCCCCAAATTCAATAAATTATCAAAATTCCTTCCTGTTGTGTGGTTTGTAACCCTTTTATAAGGCATGATATGTCAAAATATGAAGCAGTTTATTTCGTGGGTGATAATCAAGCGATTAACCCGAGTCCGAAACGATTCTTCTAAAACGAGGAATTGAGGCACATTTTCGGGCTCGCTTGCACCCCTACTGAGAATATAACTAGAACAACCAATCAGTGCCCATGAACGGGCTCTGTGTCAACTGACTGTGTGTTTTGAGTTTCTGAGTGTAAGTGACCCCAGAAAGGTACACAAAAATTGTGCCCTGCAAATGGTATTCAGAAGGAAAGTAACAAGGTTGAGGTGTAAAAAGTAGGTTAAAACATATTCAAAAAAACTACATGTACTGCAAATGCAATAGTTTTTGAATTACAACTGATTTACTCAGTGAGAACCTGAGAATAGCTATTACATAGCTATGCCATGAGCTACACATCTGCAATTTTACTATGTTATAGCTAGGGGTGCGACTGAGCAGTCAACACTCGACGAACGAGGGGAAAAATTTGGTCCCAATTCTCAGGGTCGAGTGCTCGTGTATATATAACAACCTATAGAACTGGTTACGTTTTTTAGTTGATGAAACATAAATAACACCTTACTTACATTAAATCGCATAATCCACCATTTTAAAAATAATATTATTGATATTAAGTGCTGACAATAGCTAATTCAAAGCCTTTATATTTTTTTCCTTTACGGGAGCCGCCATATTGGATGTCGTTTCCTGTTAAGGTCGACACTAAACCTCGCGAGGGCTCGCAAGCTGCAAGCATTCGACCCAAATTATTTGTACTTGTCACATCCCTAGTTATAGCTAATTCAAAAGTAGATGAATAAGATATTATAACAAAATGCTCTAAATGCAATACTTTTCAAGTTAGAAGTGATTTAGTGCATGATTTTATTTGCATTAAAATTTAAAAATTATTTAAAAATTAATAAAAAAAAAGTTAAGACAGATCCAGGTCTAATCTCACACAAGGTAATCTACTAGTGGCCTGTACATATATGCAAGATAAGAGAAAAATTCCTGCAATAGTGAATGAAATTGTTGAAATTTTCAAACTTTGGGTGGGGGTACCTGACTTGTAATGGCTCTGGGGAACAGACAAACGAACAGATCTGCATGGCTTGAACACTTTTTCATCCTCGATAGTCAAGGTATCTTTTAAAAAAATCAGCATGTCTCTGGGTATTGTCGTTTAGGAGGAGAAGTTGTTAAAGCGGACGCGGACGCCAACGCCGCACAGTGACGACATAAAAATGTTTTTGCAAACAAAAACAAAGTATCCTCAAAGATTAGATACAGTATTGTAGAAAGTAGAACAAGTCCTCTGATGAAACGGTTATCTCCTGCCTTAGAATCAGTAATAATGGAGGACAAAAGGAGATATAAGGCCTTTGTAGTATGATAACCCCACTTGACATTGCAGAAGGGGTCAAAGGTAAAAGTCAACAATTGGAAAAGAGTCTCAGGCCATGACTTCCTATAAGTTGTTTTCACATTTGGAACCCCTATTGGCAATGATAAGGGAGATACAAGGCCTTTTTAATAGGATAATCCCATTTAACATGATATGACGGCCATTTTGTTTTTCGAAACTAAGCCAAAATACTACAATTTTAATTTTCCTATCCATATATCTTTTGCGCAAATTTGATATACCTAGGTGCAATATTTCAAGTTTTAGATGATTTTGAAATAATTGGCTATGACGACCATTTTATTTTTCAAAATAAGGGCAAAATTTTTCTAAGGCAAAACACTTCCAGCCCAGGACTTTTCATGGTATGTCTTTACCACCAATAATGAGGGAAAAATAAGGAAATTTTAGTGTGATGACCTCATTTAACCTTGAAGCAGGGGTCAAAGGTTAAATTCAACACCCAGAAAAGATTCCCAGGCCATGAATTGCTGCAAGTTGTTTTCACATTCTGAACCTCTCGGAGCAATATTAGGGGAGCTATAAGGCCTTTTTAATAGGATAACCCAATTTGACATTAAACATGTGATATGGCGGCCATTTTGTTTTTCGAACTAGGCCAAAATTACCATCAGGCTAGCTTTTCTAGCCATATAGCTTTTGTGCAAATTTGATGAAGCTAACTGCAATACTTCAAGATTTAGAGCACCTTTATGATTTTCAAACAATTAGCTATGGCGGCCATTTTTTTTTCAAAATGAGGTCAAAATTTTGCACAGATAGGTTTTCATAGCCATAAACATTCCATGCAAATTTGGTGATGATATCTTTATAAGTGAATGAGATATTTATGCAAAAATGTGATGAACGGACGCACAGACACACATAAGGCGTTTTATAATCTCCTGACCATGGCCTTTGGTCGTAGGCGGGAGATAATAAGTGCCTTTTCAGGGATGCTTAATTAGTACTAATTAAGCAACAATATTTTTGAACCAGACAATGGCACTTTATTACCTTCTCTGTATTTTACACACAAAAAAAACAATAATCACTATACACAACTGAATTTGCCCTGAGCAACATAATTTATTACAATATGTGGATTAAGTGAAATCCATTTAACTTCATACAGTTGCTTGGGCTAGTAATAACACATTATTCATAATGTTCACACTAGATCAACTGCTCATTGATTTCCAACTAGGCACTAGTCATGAACTGGGCTATTATTAATCACTTCTCACAAGTTAACTGGAAACATATTGTTGTTTACAAGTACTTCTATACTCCATATCATTTTCACAAAAGACAGGAGTCATTCCAGTTCACTTCTTCAAACTTACTAAGCCTCACAAGCCACCATGATGTTTATGGGCACAGATAAAGTTGTAAAACAAAACAACTCTGGTCATTAATAGAATATTTTGTCAACAAATGAGTAATGCACCCTGACACTTACGCCTTAAAACTGGACAGGAAAACAATTTTAACACTCTTACAAGTCTTATCATTGCATAAACTTCCTGTTTTGAAAATCCACCACCTCAATCAAATAGGTTTTGTACAGAAGATAGGACAGGGAGCTGGTCGACATTATGAATCCCCTTTAAAGCACCTGGTTAAAGAAGTTGAGTAGCAGAAATCAATAGAAACACCCTATGTTTCTCACTATGCTAGCCACCCAGTGTAGAGAGTGCCCTACTCTCTTCTGCTCTACATAACCCATCTAGGTTGGCCTTGATAAAAGGCCTGGAATTTGAGGGAAACTGTCACTAAATCATTGGGGTACTTGTTTTTTAGCTGTTTGTCTAGAATAAAGCACCCCATCCCCAGCTATGAAATGTCCTTACAAGACACCTTATATAAGCTATAGCCTGCCAGCTGCTGTCATAAAACTACAATGGTCCTGTCAAAACCTCATCTCATGATCTGTGCCAAGGGCTTGGAACCAGCTTAAACAGTGCTGATACTAGAGATTTTGAAATGTGGGGGCTGTTCCCCCCATGGTCACATCCAAAAAAAATGTAGGGGTTCAGTAAAATTAGATAGGAACTAGTCAATAAAGGATAAATACAAAAATTTGAAGCTGCTTATTAATTTATCAGACAGAATCATGAAACACCAAAAAATATAATTGCCATTTTAATTTTCAGTTCGAGCTACATTAATCACATGAAAATTCAGTTTTTGGTGACATTTTATCTAATCATCAATTTCTAAGACAAAGAAAGATGAGTGCAAGCACAGTTTAGAATATTGTAGTATACTGTATAAGCCAGTCTAGTATAACTAGGGATAATAATAGTTAGTTCTTATATAGTGTAATTCTAGTCACTGATTGGCTAATCACTGCATTACTCCAACAAAAGCACTCTTAAATGGAAAACTTTTAAGTTTTTCTTGAAGTCATTTAAATCCAGTTCGATGTTGCGGACATCATCGGGGAGACTGTTCGAGTAGTGAGGTTCTGCAACGTGGAAAGATCAGTATCCCTTACTTTTCAGTTTCCATCTATGGATGGGTCGGTACGCCCAGTATCTCGGTATCGAGAGCATTTTTATGAAATACTGTGATGAGACTTTACAACTGCCACTTCACTTGTCCGCACATATAATCAGACGGAAACTTAAAATAGTGGGAACAAACCCTAAATCTGTAGAAATTATAAGCTTTTATCCCATATTTTCACACATTTTGCAGACTTTATACAGCGATTATGTTGAGCAGAACTGCCATGTTTTGGTTACAATACTTTACAACCTTAATCTCACTTGACAACACATATAATTGAAGGAAAGCTTAAAATATTAGAAACAAACCACAAATCTGAAGAAATTCTGCACTTTTGTCTGCTATTCTGATAATTCTGTGCATTTATGGACTTTTATTGCGATGTCGTTAAGGAGGAACGTCTATGTTTGGTTGGGGTGTACTAAAATGCAGAATCCAGGAATCAGTACAGTTTTTGCATTGGCGACCGACTGATGTACACATTTTTGATACCGACCTATCCCTAAGTAAAACAAAATGCATAAACATGACAAATACCACCACTCATACCATGGTAGTACACTATTGATGCTAATGTTTGTTCTTCAGAATTAATCCGTTTGCAAATTGCAAGAACCATAATGTTGTCACACGTCATTTTTAAAATATAACCAAATATCAGTGCTGTTACTCCCACTCCCAAGTGCTGCAATAAATTACTGCTTTCTAAAAGTGCTATTATAGAACACACACTAGTGTTACGATCGAATGTAAATATGGAAACCGGGTCCCGAAAACAAAAATTCGGCGGAAACCGGATTCGTTCGAATTAGTATACACCAAGCTGTAGTCAAGCTGTAAAACTTTCTGTGCATGTACATGAACAATAATTTCAACTAAAATGTGGTTTATTTGATGATAAAACAGACGTTTTGGCTATCATTTCAGTGTTTATTGGCAAAATATTACAGAAGTTAATATTTTTAAAAGTTTCTGTGCAATATTTCATACGTTTTGATGTGAAATACGTGACATTTCGGGAACCGGTTCTTGGAATTTGTCACCGCGTTTACTCTTTTATAAATCGAATAGAAACCAACTATCCGGTTTACCGTCTTTATCACTAACACACACAGATATATATTTGTCCAGTATAAGCTCTGTGGCCGCTAGGGGGTAAATCGTTTGGCTTTGTGAGTATCGATATTGAATGTAAAAATATTTCAATATCGGGCGATATCGGGGGGTTCATATTGTCTACCAAATAGTACGAATTCGGGAAACCGAAAACGTTTTATTTTAGTGTTTCCCGAACTGCTAACAGGAAGCGAAATGAATCAAAACAAAACAATAAAGTTTTCACCCAAAACGCATTGAAAACTTCAAAAATGTGAGATAAAAGTGTACAATTTCTTCAGATTTTTCCTTTATTTTGAATATTAACAGTGTAAGTTTACAGTTCTACTTAAAATGGCGATATTGAAATACGTGTTTAGATCTCGATATCGGGAGTCCAGTTCCAAAACAATAAATATCGGCAATATCGATAAACAATTTACCCACTAGTGGCCGCAGATCGTGGCCAATACCACAGTTTTCTCAAAATATGGTCATCTAACTCATTATTTTCAGACACCCATAGAACTTGTCTTTATTTAAGCTAGGTGCACACTGAAAATACAATTTTGTTGCTATTTTTTTCCAAGGGTACCATATCAAAAAATGACAAAAATATATACAAATGAAGGTTATAACTTGACTCTTGGGAATATTTTGAGAAATTATAGCTTGTCCAAATCAAATGGAAAGGAGTTTTGCAGGGTGGCCTTGCTGTATTATTTGGTTAAAATCTCCTGCACATTGGCCCCCATTCTTCACCACAAGGTCTCGCCTCTCTTGATGTTGATTCTAGACTAGTTATCTAGCCTTTCCTTTAGCTTTACCAAGTGTCTTTAATTCAATTCTAACATATTTAGAAGTATTAATTTCTAACATCTAAAGTTAATACATCATGAAAGCAGTTTCTGCAAAATACAGGCTATGACCCAGTATGTTCAGACTTCAGACACATAAATACCCTGCCAAAAAACAATGACTTTCTTTTCTTAAAAACTTGAAAATCAACCAAAGCCTTGGAAAAGACTATGGTGAAGCGTGTCACAGAATCAGGGAACACCAAGAACTGATCAACCTTCATGCAGTGGTTTCAATTCACTCTTGCATAATATACAAGGCTACTTTATTTCATGATTTATAATACTTCAATATGCAGTGTGTCTTTTGTCATGTCAGGTAATATATATATACTAGAGCATAATGCAGGTACAAAACAGTGTGATTCACAACTGCCCTTTGAAAATAGACTTGAAGCAGCTTCCAAAGATAAAATATAAAGTTTGAAATATAAAAATATGGAGAGCACATCCATTTGATTGATTTATTTGGGGTTTTACGTCACTTTCAACACTGTACAGGTCATATCACGACAGGTAGTTGGAAGGGCAGAGGAAACCAGTACATACAGTGTTAGGGTTCTGTACTGTAAACTGCCGACCAACGGCAAGCAACTACCAACTTTCCCACTTGAGGCCGTGCTGGGAACCGAACCCCGGCCTCAGAGGTGGGAGGCGAGAGTGTTACCACTCTGCCACCGTGCCCCCCACATCCATTTGAAGATGGAAACAAGATGAAGGTTGGAGAATTTCTACATACTTTCAGTGTGACTACATAATATAAAATTGAGGCAACAAGTATTACACATGGCAACTTACATTGTCATGCTTGAAGGTGCACAGCATCTTGAGTTCTCTATACACTCTCTTGGCAGATATGAGATTTTGGAAGACATTGGGCATCTTTTTCAAGGCCACTCTCTTTCCATCTCTGGGATCTGTCACTGCCCTATTGAAATCAAAACAGACAACAGAATGTACATTGTTTATATGGATAGTTTAAGGTTAATTTTACTAGGGATGGGTCGGTAGGCCCGGTATCTCGGTATCAAACCATTTTACTGAAATACCGTGATGAGATTTTACAGATGCCACTCTGCTTGCCAATATATATGTTGTATTGAATGTAGATAACTGTTGAATGTATAGATTCAATGGCCCAAGTGTTGAATGTATACATTCAATGGCCTAGGTGTTGAATGTACACATTCAACAGCAAATAGCCATTGAATGTGTACATTCAACAGTTGGGCTGTGGAATGTGTACATTCAACAGTTATGATCATTGAATGTGTATAAGTTCTTAAAATATTATGATTTTTATAAGTAGTCCCTAAACAGTTTAATATTTATGTAAAACTTATTTAGTTTAATATTTATATTGTATAAATTAATGATGCAATGTTAATACTATTATAAAACCTATTTAATTTAATATTATATTGTATGAATTAATGATGCATTTTTACTAATATAAAAGTTAAATGTAGTTATGAGTTTATTAGTATAGTGTACTATAGTGTATTATTGTTTAAATATTTGGTAAAGGATGAAAAAGAACAAGAAATATTAATCTATTTTCCAATTACATAATCACAATGAACCCCAATGCTCTTGTGTTTCTTGGTGTGGTAAGACTAATTGCAATTGCACCTCTGTGATCCTCTTTCATGGATTAACTGTAAACTATCACCCACAAATTTGGAGAGCATTAAAGAGGTACTCAGGTGACAACTTTTTCTGTAATCAGTGATCAAAAGATTACTCAGGCTTGAACTGTCTCTCTTTGTTATTTGCTTTGATTATCACAGCAATTGTTTTAATGTGTGTAGATTAAAGGGAACTCTTTATGTTTATAAAGTCTTTAATCCTAAAAGATTCTTCTTCTTTGAGCCCCTGCTAACACTTCAATAGAAGACTTTTTCTTTTGATCATCCCTACAACTACTATAAATAGTGACCTGTTTGAGAGTAGCTTCATTCAGTATCATCATGGCAACATTAAGATCACGGGCATTTTTAGAGAGGTGGCTTTCTTCCTTTGATGCAAAGAATGTAAATTATTTCATGTATTTGGAATAAGTGTTATTGATGTTCATACTTCCAATAAACTTATCAACTATAAATTATTTCCACATTCCATGCCCCGAGCCATTGAATGTACACATTCAACAGTTTCACCCATTGAATCTATACATTCCACAGCTGAGCCATTGAATGTATACATTCAACAGTTTGCCCATTGAATCTATACATTCAACGGTTTGACCCGTTGAATGTATACATTCAACAGTTATCTACATTCAATACAACATATATAATGGAAGAAAGAGTTAAAATATTAGATTCATACCCAAAATCTGAAGAAATTATAAGCTTTTATCCCGAAATGTCATGCATTTGCAGACTTTATACAGTATTAGCGATTATGCTGAGCAGAACTGCCATGTTTTGGTTATGTCAGTTTATCACCTAAATCTCACTTGTCAGCTCATATAATTGAAGGAAAAAAAATATTGGGAACAAACAAGAAATATGAAGAAATTATGGGCTTTTGTCTCATATTTTGTGCATTTGGGGATTTTTATTGCGATGTTGTGAAGAGGAAATGTCCATGTTTGTTTGGTGTGTACTAAAACGCGGAGTCCCGGAATCGGTATGGTTTTGCATGGGCGACCTCCTGATGTACATATTTTTCATACCGACCCATCCCTAAATTTTACTGTATTTTAAACAATCAACAAAGATGAGTCTGACTGGGCAAGCCTCATAATTTTGAAATTTAAATATCTACGAATGAGACCCTGCGCATATACGAAAACTACCAAGCAAAAAGACATTCAACAGTGGCAAACACTCCAAAAATTTTGTTGATATACTTTTAAGCACCTGATAATAACATCCATAATTAATTATTCATTAAAATTTGTTAAGAAAAGAGCACTCTTTTTCCACTGGAACAATGACAGTTTGCAAAATATCAACACCAAAATTTACCATAAATGATGAGTTTCTGAAACTCTTAAACAAGAAATGACTAGTTTTGTCGCTTTTGTCAGTACCAAAAATAAATAAAATATCATCGGAGATGCCTGTATCCCACAGCCCTGGAAAATAGTTCTCAACATCATGAGGTATGGAAGAAGTGAAACAGTACAAAGATCAGATCAGGTCACTATAGCAAAGTCAAAGGTCAAACAAAGGTTGCACTGTGATGAGACAAACTCACACCCCCAACTAAGTTCCTACTAAGTCTCCAACATCCTATACCTTACAATTTCTGAGATACAGTCCAGACAATAGAGCTGAAAGGGATATTCGCATTATTCGTTCTCCGGTCTGCACTTTCTGCATTCGACTTTGATCATGAGCAAACAAATATTCAGTATATGTACAGAAATGAGGCATCAAAACGCAATATAGCACAACTAACTATGATTTTTGTCAAATAACATAATAAATCATTAAAATTTAGAGAAATATACCTCGTTTATTTGTGTTTTTATGACATTTTTCATGCGGTTGTACCAACAACCGCATTTGGGTATTTCGGCAAAATAAATGGACAGAGCTAAAACACACCAAACGAATATTCGAAAATTTCCGAATTCTGGGATGCGGATATTCGACCACGATTTTTATCTTCTCTTTCAGCACTACCAGACAAGCCCACCCACCTGCCCATCCACCCAGACACCAGTTCTGAAAACAATACCCACCCAGCCCCTAAAGGCTGTATGGTACATATTAATGGTGAAGACATTCTAGAACAAAGGTTTCACTCATAGCAGTCCTATATATACCGTAATTGACCTATTTAGCGCACAGTGCGCTAAGGAAAGACTAATTTTCTTCAATATTTTGATGGGAAAAGTTTCCCTTTTAGCGCACCCATCATGAAACACTTTCCGGGATGAAGTATAGGTCAATCCGGTAAGAATAACGGTGTTCCGACATTTAGAATCTACTAAAAATACCCACTTCCTGTAAATATGGCGGTAGATATAAACAAACTTGAAACGCATGGCAAAAAATGTCAATTTATTAAGTAAAAATACGTACAATATATAAAAAATATGTGGATATTGTGCACGGTCACCGACAAAAAAAGAGAGAGGGTGCGGTTACAAGGGCAGATGCGCTAAATATGTCCTTTACGGTACATCCATCAGCAAAGTGAAAATTAAATTTTTTTAGACATTATCCAAAGTTTGTCAACAAATATAGATTTGGTCTTTGCATGACTGCATCACTTATGATGTAGTTGACTTAATGCTATTTACAAAAACACTGACATTCATTACAAAGTATGCTCTTAATAATTGCCTTTTTCCACTGAATTGAGAACTAGGGTTTAGTTTGCCCCCAATGGAAGGAGAAAATGCCAAAAGTACTTCTAAAGAGTTGTCCCAAATAATGACCAACTAAATGTTTAAAACTGTACACCTGGCCAGAGGTTCCTAAGATTTACATATGAACACAAGTACAACAAAATTTATCAATTGGACATTGAAACCTTTTACCAACAAGACTAGCAATCTAGCACACTTTGCAAACACACATTTTCAATTAATCAATTAAAAATAAAATAGTCTTCGGAGAAAAAAATCCTTTTGTTTCAAGATTTTTGGGTGATTGTTTGCCAAGTAATATACATTTCGTTCTACCTGGTGATAAGTGGTTGCAATGCACTAAATCTCTTCACAATACTTGACTGTTGTATGCAAAATTAAAAAAAAATTGCCAATTTTCTGACAGTTGAATATTGGGATTGTAAAAAATTAATAACAATTCAAAGTTAGACCCCTGAAATGTTATTTTCTGTTTCATAAAAGTGAACAAATTTGATAACAATAAAAATAAGACTGTCTAAAATTTTATGGTAAATTATCTTTGATTTACTTTTCTAAATAATTTTATGCCACTTTAAAACAAATTTGTATACGGGTTGTCACAATTCTGTGCATGTCATAATACTGTGCGCTTTCTGTTTAGAAACCTATGCAGCAATACATTGGCTGTCAACATGATATATTCTATTAAATTTTTATTTAATTGATCATTATTTATTTCCAGTTCTTTATTTTTTGTAATTTGAATGAATAGTTATCATAATTAGTTACTTGAATATTGATGCACGGAATTATGACATGCACAGTATTTTGACAACCTGTGTACAGGGGCCATATTCTACAATACTTAGATTGTTTCTAACTTAAATTTCAAGTATTTCTTAGATTTCAAGTAAGAAATGATGAAACTGAACATTCCTAACTTTTGTTTCGTCCATACAAAGTGAAAGAAAAATGTAAGTGAAAAATCTTCCCTCACTTAGATTTAAGGTCACCTTATCTAAGTATTGTTGTAGAATACGGCCCCTGGTATAGCCTAGCAAGGCATTATAAAGATATATAAATACACATTTATCAATACACTGTACACATTTAACAATACACTGTAAATCAAAAAGGTGACTTGTGATAAAAAGGAATAGCATTGGTAATTACCATCAACAAAAATATTTGCAGAGGATTTGAATTATGTATTTATACCCGCATATCAAGTAGGATGATCTAAATAATTGAAATCTTAATATGAAATGTGAACTTTTTATAAAAAGCATACTGCATCATAAATTTTCACTGGTCATGGAAATTACCATTTTTACCTGTCCACATACACATATGTGGCCCACTCAAAGTCTCACAGACTCATAGCCTAGAGTCCAGCTGTATGCAAATGAGCATTTAAATTTCACTGGCCAATAAACATGGGTCAATGAACATTTTAAGGTTTGGCAATGAATCTTGGAAAAAAAAAGTGTCTAAACTAAAGTTAATGAACAAAGATAGGTATTAGTAAACATATACACATCATACATGGTTTTGACGCAAGAAAAAATGCTATGTGGCTACTAATTTGTGCAAGAAATCACCAGTTTTGCCTCACTCACCAAACAACTCCAAAGGCTCCATATCCAATTGGTCTGTCGGGTTGGACATCTTGCTGGGGTAAAACGGAGGGGTAAAATGGAACAGAAGAAGCTGCCGCCAGAATGGCATGGGAGGGTCCGGATCCTACCCCATGATAAGCCATGATCTGTTGCCGATGTCGGTGCCCAACCACCGCCATAACCCAGCTCAATTTTCAGTGAGCCTCACTTGTTGTTGATCCTTGGTTGTTCAACTCTCTCCCCCAAAAGACTGGTCACGTTCACCATCAAAATTGTCCTCCTTACAAACCGTTTGCATACATCAAATCTTTACCATCGTTAGAGGAAGCTTTGATTAAGCGGACTGCACATTTGTGTAATCCTTTGTCATTGCTATGACAAATAAATGTAATCTTTTTTGAGAGGTACAAAAGCGGAGGAGGTTGACTCACACGCGGAGAGCCAGCACACAAAGCCGTCATGTGACCTGTGAACCGACCTAGAAAATCTCGCGGCGGCGCACTGGGCTACGTAGACCTGAAAAAAAATTTATGAGCCTCGTTTTCGAATTAGTGGTAAACACAGTACACGTGGTATGTCTTATTTATAAATATTCCAGTCTGATTTTTTTTTCGATTTCAGATGTTCGTTTTGTAAAAATATAGATATATAATTAAAATAAAAGTAGTGTTTGTTTAAAACAAGATTCCATGGGGCAAGATAAGTATGTTAAACTATTTTAAATGTTGAAACAAAAAAAGACAGCTTTTGTAAATAACAGACTGGAAATAGGAACTGTATAACAATATTTTGCAGGGAATGAAGAGCTTTACTGAAAATTCAAAAGTATACAAAAGTTTGCATCATTTAAAAAAGAAACTGCTGTGGTTTATTTCCATCCTAATTTTATTAAAAACCCTCCAGTTTTCGAGGTCTTAAAATAATTCGCTTTAGTTGAGGTCCTCAGATACTGACTTTAACCAAATAATTATACCACCAGACAATGGAGCACACCTGGATGTCTGAGCAGCAAAGTGACTTATTTTGAGAACCTGTCCTGATGGGAGGAAAACCTTGGTCTACACAAAGGTTTCCAACAATTGGAACATAGCATCCAGGCATTTATCCAGGGGCTACCCATAACAACCATTCTCAGGGCCACCGATATATCACGGTGACAACCCCATGATAGGATTATCAGAAACACAGAGCCCATGGAAGGTCTTGTATAGTAAACCTGTAAAACCTGTAATGTTAATTTATTTATTTGGGGTTTTACATCGCTTTCAACACTGTACAGATCATATCACGAAGGGTAGTTGGAAGGGCAGAGGAAACCAGTACATACAATTTGTCAGGGTTCTGTACTGTATAAACTGCCGACCAACGGCAAGCAACTACCAGCTTTCCCACTTGAGGCCATGCCGGGAACTGAACCCCGGCCTCAGAGGTGGGAGGCGAGAGTGTTACCACTCTGCCACCGTGGCCCCTCTGTAATGTTAAACACATGTATTCTAAATTATTATTTACAAGCTTTATGTATGGTCACAGGACGTGATGCAGAAATGTATACATAAACTTATATATATTATACCAATATACATAAAGATAAATATATATAAGCTAGAATTATGATGAAAAATCGGAAAGAAGAAATTGACACAAAAAATGATATTAAGAAAGCGACAACAGAGAAAAATGCCGTAAAATTTTTTTTTAAACAACTAGAAAGATAATAGCATAAGATAACAATACATTTTAGTGTGTACAAGTAAAATGAATACTTGTTTACCTGTTTTCAAGGACATAATTTAAATAATTAAGGCGTGCAGAATATTATTTAATTTCTGAAAGTTGATAAAAATGTCACATGTTACTTTAGGTGTGAAAGTTAATAAAGTTTTGATCATTCCGTACCAATGAAATTTGTACACAATGAAGCAAAAACTGACAGTCTAATACACGACTTACCTTTCCTTTTTCTTTCAAAATTGCAATAAGAAACCAGAAGAATAATTAAATGATTAATGTGACAACATGTTTTGATAACTTGAACTTTGCCAGATATCCACTTTTAGTTGAGGACAATCGTACAATGCCTACTAAATTAGGCAAGAGAGAATTACTGCAATAATTTTATTTAAAAGAACATATTTTTTTAGACCAAATGATGCTCATGTGCTTTAGTTGAACTGATCGATACAACTATTTCACGAAAACTGCAGGGAAAACAAAAAAATTGGCAAGACATCCTTTAAGGGCTCACTATGGAGTTTTAGTCCAATGTGGCAACAATGTACACATATATGTTACACTGCGCATCTGAAAAATTACACCGTTTCAGATTAAAATGCCTCCTGTATTTTATTGTCTATTATTTCTTAATGGATTCTGACACTTGTTGAATTAATGTACTTGAAGAAATAATTTATGTTAATTTTATATTGAAAATCCATTCGACAAACATAAATTCTGAATAATAAATCTTAGTTGGCTATCTTCCATGAAAAGGTAGTTGTTGAATTTAGTATCAACAAAGTAATTTATTTATGCGCGACAATCTCTCTAAAATTGAAATTAAAGAAGTAGTTAGAATATGATGTCTTTGCATGTGTCATTTTTAGAAATAACAATAACACTGAATTCACATGGTGATGCTCCACTTTTGTGACCGTTAACTCCTAACCAATTTTAAGTTTGTAGCGCGGCTATGAGCAATCTTGGCAAGAAAATCTAACCTTCCAATTAAACGTGTATTATTGCCTTATTATAATTATGGATGATAAGATAGATCTGACGACCTGCAGCGAACCACTACAATTCAAGAAGATAACTCCTATAACACCAAATCATGATCAGTCTTGAAAACCCAGAAGATCAATTAGTGGACTCCTGGAGGCTGATTTCTCATGGGATAAGATCACTTGACTGCATGGGTTCATGTTGCATATTGGGATACCAAACTTTCTAATCACTGAGGACCTTCAGAAAGCATATGAAAACAAAAATCATACAACCAAAAAGAAAAAGATATCTAGATTACTGTTTAAACGATTACACATCAAACTAAATCACTGGTTTTGGGGGCATCCACTTATGATCGTGGGACAGGGGTACTTTTTATTTTTGAGTCAAAGTTCTAAATATGTATGGTGCAAATAAAGAATCTTCTTCTTTTCATAATTTTATAACCGAGATAATTGCCTCTATTGGTGAAGATTGTGTACTTTTTTTGGAAGATGTTTATCTAGTTTGGGATCCCTAAAAGGACACAAAAATTATGCCAACATGAAGCGCCCGAATTCTAGAAGGGCAGCTGTGGGGATAGACTTGCTCCAAGTCTTTGTATTTCTCATTCCAGTATATCTGACATACATGAAATCATTATGAACCCACTTGATGAGTAAAAAAAGCTTCTGTCTAGAGAAATACAGCCCCACATTCTGGTAAAAAAGTCATTCAGTCCTCATATAATACCTTAGACAAAAGGACTTGATGAAAGTCTACTGTGGGGACGACAACAGAGTTCATTTTCTCTTATCTGTGCAGGCATAACATCCTGATATGCACAGATACAAGAATCCCCCACAATAAGCTCCAATAGCTACTTTTTAGCATTAAATACTTTTCTAGATTCAGAACATAAATGTGAAATATTGCCTGGATACAGAATGAATCATTATATGATTAATTATAATATGTTATAACCACGTCTGAACACAAGGATGGGCTTTCGAAGGTCATGGAACATTAAAATGTCATAAAAGCAACCAAGAATAGTTAACTTTATTAACAATGTTATCTGTTTTTCTAATGTACAGTTCAGATTATTTGAAAAAAGGGGGGAAAACCGATTTCGAAAGTATGCGGCCTTCTACTAGTGAATTTTTTCCCCAATTTTAAATTTTAACATATTCAAAGTTTTAGCCAGAGAGAACTGCTACCCACGTGAAATTCTTCTGTTTACATCAATGTACATTCCAAATCCCATTGTTTTCCCATACACTTTGTGTGACCATGTCAAGATGATTGGTAGATGTGTCCATGTTTTCTGAACTCTAAAGAAATATCTTGGCATTGATTATGAGAAATGTATGGTAATTGTATCCCTGGTCAAGAGTTGGGAACACTTAGGTGTTAGTACAGCCAGCCACCACCGACCGCCATTGAATATATTCCTTTTATATGTAGTAACTTAAAATATTTTACGTAGACCTTTCAAATTTGGTGTGTACGTAATTTGTGTAACGATGCAGGCATTATGCGTAATGATTGAACAACTCAGTTTCTTTGTGAAATGCCTAAACAGTTCAGGCATTTCATGTAATGACTGAAAGTGAGCTCGGGACATTAGGCGTAATGCCTCAACCTTGTTTTTGATCATGTGTGATTACTCTTTATGAACTATTTGGTGTTATATAGTTTTATCCTTGATTGTTGTGCATTTAGTGAATTTATTTTATGTCTATTAATTAATAAATATTATGAAAATGTTATCATCATTAAAAATATCAATTTTTAACTTTATTGAAACAGTTAGTTATCACATCCATACAAAAAATTACATAGAAAATATAATAATACATACAATTATTATAGAAAAATCTAGAGAAAAATCACACCCATACAAAAAATTACATAGAAAACACAATAATACATACAAATATTATAAAATGTTAAGAGTAGTATTGTGAAAAAAGGGAAAACGATTTTGAAAGTATGCAGCTTACTACAGGTTAAAATTTTCTTTATTTCCAATAATATATTCAAAATTTTAGCCTAAAAGAATTGTTACCCATGTAAAATTGTTCTTTTTCCATCAGTGATAATATACCATTGTTTTCTTTGTGTGACCATGGCAAGATGTTTGGTAGATGCATCCATGTTTTCTGAGGTCTAAAGAAAGGTGTTAAATATTCTGGCATTTACTATGGGAAATTTATGGCAATTGTAATCCTGGACAAAAGTTGGGAATGCTTAAAGTTTTAGCACAGTCACGCTGTCACTACCACTGCAAAGATTTTCTTTCATATGTAGTAACTTAAAACAGTTCAGGCTATATATGTAAATTAGGCCGGCCTTGCTTAAGACTCAAATTTGCATATCTTTTCAAACATGCACACAGATATTTGGTATTCATAAAGCACTCATACATGTCAACAGATAGAACTTTATCTTTCTCTTGGCTGTATGCTACTATAAAAGTACATGTATGAGTACATTATCGAAACTGAAACTCCATCATATAAACTGAAAATTTTCCCTAACTGCAAAGAAACGTGAGCCTCCAGCAAGGCTGATATTAGGCATCAGAGCCTATTGTTTTGTGCTTTAGCCTTCCTTTATAAACGCCTCCTAAAATTCAAGGCGATAATATATATACATACAATTACTTTTAAAATGTTTTACCCAGAACTTTCGAATTTGGTATGAGTGTATGTCATATGGTAAAGCCTTGGAGCCTGTTGTTTTGTGGCATCGGCCTTCCACTTGATCATTGGCAGTCTTATTTCGGATACCTCTTCACCTTTTGGTCTATCACTCACACGCAGAAGGACAGATCATATCCTATGGCTTATCTGTATAAAACATTTATATTTCCCGCACAAGCATACAGAAATTTAACGGTTTACCTCTTTTTTCAGTGTCATGGCAGGTCATCAAAAATCATCACGTCGGCATTTTTCTCTAGATTTTTTTTTTTTATATTTTCAATTTTAATTTATTGATTATTTGTTGGTGGTGTTCAGAATGTGAAATCAGCTTATAGAAAATCATGGGCTGGGAATATTATGGAAGGGTCGGATTTGACCTTTAAACCCGCTTCAAGATTAAACTGTGTTTTCATACTAAAAAGGTCACATATCTTTATTATTATTGGTCCTAGGGTTTTGGATGCGAAAACAATCTTTAGGAAATCATGGGCCACGAATCTTGGAATGATCAGATTTGTCATTTGACTCCTACTTCAAGGTCCTCCATAATTTTGCTGCTTTTGCAGATCTAGGTCCATAGCTGAGTGAGTACTAGCGCTAGTAGCTATTTTGAGATGCTTATAATTCCAAAATAACTGCATTTAGAGAACTTCACTAAAATATGTTGTTCATCTACTGCCTTTGTATCTATCTCAATAGCTGAATGAGTAATAGCTATTTTCTGTTTTTAACAGTTAGTAAAATGAGTAAATTGTTTTTTTCCCCTTTGACCTCTAAGACCTATTTCAAGGTCAAACAGGGCTTACACTTCAAAGCCATATATCTTCCTAATAAGTGGGGTTTGGCATATAAAAAATATCTTGGGTGCATCACCAGTCATTTTCAGAATGGCTGAATTCACTGTTAGATTACACAATGTTATGCGTCCATGGGGGTACACTGTGTTGAGATGCAAGTTTGCAATTGTGTTTATTTTTGTTCACAGAATGTAGAGAGAAAGTTTACAAACAAAATTAGTGTTTAATGTTTAAATATTGAATATTAAAGAATATCTTTCAAGACAAAATGAATCTGCAAGCACTTAAAGTAAACACACTGGGAAAAACCTGGTATGTGAAGTTAAGTAGATTTCTAAATACAGAACCACCCCGCACTCTCGAACAATTGCAAGTTTGAAGACCATGGTCTAAAAATAGCCAAAGATAATTCCAGTTAATTAAATATTGAAATCTGACGCAGTAGTTTGTCAGTGAAAAGGTCGTTTCTATTTCATGACTCAGCTGGTTATCCAGTGATGCAATTCTAAATGTACAATTTAAGCATAGTTTTAAAAAAGTTTTAAAACCGAACATAAAAATCAAAATCTTTTGAGAGAATGAATGTCCTAATTGGAAATACTGTTCCAGGAAAATAAATGAGAGAAGAATGCTCCAAATTAGAAAATATATATATGTCATGGTAGAAAGTCCAATCTGATGGAATTTCAAATTCTACCAGTAGAAAGTTCAATCTAAGAGATTTGGGTATTGCCCTGGGGTCTGTAATCTCAATAAATTTGGTAGATAGTCCAATCTCAGAGATTTAGGTATTGCTTTGTGTACCAGAATGTAATCTTTGTGGAAACTCAATATAAGATTGAAAGAAAGCCCAATTACTGAAACACAAAACGTGGGCCTTCTATACATATAAATCTGTCATTTAAGCAAGGTGCAACTTTCATAAATGGAGAAAAGGCATATTAATGAAACTGTTTTACTGTAACACAGATTTTACACAATTAAACATGACAGAAAACTTCAGTTTTCAGTCTATTTAAAAAAATTTACAAGAAACATCAAATACCGAAACATTTCTAATATGAGCTAAGTCTTCAGCACTCCAAATAATGTTTAATATTCCAGTCGTGGTAAACGATCTGTGTTTAGTTTTATTCTTCTTTTCAATCTTCTACCAGAAGTACCAAAATATTATTAAATTTCGGACCCCAGAGCAATACCTAAATCTCCCAGATTTAGGGTTTCTACCACGTTTATCTACTGGCAAAAACTCCAATTGGACTTTCTACCGGTAGAATTTGAAATTCTACCAGATTGGACTTTCTACCATGACATATATGCCAAAATATGGCTATGAAGAGGAAGTGACCTCATGCTCAATCAAAAATGGAGTGTAAACTGAAAAATGCAGAATAAACCAGTTTGATTTGCACAACTTGATGGTTTTTTGCTATAAGACCTGAATTTTATTTGTGAGATTTCCAATAATTGACATTTCACAAAATTCCTTTGGAAAAGAATACAAGTGAAACTGTAAGGATGGATGCGGAGTATAGAGAGAAGAAACTATGAACTGGAATAAGGTATTGTGACTGTAAAATACAGCAGACAGCAAAATAGTGATTATAAAAGATATCAAAGAAACAAAACCAAACAACTATACCATAGCGGTGTGCACAGCTTTGAAAAGACCGCAACATCTTGCTGCTTTACCTTGGAAAAAGTATCGAAAGCTTTTTGTAAAGTTCCAAGATACAGCACTCTGAGAAATGATGTGGAAACTAACGTTCAATCTGAGCTTTTGGGCAAGCGTGACTGAAACTTTTAAAATAATATAAAGATATGTATTAAAAGTGTTGTAATTATAAATTCATTAAAATACATTGTTCATCTGATAAATATGGAGCTTTATTTTAGAACAAATACAGGTCCAAATTTTGTACATGTTGCAACTTGTACGGATTTCTTGTACAAGTTGTAACTTGTACAAAATCTCAACTTGTACATAACATATATAAAGGACAGCTTCTTGAACAATTTTCACCTTCACACTTTGTTTTCCACCAGCAGAATATTCTACCATTCCAATGAAGCCACATATGTTAATGCCCAACCTGCTGTTAGTGTGATTTTTACTTCTTCATGACAGCCAGCTAATCTATCAAAAGCAGTATGCCTGAGGACCTGTCCCAGTATGATCCTGGCTGTTGAACGGGATGTATTAACCTGATTTTGACTTTTGTCCAAGCCAGGCATTAGCCACCTGCTACAGGATTAAATATTACAAAAAAAAAATCAAAGATACTAATTGATTCCTGATTGAAGAAAATCCAAAAGAGAATTTCTTCATGTGGTCTGTCACTCCAAGTTCCAGATTTAAATGTCAGGTCTAGGAGGAAGGTTCAGAACATGAATCTCTGGAGACAAGTTTTCTTCACAATAATAATATCTATGAAAATTAAAAGTCTAATATGAAAAACCAACACAAAAGTATAAAAATTGACTAAATATAAAATTGCAAATTCATTTTGAAAAAACAAAACAAAACTGATATACGGTTATACACTGACTAATATGATGAATATATTGAGCAATTGATCTTGTTTAAGTATAGTTAATACGTGACTTTTTTCATCTATCATACTCCACGGGTTAGTGTTGTTGGTTAGTTTGGATAAAAGTGAACTCAGTGTGCCTATGAGTGCTTATTTCTCTAATGTGCTGTCCATTAATCTTTGCTTTGCAATTATACTTAGAACAAATATAGTGGGACTGTGCCATTGACAAACAGTCATTCGAAAACTTCTAGCATTAAAATATATATTATATATTTTTAACTTTCATTTTGAAGGGCTTTTGTACCAAATAATATCACAACTAGTAAATTAATGTGCACTGTTTGAATACATCATATAGCTAAGCCAATCATCATGAGGTAATTTACCTACAAATGATTGTAATATGATTAATAACTGTTGGAAGGCCAACCTGTGTTTAAAACCAAATGCTGTTTAGCGGATTTTGTAGAATCTTTGTGCATAAAGTTAGAACTGAAAAAAAAATGTGCAATAATTTTACGGATATAAGGCCTGCGTATGGCTATAACAACAAATATGAATTTTGCAATATAAGAAACAGAGCAGAGGCATATGCTTTTCAGGGCTGTTCCCCCGAAAAAGAACAGTTGAATTTTAAAAATATAAGTGCATGTACAATATTGAAAACTTATGCAATTTAAAAACATTTAAATTTTAAAAATTTTGATTGCATGAAGTTATCATGATATCAGACAATCAATACTGAAAAACTTCTGACTGACTAATATTGTAATTTGTCATCAGTTGGTTATACCCCTTTCACACTACGGGTGGTATCACCCGTGGTAGGCTGCACTTGGAGAAATGTCCCTGTCCTTGGATTGCTGTCTGACGTCCGTAGACGAACTTACGAGTCAGTGGCAAACCGTCCATTACCTTGCGAGTCCTACGGAAGTTTTAAACTGTTTAAAATGTCCACCTCTGATTTTGGTACCGTGAGCATGCACAGATGATTTTGCGCATGCACATATGAATGTCCTACTATGGTAACCAAAGGTGTGATCCACAGTGTACATAAGGTTGTGATTTGGTCATCTTTTGGTGTGATACGGCAACATAAGGTGAGTTATTAAGATATTGGTTGTATCGCTGAAGGTGAGTTAAAGTTAATGGAGGTTGTCTCTCAGTGAACATCATTTGTAGTGCTGTCATCCGGTTGTTATTGATGGTTAAAACACTGTGTCCAATCAGTGGCCGTCCGCCTGTAGTGTGAACAACTCGGACATCTGGGGGGTGGGGTTCCACAGCCGAGAAAAACTTCTAACCGCGGGACGACCGCCTGTAGTGTGAAAGTGTCATAACAGATCATATTACCATTTATCTATAAACTAAGATATCAGTGTTTACTCATGATCTAATGTTATGATACTCATGTTTATATATGCTATATGTGATAAAATTTATATATATATTTTAAGCCATGTTTTTGTGTCAAATATATCAAACAGAACGGTTTTCAGTACAGCACAAACAGCACAATTTTCAGTGTACACATATAAGTTATCACTATGGTCAGATCTGAAAATAAATTATCACTATGGTCAGATCTGAAAATATGTCTACCCAAACTTCTTACTGCTGTGTGAATTGATGTAACTGTTGATATCCCAATATCTAGTTATGGTTGTGAATCATTTCAAGCTGATTAGTGTGAATTGTCCTTATTTATCTTACAACGTATGGCCGTGTTCTGAATTATCAAACACGTTGTTATAAATTTCATTACAACTATTCTGTCTCCAATTCTAAATCAAGCCTCAATTTTGACATCAGAATAATATTACTGGTAAGCAATCAACCTAAAGTTCCTTTTTTTGGAAGGTTCTAAGGTTAAAAGAATTTATAGAAAAAAGCCGATCTTTTAAATCAATCTTTTCCCAGTATTATTAGTTTTCAAGGTACACACTTCATGAAATCTGATGCAGATATCTTCGATTTATGTAAAATTGTTAATGTATTTAAATAGTGCATATATAAACTCAAGAGGTGCAGTTTCAATTGTCAGCCTTAGCTTTGTATATGTTACAGTCAATCTGTGAAACCAATCATTACGCGTAATGACTGAAAGTTTCAGTCATTTCGCGTAATGACTGAAATGGCCAGTCATTACACGTAATGACTAAAATTTTCAGTCATTTCGCGTAATGACTGAAAATAAGGTCCAGTCATTACGTGTAATGGCTGAATTTAGATAAATAGCTTTAAATTAGCTTTGATTACCAAGATTATTGATTGGGAAGTCAGGAAGGAGTTGTCTAAGGATGATTTTTTGAGGATTGGAGTAACATGGGCCTGTTTGAAAAACTTAGGACACTTACTTTGTTCAAGTGAAGCATTAATTATTGAAGTGATGGGTTGATTTTTTGAGGATTGGAGTAACATGGGCCTGCTTGAAAAACACAGGACACTTACCTTGTTCAGGTGAGGCATTGATTATTGAAGTGATGAGGATGATGAGGATGTGGGCCAAGGGAACATGATTTACTTGGAGAGTTCATGATGATTTTGACAACTTGATCCTCTCATTCCTCTGTAACAGTGGAGAGACGTGGAAAGTGTGGGGGAGGAGAGTCAGGGGAGATGTGTTGCGAATTGAAGGAAGCAGGGAAAGTTGAGTGGATATTCTCAATTTTTTTCTGTAAAAAATCCAATAAATCTATCAGCCAAAAGCTGAGGAGGATTTATGAATGGGAGCAAATTGTCTGGTAGTCAATGCAACACATCATATAGGACTTGCAATAAATCATGTATCTTGAGGGTTATTTAATAATATGAAAATACAGTTACAATGGTACTCAGGTGTGAGTTAGAGCTTAGAAATTACCCCACTCAGGCTTTATTAACTATTACAAGAATGGATTAAGTTGTTACTTTAAAACACTAAAGGTCACTCGACCTTTGATACCCAGGCTGTTTATGTAGAGAGGTCAAACAACATGGCCCCAAAGAACAAAATAACATGAAAAGACCTGCATTGCAATTAGGACAAGTAACAGTGGACAAGATTCACTTCAAAGACTTCATGGTTTCCTGCTTCCTAACAACCTGCCACAATAGAATTGAGCCTTTAATTAATAACATAAAAGGCAAAATTGTATCATAAATTATGATGGATAAATGAGTATTAGTCTTCAAACAAGACATAAAGTTCATTTTTATTCATTGATCACAAAGAGTTATTTTACATTCTATGACATAATGAGTTTAGTTTTAAAAACCACATAAAATTTAAAAAGTAATTAAATGCATCTAACCATTCTGGGTTTAGGTTTGAATATTCTGAATACAAATTCAGAAAGTTTGCGAGAATTCCAAAGTTATTAATTTGATTAAAACAGTTCAATATTTAATACCCATAACAGTTCTCTACCACACAAATGTTCACAGTGCAGGGGAACAATGTACAAAGGTTTTGAATAATAAAAATGTTTCGATGAAAAACAACTCCTAAATTAATTACACAGATTGACTGAAATCTTTTCAGTCAATCTGTGTAAAAATGAACCATAGATTTCAGTCATTACATGAAATGACTGAAAATTTTAGTCATTACGCGTAATGACTGGCCATTTCAGTCATTACGTGAAATGACTGAAACTTTCAGTCATTACGCGTAATGACTGGTTTCAAAGATTGACTGTAACATATATAAGAAAACACTGAATGGCTTCGGTTTTAGGTTGAATGCTAAAATCCCTTATAGTTTGATTCAAAAAATATTTTGGCTCTGAATAAAGATAAACTTGTATATTCCATTTTTTTCTTTCGAAATCTAAGAAACCTTTAACAAGAAAACAGAATTATTAAATTATCTGTGGGAAATTTAGTGTGGCATTTCATGTCTGGGTAGACACGTTCTATTTAATGTCATCATTAGTAATAACCCAAAGTTTCTAAAATAACAATGCTGTAAGAAGATATCTTGAGCCACATTCCACAATATCATGTCCATTTATTTAAAAGCACAGATGCTGAGTTACCCAATATGAATCTGTCAGAACTTTTGGAAGACCAGTTTTTCGGTAAACTCTGTAAGGTTGATGATACATCCTTTGGCAAAATGTTGTCCACAAACATTAAAACATCAAGCAAATAATGGTTTCCATGCAGAATTTTTAAGGTGGCTTTTCCACTATGCTGTTCCACCTCCACAATAGCTTACAATCCTGAAAATCACCTGTCATCCCAAAATGAGGCCAAACCTTTACCCAAATGTAAGCCCAAATTATCCAAGTAGGACCCTTAAAAGTGTTTGCTTGAACCCAGATCCTACAGGCACAAAACTTTTGATGCATGTTAAGTCTCAGTTAAATAAGAGGCATTGAAGGATCCTATCTGCGATTAAAATGTGGGTATTAGATTTTGCCAAAGATTTGGCTTTCCTTGGGGGCAATTGGTTTGGTAACCCTGCTCTGTCTTGAATGGGCAACGGTGGACGGGTTTAACCCTACATGGCTTGAGGTATGGGTTTGAAACTTTGGTTTGAAAAGGTTAGGCATTATTGGGGTAATGAATGGTTTGGTAACCCTGCCCTACTGCGAAGGGGCAATTAGTGAGCTAGCATTAACCTGTGCACCCTACTACAGGCCCTAGTGAACCAAACCTAGGTTTGAACATCAGAATGGTGGGTAGGGTAAAGTAGGTGAAAGAGAAATTTCTGGGATTCGAAATTACAATCTGTTCTTAATGATAAGTTGTTTTTGGGGATTCCTCGGTGGCGTTATGGTTTGCAAGTTTGGCATCTAATCATAGGCTGTGACCTCTGTTGGTTCGAGCCCCACAAGTAGCAATGCTGAGGACCTATCCCAATGGATGTAAACCCCCAACTTTGCCTTTGACTTTGTAGTGGGGGGTGTTCTGATTTTCCTCATAATTTCTTTTTTTTATTATTAATTTCTTTTCTCTTTCTTCACAAGATCTTTTCAGAGTCACAAAAAGGTATATTCGTTATATTTATTAAATATACACTACCATCAGCTTGACTTCTATAAGTACTGTATGTACACAATATGGCTAGGTTTAAGAAAAAGTGCCAAGTATTTAGGATGGCCACTTTGTAGGGATGTGTACATCAGTAAGGCTGTCTAAAATACAGAGTGATGTTCAATAAGGAACCAATTGTGAGTCTTTCTAACATGAGTGATGTATTAATACTTGGTGGTATTGATAATAATTCTAGCAAGACTGTTCTGAACACATTGCAGCTTGTGCAGATCAAGAGCAGAGAAACACCTAAACAAGAAATTACAATAGTCGAGTCTACCACCAACCAAAGCATTTGCAGCCATGGAAGCAGTATCCCATGTGAGATACTCTCTGAGATGTTTGAGATCCCAGTTTTTAGCAGAAGAAGACTTACAGGTGTCCTGAATACAGTCTAAGGAAAATCTGCAACTGGTCCCTTTAACTGCTTCCCCCACCCCACCTCTTCCAGAATTACCCCCCACTGTTGTATATGTTTTACAACTGTCAAGCAAGTGAAATTTATATCTTGTGGTTTCTATCAAGTTGATAATCCAGTTATCTTGGTGTATACATGTATTGCTGAGGCTACTGTTACCAATGTGTGTGCACACTTTATCAGAAAAGTAAAAGTTTTGGAGTATTCATTCACTTGTACATGTTGCATATATTTAACATATAACTAAAGGGAACTGTCCTTCTAAAGAGCAGAAAATCACTTACCAGTGATTGAAATTACAAAGAGGAACATTAATTCCACAAAAATTCTTATATTATCTAACATAATATATTTTAGGATTATTTGACACAACTGGTCATTGTATTTTGATTCTGCAAACTGAAAAGCACTCATAGAGCACAGACCTCCACCAGTTTTTTTCCCCGTAACTATGGGATTTATTGTTTCCTGTGTATCTGTATTTGAAATTACTCCAAAAGTATGAGCATATTTCTATACATTTTTATGCGAGTAGGGCGACCAAAGGAAAGAAGTTATTATGGTCTAGGGAAGACCGGGTCATATTCTGGATACAAGTCACCTGATTGACATCTTTGCTGTGAGTGCTTTTTAGGCAGGTTGGATGTAACCAACCCGCCTATTTGATTGATGTGTCTGATGTCCGTCTGTCCATCAACAATTTTTATTTCCGGACTCTAACTCAAAAATACTTTGTCCAATCGAATTCAAACTTGACAGGGAGATAGATCACCATCATAGCTAGGTTCCTTTCGAAATTGGTGTAATTCTGTCTGTTTGTCCATTTTTTGTTTGTTTGTCTGTCCATCAACATTTCCGTTTCCGGACTCTAACTCAAAAACACTTTGTCCAATCAAATTCAAACCTTACAGGGAGATAGATCACCATCATACCTAGGTTCATTTTGAAATTGGTGTAATTCCATCTGTTCGTGTGTCTGTTTTTTGTCCGTTTGTCTGTTTGTCAACATTTCCGTTTCTGGACTCTGACTCAAAAACGCTTTATCCAATTGAATTCAGACTTGACAGGGTCATAGATCACCATCATAGCTAAGTTGCTTTTGAAATTGGTGTAATTCCATTTGTTCGTTTGTCCGTTTATAGCATAGATACAATTATGTGACCTAGATTGCAAGTTTAACATTTCTTAGCACGTCTAACACATTTAACTTAACCTAACATTATTTTCCTTGTTTCTAAATTTAATTACAGCATTCGCTAACCTGATTGCTGCCTGCACAATATGCCTCTCTAACCCTCTTGTTAGTAAATTTCATCCAGTACACTGACATTACAGTGCATGTATGATATAAATTCATAAAACTTGATCAAACTACTATAACCAGATTGATCTGGTTAAAATTTGGTATCCATTGTGTAGCATCTGGTGGATAACATGGATTACGCAGGAGTACACTGCTGCCACAACAGCCTGTAGAGATTTTCCTGTTACCCCTCTAGAGGTCAAGAAAGATATTGTAGGTAGAGTTCTCAAACTTGCAGGATATATGCATCATTACGAAAGCTTGCCTGGGAATACTTTTGGCATCATTTTAAAAAACAAGATGGCTGCCAAATGCGTATTTCAACTTCTGTAAGGAGTTTTGTTGGCTCTCTGGAGTAAAGGGTATTATAGGTAGAGATCTCAAAATCGCAGGATATGTTCATCATGACAAAATCTTGACTGGGAATATTTTTGGCCTAATTTAGAAAAACAACACAGTAGACATGCTCCAAGTCTTTGTATTTCTTTTGCCACAAACTTTGACACACATGGAATCATTATAAATCCATCTGATGGGTAGGGATCCTACTGTCTGATGAAATACTTTTGTTAGCACCAAATTCTGCGGGAAAAAAAGTTGTTCAGTCATGCACGACTATTCTCATTTTGAAAAACAAGATGGCTGCTGCAAGCATCTTTTTCCATGTAGCCAACTTTAAAGGTGCCTATATCTGCCTTATTATTGGTCCTAGAGGTATGGTATGTGAAGCCAACCTGTAGGAAATCGTGAGATCGGAATCTTCTGATATGTTCAGATTTGACCTTGGGACCCTCCTTCAAGGGATGGGAATCTTCTGATGTGGTCAGATTTGACCTTTGGACCCTCCTTCAAGGTCAGACGAGGACTGGCAAACTTAAAAGGGCTTTCACTTACTTATTATTGATACTGCAGCTTTGCAATGTCAAGCCAACCTATAGGTAATCATGGGCTGGGCATCTTCTGATGTGGTAAGATTTGACCTTCGGCTGCTCCTTCAAGACCAGACAAGGGTAGCCAAACTTAAAAGTGCTTATAACTCACTTATTATTGGTCCTAGAGTTCCTGGAATGTGAAACTGTCCTACAGGAAATCATAGGCTGGGCATCCTTTTATGTGGTCAGATTTGACCTTGGGCCCCTCATTCAAGGTCAGCCAAACTTAAAAGTGCTATAATTCCTGTAAATAATTTAGAATTTTCTTAATTTTAGCCACCATGTTCAAAAATGCTGTTTATCTTCAAAACGATGTTAGTTGTCCTTTTCCAATGGATACATCAGGTCCTCAGTGGCCTAGTGGTTAGCAAGTTTGGCATCTAATCATAGGCTGTCACCTCTGTGGGTTCGAGTCCCACAAGTGGCAATTCTGAGGACCTGTCCCAATATGACCCTGGCTGTTGAACGGGACGTAAAACCCCAACTTTGACCTTTGACCAATGGATACATCTTGCATCTGGCCACAGATGTGGCATTTGTCTAGTTAATATTTTAATCAAATTCATTATAAATTTCAAATTTGCATAATAAAATATAAAATATATCCAAAACCAAGTCATGTGTAAATTTCACTATTTTTACAAAGTACCACAGAAAGTATATTTTTAAGTTTAAAAACTAATTTAACATCAAACTTCAAGTTAAAAATATAGTATATATCCTTATAACACCATCATTTCTCTTTAACAAACTTTTGAATTATGAAGCACTCATAGAGCACAAACCTCCTGCAGAGGGCCTTTTATTACATTCTTTTGTATCAAGAATATGATCCAAATCATTCCCCAAAAGTATTCACTTATTTTCTTTGGCAAGGTCCTACCATGTAAATAAGTTCATGGAGATCTATTCATTACTTGTCAGTCAGAAAGCCAAAGTCATTAAAAATACCTTTAAAAATTAAAAATAAACCTTTAAAAATTTTGGATTTTATTATATCCAAAATATGATCCAGATCTTTTCACAAATATGATTACTTCTTCTTTTAACCAGGCCCTAACTACTTAAAATATTTTATAAAAATTCCTTCATTTCTTTTAGAATTATCATAAACACAGACAAACAGTCAAACAGACATACATACTCACAAACACACGTTGGTGTGGGCAATATGAATGTACAAAGTAGCTTGAAAAGCTTTTGGACTGAACAAAAACAGAAGCACACACACTATCAGATTTTAAAAGCATGTATTCATTCACCACTTGTCATCAGCATGGCATCTGGATAAACATTATACAGTGGGGAGGGGATGAGGGGTTACCCATTTTTTGGGTAGAGAGATGCAGATTTTCCTAAGACTGAATATGCCTGGAGAAAGAGAATCCGAGTCAAACCACACACCATGTTCCTGACCGCCTCAGATGGAGAGGAGATTTCCAAGGGTGCTGACTAGAAACATTTATTGTGTTTTTAATAATGCAAATCTGAACTTTAGCTTTTATTAGCCTCTCAGCAGATAACCACTTTCTGACATCATCTAAGCAGTTTTTCAAACTGTCAAAGACCTGAGCCACATTCTTATGTGTAAGATGAACATGAACGTGATAAGTGGCTACTAAATCATGCTATTAATAGAAACAAAATGGCAATTGCAAGAATTTCAGTAGTTACTATATCTGATTGTGTGTCTGGTACCATTGATAAAAGTGGGTAAACTTTCACTTTCACCATTCTATAGGTTTGTGAATAATAGTTTCACAGGCTCTGCCTGTATACAAACAGCTGATAACAATACAACAGTATTATTAATCATGAACTAACTTTAAAAAGAAACCTAAAATCTGAATGAAACTACTTGTGAAAGAAAATAGTATTGGAGCGTATATATGCCTATGGGCAAAGTATTTAGAAAAGAATGAAAAGAGTATATTCCATTTTTTTCACTCTAGAAAAGAGACATCAGTCTGCAAATTGTATTGCCAAACATGTTAATGAACGAGATGTTGCATCAATTGATACTGTAACATTAAATCTATTGAAAACCTGTTATTCCAAAATATATTCCAGTAATAATCCCAATTGTTTAGATATCAAGAACTATTTATTTAATAATCATTGTCTAAACATAGTTCCTAAAATTATTTTTCCAAGTCAACGTTTGGAAATGTCTAATAAGTTTATAAAAAATGTTTGAAAGCATAGTTTATAAATCTATATGAGACTTTAAAGACAAGGCTAAGCCTAATGCTTTGATAGCAGATGTAAAGCATGGTGGATCAAACTGGCTGACTTTGATTCAAAGGTAAAGGCATTCAGAGCTACATAGATCTGTTGTGCTTTAAATCAAACAACAGATTTGACATTTTTTCGGGAAAGCATACTTTTGTCAGTCTTTTCAAATTTCTAAACCATGTATTCTGGGGAAATTTCATATTCATACAATTCAATAGGATGACAAAACAAGAAACTTTGTTTTTAAAATACTGGATCTGGGGTTTGTTTGTGTGGCCTTTCATGATTGTAGGTGATGCTTTTGTAATGCCCATATATGACAAAATCATTGACAAGAGAAATATATAGTGTGAAATGCTTACTGTGAAGGAAGCCCCCAATATCTTATAAGTATATACTTAGAATGATTTCTAAGAAGTCTGCAACAATTCGACGGATGATAACAAAGTAAGTTCTAATACTTTTACAACTGAAAGTCTCACAAGTGAACTTTTTTACAAACTTCTCGTGTGTAATAAAATGACTCCACCCTTCCAAAAAAGGCTATGACTGTGAATACTAGATGTTCACATTTGACCTTGTAAATTTTTATTTAAGTAAAATTAAATTTATGACAATTAGAAAGCTAGAAGTTAATGTCAAAATGTTGCATATTAAACTTGCTTGTGGTCTTCACTTGACGAGATTGGCCAAAGGGTAAAATGGGCTGTTCAATATTTGCCCATGATGTTCCCCATTTATTTTTTTTTCACAAAGTCTATGTCAGTATGGGATTTGATTAGGCATATACTTAACCCTAATATTTCCTTGAAAGATATAAAATTGAAAATACCTAAGCTTTTTTCTACAATTGGGTGTGCGATAAAAATATTAGTTAATCAATAGTTTGAAGGGAAAAATAATATTGTAGTAATGAAGGAAGCAAAACATATGTCTTAATTAATTATGGAGTTAATTAACAGAGATTTATTAATAAATGAGTACAAGTATTAATCTTCAAAAAGCAGTGCAAGAAGCAATAGCTTAACTTAAACTTGTGCTCTGCGATAAACCAGTGGTGTGCTGGAGTAATGAGGTCTATAAACAAGTTCCATAACTGTAACAGAAACCTGGTAAGCACTAGTATGTGGAGCAACTGACATAGAACTATGTTACTGTAAAGTCTTCAATTTGTGCTCCTAATTAGTTTAGCCGGTCAGAATAGTGGTTTGCAGTAAATAAATATAAATTGATAATTAAACTTGCATTGACAACAAGTTATTAAATGGGGTTTGTCATAAATCTAATTATGTTGAGGTTTGTGTATTGTTATCATATAATTTATATGACTAGGTTTCTGCATGCTGTACATTGTTTCAAGATAAAAAAAATCATTGTAAAATTTACCTTTAACAAACTGTAGCACAGTTGCTAAAGGTCCAGTGGGGAAGTAATTAGAACTCAACAAATTACGCAGACAAACCCAAAGAAGGTATCAAAATTCAGCCATAGATTTTATTTACACTCAATGTTCAGTTTATTGTTCATATATACTTCACAAATAGTTTCATAATTCATCAACAGCTTAATTATAACATTGTTATATGTCCTATGTAAACCACAATATACCCAGATTGAACAATCATTTATCTGTTTCCAGATCCAAGTAAGTATATATATTTTGATATTTTACATAGAACATCCAGTATTTTGTTTGCACATAATATGTCTGTCTAGTAGCAGTAGTTGTAGGTTCTAAAGTTTTGTGCTCTTCCCCCCTTAATTTAGCAATGATTCCCCCTGTTATAGACAAAATGTTGAAAAACAGGAAGTTCCTAGATCCTGTAGCATCCCCCACAACTCTGGACAAATCTGGACCACAAAAACAGTGACTACATTTGTACTTAAGCTACCTTACCCAACGTACAGTATATCCCATACATCTTTACACCTACATAGATCCCGTATGAGCTTAAATTGATTTCACAAACTCAATCACATTTGACAAAATAATTAGTGGGCGTAATTAAATCATATCTTAATTAAATCTTGTAGTTTTTCCAAATCATATTTTCTACACCGCCCCCCATGGTCGATCCAAGTGAACATTAAAATATTCTTTAACCAAAAATATGATTTCTTATTGTAAAATTGACACATTTTAAAGCACACCATGAAAACATAAAGACATTTAAACACACACAACTTATACACACAAATCAAAAGTAAATACACTATACAGATAATACACTAGTCTGTTAAAAAGTAAATTAAAGAAAAATTTAAAAAAATCAAATTTATTTCAAATTTCAATTCAAATGTCAAATTCACTATTATTTTAAACTTATTTCATCATTATTGTCCACATGAATAATAAAAAAAAGAATAATACTGTTTCTTTGGTCATAACAGATCAAACACTTTATCAATTTTCATATGAAGTAAAAAAGGTTGATTTTAATACCTATTTACAAATACAAATGTCTTTATAAACACCAGTTTACTAATGTCTTTATTAATATCAGTTACTGCAGGTCTCTAGTAAGCAATGTTTGTTCACTGGTCTGGTCAGCACTATGGATTTTGTCTTTATGACCGCCGAACGGACAAGTCCATCTCAACCACTGTTGACTTGAATCACTCGGCCCATAGGCCAGCGGTTTCTTGGAGTAACCTCATCACATACAAGCACAATGTCTCCTACACAAAAGTCTCTCTTTGCATTCCACCATTTTTGCCTGTTCTGAATAGTGGGAAGGTACTCACGAAGCCATCGTCGCCAGTACTGAACATGGCACCATCTGCATCACCCTTCAGCAACAGCAAGTGGTTTGGTGTCAGTGGCTCTATGTCATTTGCTGATTCAGTGCACCTTGTAATTGGTCGATTGTTTACTACAGACTCCACTTCACAAAACACTGTTGTAAGATGCTCATCATCCAGGACAGCACCCTGTAGTATAGCTTGCATTATTCTTCTCACTGTGCGGATCTGTCTCTCCCACACCCCTCCCATATGTGAAGCTGCAGGTGGGTTGAAAATCCATTCAATGCTTTCATGCTGCAAGTAAGAATCCAGGTGATGAGACTTGTTCCATCGTTTCAGTGCATCCAAGAATTCTTTGGAGCCTCCCACAAAGTTGGTGCCATTGTCTGACTGGATTGTTTGAGGTGTCTCCCGTCGTGAAGTAAATCTCATCAAGGCATTAATGAAACTATCAGCATCCAGTGAGTGCAGCATTTTGATATGTATAGTACGGATAGCTAAACATGTGAAAATACATCCATAACGCTTCACTTGGGCCCTGCCTTGCTTCACCATGAATGGACCAAAACAATCAATGCACACATTGGAAAAAGGTGGTTTGTCAAGGGTTGTTCGCTCTGAAGGGAGGTCTGTCATCCTTTGATTCTTTCCAGCACTATACAGCTTCTTGCAGGTTAGACAGTTTCTGATGACATGCTTTATCAAACCTCTTGCCTTTGGTATCCAGTACTTTGTCCTGAGGAGGGAAAGGACATACTCTGTGCCACAGTGTTTTGCCTTGACACAATGCAGGTACCTCACAAGTAGCATGGATACATGATGACCCTGTGGAAGGATTAACTGGTGCCTAGCCTTGACTGGGTGAGATGCATGTTGCATTCATCCTCCAACCCTCATTATGCCATCTACCATTAGAGGCTCTAGATGATGTAAGGTGCTCTTGTGATCTACCACTCCATTTTGCTTCAGCTGCCTCATCTCTGATTGGTAGGATGACCTCTGCACATATTGAATTATCTTGTTTTCAGCATTCACAAGCTCTTCTATGGACAATTTGCTGGCTGGCTGGACTAATAAATCTCAACATCCAGGCAACTGATTTTCTCATTTTGTGCCAATCTGAAAACCTGTTTAATAAGCAGTCCATAGGATCTGCTATTGCTGATTTTGTAACACAGGTAATCACATTTGTCTTCACTTCAGGATCATCTTCCAGCTTCATCAGGGCAGTGGAATCAATTGGCCATTCATCTTCTGGTTTGAGAAGAAACTCAGGACCTTGTAACCATCTGTTATTCATCTCATGAGCTGCAAATCCCCTGGAAGCATCATCAGCTGGATTGACTGTAGAGGGCACATGTCTCCATTGATCTACCTTGGAGCCTTCATGAATGATGGTCAGTCTGTTAGCTACAAATGTATGGAATCTTTTTTCTTGATTCTTAATGTATGCCAAGACTATAGTACTGTCTATCCAGTAGAAAGTTTCATCTATCTTCATTTTCAGCTCTCTTTGAAGTAGTGCATTTACCTGAACTACAGTAACTGCTGTACACAGCTCAAGTCTAGGTATGCTGATTTGTTTGATTGGAGCTAACCTTGATTTCCAAAATAGGAATGAGCATTGCTTTCTTCCAGACCTATCTTGGAAGACCAGATATGACACAGTACCATATGCTTCAGATGAGGCATCACAGAAGTGGTGAATCTGTACAGGCTTGGTTCTGTCAACTTCTCCATTCAGCAAGTGTCTAGGGATCTGTAATTTCTGCAGATCTTCCAATGATTGAATCATACAGCAAGAGGATCATACACAAAGGACACCACACTCAGAAGCCCACGACGTGTGTAAATTGGTTCCTTTCTTCTGGTCACAATTCTTAAAATGTCCTTCTCTGTGTCCCATTCAACACCCAAGGCACATTCAACTGGCAAGTATGTTTGCTGCAAATCCAGATTTTGGACACCCTTGGCACGACTTTCAGCAGGTATGGATTCTATGATGTGGTGGCTGTTGCTGATCCACTTTGTCAAGTTGAAGACACGACACTGTAGTAATTGTCTCAACTGCTTTGCCAATCTAATGCCACTTTCTTCAGAATCTGTCACCAAAAGCCCATCATCCACATAAAAATGATTCAAGATAGCATCAGTAGTTTCTTCATCAAATTTCTCTTGAAATTCTTCAGCAGCTTTCCTCAGTGCATAACTGGCTATGCTTGGACACCAGATACCTTCAAATAGATGTACAGTCATCCTGTAGGTCTCCACTTCCTTCTGGGGATCTCCATCTTTCCACCAAAGGAAGCGCAGGGCATCTCTGTGTTGAGGTGAAACCCTGACCTGGTAGAACATGCTTCAACATCAGCCATCATTGCATATTTCCCTTCCCTGAATCGGAGAAGTACACCAATCAGTTTATTCATAAGATCTGGGCCCTGCAGGACTTTCTTGTTGAGTGATGTCCCCTGATATTCTGCTGCACAATCATATACCACCCTCAGTTTGTCAGGTCTGTTGATATTGGTTACAGCATGATGTGGTATATACCAAGTCAACCCAGGTGTGCCCACTGGATCATTGGTCTTCTCAGCGTGGCCTCTCTCAAATAGCTTGTCCATCTCCTGCTTATATCTTGTCTGTAAGTCCTCATTCTTGGGCAGCTTTCTTCTCAGGCAAACTAGCCTTCTTTCAGCAACAGCTTTGTTGTTCGGTAGATTTGGCTCGTCTGATTTAAATGGAATATCTATCTCATAATGCCCGTCTGAGACATGGATGGTGTCATCCCAGATTTGTAATGCCCTCTTGTCATTTAAGGACATCCCAATATCATTGGCAGAAGTGTTTTTCAGTTTCGAACACTGCTCCACCTGATTTTCTAACCTTGTCAGGCTCATAGAACTGCTGACAAAGTTGCACACGCCTTGGGTTTCATGACTTGTGGAATATAACGGACCATTTACTGTCCATCCAAGGGGGGTCCGGACTCCATATGGTTCACCCAGAGACCCATGTCTGAGTTCTAGTGGCTGAAGAGCAGCGGAATTGTCCTGACCTATTAACATCATAGCCTTTGGCTTCTCATTATGGTGCAGTGGCAGATCTTTCAAATGGTCCCACTTCTGTACATCAGGCTTCACAGCAATACTGGATACTAGAGATGGAAAATTGTCTAGTGCATACACCCTGGGCAGTTCAATTAATGGCTGTCTCTTGATCCAAGCAACAAATAGTCTTGCCTCCTTTGCAGCAACTTCTTTGCCATTATTAATAGTGGCAATATCCAGTGTAGTTTTCTTACCTTGTAATCCTAGCTGTTGCAACAATTCACTAGCACAAAATGACTTATTGCTTCCTGAATCTAGTAGGGCATAAGTTTTGAATGGCGCTGAATTCTCATTCACCTGTACATATACAGGAACAACTGTCAAGGCAACTTTTGACCTCTCGTAGACGTCTGCCTGGGTACTACAGACGACTGATTCTGTGGTGGTAGCTTGACCTGGAGATGCATGTTTATTGGCGCCATTTGGATATTCTTGATTCTGGTTTCTGAATGAATTGTGTAGCAGTCTGGCATGTTTCTTCAGACATCCTTCTATACCACACCTTTGTGCAATCTCTTGCTGAGTGCTTTCCTGGCTTCAAACAATTGAAACACAGGCCATTTTCCTTTGCAAATGTTAGCTTCTGAGGGGGTGACAACTTCTTGAACTCTTCGCAATGAAACAATGTGTGATTTTGATGGCACCTTGAACACAGATTTTCTTTTCTGCTCACATCTGATTTTAGGACATCAAACATTTGTTGTTGTAGAGTTTCAGTCACAAAAGGCTGTGTTATCCTGGTGTGGTCAGGCCCAGCTATGGTTGATCTGTACTGATTTGACTGCTGTTGAGGGTGAAAATTTGGTGTAGTAGCACTCAAAGGAATTACACTTGGTAACATATTACTTGGTTGACCCATTTGTTGTGGAGTAGATGTATGTTGTTGAACAGATTTATTTGCCCCCAATAAATACTGTCTATTCATACCTTCTTGTCCTGGAATTCTGTCAGCATCTGCAGGTTGCTTTGGTACATGCTGTTCTGCCGTGGAACGTGTTTGTAGATCCCGATTTTCCTCATCCTCTGAAGGCCTCTCACCATTCTCTACAGTTGGATTCAACTGTCCAAGGTTATCTGCAGTTCCCTGGTCCCATACTGTTCCAGTTTCATAAGCTTCCAATGCTTCTTCTTCTGCTGTAGCAGCCCTCAAACTTGTCTTTACCTCATTCAGACGAAGTCTTGCTTCTAAATTAACCCTCTCTATCTCGAGTTCTGCCCGTCTCTGCTCACCTTCCAGTTGTGCCATCAGAGCTGCTCTGCGGGCGGCTACCCAGGCCCGTACACTGCTGGTGCTGCTGATGTAACTCCCCACATAAGAAGCACTGTCGTTTGGTTGTACACTATCCTCCATATTGAACAAATCACTTTCTTGTATTCTTGAAATAAGTTCCGCTTTATTTCCAGTAACTCTTTGGCCTCTTCTTCTTAAAATATCTTTTAATTTCTTCACAGTATATTGTGTAAACTCTGACATTATATCCTAGATGCACACATTTTATTTCCTGAATATGATGCCTTCAAAGTTACAGAAAAGCATAAAGCTTTAGTGTGGATAAATTTATCATAAAAACTTTAGAACTGTAAAATTTACCTTTAACAAACTGTAGCACAGTTGCTAAAGGTCCAGTGGGGAAGTAATTAGAACTCAACAAATTAAGCCAGACAAACCCAAAGAAAGTATCAAAATTCAGCCATAGATTTTATTTACACTCAATGTTCAGTTTATTGTTCATATATTGTAAACCACAATATACCCAGATTGAACAATCATTTATCTGTTTCCAGATCCAAATAAGTATATATATTTTGATATTTTACATAGAACATCCAGTATTTTGTTTGCACATAATATGTCTGTCTAGTAGCAGTAGTTGTAGGTTCTAAAGTTTTGTGCTCTTCCCCCCTTAATTTAGCAATGATTCCCCCTGTTATAGACAAAATGTTGAAAAACAGGAAGTTCCTAGATCCTGTAGCATCCCCCACAACTCTGGACCACAGGAAGGTCCTGTTTCCAGGCAGTTTTTACAACAAAAACAGTGACTACATTTGTACTTAAGCTACCTTACCCAAGGTACAGTATATCCCATACATCTTTACACCTACATAGATCCTGTATGAACTTAAATTGATTTCACAAACTCAATCACATTTGACAAAATAATTAGTGGGCGTAATTAAATCATATCTTAATTACATTTTGTAGTTTTTCCAAATCATATTTTCTACACTCATCTAATAGATTTTAGTAAATATTAAGGGTATAAGATCATGTGAACTATTTTTACAAGCAAATGTTAGCTACAGTAGGTGCTCAACAGATGCCCTTACCATATTTGGTAGCAACATGCCTATATTTAGGTTTGACATAGCCAAGTGCTTAGTCTTAGTGGTTAGCCACTAGGCAGTGTTCTAGCCAGGAGCAGGTGCTCTAACCTTATTAGGTCATGGCATGGTCATTTTTTTTCATTTCAGTACAGAAGACTGAAGGAGCTGCCTAGCACCAAAAATATTTTGCTTAGCTAAGCAAACAGGAAGTTACTTAAGAATTTTAGGAATTAGCTGCATATGCAGATTTTGCTTATAAAAGAGGCTGATTTCCAGCCTCAATGATGGACTACCTCAATTGCAGGGAGGCCTGTTACAATTAAGTTTACCAACTCAATTATGTAAAAACTTTGTGTAAATTGTCAGGGTGGATAAATAAAGAATTCAGGATGAAATTGTATGCTTTCTTTGACATTACTGCGGGCGACTGGAACCCCACCCGACAATATAATAATATTGTTCTGTAATGAAAATTTGAATTAAGTGGAAAAGTAAAAATGTATGAGAAATTGGATTGTATGAAAAATTCAATGAAGTAAATGAAAAGTTTTGTACAAAGCAGAAAAATTGTTACAACAGAGAAAGTCAAACCTGGTGATGAAAAGCTAAAGGTGTAAAAATATGTCCCTAATGTAAATGGCCATGTGTGCCAGACACATATCTACCATCTTTATCAAAATGCTATGTCTCAATATTTATGTGTTCAAAAGCCAATGGTAGCTTCCCAACCACTGTTCACGATGCATACTAGATTTTGTCACGGTTGGTCAACTTTGGGCCAACAGTGGATTTTTATTCTTGATGGTATTGAACAATAATAGGGTATTCAGGGAAAATAAATAATTATTTATCATAGTATGTCTAATGATCAGATTTCAGTGAGCCCACGGAATTGTATCCTTAGTCATCTGCTCACAACCTGTCAATCGTTTGCCTCTTCTACACAATGGTAACATAATTCCATGCTGTACTTAGCTGATGCTTTAGTAAGAGTATAGTTTTTACCATTTGCTTGCCGTCGGACTGACGTCATATCCAATGGCCAAAAAACTGTTAGACCAATAGTGGCTGCCTACATTGGCATGCTATCCGGGGTTAGCAAGACAGTAGAGTGGAAACCCTTGTAATTATGATATTGGCTACCCCACCTCTGGGACACTTCATAGATTACTGATGGCATGGGGCACATGCCACCTCTCCCTGAGGCCGACCTTAATTGCCTCAGAAATATCCTCAGGATATAATCTAATTCCCTTAGTCAGGGTTAGTGGAGCACCTTACCTCAATACTTGTGAATTATGGTACCGCAGATCTCAGGGATGACCTGTTGATTTTTGACAGACCCCACCTAAAGTTCCATTGGAGGGAGGTGTTGCTTTCTCTAGCAGCTATGTGTCTCATAATGATGGCCTAATTCAGTCCTGGACTGAAGGGTCCTTAAAACCAGGCCCATCCTTTCTGCAGTGTTGCGGTCACACTGTTCCAGCCCAGGTATTAATTCTGGAGGCATCCTCACAAATATTCTGTAAAGGGGGCTGTTCTTGTTTCTGTAATTCAGCCATCAAGGTATTGTAATGTTCCAAATATTCCTTTCTTCTCAGCCCCTGTCTGACCCAATATTGAGGGGCCTTTCTGTGTCTTGGAGCTAACTGGCATGTTAGTAATATGAACAGATCCTCCATCCCCTATACTCCTGCAAGTGTCCATACAATTGTAGAAATAGTGCATATATCTGTAGTATATGATGATGGTGATACATTGTGGTCAAACTCAGAATGGTCAATGAATCTGACCTTTGGACAATAAATAAAATCCAGCCCGGATAATAAAAAGATCAAGCCTTCCTTTTTACTTGCAAAGCCCAATCTCTGGTTATCTGCTCAGTTGTAGCAATTGTATAGGCATTTGTAACGTTTGTTCACCAATTATATCAGTCAGGGGGAAATCTTATCTAAATTTGCATAAAATCTTGATCCCATCCCAAAGTCACTTGGAAAATGATTTTATCTGTCACAAACCCTCATTTTCACTCAAAGAGCACTTGGATATTTTTGAGTTTTGGACACTAAAAACTCATCTCTTTTATCCTGCATTGGTAGCTACAAGCCCGATTCACAGATTTTTCTAGTGGGAGGTAGGTTTTGATCTGATCAGCATAGTGGAAAAGCTGCCTAAAATATATTGTTTATTTAAGAGTGAACACAACTGGTTTGCAACATTATGGCTTTCATGATAAATACAGATAATTAGTTGTTGAGGTTAAGTGATTTGAAAAAGCCTTCATGGAAATTATATACAATGTTCTGGTTTTACATAATTTTATTTGTTGGATTAAATTTTAATTGTGCAATGTTTACCTCAGTTATCTTAACTAATCTATTGTTTTTCAGGAACAATATCTTTCCCATGATTGGGAGGCGAAGGCCCTAAATGAACAAAATAATTGACAAAAGTGATAATCAAGAGATGATCTGGACCAGTAATCCAAGGTGGGAATGCAGGGAAGAATATTAAGTTGGGAAGCTTGAGTAGTTGGAGAGGTGGGCCTTATTATATGTTATTGAGGGACTATTTGAACGTGGAAAGGAAGAGAGCTTTGGAGGGTTGATGCACAATTGCTGAATTAGTTAGAAAGATGTTTTTTTTATGATTTGTGAACTTAACAGTCAAAACACAGGTCCTGGAGGAACTTAATTTTGACTGCTACATCTATTATGTCAGAATCAAGTATATAAGGGCAGAGTTTTTTAGCTGAGGTATGCTAGTTGAAGTTATATACTTCTGTATGTGATCAGCCCTGTTTTGAACTGAGTTTATCCCAGCTTTTATTATGGTTTATTTCATAAACACAGAAGTAATAATAGTACACAGTATTAAACACAAACATTTTTTTCTTTTCTTTTATGATTGAATCAAATCTTTACATCTAAGTAATATAGAGAAATCTTGTGAAAGGTAAGAAAATTTACTGACAACATAACCTTTGTTTCGTTTCTAGTTTCCCCAAGTTTTACAAATTAGCATTGAATACTTTGAATAAATTTGCCTATTTTTTATTTTTGATGAAACAATTAATACCAATATGACAAAATTTGAAAAAAAAATGTGTTGATAAATAATCAGTATCTTTCAGATTGCATTTGGAGAATTTCCCTGGCTTGATACATTTGAGAAACAATAACTATATAACTATATAAAAATTCACTGTTCATTGGTTCCTTCTATTTTTAATATAAAATATATAAAGCTAATAATAAGGTATGCAGAGGCAGATACAGGATTTTCCAAATGGGGGGCGTGGGTTGTCGCAGGTATGGATATTTCATACTTGGACATTTCATAGCGGGACAAATAATGCAGTGCATGGACAAAGCCCCAGCGGACAAAATGCCGGTGGACAAAACACCTGTCAAAATTGCAGGAGAGGACAAAACACTAGCCATTTTATGGGACAAGAAGGACAAAATGCCAATCTTATCAATCTTATCAAATGCCAATCTTATCAGAATTTAACTTTTTTCAATTTCATCTTATAGCTACTGTAGCAAATTCTAATTGAAACAATAAACATAGAAATGCAGTAATAAATTTTCAATTGAGGTGAGTGATTCCAGTTTTGTAAATTTTATATCTCATTATTTCATGTTTAAACATACACTGGTTAACAAAAAATGTTTATTAACAAAGTTATCCATTAAAGATGTAATCCCCAGTTTGTTTGAGGATGAGACCTAACTTAGTACACACACAAAAAAACCTAATCCCCTTTGATATTGGGACAGTTTGCATGTGGCACTGTGTTACAGGTAAAATAAGTGTCTCTTTAAATAGGTAATATGGGGTAGGGGATAAAAAAACCCCAAGACAAAGGTTTCAAACTCTGAAAGGGGGGCATGCCCCCCACACCCCCCCCTTCCAGATCTGGCTATGGTATGTAAGCGATTTTATGTTGGCAAACTTTTTAACCTTGTAGATAGAGTCAAAGGTTGAAGCATAACTTTTTCAAAATTTTACATCCAATAAATGTATATACTGAGATACATTTTAAAAATCTCATTCTCCAGTTCCAGTTATCTTTACCAAGCTAAAATCATTTTTTTTTAAACAAAAATAAATTTTGACATGACTACTTCACTAAAACTATATATTGATGAAAGAACTAATTTCTGTTCATTCAATTAAACCAATGTAATGTTATAAATATCTAATCTAATCTAATCTACTACTTTGCAGGCGCAATATCTTCCCCACAAAGGGGAATTCAGTGCTTCAGTTAAACAAAATCGTTATCATAGGGGGAATCGAGGGGCGTTCAGTCTCAGTAATCCAGAATTGTGGGTGTGACCAGGCGGGAAGAAGACGAAGTTGGGAAACTAGAGTTGAAGAGGTGGGTTTTGAGGTGGTTCCTAAATGATGCGACAGAGGGACTGTTTCTTACATGAAAGGGGAAATAGTTTCAAAAGACTTAGGCATAGTGACTGAAGGAATTAGAGAAGTGTCTGATTGATTTGTGAACTCTATGGTCAAAAGTGGGGGTTTGAAGGAACTTGAGTTTGGGGGTGCTTCGCCTTGTATTTCTGGAAGAGGTGTAGGGGTGAATTAATTAATTAAACTGGTTGACGTTGGTTGAGAATTTTGTATGTAATGAGGCCGATTTTAAATTGTACCCTGTACTTGACTGGGAGCCACTGGAGTTTTTTTAGTTGAGAGGTAATATGAGAGAATTTAGAGGAACGGGTGGCAACCCTGCAGAGTGAGTTTTGGACTAGCTGCTATCTCCTTAACTCAAGGAGATAAAGATTAAATTAGACACAGGCCTATAGTTTTTAAAAACTTCTTTGTCTAAGGATGATGTTTTTAGGATTGGGGTAACATGGGTGTACTTGAAAAAATTTGGACACTTACCTTGCTGAAGAGAAGCATTGATTATTGAAGTGATGGGGGTGATGAGAATGTCCAGGTAATCAAGAACAAGGGAAGTGGGCCAAGGGTTGAGGGAACATAATTTATTTGAAGAGTTGGTAATAATTTTGGTAACTTGATCCTCTGTTACAGTAGAGAAAGTGGAAAACATAGAGGGAGGAGAGTCTGGGGTGATGTTTGGCAAATTGAGGGAACATTAGACATAAGAGGTTTAAACTACATATATCAACATACCAGTACTTTCATATTAACATTTGCGGGAACACTGACAAAAAGGTTTATGCATCCATACATAAAATAAACTATATTACTAATACATTTTAATATTTAAAACTTATAATACCACAAAATTAGAAAAATGATAATTGTACTCCAAAACCAGAATTCACAAAGAGGTCTTAATTCTGAGACCAAATAGTGTCAACTTTAAATTCACAGACAGTTTATCAGCAAGTAAAATATGTATGTTAGTAAAGATGAAATAACACTTGAACCTGTTCTACTAAAATATCTGAGAAAACAATGTATTAGTATAAAGTTGAGATTTGGTCTAACTTATTTTGTGAATAACTAAGTAGTTTGGAAAAAATTGTGTCATTCTTGAGACCAGAACTTAAGTCAAAATTTGGTCTTGGCATGTTTTATGAATGCAGGCCTTGTGTCCCATTCAATTTCATTCATTATTAGTTTCCCAATACCTCTGTACTGTATATTTTACATTTAATCCACACTGCACAGTTAAGATTTTAATGTTGATATTATATACAGGCTCAAGTAACTTTAAGTCCACCTGCTTCAACTATACTATATCCATTCTTTGTTCATCTCTGTAGCCAGGTCCAGTGAGTTGTATGTCTTCAACAATGTTTCCAGGCTGTAAAACAACAATGTGGTGTTTGTTAGTGAGAAAAAGAAGTTCTCTATTAATTATGTTCACATTATGAAAAATTGAAAAAGCATTTAATACATGTGTGTATCCAGTTTTAATGTGATATTAGCTTGAAATATTGAAATATTGAATGACTAAAATACATAAAAACATCTGATATGGTAATTAAGTGGTGTGACAATAGCAAATTGTCCTTATCAGTGTACCGCCAATGTAAAAGTTGTATGTCTTCAACAATGTTTCCAGGCTGTAAAACAACAATGTGGTGTTTGTTAGTGAGAAAAAGAAGTTCTCTATTAATTATGTTCACATTATGAAAAATTGAAAAAGCATTTAATACATGTGTGTATCCAGTTTTAATGTGATATTAGCTTGAAATATTGAAATATTGAATGACTAAAATACATAAAAACATCTGATATGGTAATTAAGTGGTGTGACAATAGCAAATTGTCCTTATCAGTGTACCGCCAATGTAAAACTCCTCATTCCAAGATTTTGAAAAAAGGTATGCTTTAGTACATCCCTAACATGAAATATGTCAATTGTTTAGGTTAAACTGATACCACCACCTACCTGATGGTTATGTAAATTAAAATACACAAAAAAGGTTTGGAAAGGGTTAAAATGTATCTATAGAAACTGCAGAATTTATCAAGTGAATAAAATACTCAAACACCAGTACTTTTAGACTTAGTTTTCCTGAACCAAAAAAATCAATGCTATAAAATAGTATACAAAATTTAATATTTTGCTACCAAATTTACTACCTATTTTACCACACCAAAATTATTGAAATATAATAATTTTCAATAATTTTATTACAAATAAGTTGAAATAACATTTTTATATCAACAAATACGGAGAAATAGTTCAGCTGTCACTTAAAGGAGTTTGCAATACCTATAAATGTCTCAATAAACATGGAAAACAAAATTAAAATTTCACATAAATATTGCAAATTAATACTAAATATGGCTATTTTATGACGCCACTTTAACCCATAAGGAGGGGGGGGGGGGGGTTAGGGCGTAAATCTAACTGGCTATCTAGACTCATCACATAAGGTTTCCCAATACCACTTAATACATTTTAAAGCTCTAAAAGCAAGAATAAAGGAGATATAAGGCAAAAAGACAAAATCGGCTATTTTATGACCCCAGTTTGACCCCTACAGGGGGGTCGAGGGCTAAATTTGACTTGCTTTCTAGACTCTCCACATGGTTTCCTACTACCTCCCAATAAATTTTATGGCTATAAATGGAATACTTAAGAAGATAATAGGGGGGTTCACATGAACTTTAAGCTTTCAGGTTGGTATCTGTGAGAAAATCGCTCATAAATCAATCATTTTTCAACAGATCGCTCCTAAAATCTAATCAGCTCACGGTTTTTGATAGTATAAACATGTGTGTATAATTACAAGCCTCTGCGGTCAGTAGATTTTGCTGAGCTGCGATGACGGGCAGGTGTACCCCCAAAAAACTATATTTTGATCATGTGACCTTGATAAAGATGAAAGGTCAAATTTAAGCATGTGGAAAAATTTTCCCACGCCTAAGGTATATAACTGCAAAATATGGTTGAAAAGCTTCCAATAAGAAATACCATGGAAGCAACTGAATCAGTGAAAAACCTTGGTGTCATCCTGGATGCTGACAACTCAATGCAAAGACATGTAGCTAATTTATGTTGTGTATGTTACTATCATCTCCGGGAACTATGAAGGGATGAGATTATCATACCTGCACTGTTGCTACTGCTGCTAAATGCAATTAATAGTTGTATTCATTGAAACAGCTGTGCTCCTGCATATTTCTATGACATAGCCAGTTTCATTGGAACTCCAATTATCCTGTGTATTTGTTTCGTCTACATCTATTACAAAAGCTTTTTGGAAAGTATGTTATGTCTTTCCTTGTTCTATATAAAGCATTTGCCCAAATCTTCAGTTGACGTTTCTGTATTTTTTTTCCCACAAGATATCTACTTAATTAATTGGCATGTGGGGTTCAAGTGGAGCCAGTGGTTTAAACAAATCACATCTTTAGATTCAGTTTAAAACCTAAGATCCTTTTTTTCAGCAGGATTCAAATAAAACATAGAATAGAATATAAATTTTTATAAAGAACAAAATTGGTGTAACATATCTTATGGGCTTGACGTCAAAAAAGGAAAGCCCAGGAACATGTCAGACAGATATCCAATTTAGTGCCCACCAGTGGAGATACTAGTATACCATGGTAGAATGTATGTTGGTCTAAAGAAGTAGCTTTTAACTGGCTTTGGAACTCTGTTATTGTGTGTTGTGACTGTACCAATTGTGGGAGTCTCTTCTATTCAGTGGGAGAAGCCATTGCAAAACCTTGCTTTACAATCGCCTTCTTAGAACAAATTGAGGAAAGAGATAGCCGATTTCCACAAGTAAGGCTACTGGTTTTGATTAAGGATAACAAGTATGTAGGATGGGAAAATTTAATGGCCTTGAATGTAATGAGATAGTATTTAGACAAGATGCAGTACAAAATTGGGAGGCAGTATAGTTTCTGAAGATAGGGAGTAACATGGCTTATTTTACAATGTCTAAAGACAACTTTCAAATTCACACTATAGAGTAGGGAATTGCAGTAATCAGTTCGACTGCTAATCATTGAATTTACCACCAGGCAGCCTGATAATAGCAAGCAGGACAAACCTTGGTTATGTGACTAGGGAAAGTATTTTAGTCATATAATATGGCTTGTTTACTAAAAGATTTTTCTTTCTTTTGAAGTATATAGTGCATTTTTTTTCAGGCATAAGACTATGAAGATTCTTCTACTATACTTATGGTGATCACTCAAATTATCATGTGGATAGAAATTAGACAATAGAAATTGCATGACCAAAGTGTTTGTATCCTACCTTAATTATTTTTCATGGATTACCGTAGATGCACCACTTGTGCCTACGTCATACCACTTCCTTGCAAAAATAAACATAGAATCAAAACATACCATTTTGACAGCTGATAAGGTGAACGAAAATAAAACAGACGATACACACAGTAGAAGGATTCAATGTGATAGTTGATGCTTTCTCGAGGATTTTAAAAAGTTAAGGTAATGATGACATTCAAGTACTGTTGATTTTGGTTTTTGAAAGTGTGTTTTTGTTTCTTGAAGTGTGCTCTGATTTTGCCCGCCTTTGTTAGTATCGTGCCATACATCCTGTCAGTAGTGTTCATGAAAGCACCTATTTGGCACAGTGCCAAATTGTGACAGTTAACTTTAGTGATAGGTAGTCATTTTGTATGTATCACAGCAATATGAGTTAATACTTACTTTTTCTTGTCATTGTAAATTTCAACTTCTTCACTGAACGGTATGCACTTTAACTTAAGTTTATTTTTGATTTATCAGATTGGTTTAAATTGATTAATAAATATATGAGTTAAAACTTAATTAATTACTTTTTTCTTTTAATTTGAAATTTCAACTTCTTCATAAAACAGTAAGTACTTTAACTTAAGCTTATTTTTGGGGTAGTTTTTACTTTACCGGTACAAGATTTGGACGATGATATAAATTCTATATTTTAACAATTTAATCTTTTTATTTTATTTCAAATACACATCCATATTATTTATGGGGGTTGGGGCTTGCCCCCAATTATAACTGTTAATTTAATTTTAAATTTCCTTGAAAGTATTTTGTAATTATACAATATGGTGGATCTCGCACCAGTAAAATAAAATTGCTCCTATTTTTGATTTATTAGATTGGTTGAAAGTGATTGAGCTTCATTGACATGGGATAGTCATAGAGCCAGTATAGCTTTTATGCATGCATACATAAACTGACTTGTCAGCTGACATGTCGTCACTCTGCGGCGTCCGCGTGAATAACTTCTCTTCCAAAACTACAAGGCCTAGAGACATGCTGTTTTTTTAAAAGATACCTTATCTATTGAGGATGAAAAATTGTTCAAGGCATGCAAATCTGTCTGTTCGTCTGTTTGCTAGACACATTACAAGGGAGGTACCCCCACCAAAAGTGTGAAAATTTCAACACTTTATCACAATTTTCTCAGTTACTATTGCAGGGATTTCTCTCATATCTTGCATATATGTACTAGGCCAGAAGTAGATTCTCTTGTGTGAGTATGAGAGCTGGATCTGTCTTAATTTTTTTTATAAATTTTTTTAATAATTTTTAATGCATTAAAATTTATGAAATCGTGCACTAAATCACTTATAACTTGAAAAGTGTTGCATTTAGAGCATTTTGTTAAAAATGTTATTCAGCTACTTTTTCCATAGCTACAACATGGTGAGTAACTTGGGTGTCTGTCTCAATAGCTAAGTGAGTAATAGCTACTATTGGGCTTTTCAGTAACTTCCATCATGAGTAAAATCACTTGTAGCTTGAAAACTATTGCATTTAGAGAATTTTGTACAAATATGTTATTCAGCTACTTTTGGGTCAGCTATAACATAATATAATTTCAGACCTGTAGCTCGTGGCATAGCTGAGTAATAGCTACTTTTAGGTTATCACTGTTGAGTAAATCACTTATAACTTGAAAACTATTGCATTTAGAGTATTTAGTTTCATATGTTATTTACCTATTTTGGGGTGAGCTATAACATAGTAAAGTTCCAGACCTGTGGCTCATTGAATAGCTGAGTAATAGCTACTTTGAGGTTCTCACTGTTGAGTGAATCAGTTGTAATTGGAAAACTATTGCATTTACAGAAATTTGTTTAAATATGTCATTCAGCTACTTTTGGGTCAGCTATAACATAGTAAAGTTGCAGACCTGTAGCTTATTTCACAGCTGAGCAATAGCTATTTTTAGTTTCTCGCTGTTGAGTAAATCAGTTGTAACTTGAAAACCACTGCATTTAGAGTATTTTCTGTAAATATGTTGTTCACCTACTTTTGGGTCAGCTTTAACATAGTAAAATTGCAGACCTGTAGCTCATTGCATAGCTGAGCAATAGCTACTTTCAGTTTTTTCTGTTGAGTAAATCAGTTGGAACTTGAAAACTATTGCATTTAGAGAATTTTGTTTAAATATCTTATTCATTTACTTTTGAATTAGCTGTAACATAGTAAAATTGCAGAAGTGTATCTCATGGCATAGCTGAGTAATAGCTATTCTCAGGTCTTCACTGTTGAGTAAATCAGTTTTAACTTGAAAAATATTGCATTTAGAGTATTTTCTTTAAATATGTTGTTCACCTACTTTGGGGTCAGCTTTAACATAATGAATTTGCAGACCTGTATGTCATGGCATAGCTGAGCAATGGCTACCTTCAAGTTTTCTCACTGTTGAGTAAATCAGATGTAACTTGAAAATTATTGCATTTAGAGTAATCTGTTTAAATATGTTGTTCACATACTTATGGGTCAGCTATAACAGTGAAATTGTAGACCTGTAGCTCATGGCATAGCTGAGCAATAGCTACTTTAAGATTTTTACTGTTCAGTTAATCAGTTGTAAGTTGAAAACTATTTCATTTACAGTATTTTGTTTAAATAAGTTATTAACCTACTTTTGGGTCAGCTAAAAATAGTGTAATTCCAGAACAGTAGCTCCTTGCATGGCTGAGTAATAAGCTACTTTGAGGTTCACACTGTTGAGTAAATCAGTTGTAACTTGAAAACTATTGCATTTGCAATATTTTCTTTAAATAAGTTTTCAACTTACTTTTTACACCTTAACAATTACCTTCTTACTTTCCTTCTGAATACCATCTCCAGGGCACAACTTTTGTGTCCTTTTCTTCTGTCACTTCTACTCTGAAACTCAAAACACACAGTCAGCTGACACAGAGCCCGTTCACGGGCACTGATTGCTTGTTTATTGCTGTATTAATATGACATGACAATTTTCTCAACTGAACGGTAATAACTGTCATTATTGGCTGATCTTATATCCTTGAATATATTCAAGGGGCTTTATAGTTGTTTCAGATTGGATTACAGTTAATAATTTACAAATAATTTGCAAAAATCATGTGTTTATCTCCATAAAGCCAATATTTCAACTTATTTAACTTCCAATAAACAGTACCACATGTTATGTTTTAGTGCTTGTTTTGTTGCAAACCATTTGCAAAACTCACATTGTAATTTGTCTCCCAACAGCCAAACTTTCAAATTAGTGTAAATAGCTTTTTTGTTAATATGAATCTGCACTATCAATTTGAGTTTCTCTCCTTGTCACTAAACCAGTATATAATTATAACACCAGTATTTCCAGTCTTGTATTTTTCATTCACCTTTAAAATTCATTATTTTTGATTGAAATATAATAATTTTGGTGATCCTGAAAAAATAAACTGCCGATGGTTTAAACGTAAAGATTATAGATATAGTTTACTGATTGATAATTCTCACATATTTGTCAGGTTCTTTATTTCATATGGTAATATATTACCTGAGCTTGACACTGAAAGGAAGAATTGGGAAGCATAGGTTAGTTTACCTGTAATGGACCGATTTATATATTTTTCCTGTATATCGTAACCTTCAATAGATTATTGCAAATTATTTCAATGGTTTTGGGATCACTTTATTTACAATTGGTGGCCTTGTTAACCATGGCAAGGCCAAGGCCCTGGCCTCCCATCACAATAGGAAATAAGGATAACAAAGAAACTATTATCTGCATTCACTGAGATTAGGGACTTCTTAGTCATTTGGGACTAAGCCACAACAAGAGTTGTATGCATGTTCAGTGACATTTCATTGTTACAGAAATTTAGTAAGGTTACTGTTGGGATAAATAAGGAGCTCTTATCAGAGGAACATGTAGTATAAATACCTTATGGTACATGAAAACATAGCCAGGTTGTTGTTCAAAGCTTTAAAGAAAAAAAATATTTTGTGTTACAATAAAAGTACACTTTTATGATTGTGCTATCAATTTGTAAATGGGTGTGAGTTATATGGCATACTAATTAATCTGATTTGTTTTGTTTCAGACTTTGTGTCAAACACAGAAAACTAGATCAATAAGATCATATATGAGTTAGCAAGTAAACAACTGGATTTCAACAGACACACTAGGTTCAGTAGGTTGAGGACTATTGCTTTATTAAATTAGTTTTGTTCTCATCATTGTTGATGCACAGACTCAATAATATTGTTATGAACCTCAGATGTGTATTTTCTATCTTACTGAATGACTGCAAAAGTTTAACAGCACCCCGACAGAGCTGGAGAACACAACTTTGTGAAATTTGCCTACTGTCTAGTACTCCAAAAATGTCTAATGCATAAAACCTGGATATATGCAAGTAAACATAATATTTCTGTGTACATCATTGAAATATTCTTATTGGCTCTGTTGTGAAATAAAATCTGTCTAACTTGGTGAGTTACATCAAGAGAGCTAAACAGCAGTCAGGTTTTTGAGCTAAAAGCATTATATCTCTAAGTTCAAAGTTAGGATTATTTGTCAATTGAGCTAAAAAAGTGGGACACTGGAGTGGGATACAGAACAGGGCAGTGGAAGCTGTAATCAGGCAGAGCAGAACGGAAGCCAGACAAACAATATCATGGTGAAGAAGACTTTTCAGGCTTACTTGCCCAGCAAGTGCCATAGAACCTACAGCTGTGTCCACTGTAGAGCTCACCTAGCCAACCATGATGAACTTATATCAAAGGTAAGTTGCTATTAATGACATAGCAAATATTAAGAAGCTGAATGGTCAGAATTTGTCACAGTACAGAATTCAATTTAGATATTATTTGTCCAGACCCAAAGTACCTGGGGTAATTTTGTGGCAAGGTAAAGTGGTCCTACTAGGACTGAGTGTTAAAAAGTCAATAAACCTAGAGAATGGGAGGTAATTTACTAATGTTGATGCTATTAGTAACTTTTACTGAGTTGTTATTTGCTTCTATAAATATTGCATATTTTTCACATGTCAAATTGTCAATATCTTCAGTGTAATTAGTGACATTCTACAAGTAGTTTCTACATTTTTGATGCTTAACTGATGACATATAGCTGTCTTTTAGAATAAACATTGACAGATAGGGTCAGTGTACACATTTGTTACATGCTTTCAGAATTTATTGCTTTAAGTGCTCCAAAGCTGACAAAAGAGTTCCCAGTTGGTATTGTTGCTAAAGACTCATGGTCTCTAACTAATCATTGGTTTTTCGCTCTTGTATTTGATGCCTCCTTATTGATCTTATTGTTTTGGTTACTCTCACAAGTGGTGAATTTGTCCATTGCATTTATGCATATGTGCATATATAATTAATGCAAGCAGGTAAATTCATTTTCTCTGATAAATTAGAATGGATATGTGGATCTCAATAATCTTGATAATATTATAAGGAAAACTGCAGTAGTTTTAACCTTTAAATCATATTTCTTCATTTTATATAAGATATTAGTTTTCTGTAATTATTTTGTGCTTTGAGTAATTATAACAAAGGGCTATAAAATCATATTATGTAATATGCATTTGCAATGTAATCATGTCTTGGTATAAATAATGAATTTGTAAATTAAAGCTGGTAATGGCCCATTTACGCTGTGTGGTTATATCAACACACTTGACTTTTTGTTTCACGGCCTGGTCTGTATTGTTCTGTAAATGGACCTGGGATGTGGGTAATACACAGATAACAAGGTCACTGCTACAGGGGTTATCTCCCGCCTTAGGATCAGTAATATATCAGAAATAAGGGAGATATAAGGCCTTTGTAGTAAGATTACCCCACTTGACACTGTAGAAGGGGTCAAAGGTCAAAGCCAGCAACTGGAAAGATTCCAAGGCCATGACTTCCTATAAGTTATTTTCATATTCCAAACCCCTAGCAGCAATGATAAGGGACATTTTAGGCCTTTTTAATAGGATAGTCCCATTTGACATTAAACATGACATGGTGGCCATTTTGTTTTCGAAACTAGGCCAAAATTAATCTCAGGCTAATTTTCCTAGCCATATATCATTTGTGCAAATTTGATGAACCTAACTGCCATATTTCAAGTTTTACAGCATTTTAATGATTTTCAAATAATTGGCTCGTGAAGCTATTTTGTTTTTCAAAATGAGGCCAAAATTGTTCACAGGCAAAACATTTGCAGACCAGGACTTCCCATGAGCTGTTTTTACATTCTGAAGCCCTAGCACCAATAAGAAGGGAGACATAAGAATGTTTTAGTATGATGACCCCATTTAACCTTGAAACAGGGGTCAAAGGTCAAATTCAACACCTTGGAAATATTCCCAGGTCATGACTTCCTACAAATTGTTTTCACATCCCAAACCCCTAGGAGCAATGATAAGGGAGATGTAAGGCCTTTTAATAGATAACCCAATTTGACATTAAACATGTGATATGGTGACCATTTTGTTTTGCAAACTAGGCCAAAATTACTATCAGACTAGCTTTGCTAGCCATATATCTTTTTTTGCAAGTTTGATGAAGGTAGCTGCAATATTTCAAGATTTAGAGCATCTTCAAACAATTGGCTATGACGGCGATTTTGTTTTTCAAAATGTGGCCAAAATTTTGCACAGTAATATTTTCATTGCCACATTGCAAATTTAGCGGAGATGTCTGTATAAATTAATGAGATATTAAGGTTTATATAAAAACGTGATGCACAGACGGACATACAAAAGGCCTTCTGTTCCTGTCCCCACTCCTTCTGTCCAGTGTGTATGTTTTTAGCATGTCAGACGTTGTGGCACATTTTGAAAAAGTCGCTTTCTTTCTGAAAATGCTGTCTGTGTTGTGTCAGACGCATTCTACCGAAATCCCAATCCCAGCTTATTAAACCTAATGGATATAACTAAAACATGTCAAACCGCAAACAAGCTCCAACCGGTTAAGTATATTTCTTTCTTGTGAGGCCATTATAGAACAGTGTGATCTATATATAAGGTGGACTTGGATGAACATTTTTCATGACTTTGTGAACAAAATATAAGTTGCATAACCTCAGATTAATGTCCGTATCAATCTGGTTAAAAGTAAGTTAAAAATATTGACCAATTCAAGAATCAGTGGACCTGTCATATCACTATGTTTTCTTGTATTTCATTTAAGTAATACTAACTGCAATGCACATGTGAATAATGTCACGGAATTGTGTATCTAATGATTGAATGCTTCCAAGCTCAGTATCTTTGTATGATACAATTAGTTTTGTCAACAGTAAAGTTGAACTTCACTGGACCTGACTGATAACTATAGATGAAAGTTACTGAAAAATGAACATTAAATTTGCTTTGTGACGTCAAAACAAGAAAGAAAATGTATTGCGTTATTTTTTTTACTCGTTGCTGAAAACCTGTGTTTACACTCTTAAATGAACATTAACTTAATGAACTGTACTAAAAAAGGTTATGTTTATTACGTGGTTGCAATCCATACCAATACTAGATAGTTTTCTGTATTTTTTGTGGAAAGAAAAACAAATCTGTGCTAATTTATGGAATAGCTAACATCAGAGCACATACACCTTTCACTTCACAGTACAAATTTTACAGTACTAGACCTGCCCTTGGGTATTACAGAAATAGTCTAACAAAGCTAGTTAATCTAGTTTAGATGTCATAACTTTACTCAGTACTTATTTTACTCAGTCCCAAGCAAAATTAAGCCTTGACCAAAATATGAAATGGTGGAGCTGAACTTTGGTCTGTTTTGTAACAACAAGTAGATCATTCTACAGTCTGTAGCTAGCTTGCAACTTAAGAAGATAAATAAAGCAGTTTCCATCTAGCTATTATCCTCCTTGAATAGAAGCCATATAGCTCATTTGCTCAGTTTTGTATTTGTTGGAACAAGAAAATAAACTCAAGGCATTCATAGATCCATACTCCTTGTGTATGGTTAGTATTATTTTTAGATGAGAAGAAGAGAAAAAATAGTGAATATAATTTAAATATCCACATAAATTATAACAACAAAGTTAATAAGTTGGTCAGTACCATAAATTTGTGATGCTTGTATATTGCTTGGGTTCAAATAAATTCCCAGCACAGACCAGGCTGATTATGATTTTTATGACTGATAGTACATATACATTCCTAATATGTACACCAATTCAGATTAATAGAACCTGGCTTGCTCGACTTTGAAAATAATTAACGCCAGGGGCAAACAATATAGCACAGTGGAACCTCCGTCATCCAGCCCTCTGTTGTCAGAATATTCTATATTATGAACTCATTTCCAATCTTCCAAATTTGTATACTCTTATTGTTTGTACTAAACTTGCTTTTATTATCCGCAAAGTTCTTGCCTCTATCAGTTTGATCAAACAAGCAATTGCATGAGAGAGGACAAACCGTTGCACAACTGGCAGACTCCAAATTGTGTGAAAATATGAACCCAATCTGATGTAATTTTTCAACTGTATACATGGACAAACAAACAGACAGGCATAATAACAATATCATTGCCTCCTCCCTTTTGGAGGGTGAAGGTAATTACAGAGGTTCTCCCAGTTTTCTGATGAATAATAAGATGCTAATATTTAACAGACATATAAAAACTGAGTTAAATGTGAAAACATTGTTATTTTGACAGCAATTTTTTTCTGATGAGAGAAAGTCTGAGAAGTTTATCAATTAAATTTATTTGATTACATATATAGTAAGTGACAGAGACGATATGCCAAGTTTCAATATCCTTTTGAAATTATTTTTTTATAATGTTTAAAACTGATGGATAAAAAACATGAAACATTTTAACATTTTGTACTCAAAACCCTTCTCACCCATGTGAGAGTGCATATTCCCAAATATATTCACAAAAAGGACGTGATAACTGTATGTCTGTGTGTTAGGCTGTTGGCCTGGTTTATGTGTCTCTTTACAGTTGCAACTGCAGTTTTATTGTTCAAGGTCATTGACCTTGATTTAGGATTTAGGGAAAGAATTTCAGTTTCAGAAGTTGCAACTTTCAGAATGTTGTTTTTTAGTAATAAAAATTATTAAAAATACAAATGTTAAAAAGGGATGATATTTGATAGCTTAAAATAGGTAACAATTGCTTATAAACAGTACAATTAAAGCAGCATAAAATCCAGGGTACAATGTGGCATTCTGAGGTTATTATAAAGATTTTGTGTCAAGATCAAGGCCATTTCATTGTTGTCATCTCACACATTGCCTTAGATATTTCTTTATCACACAGGCAGATACAAGGCTGACCTTGCTTCTGAATTGAGGCCCACAAAATACACTAGCCAGATTTCTTATCCTTCCAGTCTTTGGAGAACACTTTGCCCACTTTATTGGTAGCAAGGCAGCTTTTGTCAGTTATTGGTGATCAAAGGAACAAGGTCATATCATTGGAGTGGTGTTACACTGTGGAGTTAGCCTGTGTTTACAAAATGACGACCACAGATGCCTTGTCACAACAACTGATATAAATATTTCCACACACCAGATGTTAAAGGCTTATCTTGTGTGTGTAAATAACACAAACATGAATAATTTTCTGCAGTCCATTTGCAATTCTTTTTTGAACCACAACTTCTTTATGCCCTAAGTACTTTTAATAATTCTTGTATGTATGTCTTCAGTATGAATGGAGGAGTTTTTGAAAAAAAAAAAGGACAACGTAATTATATGTGCTTTCATTTCGTATGTGCCATGTGGTATTGACAAAAACGCCTAGTTTTTCGCATTTCATTTTGTATAAGATATAGCACAGTTAAGCCTAAAAACTGGCTAAGACTTTTGATGAATATGGCCACAGATATCTGCACAAGCTTGTGAGTTAAGGAAAAACTTAAATTAAAATCAGTGAAAATGGATAAACCTGGCCTTAGTGGTCACTGAACAGGCCAGTGCATCGAAAATGCTTCTACATTATCCCTATCTTATAGAGGTCAGTACCGTTAGGTTTGTTCAGCTTTACAATCATACAAATGGCTGAGGTTTATTTCATTATGATTATAATGACTTTTATTTCTACTTGGAGAGGTAAAAGCTATCTATATTCAGCAGGACTTTTCCAATTTAATTTCATTGACCACTTGATAGGCTTAAGTGAAAGCTCCAATTTGTCCACACAAATTTATTATTTTTGAACTGAATTAGGTCAGAGAAACTGTGTCTGAGAATTGTCAAAACAGAAATTAAACGTAAATTAAGTGTAAAAAGCTGGTGAGACTTGATTTGATTGAAAGTGTAAGTTGTGGGGACAAATATTGTGTTTTAAAATTTTTTACCGAATCTAATATATTTATTACACTATTTATCTGTTTTATCTTTTTATCTATTAGAGTATAACTTGTGAGTGTGAATATACTACTCTTTACTGACAAAAAAGGAATGTATAGACTCTCATGACCACATTTTTATGTCAGAAAATGTGAGCATTTTATCACTTAATATATACAGCAAAACACCTGTGGTTGACAGATGTTAAAATGCTGCAAAGTAACAATATATTATGAGCTGCATCAGGTTTACTGTAATTTTCAAAAATATCAGCCAGGTTCGAAATAGTACCTGGTTTAAATTATCATCTGTAAAGTAAATGTCTGGTCCAAGTTATTGTTTGGTTCAGACTAATTTCTGGTTCATGTAAAGTCTGGTCTAGTTCAAATTAATGTCTTGTTAAGGTCACTGTATTTTACATATTTGTATCCACCGGATAGCATCTGGTGGATACTATGGATTACGCATGAGTACGCCGCCAAGTGTGTAGAGATTTTCTCGTTACCCCTCTAGAGGCCAGGGGCCGATTTCACTAAAGGACTTAAACTAAGTCCCTTTTGTGGCTAAGTCTTGGACTTAAATCTAAGACTTTGGTCTTAGCTAGAAAAATGGATTTCACAAAGGTGACTTAGCTAAGTCCAGGCTTATCATATAACCACAGTGGTTTTCTGTGTCATGTGACCTTTTGTATCTATTCAAAATATATTATTGATGCCACATATTCTTCTTTCAATGTATTTTATCTAAGGATAAGTGCTGTTTTGAAATTGAAAACCTTGTTAGCACATATAAACTTCCCAAACACTACTTTAGTGAGGTGTTCTGCATAATTATAATTTATTTACAGCCATTTCAAATTTTGAAGTGGAGAAAAGTTTATGGCGGCCATATTTAAGTCCTCTTTACAAAATTTAAGCCCACTACCTCCCAGACTTAAAAGTTAAGTCCACTGACTTAGCAATTTCATGGACTTAGCTGCTTTGTGAAATCCGCTAAGTCTAAGACCACAGACTTAGCAGTTTTTTGACAAAATTTAAGATCAAAGTCTAAATCTGGACTTAAGTCCCTTTGTGAAATCGGCCCCAGGGTATTATAGGTAGACTTCTTAAATTTGCAGGATATATTCATATCCATAAAATCTTGCCTGGGAATATTTTTATCCTCATTTTGAAAAAAGCAAGATGGCTGCCACGGGCGTTTTTCGACTTTCAGCAAGGAGTTTTGTTAGCCCTCAAGAACAAAGGGCATTATAGGTAGAGATCTCAAATTTGCAGGATATGTTCATTACAAAATCTTGACTGAAAATATTTTTGGCCTCATTTTGAAAAACAAGATAGCCACCACAGGTATTTCTTTTCAGTCATGAAAAGTGCTTATATCTCCCTTATTATTGGTCCTAGAGGTTTGCAATGTGAAACCAACCTATAGGAAGTCATGGGCTGCGAATCTTATGATGTGGTCAGATTTGACCTTGGGCCCCTCCTTCAAGGTCAAAATGAGGATAGCCAAATTTAAAATGCTTATAACTTGCTTATTATTGGTCCTAGAGGTTTGCAATGTGAAACCAACCTATAGGAAATCATGGGCTACGAATCTTTTGATGTGGTCGCATTTGACCTTTGGCCCCTCCTTCAAGGTCAAATGAGGGTAGCAAAACTTAAAGGTGCCAATAACTCGCTTATTATTGGTCCTAGTGGTTTGTAATGTGAAACCAACCTATAGAAAATCATGGGCTGCGAATCTTTTGATGTAGTCAGATTTGACCTTGGGCCCCTGCTTCTTGGTCAAATGAGGGTAGCCAAACTTAACAATGCTTACAACTTGCTTATTATTGAAAAATGCTGTTTATCTTTGAAACTATATTAGTTGGCCTTTTCCAGTGGATACATCTTGCATCTGGCCACAGATGCTTCCTTGGTCTAGTTCTTTCTAATTCAAGTGACTGATGGTTTCAATTTAATATTAGGTTCAAGTTAAATTAATGTCTGGTTCACAAGTAATTAACAGGCTTTAGCACAGTATTTATATCTCAAGTTGTAATTTCTAATCTCAGGGTCTAAATTAGCACCTGCCCTACAAAAGTTTGGAAAATGCTGGGCCATACATTACAGTTTAATTGTGTTAATACATGCTGGGCCATATTTCAGAAGATTACAGTGTGTTGTAATTGGTTGCCAACTGGGTCAGTCATGGCTTTTTGCTTTGAGCAAAAACAGTGGTAGGATAGGTTTGGCTTGTGAGATATACAGGGCTACATGTGGTGTCTCTTAATTTAAGTAGATTATAAATTACAACAATGAAAATGGCATGTATGAAGATCATTTGTATTGAAGTTAATCAGATAATCCTAAATGTCATATTATGATCTGTCAGAGCTTTATGCTTACAACATATGTTGCATGTGATTTTATCGAAGTCTGCTACAGCTTATTGTGAACTACCACATGACATATTAGAAATGGATATATCAAGTTTTTAAAGTATAATGTCTGGACCCCTACTGTGTGATTAATTTTCACAGAATAAATGAGATTAAATCATTTCTGTATGTTACTTAGATCATTTGGAAATCCAAATTGGTAAATATGCAGCATATTATGCTCAGTTATAGTAAATTATTATTTTTTTTATTTTTATTTTGAGAGTGACATGCAATATAATATACAGATAGAAAAATACAAAAACTACAACATAATACTTGTTATCTTAAACAGTTCAGCTCAAAGATACCAATTGCACAAATATAATTTTTTGAGAGCAGTGGTATATGAATATACATTGCAATAATAATGATAATGACTAGCCTTTTTGTTTGGCAGTAATGTTACGCTTTATTGTTGAAAATCATTTTAAACTTGTCTCAATCAGGTACATTGTCACAATTTATAAATTTTTCATGTTGCCTAACTTATGGATTAGAAGTTTGAAATAATAATAGTCTAGCTAGTTTCTCTGTCATGACTTTGTGACCTGGCTGCCCAAGTAATGTAGACAGGAATTTATTATGTCACTCATAAAGCTTATGAGTTGGGACAGTCAGCAATCTAATTGTTGTGGTGATTGTGAAGCTCTGTTCCATTTTTCAAACATGTCAAAAAACATCAATGAGTGAGCCTTTCTGTTTCAATTACATGAGTGTGTATGTCGCCTGTCTTTTTGATCTGAAGGTCTGTCTCTTAGGTCACAAGACTTGTTTTCTTTGTCATAAGGCAATCCATGTTTCATTGGAAGGAAACATTTTCCCCACATTTTCTTACCAGTATTGCATGTAGCAGGGCCCAACTTTAAAATTTGCTTGTTTTTACAATTGATTTTATAATTTTTTTTGTTCTTACTTAACGAGATAAAAGACACTCTTACCACTTTTTTTATTTAGTGGTAATTTAGATACATTTTTAAATCTACACAGCTGCCTATTAGATTACAGATAAATTGTCAATTTATAAAAGTAGATCATGTGCTTCCTATGGGATGATACACCGGGTGTCATTTCTCTATATGGGTACATTTGCTCAGAAAACAGCTTCAGTACTATTCTTGCAGATCACATTTAACCAGTTTATTTGTTGCTTTCATATGGAATACATTAGTTACATATTGGACGTCCAGGTCCCTTAATTCCAGCTGTAAAATATCAACTTTATTGAATTTCAAATTCATGATTGGTACAGTTACTGCCATTACCTTGTGACCTTAAATAAAAGTGAAGAACAATGTTGTGATTCAGAAGCAATTAATGTTGTTTGCTTTATAAACAAGGCCACTGCCGCAGCATTTATCTCCCGCCTGGAATCAGTAATAATGGAGAACTAAATGAGATAAGGGCTTTATAGTAAGATAACCCCACTTGACATTGAAGAATGGGTCAAAGGTAAAAGTCAGCAGTCTCAGGCCTTTACTTCCTTTAAGTTGTTTTCACATTTGGAACCCCTATTAGCAATGATAAGGGAGATATAAGGCCTTTTTAATAGGATAATCCCATTTAACATGTGATAAGACTGCCATTTTGGCTTTGAAACTAGGTCAAAGTACTATCAGCTTAACTTTCCTGGCCATATATATTTTGCGCATATTTGATGAACCTAGCTGCAATATTTCACGTTTTAGTGCATCTTAATGAATTTTAAATAATTGGATATGGTGGCCATTTTGTTTTTCAAAATAAGGCCAAAATTTTTCTCAGACAAAACATTTTAAGGCCAAGAGTTTTAATGGTCTGAACCTGTAAGAGCAATATTAGGGGAGATAGAAGGCCTCTTAAAATGTGAATTTGATGAAGCTAGCTGGAATTTTCGACATTTAGAACAACTGTATGATTTTTAAACAATTGGCTATGGCGGCCATTTTGTTTTCCAAAATGAGGCCAAAATTTTGCATAAACATTCCTTGCAAATTTGATGAAGATGTCTTTATAAATGAATAAGATATTAAGGTTTATGCTGAAACCTGACAAACGGATGCACGGACGGATGCACAAACAGATGCACACACGCATGGAAGCTGTTTACAATTTTAGACCACAGTCTTTGCTTTTCATGGTCTGTCTTTACAATCTGAAGCCACAGCACCAATAATATGGGAGAAATAAGGACGTTTTAGTGTGACGACCTTGAAGCAGGGGTCAAAGGTCAAATTCAACACATGGAAAAGATTACCAGGCCATGACTTCGTACAAGTTGTTTTCACATTCCGAACCTCTAGGAGCAATATTTGGGGAGATATAAGGCCTTTTTAATAGGATAATCCTGTTTGACATTAAACATGCGATATGGCGGCCATTTTGTTTTTTGAACTAGGTCAAATTTATTATCAGGCTAGCTTTTCTAGCCATATAGCTTTTGTGCAAATTTGATGAAGCTAGCTGGAATATTTCAAGATTTAGAGCACCTTTACGATTTTCAAACAACGAGCTATGGCGGCCATTTTGTTTTTCAAAATGAGGCTAAAATTTTTCAGAGACAGGTTTTCATAGCCATAAACATTCCCTGCAAATTTGGTGAAGATAGGCAATATTTGGGGAGATATAAGGCCTTTTTAATAGAATAACCCTGTTTGCCATTAAACATGCGATATGGCGGCCATTTTGTTTTTTGAACTAGGTCAAATTTATTATCAGGCTAGCTTTTCTAGCCATATAGCTTTTGTGCAAATTTGATGAAGCTAGCTGGAATATTTCAAGATTTAGAGCGCCTTTACAATTTTCAAACAATTAGCTATGGCGGCCATTTTGTTTTTCAAAATGAGGCTAAAATTTTTCAGAGACAGGTTTTCTTAGCCATAAACATTCCCTGCATATTTGGTGAAGATATGCAATATTTGGGGAGATATAAGGCCTTTTTAATAGGATAACCCTGTTTTACATTAAACATGTGATATGGCGGCCATTTTGTTTTTTGAACTAGGTCAAATTTATTATCAGGCTAGCTTTTCTAGCCATATAGCTTTTATGCGAATTTGATGAAGCTAGGTGGAATATTTCAAGATTTAGAGCACCTTTAGGATTTTCAAACAATTAGCTCTGGCGGCCATTTTGTTTTTCAAAATGAGGCTAAAATTTTTCAGAGACAGGTTTTTATAGCCATAAACATTCCCTGCAAATTTGGTGAAGATATGTTCATAAATGAATGAGATATTAAGGTTTATGCAAAAACGTGACGAACGGACGTACGGACGTACGGAAGGCGTTTTTTAATCTCCCGACCACGGCCTTCGGCCGGCGGGAGATAATAAAGGGATAAAAGTAATTTTAGCTTTTTGTCCACAAAAGTTACAGGAACTTAATATTACAATCATTAAGTAGAACAAATTGTTGAACCAGGAAGCCCTTTGCAACTTTGTATAAAATTTATTTCCACACGATTTGTGTTTGGTAAAAAAAATAATTTGCATAATTATCACTGAATATATAGTGTTATTGACAATAAATATGGACTTTTTGAAAAATAACCGTGTGTAAGTTCTTTCACATTGTGATGCTTAAGAAAGTTTAGAAATAGGAGTTCACTAATTTATGATGCAACCAGTTATTTGTTTGTGAGATACTGGCTAATCACCTGTTTTTATTCACCTAATTTGTGTGAGAGCTAGTCTATAGAAATAAGAGTTTACACTTTAGATTTGTCTGTCAATAGGACCCTGGTACAGCTTTATATGTGAATGAGGTCTTGGAACTGAAGGCTGAATTAATGCATTTAATTGCATAGCATCAGCCCAATAATCTTGTGTAACATTCTGCAATAATATTAATATACCGTATGCAGGAAACTCAGGAAGGTTGTGAAATGTGTGAATTATATTCCAGGGTATAAGCCTCATTTAACCCATATTTAATATAAACACATGTGTATGCCAATAATTGAAGTATTTGTCTTCTGTACACTGTACCTGTGTACATATATAGTTTAGCAGTAGTTAGTAGACTATTTAGGTACTAAGTTGTTTTTGTTTGTCTGTTTCAGTCTTTCCAGGGCAGTCAAGGACGAGCCTATTTGTTCAACTCAGTGTAAGTACATTCTGTGCACATATAATAGTCATATGTAATCATGCTATTATGTCTCCTATATATATATAACTGTACATGAATCCGTGAAGTCTTATCTCAACAGACAAGAACAGAATACATTAACTTACACAGGATTTTGGTCAGTTACACCGGGGAAATGACCTTATAATTGTATATATTTAATAGCCTAAGGGAATTCTGCTCAAGTTTTATTATCAACCTCAGTGAGTCCTGCAATTTATGAATGAAAATCATGCAATTATGGCTGTTTTCTTGCTATATAGTGGACTAATGGATAAAATAGTACAAAATGGTAGCAGATATATAGGCTATATTGATATGGTGAAAAAAGTAATACATTCTATCTGGCCTTAAGGTCAGCTGGTCATGATTAAAAATTTAACCCCATGTTTACTCTATCATTTAAACTCCCACAGAATACCTTTTCATTATAAAATATACCCCAGTATCTATCTGTGGCAGATTTTCAGGGTCTGACAAAATATCTGCTGTAGCGCAGAGCTGTTAAAACATCAGTTATTAATGAGAATTACAGATGGAATTTTCATGATGCAGATTTGACAATGAAAAATGAATCTTTGATTTTTGTCAATATACCTTTTAAATTACTGTCCTGGTTTCGATCATGTACAGCAGAATCAGTAAAACCAGAACATCCAATATACATATAAGTTGGTTCTAGTTATACCTAGCTTCCAATTGTACCTACAAAACTAACGTATATTTCTGACATTTATGCTGGGACCTTGAAGTAAGTTCCATTTGTGCCTGACTTTGACTTACAACAGTTCCATTTTTACAGAGTCTACTGCATTAGAACATTGTTGACATGATTATCCTCCTGATTGCCATCCATTGGTTACTCAGCGTCACACCAGATTATGATCCCAGTTTAGACTCGCTGAAGAGTTCGGTTCTTGCCCTCTGTTTTCCCCTGAACTGGCTTAATTAACTTCTTCACGTCACAGTAAATGAGATGCTGGAGTGGCCCTTCTCTTCTTCTTATCCCCCCATTCTGTGATCTGTAGATTGCTCCCAGTCTTGCGTAATTCTCTGGTTTACATCATTCTCATTGACATTTAGGACACAGGCTGCCTTTTTTTGCACCCGTCCTTAACTGAAGACTTTGTATTCTTCTAAATAATGAATAAACGAAACCTGTGTTTATGGTAAGATATGGCAAAATCTGATATTCCTAAGTTGTTGATTGGTGAAGACCGACATTTAATTAAATTTTCAGAGGTGTTTATTACCTTTACATATAAAATTGCTCTTACATGATCCCTATTTAATAGAATATTAAAATTTTGAAAGCATTAATAGCCATTGTTTTTAGCCATATTTTTAGAATTTATTCTGGGTGTGAATTATCCATGAACTTAATAGAAAAGCAGACAGGGGTTAATTTTCACCAGTTGTCTATTGAAAAATCAGACTAATGCTGAAACTCTTTATCACCTCCTATGGATATTGTGTTTGCAGGGCTGAACATTAACATTTTCCCGTTTGCCCATGGCAAATGAATTTATGGTCAGGACAAGTGGATTTTGTGTATCACTTGCCAACATTGAAAAATTTTTAGGCTTGTCTAAATGTATTTTAAGTCTGATAAATATTACTTTTAAGGGTCTATGCAAGACCACTGAGGGCAACTTTGGCCCAAGTAACATGTGATGCAGAAAACCCTATTAACATGTAATTATTAACCTCACAAGATGTCTAATAACCTCTGGAACAACAAAGTATGGGCAGGTAGATAAAAGACCAGGGCAAGTGAAATCTGAATGCCATGTGGGTCTCATGTGGCTCAGTTGGTAGGGTGTTTGACTTATAATCCAGGGCTCATGGGTTCCATCCCCAGTGATGCCAACTGTTGTGGGATTACATCCTTGGGCAAGATGTTAACCTGGTCTGTGCCTCTCTCCACCCAGGGGAAATATGGGTACCCAGCTTTAAGGGATACTGGCTTCTGCGCCTTGCATGGCAGCAATAGGTAAGGTTACCAAGGCTAGCTATCCTGGCTGGGGTAATACTGTGTAAAGCGCTTTGAGCTAATGATAGAAAAAGTGCTGTATAAGAGCCCAGTATTATTATTATGTGCCCTACCGGCAAGTGCTGAAAAAAGTAAATATCTAGCCTTTTGTTTCACTGTTGTGACTATGAGTCTGATTTTAGTGAAGATTAAGCACCACTATAAATGATGGTTAGACTCAGAATCAAGGTATTCTGCAACATGCACTTGTTTGAACCAGATGTTTTTAACCAAGGTGATATTTTTAAATTTATGAACTGCATGAACCGGAAAGACTTTTAAAAGTACTTGTAAATTGCACACACTAATGTAAAAGTTAAATACCCTGGAAGAGACGTAATGTTATAACAGTTTTTTGTACTTTTTACCTGTCAGAGTTTTCCATGATTTGCTTGACAAAAGCTAACAAGGACATATGGTTTCTGACTAGAGTGTTAACAGGAAAACAAGCAGAATAGAGGTTTCTGTGGAAAATTCAATATCAGCTTTTATGTACTGCGCAGTAAAATGCTGTAAATGTTGAGGGCTGGAATTCTTTTGTCCCAGTGCTGCCGGTTGTAATGGGGTAACCATAGCAACAGCAATGCTTTAACAGAGAGAATTTAAGGAACATTTATAAGTGTCACCATGTATTGACAGAGCTTTTTAATCAGGCATACTTTTATGGAACTTTGTGGACAAACTTTTTAAGGAATAGTTGAAACATTGATCAATCAATTTTGTGATGATATTTGTTTCTACTGCACCAACATTTGAAGATAAATTTATGAGGAAAAGTTTGTTTACTTGTGCATAAGTAAATTCATGTACTGTAAAATGTGAAAATTAGTGTTATTTATTTATTTATTTTTTTTTTGCAAATTTCAGCATTTTGCTTCATCAATTTAGTGAAATCTGTATAATAATTTAAGTTAAAGGGAGCTAAGAAGGTATAGAGTAAGAAATCTAAAATTCGCCACATATCTGAAATTCGCCACATGTGAAAATACTAATAAAATAAATGAACTGTGGTGAAATTTGTTGAATGTATAGTAAATTATGGCTTTTTGAACTGAAAAATACTAATTTTTAGACCAAAACTTCATTTTCTTCATAAAATCAACTAAGGTTTTACAGGTGGCGAATTTTAGATTCCTGGCGAATTTTAGATTTCTTACTCTACACAATGTGGTATTTCATCAGATAGCAAGCCTTTTTATAGATTTAACAATGTATTGTTGAAATCTTGAAGGAAACATTGAGAAAGGTGTATATTTAACACTGAATATAGTATACCAACTGCTTTTAAAAATTTAGAATTGGTTGTTGGTCAGTATAACATGAGTACCAATAACCAGATCAACCAATTTACCATTTACAGTATTACTGTTAACATTTTGACAAAAAAATATATCCCACCTCCTCCATATGCCTTTACATTTTGCTCTTGTTCCTAACATCAAGAAAAGTAAGCAGTGTTCGCTCTGGTCACAAAGCACCTGTCTCCCTTCACTTGCAAAAGCAAGACAAATGTGAAAAAATGTGAGACATACTTTGCGTCAAGATATTTTGGAATATTTAGTTCAAATTTGGGATTGCATAAAATCCACTTTATTTACAAAATAAAGTAAAATAAACCCACTCTCATGTCTTTCTCACTTATTTCTGTGAGGAAATATGCACGTCCTCGCTTCTGGTAAAAGACGAATTTCTTTGGTCAGTAGTTGTGTTGACTGCAGAAGACGAGTTAAAAATTCGACAAAAAGCACTGAAATCTCGCGAAAATACCCAAATTGTTGCATGAATTACTGTTAGCTGGATGTATCAAATAAAATAAACATAGTTTCATGTCTTTCTCACCTATTTCTATGAGGAAATATGTACGTCGTTGCTTCCGATAATAGACAAATTTCTTTGGTCAGTAGTTGTTTGGGTGTCTTTCGCCTGGTAGCAACAGTGCAGATGTGTTGATGAGTTGTACACAGTGTGTACAAACTCGCGAAATCACGCTTGAGAGCGAACACTGAGTAAGTCTAGTCAGATTGTATAGAGTATGGGAAATGTCATCGATAGGCTCTAGTTAGAATAACTGAATCATTTTTTGCTCTGGTAAGAGTTGGTAATGCACTTGCCTACTATCTCAGAACTGACCCTAAATTAAGCTCTCCCTAAATGGTAAACTTGGTAGTTGCCTGCTAAAGCCTGGAGGTTTATAGTGTAGAATCTTGACCAACTTGAATGCACTGGTTTCCTCCAACCTATCTGTACATATTCATGTAGACAGGTAACAAGCATTAAGGCATGCATCATTGAAGATATTTCTTGTGTCTTTAGTATCATTTTCAATTTTTGACTCATTCAGTTGAAGACAGTGGTGAAAAACTATGAAAATCAGGCCAACAAATAAGGAAATCATTGTCATTTAAGGAAAATATATTGTGTATTTTGTATTCTAAATTAATGTAAAAAATTATTTTGAATTTACATTTAGTCATAGGTGGGAAATTATTGCCAGAAGTGATATTAAATTCTCATATACATTTCCCTTCTGTGTTCGTTTGACACTGAAGATTAAGGACCCCAACATTATTTGTCATCAGATGTGCTGTAAAGTCCAGTAGATATGAATGTTAACCATTGATGTACTGAAATTACATGGTTATATATCTCTTGTTGAACCTGGTGAATAATGGAGGATGTTTGATAGTAATCGTTGATTGTTGTTGATTCTGGATCAAGTTGTTATTGTAAGTGGGTTATATTTTGAGTGCTTGGATATTGATTTACCAATTATAATATTCATGACTGATGACATCATATCCTTCATACAGGCTAAACTATAGCAACTAAATACGATGTGTAAACAAAAAACACAAGTGGTGCAGTGACCCATTTATGGCTAACAAAGACGTAACCGTTGGGAAGGGTTAACATATGAATAGTCCTCACAGTATCTCACCATGCCTACAGTTCATAATCCAGGGACCTAAAAACAACACTGATTCAACAAAGACTTTCATATACCTTAAGTCTCTTTCATGAACAAAAGACTGTTTTGGATCATATTCGAATCAAGAGGACCTGACTAATTTGTAGCTATACTTCCTTTGTATAGTTGAGTTTCACAATGTTAAGTTAAATATAAAAGAACCAGAGAGATTGAGCTAGAACTAATCAAAACTTTTATTTGATTATATCTTTTTCAAGGTGTTTTCCTGTACATGTGTTTTGAGGTCATATTCTACAAAGCTCCATATTGATATGCTGTATTTCAACAATCTATATAGAAACTGGTACCTGTGATCATAAATTTTGATTTTACTTTAAGTAGCAGAATAGTAACAATGAGTTTTTAAATAAGAAACAAGACCTGGTGGTACTTCATAAGCTGTGTACCTAGGTTGGCTATTGTAGATTTTGGATCAAATAAGAGAAGTATTTATACCAGTCTTTGGTGATATGGTAAATAGCTTGTTGTAGTCTATTAAATCATTGATTTCTTATTTTCTCTAGTCTTTTTGTGTTGATTTTTCTGGCCCACAGATCTAGAGTGACAAACAGTCTTGTATGATTGCTCTGGAGAAGGGAGAAACATTGATCTCACTGACAACCTGAAGTTAAAATCTGCCCAGTAATAACTAGTTGACTTTCCTCAATGCCAACTGCCCAGAACCCATCACCCAATGTTTACACAGATGACCAGTGCTACTATTTCCACACAACAGATATAAACACCCACATACATTAACTGATCAGATATTTACATACACCAGTACTAACAATCCTTTTAAAATTGAACAAAATGGTGAAAAACTATCAAAATTGGACCAGGAATAAAGATGTTCTATTACTTTGAAATGGAGTACTGTCTTGTGTGTGCTGACAAGTACCAACCAATCCAATAAAAGTATCATACTGTGAAGAATTAGGAAAAATACCCTTAACTGTAAATATTCATAAATTCCGTGTATTGAGCACGTGTCATCCATATTTTCATTTACTATTCATATATGTACTTCAGCTACTTTGTATTTTTCTGTATATAATTTGCAGAGTCCTTATATGTTAAGGTTACAATGTAAATTTTATACAGAAAAATACAAAGTAGCTGAAGTACATACATGAATAGTAAATGAAAATATGAATGACACATGCTCAATACATGGAATTTATGAATATTTACAGTTAAGGGTATTTTTCCTAATTTTTCATAGTATGATAAAAGCCTGAAAATTTCTTTCGTATTAGCTGGCAATGTTGGTGCAAATGTCAGATTGTATCAGATCATATCAGATTGGATCAGATCGTATCAAATTGTATCAGATCATAACAGGTTGTATCAGATCATATCAGATTGTATCAAATTGTATCAGATCATATCACATTGCATCAAATTGCATCAGATCATAACAGACTGTATCAGATCATAACAGATTGTATCAGATTATATCAGATTGTATCAAATTGTATCAGATCATGTCAAATTGTATTAAGGTGTCATTGTTGGTGTGTATACATATTTAGAGGCTGATGTTGTTTATTCAATTCAGATAATTTGTACATACCTTTATTGATATTTATCAGTTATTAACTTGCCTCTGATTGATGTCTGTTTAGTTTTTCCTCACATGAAGGGAAGACTAGGGTGGATGATCGCCCAGCCATATCAGTGGTCAGATGTGCAAGGTAACACTTGCAATAAAAAATCATTAAAACTGGTAAAATTGGTATCAACAATCAGGCAGGAGGAGTTGTGGAAACACTAATAACAGAATACTCTCAGCTCATTGGAATTAGATTCTTATATTATCATAAGATTAAAATATAAAAGATTTAGGCATCAATTACATTTCCTCATGCATATACACATGTAAAAGTAAACAAGAATACTCATGAACTCTTTAATTATAGACACATTTTGTTGCTCACCTCAAGCTTGAAAGGTAGTGTTTTTGTACCTCATGTCATTTCAAATAAATATATTGCAAAAAGTGAACTAGAACCTTCACCAATCACACTCATCTGTTGTTGTCTAGTTATAGCCGAGGCTGGAATGAGTATTATAAGTAGTAATTTTGTTACTCCAGTTTTTTCATATTATATAGAGTACAATAGCCTTTTTAACATAGACAAAATTAAATTACTTTTACTTTTAAATTATAGAAAAATGACTCATTTTAGATAAAGTATATGAGTGTATTTGCAGAAACTGCTTATATCTGAACTAGATCTACTTAACTATACCAACTTTTATATACAACTTTTATCATTCTGAGTCTGCTATGTATGACTGCCTCCTATAAGGCAGACAGCTGTAGTGTTCCTTCAATGCAAAAATTTACTTGGTTAAAATTAGTGAACATAATCTGAACAAATGGGGAAAATTTATGAAATACTAAAAGGACTAGGTATAAAGGTCAGTAGCATTGGCTGCTGCAATGAAGGCCAATCAACGACTGGGGGATTTGCAGGCATTAATGTGTTCTAGTCGGATGCTATTTAATGAGACCAATGACGTAGAACACAAGATGTATGTGTGTCCTATAACACCAACTGGGGTTGCTGAGTTTCATCATTGCAAAACAAGTGCTCAAATTAGCATTTCTTCTGATTTCACTGAAGGTTTGACATTTTTACTTTCAAAGATAAAGCTTGATAAATTGCCATATTTCTTTGCTAAATTTGTCACAAAATGAAAGTCTAAACAAATGCTTGTTTTTTGGAGAGTCAGTAAACTGGAGATCAGTTCAACTTTTTTGTTGGTTTCACGAGTCTGGTGTTCTTTGATAGTTTCTATGGTTCAGTGGAATCATATTTGATGTGCCATAACTTCTCTACATTACATTAAGTCTCTGTCAGTAGTATCCAAGTGTCTGAGCATTAGTTGATTAACCAAGTCAAAACCATTTCTGACTAATGATGGACCAAGATTACTCCATGAGTTTGTGGGTATAAATTGATTTCTTGAGAGCTTATGAGTTCCTTTTCAGTTCTATATTTTAAGTGAATTTATTCAAGTTCTAAACTGTACACAGAATAGTATACCAAATTTAAATTTTTGAATTAAAAGTATTGTATGGGCTGTTAAACCAATCAATAAATCTCTTTGATCTTTTTGAAAATAAACATAAGTAATACTTCCTGTAAGACAGTGATGAAATATATACAGATATTGACTCAGACAGTACAAGGTACTGTATCTAAAGTCAGTGTTATAAAAGTGGGTATTAAACATAGAATAAATGAAACAAATAATTCCACTTAAAACCTTAAAATATGTGCCATATCTAGCCTTCCACCACTGCTGTGGCCTAGTGGGTAACAGACTTGCCCAGGAACACAGAGGACATGGGATTAAACTGTACACATAATAGGCAGATACACACTGGCGGTCCTCTGTCATTGGTTCCTGTCCCCAGTGTCAAGCTAAAGAACCTCAAGGACGTTGATAAGTGGTCATACTTGAGCCTCTGTCTTTCAGTTATGGGAATGTCAGTCACTTGAGAGCTTGGGCTGTATTTCTGCAGTCGGTTAGGTCACACAGCGCGTTGAGTCCTGTAATACATGGATATATTGCACTGAGTATAACAACACAACACAACAACTTCCATTGTGTGGTACATGTATGTTTAAATATGTGTACCACACTGGTACTGAAAGCTCTGATTTTGAGAAAACCCTTTATTGGTTCAGCAGAGGAAGTGTAAGTTTGGTCGAGTTTGCATGTTGTCTGTAAATTTTTCAAAGATGGCGATTGAAGCCAAGCATCTTATTTACTCCATGTCTTCTTTTGGGAAGCAAAAGTTAAATGCCTATGGTTAATACACTGGAAGCAAGTTCATTTCAAATATTCCAAAGGCTTTCAATCCCGGCCACTCAGAAATTTGCCTATTGTACTTGTTGATTCATACTGATGGAGTTCTGGGGACTCTGTATATTTTGGGCTCATCGCCAATATGTTTATAAATTTGGTTATTTCTTTTTAGGGTAAATGTGGGGTGTGGACCAGCAGAAGAAAGGATACTCTTGACAGGTCTTCATGCAGTGGCAGACATATTCTGTGAATGCTGTAAAACCACACTGGGCTGGAAATATGTAAGTAGTGTTGTCAACCAAGGCCTCAGTGGCTTATTAGTTGAGGGGTTTGATCACTTGACTCTTATCTCTGTGATTATGCGTGCGAGTCCTGTACATGGCAACAAGTGGGATTTGCTGAGGCCCTGTTGTGATGTGACCATAGCTATTAAAAAGAATAATATAACCCCAACTCTTGGTTCTCCAGGGAAAAAAGAGATAATTAAAACATATGTCTGAGTCCCTATCATTTTAATTATTGGGAATGTTTGACATGTACTGGCTTACAGTGTCAGCAGTGGATAGATTTTTTTCTCTTGCCTTGAGTTCAAAAATGGAGTCATGTTCCTCGGAATCCTTGATTGCTATTCATGGTGCATTTAGATACAAATGAATTAACAGCCAAGGCAAATTAGTCACACAGATTCTATGAAATCTTGCATAAGCAAACATTTCTGGGAAATCACATTTTAGGATGAGACAATATTTCTTCCATATTTATTCAATAGATTGTGGTGGTGGTGGTGGTGGTGGTGGTGGGGGGGGGGGGGGGGGGGGGGGGGGAGGAAGCATGCCTCAGTCAGATAGTTTTCAAATTTTACAAGCAAGTACTAAATGTCATGACTCGGACCTCTGCAGTGATAGATGAGAATCCAGCATCATCCCACCACATGTGAAATACTGGGGATTTATCCAAATATGATCACAGATTAAATAGGGATGTCAAGGCCCAACTGTGTGTTCTTTCAAAAGATTGCAGAAATATCCCCCTCCAGTGTAATATGTCACTGTGGACATTAGTTTAAAATGAAATGTGCTTTGAAAGAGAAAGTGGCAAAAGTGGGGGGATTTTTTGAGGAAATATCAAACCAGATGAATAGATGCGTTGATAGAACTTTCTTAAACTTGGAAACTATCCCTTTAAAGTTAGAAATTGTAAAATTATTGATTATTCTGTGATTATTTCTGAAAAAAAAATTAAATTCAGAATTCTTTGAAGTAATAATGCAATGGCAAAGGAATCATGTATTTTAAACTAAATCATTATATCTTCCTGGATTTCAGTATCAAATCCAAAAAGATTAGTTTCAATATTGTTTTTGATAAACCACAAGGAATTATGCTCAAGCTTTTGCTGCAATTGGATGGTATATTTATTTAATAGCTTCTTTTGCATGTGGGTTGTGTTAACTTGTGTATACTTTTAAAACAATGCCAAAAAAATCTTCCGTCTACATATCCGAGATGCAAAGCCATCAGAGACTCAAGTAGGGACTAGCATTTATGAAAGTCTGGTGACAAAAACAAGTTCCAAGCAAGAGACATCCCATACCTTGTCTGGAACTAAGATGGTCACCCATCCTAGTACTAATGTAGCCCATTGCTGCTAAACTTGTGTGATGACACAGTTACTCCTCATGCTATGCCACAGTTCATGAAAGTATGGTGAAAAAAAAATTTAAAAAGAGCTCTCTAGACGTGCGAGCTTTGCTAGAGCTTGCACTTAGGAGGTTATGTTTTTTGGGGTGTTCATTTGTCTGTTTCTTTGTTTGTGTTCATGATAACTACCAAGGTAATCTTTCTGATTTTTTTGGTGGGAAGGGCCTTACCAGAGGAAGAAATGATTAAAATTTGGGAAAGGTCTAGAACATATTCACGAGACAAAAAAAAATATCCTAAATTTTCAAAGGTGCCATTTTCGATGTATTTTCAGTGACTTTGGCTTTCTGGTTCATATTACTCCAAAAATGTGTGGATCTTCAAAATGCAAATCATATTCTGGATACAAATAAATCCTGAATTTTTGGATCCCCCCCAACACACACACACAAGTGCTTCCTTAAGTTTGCATTAGGGTTGCATATATATTTATTCCTCGTCCATATGGTTTGTAATGATTATTTACTGTAGTAGCATGATTTGCATATGGGTTGCATTATCATTTAGTGACCTCATTCATTTGTGTATGGGTATTTATTTAAATCAAGGTACATAAGCTTAACAGTCACACATAATAGTAATAATAAGAGTGATCTGCTTTTCAACACTAGGTATGAGGCTGATTAGATGTGATGCACAAAAGTACCATTAATTACTTAACTTTTGTTATACCACGGATCATATTTTTAGAATAAGAATTTTCTTAGGTAGTAGGAATTTGGTTATTAAAACAATGTTTGAATAAGAAAAATTTCTAAGAATAAGAACTTTTCAAATTTCTATTAAAATGGTATTTACATTAATTTTTCTTTTCTACTCATAATACCTTCATATTGTCAACAACTACTAATGCTTATATTAATACATGTATTACTTGTTTCCTACACAGCATTTTGTGTTTGTCCATTTGTCATTATTACTGGTACTTACAAATTCACAAGAAATTTAAAAATTCTTATTTTTAGGAATCTTTTACGTTTTTTTTAAATTTTTCATTAGCAAATGTTTTTTTTTCTTAGAAAATTGTAAGTATAAGAAATTAAGAATATTAGTAAATGTAGGCCGAGATGTTGAGGTGTAGTAGTTTGGTTGTATTTTGCTGGTTTCAGATAATGACTTAAAGGAACAAGGGAATCTAAACTTTAAATTAAATACATAGAGTTTAGTAAAATTCTGAAAATTTTGTGGGAAATTTTACACACACACAATTCTGTGCAAACGAAAACAATAACAAAAACACCCAATGTTATCAAATTTACCCAATGTGTAGTACATTAATCTACAAAATATGAGTTTTTTATGGTTGGTAAACTTCTGGGTAAAAATAGGGGCATTTGTTGCTTCCTGTTTGATCACTTTCACTGAAATTGCTCAAGTTAAACTTCTGGGAGTAGTTCACAATTTTTCCCCAAGGAATAGCATTAATAGCTCTGATCTCATCAAGGTTTTACCTGCACACCCCTGGATATGTAAACTTTTGTGTCAAGTACAAAAGAAAAAGAATCATTTGGAACTCCACATCACTTGCTTTCCAATCTGATAAGAAGCATCTTACAGTTCTCCTTGTGTCTTAGTGTACATCTACTTATCTATTAGGTCTGCAAAAAATAGGTGAACAAGAAAGTAAGTGTTTAGACGAGCAATTTAACATCAGAATCTACTCGCTGAGTAGAAGTTTTTGGCTCTCTCAAATATTTTTATACAGTAGACTCTGAACATAGTAAGTCGAACCAGTTTTGAGGCCTAAACAGTAGAAAATTTTGTATTTTTGTAAGTTTGAAGTCCAAAGTTGAGAAGCAAAGAGTGTTTTTTTTCATAAACAATATTTTATTGAAACAATTGGGCAAAATCAAAAAAAGATTAAAATAAGCCTTCTTGCAGGGAGAACTATTTACCAAAGAATATGATCAGAGGAAAATGATGAGCATTTAAAATCAGTCATACCTCTGGGAGGCTCTGTCATATGTGGTGCTGCAATAAACAAACATAACATAATTATACATGGGAAGTGCCAGTCATAATAAATATATCAAAGCAGTAATGCTGAATATAAGGTTTATTATTATACCTCAAGTGTGTATCAGCCAATCAGATTGCAGTATTTGCAGGCAATATTACATGATATTGCCCTTTTTGGATGAAAAAATATCACTCAGATGCCCGTCTTGTTGCGAATGTAAACCAAGTGGATGTTATTTACTTTAAAACGTCATTGTGATGTCATATATGACGTGGTCATGTACAGAGTTGTCAGTTATGTGGACATTGATTTTAGCAAACAACTTGCTGCCAAAATAAGAAATAAAAGTGTTATTATATATGTTTAAAAGAATGTAAACCTTAAAATGCTTCAAATTAATACCTATATTGGAAAGAAAGTTGTAATATTAAGAATTCTAACGATCAGACCTATAACCATAACTTGGGCCTATCGGCCCTCGGTCGGGCAATATCACTTGCTCTCGCGCTTCATAAATCACGATATTGCTAAGAAAGAGGTGTGTTATTCTGTAAATAAAGCCTTTGTCACAGGCAGAAGTCAGCAGGAAGTTCGATTTGGATTTTCTTCCTACAACCAAAGACTTAAAGCACGCATTAAGACCTCAGTGCACTAACACATTGATATAAACAATAATTCTGATCCAGTACCTTTCATTTATAGCTAATGCACACCACTCTGTTTTGGACACAGTGGTATGCCCCATTTGAAGATGTGATACATTTGTGTTTTAGGCATTAGGCAGTAGTTCAAAATCAGCAAACCTACTGGATTCAGACAAATTTTGGCAGCAGCAACCATGATTCTAAAATGATTGCGCTACTGTTATGTTTTACAAGAAATACATGTATATATATTTTTAGTGCAAACAGGATCATGTTTCGTCATTTTATGATTATTTAAGGTTATATTTTAAAATCTCATTACTAAAATTTTAATCATTACATATTGTCATGCATTTGTTCTTTTGTATGTGGTGGTGTATTAGATTGGATTATAAATAACTTCCGGTCTTACATAGTTGATACCATAAATCCTTATTTTGTTTTGCAAATTAGATCTACCTTTTCGCTTTTCTTATAAGGCAAAGGAGATAAGTCCAAAAAACCACTCTATGTAGAACAAATGAGCTCAGCTAAGTAAGTATACATTCATTTATCTTCAATGCATCAACTCATTTTCATGCTGAAACCCATTCCCAGCCATTGCTGTTACATTATCATTTAAAGTAGGTTTAAATAATTAGCCGTATTTCCAAAATATTTATTCATTTTACTTTGGACAAAGTTGGTGTAAAAAGTAAATGCAGATTGGGTTTGCACATACATGTAGTATAGAGTAGGTTTAGAGTGTTCTGTTTTTGCACTTAGAAGTGATTATATAGGAAATCCTGATGTATCCTTCCTGACAGGTATGACAGAGTAACAGTTGGCAATACATGTTCTGGATATATCCACTGATAAAATATGAAAAAGAAGTTGGAACAACAGTGAAAAGTCTGACCTCATACATTCCTCCTGTTTCTTGGCTTATTAATATATTTGCAAGGACATATGCTGTACAACCTTTCTTAAAATGTAAACCCCACTTGCAGGTTTTCATTATTGACTGATGTGTCCAATACTAATCAGTACTGGACACTTTCTCTCAGTGACCTTTTTCGGGGGATTAATTTATTCCTGTAAAAAGAGACATTACAGAATGTTGGGACAGAGTCTCCACAGTCTCGTATATCTGGGGACCAGGGGCCGGATCCACAAAGGGTCTCAGACTAAGGCTAAGTCAGGGACTTAAATCCGAGTCATTTGTCTTTGCCAAGTCCTGGGGCCGATTTCACAAAGGGACTTAAGTCCAGATTTAGGCTTAAATCTAAGACTTTGGTCTTAAATTTTGTCAAAAAACTGCTAAGTCTGTGGTCTTAGACTTAGCGGATTTCACAAAGCAGCTAAGTCCATGAAATTGCTAAGTCAGTGGACTTAACTTTTAAGTCTGGGAGGTAGTGGGCTTAAATTTTGTAAGGAGGACTTAAATATGGCCGCCATAAACTTTTCTCCACTTCAAAATTTGAAATGGCTGTAAATAAATTATAATTATGCAGAACACCTCACTAAAGTAGTGTTTGGGAAGTTTATATGTGCTAACAAGGTTTTCAATTTCAAAACAGCACTTATCCTTAGATAAAATACATTAAATGAAGAATATGTGGCATCAATATTATATTTTGAATAGATACAAAAGGTCACATGACACAGAAAACCACTGTGGTTATATGATAAGCCTGGACTTAGCTAAGTCACCTTTGTGAAATCCATTTTTCTAGCTAAGACCAAAGTCTTAGATTTAAGTCCAAGACTTAGCCAAAAAAGGGACTTAGTTTAAGTCCTTTAGTGAAATCGGCCCCTGGACTTAAATGGATTTCACAAAGGGTGACTTAGCGAAGTCCAAGCTTGTCATATAACCACAGTGGTTTTCTATGTCATGTGACCCTTTATTTCTACTCAAAATATTTTAGTGGTAACATCCCTTGTTTAGCTCATTTTATCTTTGATAAAATCCTGTAATTTTAAATGGGAAACCATATAATCACACAGACATGTCCAAAGAATAATTTAGGGAGGTGTTCTATATATTTATTCTTTATTTTCAAGCATTTCAAATTTTAAAGTGAGAAAAATATATGGCGGCCATATTTAAGCCTTTGTTTACAAAAGTTAAGCCCACTCTTGGGTAGACTTAGCTAAAGCCTAGACTTAGCAGCTCTGTGAAATCCTCCAAGTCTAAGATCACAGACTTAGCCTCATTTTAAGACAAAAGTCTTCAATTTAAGTCTAAGTCTGGGCTAAGTCCTTTTGTGAAATCGACCCCAGGCATCAAATAGGATATAGAATGGGGTTTACAACAGCCAAACTCCTCAAAAGTGGCCAATACCAGAAAATAATGAAAATCTTGGCCCTATCGGGCCTCGCTCTCCAATATTTTCTGGTATTGGCCACTTTTTCGGAGTTTAACTGTATTAATAATTCTTTCCTTCTTAGAAATAAATATGTATCATGTCCTGCAAGAGCCTTTACCTTTTCAGTAGAAGTGTTTAAACTGTTTTTAATGGTCCCTTAATCAGTTTAGCAGGATTCAGCTGTAGCTTTTGCTTTTGTTCAATGATGTATGTTTTGTATTGATGGCTGTTCTTGTACTGGAATGTGAAACATCCTTACAATCTATTGACATTATTGTTAATGCTGTTTCATATGGTACAACCGTATTTATTTACTGTCTGTTTAAGTCGTAATAAGTACCCAGAAAGTTTTTCAGCAGAAATCACGAGAAATACAGTATGGGATGTACCCAGAATAATTTATTTGTTTCATGGAATAGATTTAGAAACTTTTAAAGTTCAGACTACTGAATGACTTCTTAATCAGTAAATAATCTGCTGAAAACTGTATTTAAGGTTCGTATCACTGATTGCATGAAAGCCTTTCTATTAGAATCCTATTATTGCCTATAAAAATCCATGTTACTGTAAGCTCATGAAAAATGCTTGGTTTGATAAATACATTAAATAGATTATTGAATATCCTTTGTTGTGGCATTGAAATGATTGATTGAATTGATCTTTTGATAATATTTTGTTTCATTCATTTAGGAGTTTACAGATGACAAATAATTTGACACATTATAAGGAACAGTCAGACAAGCCGAAATTCATGCACATTATTAAACACTCTATTATCAAAATAAACACTTTAAAATAGCTCTATTGTACTAATTTATTATTTCCAACTATTTTACAGTAAACTAAATCCCATATACATGTATATAAACCTTTAATTACCCCCAAACAAACTATCCGTAGCATGATTGGACAAGTCAGAGGTGAACTCTACACTAATAGCATCAATTTTTTATGCAAGAACCTGCAGCTATTTTTGGATCAGACACCAGGTTTTCTTACTTAATGTAACCAGTTTTTGGCCATTCCAGATTTTCATTTATTTTGTAGCTAATTTTGTACATCAATATTCTGTTATCAATGAATACAAAACCAATACATATCCTACTGTGAATAGCTTGAAGAAATCTGTTACAGTTTTTTTTTGTGTGTGCAAACATAGAAGGCTGTTGCTGATCTTTTCCTTTGTGTGGTTGGCTGTGTACTGTCTAGCATTACCACAGAGGGTTTTATCAATCAGTTACACTTTAATTAAAAAGTTATTCCCAATTGTATGGTTACCACAAAGCTCTGATCCACACACAACTTGACTAGACGTACTATTCTTGGTATTAGGAACAAAGTCTCGGCACATATGCACAATGTGGGCAAATTTTATCACGATGTCATGCTGAGCAGGTGATTTTCTCTCATTGTTTACTTTTCTAGGATTTTTCCCCAAAGTTCTTCGTTGTGAATAAATACATTTGAAACAGTTTAAATTGATCAGAATCATAAATTACAATGATCATATATAATATCCCACATTCAGTTAAATATTTTTATGCTAGTATGTAGCTGGTGAGGCCAGCATGGCGCTGTTTGAACTAGGTGTAAGCACTTGTGATGGAGGGAGATCTATCAAGTTATGGTGTGTGACGATATATAAGAATGTACATGTCACGGTGGAGACTACAATTCAGGTCAATCAGCGATTCTGCTAGTGGCGATCCCGATTGGAGTTTTCAGTAGTGGAAATAGCGATTACAGCCCAGAAATAATGGATCAGAGTCTCCACTAGTAGTGGAACTCGGATCGGGATCTCCAGTAGGAAAATCTGGTGATTCCCCTGAATCAGTGTCTCCACAATGTGACAGACACGTGTTATTATAGTGAGAAATTCATATATTGTAGAAAAGTGGGTAAAACAGTACTGCCTTGCTACCAATTATCGCCACCAGAAAATAAAACATTCATATTTCAATTATGGTCATATATTTTGAAAGCTTTGGTTGTGTATTTTTTGCATTCACTTGGGAAATAGTTTTACCTTATTTGCTAGACTTGGGATGCTACTTTGGTGAAGTTATATCCATTTGAATTCTGTTTGACGATAATAGGTACCCGGTGATAATTGGTAGCAAGGCAGTAACATTTAAGTAAGCATTTGCACTGCACTGTTGTGGTGCTGTGCCTGACTCGTATGTAAAAGCAGTGAACTATTTAAACTATTACCTCTGCCAAGTAGGTTTTATTTTCATGACCATTTATTTGTCTGTCTTTTTGTCAGTTAGCAGCATTACGCAAATACTACTGGTTGGAATTTCATGATAAAAATTTGAACCTAGGTCTTGGTCCAAGTTACATCCCATTAAGTTTTGAGAGTGGTCTGGATCACCGTCTGGATACAAAACAAAAAATCCAGATTTTGGCATTGACGTTGGTGGAGGTGTGTGCTCTTCAAGTGCTCTTGCTTTTTCTTTATTGAGGTATGCGATGCTGTGCCGCACATATATGCAATAGGCTTTAGGAACCTGAGGGGTGGAGCAGTTATCAGGTTTGACAACTGGTCACTTGTCACTCATCTCTGTTTTCATAGGTTTGTTTCCATGACAACATATGGTATATTACTGATTGCCTTTCCACATATCACATTATATAGCTGTTTAAAAGGAGTGTTAAAAGGAGTGGTAAAACAAATTTGGTGTTTTTTTATCAAGTATAATATTAAATATGACGTCTCGTAGTTGCTTTCTTGAGTGGACTTTAATCAGCTGTGCAGACAAATTTATGGTGTTAATACTTGCTGGTGCTTTGTTTTACAAGTTCTGTATTCATTTTTCGTATATTTGACTGATCATTTTGTATTTCTACGAATCAGGTGTTTATATAATCAGTTGGCTTGATAAAGAAAAGAAAACTTTCTAGCAATTTAAAGATTTGATGCAGCAAATACAGTATGCAATTACATCTTGCAAGAAAGCCAAAACCAGATCCTGGTAAGATTTATGACTTCATTAATTTCCAGAATGAAATATTTAGGGCAGCGCAGTTTTTTGTTTCAAATAAATTGGCTTTGGCATAAGTGACCCATTAGTGTCAGTTGAACTTCCTTGTCAAACAAAAGAAGTGAAAAAGAAGGTGACCTTTTGTTTAAGTACATTTCTTTGTTGTTGATATAAGTGGACTATCAGTACAGGACAGCCAAGGTTCGTCAAGAGTTGACCAGCTTAGATATTCTGTCAATAAACAGTCAGTTTCTTACACTACAAAGCTCTTTATAGGCCATTTGAATGCATTGAATTCTGTGTCTGGATGGTATAACCCTTTCAAGTAGTACTTTGATGATCAAGTTCCATTTAAGTAGAATGAAATATCAGGTCTATATGGAAGATACAGAGAGGTCCTCAGTGGCCTAGTGGTTAGCAAGTTTGGCATCTAATCATAGGCTGTCACCTCTGTGAGTTCGAGTCCCACAAGTGGCAATTCTGAGGACCTGTCCCAATATGACCCTGGCTGTTGAATGGGACGTAAAACCCCAACTTTGGAAGATACAGTTGCATCGGATTTTATTTAAGACAGGATGTAACTATAGAACACGTATATAATTCACATTTATTACAATATAGGTTTGTGAATTATGTGTTTCCAGAAAAAGGTAAATTTTTGATGGTCGAAAGCTGGTTTTTATTATGTCAGCTGACTTGTCAGTCAGCTGACATTATGTCATCACTCTGCGGCGTGGGCGTCCGCGTACGCGTCGGCGTGAACAACTTCTTCTCCAAAACTACAAGGCCTAGAGACATGCTGTTTTTTTTAAAAGATACCTTATCTATCGAGGATGAAAAATTGTTCAAGGCATGCAAATCTGTCTGTTCGTCTGTTTGCTAGAGACATTACAAGGGGGGTACCCCCACCAAAAGTGTGAAAATTTCAACTTTTTATCACAATTTTCTCAGTGACTATTGCAGGGATTTCTCTCATATCTTGCATATATGTACTAGGCCAGAGGTAGATTCTCTTGTGTGAGTATGAGACCTGGATCTGTCTTACTTTTTTTTTAATAAATTTTTTTAATAATTTTTAATGCATTAAAATTGATGAAATCATGCACTAAATCACTTATAACTTCAAAAGTGTTGCATTTACAGCATTTTGTGAAAATATGTTGTTCAGCTACTTTTTTCATAGCTACAATATGGTGAGTAAGTTGGGTGTCTGTCTCAATAGCTAAGTGAGTAATAGCTACTTTTGGGCTTTTCAGTAACTTCCATTATGAGTAAAATCACTTGTAACTTAAAAACTATTGCATTTAGAGAATTTCGTATAAATATGTTATTCAGCTACTTTTGGGCCAGCTATAACATAGTGAAATTTCAGACCTGTAGCTCATGGCATAGCTGAGTAATAGCTACTTTTAGGTTATCACTGTTGAGTAAATCGCTTATAGCTTGAAAACTATTGCATTTAGAGAATTTCGTATAAATATGTTATTCAGCTACTTTTGGGTCAGCTATAACATAGTAAAATTTCAGACCTGTAGCTCATGGCATAGCTGAGTAATAGCTACTTTTAGGTTATCACTGTTGAGTAAATCACTTATAACTTGAAAAGCGGTTGCATTTAGAGCATTTTGTTAAAATATGTTATTCAGCTACTTTTTTCATAGCTACAATATGGTGAGTAAGTTGGGTGTCTGTCTCAATAGCTAAGTGAGTAATAGCTACTTTGGGGCTTTTCAGTAACTTCCATCATGAGTAAATCGCTTATAACTTGAAAACTATTGCATTTAGAGAATTTCGTATTAATATGTTATTCAGCTACTTTTGGGTCAGCTATAACATAGTAAAATTTCAGACCTGTAGCTCATGGCATAGCTGAGTAATAGCTACTTTTAGGTTATCACTGTTGAGTAAATCACTTATAACTTGAAAAGTGTTGCATTTAGAGCATTTTGTTAAAATATGTTATTCAGCTACTTTTTTCATAGCTACAATATGGTGAGTAAGTTGGGTGTCTGTCTCAATAGCTAAGTGAGTAATAGCTACTTTTGGGCTTTTCAGTAACTTCCATCATGAGTAAAATCACTTGTAACTTAAAAACTATTGCATTTAGAGAATTTTGTATAAATATGTTATTCAGCTACTTTTGGGCCAGCTATAACATAGTAAAATTTCAGACCTGTAGCTCATGGCATAGCTGAGTAATAGCTACTTTTAGGTTATCACTGTTGAGTAAATCACTTATAACTTGAAAACTATTGCATTTAGAGTATTTTGTTTCAATATGTTATTCACCTATTTTGGGGTCAGCTATAACATAGTGAAGTTTCAGACCTGTGGCTAATTTCATAGCTGAGTAATAGCTACTTTGAAGTTCTCACTGTTGAGTAAATCAGTTATAATTGGAAAACTATTGCATTTACAGAAATTTGTGCAAATATGTTATTCAGCTACTTTTGGGTCAGCTATAACATAGTGAAATTATAGACCTATAGCTCATGGCACAACTGAGCAATAGCTATTCTCAGGTACTGACTGTTGAGTAAATCAGCTATAACTTGAAAAATATTGCATTTGGAGTATTTTGTTAAAATATATTGTTCACCTACTTTTGGGTCAGCTATAACATAGTGAAATTACAGACCTATAGCTCATGGCATAGCGGAGCAATAGCTATTTTCAGGTTCTCACTATTGAGTAAATCAGTTGTAGCTTGAAAACTATTGCATTTACAGTAGTTTGCTTAAATATGTTGTTCACCTACTTTTGGGTTAGCTATAACATAGTAAAATTTCAGACATGTAGCTCATTGCATAGCTGAGTAATAGTTCCTTTGAGGTTCTCACTGTTGAGTAAATCAGTTGTAACTTGAAAACTATTACATTTAGAGTAATTTGTTAAATATGTTATTCCCAGAATTTTTGGTCAGCTATAACATAGTGAAATTGCAGACCTCTATGTCATGGCATAGCTGAGCAATAGCTACTTTCATGTTCTCACTGTTGAGTAAATCATTGTATCCACTGGATAGCCGCAGTGTGTAGAGAGAGATTTCACCATTACTGCTCTGATGAAAAAAAATATTATAGCTAGCTTTCTTACGTTTGCAGTATATATTAATAACCATAAAATGTTATCTGGGAATATTTTTGGCCTCATTTTGAGAAACAAGATGGCCGCCACAGATGTTTTTTGTCAGTCATGAAAAGTGCTTATATCTCCCTTATTATTGATCCTAGAGGTTTGGGATGATAAACCAACCTGTAGGAAATCATGGGGTGGGAATCTTTTGGTGTGGTCAGATTTGACCTTCAATGACCCCTCCTTCAAGGTCAAACAAGGATAACCAAACTTAAAAGTGCTTGTAACTCGCTTATTATTGGTCCCAGAGGTTTGGGATGGTAAACAGACAGGAAATCATGGGCTGTGAATCTGTTGATATGGTCCGATTTGACCTTGAAACCCTCCTTCAAGGTCAAATGAGGATAGCGAAAATTGAAAGTGGCTACAACTCACTTATTATTGGTGACAGAGATTTGGGATGGTAAACCATCCCATAGGAAATCATTGGCTCAGAATCTTTTGGTATGGTCAGATTTGACCTTTGGACCCCTCCTTCAAGGTCAAATGAGGACAGCCAAGCTTAAAAGTGCTTATAACTCATTTATAATTGGTCCTAGAGGTTTGGAATGGTAAACCATAGGAAATCATGGGCTGGGAATGTATTTGTGTGGTTAGATTTGACCTTGGACCCCTTCTTCAAGGTCGAACGAGGATATTGCATTTGTAGTATTTCTTATACTGTTATATGTTTAACCTATTTTTTACACTTAAACAATTACCTTGTTATTTTCCTTCATAATACCATTTACAGGGCACAACTTTTTTATCCTTTTCTTCTGTCAGCTTCGGAATTTCTTTCGAACTTGCTGTTCAGTTACCATTTACTGTATTTCTGTACAGCCCTTTTCCTGATAATTATTCTGTCCTCTAATCACCTTCACAAATCAAAAACACTCAGTCAGCTGACACAGTGCCCGTTCACGGGCACTCTCCTCTTGTGTTGGACAAAAACACTGAGTTTGCAATTCATGCCCAGATTACCACTGAAGCACTGAATCTGGTTTTACCCTTTCGTTTGAAGGCCAAAATAGTCTCTGTGTAACAAAAATTGCACAAAGTATTTTGTATGTAAATAAGAAAAAAATAATTCAAAATTGAATTTAAGTAATACATTTTTATTTTCTCAACTTTGTGAATTATACTACAGTATATATATGCTATGACAATAATTTCACATATGTACAAGATATAGTTCCACATACTACAGCAGGTTTACCTGTACCTATGATTATACAACATTTTCAGATATACATTGTATTGAAACCAGTGTAGGTCATTTTTGGAAATAGGTAAAGCTAGTTTTGAGGTCATAATTTAGCACAATATGTTGTATTTTTCACATGTCTATGTAAATGCTAGACATAACTGGAACAAATTACTGAATATATTTGAAGGTTCCAGATATTCGTTATTTATTTCATGGGATTTCAAATGTGGTTCCACCTTTAACTGTTGATTCAGTGATTTGTTTGATGTACAGGTCAAATTGTCAAGGTTGACCTTTCAACAACTGAGGTCACGATTCATGACAGTCTCCCAGTGGATGACACATGTCGCCATAAACAGGGTTTCAAACCCACAACTACAGAGATGAGGACCAAGTGATTAAATACCAAACAACTCAACCACTGCGACCCCATTTGTACTTAGGGCTGTCCGAATGTGGTGATCAACCTCCCCATTTGGTCATGATCCTGAAAATTTGCCATTCAGGAGGCAATTGGAATGTTTGAAAACCCAATCGCAATGTTCGTAGACCATTCGGGATAGTCCAGTGACTGGGGGTTTTCTGATAGTATTAAATGGTTTAATACTATCATAAACTTCTCGATCCTAATCAGATCTTGTGGTCAGGAACCCATCGCAAAGTCGCAAACCTTTCTCAAACCTATACATCTAAAGTTGATTCTAAATTATCTTACAGGGCTTCTTGGTTTGTAAATTTTTGGGGAGCCTATGGTAAGAACTCTTGAAACCAAGCACAATATCACTAGGAAAGCTGTTGGGGAAACTATCATCAAAGCTAAAATACACCCATGGATTGTGAATGGTTTTGTTATTTCTAATCTGGAGGTGGGTATACCATCAGATCGCCACAAAGGAAGAGCCCTATTAGATTCAGATTTGGGCACAGTTCAGTGCAGCGGAATAATTGTGATATACATATCGGTACATGACCAGGATTGAAGTGGTACACATTAGGAACAAAGAAGATGAGCTCATGGGCCATTGCAAAGCTCTATGCTATTGTATTGTAACTCAAGCAGGCAGGTTAGACGTTGTGGCTTTAGTATCTGGTAGGATTTCTAGTATTTTTTATTCAACAAAGTTTTAAAAAACCACATTTGTGAAGCAAAGTGCTGGTTCTTTGTGTTGGTGGAACAATGGATAGGTTTTTGTGGTAGTATTTTGAGGGGAATGAGGTCAGTACTGCAATGAATAGACCATTATTTATTCGACTTGGTTAGCAGTTCATTCATTTGTGGGTTTGTGGTTGAATTTCAGGCAAATGGGTACAATTGTCTGTACTTGATATTATCTTTTTTTTCTGGGAAACTACTTTCACCAGAAAAAAAAAGGAATTATGTAATTTGGGTAAGTTTTTTTTTGTATGTTTTATAAACAAAGCCTTGAACCAGCTTTACTGCAAATTGATAAAACTGGTGTGTGCATACTCGTGGATGCTATTGCTTTTCTGACGAATCATTGTGGGGGTACATACATTAGTAAAGATTACAGTGAGGTTGTTGCTTGTGTTGTTTGGTTTTATTATTACATAAAAACAGGATGGTAAACATCAAATTGTCTGCTATGTGTTTAAATTTGCCACAAAGAGCAGTGTAAACAATATATATTATTCAAAAATAAGTATTAAGGAAAATATTGCCACTCATTAAGACTACAGGTTCATAGTGTGGAGGAAACCATGACAGTCAAATTTACTAATATATTGTGAACATTGAATTTAATAACTAAGATTCACAGTAAAAAGCCATTTCTATGATCTCCGTGACATTCTCACTGAAGGTTCATAGTTATGGCAAATATATTGCCACACACATGGTTTGCAAAATATTCATAAAATAGTCTATTAGCTAATGCATAGAATATCATGTAACACTCTTCAATCACAAAATCTGCACTAGCGACCATCCTTTTAACTAAATTAAACCTTGAGCTTATATAAAGACTTGATTTCCTCTGGGCAGTAAAAAGTATAGTCTATCTGAATCTATACTGAGTAGCAAAGAAATTAATACATCTCAGCCACTTGGTAAAGACTATGCAATACCATTTGTAAATTTCCACAGGATATAAATTGGTACAAATTTCTTCCTCAATATGTTTGTTCACTTTTGTATGCTGCAGTGTATACAAACAGCACTTGTTGTTTATATGTGACAAAATAAACAAGAATTAGTGACAGAAAATTAACCTTTTGACCAGACACTGTCGTTTCCTGTTATTAGGAAGTATACAAGTTTGATGGATTATCTGTCCCCTCACAAACTCTTGTCGCATGCATTTTATTTCTTGTGAATATTTTCTACTTTTCAAAAGTCATGATTTAGTACTTGAAATGAGACTAAGTACAGTCTCTTTCTTTTTAAGAGCCATTGATTGTTACAGTTTTGGAAAAAGAAAGGTTTACAGATGTTATGCATCAAGAAATAAATGTTAAAAGGTTGACAGTACTCTCTAAGATTTTCAGGAATTTATATCTTACAATTCCCTTGTTCATTGATGAATTTCAATGTGATTATAATAAAAGAAACCACTGTAAAACCCATTTCCAATCACACTGTATCTCATAATAGGTACAAGTTAAACCTTGCAATACAGTTGAATTTGTCAAGTCAAATCATGAGGAGCCAGGGGCTGTATTCATCAAGGGTCTTCTCCAAATCTGGGTCTTAAGTTGACTGTATTTAAATACACAAGTTAAGCCTAAGACTTATTTAAGACCTCTGCTGAATATGACCCCAGAAAAGTACAGTAGAACCTCTCTTATCAGACCCTCTATTATCCGAATTTTCAATTATCCGACCTCAAACCCACTCTCTCAACTCAAGTTAAGCCTATTATTTTAGCCCTTCTATTATCCGAATAAATTGTTATTCCCAAAAGAGGGTGAAATAACAGAGGTTCTACTGTACTACCACTTATCCAAGAATTACATGTGTCATTGGTAAGTTCTCCTGTTATGTTTATTTCTACCTAAAGAGAGTTTTAGCTCCTATAATCCCACTGAGTAGAGGGAACACATTCCTTGTGTCAAAATGACAGTGATGGTGATGTCAAACCTCTAGGATCAGAAAAATACACTTGTGCCACCATTATCTGAACCTCTATTATCTGAATTTTCAATTATCTGACCTCAAACTCACTCTCCCAACTCTGTTTAAGCCCATTATTTTACCATTCTATTATCCAACCTAATTCTTACTTCCCCAAGAGAGTCAGATAATGGGGCTCTAGTGTATTTCTACCTTACAAAACTTCTAGATAACCAATGGTTTAATAACAACAGAAAGAGTCCTATGAAAACTTGTTTGTGTATGTCTACCTATAAGGTAATTTTATGTGAGAGACTTCTACTGAAACGTTGTTTAATTGTATGTTTCAAAAGTCAGAACAGCAGTTTTTCATGTATAGAGTTAGAGATTGAGTTCTGTGAACTCTCGGTGGTCTTGAGCGAACTCTCGTGGTCTTACAACAGAATAAACTATCAATAAGTTTAAAGCCAGCACATAGGTGTCATGAAGGCAGCACTAAATCATTATTTGTATAATGAGGAAGAAACTTTTAAATGTACACTTGAGGGAACCCCCTTACACAATTGGGTTATTGGACATTTTGATAAAATATGTAATAATTTTAGATCATTTGTCATCTCCGTTGCCAGATTTTATAACAATTTACTTAAAACTGTTTCTTATATTTAAGGAGTAGCCCCATTAGGGAATATTATATGCCCCAATAAACTTCACGTGTCTTTGATAACACGCTAATTGCTAGTAAGTGGAAAACGTGTCATCTTGCTAGCAGTCACGTGGCCTCTTAGTTTGTATTAACTCTCAGAGTCTGTCACCTGGCAGAAACACATTCTGAAGACATCAAGTATTTATGTACTTACAGTGTGATCAATAGACTAAATCTTGTCCTGTTTACATGTGTAAGGATCAATACACAAAACTCCAATGTCTTTAGGCTGTCTTCCCATGTATGCAATCAACAAACAAGGCAAACTTGTATTATCTGTGTAGACTTTAAATCCCTTCAATTTTGAAAAAAAATAATTAAACAAATATTTATTGTACAAAACAAAGAAAATTGCAATTGTACAATTCACTGCAAAACAAAAAAGTCACCTGTTTTCACATAACGCTGATAATATTAATGACCCGGTACATGGGAGGCCATATGGTAGAATTTACAATGACTAAATATAAAAAAAATGTATTCTTAAATTGTCTATGTGGAAATACAGTCTTAAACTGTCAAAAATCAGATACCGAAGGCTTAATATAACCTTGCTTAAAGCTTACATTTATACCATATGTTTTTTTCAAACTTGCACAGACATTTGGTATTCATGAAGCACTCATATAAGCTGATGAGACTGTATTCTGATGAATAAGTCAGGATATGTGAGAGTATATTATATAACCTGCAACTTTTATTATCTGAATTGAAAATTTTCCCTAATTGCAAGACTCTTGACCCTTTTGCAAGGCTAGCCGTATAATGAGGATCATATCTGAGAAATGCATACTGCATCTACAGTAATGGAAAGAAGAGCCATTATATGATTTTGCAAGTTTAATGAGCATTGACAACTTGTTTAACATTAATTGTTAGAAATATGGATTACTTCCACAGTCAAGGACTTTTGGGGCAATTGATAATTCAATTACCAATTTGCTTACAGTAATTTTGGGCTGTAGACTTAGAAGGCATTGTTTATGTATTGGTAATAATATCCTGTATTAGATAACTATCCTGGTTTCATTGAATACAAATACAAAAAGAAAATTTCATGACTCAGTGTACTAAAAAGGACCTTGGCAGTCCAGATTTCACTTAGAGGACATTCAATAAATAAGAAATAAACATGCAAAGATTTATAGGGACAGATCAATAAGTATTCTGAAACAGAAAAAAAAAACTATGTAGATTCTACAAACATGTGGAACTGTTCCTATTTCTTGTTAAGTAGCTTAAAAATTAAATATGGAATTTGCTTTGCTCAAGTTGAACTTTGAAATCTTTGTTATATGCCCCCTTTTACAATGCTATGAGTTTGCCCTCCGTCCACCTCTACAGTATAGTCCAAAGTGTTATCTTTTTGTTTGGATTGCCAGTGTTTTTACCACACAGCCCTTAAGGGCTGTCAGGGTATTGTTTTCACCCATGGTGTCTGGGTGGGCGGGCGTTCGGGTAGGCGGGTGGGTGGGGGGAAAAAGTTTGTCCGGGCACTATCTCAGAAACTGTAAGGTGTAGGAAGTTGATACTTGGTAGGGACATTGGTTAGGGCGTGTAGGTGTGCAACATCAAGGTATAACCTTGATTTGACCTTGCCGTAGTGACCTTGACCTATAAAATTTTGTCCGGGCTATATCTCGGAAACCATAAGGTGTAGAAAGTTGATACTTGGTAGGGACATTGGTTAGGGGGTGTAGGTGTGCAAGATCATAGTGTGGCCTTGATTTGACCTTTGACCTTGCCGTAGTGACCTGGGCTATAAAATCGTGTTCGGGCTGTATCTCAGAAACCGCAAGGTGTAGGAAGTTGATACCTGGTAGCGACATTGGGTAGGGGGTGTAGGTGTGCATCATGGTGTGACCTTTAACTTTAGCTCTGCCATAGTGTGTTCATCTGCCATATTTGAGACATCTTTCTCTTATGACAAAGATATATGGATTTCTGCAACTGATTATTATATGCATTTTTCCATAATTGTGCTTTTTCCATTGACAGCTATTCTCCAATTAATAAATTTTATAGTTTCATATTTTTTAGTTTACTGATTAATGCTGTCATTTTGCTTTTGAATTGTGTTGTTTTAATACTTTATCTTTACATACAGTTTCTTTTTCTTAGATGTAATTTTCTCAACTTAAACATTATTTGGAGCTTTATATAACTGACACTGCTGTGAGAGTATTGTGATCTTTGTACTGTTTCACTACTTCTATATCTCATATTGTTGAAAACTATTTCCCAAGGCTGTGGAGTACGGGCATGTCTAATGCTATTTTTCAACTTATGATGATTGGAACCACATTTGCAGTGATTGTAGACAGTGGTTGATGAAAATCTTCATGTTTATAAAACCTAAATGTGAGTGATCCATTCTCTACTACTGTGACTAATCGTTTCAATCGTAACTCCCTCCCTGGCAAGCAGTCATTTGGGTGTTACAGCCTATCTTTTCAGTGCTATGATTTATCTTGCCCACTCTTTTCATTAGATATCCTCAGTGGCCTAGCGAGTTAGTATGTTTGGCATCTAATCACAGGCTATCACCTTTATGTGGTCTCGACCCCCAACACAATTGTCAACGCTTAAGACCTGTCCCAATATGATCCTCCCATTCAACACCAGCTTTGACCTTTTCATCAGAAAACCAATCTTCCTGTTAAAATGAAGTCAAGCGATCTTGTCCGAAGAGAAGATGAGTCACATGATTCGTCTGATTACGCCCAAGGCTGATTGGGTTTTAGGGTTACCAGTAACCATGTCATTATGAATCATACTGCTTGCAGGAAGGACATAAAGCAGGTTTTTTGGCAGAAAAAAATATTTTTTTGTCATTGGAAACCATCATGCATTTTGTCAGCTTTCCCGCCCTTTTTGACAGGATCTCTCCCAATGTACTTAACCACACCTATCTGGAAATATGGAATAAAGGAATACACAGATTATTGGGTCCATGGAGACCATTTTCTCTTGAAAAATAAGACTCTGTAGGATTCTAACTGTTTAAATATATTATACTGTCCTCCTTTTCAGGACTGTAAACACTAAATTATTCTGCACATATAAAGTTTCATAAACATCATAGAGAGAAAGAGATTTGATAAGACAGAAAACACAGTGATCATGTATTGACTGTGTTGTTTGTTACTGCACTCAGGGCCTATTTTATCAGAGCACCATAAATGTACATTTCCAACAGAGGTGACATAATTGTTTCTACACACATGTTGCACACAAAGAGGGAACTTTGCCAAAATTGAACTTGTTTAACACAATGATTTGTTCTTTTTTTTCATGGCGGGAGTGATCTGTCTTGATTCCACAAACATGAATTAAAGACTCGCTTATATCTATGTCAGGGACCAAATTAGAAATAGGTGGGGTTTGCCTTCATCATGAGCAATGATTTCTTTGTCTCTTCATTCTGTATATAAAACTAGCATCTTTGCCTTGCATAATTTTAATTGATTGTTATTGAATTGAGCTTTTACAAAATTGAAATAAAGGTTGTGTAAAGTAAAAAATGTAAGTAAAGTGATATGTGGAAACACTCCATTATTGTAACAAAGAAAGGTCAGGGGGGAAATGTGGTATTGTAATATTTTTGTGTAACTGTATAGTTGTCATGGCTTCAAAGAAATGAATACATAACCTTGGAAATAAAGAGATACCAGATAATGACACCAGTGTGCTTTGTTCTTTGTGTTAGATAACAATTTTTATAGCATTCACCCTAACAGGTCCTGTAATACTATGTAAACTGGTTGTAATGTATATTATTGTGTTTCAAGAAAGCATAGAAATTTCCTTTGAAACCAAATGATTGAATGCCTTATTAAGTCAATAACTGTAACTGGTGTATGCTAAATTTCAGCAGAACATGTACCATATTTTCCTGCAATATGGCCACAGTGTTGTTTTTTTTTTTTTTTCAAAATCTAGGGCACCAGGCAGACGTCAATTTGGAATTTATAAAATAGTGATAACAAGAGCACTTATAGAGTGTATACCTCCACCAGAGCCCAATACCTCTGATATTGCTTAATTTTGACTGCAATAACAAAAAAATCTTTTTAAAAATTCCTGGAGCAGGAACTGTTTGTGGATCATTCCCAGAATTAAATCCTTTCTAAGATGACCAAGTCCCGCATCACTGATAATCTCATGAAAATCTATTCAGTGATCTTTTTATCATAATCTTACCAACAAACAGACACCAATGATTACATAACCTGATTGACAGAGGTAATAAAATTACAATAAAGACGTGCTGCATTAAGCCTTTATTCCAACCAAGCATTAAGTAGAAGTTTTGAACTTAAACCTCCATTACTTTGAACCCGGTTAATATATTGGAAAATTACACTATATCTTTCACCATAGTGCTTGGTAGATGTTCACACATCATTTCCTTTTGTAGACAAGATGATGTTATTAATAGTGCGTGCAAATTCCCTTGCCTATTTTCGGAACACATTACATCATTGTAACGGTTCCTAATGTGGAAAAGTACTGGCAAAAAGAATGAAATCATCAAAACAGGTTACAGAACAGGTTTGTAAGTTGGTGTCAAGCTTCCTTTATCTAATCTAATAAAAATATTTATAGTGCTTAATCTCCATCATCTGAAAGACTAAGGGGAAACTATTAACATATTGAATAAGGTTTAGTCCATAAATATAGCGAGGTGATACCAGAGAAGACATAGGGAGTTGAGGTGGCAAAGGTATTCACATAATACAGTGGCACATCCTCATTCTACACATTCTTATTTTCTCCCTTTTTTGGCAAAACTTATTTGACATTTTACCAGATTGCATTTTTGAAATAATGACAAAAAGGCTCGTATTTGGTGACCTTGTGTTTTGTTGCTGTAATCAATTTGTGGTTAAAATATAAATTCATTATTAAATAACCACTATTTCTTTTTCACCCGCAGCATATCATCACAGGGTGTTTCTATGATTTTTTTTTCACTCTTTATTTCAGAAACAATTGCAAGTTTTAAAACTATAGATTTCTAGATTCACATGGATAATCATATTTAACAAAGTTCCTGTACAATACGATTTAACAAGTTGTTTCTGTGTATGATTAAGCCCCAGTCTTTGTTTTTCAGTTCCCATCTTATAAAATACAATTTTATGCCCAGTTTCCTGGATAAACATTTATTATATTTGATGTTACTAAATTATTTATTACTTTGTCTTGTTTATTTAATGGCTAATTTTTTTTTTTTTTTTTTGGGGGGGGGGGGGGGGGGGGGGGGGGGGAAATCAAATAGAAAGTCAGATCACCATATAATAAGGATAATATCACAATGAGCTCATAAGTAGAACTTGTGTGAGCCCACAGTTTCATGTGCACAATTTGCGATCTGCAATCAGCAAACATAAACCACAAATTTTAAATAAACATTTTACAAGTATTAACAAAAAATTAAAATGCAGTAAATTGTCTGTTCTAAATAGCAAAAAAAAAATTTAAATCACTGGATACTTTTGTCGATCACAAATCGCCTTTCTGAAATAGGATGTATGGCAATAATGTCTTTGCCATTCTTCATGAAGGGTTTCGATCTACGTAAAGCAATGAATGAGGGATGTCAGAAAGGCTTCAATTAAAGGTATTTATTATAAACGTCGGACAAAGTTAAGCCATTTTAAAATTTAAACCTAAAAAAACATTACATGAAAAATTGCATGATATGAAAGCTAATAGAAGTCTGTATTCTCAGCATGCATTAAGTTAGACTGGACCGCATGGTTTATATGTGCAAAGCTCTTAATGCAGTGGTGTTAATTGAATACAACAGACAATTCCCGGAAAGAAGTCATAATAATAAAAACTAGTTAGGAAAAACATAAGCAGCACATGAAAGTGAATCCAGGGGCTAGTGTCTCTTTGCTTAATTAATAAAAAACTGGATGTTTGCATGACTCATAGTCCTGCAGAAACCCTTGAGCCAGGGGCCAGTATGGAAAGTCTGGAATGATAAAAAAAACACAATTTATACACAAAGGGAGAGGCAGAATATTTCCTGCAACACTTTTAAAATAGGATTGTATAGTCTGTACACTTATAACCTCCTCCAAAGAGGTTATCTTTTTGGGTGCATTCATTTGTCTCCCCCTGTTCATGCTACTCCAACACTAATGAACAACACATCTTTACGAAATTTGTCATGTGGGGAGGGCCTGACCAGAGGAACAAGTGATGTTATTTTGGGAAAGATCTGGATTATGCTCTGGATACAGAATTTCCTGTATTTTCAGCGGGGCTTTTAATATGGATTTCAAACATGACTTTGAAATCTATCAAGTCAAGTTTGCAGATATATTGTAACAATTCTGTACTCTACGGCAAGATATCAAATCTAAAATGGCTTTGAACCATAAACATTTGTTTGAGTGGTCTAATTGATGATTATCCTTCTTTTTATCACCCGAGTTGTGTCATTATTAAAAATAACACTTTATAGTGGGCAAATTAAATAAGCAGTATATATGCATTATTTCCTTGTAACTAAAAGTTATTAGAATGGTTAAGGTTTTTTGATAAAACTGAGAGTACAACCCTTTATTTAATTAGTTAGAAGCAGAATCCATTTATACTGTACTTAGAGAGTCAAATGCACATGTGTTGTCATGTGCCAGTTACAAAAACAGGGAACTTCTCATCTTCAAATAAACTAAGTAATAATTGCAGAGTTTCAACAATTATTTGTTTTGACAAGGTCTTTTTATGATATGCATGTGATTTTAGGTTTCTCTTTTCAAATTAATCATATGGTTGATGTGTCGATAACATGTTTTCATTTAGTCACTGCTAAACATTTTACTTTTTAGATATAATCAATCATTTTAATGAAAACTACACAAAGTGAAGTATAACTCTTCCAGTAAAATCCAAAATTTAATTTGGCTTATGTAGTGCTTTGACCAATTAAAGTTACATTGTAACAGAAGGTTTATTTGTGGAGAATATAAATTTCTGGGGATTACTCTCTGACATTTTATAGATCCAATCATAGACAGTTTACAGTTGGCACAAAGCTGTTGGTGAAAATTTACACTGTAAGTCACGGCCCGTAAGTAACTAACTTTGCCACTTTAAGATGGGGTCAAGTTTCGAACCCAAAACCCCCTAGAGGTATTGCCAATATTCCCTAGTGCTGCTGCCTCTTTCATTAACAAAGAACTGATCCTCTGCAACTGCAAGCATACATCATTATAATACAATCCTATATATATGTTACCCTCAGATACAAACCCTGATTAAGCCTGATGATAAAATAAAAATTTCGAAATTGGGCTGTAAATAAGGAAATTATGATACTATGGTGTATGGTACTATGGTGTATGGCAGCTATATGGTGGGTACACCTATCGATCCCATAAAAAAGTCAGCGAATTCTTTGAAATAAAATTGTTTGTAATCAGATTGTACATATCTTTGCAAAATCTGGCATTCTAGAAAAAGGGAACATGCTAAGTAAGACTGTCCTGATAAGTGAGATGCTTATGAATATTATTATGAAGGAAGGTATCTTTTGCCCATGGACCTTTGCCCAATGTGTGTCTTGTATGTTGCATTTATGTAATGCATTTGTGTCTTTGTATGTGTAAAAATGACACAATGTTGTTGCTGTATTTTACAGGAGCATGCTTTTGAATCTTCACAGAAGTACAAGGAAGGGAAGTTTATCATAGAACTGGCACATATGATCAAAGACAATGGCTGGGAAGATTAGTCAAAACCATGGCAACGATTAGGAGTATAGTAACCTACCAAATACCAGATGCTGTTCTTTGTGATCACCATGTTGTGTGCTTAACATTTGTTCAAAAAACTTTGAGATTGAAAGTATGAGACAGTTGAGACAAGGGGTTATTTTGCAATTGGAGATATCTTTCCTAGTTAGTCAGACATCATAAGTTTTCATCTTTTGACACATAGATATATATATATAATTAGATTTTTCGCAAGAATTGTGGCAGTGGATACTCCAGGAGAATGACAAGGTATTTTTCGAAGAAGCTGAAATGTGTCAACGAATGGAAAACATAACAGTGCTACTTTCTACATTAGTACACATTTTATGTATAAATTGGAAAAAAAATATAATACTGAGAAAATAACAACAAGAGTACCCTAGTGAGTGTGAACCCAGATTAATGTGCATTATAATACACTGAATACATAGTCAGCTATTGTCTGTCGGGGTGACGAGTGATATATCATCCCATTCTTTTAGCGCTGTGGACTGGAATTAATTGCACAGGCTTCATCTAGAGCTGGAACAGTTATTCCTAGAACTGATGCCACAGCTGTCTACTGTTATAGTATAATGATTAATGTGTGGTAGACTTTGTCACAGTATGTGAAAATATACCCCTGGGAAACCCCGTCAAATTAAGTGACGATCAGCAAGTGTCAGTGAAATTTTGCAAGAGATATCATGAAAGGCTTTGAATTGTCTCAACTATTACAAGTTAGTAACAATAAGGGAGGGATTGATAAGTAATTCTGTGCTTAAATACCCTTTCGCCATTAATTCTTGAATGAGTACTATAATAATAAATTGTAGCATGAACATAAGGAGAATTATTATTTTTAAATTGGCAAAAAATATCTATTTTGAGGTCAATATTACAAAAACGTGTGTGTTTTTTTCAAACCTGTAGTTTTGAAACAAAAAAAAAGTACCTTTTTCTTAGTACTCCATATAGTTCAGCAATCTATTGTTTATATGCTCAAATACTCTCTACAGCCATAAAATATGATTGAATATAACCAGACTGGGTTTTCTCAATTTGGGGTATTTCACATACTGTGACAGGTTTCACAATTCTTACTCAATGTATATCACTTTTACTCCATGGTGACATGTGCAGGCCCTGGTACCCTCTGTTGTATCTCAGTCTATATATATTTATATTATCTTCATACACACAAACTATCTATTCAGAGTTGGTGTCCAGGCCTGTAGGGAAGTAGTCAACAGTCCACATTGCACACTAGCGAGATTTCTACAAAGTCACATGCTCTTACAATGCCAGAAATACACGAGTATCTCAACAACAGACAGCTCAGTGACATCTCTGATGAGGAGAAAAGAAAAACGAGTGAAATATATATGAATCCAGCAAAATAAGAAGCAAATGAAAAAATACATCTCCGTTGTTTGTTTCTGTGAAAGTGAATATATTCAATATACATGTATGTAGTTTTTTATGTAGATATTTGTTTGACAGTCTAATACATGTATTTGGGAAGATGTATAGACATATGTGTGTGTATTTAGAAGCTATTCAAGCTTTTCCTGCTGTCTCACAGAAATAAAATTTCATAACAGAGAATGTTTACAGAGGATTAATCCATTTTTGTTCACCTTCTGCAGTTGCTTGGACCGAAGGAAATTCAACTGTCTAGAAGTACAGTTAAGAAAAGAAAAAGAAAATGGTGTAAAAATGCCTCAAAAGTACAGTAAAAAGTTATACATGCATCATAAATACAAAAAATAACAAACAGTTGTGAAAAAAGCATCAATTCACATGAAAAAAACTGTTTCTGGGGCTATATCTGTGATAATTTTTTTTTTTTTAAACCTGGTGAAATATCCACGTGGAAATAATAAACTGTTGCTTTGAATTTGACATCCAAAGAAAAGGAAGATTTTTGGTGAAAGAATAAATAAATTGATAGAGAGAGTGTGTAAGAAATGAACTGGACTTAGTCATTGCATTGTTGTGCTCTGTCTTTACCATTGGTGCTTTCATGTTCATTCTGATTCATTATTAGAGTAAGAAATCTAAAATTCGCCACATATCTGAAATTCGCCACATGTGAAAATACTAATAAAATAAATGAATTGTGGTGAGATTTGTTGACTGTATAGTAAATTAAGGCTTTTTGAACTGAAAAATACCAATTTTTAAACAAAAACATCATTTTCTTCATAAATTAACTAAGGTTTTAGAGGTGGCGAATTTTAGATTCCTGGCGAATTTTAGATTTCTTACTCTATACCCCTGTGCTTTGTCGTGAGTTTACCACCAAAAATTACCCAAAATTTACAGTCCTGATTGGAATCTTAGTGGTTGCACTATTTCTATTGACACTTCTGATGGGTGGAAGTATAATTATGGTATTCATAAAAGCTCGTCGAACAATATTGAAAATATTTAAAAAATTTGTGAGTAAGTGTTGTTGTTTGAGTAGTTGCAACTGCTTTTCCAGTTGTGTGGCAGTTTGGGTGATGCGACTTCACTTTATGGGTATTTTAACTTCCTGTTTTTTCTACAGCTACGAATAATCTGGTCCACTCTTCAGTAAAAATAGAGTGATCTTGTCTGAAGAGAAAGATAGGTGTAGAGTAAGAAATCTAAAATTCACCACTTTTCTGAAATTCTCCTCATATGGAAAAAATACTAATAAAATAAATGCATTGACATAAGAGTTGTTGAATGTATACTAAAGTTTTTGGAACTGAAAAATACCAGTTTTAAGACAAAACATCTATTTCTTCGTAAAATTAACCAAGGTATTATAGAGGTGGTTAATTTTAGATTCCTGGCGTATTTTAGATTCCTTACTCTACAAATACTTTGACCACTACACAAGTGTTGTCAGGGCTTATTATTACAAACTCTCTTTATGAGTCGTAGCAGCCTGGAGCAGGCCAGAATCCCAATCATTTCTGTTGTATGGCTTATCACTCAGGACAGATCACATGATTTGTCAATGTTCCTGCTCATTTTCAAAAAGATCAGTTATAGCAGCCCACGGAGTTTAAAATTGTCCTGCCCGAAAGATAACTCACGAAAGTGGAACAGCGGTGTTAATGGTCCAGTTTGTTCTTGGGATGGGTCGGTACCAAAAATGTGTATATTGGGAGGTCGACAATACGAAACCATACTGATTTGGGGACTCTACATTTTAGTACTCCCCAACCATGGACGTTTCTTGTTAAAGACATCAGAATAAAAGTCTCCAGATGCACAAAATATGAGATGAATGTGTACAGTGTCTTCAGATTTCTGGTTTGTTTCTAATATTTTAAATTTTCCTTCCATTATATTTGTTGACAAGTGAGATTGAGGTTATAAATTATCGTAACCGAAACATGGCATTTCTGTTCAACGTAATTACTACAAATCTGCAAATGCATGAAAATATGGGTTTAAAGCTTATGATTTCTTCAGATGTTGGGTATGGTTATAATATTTTAACTCTTTCTTCCATTTTATGGGTTGACAAATGAAGTGGCGGTTTTCAAATCTCATCACAGTATTTGAGTATTTTGCTCTCGATAACAAGACACCGGGCCTACTGACCCATCCCCAGTTTGTATCCCATGGTTTCTTATCTTCTTTATCTTGCAAACTGATAGTTGTACTCGTATGACACAATTCGGTTGGTTTGGTGGTTTGCTGTTAGTTATGATTTGGTTGCCACCCTGGTGGAATCTTAGCTAACCATTAAAATTGGATCCACTTTAAACCAAAATTTGTCTCTTTCAAGTACTATTGCTCCTGTATCTTTGCATAACTTTGGAAGTTCTATATGTAATAGTGTCCAATGTTACTTGCCCCGGGCTGTGGGGTACGAGCATCTCTGATGCTATTTTCTATAATGGCAAGAAAGTCCATTGTGATGGCTCTAGACCCACAATAATTTTGACATTTAAAGATAAACTATATGAAGAGCTTTCTAAAGATTTGGGACATCCAGACCTGTAACTCTAGAAAGATAGAGCTCCCTGATAATAGTTGCCAGTCTTGGACAGGGGGGTAGGTGTTAATTTTGTGCTCTGATTGTGATAGCTTACCATTAAAACCAACAGAGTTGTGTCTTTCAAGTGCAACTCACAGCATTGAGATGCACTAAAAATTAAAAATGGTTGAAAACATAACACACGTGTAACAGCAAGGAGAAATGTGTTCAAATTTATCACTGTTATTTTATGCACAGTTCTCTATAGAATAGTGTGACATTGTAGCAAATGATATTTAATTGTAATGACAGTGCGGTTAACATGAAAATGGTGAGACAGAAACACCTCTCAAATATCTTGCATCAAAGACTGCTGCCTTAAAAGTTTTAACGTGTATTTCCTGAAAAGGGGATGTTAAACGTAATTGACAAGAAAAGTGTTTTATTTCCTTTATTTTGTGATTTGAATTAGTGTAGAGATTTATCTAAGTCATAATTATTTTAAGTAATATTTATATTTTATGTATATCTTGTCTGTGTTTATGTTTACAGGTCTATGTTTTCATATATATGTATGTATTATATAAACAATATTTGTACTTAGTATGTGTGTGACAAAAAAAAGTTGGGGGGAGGTTGTTGTACATTTATTTGTATATTTTATCTTAAAAATCTATATTTGTTAAAACAGTTTTATAGTGCTTCAAAATACACATCTCTTTAGTGCAACCCTTAATGGGAAGAGTTCATTCTGTGTTTGTGTTTTGTTACAAGTTATTGTGGTGTAAATTGTCAGTTTGCTCTCATTTTATCTGCTGAAGATCGGTAATACTAAGTTATATTTGCCAATACCTGAATGAAATAAGCAATTTTAAGGAAATTCTGCCTGTGAATTTTCCACTGTGATGCTGCACTTGGGGCTGTAAGTGATTGCTCAAGTACTCACAGCAGAGTGGAGTAACTAATTGATTTGGAGTTCAAAATGAAGTTTACCATTGGCATTTTTCAAAATACTCTCATAAAAATCTATAAAATGGTCAGTCAACTTTCGAGGAAAACTGACATATTTTCACTTGCTGTTACTTTTTAAAGCCGATTAACATGTTTTATAACCAGAAACTTTACTCACTCAAGAGAAGGGTAATGTTGAAAGACCAGCCAAGTACAACTAGTACTACTACTCATGTAGCTTTGTATTTATTTGTGGAAAATTATAGTTCATAGAGTTTAACATTGCGTGATCTTTGTTCTTGAAATGAATTTCATCCAAACGACTACAATTAAAATGGCAAGCTCTGTATAACTCAAGCTTGTATATAACTTGTTATCCTTAATTTATATCTTTAAGAAAAATTCAGCATTTTTCCAATGTTTGTAACTCCAAATTGGTTTCCCTTATGGCTTACTTTGACTTAGAGTAAGAAATCTAAAATTCGCCACATATCTGAAATTCGCCACATGTGAAAATACTAATAAAATAAATGAATTTTGGTGAGATTTGTTGACTGTACAGTAAATTAAGGCTTTTTGAACTAAAAAATACCAATTTTTAGACAAAAACATCATTTTCTTCATAAAATTAACTAAGGTTTTAGAGGTGGCAAATTTTAGATTCCTGGCGAATTTTAGATTTCTTACTCTACATCTGTTCTGTTTACACAGAATCTGCTGTATAAGTTATATCCTATTCTTATACATATGAAGGAGCATCTCTGAAAGCCCCTTATTGGCTTCACCAAATACCAGGTATTCATTTTTAATGCCATGTATTTTCGCTGATGGCTTGCTCTGGTATAGTAACTCATCAGCAGATGACCTATGTTTAATGTCACAGCAACCTTCAATTGGAAAACAATCCCCAGCATATGAGAGATTGTTTCTTCACTGACCTAGTTGGTTAGAAAAGCAGTTTAGATTGACTAAATGTTTCTTTTAAACTCTGATGATAGATGTTTAATGGCATTCTGGTATTTAGAATAGTCAGAGTCACCACATTCAACTACAAAAATTTATGCAAGAACAGATCTCACTATTTAACCATAAAACTACTGTCAGATGAAAGGGGGAAAAAGTTAGAATGACATTGAGTTTCCATGACACAAATTTGTTCCATTGTATCTAAAACATGCAATTTGTAATAATATAAATGAAACATTCAGTACTTTTCTGAAATAATACCAATTTCATTGAATAATAACAGTAATTAAATTGCATTGTTAAATTTTTGTGAATTCACAAGTTTCCAAATTATATATATTTGTGAGAGCTATGTAGTAAGTAAATTTGATTTAGTTTTGAACTTCTAATTATTGAGACATCATACTCTGTTGATTGTCAATGCAAAGTGTATGCTATATTTTACCAAAATATGATCTGGGTATATTCAACCATCACTGGGCTGGGTGTGAAATTTGAGTCTGACATCAATTTGAAATCTAGAAATCAAGATGAAACTTGTAGTTCAGGTGTTGTACAAATGTTTATTTGAACGAGATGTTTCTTTGCAAATTTTCTATTTTTTTTTTTTTTTTTTTTTTTTGCCTTTTTGACATTTATAAAAGAAAACCAGATTTTCGTCTCAGAGATATTATAGCAAATTATGTTACGGTAAACAATGAAATTAAGGTCCATGTCAATGCAGAGGTGTACATAATTTGTGGTTAATATTCCACATATATAACCTTCAAATGTCAACAACATTACTCCCTTTTTTATATTGTGAGACTGTTGTATTGATTAAGTACATGTAACAGTGGATTGAATTTTTGTAAAAACAAAAGTGTCCAAATGATCCTTTTGGATCAGTATACACAGTAAAATCTCAGTTTTCCAAACATGTTGAAGTGAAAATGTATATTCAGCTTCTAGAAGCTTGGTAAACTAGAAATGACATTTCAGAATTGTAATTCTGGGGCAGTGTGGGAGGATTGAGAATGATTGGATACTTTTGATATTTGGATATTTTGATCCGAGAGGTTCTACTGTATATATTGCATGTATCTAGTAACCTGGTGCTTTTCATATGTCGACTGTTGTAGAAGGATACACCGTATTGACTATTATTGTAAAGTGGTTCAGTTGGAGCATAGATCTCATTTCATATTTTTCTAATAGTACAAAATGATATCAGTGAAAAATAATTCTCGTTTGTTCTTGCATTATATATATTTGTAACCAATGACCTAGTTGTATGCAGCTTCCAATTATCTGTTTGTGTGTCTTGATTAGTCATTTTATCTCATTTAATTGGCAAGGAAAGTGCTGCAAGTTTATTTCTACGAGGAGAGTTTTTTCACACGTGTATTTTCTGTGTGGCAGTCGTTTAATGCATCGAGCTACAAGCGGAACCTCCCGTAATCCAGCCATGTTCAAATAAGCCACATTTTGGTTGGATAATAGAAGAGTTGGGAAAATAGATGACTCAGTTAAGAATGACACAGTAAAAAAATACAAATTTGGGAGAATGAGCAATAAATTCATAAAATCCAATTTTCAGTGCGTAAAATAGCCACACCTTATCTGCACTGGTGCCATATGTTGATGAGAGTGACCAAAATTAAAGTAAAGCAAGTGGGAATTGAGAACTTGGACACATGGACAGTCGGTATATGTGCAATGATATCGACGAGAGTATTTTTCTAAATATACAGGTTGGTCATTGATGTTTTCTCTTGCCAACAGATTGCACTAGTGAGGATAAGGTAAGTATTTTAACTCGCAGAGGGTTAAATTATGATAAACTTTTTACAATTTCTACTTTGTAGAAGGTGAGATCGTAGTGGGGTGTACTCAATGAGTTTATCAGTTGTATGGGAAAGCCATGAGCAGTTGACAGTGTTCAGGTTGTTGTAATGTGATTGAGTCAAAAGACATTGAAGTACTTGAGTAAGAAATATAACATTCATAACAACACGTTAAAGTCATCAATACAGCCATCTTTTAAAGTAAAACAAGAGGTAGATAAGATAATTTGACATCAGATTAGATAGTTACCTTTAATTGTCAGAAAAATGACAAGGTTGATAAGAATACAAGGAGGTCTTTCTCAAAGGGGGATTTTCACACTTGTTACTCGAATATTGAAGCATTGACTTCAAGATTCTAAAAGGACACCACTTCTTTCATTGTTTTAAATTTTTGAGGAATTTTATGCTTACTTGTGGTAGTAACTGCTTGATATACATAAATAAAAAGTGTTGTTCTAGTTGGTGGATTTTCAGTTGTACATTTTGTTTAAATGTAGTTTTGTTCTCTTTTCTTTTAAACAGTTTTAAAAACCGTTTCATTTCTTGTTCTGAAATTTAGGTGTTCATCAAAACTGGATGAAGAATTTTAGGTAACTTTTAAAATTAAATTGTAAAATTCTGTGTGTTTAAGAGGTGTGGAAATTTTTTTCTTCAGTTCTGGAAATTTTGTTTTTTTTCTTTCAAACCTTAAATTAGTTGTTTTATTTTATAAGACAACAGTATTCTCATTGGTTCGATGTGGTGGACTCTTAGAACTTTGAGGAACTATCCGTTAACTAGAAGCTAATTTATTGTTGCAAGAGATAAGTCTGTAGAAGTATTTTTCTTTTGAAAATTTTCCAATAATTATCTTATAGTTCCTAAAACCGAGTATTCCATCATGATTAATTCATCGTGATTGAAAATTCAAATACTCAGTAAGGAAATTACAAAAGAGAGAAAAAGTGTATGTGTTTATATCAGGCATTCTTCTAAGCATTTCACGAGGGGGCTCGGTGGTGTAGCGGTTAGAGTTCTTGCCTCTGAAGCCGCCGGTTCGAATCTCGGGCCGGGCACTTCATGTTGGAAAGTTGGTAGTTACTTGCCGATGCCCGGTGGTTTACAGTGCAGTATGCACTGGTTTCCTCCACCTGTAAACTACCCGTCGCAATATGACCCTGGCTGTTGAACGCGACGTAAAACAACAAATAAATCTAAATCTAAGCATTTCACATGACAACAAGACGTGAAACATTTCCTTAAATTTTTAGTGTCTCAGTGGTATGTTGTGGAAGAACAGTAGCTCTGCCACAATCACCACTTTTGAATAAATAAGTCAGACATAAATGCATTAATCCCAATCCATCTACTGAATTATATGCTATATGAAAGTGACATGATCAAGTTTATACTTTAACACACTCGAACAGCATATCACATTTATGCATAAAATAGATCAACAGAAAAAAAGGGCTTTATTTTAAAAAATTGTCCACAGAAAAGGTTTCACATTCAAGGGACTTGAAAGGTTTTAACAGATTGAGATAAAGAAAACTACAGCCATTAACCACTGACTAAATAACTTCCAGACGAGAACAGTATTACAAGGTTATAATTGACTGGTGGTATCTGTGCTGTATTTTGGGGCCAGTTGGCGTTATCAGTGATTTATATAACACATATTTATTTCAGTATTATCCTTGCAAGTGTACAAATGACATTTGCCAAATTTGCATTTTATTTTTTTCAAAGCTACATGCATATATAACATTGAGTTTATGTAAACTGATTTTGTGATTTGATGTTTTCATTTGATCTTTTTATTAATAACAATGAGATAAAGTGTTGATATAAATTTGCTTCTTCTTCCAGTGTAATTTGGATATTTGGGACCACTTATATATATATATATATTGAGAGTAAGGAATCTACAATTTGCCAGAAATCTACAATTGGCTACCTATAAAACCTTAGTTAATTCTATGAAGAAAAATATGTTTTGTCTTAAACTTGTTTTTTTTCAGTTTAAAGAGCCTTCATTTACTGTACATTCAACAAATGTCAGCTCAATTGACGTATTTTACAAGTATTTCAATATATATGTGGCAAATTTCAGATATGTGGCAAATTTTAGATTTTTTTTACTTTGTGTATAGCTGAGCCCCGTTAAGTTGAATTTCAAAGAACCAGAAGGATACTTCCACTTAATTGTGAATTCCTCAAAACAAGACAAATTTTCAATTGAAAAGGCCTGCTGAAAGACCTGGTGCATTATTATTCATAAAGTGTATTCATCTTAGCTTTGAAAGTATTATTCTGTATAAGTGAAACCGCTGTTGAAAAGATTAAAAACTCATTAAAGGAATAGCAGTTCTTTCATTTTAGTATGGGCACTTTTAAATAAATCTAGTGCTACTTGCAAAGTTTTTTATTTAGAGCCAAGAATACATGTGGAAGAATATTTGTGGATACGGCCACTGATATTTACTTCAACTTAAAAGTCAAATCTACTTAATAGAATACCATTTAAGGGGGTTCAGCTCTATATGATCTATTCTTCAGGTGTTTTTCTTCTGAAAATGTTTTGTAATCGTATAAAAAAAGTATTTACTCATTATTGTGTGAAGTTCAACTTCGAGTATATATACCAGTAGTTAATTTGTGCTTGTGTATCCTATTGCTCTTGTGTAAAAAGTATCAGTGCTAGAATTGATAATTGTGATGACTGAGCAGAGGAAGCTTTCGACAGTCGAAGATAACTTTTGTTTGTAAATCAACAAAAGTTAGTGATATTATAAATGAAGTAATACAAAGCTAAGTTTTTTTAATATGTACAAATAAAAATTTGTATGAAAATTCATGATATTACCATCATGAAAGTAAAAATCATATGATAGTGCTGGTTCCAGATAAGTAGATATTTAAGATATTTTTTTTCGGAAATTGTACAATAAATTGTTCTGAAGATGGGCTCTCCTCAGATCAACTGATGAATTATTTTAGTGTTGTGTGTGGGGTCTTGTTAGTATATGTATGCATAATATGGTTGAGCTGCAGTGTACCATGTATTCTTACTCAGATATATCAAATGAGTGTTTTGTTGTATCATAATCTGTTTCTCAATGTTTATGTTATATCCTAATGTTCTTTTTGCAATAAACCACAAATACCAGCCCAGCTGCCATGGAAACACAACTTAAAGAATTCAAACTGCTCGAGCAGTTGTAGGAGTATCTTTGTGTGTGGAGTAGAATCTGTTTGAATCAAATCCAGTGTAAAGACCTGAATGTACCAAAACTATCTGGTTTTCTACTTACCCTCTTTAGACAAAGGAAATGTTGGGAGAAATAGCCAACATCTGACCAGAAATAAAGAAATTCAGTTCATTTTAACTGTAGGTCTTTTTGCTATAGGCTGACATTACCGGTCAATCTGATAAAAGTTAGACTTGCTGCAAGTCTTTGTAATTCTTATTCCAGCAAATCTGACATACATGGAATCATTATAATTCATCTGATGGGCAGGGATATTCCTCTCTGATGGAATCATTATGAATCCATCTGATGGGCAGGGATATTCCTCTGATGGAATCATTTTGAATTCATCTGATGGGCGCAAATATTCCTCTGATGAAATTGTGTCAGCACCAACTTCTTGAAAAAAAGTAATTCAGTCCTCATATAATACCCAAGACAAAAGGACTCGAGGAAAGTCTAGATAAAAGTGGAGAATTCTTCAAAATACAAATCAGTTTGCTGAGGCTAGTTTGTCCTCGGTGTTTATAAACACGGTTGGTGTATGTGTATTATCGCATCATTATCTGATGCATACAGGCTTTAAAACCCTCTATAATGGAAGGTTGGATAATAGAATTAGGGGGCTGTATACACAAAAGGGATCAAGTTAAGCTAGAAATTAGATGAAATTTTCCAGAAATATTGTATATGGGTTTAATTGGTGTGCACAAAAACACAGTTTTGCAAAAACCAAATATGAGTAGAAAATAAACAACAGTAGGGACTCTGTTTAGCCTGAATTTACACATATCCTGAGCACCCATGTAATTCAGTGATTTATACCAGTCACAGAATACTCTCTCACGTCTATAGGCCCTCCTGTTTTCAATGGCATAGAATTAATTGCCTTCTGATAGAAGTCTGCCATATTTAATTTCAGTTTAAATCACCTTAGTAGGTGAATTAAAGTCAAGCCAAATTTAAACCCAAAATTAGCTTAACTTCTCTGTGAATACCCACTTTAATTGTAATCCGATTTTTGGCTTAACTTAAGCTAATTTTTCGCTGATCTTTCGCTAGTACCTTTTGTGACTACAGCCCCTGTATATGAATATATACCAAAAACTGCAACTGAAGTCTTTATGAATTTCTATTGTAACTAGTGCAGAAAGTTTCAAGGCAATATTGTGCAATGTTAGACATTTCAGGGTGCATAAGATTTGATTCAAGCATTTTTACTTTCACAAAAAGTGTATAAAGATGATGTAGCTTCTGAAGCTGTTGTATCTTTGTTGTGTATTGTAAGCCTATGTTTCTGTGTGTGCTAAGGCTGATGCAACTCATGGTCATATTGTTAGTTAATTACATTGATGCAGATAGGATTCCATTAACTGGATGAAAGGCATTCAGTGGCCTAGTGGTTTAGACGTTAGGCATCTAACCACAGGCCGTCACCTCTGTGTGAGGTCAACTCCCACAAATAACAATACTGAGGGTGTGTCCCAATATGACCGTGGCTGTTGAATGGGATATAAAACCTTATCTTCCAAAGTTTGACTTCATTAACTAGACCTCGAGCTGCCAAATTTGTAACGCTGATTTAAATCATTCTTTTACTTTTGTCTTCAGTTGAAATAGAAGGAAATTTTGAATCATTCTTTCTGCTTACTGATACCAGTGGATGGGGTTTAAATTGGTAAATGGTCAAAAATATACTCAAGTTGATCACATGGAAACATGAACTAAAACCAGAAAAATTGTACTGGCCATTTATTTTGGCACATTTTGTTTGTAAGATTAAATAACTGTTTTTGTTTTTTTGATAAATCCAAGATATATTTTGAGTTTGAGTTTTATAAATATCAGTAAACAGTTGTTTGAACAAGTATTTGACAAGTTATCCTTATAACATTCAGCTGGCTGTTGAACGGGACGTAAAACCCCAACTTTGACCTTTATAACATTCAGAAACAGTGTCAGTGATTACAATATTCTGCACCTGACCTTTATATATGGAGCCTAATGTTTATTTTCAATTCAGACTTTTTTTTAAAAATTTATAGCCACTGAAAACCAAAGGATTTCATATTTTTTAATGATATGTTCTCATCATTCTTGTGAAACAGTCAAAATGCATTTCCATTCAACTAGTTCACTAAATGGTGCATGGCATAATTCTTGTAAAATAGTTTGAATAAATGTCCAGTAAGTTTCATTAGGTCAGTGTATTGTGCTTGTCCTATTGTGTGTGTGTACGCTGCTGGTTCCCTGTTATGCTACTTGTACTTTGTGTAACCAGTCATTTCATTGAGTGGTACTCATTTCTAATTACCTGATGATGCATGGGATTTGAATTCAAACGCATAAATAGAGCCAGAAAATACATAGATACAGGTATTGATTGGGGTGAAATGAGTGAAATCTATTCATTCCCTACTTAAAACAGATTTATTATTCCCCATTGATTGGCTAATTTCACAGTAATTTGTAGATTCAATGACTACTGTCCTTGATTTAGTACTATTTTTATGGTCCATGTTCATTGATTTATAAAATAATGATCATGTCATGTTCCTGATTAATCTACTTTTTTCGGCAAATTTACTGACAACTTCGTGTCCCTTTAATTTTACAGCATTTCACTGTAGCTTGATAAAAATGACTTCATCTTCAAGATATAGTAAAGACAATAGGAGTTATAGTGAGCATTTCCCATAGAGTAATACGGCTGCTTAGGAAACAACTCTGTAGTTGTGGATTCAAGTCCATCTCATGACAACATGTTCAAGTACTCATGGCCTGTCCTGATATGACCTTCTATGAAATACTTTAAGGGAATAAAACAACCACTTTGACCTTTGTTTATGGGACAAGAACCTAGATCATTAATGGCTAGGTTTCAAGTTTATACGACTTGTGTGACAATTAACTAAAGGGTACAAATTGGGGTGTGAACTTAATTACAAAATTTTACTGCAAAGTTAACTGGGAACGTGTGAAGATTTCAATTAATATAGGGATATATAATTATCAGCATGGTAGGTCGTGATCTACCATATACATGTTCATGTATTGCTAAGAAATAATAATATTAGACTGCAAACAGCTTGTGTCCATTTATTGTCAGATTGCTATTTTCATATGGTTTCTCTATTCCCGGGCTTTTACTGTAGTGATAATCTTGTGATATCTGTTAACACACACTGTTATCTTAAGACATGTCTGTGCACAGTATGTTGTTCAATCTCAGTGTGGTAGATATTTAATAAAAGTCATTTTAGAATGAAAAACTCTTTCCTTTCATTGTCACATGCAAACAATAGACCTGGTATCTTCTTTTAACATATTATTTCTTTCCAATAGACTCAGACTATGAGAGAGGGGGCATGGCAGTTAAGGGTCAACACACATCTATTAGTTTTCGTCTTCTCTGTGAAAGTTGGTACTTGCAGATAACTAGTGGTTATCAATCATATCATGTAAACCAGGCAGTATTCAATGCTTTGCTCCACCCTTTCAACTAGCTGTTGTGATATGACCAGCAAAGTGCCAGAAGTGATGCTTAATCCAAATCAAATTGCATCAAAGCTTCACTAATTCAGGTTCATTGAGATTTTAACAACTGATCAGTACGTACTTCTTGCCTGTAACAAGTACATTGGCATGTATTGTACCAATGTAACTTGAATTTAGGTTAAGGTACTAGTAGCACCTATTTACAAAGCACAAACTGCAGTATTTTTGTAGGTAAAAGTTAACCCTGAAAAAAATTAATTCCATAATTTCAGTTAAACAGTGTAATGTAGTTATTGTTTGACCGTGAAAATGTGTTGAAAGTAACAACGGACATCAGAGTTTATAGAAAGTAACACAAAAGGCAAGCCTATTGTTGCAGATGGACATTCTCAAGTCACAGGAGGTGAAAACCTGAAAGACTTCATGCAAAGGACAACTGTTTTTACCATAGAATTTATTGCAGTTAATGAAATCAGTTTCATGATCTAACTGCAAATTTAACAATTTGCCATGTTTACAAAATTTTTGTTTCTTAATGTGTCTAAATGATGTCTACAGTTTTCACATCAATGATCTCTCTCTCACTCATGCTAGATTCATTTTAATATAATAATTTTGGATATCCATAATTACCAGAGAATAATGACTGTTTCACTCAAACCTACCATAACCACAGGATTTATATCTATCTCTAACTCCTTTTACCTACAAAAGTACTAGGGCTGCAAGCGAGCCCGAAAATGTGCCTCGATTCCTCGTTTTATAAGAATCGACTCGGACTCTGTTAATCGCTTGATTATCGCCCACGAAATAAACTGCTTCATATTTTGACATACCACGCCTTATAAAAATGTTACAAAATTCACAACAGGAAAGAATGTTGATAATTTATTGAATTTTGGTGAAAATACGCATTTATAATGCAAAATATAAGAAATTTTAACCATCTTTATATTGCGAGATTTGAGGCGTCTTCGAAATACGTAAAAATAAAATGCCACCTAATGAAACGTTGTTACACAAAGAACTAAAGTTTGCAAATACTTAAAATATCAAATACTGAAACGGAAACGCCTTATATTAGTAAAATATATACATATATTCATATATATTCATATATTTAAATGGAGTTTGCCACTGACTCAAAAGTTTACAAATGGATGTCAGGTTGAGATCCAAGGACAGGGACATTTCACCAAATGCGGCCTACCACAGGGGATACTGCCTGTAGTGTGAAAGGGGTATAAAAAAGCATCAAAACTACAAGAACACCCTGATATCTTTCTTAGCAAGACATATCGGCATAGCAAAACATTGATGAGTACAACATTTCATTATCAAGCTGGTGGATACTTTTGAGGAGAATTTTAAAACAAAGCTATTCAAAAAATATGATGTTTGTCAGAATGTTCTGATATCAAAAGAGCAGTATTTTACAATTATACAATATTTTACAATTTTGTGAGTTCTAGTAAAAAGAAAATCCAGAAGTAGGTACTACATGCTTTCAAAGTGATTTAGATCCTATATAATGTTTTATATCTAACTATAATGCCTAAAATATGGAGACAGCTTTTCTATTATCTAATGATAATTTCAGCACAGTCCTGATATTTCACTGCTGGTAATGATTATGCAATAATGTACATGAAATGAATCTGAAGCCTCGTTACACAGACTGTCTGTTACATATGTATATTTATATAACAATTTTTATACGTAGGTTTCCGTTCATTCCCAGAATTCCTTGTATTTTCTATTACTGTGGCCAGAAATCTCATGAATTTTGGAAAACAACATAAGTTAAAGATAACGTTTTTACTAGTGCAGTAACGACGCGGCTCGACTTGGTCATAGTCGGTCGTGAGTGTTGCAATTACGACGCGTCGGTTCATACATAATAAAAATCGATTTTTCATCAAAACCTTTATAGTACACCAAAATATTACCTACCTTATAAAATCTTATGATAATTAGTGTTTTTAAAGAAAGCAATCACATTTTTAAGTTGTCACGGCTTTCAAGTGGAAACAACAATGGCTGCTTCCCTCAATTTTTTAACCGCAAATATAAATTCTCACGAGATTCAGTACTTTATTGGCTAGGGTCGAAGATCAAACTACAAAAATTCGTTTTTTATTTAAAAGCGGCTAATTAATAAAGTATATTTCTTTGAAGTCCTTGATCAACACTAGTACGACTTTCGTCGGTTCACCGTCGCCTATTAGTTCCGACGCGTCGACTCTAGTATTTCTTCACGACTTACAGCACTAGTTTTTACCAACATTTTATTTAAAAACAATCCAAATTTTACATCAGAAAGGCTTAATCCTGTGGTTATCGTTGTCCAGGCTGAGAGGTTTGCCAGGTACTCGCTTCACACTGCCAGGGTAGTCTCTGATCTTACGTAGGTCTTTCAACATCTTGTGATCCTTGGAGAGTTTGAACACACGTATCTGCCTGTCGTACATTTCTTTCATCTCTTCTTCATCATCGTAATTCACACCGGGCTTGTACTCTGCCTGGATTTCTTCAGGTTCAAATAGGTCAACACCACCTCCCTCTACAGCCTCTCGGAACATTTCAAACTAAAAACACACAGTGACAAGATTAATTAATTTTTTTGACATCAATTTGAGACATATTTTATTAGGTTCAAATAGGTTAAAAGTGACTTAACACCACCTGCCTCCACAGCCTCTCACAACATTTCAAACTAAAAACACACAGTGACAAGATAATTCAATAATTTCCGTCAGTTTGGCACACATTTCATTAGGTTCAAATTAGTTAACACCACCAACTTCCGTTGCCTCCTGGAAAGGTTCAAAGCTGAAAACAGAATGAACTAGACCTATTGCATCGGAGAACCGATGCAAATTGTATCCACCAGAAGAAAACTCACCAAAGCCATTCTAACATCGCTTAACCTAGAAGGAGAAGCCCAAGGTGAAATCTGACCATATGAAAAGATTCTTAGCCCATGATTTCCTATAGGTGGGTGTGACACTGCAAACCTCTAGGAATACGAATAAACAAGATATAAACACTCAGTGTTGATTCTAGGAATTTCAAAAAGTGGGGGCGATCCCCCACCACTACACAAAATGTGGGGGAGGGGCTAAAAATTCTGGGGGACGACTTTATGATAAGTTTAAACTAATAAAAAATACATTTTCAGTTTATTTAGGCATTTTTAACAGTGGACTTCTATTAATTAGTGGTCAATTTTTATTGTCTTGCCCAATAAAAATAAACTTCAAGGCTAGTGATAGAATTTTAAAAAAATACTGAAAATGGTTATTTACATAAAAGTGGCTCCTGTCATGGCATTATGGTTTTAAGTTTTCATCTGAAGTCATGGCATCACAAATTCAGTCATTACACCATCAATTCATACAAATATGTTGGAAAACCCCACAGAATACCATGACCTCATGAATAGTAATGAGTAGTCCACAAATTCTTCAAGTAAAATATTGCTAAAAAATCCAATGGAATCGTCAAATATTTTTTACGCATACATGAGCTCTGTAGTCCTTCTAGTATTTGATCTTAAATCAGAAAATATTAAGAATTAAAACCACCACGAAAATCTGTGACCTCATTAATATTAATGAGTTGTCCGTGAATTTTGATCCAGTAAAATATTTTTCTAGGGAATTCCGACAGATACATAGTAGCTTTCTACCAGTGAACGCCCGCCTTATATATCTTTATTAGAGATCAAGGACAAATGCTTCTATTTGCAAACAAAATGGGCGTTCACTGGTATTTCCGGTTAGCGGTAAACACGGTCGATAATAGAGATATATTGTCAAATTACATCACTTTCAAAGAAATGTTCCCCAGCATATTTAAATCATTAATTATCTTGAATGTCATTGGATAATTTGGTTGAAGCAGAACATAAACTAAACCTCCAAATATAAGATAAATGCTAAATGTTATCTTAAACACGGGCGTTTACTGGTAGAAAGCCACTACGCCAATACTGAATAGGGTCACCACCGGCTTCACTGCCATGGCCTGTTGTGGTAACAATCCAGTCTACTGTAAGTTTCGTTTTTCTTGCAGCCATTTTTTATATAATCATCCACTTTCAGCTTAATTTTATATTTTTGGGTATAATATGTCCAAATACTGTCTGTACCTCATAATATATTTGAGTTTGTAAACGATCACGAAACCAAAATCGTCTAATAATCAGGCATTATTCGAAGAACGTTTCGACAGAAAAATCAAAACCTCGACAAACTCTCGTTCCACGCATCGTTTCGATTTCTTTGATCTCTCGTCTTTTCGCTTCGTATATATATCCCGCATTGCCTTGTGCTGAATGCGTTCTTTTACAATCTTGTCCCCGCATACTTCGATGAAATCCGCGAGCAAAAGCAAATTAATGCGAGATATCACAGAAAACGCATCCTAGAAGCAACTCTGACACTAATTTTGGCAATCCTCATTTGACCTTGAAAGAGGGGCCAAAGGTCAAATCCGATCACACCAAAACATTCCCAGCCCATGATTTCCTAGATTTTGGTTAACCATTCCAAAGCTCTAGGCCCATTAATAAGCGAGTTATAAGCACTTTTAAGTTTGGCTATGCTCGTTTGACCTTGAAGGAGGGGTCCAAGGTCAAATCCGACCACACCAAAAGATTCCCAGCCCATGATTTCCTACAGGTTGGTTTACCATCCCAAACCTCTAGGACCATTAAGAGGCGAGTTATAAGCACTTTTAAGTTTGGCTATGCTTGTTTGACCTTGAAGGAGGAGTCCAAGGTCAAATCCGACCACAGCAAAAGATTCCCAGCCCATGATTTCCAATAGGTTGGTTTACCATCCCAAATCTCTAGGACCAATAATAAGCGAGTTATAAGCACTTTTAAGTTTGGCTATCCTCATTTGACCTTGAAGGAGGGGTCCAAGGTCAAATCCAACCACACCAAAAGATTCCCAGCCCATGATTTCCTATAGGTTGGTTTACCATCCCAAACCTCTAGGACCAATAATAAGCGAGTTATAAGCACTTTTAAGTTTGGCTATGCTCGTTTAACCTTGAAGGAGGGGTCCAAGGTCAAATCTGACCACACCAAAAGATTCCCAACCCATGATTTCCTATAGGTTGGTTTACCATCCCAAACCTCTAGGACCAATAATAAGCGAGTTATAAGCACTTTTAACTTTGGCTATCCTCATTTGACCTTGAAGGAGGGGTCCAAGGTCAAATCCGACCACACCAAAAGATTCCCAGCCCATGATTTCCTATAGGTTGGTTTACCATCCCAAACCTCTAGGACCAATAATAAGCGAGTTATAGGCACTTTTAAGTTTGGCTATCCTCGTTTGACCTTGAAGGAGGGGTCCAAGGTCAAATCTGACCACACCAAAAGATTCCCAGCCCATGATTTCCTATAGGTTGGTTTACCATCCCAAACCTCTAGGACCAATAATAAGGGAGATATAAGCACTTTTCATGACTGCAAAGAAACGCCTGTGGCGGCCATCTTGTTTTTCAAAATGAGGCCAAAAATATTCCCAGTCAAGATTTTATAATGATGAACATATCCTGCGAATTTGAGATCTTTACCTATAATATCCTTTGCTCTAGAGGGCCACCAAAAGTCCTTGTTTAAAGTCGAAAAACGCCCGTGGCGGCCATCTTGTTTTTCAAAATGAGGCCAAAAATATTCCCAGGCAAGATTTTATGGCTATGAATATATGCTGCAAATTTGAGAAGGCTAGCTATAATATTTTTTTAGTTAGAGCGGTAACGGTGAAATCTCTCTACACACTGCGGTGTCTTCCTAATATCGTTATTCATTGTAGAATCTCTTATAACCCCTTCATGCTCATCTTCGGTAATTTCTACAATACTCAGAAGACAAGGTCAGACAAATTAATATCCAATGTCATGTACTTCTTTGTGTTTGCATTACTGCTTATTACTTGATTTCTTTAATGGACACTCTTTATTTACACAATTTACAAATATAACCACAAAATTTACACACTTTTATTGTAAAAGTTACAGAAATTACCTCCTCTGAGGTCAGTTTTACGAGAATACTAATAGTCTTGCAAGATGATTTTTTGACACAATAAAATAAAGTTTTTTTGCTCTGAACAGTCCTTACTCTTTTCAATAATGAGTACTTCAAGTAATCCTTATGACCCTAATTGATATAATGCCAAAATAAGACCATTTAAATGCATTTTTTGGACAAAACGACACCAAAAAATATCAGACAAATTCAGTCATCTTGAAGAAAATTTTGGGGCCTTACCTTTGTAGAGCTGCTTTCTGGGTTTTGTTCTTTGAGGATCATGTTGACAATGCCTCCCTGTAAACACCTCAAGGCCATTACCCGACCCAAGTTTTTGGCAGCACTCACGTCCCTTGTGCTGTAAATACAAAGTCAAACTGCAGAGGTGCAGTCAGTTTTAGCTTTCAAAGACGTTTACTGGTTTCCAAATACAACTAATAACTGGTTATAACTGGTTCTAAAACTTTCCGAGATATAGCTTGGACAAGATCTTCAAACTCAAGGTCACTGCGGCAAAGTCAAAGGTCAAATCAGGGTCACACCATGACGTTGCACACCTACACATCCTAACGAATATCCCTACCAAGTACCAACTCCCTACACCTTACGGTTTGTGAGACACAGTCTGGACAAACTTTTTCCCGTCGCCTGCCCGCCCACCCGCCCATCCGGACACCATGGGCTGTCGGGTAAAAAATAGATGAACAACATATTTGAGAGAAATTGTGTAGCTGCAATACTTTTGAAGATATAAGTCATTTACTCATTATGGTTATAATTAAAAATTGACAAAGTAGCTCTTACTCACTTAGCTATGGAGATACACTTCCAAATTACTGACCATGTTGTAGCTGTGGAGAAAGTAGTTGAACAACATATTGCAACCAAATACTGTAAATGTAATAGTGTGGAAATTATAAACCATATAATTATATTAGGTAAAGTGCTATTACTCACTCAAATGTAGGCCAAAGGTCACCAAACCCAGTACAATAGGATACTCTTGTACTGCCCTATGGGTCAAAAATTCGCTCGAAATTGCTCTATCTCTTACAGTTTGCGAGATATTTGTGATTTTTCACATTTTGACTAAAAGTAGCAATAAAGTAGCTATTACTCACTTGTACATTGAGCAACAGTTGTAAAACTTAAACATGTTACAGTTCACAAAAAAGTAGATGAACAACATATTTGAGAGAAATTGTGTAGCTGCAATACTTTTGAAGATATAAGCCATTTATTCATTACGGTTATCATTAAAAATTGACAAAGTAGCTCTTACTCACTTAGCTATGGAGATACACTTCCAAACTACTGACCATGTTGTAGCTGTGGACAAAGTAGTTGAACAACATATTGGAACAAAATACTCTAAATGCAATAGTTTGAGAGTTATAAGCCATATAATTATATTAGGTAAAAGTGCTATTACTCACTCAAAAGTAGGCCAAAGTTCACCAAACCCAACAGCATAGCATACCGTTGTACTACCCTGTGGCTCAAAAATTCACTCTAAATTGCTCTATCTCTTATGGTTTGTGAGATATTTGTGATTTTTCACTAAACGTAGCATATATAATTAGCTACAGGTCTGAAACTTCACCAAGTGAAAGCTCTCCCAAAAGTAGGTGAATGAGTTATTTGAGAAAAATTGGCTATGTGCAATACTTTTAAGAGATAATTCGCATTTACTCATTTTGAGTAGGTGAGTAATTACCTATGGGTCTGAAACTTCACCATGTGAAAGCTCTCCCAAAAGTAGATGAATGAGTTATTTGATAAAAATTGGGTATCCACAATACTTTTAGAGATAATTCGCATTTACTCATTTTGAGTAGGTGAGTAATTAGCTATGGGTCTGAAACTTCACCAAGGGAAAGCTCTGCCAAAAGTAGGTGAATGAGTTATTTGAGAAAAATTGGCTATCTGCAATACTTTTAAGAGATAATTAGCATTTACTCATTTTGAGTAGGTGAGTAATTATCTACGGGTCTGAAACTTCACCATGCGAAAGCTCTCTCAAAAATAGATGAATGAGTTATTTGATAAAAATTGGGTCTCCGCAATAGTTTTAGAGATAACAAGACCACTGCCGCGGTGTGTATCTCCCGCCGAGCTTTAAACGGGAAGAATTACCTTTTCCGAGATATTCACAATGATTTTATAGGTCAAGGTCGCTACAGCAAGGGCAATGGTCAAATCAAGGTCAGACCATGACGTTGCACAGCTACACCCCCTAACCAATGCCCTACACACCTACACCCACTAACCAATGTCCCTACCAAGTACCAACTTCCTTCACCTTACGGTTTCCGAGATATAGCCCGGACAAGATTTTATAGGTCAAGGTCACTACAGCAAGGTCAAAGGTCAAATCAAGGTCAGACCATGACGTTGCACACCTACACCCCCTAACCAATGTCCCTACCAAGTATCAACTTCCTACACCTTACGGTTTCCGAGATATAGCCCGGACAAGATTTTATAGGTCAAGGTCACTACGGCAAGGTCAAATCAAGGTCAAACCATGACATTGCACACCTACACCCCTAACCAATATCCCTACCAAGTATCAATTTCCTACACCTTACGGTTTCCGAGATATAGCCCAGACACGATTTTCAAACTCAAGGTTACTATGGTAAGGTCAAAGGTCAAATCAAGGTCATACCATGCCGTTGCACACACACGTTGCACTATATGCTCAACATGGGCAATGAATCAGGATGGTCTTCTTCAATTTTTTGTAAGTAGTTCTTCCTGCAAGGTGCCTTATTATAGCCTTTGGTGATTCTGCCTGATTGATTCAATATACAGTAGAACCTCTATTATCCGGCCCTCTATTATCCAAATTTTCAATTATCCAACCTTAAACCCACACTCCCAACTCCATTTCAACCTGTTATTTTAGCCTTTCTATTATCCGACTTAGTTGTTACTCCCCCAAGAGGGTCAGATAATAGAGGTTCTACTGTAATATTGTTTAGGAAATATTACTGAAAGTGTGGTAGAAACTCACACAAATTTGTCGGAATACTGAATGCAATAACTGCTTTTAAAAAGTTTATAATTAGTTGTTGGTTTTTATGATACAACCAAACAATAACCAGACTTGATAAATAAACTGTCTCCCATTTACAACCTTATATCAAATGGTTTTTTTCTGTAACTTTCAACAACATACGTCATATTGAAACTAGACCTAGCGCATCGGAGAACCGATGCAAATTGTATCCACCGTAAAGACAATGCACCAAAACCTCTAGGATCAATAATAAGCGAGTTATAAGCACTTTTAAGTTTGGCTGTCCTCATTTGACCTTCAAGGAGGGGCCCAAGGTCAAATCCGACCACACCAGAAGATTCCCAGAACATGATTTCCTATATGTTGGTTTCCTATCCCAAACATCTAGGACCAATAATAAGCGAGTTATAAGCACTTTTTAGTTTGGCTGTCCTCACACTTGACCTTGAAGGAGGGGCCCAAGGTCAAATCCGACCATGACAGAAGATTCCCCGCCCATGATTTCCTGTATGTTGGTTTACCATCCCAAACCACTAGGATCAATAATAAGAGAGTTATAAGCACTTTTAAGTTTGGCTGTCCTCATTTGACCTTGAAGGAGGGGCCCAAGGTCAAATCTGACCACACCAGAAGATTCCCAGCCCATGATTTTCTATATGCTGGTTTACCATCCCAAACCTCTAGGACCAATAATAAGTGAGTTATAAGCACTTTTAAGTTTAGCTGTCCTCGTTTGACCTTGAAGAAGGGGCCCAAGATCAAATCCGACCATGACAGAACATTCCCCGCCCATGATTTTCTATATGTTGGTTTACCATCCCAAACCTCTAGGACTAATAATAAGCGAGTTATAAGCACTTTTAAGTTTGGTGTCCTCGTTGGACCTCGAATGAGGGGCCCAAGGTCAAATCCGACCACACCAGAAGAATCCCAGCCCATGATTTCCTATAGGTTGGTTTACCATCCCAAACCTCTAGGACCAATAATAAGCGAGTTTTAGGCACTTTAACCTTTGGCTATCCTCATTTGACCTTGAAGGAGGGGCCCAAGATCAAATCTGACCATGACAGAACATTCCCCGCCCATGATTTTCTATATGTTGGTTTACCATCCCAAACCTCTAGGACCAATAATAAGCAAGTTATAAGCACTTTTAAGTTTGGTTGTCCTCGTTGGACCTCGAATGAGGGGCCCAAGGTCAAATCCGACCACACCATAAGAATCCCAGCCCATGATTTCCTATAGGTTGGTTTACCATCCCAAACCTCTAGGACCAATAATAAGCGAGTTTTAGGCACTTTAACCTTTGGCTATCCTCATTTGACCTTGAAGGAGGGGCCCAAGGTCAAATCCGACCACGCCAGAAGATTCCCAGCCCATGATTTCCTATAGGTTGGTTTACCATCCCAAACCTCTAGGACCAATAATAAGCGAGTTATAGGCACTTTTACCTTTGGTTATCCTCGTTTGACCTTGAAGGAGGGGCCCAAGGTCGAATCTGACCACACCAGAAGATTCCCAGCCCATGATTTCCTATAGGTTGGTTTACCATCCCAAACCTCTAGGACCAATAATAAGCGAGTTATAGGCACTTTTACCTTTGGCTATCCTCGTTTGACCTTGAAGGAGGGGTCCAAGGTCAAATCTGACCACACCAAAAGATTCCCAGCCCATGATTTCCTATAGGTTGGTTTACCATCCCAAACCTCTAGGACCAATAATAAGCGAGTTATAAGCACTTTTAGGTTTGGCTGTAATCATTTGACCTTGAAGGAGGGGCCCAAGATCAAATCCGACCATGACAGAACATTCCCCGCCCATGATTTTCTATATGTTGGTTTACCATCCCAAACCTCTAGGACCAATAATAAGCGAGTTATAGGCACTTTTACCTTTGGCTATCCTCATTTGACCTTGAAGGAGGGGCCCAAGGTCAAATCCGACCACGCCAGAAGATTCCCAGCCCATGATTTCCTATAGGTTGGTTTACCATCCCAAACCTCTAGGACCAATAATAAGCGAGTTATAGGCACTTTTACCTTTGGCTATCCTCGTTTGACCTTGAAGGAGAGGCCCAAGGTCAAATCCGACCACACCAGAAGATTCCCAGCCCATGATTTCCTATAGGTTGGTTTACCATCCCAAACCTCTAGGACCAATAATAAGCGAGTTATAAGCACTTTTAGGTTTGGTTGTAATCATTTGACCTTGAAGGAGGGGCCCAAGGTCGAATCTGACCACACCAGAAGATTCCCAGCCCATGATTTCCTATAGGTTGGTTTACCATCCCAAACCTCTAGGACCAATAATAAGCAAGTTATAGGCACTTTAACCTTTGGCTATCCTCGTTTGACCTTGAAGGAGGGGCCCAAGGTCAAATCCGACCACACCAGAAGATTCCCAGTGCATGATTTGCTATATGTTGGTTTACCATCCCAAACATCTAGGACCAATAATAAGCGAGTTATAAGCACTTTTAAGTTTGGCTGTCCTCATTTGACCTTGAAGGAGGGGGCCAAGGTCAAATCCGACCACACCAGAAGATTCCCAGCCCATGGTTTCCTATACATTGGTTTACCATCCCAAACCTCTAGGACCAATAATAAGCGAGTTATAAGCACTTTTAAGTTTAGCTGTAATCATTTGACCTTGAAGGAGGATCCCAAGGTCAAATCCGACCACACCAGAAGATTCCCAGCCCATGATTTCCTATATGTTGGTTTACCATCCCAAACCTCTAGGACCAATAATAAGCGAGTTATAAGCACTTTTATGTTTGGCTATCCTCGTTTGACCTTGAAGGAGGGGCCCAAGGTCAAATCCGACCACACCAGAAGATTCCCAGTGCATGATTTCCTATATGTTGGTTTACCATCCCAAACCTCTAGGACCAATAATAAGCGAGTTATAAGCACATGTAAGTTTGGCTGTCCTCATTTGACCTTGAAGGAGGGGCCCAAGGTCAAATCCGACCACGCCAGAAGATTCCCAGCCCATGATTTCCTATAGGTTGGTTTACCATCCCAAACCTCTAGGACCAATAATAAGCGAGTTATAGGCACTTTTACCTTTGGCTATCCTCGTTTGACCTTGAAGGAGGGGCCCAAGGTCAAATCCGACCACACCAGAAGATTCCCAGCCCATGATTTCCTATATGCTGGTTTACCATCCCAAACCTCTAGGACCAATAATAAGTGAGTTATAAGCACTTTTAAGTTTGGCTGTCCTCGTTTGACCTTGAAGGAGTCCGTGGTACTGGACTTGGCAACGGCTATGGACAGATGATTTCTTAAACTTGATTTTTGGTGTTGCGCCTTAGAGTCTGCCTAGCAGAGATTAAGCGCTATAAAAGTACAGAACAGAATAGAATAGAAAAGGAGGGGCCCAAGGTGAAATCTGACCACGCCAGAAGATTCCCAGCCCATGATTTCCTATATGTTGGTTTACCATCCCAAACCTCTAGGATCGATAATAAGCGAGTTATAAGCACTTTTAAGTTCTGCTATCCTCGTTTGACCTTGAAGGAGGGGTCCAAGGTCAAATCTGACCACATCAGAAGATTTGCAGCACATGATTTCCTATATGTTGGTTTACCATCCTAAACCTCAAGGACCAATAATAGGCAAGTTATAAGCACTTTTAAGTTTGGCTATCCTCGTTTGACCTTGAAGGAGGGGTCCAAGGTCAATTCTGACAACATCAGAAGATTCGCAGCACATGATTTCCTATAGGTTGGCTTCACATTGCAAACCTCTAGGACCAATAATAAGGGAGATATAGGCACTTTTAAAGTCCGCTATGTGGGTTACTTCGGCACTCCGTGGATGACCTTGAATTAGGAGCTTCAAGGTCAAATGTGTGCAAGGTTGTAGAGGACATGTATATGTGTCATACATATCACCTATGAAGAGATTCAACCTTCTACCTATGAGGAACAGCCAGTAGAAAAATGTAGATTATTTTCAAAGAAATGCCCGTGGCGGCCATCTTGTTTTTCAGAATGAGGCTATTTTCCTTCCCAGAGAAGCTTACCCTCCAATGAAGATATCCTGCAAATTTGGTGAACCTAACTGCTGTTGTTTTCCTCTTAGAGCGTTAATGCCGAAAATCTCTCTACGCGCGGCGGCGGCGTAGCAGACGCTAAACCAAAGTATCCACCGGATGCTTCCGGTGGATACAATAAATCTTTAGTTTCACTTGTATAATATACACAATATGTCAGCGGACCTTGGTGTCTGGTTTAATGCTAATTTCTCCACTGCTGATCATATCCGCAATATTTGTGAAACATGCTTCATTAAACTTCGTGATCTCAGGCAGGTAAGACGGTATTTGACTGATGACGCTGCTATCCTGGTGGCTAATGCCTTGGTGAGTAGTCGCCTTGATTACTGCACTTTGGCCACAGCTTTGCTTTTGATGCTCCCACGGTTTGGAATGATTTGCCTGATGAGGTCCGTTCTGCCCCAACTCTCGCCTGTTTCAGGAAAAGGCTAAAATCGTATCTCTTCAAAAAGGCATTCCCAACTTAGCATACTCTATCCGGCGTCTCCGTGGTACTGGACTTGGCAACGGCTATGGAATGATGATTTTTTTTAATTGGATTTTGATGTTGCACCTTAGTCTGCGTGGCAGAGAATGCTTATGACTCTAAAATGACCGCATTTACAGAATTCCAATAAAATACATTGTTCAGCTACTTTCTCTATACCAACAAGATGGTACATTTTCAGAGGTTAATCTTGGTAGTTAAGTAGCAAATAACTATTTTCAGTTTTTAACACTGATTCAAATGATTCCTTTATTTATTTTTTTCATAGCTGTTGAAGCTTAAACACTTTTTTCAAATAATGTTGTTCAGCTATTTTTTCTTGAAATATATCATGACTTGATAGGTGTCCTGAAAACAGATTTCCATTCAAACATTCCAAATACAGATTTTGCAAAAATGTTTACAAGTCGCCAACATGGCACAAACGATGCTATTTATGCCCAACTGTATGACATACATTCTATTCAAAATATTTCAACATTTTTCTAAAATATTTATGGATACAATATTTTTACATTATTTTCAGAGTGTAACAATATTATACCGCAGCTTTATATTTTTTTATTCAGTGCTAAAACCATTATTTAGATGACTGAAGTTCACCACTCTGTGGCAATACCAAATATCAAAGCCAAAATTCTCAATGATTTCACAGCACTGCTCACCTGTAGAGATGTCTGGCAATGCACAGTTCTTTAGTTGATGCTGATATCACTACAACTCCATTACAATGCTGTACGTAAGCAGAAATATGTGACGATGAGGCTTCAAAGATGAGTCTGCAAATAAAATTCATGAAAAGTGGAATTAAACACTTCATAAGATACACTGGAATACCGTTTAATTAAAGTTTAAAAAATACATAAATGCAGATGTTGTAGAAATATAGTCTAAGAGAATGTACTCTAAGAGAGTTTAAATTTGTAAACTAATAGTGTACAAAGTAAAACAGTAAGATATATTCCAAATCACTAAACATTCTCAACATTGTTTCTGCTTTTGAACCCTTTTGTGTATTTCTGGTCCTTATAATTTGAAATAACTCATTTTGCATCATTATCATCTCTGCATGTATAACCTCTATTATCCGACCCTCTTGGGGGAGGAACAGTTGGTTCGGATAACAGAAAGCTCGGATAATAGAAGGGCTAAAATAACAGGTTTACTTGGAGGTGGGAGTGTGGGTTTGAGGTCGGATAATTGAAAATTCGGATAATAGAAGGTTGGATAATAGAGGTTCTACTGTATTAGCCTTGAACTCATTTTTATCCTCTTTTTTTTGGCTTAATATAATTATCTCTTAATATTAGTTTCACCATGGACATTATGTTTTTTTGCAGCGTGCGTTTGTCTGCTTGTCTGCATAATAGCTCAAAAAGTTATGGAAGGATTTTGACGAAATTATCTGGAAATGTCATCAATGGTTCAAGTAACAGATGATTTTAGTGGTGATCTGGATTACAGCCCAAATCTAGGAATTTTTTTAAAGGATTTTTTTATTATTGCACTTGTGAGTAGTATGGGAGGTGTTTGGCCTAGGAAGTTTTGCGCCCTCTTGTTATTTCATCATTTTTCCTGTTAAGAAACATAAAATTATTAATTTCACTTGTTATGATATCACTAAACAACATTTATCTCACAAGATTAAGATTTAATGAGAGTTTGTGGAAGGCTTTGATACAGTCTACCATATTTTGACTTCATTTTTCAATGTTTTAAAAAAAAAACTCTTAAAAATTTAGAGCTGTACAAGTCACTCTCGAATAAGAAACTGTTTCCAAAGTTGATATTTACTCTCTGACAAACAAATATAATAAGAAGTATTAGAAGAAACTAGGGACAAGGTGCATGCACAGTCTGCATATATATCTGCAAATATTCGGTTTGGTTGTTGACGTTTGATCCAACTAACAAAGAGCAATAGTGAGGATAGCTCCGACTAACGTAGAGCAATAGCGAGGATAGAGGAAGGGTATTTTATACAATAAATGTTAATTTAGACTTTGCAAACCAACCATTGCTTAGTATTCTCTGAAATAATGGCCCATTTTCAGCAAGATATGGTACTTATGCGACTTTTTTATTTGCTTAAATTATTTTACAACTTCTGTGGTGTTCATATCATTTTTATGCGTACAAAATTAAACATTTCTCCATAAACAAAAGAAATAAATATTAAGTTAACTTTAATATTACAAACCTATGGTAATATGTTCTGGTAGGATATTGAAACTTCCATCCTTTTCGTTTTTTTGCCAGTCCTAGGAACTCCAAATTCCTACAAATTACAATATGACTGTATGCAATGTGGATTCAACTGAAACCTAACAAAAACTGTATGCATGTTATCAGTTACTTATTGGATAAAGTTTTGTACTAGACCCTGGCCTATATTCATGAACATTTTTTTATTTTAAAGTATTTCTATTCATATTTTTAAAGAAAACAACCACTTTCTAATACAAAAAGAAAAGTTTCAAAGAATAAGTTTAAACTTTTGAAGGTTAGTATGACAAACTGGATGCAATAGCTATTTAGTATGTTAGCTGTTAATTAACTTGACAGTTGAGAACAGACAGTTCTCAAAAGACTGTTGAGAAAAATGCGCTGCAAAAACACTTTTAAGATTTTGTAAAATTCTTATTCTTACAATTTTTTCTTTTTCTGAGAAATTTCCCACAGAAAATGCAGTTATTCTAAGTGTAAGTTGTTAGTGAATATGAGCCCATAACTGTAAACTACATTGGGCCAACTCGGCGCCAACATATCCCCAGACAGGTCATCACTCACGCCACAGGTTTTGATCGGGAATTTTTTATTTAATCCATTTGTTGTATGCCATAAATATTGGGAAAAGTTATATGAACTTCAGCACATCAATCTACTAAGTTTATATCTTCCCAAGGAAGATGGTGTATCCCCAGACGTCGAATACATAACTCAACAGATCATATTTTCAATCTTCCTGCAATGATAACTCTGAACCTATTTTCAAAGTATTTAAATGATTGATGATTGAATGTCCATTCTAAATTAATAATCTCAAAAGAGCATATATCTGTTTCTATATTTGTTGACAAATAAAATATTATTTTTAACTCAACTCATCATACTTTTCAATCTTCCCGCAAAGGGTAACTCTGAACCTATTTTCAAAGTATTTAAATGATTGATGATTGAATGTCCATTCTAAATTCATCATTCCAAAAGCATATCTCTGTTTCTATATTTGTTCACAAATAAAATATTATTTAAAAATCATATATTATTTATATTATTATTTTATTATATTATTTTTAGAATTTGCATTGTTTTTCAGTTATTCATTTCCTCAATTCCTATATATGTGGTCCATATATATGCAACCTAAATATGTGACACAATCTCAGTTCTGACTCCCTTTGTCTTAGATAATTAGATAATGAAGCAAACACCACCTCCCACCCCCACCCCACCTCTCTCCCCTTCTCCACACCTCTCTCACTATTACAGAAGATCTGTATACCTTTGTTTATTTAGTGTCACTCAATAGCTGGAGGTCCCAGAGGTGGGTGGGGGATGGGGGGTGGGACTACAAAGAGATGGAGTGCTGCAGCACAAATGGTAAACAAACACTTATAATATAAAAGGGGTAATCAAATACAAAAAGCTCAGTTAATCTTATCACTAAAATAAAATCAAATATATAAATAAGGAATGTCTATTAAAGGCCTAAATTTTGGAGTACATACAAGAAAAACATATTGATATATTCTCAGATGATATTTCACTTAGATGAGAGACATAGTTTGAAAACTACAGTGCTTGAAGATGGCAAAAAGTCCATAAATTGGGTCTCTGTGGGCAATTTTGAGATCTTAAGTCGGCCTAACAGGTAAACCTACAGCCTTTAAATTTTTCACAGACAAGGATTACATATAAGAGTTACATCTAGTGCAGTTTGAGACTCATCAGAATTACCACTTCCAAATTATAGGGCAAAATAAGTTAAAAATATAGGAAAAAAGTCCTAAGTGGGGTCTTTATGGGCCTCAAAGACAATTTTCTCCTCAACTTAAAGTATTGATTTTCGGCACATGTACTAAGAATATATTAATGTGTTCTCAGGTAAAATTTGAGGCAAATAAGCCTCATAGTTTGTGACCTAGAGAGCTCTAAGTGGCCAAAAGTGCAATTTCTGACCTTAAGGTGGCCATAAGTTCTTTATTATTGGGAGTTTAAGGTCACCTTAAAATAGGGATCTTCCTTTGGGCATCCTTAACATGTGTACCAAGTTTGAAAAAAAAATATTAATCCGTTTTTGAGTTATCGTGTACACAAGGAAATTTCTACGGCGGCGGCGGCGCGACGGACCTGAATCCAATATATCCCCGACTTTCGTCTGGGGATATAATTATAACAGATGCACACGTAAATATATTTAAACATGAGTATTATAACATGACATGGCTGTGTCCTCAATTCTGATTGCCTGAAATATTTCATCAGTAAAATCAGCATAACCCGTAGCTTTCTATTATCATTCATGATGGCTGTCCTGACAATAACCCCTTTCTGTCATCAAAATATAAATAATAACACTATAACATTCAAAAACCTGTCATGTTAAAATAGCAATAACCCCCAGAAAACCATGGTATACACAGAATTTTACCATGGTTTGAGGTTATAAAAGTGAATCTTGAGGGGTTTATTGCCTCAAGCCATGGTAAAATTCTGTGTATACCATGGTTTTTCAGGGGTTATTCCTTTATTAATGTACTCTTTCACAAGTACTCTATATGGCAATAACAATATCAAAATCTGTTACTTTTTCCCCTTAAAAACCACCACATGTTATGTTAATTAAAAAATTCTTAATGTTTAACTGGAAAAAAGAGCTAATTAAGCCATCAAATTGATTACTCCCTTATTTAAGAAAGTCCCTGTACAAATGACATCTACTCTACCTTATTTCTCTACATTTGTAAAATATGTGTGGCTCCAGCACTTACCTTGGGTTTCTATTTGTAAATTCTGGGTTCACCACATCATTTTCTGACAGTTTTGTTTCAGAATAAAAAGTAGAATTGCTGGTTTCATTATTGCTCACCGTACTGCAGAATTTCATCACAGCTAGAGTTACAAATATAAAAAATTGTCATAAATTTTCATGATAAAAATGTTAACTTTATTAACCTGTAACTAGGAGGTGTACATAATTAGTGATGTATTTGTTTATTTGCAAAATCATTTAAAAACGTTGGGCAGATTTGGACGAAATTTCCAGGAACAGCAAAAGGAACAGCTGAATAAATTCTAGTGGTGATTGGGATAACCGTCTGGATCCAGCGATTTTAAGGATTTTTAATCATTCTACTCATAAGCTATATTCGAGGTATTGGTCGTGAAGGTCTTGCAATCTCTGAGTGCTTTTCTAGTTCACAAATGCTTTTACCTTTGACCCCTTCACCCTCCCAAAGGGTAGGGGTGAGGGTATAATAATCAGGTACATTTGTCCATTTGTTTGTCTGTCTATCCATGCTCATAACTTGAAAACTACACATTGGATCTGGCTCACATTTTCACACAAGGTGTGGTCTGCCTGTGGTTCGGTCCTCCTCAAAGATGGACAGTGGAAATCTATGATGGATGACAGGTGACAATGAATAAATGAGATTTCCAACAATCGTAATTCTGATTCTAATAAACTTTAGCAGTGCTTAATCTCTACTAACAATGTAGACTCTCGAGTTGTAGCAGACAAAAATTTCCAATTCATAATCTAAGGATGAGAAAAATGGTCAGCACAACGGAGATGCAGGGATGATATGGAGTCTATGGTGGATATGCTTTGCAACAGTAGGCAATAGATGATGAAGAACGAATCTCATCAGGTAACATAATCTACATTGTAGCTGACCCTTCCTGAAACCATTTTAATAATTACTTTTTTGAAAGTAAGCTATGTAATGATGTCAATGACGTCTCCTAAAACAACACCAGAGGTCCTCGGTGGCCTAGTGGTTAGCAAGTTTGGAATCTAATCATAGGCTGTCACCTCTGTGGGTTCGAGTCCCACAAGTAGCAATGCTGAGGACCTGTACCTATATGACCCTGGCCATTGAACAGAACGTAAACCCCCAACTTTCACTTTGGCCTAATACAACACCACTAAAACTGATAGCAGTACAGCTTAATGTCACAGTTCTTTATTTCCCACATTATAAGCAGGTTTTGCCAATATTTTAACCATATGCCTAGAATAATGTGGTTTACAAGTGCTTGTGTAATGAAGTTCTAAATTGATTGTTTTAAATTTCTTCCCATAGAATTCCCTTGAGAATAGAGGTTTCTCTAATAATAAATTTTAAATACATTATTTGTAAAAGATGAAGTTCCACTATTGAAAATGGAATATTAAAAGGGTAATTCCTAGTGCTATTAAATTCTACCTTCGCTTTGGGACCATAAATGTTTGCTTCGACATTCCAATGGACCTTAACAAAAAAAGGGATAAGGCTATCAATAGTTTTCGGATTAAAATGCAATTTTAATGCTGCTCTCAAAATTCAATTTCACCGTATAATTCAAGTACTGCTTACAAGTCTTAAAAAAAATCATGCGACAGATAGCGATGCCCGCTTATTTATCACTTCCATAAAAATAAAGAGGGTGTGTATAATATACAGTATGGAAAATGGTAATATATTCAAGACACCATAGTAACTGGTGCTATTAAATTTGCATAAAATATTTCAAAACAATCTGAGGTATACTGAGGCACTAAGGATATAAAATATAATGTATGTATAAATAAATACATTACAATATTCTGTGTTATATTGATATGTGATTTGCCGGAAATGATATTCAAATAGGCACTTTCAGCAGTAATATTGATATCCAGGAAGCTATTTGGATAAATGATTTATTCCTTATTTATCAAGTTTTTCATGGTCATTCTTCTATTTGCATGAAACATTTTAAGCCAGATATTTATGATCCTCCATTTATACTTTATGTTAATAAAACACTTTAAATTTATCCAACATTGTTTCCATATTTAATGTTTTTCATAAAAGCAGAGCTCAAACTTTTAATTTTCATTAAGTTTGCATAGATTATTCTTTGAAAAACAATGTTATTGTAGAAATAACACACGACTAGCGTGGGGTTATGCAGGGTTTTACAACGAATAGCGACATTAGTAACACGAAGGCGAGTGTCTTATTGCTATTCTAACATGACACTTCATTTTGCACATTTATTTCTTGTCTTCTTACTGTTTTGATAAAGATTTGTTGTGTATATTCTTTGTAATTTGACTTTTAAAAACTGAAGTGGGATTATCGCCCACACATGAAAAACTGGCCGTGAGGTTATGCTCGGTTTTACCACTGAGATTGACCAATCAGAATCGCGGACACAAGCGTGTCATGTTAGAATTCTTGTTTTAGTGTTGTGTTTCAACCTACTACAGATAAACTCTGGCAATATAAGCAGTAGCCTTTAAGCTAATAAATAACAACATGAAATAATCAAAATCAGGCAGTGGAAATAGAACCAACTTAAAACAATAAAATATGAGAGTTCCATTATTTGCCATTGCGCTGTGCAGTGGCCGTAATGTGATAAATCCTTCTGCAGTGCTTAAACTATATCAACAGACAGCTTCTAAGGCAGATTTCAGAAGGCAAGAGCAGAAGTCATAAGACATAGCAGGTCTGCTACAGCACATAGGTTCAGCTGCAGAGATGCCGAAATGGAGACTGTTATGGAAGATACACTTCGCTAAAAAGATAAGTCTTAAGTTTACATTTAAAGGATGACAGTGAGGCTTCTGAGCAGATGTCATCAGGCACCCACACTTACGCTTTCCGCAATGATTGTAAGCATCATACACTAACCTATAGAAGTGCTTCAACAATTTTCATATTGAAAGGCTTATGTATGGAACCTCCAGGATATTCCTATCATATCTACTGTAATATTGCAAGAGCATTCTACCAGTTTGAGACAATAGCTGAAATTTTGAAAAAAAAAAAGAAATGTATAACAGGCAACCAGTGTAGGTCTAGAATGACTGGAGTGATACTAAAAGTTTGTGATGGTTTTTGATATTTGAAGCCTTGTGATATTTACTTTGGAAAATTAGCCAGCCTCAGCAAAGTAAAAACCCCAGCCCGCAAGTACAACTAAATGGGTAACAACACTGCAATTTTGCAAAATTTACGAAACAAATTCAGTTGTAAAAATAGCATCAGAGATGCCCGTACCCCACAGCCTGGGGAAATAGTTTTCAACACCATAAGATATAGAAGTAGTGAAACAGTACAGTTTGCATACCTACATCACCTAACCAGTGTCCCTACCAGGTATCAACTTCCTACACCTTATGGTTACCGAGATATAGCCCAGACAAGATTTTATAGGTCAAGGTCACGCCATGACGTTGCATAACTACAACCCCTGACCAATGTCCCTACCAAGTACCAACTTCCTACACCTTACGGTTTCTGAGATATAGCCCGGACAAGGTTTTATAGGTCAATTCACTACAGCAAGGTCAAAGGTCAAATCAAGGTCAAGGCATGACGTTGCACACCTACTACCTCCAACCAATGTCCCTACCAAGTATCAACTTCCTACACCTCACGGTTACCGAGATATAGCCCGGACAAGATTTTATACGTCAAGGTTGCTACAGCAAGGTCAAATCAAGGTCAGACCATGACGTTGCACACCTACACCCCCTAACCAATGTCCCTGCCAAGTATGAACTTCCTACACCTTATGGTTTCTGAGATACAGCCCAGACAAACTATTTCCCGCCGCCCGTCCATCCGGAAACCATAGGTGAAAACAATACCCTGACAGCCCTTAAGGGCTGTGGGGTAAAAAAGAGGGGTTTTACTTGTCCCTTTCATAATTGCAATTAAACTATTTAGCCCACTATTCTAGGGCTATCATCAGGTATTATAAACTCTGGCTTGTCAGCTTAACTCTGGCTTATCAGTAATAAGATTTTGAGACACTGCATTAACAGTATGGCTTCAATGGCAGTGAGTGGATAGAAATAAGTAGAAGCTATTCTAATCCTCAAATGACCCCAATGCCTAAGTTGTTATGTAGAATTGTATTTATGTACTTATTCAGTGCTGATATATTTCATTTCATTTAAATATTATATTCATGTACTGTCATTTATATGTTATATACATGTACTTATAATAAAACCTTGCACATATTTAGCTGAATTAAGAGTTTTGTGAAGCTTAAATAAAGTTCCTCATTGGTTTTTCCCCAGATTTGGGTTAAAAAATAATATTGCCCAGTATTGCCCACTTTTGGAGTATTGCCCAGCCCGGGATTTCCCAGGTTTTCCCGGGCGGGTTTTTCATCTCAACCCTGGAAATATAATGTAAAAGAAGGGGGTCAAAGATGCCCCAAAAGGTGGGTTGCGCAGGCAGCAATAAGGTTAGTGACTGCTGTAATTAAATTTAGAAACAAGGAAAGAAATGTTAGGTCACCCAGTTAAGGTACATGTGTTAAGAACGATAAGACATGCTAAGAAATGTAAAACTTGTAATCTAGGTTACATAATTGTATCTATGCTATAAACGGACAAATGAACGGACAGAATTACACCAATTTCGAAAGCAACTTAGCTATCATGCTGATCTATCTCCCTGTCACGTTTGAATTTGATTGGACAAAGCGTTTACGAGTTAGAGTCCGGAAACGGAAATGTTGACGGACAGACAAAAAAATGGACAAACAAAAAGACTGAATTACACTAATTTCAAAATGGAACCTAGCTATGATGGTGATCTACCTCCCTGTCAAGTTTGAATTCTATTAGATAAAGCATTTTTGAATTAGAGTCCAGAAACGGAAATGTTGATGGACAAACAGACAAAAAATGGACAAACGAACAGACGGAATTACACCAATTACGAAAGGAACCTAGCTATAAGGGTAATCTATCTATCCGGTCAAGTTTGAATTCGATTGGACAAAGTGTTTTTGAGTTAGAGTCTGGAAATAGAAATATTGATGGACAGACAAATGGATGATGACATAGAAACAGGTAAAAAGAAAGGAAGAAAAAAATTTCACGACAGAAAAATTTCACCTGACAACAGAACTCCCCTAATGTAGGAACTTCACCTGTCCTTTTTTCCTCACCTGTATCTGTGGCCGTTAGTGCCCGTATCTGTGATTCCCTAGATCTTTTGGTATAAAACAGTGTACTCATCCGTGTCCGTGATGAGGAAGGAAACAATTCGCTCTTCACGGACACGGGCAGCTAGTACACTCTTTTGTAACAAAATATCTAGGTATCACAGGTTGAGGCCATAACCGACATGGATACGGCAATGAAAAAAGGACAGGTGAAGCTCCCACTTTAGACTTTTAGTGTAGAATGGACCTTTCTGTGAGCCTCCCTAAGCTCCGGCCACTTTTCAAACAGTCAATAGGGTCTCTCAAACAAAGCTATTTATAGCCATTTGAAAGGGTCGCAAATTACCGTGAATTTTCAACAAAATTTAAAGGGAGAATATAATTTAAAAGCAAACTCTTGAAAATAAATATTTATAACAATTTTAAATATTTATGTATGATGCAGACATATTGACATTAAAATTATTTATTTTTATTTAGTGTTAAACTGGACCACAGACAAATGGCCAAACCAAAATGGAGAAGGAATCATTAGATAAATTTTGATTATTTTTTTATTTCATGCCCCCATATTTCAGACATTTATTGCATGTAATTTTTTTATTGATGGACTTATGTTGCTTATTATTTAAAGAAACTGGTGGATAATAAATAAAACACTCAGTAAAATATATAAATACATGTATATCAATACACTCTAATTGTAACTAATTTTTACAGCACTTAATCCACTCGTAATATGAACAATTATAGTACAATATTTTTGTACTATTTTCATATTATTCTTTTTAGCCTCACTTATTAGCTTTATTTTGCATAAATTTTAAGTGCATTATTGGACCTTGAGTTTCCTTGTTTAAGGTCAGCCAGGGAGTACAAAAGTCCACCACCAATGGGACTATGCCGCTTCATTTAATTATTATCTCCCGCCTGCAGCCGAAGGCCGGGATCGGGAGAATATAAAACGCCTTCCGTCCGTCTGTCCGTTCGTCACGTTTTGCATAAAACTTAATATCTCATTCATTCATGAAGATATTTTCACCAAATTTGCAGGGAATGTTTATGGCTGTGAAAACCTGTCTCTGAAAAATTTTAGCCTCATTTTGAAAAACAAAATGGCCGCCATAGCTTATTGTTTGAAAATCGTAAAGGTGCTCTAAATCTTGAAATATTCCAGCTAGCTTCATCCAATTTGCACAAAAGCTATATGGCTAGAAAAGCTAGCCTGATAGTAATTTTGGCCTAGTTCAAAAAACAAAATAGCCGCCATATCACATATTTAATGTCAAACGGGGTTATCCTATTAAAAAGGCCTTATATCTCCCCAAATATTGCTCCTAGAGGTTCGGAATGTGAAAACAACTTGTAGGAAGTCATTGCCTGGGAATCTGAAAATTTTTAGCCTCATTTTGAAAAACAAAATGGCCACCATGGCTAATTGTTTGAAAATTGTAAAGGTGCTCTAAATCTTGAAATATTCTAGCTAGCTTCATCAAATTTGCACAAAAGCTATATGGCTAGAAAAGCTAGCCTGATAGTAATTTTGGCCTAGTTCAAAAACCAAAATGGCCGCCATATCACATGTTTAATGTCAAACAGGGTTATCTTATTAAAAAGGCCTTATATCTCCTCAAATATTGCTCCTAGAGGTTCGGAATGTAAAAATAACTTGTAGGAAGTCATGGCCTGGGAATCTTTTACAGGTGTAGAATTTGACCTTTGACCCCTGCTTCAAGGTTAAATGAGGTCGTCACATTAAAACGTCCTTATTTCGCCCTTATTATTGGTCCTATGGCTTCAGATTGTAAACACAAACCATGAAAAGCATAGGTTTGGTCGAGAGATTGTAAACACCTTCCATACGTGTGTCTGTTTGTGCATCGGTCCGTCCGTCCGTTTGTCAGGTTTTAACATAAACCTTAACATCTCATTTTTTTATAAAGATATCTTCATCACATTTGCAGGGAATGTTTATGGCTATAAAAACCTGTCTCTGCAAAATTTTGGCCTCATTTTGAAAAACAAAATGGCCGTCATCCAACCTTTTAAAAATCATAAAGTTGTTCTAAATCTCGAAATATTCCATCTAGCTTCATCATATTTAAATACAAAAGATATATGGCTAGAAAAGCTAGCCTGATAGTAATTTTGACCTAGTTCTAAAAGGAAAATGGCCGCCATATCACATGTTCAATGTCAAACAGGGTCATTCTATTAAAAAGGCCTTATATCTCCCCTAATATTGCTCTTAGATGTTCATGAATGTGAAAACAACTTGTAGGAAGTCATGGCCTGGGAATCTTTTCCAGGTGTTGAATTTGTCCTTTGACCCCTGCTTCAAGGTTAAATGGGATCGTCACACACTAAAATGTCCTTATTTCACCCTTATTATTGGTGCTATGGCTTGAGAATATAAAGACAGACCATCAAAAGTCCTGGGCTTCAAATGTTTTGCTTAAGAAACATTTTGTCCTTATTTTGAAAAACAAAATGGCCGCCATAGCCAATTATTTAAAAATCATTAAGATGCTCTAAAACTTGAAATATTGCAGGTAGGTTCATCAAATATGCACAAAATATATATGGCTAGGAAAGTTTGACCCCTTCTTCACTGTCAAGTGGGGTTATCTTACTACAAAGGCCTTATATCTCCTTTAGTTCTCCATTGTTACTAATTCTAAGGCGGGAGATAACCGCTGCGGCAGTGGCCTTGTATTTTCTACCCTTTTTTACACAAGTGAATCATAAATACTGGGTAGGTGAGGTTGGCTAGCCTGCCAAAATTGAGATATTTATGTTATAATATTTTTTAAAGTTTTAAGATTAAGAACATATTCATTTTTGATATGCCAGTGTTCGAAACTTGTGCAAAAAAGTTAATGGCTTACGGGCTTGTAACCTTGGAAAGTTGGAAGCCCTAGACAAAAGTTGCAAGTTTTACTATAACTGGATATTTTCTAAGACAGAAAAAAAGTGAAAAATAAAAAAAAAGTCACAAGTTGTATTGATTTGATTTGATAATTGGTTAAAGTTAAGATGTACATCATTTTCAACAGCCAGAGTCACAATAACTGAGACAGGCTCGCAGCATTGCCACTTGTGGGATTGGCAAATTTGAGCCCAGGCTTGTTAACCACAAGGTAAAAAAACATAACTCTTGATTAATTTATTTATTGTCAAAAGTTACTTTATAAATTCTGATTTAACATTTTGATGTGAAATATTTTCAAATTAAGTTCTATGCCAAATTTTTCCACATGGATTCAAACCCAGGAATGTAGTTCTGGAAAGCAATTAAAAATTAAACACCACACACCACCCAAGCCCATGCCAACACCCTCCCAGGTCCCAAGATTTGTCACGGCATGTAGAAATCAACTGGTGGGGAAACCCTCTTCTCATTTCCTTGACTTGCTTCAAATTCTGTTATTTTTGTAACCACCTAAGGGCCTCTGATCTTCCCCAGTGAAAATTGGCCCAAATTTTGCAGATTTTGTGTTCCTTTTAAAGGGTGACTGACACCCTCAATAGTTGGAACAAACAAAACTGAGGCTTGGAGAATCATGCGCGATATTCACTAACATGGATTAAAATCAGATCAAGATCAGATGAGATTTGAGAAAAAAGTTTAAAGAGACCCAGGGGATCAAAAAGCTTATTCACAAAGATGGGATCATTCAAGTTGAAAAGATCAAATAGAGCAGATTCATTTTGGGTGACAAACTCCAACAAATGCACTCGCTTAAATATATCAAAGTATCTTAACAATTCCGCACACATGTGTTGTACTTGTGTAAAATAATAGTTTCCGACATCGCCGCTAGGTGGCATTTCTGCTTCGTGAATTTTCGTCCAATCAGATTGCTCGACACAAAAGCAATATGGCTACCACAGAAAAGACAATGTAAACAAGAGGAAACATGTAAATATTCTTCTATTAACCCTTATTTTACAAAAAAAAAATCGCTTCAGATATGGTACAAGCATCCGGGCTTTCATCGGCGAAAATATAAGAGTCCGTCCTTAAACTTAACAGCAAATTGCTTGCAGGCTGGCGGCAGTTTCGAACGCTTGACAGTAAATTGCTGTCAGGCCGGTGGCAGTTTTGAACGCTGAACTGTGCTGACAATAAATATCACAATAAGAGTAATTATTTCACTTTTAAGGAATTGTAATTCCTATTTTTAATTTTTTGTCCAATTGCTAAGAAAATGGATGATGCATGTACACAAATAACCATCTTTTGCCCACAATTTTTTTAAATTTTTATTTACACCCCTCCCTTCCCCCCACACAGCTTCTCCTCATATTCATTCCATAAAACCTACCCATAAATAAAAAATAATAAAATTATAGAAATTTTAATTTTTTTTCAATTTTATGTTAATTTTTTTCAGATATTTGTTCCCCATGAAATATCTGCCTACCAAATTTGAACACAAATTTTATCTAAAATTTGTCAAATTTTTTAGCAAATACACAACTATTTTCAACTAATTAACATATACAATTGCTGGTGTTCTCAATAATATTCCAGATTTATTTGCTAATACTTTACCCATTATCTCACAAAAAAATATCTGAAACAACATTAATTTCTTTTTTGACAAATGTATATAATTTAAATAATCAATCAAAATTCATCTCCCAAAAATAACTGCACAGGTTAATAAACTCCATTTTCGTCCAGCTTAGAAGAATAAAACAATATTTTAAAGTATCTTCTATCAGCGAAAAAACACTATTTTGTAGATCCATAAAAAAATTAAAGGATGACTTCAGTGTTTTTTTCACTTCTGAGTTAAATGCAGGATATGATACTCTTGCCTATTTAAAACATGTATCTGGTACTATTAGTACCCAAAGTAGTCTGTTTACTTCATAAACAAGCTTTTATAACAGGAGATAAATTTCAAATTTACAACTGCCTCCTTCGACTCTTTTCACCAGTCAGGTGGTGTGTTTGCATCATATGTGTTCATGGGCTGTGTATGCAGGGATAAAAACAGTGCTATATATACAGTATATCTGTTTTTGTCTCCTCAATTTATTTTTGCAATTGTCAATTTAAAATGGTAAATTGTACATAGTTATTGAAGGATAAAATTAAGAATTATATAAGTATATAAGCAAAAGGAAACTAGAAAATATTTTTTTTCTGATTTTTCAAAATGATCAAAACATAACCTATATTTTTCTCTCATACTATTCTCTTCTCTTCAATTTATCCACATTTATCTCAGACACAAAGGTCATCTGTACATGATCTCAGCTGAATTTTAATATCTAGATACTGAGGCTAGTAAATTTAGATACTGTGGCTGTTCAAAAATAGTCAGTTATTCAATTTTACAACCTTGGTCAAGGCAAATCAATAGCTAAAAGGAGAGAGATGTAAATTTTCAAAAAATTGGCTCCAAGTTGAGTGTTTATATCACTTTTATCATAATTATAAGGTCACATTGCAATAGGGGATCATCATTTATTCAATTATATCATATATTTAAATCAACCACCACAGAGATGAAAGTCTGGAGGTTTATAGAAAATAATGAAACCAGAGTTAAGCAATTTTTTTTTAAAAAGTTAATATATCCAATAAGAGTCAAGTTAATATTTTCATGTGATTTTAGAAGTGCTTTTGAATCTTCAAGTAAAAACTGCACTGTAAGTAAACACTAAATTATAACCAACTACATGTATTTACATACTATTGTGACTGATCATTTTCTCTGTTCTCGTCACATAGTTTATATGTTGGATCATTTATTGAAACCTGTTTTGGACAGAACTGGTGGACAGCACTTGTGTTGCAAAAAACCTCATTAAAATGCACATAAATAATCTAATACTGTGAATTAATATTTCTCTGATCTGATAGATGGAAAATTGGAAGGGTGGGGGGAACAGAACATAGTAATAGTCAGTCAATAGTCTGGAGTTGAATTACCTTAATTATAATAGTTACATCTCTGATGTAGGCGATTCAAACCCAGAACCCTATATGGGAAAGATGGTAGTTTCTTACTGATGGTTGGCAGTTTAAAGGACAGCACCATGTATGTACTGGTTTCCTCTGCCCATAAACTACCTGTCGTGATATGACCTATTATACAGTGTTCAAAGCAACATTAAAACAGAAGAATGTAATGTGTATTTATACTCAGCGCAATATCTCCATATATTACAGGACTCAAAGCGCTATTAAACCCATCTGACTGCACAGGTACAGCCCCAGCTCACAGTAACTGACATTCCCCTAACTGGAAGATAGAGGCTCAAGGATGACCATTTATCAACGTCCTTGAGGTTCTTTAGCCTGCCACTGGGGATAGGACCCAATGACAGGGGACCGCCATTTTAAGTGGTCATCCAAGCCACTATGTATCTGCCTGTACCTGGGTTTGAACCCACATCCTCTGAGTTCTTAGACAAGTGTGCTACCCGCTAGGCCACAGTGGCAGATATTTTGTAACCAAGAAGTAGTGTATAATTCAGCAGAATTAAATATTCACGTAAATGAACTAAATTTTAGATTTCCAAAGTTAACAAGTGTGCACTTTATAGAGTAAAACAAATGTTAACTGAAGCTTTTCTGAATTGATATACCTTTCTACACACAAAAAGGCTAGCTGGCCCAGATAATACTTGATACTGCAGTGTATACTTTCACCATGAAACATTTACCAGAAACTCATCTCATTTCACATCTTATAGTTGATAAAAGAAGGGAGTGTTATAAATATTCACTGTTCACAGCAAAGAATATAAACAGTGCTTGTTCTCAGTATTAGTGTCGGCAGTTCACCCCCATAGTGGATCATGTTATATTTATCTTTTGTTCTATAAACTCACACATTTTGTAAGTTGTATTGGCTCAAACTACAGTTAGAACATTGTTACTTTTACTACGTCCTTGAAATGCTCCATTTTATAACAGATAATGTAATGTGAAAAGCAGTATATATCAGAACAGTTCTAAGCTAAAACCAAGGCAAGTGAACACAAATGACGTCACCCACGCATGTTTATTTACTTCATGTGCACTCGGCAATTTTCGGGAGGGAACATGTGACTACCCAAATAAGGCAGTGCTTCTGTACTTTTAAATGCAAATTACAGCAGATATAGGCAACTTTGACACATAAAAGTTTGTCAGTATATTTATAATATATAAAGCTTGAATTTACACTTAAAAAATAGGTATGTAAAAAACGCTGATGTCATCCTTTAAGCTTAGGGTGTGTCATGCATGAAAATATATACTATTTCCATTGTTAAAACAATAAGTACTTGAGTCAGTGAAGAGTAGGTCAAGATTTTAAATCTCTGCCTTATATTCACAGTTTAATGTGTATGAATATTTCGATCTGAATTATGTCAGTTCTGATCAGAGGCTGTGAGTGACATAGGGGGATCACCTGAAGTGTAAATTTTGCATCCTCTCAGATCCTGAGGATCTGATCCTGGGGATCAGATCCGGGGGATCGGCTCAGATTTTTTTGTATCTGACTTAAAATAGTGAATTTATCACTTTAAATTGACCAATAATATTTTATCTGTAATTTTTAGTCATGTTTATCAATAAATCATTTTACCAATTGATGAATGGAATAGTTATTATACTATCCACTAAATACAATCTTATTAATGGTCGAGGATGTATAATATATAACTTTTTTCTCAAGCTATGTGTATAGGTAATAAGAAGTTATTGATAAAACTTTTTGTTTTATTCAAATGTTTTTATTCAGTTATTCACATAACAGTATGATATTAACATGAACACTGACAACTATTGTAAACTTTTTTCCCAGGGGGAGCTGGGTTGCACTCCCCTATAGCATTGTCTTGAGGTGTGATTTATATGAGTCAAGAGTGTGTCTGTTTCAGTCGCCTCTTAAAAATGCGCCTAGATGTGGCAGATGGTGGGGTGATTGTAACAACCCATTCTTGTGGCACTGAATCAAATCACAGGACTCAGTGGTATTGATTTGGTGTGTGTAAATTCTGGATGATTATTCATACTTATTCACCCATAATTTGTAATTCTATCATAGTATTTATACCGTAATAATTGTCGGTAAAAAATAAAATAATGTAAAAGTGAGTGGCAGTCCAACATATTATGCGGATGCCTTAGTTCAGGTGTGTACTCTTAATATGTCTCCTGAGATTTGATCTATGTGAATAAATCTTATGACATGTGCTGCAGGTGAACCACATTTTCATCAGTTATGCACTTAAAATATGTACATGACACACTAAAAATATTTTTGTCACACAAAAAATCAAAAAGCACACTGCTGCAGATGCTCTCTTCACAGCTTTTGAATTTAAAGCCAAGACTGTAACTTAGTGACCTTGTATGTTACTAAGTAATGTTGATGTAAATAGTATTGATCACAAGATGACATAATGTGTTATTTTGTGTCATTTGTGACGTGAATAGGTCACCAACCAATTTTGATGGGTTTTAGTGCCCTTTGGTGAGGTGCCCAATAAATAATAAACATAACAGGTAGGCACCTGGGTTAGGGGTGCAGTAAGAGGGCATAAACGCACACAAATATGTTGATACCCATTGGGTGAAGGGTGGGGAAGGCCCAGATATAAAATAGTTCCTGTCTTTTACGTTTAGTGGAGGAATCCCCCCCCCCCATCCATTGCACAATGCTGAACTCCATATTTTTGACACTATGCTTTGGTTGAGTGAAGTGTCTTGAGACAGGGGTTGAATTTAGAGCATTGAATTTCTGAACACTTCTGTAGTGTTCATACATTCTGTCTAATTGGTCTTTTGGTCTCCTGTGTATTGGAGGCCACATTCTCAGGTGGGTATCTGTCCCTGCTAGTAGACTGTCTCTCAGATGATGGAGAGCCGGTTCTCTTTCTTTTGGTGCCTTTGGTGGGTCCCTTGTCAGCTTCTTACAACTTATTTGAAGGTGTTTGTAGGATTCACCAAAGTCTTTAGACTTTAGACGTTTATGCCCTCTTACTGCACCCCTAACCCAGGTGCCTACCTGTTATGTTTATTTCCATTGTTATATTGTAAAAAATCACTTCCTGGTTCAGATCTACGTAGATTTATTTATCCCGAAACGGAAGAAGGGATAATTTCGATTTACATGCAACTCGTAACCACGGCATCTTGTGACCAACAACTCGTACACTAACATTTTATAAGAAATATTAAGAAATAGAAGAAATATGAGATCACCCAATTACATGGGGTTTTTTAACAATATTTTGTATTTAATAAATAGAAATGCAACTTGAAGAGCAAGTATATTATGTAAGAATCTCTGTTTATTTAAAGATGAAATACTTCAAATTCTAGTACTTCCGTGGTGGTTTCCTAGCAATATTTTAAAATAAAAATATACAAATAAGAAAACTTGAGGTCATAGAATTCTGTGGATGTTTCCTAGAACTATTATAAAATAAATCATGCAAATTAGAAAACGTGAGGTCCAATGGGGTTTCCTAGAACTATTATTACAAATTAAATCGTGCAAATAAGAAAATGTGAGGAGACAGAAGTCTGTGGTCTTTCCTAGCAATATTTTAAAATAAAATATGAGGGGTACAACCATCTTTAAAATTATATATTTTGGAATGAGTTATTGTTCACGATTTGCTAGTATCCCATAACTTCTTCACGCATGCATACTCGCAATACTGATTACTGCCTTGCTACCAATTATCGCCAGGTACCAATTACCGCCAGACAGAATTCAGATAGACACACCTTGTCAAATGGTACCATCCAAGTGTAGTAAATAAGGTATAGCCATTTCCAAATTGATTGGGACAAATACACATCAAAAGGCTTTGAAGGTATTTAGCTGTTAATGAAATACAGTAGAACCTCGATTATCCGAACCGAATGGGAGACATACAATCTGGTCGGATAATCGAGGGGTTCGGATAGATGAAGGGAGACAAAATTTACCGTCTATGGGTTACCAAGTGGGCGATAATTGAAGAAATATCATTTATATGCACTAAATAAAGATGTCAGTGGATATTGATGACACAGTCTAACATATTTGTGTAATATAATATAACTGGCCTTCAAATTGTCACTTATTTGCTCCATATCTATGGATATTTTTATTTAAAATAATTTCGTGGATTTAAGCTGGGTGTGCTCGGTTTGTACATGCATTGTCGATGTTTTAATTCTAGACAAACATCGTTATGCATTTTGTCCACTGAAAACTCCGGGAGATTATTTATTGTAAAACCCAAAGCGAACACGCCTTCAGTGATAGATGTGTTTGATTGGTAATGCATTGCTGACGTCTTTTCTTTTAATGCACGTTGTTGGTCTGTGAATGGACCTACTCCGGGAAATTATAAATTGCAAAATGCAATCGAACACGCTTTCATTGATTGGCGAATTATCAAAGAAGTTGTGTAGTTGGATTGAGTAAATGAATTAATATAGTATGCTTATTAAATCATTTAAGAGGTTATCAGTATTCTTCTGTCCGGTAATGTGTCTTAAGTGACCTAATTGCATTGGTAAGGTAAAACAGCACTATATAAATTATTGCCAAATTTATTACTCTATTTACAGTAATAATTCGTACAAAATATATGTTTTAATATGCTGTACTCATACAAATTAATTTTCGTAATTTCGTGGTTTCTATGTCACAAACAAAGTTTGTTTTCACTCACAGAGAAAAGTTCCCGAATTTGCCGGACAGAAGAATGTCAACATGCATACCAGGAAACAAAATGGCTGTTTGTTTACCGAGCCTTATTTCATTGGATTTCCTGTAATATTTCATTGGCCAGTGAGCTGTCAATCAAATCTGTCACCGGATGCCATGGAAAGGTCCATCGGGTAGTGGCTTTCTACCAGTAAACGCCCGCCTTATATATCTTTGTTAGAGGTCAAGGACAAATGCTTCTTTCAGTCTACAAAATGGGTGTTCACAGATATTTCCGGTTTGCAGTAAAAACGGCCGATAAAACAGATCAATTATGAAAATATAAAGCTTTGAAACAAATATTACAACATGCACCTCGGTTATTAATTGTAGTGCATATTATTTGACAATAAAGTGGTAGAAGAATAAAATATAAAGCTGTAATATAATTCAAATTCAATATATTAACTTCAGCATGGGCGTTTACTGGTAGAATGCCACTAAAAGAAACACATTTTGATTTACATGCAACTCGTGACCACGGCATCTCGTGACCACAACTCGTACACAATAAATAGAAACACTGCTTGAAGAGTGAGTTTTTTATGTAAGAACGTCTGTTCAGTTACAGATGAAATACTATAAATTCTCATACTTCTGTGGGGGTTGCCTAGCAATATTATGAAATAAAATATGCAAACTAGAAAACGTGAGGTCATGGAATTCCCAGAGGGCTTCCTAAAACTATTATAAAATAAATTATGCAAATTAGAAAAAACGTGGGGAGACAAAAGTCCGTGGAGTTTACGTCAATATTTTAAATAACATATGCAAAATTGAAAAAAAAAACGTGATCAGACATAAGCTGGTGGGGTTTCCTGCTATATTTAAAAAAAAATCTTGGGAACGAGTTGTGGGTACGAGTTGTTGGTCACGAGCTGCCATGGTCACGAGATGCTGGTATACTACTGCCTTGCTACCAATTATCGCCGGGTACCAATTATCGCCAGACAGAATTCAAACAGATCTAACTTCACCAAAGTTGCATCTCAAGTCTAGCAAATGAGGTAGAACTATTTCCAAAGTGAATGCAACAAATGCACAACAAATGGCTTTCAAAATATATGACCATTACTGAAATATGAACGTCTCATTTTCTGGTGGCGATAATTGGTAGCCGGCAATAATTGGTAGCAAGGCAGTAGTGCACTACTGCTACCCTGCATAAGTTGGCCGCAGTCATAAGTTCCAGAAAGACAAATAGATTATTGTACACCAATGAAAACTGTTGCATATAATAAGTTTAACAATAATACATGGTTTCAGTGTAGTAGGTCACTCATGTTAAAGCCCTGTGAAGCTGTGGTGAGGGCGGCCAACTTATGACTGCGGCCAACTTATGCAGGGAAGCAGTACTGTGTACCCAAATTTCACGGGACACCGCCTGGGCGATAATAAAAGTTTTTCCAATTTTGAAGAACAAAAAATTAATTCTAAGTCACGATTGTTCATAGATGCCTGGCTAACATATTTCCATCTCGGAAATACTCTGAAGATAGTTTTCTGAAGCAGTGACATCAATATTAAATTTTGCAGTCAACTGGACATGAGTTGCCCTTTCTTGGGATAAACAGACGTTATCTTTCACTGTCAGCATTCTTCACCGCATTCTTCTGTCGGGCAAATCCGGGACCTTTCCTTTGGAAGTGAAAATAAACTTTGTTTGTGACATAGAAACCACAAAATTCCAAAAATTAATATTTGTGCGTACTATATATTGAGACATATATATTATAAGAATTATTTTTATAAATAGAGGAATAAATTTGGGAAAAAATTAATTAATTTTGTTTTACCTTACCAATGTAAGTAGGTCACTTGTGACGCGTTACCTAACAAAAGAATCAGATATATGTACACAATTCTATGTTTAGATACAAATCCTGTACACAAGGAGCTAAATATTGCTAGAGTATTTGAATTTACATAGAATGAGACAATTAACATTAATAACACTCGTGTAATACACGTACATTTTTTTCAGTGGGAGATGTTTTAGCTTTGTTTATCTCTCAGGGCCGGGATTCACAAAAAGTCTTAGATCTTAGACAAAATTTCAGTAAAGGCCATTCTTAAATTTAAGACTTTTGTCTTAGCTGAGATTTTATCTTGAGTTGGAATTCACAAAAGTGCTTAGCAAAATCTTAGCTGAGACAAAATTTATGCAAAAAGTCTCAAAAACTCTTTTTTATCCAAATTAACAAATTTCAACAAAACAAAAATATTTTTCAACAATAAATACACCAAACATGCTCTTCAAAATTAAAAAAAAAAAAATTTGTTACTTTTTTATAAAATTATGTAAATATATAAATCTTTGTGTTTTATTGTGTGTCAACCATTTTTATGACAATATTTTTGCCACAAGGAGGTAAAATGTGGAAATTTATAGGAAATTGAACGATGTAAATTTCTATTACAACCCACAGAAATTAATTTTATAAAAAGTAGAGATCACCATAGTATATTTTTGTTGGCATAACAAAGGTAAAATGTAAATACATGACAAAACTTAAGACCAAATTTTCTTTTAGACCTTTATGAATCCCATTTTGTCTAAGAATAAATTTTATCTTAACTGTATGACAAAGTTTTTAACATTTAAGACTTTTATCTTAGACTGAAGAAAAATCTTAGACTTAAGACCTTTTATGAATCCCATCCCAGAATTTGTGCTTGATTTTAGTGCAATTGCCCGAAGTTTTAGCACAGGAAAACTGTCCAGTTAACATTTAGAAGTGAAATTTGGGAGGTTTTCAGAGACTTCTTTATATAGAATAACATCTGACCTGTGAATGATTTTAGTATCAGATAACATGAGAAAAAAAAACAAATAAATAAATAACATGAGAAATAAAAAAAATGGTTTTCATCTGGAATTCTTAACTGAGTATGATTGTGTATGCATTGAAGAATAAGTATTTCACCAACTATAAACGTCTGGGCCCAATTTCACAAAGGGCTTAGACTCAGCCAAGTTTTTGGCTAAGTCAGGGACTTAAATCTAAGGCTTTGGTCTTGCCTAGGTCTTGGACTTAAATGGATTCCACAACGGGTGACTTAGCTAAGTCCAAGCTTATCAAATAACCACAGTGGTTTTTTTGTGTCATGTGACCATTTATATCTATTCAAAATATACTGTTGGTGACATATATTCTTCATTTGATGCATTTTAAGTGCTGTTTCGAAAAGGAAAACCTTGTTACCACATAAAAACTTCCCAAACAGTACTATAGTGACGTCTTCTGTATAATTATACTTAATTTACATTCATTTCAAATTTTGAAGGGGAGAAAAGTTTAGGGCAGCCATATTTAAGTCCTCTTTAAAAATTTAAACATAGGTTAGGTAAATTAAAGAAAGACCAATAAAGAGATGTTGTCCCAAGATTTATTAATAATATAGACAAGCTCACTGTATTGGAAGTGAAACCAAAAATAAGAGACAACTAGACTAAGGGCGCACTTGTGGGCAGATATAGTATCTGCAAGGACAACTTACATGGTTTTCAAGATAAAAGACATTTTTCAAGAAGGCAGCAGAAATTCAGAAATTTCTTAATTATTCAAGGACCTTAAAGGAGCAGCGCTTATTACCCAGTGAGTTTAAGAGTTGCCCGAAATTGCTCCATCTCTTGCAGTTTTTCAGATAAATTTTCACCAAAATTTAAGATGGCAGTCGAAATTCAGAAAATTCTAAATTTTTTCAGATGTCCTAAATGAGTAGTCCTTTATATCCAGGGTGTCCAAAGATTATCTGAAATCACTCTATCTCTTATGGTTTTTTAGATTTTGAGATGAATGACATTTTTTTTCATTTCTGTCAAAATTCAAGATGGCAGCTGAAATTTTAAAATTTCTAATTTTTATAGGTCCTCTAGGAGTAGTCCTTTGTAACCAGTGGGCTAATTTTTACCCCACAACCCTTAAGGGTTGTTGGGGTATTTGTTTTCACATGGTATCCAGATGGGGAGGCAGATGTTTGGGCAGTCGGATGGGTGGGGGGAACAACGGGAAAATGTCTGGGCTGAATCTCAGAAACCGTATTTTGTAGAAGTTGATACTTTGTAGAGATATTGGTTAGGGCGTGTAGGTGTGCAACGTCATGATGTGACCTTTATTTGACCTTTAACCTTGCTGTTGTGACCTTGACCTATAAAGTCTTGTCCGGGGTATATCTTGGTAACCGTAAGGTGTAGGAAGTTGATAACTTGGTTGGGAGATTGCTTAGGGATTGTAGGTGTACAATATCATGGTGTGACCTTGATTTAACCTTTGGTCTTGCGGTAGGGACATTGGTTACAGGGTGCAGGTGAGACACCTTTCTCTCATGACAAAGATAATTATATGGACTGCTGAAACTGATTATTATATGCACTTTTACAAAATTTTGCTAGTTCCATTGACAGCTATTCTCTAATTAATAAATTTTACAGCTTCATAATTCTTAGTTTACTGATCATTGCTGTCATCTTGCTATTGATTTGTCATGTTTGAATGCTTTATCTTTACATGCATTTTCTTTCTCTTAGATGTTATTTTCTCTACTTAAACATTATTTAGACCTTTATATAATTGTTACTGCTCTGAAAGTATCCCGATCTTTGTACTGTTTCACTACTTCTAAATCTCATGGTGTTGAAAACTATTTTCCCAGGCTGTGGGGTATGGGCATGCCATTTTTTACCCATGGTTTTCACCCATGGCGTCCGGATGCGTGGCTGGGCGGCAGAAAAAAGTTTATCTGGGAAGTATCTCAGAAACCTGAAGCTGTAGAAAGTTGATACTTGGTAGGGACATTGGTGTAGGAGTGTAGATGTGCAACAACATGGTTCGACCTTGATTTGATCTTCTGCAGTGACCTTGAGTTTGAAAATCTTGTCTGGGCTATATCTTATAAACCGTAAGGTGTAGGAAGTTGATACTTGGTAGGGACATTGATTGGGAGGTGTGGGTGTGCAGCGTCATTGTGTAATCTTGGTTTGACCTTGTCATGGTGACTTTGAACTTTAAAATCTTTTCCGGGCTAGATCTCACTGCACATAAGGTGTAGGAAGTTGTTACATACGAAGACCATTGGTTTGGGGGTGTAGGTATGTAATGTCCTGATGTGACCTTGATTTGACCTTTGACCTTGCCGTAGTGATCTTGACCTTAAAAATATTGTCCATGCTATATCTGGGAAACTTTAAGGTGTAGGAGGTTGGTTATATTATGTTAATATATCATAGCTAATAGACTAATGCCATTGGCCCGGAGCAAGCCAGTCCCACCAAAAGCCAGAAAAAGACATCCTGAGATGGCCCAGTGCAACCGGCCATTGTGCTGCCCCCACTCACTAGGGGACCTCATTCACCAGGTAGCTAGTGACGTCACTTCCTCTTATTTGTTTGGCGCAGTCAAAGTTTTAATTTGTGCCTTTTTTCTTGGGATATATATTTGCTTGTATATCTAACTTTCAGTTACAAATTTTAGTTCTAAAGTATTTGTGTGTACTATAGACCATCATGCCCTCTGCAGGACAAAAGAAAGGTTCTTGTGGCTACATTATGCCCATATTTGATTCTCATCTCAATGCACGCTTGCCGTGAGAAAGGGGTGGGAACAGATGTGACTGGTGAAGAATCATGTCCAGCTTTTGTTACCTTAACCCTGGAACAAAAACTTTAGTTAAGTGTACACAGCTACAAGCAACACAAGGAAAAGAATAAGAAAAAATCAGAAAAGTCTGACAAAATGGATAAATTAGTGGATCCTTCTTCAGTCTCTGTAATTGGTTCCGCCTTCAGTGCTTTATATGTGGAGTCCATGGATACTCATGAGCTGTCTCATTTTCATTTCTCTGTTCCAGATTCTTCAGAAGCACAGTTTCTGAAGTTCAATGAACTCTTATCAGATCGCTTCGCCAGGCAAGAGTCTTTACTGACAATGTCATCTCTCAAGAGCAGGTAGATTCCTTGGTTTTTTACCCTCCCCCAGATGACTGGTTCTGCTACATAGTAGAATAAATGAATGATCACCTCCTTCAGGACCATGTCTCTAGATCAGGTGTTAGAAATTAGCTGCAGAGTGATCAGTTTAGCAAACCTCCAAAATCTCAGATCATATGGTATGTGATGCACCCAACTCTAGATCCTTCTATTTCTTGCCCGGGAAATCTTTCAACAGATGGTCTGGTAACAGCTCCTTCTAAGACACTCAGTGGTATCTCCCCTGTTTCGAGACATGTCCAACAGGAGACCATGAGGAAATGGGAGAGTCCCTCAAAGAAGCTACAGTGATCACAATCCAAGCTGCCGCCTTTAACAGGTGCATTAATAAAGTCCACCAGGACATGCAGGATTACATCAAAACTTTGTTCACTGATACAATCAGCAAGGACAAGCCATCACAAAACACAGAAAAGGTTCTTACGGAGCTTCCAGCCTTCCAACAGAATGTCATTTTCACACTGGGTAATTCCATGCAACACATAGTGGACCATTTTTGTGCAAGCCTCTAGCATCACTCTCCTACATCATGATTCATACCTGGAGCACCTTAAACCAGGTGTCAAACCGGACACATGGTGTGCCCTCAGAAACATCCCTCTCCACCACACAGCTCTCTTCCTGGACGTGGTGATTGCGAAAGCCGAGGAAAACATTGTTAAAACTAAGATAGATGTCCACTACCCAAACCCAGATTGGGTTCTGCAGGGATGGCCACGGTGGCAATCACTTCTAACCTTACCACTCGGACTGGTTGCACCGCAAGAACAAATCTCCCCAGGATATGGATCAATCTCAGGATATACCTGTATGGCAAAGTTTCGGCAACAGATTTCACTTCACCAGAGGCAGAATTTGAGGGTCCTGTTCATCCATGCGTGGTTCTTTCAGAGGAAAGAACAAGCAAAACACTGACAATTACTGTTGGATACAGTATACAGATACCTCTGCAAGACTATGGAGTGTGCTGACATTGTATATAATAGTGTTGTCAAGGCTGTTAATAAAGAAGTTAAGAGTGTTGTTCATTGTGGTTCTGAGAAAGTCAAGACTTGAAACTTTTGAGTCAGTAAAGATTGGTAATATGACAAAACATGACAAACATTGTAAATTACATATATGTTACAACTCATGTACTTATTGTATTTTGTTGATTGCATCCGCAAAAGAAAGAAGTAAACACACTGCAGTGAAAAAGATTAAAATAAAGCCTGTAAAGCATGCTTCTTTTGTAAAACACTTATGTGCTGTTCATCCTGTAGAAAGTGTTCACAATGTTGCTCAAAATCTACCTGTGTGGGTCATCCGAAGGATTTCTAGGAAAGATGGGCCTCCCAGGGTGCAAGCCCCAAAATAGTGTCCATCCTAAAAAACGGTTACAACCTTCACTTCAAGGTATAACCTCCTCACCAGAAATCCACGGTTATGCAAACCCCCTAAGGAACAAATTCCTGCAGGAAGCTTTGCATTCCCTTTTGGATAAACAGCTTATAGAAATGGTCAAGGTTCAATTGTCTCTGGCCTTTTACAATAGCCTCTTCTTAGTTCCCAAGCCGAACAACAAGTGGCACCCAATCTTAGACTTCAGTTCTCTGAACAAGTTCCTGAAGGTCCAGACCTTCAAAATGGAAACTCCGGAGTCTATAAGGTCTTTCGCTGCTAACAGGAGAGTGGGTGTCCTCTCTTGATTTCAGTGACGCCTACTTTTCCATTCCAATAAGACAAAGCTCTAAAAGGTACCTTTTAGAGGTTTCACTGTCAAAATCAGACTTTTCAATTCACATCTCTGTCTTTGGACCTCTCCATGGCTCCCATGGAGTTCACCATTGTGGTAAAAGAGGTGAAACTTATGGCTCAAAGTCATCACATCAGCAATCACCATTACCTAGACAACTGGCTCATCCAGTTAAAGGACGACATAACCTGTCCCCAACATACCCAATCCCTTCTGGCCCTTTGCCAATACCTGGGCTGAATTGTAAACCTACAAAAGTCAGACCTGGGACCTTAACAAGTCTTCAACTTGGTGGGCTATTAGTAGTATGAACTGAGACAAGGACTAGTCAGGCCCACTCCCGAGATTAGCAAGCCCTGAACTAAAAAAGTGGAACCCTTCTGAAACAAAAGCCATTTCTTGTCCCTGATAGGCCTTCTCACCAACACTAAAAACAGCTTCCCTCAGGATGTTTGCATATGAGACCCATTCAGTGGTACCTAAAAGTAAATTGATATGCTATGTAGTGCTATTAATATAATGAGGCATATGTTGCATATATACATATCAACTAATAGTACCTTAGCAATTAAGAATTAATGATGCATGTAATAGGGGTTGTATATCTTGCATATCAGACGTTTGGGTGTTTAATTATATGAAGCAAGTTATAACAGGGATATAATAATATATAGTCCCAATGTGACATATGTAATGTATGAAATATTATAATCATTTACGTTTGTCTGTTTGTTACTATATATGTATATACATGTAATTTTCGATTATTGAATTTTAAAAAAAAATTTTTATCTAATATAAAAGATAATTACTGCATATATTGATTATATTAATAATTTGATGTCATAATGAAGCATAACCTAAGATAATCGATTTTTTTTCGATTTTTTAATTTACTACATTTTCAAAATCGTGCAATATGAAACACTGGTCAAAATACCCAACTATGATGTGCTTACCTTCTCGATCTAGGATCTTCTCTCATCTGAACTTATTGTTGATCCGAAAAATAATTCTGATGCCTTGTACTCACAGTACCACTCCACTTTAACAACTCTTATTGACAAACATGCTCCTTCCATCACTAAACACGTCAGAGCCAAATATATCCCTGAGTGGGTAAATGACAGTGTCATTGCGGCAAAAGAAACAAAACGTCTCTTTGAACGCCTTTGGCGCAAAAATAAACCAGTTTCAACAGATCACAATATATCAAAAAGGTTCATATGTATAATAAAATCTGCATGAAAGCGAAATCTGACTTCCTCAAATCCAGAATTCATGACAACCAGGACAAACCTCAGAAACTTTGGCAAACTCTAAACGATGTACTCCACAGATCTGCTGCAAAAGTACTTCCCTCAGTAAATTCTCCTCAACTTTTAGCTGACAAATTTGTTGAATTTTTCACAGAAAAAATCACAAACATTCGTCAATCCTTCACCAACTCTAATCCCCCTAAATACACTGATTCTGATCTCACACCTCCTGCTTTCTCAGCTTTTTCCTCTGTTTCAGAAGATCAGGTAGCTAATATCATCAAAAACTCCCCTAGCAAATCTTGCTCCCTTGATCCTTGGCCAACATTTCTTGTAATAGAATTTTTAGATATCCTCATCACCCCTATCACATCAGTAATTAATGCATCACTCCGTGAAGGAAGCTGCCCTAAATTTTTCAAACAGGCCCATGTGACTCCACTCCTAAAAAAATCAACCCTTGATAGAGAAGTCCTTAAAAACTATAGGCCTGTCTCTAATTTAAATTTTGTTTCAAAGGTCTTAGAGAGAGTGGTGTCGTCCCAACTCCTGTCTCACCTGGACGAGTCCTGTCTTTTGACTGGTTTCCAATCTGCCTATAGAAGGTTCCATTCTACGGAAAGTGCCCTCCTAAATATACAGGATGATCTCTTCCTCAATATGTCTGAAGGCAGTACAACAGCCCTAACCCTCCTTGATCTCTCGGCAGCCTTCGACACCATTGACCACTCGATCCTGTTCCATAGATTATATGAATGCTATGGCATCAATGGACTGGCTCTGAGTTGGTTCAAATCTTACTTGTCGGACAGGACTCAATCAGTCAAGGTCGGCTCTGTACTGTCACATCCCATGGACTTGAATTTTGGTGTCCCTCAAGGCTCGGTCCTGGGGCCACTCCTTTTCTCCATGTACACAAATCCACTCAGTTCAATTATTTGATCTCATAGGGGTATCAAACACCACTTTTATGCAGATGACACTCAGTTATACATTACTCTTTCACCATCAAATTTCAGTCAGTCAATGACAGCTCTAACAGACTGCCTAAATGATATACAAAATTTCATGGCTGCAAATAAACTCAAATTAAACCCAGACAAAACAGAATTCATCCTGATTGGTTCAAAACACAGTCGCAAACAACTTTATTCCCTTTTTCCCACTGATATTCTTGGGAATAAAGTGTCACCTGCCTCAAATGTCAAAAACCTAGGAGTGGTGTTCGACTCCAACCTGACCTTCACAGATCACATTTCCCAAGTCATTAAGTCCACTCGGTTCCATATAAGAGATTTATATAGGATTCGCCATCTCCTTGACCTTAACAGAGCAATACTCCTTGCAAATGCTCTCGTCAGTAGCCGAATTGACTACTGTAATTCCCTCTTTGCCTCACTCACTCTTTCTGAGCTAAAGAGGTTGCAGGGTGTTCAGAACTCCCTCTGTCGAGTAGTCACTAGATCCTCGAGGTACACTCATACAACTCCAAATCTGGAAAAACTACATTGGCTACCAGTCAAATACAGGGTTCTTTTCAAAATTGGGTTGATCACATATAAGGTCCTTAAGTATGGTCAACCTGTGTACCTCAAGGATAAACTTCATCCATATACCTCATCAAGGAACACCAGACGTAGCAGTCCAAAATACAAATTCCTTCAAGTTCCTTCTTTTGACTCTAAAATACATAAGTCTCATAAGTATCTTACCAAATCTTTCAGCCATCATGCACCTGCTTTCTGGAACTCACTTCCTGTCCATGTAAGAACCAGTCCATCTGTTACATCCTTCAGGAAGCACCTGAAAACTCACCTTTTTAAATCTGCTTTTCCGACCTAGTTTCTTCCCCACGTTCACACCCACAACCATCGGAATACAGACCTGGACTCGTCCCCCAATATGACTTGGAAATTATACATGATTAGTTAGCGCACTGAGTTCCCCTTGGGGAAGATATTGCGCCTGCAAAGCAGTAGATTTAGATTTAGATTTACCTTGCAATCAGAAATTCTGTTTGTGAAATTTTTCTCGAGTATCGAATATATTGATAATAAATCCAGCATGTTAATGCATAGGGTAATATGACAATTATGATTTCAATTATGCATATATTGAATTAATGAAGCATATCTTAGAGTTTATATCCTAAAAGCTTTTAATAAAGCACATTTTAGAGGGGTTACATATAATTGCTAAGGCTCCTAAGGTTTAGATATCCAATCGTCATAACAAGTCTATACATGTTTTTCAAATATGTATAGCCAACAAAAATGTAACCTGTACTATCTAACAATGCTCTACATAATAAATTTGAACTACAATAAGTAAGATATAGATCAAATTCACAAACATGTCTGTACATGTTTTTTTTTTTGAAAATATGATTAGCAATCAAAATCTTAAATCCTATTTAAACTCGAACTAAATACAACTGTATATCTATATTTCCTTTTGATATCTCTAATATTTATTATAAAAAAATCAGGAAAATTATGGAGGATTGTAGAATTACAAACAGGGATTAAGACATTCAAGTGAGGCGAATGAACCTGAAACATCCTCATATTTTTCTGACATTAGCACTACCTCATCTTTCTATGTCTTCTATGAAAGCATTTGGAGTCTCATTTTTTTATGTTTCATGTTTCATATGGCATTATCCAAGACATACTTTTGCTATAATATATGCAGCAGGGAAAGTTTATAAAGATAAAATGGTTAAATCTATTAAAATGTAGTGGCAAAGAATGAATACATACTATCCATATGCCCAGGAAGTTGTAAGAAGATATAGAGCAACTATAGAAAGATGTCAATCTACGGAATCACATGATGCATCAGATGATGACTCAGCCCATAACATATGATCTGATTATGATCAATATGCTTTGTCAATTCATCTAGAAATTATACTTCAAAAACCTTAGAAAAACTCCTCCTTTCTTTGTGAAATCAATATGTTATGTCAATTCATCTAGTAAAAGCAAATGAGGTAATCAAACAATTGATGGAAATATTCAACAGTTTGAGTGTTCTAAATGTCACAAAAATCTAATCAATCAGAGGAATTTAGATGCTCATCAAAAAATATGTGGAAGTGATTATAAATCAAGGAATAATTTATGTGAAAAATGTGACAGATATTGTGCAACGCCAAAGGATCTTGCTGAACATTTATTGACATGTGGAAGATTTATGTGTTATCAATGTAATGTGCCTTTTATTCATCCTAAAGCTTTGAACTATCATATTGAACATTTTCATAGATCAAATGATAAGGGAAAACAATTTAAATGTTCATTATGTAATAAACTATGTTCTTCAAGGAAGGAACTCTATGTCTATAGAATGAATCAGCATGGAGGGGAGGATAACCTTAATTTTGTCCCACCGTATATAGTTCATCATGATAACGAGGAATTGAAGCAGACATACATTACAAACCGAGAACACATATTGGCTGCAGATGACCATGGTGATGTCAAGAAGACATACAATTTTCAATCTAATAACCTTCATAGGGGTTATAGGGAGATAAGAGGACATATTAATCAGATCTATAACGATCAAAACCAGACTTTTAGAGTGAATTTTGCATTTGGAATGATACTTTTCAATAATGAAACTGGGGAATATAGATATTTTGTTCCTCATTTTAATAATAAAATATTAACACATCCTTATACCATTACTAATAGAAATAGTATTAGATTTTTCATGCATAAAATTACAGGTATAGACATTATAGAATAAGCCAGAGCTGTGCGTCCATCTACAGTGTGGAGTCTTGCATTTATTACTAATATACAATATGTCGTATTTTTGACTGATTTTCCTCTAGGAAATGCAACTACATTACCTGGTTATATTTTGAAAAACGCTTATATAAAGTCAATGTATTATAATAAGTACACAGGAAAACCACATAGTGATAATTTTTGCTTTTTTCGATCTGTAAAACATCATAGAGGAAATATTAAAAAGGTTAAAGAATATGTGGATATATGGAAGAAGAAAAAGAACATTTCAAATGAAATATCTTTTCCAGGCGTAAAGATGGATGACATCAGTGAACTTGAAATCTGTTTTAATGTTAAAATTATGGTATATTGTCTAAATAGTAATGGGACTGTTAGTCTAATTTATAATTCATTAAGTGATAATAATGATATTATGTATCTGAACCTGTATGATAATCACTTTAATTATATTACAAATTTTGAAAAACTTGTTAAAAGGTTTCAATGTGATAAATGTTTGAAATTATTTAAACGACAATCAAATTTGAAAAGACACTATGCTAACTGTTACGATAGAACTAGGTACTCATTTCCAGGTGGGTTTTATTCTATACGTTTTATTCCTCCTTTTTTTTGGACATGCGACGTACCAATGAATGTTATTGGTGAACATATGACTGATTTTTGTAATAATAATGACATTATTTTTAAAAATAGAAAACTTTTGATAAGTGGGACGAAAGCTAAAAAAATCCTTTTAGCAACTCCATTGTTGAAATGGTATTTGAATCATAACTGCCATATTACGAGAATTTATCAGGTTATAGAATTTCAACCTAAAAAGTTTTTTACCTCTTTTATTGAAACAGTAACAGAGAACAGATTATTAGGTGATAGACATAAAGATAAGACAATTATAGGTGATACGTACAAATTATTAAGCAATAGTGCATACGGATCAGTTTATATTAATAAGACAAAGCATTGTAATATAAAATATTTAGATAATAAAGAAAAAGCTGTTAAAATGATCAATTCCTCTAATTTTAAAAATTTAGACATTATCACTAATTCAGTTTACGAGGTCGAAATGTATAAAAACCAGATTAAGATGGACAATCCTATACAGATTGGATTTTTTATTTTACAATATGCTAAATTACGTATGTTAGAATTTTATTATGACTGTTTAGAGAAATATTTAAAACCAAATTCTTTTGAATTAACTGAAACTGATACCGATAGCATTTATATGGCTTTAAATGAGGTTACCTTAGATAAATGTGTAAAAGAAGAGTATTATGAGACTTACTACAAACAAATTTATAATCGATGTAATGAACACGATCAAGCCCTTTGGTTTCCTAGAAAATGCTGTGATAGTCATATTGCTTTAGATAAAAGATATACCCGAATTTTTAAGGAAGAATTTCTGGGAGATAAGATGATAAGTTTATGTTCAAAGTCATACATTATCCAAAAGAAAAAAGGAAAGCAAAAAATATCTTGCAAAGGAATTTCGAAAAAAAAATTTATCAGACCCTATGTCAAAATTTGAAAACACGTTAAACAGCCGTACTATTATTTCTGCCAATAATATGGGTTTTAGATTAAAAAACAACAATATTTTTACTTATTCACAAGAGAAGATAGGATTTAATTACTTTTACTGTAAAAGAAAGGTTTTAGAGGATGGTATCAGTACAGAACCATTAGATATTGATTTATGTCCATGGTCGAATCATGTCGAAATAATTGAAAAGGTACAAGATCCGTTATCTAATCTATATCCCTGTAAATTATTGTATAATAATATTATTTTTTCTTCCTCAGAACACCTTTTTATCTACCTTCTATGTGTACATTTCAATTATCATAATATTGCTACCGAAATTTTAAAAATATTAGATCCTACAGATCTACACAAGTTCATTTCGGATAAAGGAGTTAATCTAAATAAAGACTATGCTATTATTGAAAGAACAATGAGATTTTCTATCCTAATAAAATTAAAACAATGTCCTTTATTTTATGATAAATTATCAAAAATGGCCGGATCATTAATATATTATAAACAGGTAAATCTTAAGAGAGACTTAGCTGGATATCTTGGAGTTATATCCAAATCTAGTTTACTAGAGGTATTGCCATCAGATAATGTTTCAGGTGAAAATGTAGTTGGTAAAATATTGATGGATTTATAAAAGTATAAAAAATAAGAAGCAATTATTGTTATAACTTAGTTTATTTTCTGTTTTTTTTTATTCTTTATACATAAAATTGGTAAATACAAAGTCTTTAACTATTTCTTCATTGTTTTTAAGATCATGTGATAAAGTATCCAGTATCTTTTCCAATGTCCATCCTCTGCATAAATAATAACTGTAGTACAAACAAAAGAGTCCACATGTATCTGTGAAGTAGTTTTGAAGTCTTTTATTGTTATATTTATATGTTATTTTTTGATCTATCAATAAATTATGCAAAACTTCATCTGGTTTATTTCCTAATGAATCAAAATGTTCAGCCTTCTCTATATCATTGTAGTGTAACATAATCCAGTGACTTCCTTTTTCGTAAGATCTATCTAGGTTAATTACAATAATTGATGGATTAGTTAAATTTTCAGGAACAAGATCTATTGGGTAAACTCCCCTAAAACATTTTTGAATAAACTTATCCTGGTTCATTAACTTAGTTATTTGAATGGAATTCATTTTTTTTAAATTTTAACTTACATTAACATTTCTAGCCTGATCAATTGTCATTATCTCTGGAAATTTAGCATAAACAATTATATTTATAGTTTCTCCTAATGCCTTCGAAAATCTAACACTTAATCTAACTCGCCCCCTAGGAGATTTTGACATAATACTTCCTGTTAAAAAACTTTGTATATCAAATAAATATAAGGCATATCCATCTGGATAATCTGTTGGTTTTATAATTATTCCAATTTTTGAATCTAAATCACTGTCTAATAAACTTAGATATGATGAAACATAATCATTTTCATCAAAATTTGGTCTGAAAGGGCGACTTGGTACTGGTTGTCCATCTACATTAATTTCTAAGTAATTCACTCCCATATTCATAAAATTAAAAGGATTTTTTTCATAATCTGCAGAATATGCTGAATTAGAAACCATACCAATTATTATTTTACTTGGTACCTGTCCATGGAATATATTATCTGTCATAAATGTATGTGATCCTCCTGCTACATTAAAACTTTTAATATCACTTCGCCAGAATGGGAATAATGCTGGACTAATTTTTAAGGCCTCGTTATGAGCTACAATCACACTTGGGTGCAAACTCACAAAACAAATTTTTATTACTGCAGATGTTATTTTTAATTTATAATTTTCTACCCCTGATCTCAACAATCTGAAGTCATTACTTGATTGAAAAAATTTTAAATTGACAGAAACTCCATTTAAAATTGATCTTTTTTTATCCTTTCCAAAGTCTATATATAGACAACCCTCAATACTAGCTGTTCCTCCATCTTTTGTTGGTCTCGCTCTTTCCGTAAAAGCTGTATTGCTACCGATATAAGTATTAGAATCCATTTCACCAGGTTGATCTTTTAGAAAAAGTGCTGCATAACCTTGAGATTCTGTCATTTCATTATTCGAGGTTAATAAAATATCCATAAGCGCTTTATAAGGGTAGTTAACTCCAATATCTGGTGATACAATTTTTTGATTAAACGATAAGTCGATTTGTCTGAAAATGCTATGTAAAGGAAAATTAACAGGTCCTACTTGATCACTATCAGCAGTTGGTTGACCATTTAACCCTCTCTCATCATGAATTGGATCCCCATTTTCTCTGGTTATAACATATTTTATATGTAATTTTGTTTTACTTAAATTTATATAATCTACTGATGTTTCTGGGATGTTAAATTCTATAGCTCCACTTTCTGAAATTGCTGCAATAAGATTGAATTCTACCCAATATTGTCTTTGAATCGAATTATCGATTGGTGGTGGAACGAAAATAGATAAGGAATTTTGTACTACATCCATAATGATTTGTAAGTTAAATTTTTCTTTTTTTTTCACCCTTCTTTTTTTCTTTTCCTTTTTTCTTGAGACTCTTAAGTGTTCCTTTAACTTTATACTGATTTTTCCTCTTTTTAACTCGTTTCATCTGACCCTTGCCTCCACTTTGAATATGTGTATTTTTTCATCCCTATTTATACCATTTTCTTGCTTTAATTCACTCTTGGCTTGTTCTACAGCAGCTTTAGTAGGACTCACAATAGTGACATCAATATTTTCTTTAGGAATATCTGTATTATCCTCATGTATTTTCTCTATTATGTAAAAATCTGGTTTGAAACCGATTTTTCCTTGAATACACCTTTTACAAAAATCCTGATAATTTGTCATTTTACTTTTTTCAAATGTAGCGTCAATCTACTTGTTCCAGTAATACTCGTTGGAATTTTAAATTTTTCATCTCTTATATATACCCTCATGCGATTAAGGCAATAATTTTTTACTTTAACATAATAAATTTCTTTATAATCAAAATAAATTTGATTGTTATTAGGATAAATCATTCTTAATACAGGTTTTAAAGAATTGCCTATATAACTGTTATCACATATATCGCATAACACAAATATAGTTTCCATCAGGTTCGAACTATGATAAAAATCACATAAGCCAATAACCCATTCGCCCTCTAAATGAATTATTTCTGGCAATTCTATTATAAAATTATAACTATTATTATCAGGATGAAATAAAAGAGAATCACTAGAACTTAAGAAAAAATACAAATCAGTATCCATTTTTTTCTTATTTTATCACTTTTATATGTCAGTAATATTTGCCTCTGGTATCCAAGAATTAAGTCTCTTCGGCCACCCTTTCCACTTTACTAATACCTCACGAACTCCCTTTCTCTTTCTTTTAGATTCAATTTTTTCGATTTTATATATAGTATTGTCATCCAAAAATGCTAATTGAAGTTCAGGTTCATAAAAATATGAATGAATTATATCATTATTATAATCTTTAATTTGATGCATAGGAATATTTTGATTCATTTTCTTATTAATTATTGTAAATATTTCTCCAGTCCATTTTTCTGAATATTCTCTGTCGAATTGATTCTTTAGATAACTTATTTTAACCCTGTCGCCTAATTTAAACTTATATCTTCTAGAGCTACTCCCTTTAACGTTAAGATTTTTATTATTATGAATAAATTTCTCCTTTTTTCTTTCATCAGTCCCATACTGGTTTTTCCATAAATTATATCTTTTGGATTCTTTACTTGCTTCAAAAGGTGTCATTCCAATAGATCCATGTTTACTGTTGTTGTAACTATAAGTTAAATTATCTAATTCATCGATCCATCTGAAGGTTTCATTAGCGGTCAGATATTTTATTATCTTTAATTTTATAGTTTTAATTACTCTTTCTGCATAATTTGCTTTAGTTTCATAAAAAGTATAAAGATGTTTAACTTTTTTTCTTTAAAAAATTTCCAACCTCTCTATTTACGTATTCACTTCCTTGATCACTTCTAAGAACATAAGGTTGATCTTGTGATCTTTCAAAAACATTTTCCAAAACAGTCACCATTTCATGACCTGTAAGTGATTTCATCGCTTGAGTATATAAAAATCGTGTGAAAATATCTATGAAAACAGCAAAATATCCATATCCATCATTTTGTTTTTTATATTTTGTCATATTAGCCGTATCTGTATCCCATTGATAGTTCTTATAGAAGGCAAGCACACGAGGTCTTTGAAATCTTTGTCTCATTGGACAATGTGCTGTGTACGAATCTTGTTTACTTAACCATATTTTAATATCTTTCCTAGAAATTTTTTTGTCACTATTAATTTTTATATAGTTACATAATTTTTCAATACCGCTAAAGGGTGCAGGATGTCTCGTATCATAATATATTTTTTGTAAATATGATTCATTCTCAGTTGATTTTTCTTTGCCATTTTTTAACCCATTTTGGTTCTGCTTTTGTTCCTGCACCCTCTTGTCCATCTCTGATTCCATATTGAAATATTTTTTCTGTTTTTTTTACTCTTCACTGGTATACCAGGCGGAGGTAAGACCCTATCTACTGGTTGATTATCATTAACCTTATCTGATTTTTTTTTCATTTTTTTCATCTAATATATCTCCAGGCAAATCATTTTTATTCAAGGTTTCTTTTTCAGATTTTATAGGAATATTTATTTTATCATTCATTACATTTTCATCAGCATCCTCACTATCAGCGATAACTTCCCTCTCTTCTTTTTCCCAAGAAAAATCATAATTTTTTTTCATAAGATAAGATTTAAAAGAGGCATACTGATCATAGGGAATTAATACGAATTTATTGATTCTATTATTATATTAATATATTTCTTCAGACTATGAAGCAAATTAGAAAAAAATTTATAATGCTTTCCTAATAGTTTTTGTCTCCTATGTTTATTATGAATAAACTGCTTTAATAACTTAATATGATTTTTAATTTCAGACTTCCTCTTTTTATTTAAAGGAAGATGCCATATGTTATATATAAGTTCTGTAATAGCCTTTATCTGATTTTCAGTGATATAGCGAAACAGATATCTCTTTAACCTATGGTTATTATCTAATATCACTTTAATAATATATTTTGATTTTTTTTAATTCTGAGACATTTCCTTCCTTATTATTTTGAAAATCATTTATATTTATCTTATCAATCTATCTATTTATATACGATGAGATATTCATCTGGAAAAATATGTGACCTCAGCATATAGGTTGAATCACCAGACAGAGTTAAGTCTATCATAATGTACCTGTATGCTTCATTTGTCGCATCTAAATATACGTTTTCAAGTTCTTTTCCTAATCCGATCTATGTACCTAAAATTTTAATAATATTTTTGTCTCTTTTATTTCTAAACAGAATAAGATAATGTGAATTTAGTGAAATATCTCGTCCATATTTTCCTTGATGAAAAAAATTCTGTAAGACTAGGAAGACACTTAGGTTTTTATGATGAGATTCTCTACTGAATAAATTGGCAATAAAAGAACTATTCAGTGCAGTCATTTGCATGTCATCTAAGATAAGTAGATTATGGTTTGAATCGCTTATTTTCTCTATTATATCTTCATTTGGTAAACCTTTTATAAAGGAAACATTTTTGTTTTGAAACCTTTCAAATAAAGTTTGCCAAACTGTGTAAAAATAATATATTTTATAAACTTTTTCTTTAAACATAACAGAGACATTTTCAATTATTCTAAATATAAATGTAGACTTCCCAGATGCAGTAGGACCAGAGATAATAGCAGTTGTTGGCGAGTTAAATAGAATTATACTCATTGTAACCTTACATTCAATAAAATGTTTACACCTTCTTTATCTTTTCATCCAATAATTGCAGTATACTTCAACTTTGTCCAACGTAAATACATAAATCTCTATATAAATGCTATCTTTTGTGATTCTTCAGAGTCTCTGTGTGTGTATTTATTGCGGTGCTCCAAAATAAACACATTAATAGTCAAATATATCAATCTTGTTTAGCGGGTATTTATACTATCTGTAGAGATCTGACTCACAGGATAACAGGTTTACATTGTATATTAGATTTCAAGGTGAAAACATGTAGTTTTTGAGGCTGTTTATTATTTTTAATTTGTGTATTCAATTACGTGCATCCAGTTGTGACCAACAAATGTGCTTATGTATGGACAGCATCGTTTCATGTATTGGTGTTAATTTTCCTAATTTTTATTACAGACCTTACATAACAATTCTGTATGTTCCGGTGGATTATATGAAGGATATTATGTCTGCCTTTCCAAATTTACATTACATGACATTAAAAATATGATCTATTTTAACTGTATATGGTTAAGAGAGATCCCCCCTTCAGTGACTGTAGTTACTGATATGTGTTTGGAAACTAAACCTGATAAGACTGATGTTGAAACTAAAATCACAGAGGCATCGACCACTGGTAGGTTCATTATTTTTTTATTAATTAAAATTAAATTATAAAGTTTTGTGTGTTATCATTCAATATAGTAAAAAAATTTTATCTCGTTTTTCCTTTTACAGAAATGAGGAAAATCACAACTGTTGACCTTATGACAACAAGATCGCCACCCCTACTCAAGTTACTTTGACGACAAATAGGTTATTCGAAATTATTTCTTCGAGGAAAGATGATAGATATTCTACTCAAATTTTTACCAAGAATCTTCACACCAGTACAAGTCAATTTACTGAAATAAAACCAAAAACCAAATTTTTTGAAACTGAAATGGACCCAAAAACCAAAATTTTGAAAACAAAAACAAGTGAGTTTACTCTAAAAGATGAAAGACTCAGCACCGATGGGTATTCCCCTCCCACTTATCAGTTCACCTTTACTCCAAATCAAGTAATTGTTAAGGAAATCCCAGGATTTATTGTATCATTGGCATCTATCCCATCAGCTATTCTAGTGTGCTTAGTGCTTTCTTATTTACTCATCAAATGTAAAAAAAATTATAAAAAAACAAAGATTAAGGAGTAGACAGGGTAGAATTGTGAGAGACAGTGGGTTGATTGAAATGTCAAGTGTCATCAATGAGCAGTATATGCCACCTGATGAAAGGTAAAAAAAATTATACTTTTTTTAAAAAAGAAAAACCAATGAAATTAAAGAAGAAATTATATATAATTTCATATCATAAAATATGTTTTTTTATCTATATATATCAAATTGTAGCAATTATCTTGAACCGAGATGTTGCTCTGATCATATGATGGAACAGACAAAAGACGAGAGCTCTATCTTCCTAGGTATTATTGTTAATTCCTTATTTTTTCGTACATATATAATTATTTATTGTGACGTCATAAACCTGATTTGTGAGATCATTAGAATGAATATGTCATTGATGACATTTTGAATGTATGAATGAATATTTTCTTCACTATGTAAACAGGATAGATCAAGCTCACAAAATTTTCTAAAGTATTAAACATGATTTTCATAATATTGTTGGTAGTAATCTTTAGTCAATATGTAGATTCGCAAAGTGTAACTTGCAGGAGTTACGGGATTGAGAAGCATATTGAAGGAATAGCAGGTCTTAAAATTTTCAGACAATATGAGAGTCAATGCGGCGATAATAGTACTGTTGTTTTAAAATATATGAACTGTCAAATAGAATCAATAGGACTCAATATCACAAAGATTAAACAACGTTTCCCGAATTTGAGAACTTTATATTGGAACTGTAAAAGCTATTGCTATATTAATGATTCAGACATACATGTGGACATTATTGGATGTGAAAAAGGTAAATATACAATTATTTTATTTATTTTCAGGTAGTAGTTTCAGTGAGGATCATATATATGAAGATTTCGAGGAGATTCAAATCAGATCAGAGCAACTGGGCTTTAATAAAAATCATATTGTGGGTACCTCTGCTTTTTAATCGAGTAATATATTTGATTGCTATTGAAAAATAATAATAATTCAAGATTTTTTCATTTGTCTTTTGATTTCTTTATGGATATTATTATAACAAAGCCTCACTTTTTTCAGCTCAGAAGATGGTCACAGTAATGCCTGATTCGGATGATCAACAGATTGACAAGACCTCAATTGACGACAATACAGAAGATCAAGAAAATAAGATTGAACATGAGGTTAGATACATTAAAAACAATGGATATGACTACAATAACCTATATGGTTTATTAGCAGTACCATTCTTGGGAATAGTACTATCTGTTTTGACATATTTGCTGAGGAAATATCAGTGCCATGGAATACTGAGAGTTATAAAGTTGTTATTTTTAAATAACAGTGATGTGAATGATGATGAGGACAATGATAGTTACGGTTCACATAGTACTGCTACTCCACCTATTATTCTTTATCCGAAAGATTTCAGTGACTATAATACGTCTCAGACCTCTAGTTATGCAACTATACAGTATTCAGACAAGGAGATCCAAACTTCATTACCAAGCATTGATCTTGAAAAAAAATTTGATTCATCAGATACAGGGAGTAGAGGAACAAGCCTTGACGAAAAAGATTCATTTGCATTAACATTAAGGAACCAAATTTAGGTGATAGTGACAAGGATCCATCCATTACAAGATCTGGAACAAAATATAAGTAATATAAAAAAACAACAGGATGTATTAAAAACACTTTTATTGAAACAACATTTTATATTTTTTAACATGAGGTTACAAGTATGCTGTGAAATTTTTTTTTTTGGATTGTAATGGCTCACACTGTTTCATTATGTAGATATATTTTCTATTTGTTGGTGTATAGAAAGGTTATATTAATGATATATTTGATATAATTGATATATAACTAAATATGGAGTGTTTGATAGACTTTTATCTTTGTTACATATGGAGTGTTTATATAGTAATTTTTTTTGTTTTTAGTGTCATATTACTTTTATTAAATGATTTTTTTGGAATAGAGATAAAGCTAAATATACCTAGAGTTTGATAAGTTTTACGTCAGATAAAGGAACCGTCACCCTGTTAAAATTGGTATTCAATGATTATTTACCCTTAGTACATTATGATTAGATTATATATCCTATATTACTTAGAATGTTATGGTTATTATTATTTGTATTACGTAGAACGTTATGGCATATATATATTTTTTTTTAATTCTGATTTTTTATTCGATCACTGGTAAAATTTTGAAACATATCAATGTTTTAATAAAATTAGATACATACATATATGCTTTTTGATGTCAAAGTGGTCTAAAAAATATAATTTCAGTGTTTGAATCCTCGATATCTTGATTACATTCTGGACATTTCAGTATATCCTTATCTCTCTTTTCTAATATGTATGTAGAACAAACACTACAGAAGAAATGGTTACATGTTGCACTGAATGCTTTATCAATAGATAGAGATGATCTGCATGAAGAACAATATAAATTTTCCTTTTTCTTATGATAAATGACAGACCAATTTTTATCTATACCCTTTTCAACATCATTCGGACCTCTATGCAATAGGAAGGAGTATCTAAAGGCGTCATCATATTTCTTTTCCTCTAATGAATCTATTATGAGCTGATTCAAATTTTTCCCAATATAAATAAAGCTTGGTATCCATAAAAAATAAAGTACTTTGCGTCAGAGAGGTCATATTGTATTGAATTGATTTGGCAAAAATTTGGTCTATCAAAAAACTACGACACATTGGACATTTCTTATTGTATTCTGCATTATCAGACCATATTTTAATAAAATTACATGCACATTGTCCACATAAAAAATGACAGCATGGAACAGTCATCAAAATGTCTTCCATCAATAATGTATCTTGACAACAGCAACACTTGGCATTTAAAACCTCGTCAATTGCATACTTCACTAAATCTGGGTATTTTTGTCTGTAAAATATATATATATATACATTAATAATTTCATAAAATAGACCTGGATATTGACATTGCTGGATTTATTATACTCCAAGAAAATTTCACAAACAGAATTTCGGACCGCAAGGTAAGCACATCATAGTTGGGAATTTTGAACGGGTGAAAAAACACTCGCTAAAAAAAACAAAAAAAAACAACTTACTGTATGTAAACTGGAAGAACCTCTTTGAACATCATATAACAACTGAATGCTGATCGAAATTTCTTCTGCTCTATCATTGACATCAATTCGCAAACAGTAACAACAGCAGACATTATCATTGATGGTACATATCCATTAATTCTCTATCCAAGGAATGCATTAGGTGAATTATTCTTCTCGTGATCCTCCATATCTTGTCTTTTTTCAATTTTTCGGTTAAAATGAAGTTCATTAGTATGATTAATTCTATATATTACACATAATAAGTAGGTCAGTCTCTGTTATTGTCCATATGGAGATGATCTGTTTTTATTTTACAATGGTATGTTTACATACACCTCACCTCTTGAAACATCTGTATTTTGCATACATTCTTTACATGTATTCGGGTTATGTCCTGGTTGATTTGGCTGCAGCAAACATGATACACAATGAACTAAATCTAGTCTTTCCACATACATGTCGTTGATAACATCAATTAATTCCATCCATTCGTTAATTTTAAGATTGATGCCGTCATTGGTTGGAAACATTTTTACAGATCCCAATTTCCATAGCCTAATCCCTACAGATTTGTAAGGAGAAGCGCATGATAAATAATAACCTCCTCCTATATGCTTCTTAACATCTACATCTTCTTGACCATTAGCAATCTTCCCTATCTCACTGGTTATTAACTGACCATAATGCATTATCATCATGAGTTTAGAAATATTTAATTTCACTCCTTTTTTAACAACTTTTTGGCCATTCCATTCTTTAATCTGTATCTGATCAATGACACCCTTATCAGCTGTAAATATTATGTATTTATCTCCTCCTATATGAAAGGTTCTCTTAAAGGGTGCCTTAAGATCAATCATCTCGATATCCTTCTCATGTACAATTTGATCATCATTTTTGATTTCAAGATTGATTATGCCAGGATCTGACTGTTTACTAGTTCCTGGTTTCATTATAGATTTTCTTGGATCTTCTTTCAATAGAATAACATCCTCGTTATCTTATGTTTTGAATAAAGAACTTATCTTCTTATTTTTACCGGTATTATTACTCTCATTTTTCCTCTTTTTAGTCGAAGAAGTTACTTTGCTGGTAACATAAGCTTCAGTCATTATGAAGATTTTATTGTTCAAATAATGGATTAGTTCAGCTAAGTTTGGGTTTAAATAGACTTGAAAACAATGTAAAAAGTATTACCTAAGCATATTATATTGTATGATCATTTAACAATAAACATATGTATTTCGTTATTTACACTCTAATGATTTCTCTATATGTGAACATATGGTAATTCATTTTACAAGACAAACAAAATTTTTATTAATAAATGTGCCTTAGATTTTTAGAATTATACTTTTGGATAAAGCATTAGAATAAATTCACAATTAGGCGAATGTCTCCTATGTTCGTCCATAGGTATGTCAAATGACTCCCATTCTACTAATGATATCTGACACCATGGACAATACACCTTATCACCTCTTCCAGTATAAATAAATCCACCTCTTGCAATATTTCCTGGATGTATAGGATGAGACTTTGGCCAGGAATTAAATGTTAAAATTCTTTGGTCATATTTTTTATAAAGACTTGGCGGCCATTGACTTGCTAGATTTATATAATCCATTCTATGACAGGTTTCACATGATCCATTCTTAGATGATAATGCAAATCCTCCAAAATATGATTTCTGAATTGGTTGATTTGATAGATTCAATCCAGTGGTTGATCGAGAGGAATCGATTGATCGAGTTGAATCAGACGTATCTTTAGATAATGTAGATGCAGATTGAACTAAATCCTGCTTTGCAAATGTATTTTTCTTCTGTAAACTGGAGGGAGGTAGTAAAACCTCGTTCTCATATTTATATTCTTTGGGTTGATTAGCAAACATGTCGATTATGTCGATTATTCAATATATATTTGGAGCTAATAGGGATAGCTTATATATATTCTTTTTATGATTATTCAGCCAAAAATTATATTGATTTATGTATTTTTACATATTACATACATCAGGCAAATGGAAATCAAATTTTTACAAAATTATAAAACATTATGACAGATATTTGATTGAGTTCTGAAAGTTCATAATTCCCCATATGTATAAATTATACCTGACGTGTCTCTAACTTATTTAAATAAAGTTGACGTGTATTTAAAACTGAAGGATGATGTGTGAAATCTCTTGATTCATATTGAATGATACTGAAAATGTAGTTGAAAGGTTTGTTTACATGTATTTACTAAAATCTAGTTGAAAAAAAAACAATGCAGTTGAGTACATTTGGAGATGTAGTTGAAAAAATTGATTTACGACAAAATCAGGTAGGTGAAAAAAAGAATTGTTTATGAAAAGTATGATAATACTAGCCTGATTTGGTTGTAGGATCATATGCTTCATTATTTACCTCATTACATCACATCATTATCAATTATAATGGATGTTATGCTTCATTTATTGTCATTTATTATCAATATAATCGATATGAGGCAATATTTTCCTCGGTTTTTTTCTCTTGAAGAAAATTCCTAAAACAGAATTTCGGACCGCAAGGTAAGCACATATTAGTTGGGATTTTTGAACAGGTGAAAAACTCTCGCAAAATTTGTCATTGGTACTGTCGTAGCTGATATTAGTTCATTTATAAATTATATCTGACATGTCTTTACCATGATGTGTCATCATATTGTAAGTCATTGGAAATGTAGTTAAATAAAAAAAATTGTATATGTATATTACATGTATCAATATCTAGATGAAAAAAAATTTTGTAGTTGAGAAACAATGTAGTAAAAAAAAATTATACAAGATCTAGATAAAAAATTGCACACTTACAATACATTACAGCAAAGAGTACATTAAGTGCAATGAAAATGTAGTTGAATCAACAAAATTTGCAGGGTTTCTTCATGTACATTACCATTGTGCTATCCTATACTATTTGGGGTTTTACGTCGTTTTCAACACTGTACAGATCATATCACGACGGGTAGTTGGAAGGGCAGAGGAAACCAGTACACATAGTTTGCTAGGGTTCTGTACTGTAAACTGCCGACCAACGGCAAGCAACTACCAGCTTTCCCACTTACGGCCATGACGGGGATCGAACCCCGGCCGCAGAGGTGGGAGCCGAGAGTGTTACCACTCTGCCACCGTGGCCCCCTCATTGTGCTATCATCATGGTTAATTTATTATCATTAATTATCAATATAATCGATACACAACCATTGATTAACTCGTTCTTAACTACTGTAGAAACACCATCAGCTAAAACTTCTCTTTTACAATAAAAGTAATTAAATCCTATTTTCTCCTGAGAATATGTATAAATATCTGATTTTCTAACTCTAAATCCAACATTATTAGATTGAATGGTTGTCTTATTGCGAAGAGCGTCCTCAAATTTTTTCATTGGATCCTCAAGATTTCTCTTAGAAATTCCTTTACATGATATTTTTTTATTTCCCTTAGAATCCTGTATAATATATGACTTAGAACAGAGCGACACCATCTTTATGCCCTCCCATTCACATTTGTAAGTGCCTAGGTATCTCCCGTCGAGTGCAAGATGTCGCCTACAACATCTTCTTGGGAACCATATTGGGTTTTCATTATCTGAACAAGAGTTATAAATTTCCTTCTGATACTTACTTTGGTGTGTGGGTTTGATACATTGATCTATAGACGGTTTATTAATGGTCATGTAAATACTATCAGTATCTGTTTCTGTGAGTTCAAAACTATTTTCAACAAAATATTCAGATACATTCATCAAAAAATTGTAAAATTCTTAGTTTAGCATATTGGAGTATAAAAACCCTATTTGGATTGGGTTATCCATTATTATACTTCTTTTGAAAGATTCAACCTCATATATTTCATTATTTAATTCCTCCAAAGATTTAAATGTAGATGAATTTATCATTTGAGTGACCTTGACCTTGTTGTACATATATTTAGTGTGGGTATGTTTAGAACGGTCCATTAAAACAGATCCATATCTGGAGTTGCTTAATAATTTATAAGTGTCGCCTATAATGGCTTTATCAGGGTTCTGATCTCCTCTAATTCTATGCATGGTGACTGTGTCTATAAAAGATTTAAATGAGGTAAGTGGCTGGTACTCCACATCTTTTATTATTTTATTAAATGATAATGAACCTTTATTTTTTTGGTAGTAAGATGGTAGGTATTTGTCATAAATCTTATTACATTTTGGTTTAATCTGTGTAATGAACTCACATTCTTGTATGGTTATGACATTATAGCCCTCAGATATTAAAAAATTTCTTCTCTTGATATCCTTTTCTTTAGTTTTTTCGAGCTTATCAAGCCAGGCTTTATTTTTTATCTTAGATACAATATAACAGTTATTAGGACAATGATGATAATAACATCCATTATATTCATATACAGTATTATTTCTTGGACAGAAACCGCCTACTAAATAATTACCTATTCTGATTTCTTTAGAATTATTCATCTTATGTAAAATTTTAATTTTCTGATCTATCATAATATAATCCATCCAAACATAAGAATCTATGTATTTCTCACTAACTTCTGGTTTGAAGTTATTATCCGCATACCTTCTAATATGTAAACCTGTAGGCATTTTTTGTTTGATAGCGTATGAGTAGAGACCATTACAATTGTATCCAACTACTGCATGGCAAACGTTATTTTCTAAATTTTTTATATTTGTAACATCCTTCTCATGATATCTTGAAAATATAATACTTGGTCCACCAACAATATTCTTTTTAATGGTATAATATAGGTCTGCATTATCATTATTAATTAATGAAAACTTACTATCAGAGGATTCATCAAGCATTTTTCTAGCTACTCCTGGGAGTGTAACATAATCTTTAAAAATATCTATGCCTTCAGCATTGTAAATATCTATAAAATTTTTCAATGCTATAATAAAGGGTCCAGTATCTAAGTTATTATAACATATCAAATAATCTTTGAAGGTTTTCATATTCCTTGTATTCCAAATGTCTTTGAGATTTTGATAATCTTGTTCTGTTTGTATAGGATTTTTATTGCTTAATTTCGAAAAAAGGCTTCTGCAGGAGGAAGTTGTGTATGACTTAATTTTTCTTCTGAATCAAACCATTCATATGGAAAAATTCCTTTGGGTATATCACAGCCATAGGCCTTTAAAAATTTACTGTAAGAACAACCTACTGCTAGGTAATTAGATATATCAAGGAACTTCATTTCGGGTACAGTAATAGATATATATGCATTATTTTTCTTAATTGTGAATATTGGATTCTGGTTATATCTATATGTTGTATATTCCATTATCTGTTTCTTAATTAAATTTAAATCATATTTTCCTGAATTGAACCCCAAAACAGGTATCTGTTTAAGGTAATTGTCTAGTTCTTTTTTTTAAATTGATAAATGGGTTAGAGCCCTTTTCTTCAGGTTGAGGTTGTTCAAGAGATTCGCCCCATTTGGAATTCTGATTCATTAGATTGATTAGCTTGGTATCTTTCTATGAGTTCATCGAGCTCTGTAATGACAGAGGAATATTTGTCCTTCAAAATATTATAACTAGTGTTACTTATCTCAAACAATCTGGTCATCATTTTGTTTATCAAGAGGTTTCCATTCATTTCATCTTCAAATCCAGTTACATTGGAGGCAATGCTTATACTGATAGGTATGTGTTTGGTTAGCCATTTTAATTTACCTTGTGTAGATGAGTGAATTTTTTGCAGTATAGCCTCCATATCCCAGACTATATAATAAGGAAAATATTTTTGGTTTCTGCTAATATTAATTCCTGAGGATTCTAATTTATGAAATATAGTTGATTTTGTTTTATGAAATCCACCTGGAAATATATATTTGGTTCTTTCATAACATACGACATTGTGTCTTTTGAGGTGCCATATTTTCTTAAATATTTTTGAGCATTTTTCACATTGAAATTTCTTAGCAAACTTTGAAAAATTAGTAATATAACTATAATGATTGTTATATACATTTAGATACATTATGGATGAGTTTTGAGACATAGGTTCGTATACGTGAGAGACAGTACGATTAGAGTTCAAATTAAAAATCAAAATTTTAACATTAAAACATTTCTCAATATTGGTAATGTCTTCAAACTTTATTCCTGGAAATTCTGTGTCTGTCTTTAGTCTATTATTATTATATTCCAACCATATCTTAAGATAATCTTTTACTTTTTTCTGATTTTTTAAATGCAACTTAAGACATCTAAAAAAGCATAAATTATCTTGATATGGTTGTTTGTTCCTTCTATTTATTAACATATTCTTTAAATATTTGTTAGCTTTAATGTAGGTTGGGAGATCAGTAACTGCTCCTAAGGGGAAATCCGTTAGAAATACATGGTATTGTACATTGGTTATAAATGCAAGAGTCCATGCTGTAGATGGTCTTATTGCACGGGCTTGTTCTATAATATCTATTCTATGAATTTTATTCATCAATAAGCGAATACTGTTTCTATTAGTTATAGTAAAAGGGTATGTTAAAATTCTACTGTTAAAATAGGGAATATAATATCTATATTCCCCAGTCTGATTATTAAATAAAATCATACCAAATGCAAAGTTAATCCTATAAGTAACATTTAGGTCATCATAAATTTCATTTAAATGTCTTCAAATTTCTGTATATCCCAGATCCAGATTGTTGGTAGTAAAGTTGTATATGTGCCTCAATTCACCCCTTTGGTGGTTGGACATTATGTGATTCCTGTTGGTGCTGTATACCTCACGAATATTATCATTTTCTTCATTCCTCATATATTTGGGTAAATCATCATCATCATAATGTTCATTATTATTACCTCCATGTTGAATCATCCTATGTGCATATAGTTCTCGTCTACTGTTACAAATCTTATTACAGTTAGAACATTTGTATGTCTTTGATAATTTATCTGCATTTCTACAATGGTAGGAGCTGATGTGTGTATTGAGTGCTGGTGTAGTTAAAAATGGAATATCACACTGATAACAAAGATGTTTCCCACATTTCCTTAGGTGAAACTTCATCTCCTCGATCGTGTTGAACCTCTTGGCACATATATTACATATTTCCTTGTTATTTCTACCAGATAACAAACATATTCTTTGATGATATTCCAGGTTGGTTTTAGTTATCATATCCCATCCACAGTATCTACAGGTGTGTCGCATTATGGATAGGTCTGTTGCCATTCTTATATTTCCTGAGAGATTGCATAAAATGTTTGATAAAAATTTTCAAAAAACTGAGAGAGTGTCGTGGATAATGCCAGCAACAACATCCAGTATATATAAAACAAACCATAAATGTCTTTCTGTTATTAATATGTACAGAGGACAATATGGCATCTAACAAGACGTATAGGTTCTGATTGTGGGTCCTTGGTACCAAGCTATTTATTTGTTGGAACATGATGCGGTAGTTGTGCATATTGGCTATGGTTAATTTAGTTTTCCTACATGTGCTTGTGCTGAGTGTAAATTTATTCTAGAAAAAATTATTAGATCAGAGTATATATATATATATTATAAATGAGGATATGCCTTAAGAGTGATATGTAGACAAAAAAACAGCTGATTGTGGTCACGTGATGGGATCCAAATGCAAGAGGTAGAAAATTGTTGATTGGTTGGAAGAGCAATTAGGTCAAGGAGGGTCAATTTGCATTTGGATCCCATAGGGTTTGCATATAAAAAGCAAGAGGTTTTCGTGATATCTTCAGTGGCTATTAGGAATGCGAGAAGTTAGTGAGTCAGTGAGGCGTATTTAAACTATTCATTATATCCATATATAACTTGATCACTTATCATGTGTGTTTAACATGAATAGTAAATTATTTACTTTGTAGATAGCCATCCTTGTAAATTGTTTGGGTTATTAAATATTTTATAAAAGGTTAAGAGTTATTAAAGGTATGCTTGAGTGTGGAGCATAATATTATGGTTTAGAGGTATTTCCACTTGAGATTTATTATGTTTTCAAGAGTTAGGGTTACATACCAAAACAGAGGTCTTATGTTAGGTTCATAGGGGTTAGGGTTAGATAGGAATAATGAGGTCAGAGGATAGGGTTAGTGTTAAATATGTTCATGTGTTTTGAAGGGTTAGGGTTACATACCACAAATGAGGTCAGATGCTAGGGATGGTTAGAGTCTCTCCACTGTGTATGCTTGATTGTAGAACTTGAGATTCTGCTTATGGTCAATTGAGGTGTATTATGTGTTTCCAAAGGTTAGGGTTAAATACCACCTAAAGATGCTAGGGTTAGAGTTTGGGGTTAGGGGTTAGGGTTACATACCATAAATGAGTTCATATGTTAGGGTTAGGGTTAATAGGATCATATGCTTGAATGGTGATCCTGGTATTTAATATACAGAGGTCATTTCCAGCTAATTTATAAATATCCAATTATGATCGTGTAACTGGTGTGGCACATAAATAACTACTCAAGCGGGACTGGTCTCAAGTCTCCCTTTACCTATCCCCCAATTTTCTTTCAAAGAGCCAACTGGCTCATGAAGAGCCAGATAGTGTGGCTTCAGTGATAGTCCTTGCCCAGGCCCCCACCTTGGATTAGTCTCTTGAGGAAGATAAGTCTCTGTCAAGTCAGAGCTATTCACTATTACCTGGACAGAACTAAGGACCTCAGAGACAACAAAGAGCTACTTTTGTCTCATTCAAGAAGAATTTTGACAGGGATATTTCCCCTGCTACAATCTCTTCTTGAATTAATTAGTCAGTCCTCTTGTGTTACAAGCTTTTGGACCAGAAGGTACTGCAAGTGCATCAGGTGAAGACCCATGATATTCCTGCTTTTGCTGCTTCCAAAGCCTTCCGTCGGAGTCTCCCTAGAGGAAATCGTCACTGCTTGTCATTTGAAGTCCCACAACACCTTCACCCAGTTCTACCTGAAGGATGTTGCCTGGGGTGATTCTTACCTTTATATTTGGGTCCCATAGCGGCAGCACAGCAAAGTAGTCAATAGCTGCTTGACCTATGGGACTTACTCTTCATCCTACCCTTATCTATCTTAAATGTTCAAGGACAATTTATTCTACAGAACCTCTCCACTATGTTCCACTAGAGTTAGAATTTCTTATTGTTTTTCCTACTGTCCTTCCTCTGGGAATCCCAAAGGACTGAACTCTTTCTCCTCTCTCTTGGAACATAAAGTTCTTTCTTGTCCTTCAAGTAAGCTAACCACCAGCCTTTCGGTACCTATTCTGGCATTAGTCTGTTATGTAAGATATATTAACACTGCATGTTACCGGTTCATTTTAAATTGTAACAGGAAAAGACAAGAAGTTTCACTTAACAAATTTATTTAGCACTTAAAAATAATGATTACAGTCAACTGGGATGCTCTCAATACTACAAGCAATTATACAATAATGAAAATAATCTGACATATTCCCCTGGAAAGGCAATAACACTAAAACCTTGTCTCCTGGTTTGAAAACACAGTTTTGTTATTTCCTGTCATAAAGTATCTTCATTTTTGACTGAGAATTTTTCAACTTTTGCTGCGCTAGCACACAAGCCATAAGACATGAGACATACTCTAAGAGATTTAGGCTCTCGGTGTTCTCATGAGACATAATCAAACAGATTTTGGCTCTAAGTGTTCTCAGATAATGGGTTTTCTTTCAACAGTTTGGGAGGACCACAGACTGAGTGGCTAAAGACCAACTCAAAGGGACAAAAGCCTTAAGACTCTTAAATTGACTCCCTAACTGCAAACAATAATAAGCTGATATCATCATCTCAGTCTTTTTCATTGTTTAAACAATATTTCCTAATCATATTCTTCAATGGAAGTTGAATGGAACCTTTCAAGAGCACCTTGTGATTCTGAGAGATAAGCACTAGATTTGATCTGTTTGGCACCTAACTGAAATACAACCTGTTGAAATAATCCTGACATAAAATTTGACCAGAGCTTTTGAGAGCCTACAGAGTCAATTATCACTTTGCTAAGTGCTTCCCAAACGCTAGAATTGGTTTAAGAGGAGCTACAGGAATTTTGGGGTTTGACTTCCGTACCATCAGACAAACGTGACAAGTCTGCCACACAGCGCCCAATTTGAGGCCAATAGAAATGTTTGGTTATCTTGCTGCAGGTTTTATTGATGCCTAAATGGCCACTCATTTAAGACTCATGAGCCAATTTCAATATCTCACTTTGGTACACTTTTGGCACAATAATCTGGTGTACTACTGACCAATTTTCAGATGTAGGGACATTTAGTGGCCTCCACTTTTGCACAAGCACACTATTTCTGACAAAACAGCCTACAGAGACCTTATCTAGCTGTACTGGTGGTAAGAATAATTTGAATAAAGGAGCTAATTCATTGTCATTTTCCTGCTCTGAAATCAATCTTGGTGTTAAAAGTGATATATCTGAACCATATATTGTGTCTTGTTTTTCTTCATCTACCCTAGCCTCATGGTTACTATGACTTTGATTCTCCACATTATGGTCATAGTTGTTCAGGAATGTATCTGATATATTAACTAAGACATCTGTAGATTGTTTACAATCTTCTTGGACTTTCTTAGCTATAGCTCGAGTCACTGCACAGGAAGGAAAAATAGCAGGGATAAACATGACAAAAAAGTCCCAAAGTTCCCATTAATATCTTTATGGAAACCTGACTGGAACTATTTTCGAAGGATACAAAACCCACAGACACAAAAGGTTTGAATTCCTCCCTAATAATCTCAGACTTGTCTAAACCATTACTAGATTCTGCTTCTGTTTCTAGATTTTTATTGGGATTTAAATGCGAGTTAGATTTGCTGGACACAAAGGCATTGGACATTGCCTCCTTTTCTCTTTTTTTCTTCAAGAGCCAACAGTCAGACATAATGTGGTTTCTTACAATAATGAGATACAGAAGCAAAGGATCTGGGTTTCCTATCCTTACTCATAGTCTGATTTGAGATTTGCCCCTTATCTGAACTCTTTTCTAGAACTACATTTTCAGATTTTTAAAAGTGGACTAAAAGTGGACTTGTGAATCAGAGCATAATCATCAGCATAAGCTGCTGCTATTGTCAAATTTTCAACTTTCTGATTATCCCTTATATACAACTATGGAAACGGCCAGAAAGTTATAGAACTAACTTAAAGGTAACACCTGTCACCAGAAGCAGTGAAGAAGTTCTAGAAACCAGTTTAATTGGTTTCCCCAAATCTATTTATACAACCACTGAGGTTATTGAAGCCTAGAGGGGTTTCCCCCAGTCTATAAATAGATCAGTAGAATCATTAATACCACATAATAGAAAAATCAGTAACTCCATTACCTTAAATGGTAATACATACATATAATGTTTAGACTAAACAATGCACTGGCAGAGTGTCTATATATGTAACAACGCAATAAAATAGAAAATTTAATAAGTTAATCAAAATTTTGTAAGTGAATATTTTAACTAACAAATGGGAAACCCTCCAACCCCTCAAATCTACCTCATTGGAATCACAAGGGTCAAGTTTTTCAAACAAAAAGATGAAGTGACGTAACTAACCACCTGGTGAGTCAGGGAGACACTAGGCCCCCCAGCAAGTGGGGGTGGCACCTTGGCTGGTTCCACTGGAGACAATTCAGGATGGCATTGGGCAGGGACTGAATTGTGCAGGGCTGATGACATTAGTCTGTTAGGTAAAATGTCAACTTACTCCGGATGGGTGGGTGGGCCGATGGCCGGAAAAGTTTGTCTGGGCTGTATCTTGGAAACAATAAGGTGTACGAAGTTGATACTTTGTAGGGACATTAGTTAGGGATTGTAGGTGTGCAGCATCTTGGTGTGACCTTGATTCGACCTTTGATCTTGCTGTAGTGACCATGAGTTTTAAAATCTTGTCTGGGCTATTTCTTGGATACTGTAAGGTGTAGAAGGTTGACACTTGGCAGTGACTTTGGTTAGGGGGTGTATAGGTGTACATTATGGTGTGACCTTTAACTTTGGCTCTGGCAAAGTGTGTTCTCCTGCCATATTCAAGACATGTTTCTCTTATGTCAAAGATTTATAGATTGATGCAACTGATTATTATATGTACTTTTACATAATTGTGCTACTTCAGTTGACACCTGTTCTCCAATTAATAAATTATACAGCTTCGTAATTTCTAGTTTACTGATTAATGCTGTTATCTTGATATGAAATTGGCTTGTTTCAACACTTTATGTTTACATACATTTTCTCTATTTGAACATTATTTGGACTTTTATATAATTGACACTGCTCTGAAAGTATCCCGAAAGTATCCCGATCTTGGTATATCTTGGTATATCTTCTATATCTCATGGTGTTGAGAACTATTTCCTCAGGCTCTGATGCTATTTTGCAAAAGTTGCACTATCTCTTTGAATTTGGAAAATTCTAAATTTTCAGAGTTCCCACAGAAGTACTCCTTAAAACCCAAAGGGATACAAAATTTGCCCAAAATTGCTCTATCTCTTACAGTTTTCGAGATAAACAACATTTTTGTTTCCCACCAAAATTCAAGATGGCGTACGAAATCCAGAGAAGTCTATATTTTTCTAAGGTCCTAGTGCAGTAGTACTAAATACCCTGAGGGTCCAAAATTTACCAAAATTCAAGATGGCGGGCAAAATTTTAAATTTTTAACGATCTTAGTGGAGTAGTCCTTAGTAAAGTGGGGGTCCAAAATTTCCTTGAAATTGCTCTATCAAAAGTAGTTGAACAAAATATTTGATAAAAAAACCTCTAAATAGAATAATTTTGAAGTTGCAAGTGACTCCCTCATTGTCTAATTGTCAAAGAAGCTTTTACTCTGTTAGCGTTATAGCTATAGCTCTGAAAATTTGCTATGGCACAGAACATCAAAAAATAGGTGAACATATTTAATAAAAACCCTCTAAATTGAATACTTTTGAAGTGACAAGTGACTTATCGACAAAATAGCACTATCTCTTTGAATTTGGAAAATTCTAAATTTTCAGAGTTCCCACAGAAGTACTCCTTAAAACCCAAAGGGATACAAAATTTGCTCAAAATTGCTCTATCTCTTACAGTTTTTGAGATAAACAACATTTTGATATAAAAATTATGTATTTCTGTATTTAATGAATAGCATGGCTTATGAATATGGTATAATTCTAACTCAAATACAAGCAGTGAATGTTATTTATGAGCCATTGAAAAGTAAAAATATGGATACATCTGGAGTATTTCAAACAATGGAAATACAGAGGACTGGTTGATAGTTTAGTTTATTACATGTATTGATAGCAGTTTTTATCTTTTAAATATTAACAGATTTATAATTATCATAATTCACTCTAAAAAATTCTGTTTTAGTACACATAGTCTTTAAATAAAAATGTTAGTTAATGCCCTCAGTCAGTGTATAGAAAAATGTTTTCAAGAACTCTAAATATAAAATATTTTCAGGTAATACAGATGGATACTGCTGTTTAAATGTAAAACAGACTTCTTATCTTACCAGTTCTTTCTAAAGTGGCAGTATGAAATCATCCTCTAAATCAGTAACATGAAGCTGGGAGTTAATTATGAATCTTTTACTATCACTTAGTATATCTTTGTAGATCTGTGTCCCAAAATGCCAAAATACATTAAGCTTACACATATACATTTGGCACACCGATATTCTATAAATAGTGACTTGGAAAGCCAGTACCCTCACTTTCCCCACACATAGAAACTGAGGGTTTGAACCAAGTAATTCTGAATATCACCTTGATCAACACATGTTGAACTATTGGTCATTACCCCATCTATTTGTTTGCACAGAGTGTAAATAACACTAGGACCACAAACTTCATATTTTGGACTCTAAATTCAGTAAACAAAAGAAAACATGTGTTCCATGGATACTTGACCTGCCTAAGTTAATATAGTTCAATACATTTGAATGTACTCTGAATCATATATGGAGTATTGAAAGGAACAAACTTAAAAATATTAAAATTTTGAGCGCCAGTACTTAACTTCGCCAAGCTGCACCTTTACACCAAAAACGTGTTCCAAAGTCCTTTGCAGCTGTGCAACCCTGTGATGACATTACACTTCTGAAAAAGTACTTCAGAGAGAGTGTTAAACCTACACTACAGCCCCTGATGAGAAAGATCAAATACTTTAGAAATACAGTTGTGAATACCAGTTTACAACAGTATCAGGCCACTTCATTATAGTTTCAATAGTAAACTTTAACTGTGACTAGAAAACACATATGTTTTTGGTTGCATCTATACAGATTGTGACATAGATATATGTGATGTGTATGATGACATATAAAGTGTGACGATATGGTGACGTATTTGGGACTCAGCATCAGTTGGTTTCTTGCGGAGTACGACTTGGTGTTTGGACTAGAATAAACAAGGTTTGCCCAGTACTATGTTTCTTTTTATGTAAACATAACAATTGGCAACAAGGATACAGGTCACATTGTGTGTGTTGTGATAATACTTTTGTGATAAAAGTTGTTTAGCTCAGCCTACAGTGATGGCTGATGAAGTGGGAAAACTGGAAGAGTTTGATGATAGTCAGGACTGGGTGGAGTTTGTGGAGCAATTGGAACAATATTTTTAAGCAAACGGAATTGAGGATGATAAGAAACTTGCAATTTTGCTGACTGTTAAATTTGTGGATCAAAGACTAATAATCTTATTAGAAATACGGTGGCACCAGCCAAGCCAAAAGACAAATTATATGACTAATTAGTGCAGTTAGTCAAGGATCATGTATGTCCAGCTCTATTTGTGATTGCTGAGAGATTTATGTTCCATCAGCGTAATTTAGACTTGGGTATGGAGATGGCAGATTAGCAGGCTGCTGACATAAACCCTTAGGTAGTGAGTGCAGTCTAGTAGGTGTGAATTACTAAATGCTGGAGATGTGAAGGGAAGCATCCCTCAGATGTCTGTGGTTTTAAAGATGCAGAGTGTTTTTGGTATCACCAAACAGGTTATATTCAAAAACGGTGTCAGTCAAGAAAGACCTCTCAAGTGCAGTTTAGTGGACTAAAGAGCATTGGAAGGTTTGGGAAGAAATCATCAAGAATTAGTTATTTAGAAGAAAGTCAGGAGGATAGCCAGATTCCAGACAAGGAGGATGAGTGGTGTATTGTCAACTTAAACTTACCAAATAGCCCGGCCATACTGGTATCAGTAGAAATTGAAGGTGAAAGTTCGGACTTGGAGGTTGATACAGGGGCTGTAGTCACTGTTGTTCTAGACGAAGTTTACAGACAGAAATTTAGTCATGTTAAGTTGAAGGAAAGTCATTAGTAGTATATACCGAGTGTATATCGAGTCCAGTTTCCCATTAATCATGTCACTTTTTTGACAGCTGTGCAGCTGTTGGGAGACCTTGGAAGAGCGGATGGCTATGTAGGGTAGAGCTATGAAATAAAATCTAGACATTATTGTAATGCTCTCCCAACCATCACACAGCTCTGACTGTTCACAGCCTAGGTAAAGGAACAGCACTGTCACCCAATGTATGCTAGCCACATTGGAAGTCTGTTGAAAATCCCCATTCCCAATTAGAATTAACGTTAAATTTCGAACCCCAGGGTAAGCACCCGAACGCAATATCTCGCCTCATATACAGTAGGAGTTTAATCTCCTACTTTCATACACACTTTTGATTAGGGTTAGGGCTTTGGGGTTAGCTATTAATCAGTGAATCTTGGTTTTCTTTGGAAAACTGCTGAATACTAGAATTTTGTCAGTCTATATAAACGCTAAACCTCAGGTTATAAACTCAATTGTTTTTTCCAGTTATCAAGCTAACAGCATCTTCTAGCAACATGTTTTCTAATACTGCATCCAACATATCTGATAAGGATAGTGAGATTGTTCATCCAGCAAGTAAACCATTTGAAGACCAGACTGATGCTAGATCATCTTATTTTCAGTCAGCCTCTACTCAATCTGCCGCCTCGCTTGGAGGCTTTACACTGAATTCTCCAGCTAGATACAACTCAAATCCAAGAATTCAACCACCCTGTGGTACCTCTGCTGGGTTACATTTATGTCATAAACCCACACCATATGTGGGAAGATGGATATTTAAGGTTCCTGATTATTGTGGATATGATGAGAGATATGCTACATTTAGAACATGGCCGAAGTCTCACCCCATTCGCCCAGATGCCCTAACTCGTGCTGGTTTCCTCTATACAGGGGAGGGGGACAAGGTTACCTGCCCCTGGTGTAAAATATCTCTTATTGAATGGGAGACCTATGATATACCAATGGAAGAACATAAAAGGCATGCACCCACCTGTGAATTTGTGAAAATGATATTGCCCAAAAATAGTTTTTTCTCTCTTACCTCTTGAAGATAAAGGGACATTAAAATTAGTGAATGAATTGAATAGTTATGAGATGTTACCTTACACAGATGGAAGATAGACAGCTGTGAATTTTAGAAAAATACTCTACCTAAGACAGATGGAAGACAGGCAGCTGTGAATTTTAGAAAAATACTCTACCTAAGACAGATGGAAGACAGACACCTGTGACTTTTGAACAATACTCTACCTATGACAGATGTAAGACATGCACCTCTGAAGATGAAAGAGACATTAAATAATGGAAGAGATGTTACCTTACACAGATGGTTATCTGTTGCACATTTTATCTATTATGTTCAAAAACCAAGTAGATGAAAACTTATTTATAAATTCTACTTAGACACGGATGTAAAGGACGGGCAGATGTCTGTCTGATATACTAACCTGTTTGTCACTTTGACTTTACAATTATTAAGTAATAAACTTATCTGCATTATCTGCATTTATTTATCAATAAAATCTGTTTTTAATCACTATTGTAGTTTCTGTTTTCCTTTAATGGTCAGTTATACTAGTCTGTTTTAAGTCTCCTCACACAAAGCCTTTGCTGAGTAAGTATTTTTTTCTACACAAAGCTTTTGCTGAGTAAGTGATCCTATACAAAGCATATGCTGAGTAGTCATTATCTCAATAAAAAAAATAAATAAATAAAGAAAATGCTGAATCGTGCTATATACTCCCCCTCCCCTCAAAGTCTATAAAAACCCACCCTCTCGCTCTAACCCTTACACATCATCTGAACCTGTAATCTAGGAAGAAAAAAATCTAGGACGAAATCATTCAGTGAATATGGCAGAGGCTCAAGTTTTTGGGAAACCTGCTCTGAAGAAGAATAAGAAAGATCTATCTCTACAGATAAAAAATAAGAGAGCCATCTTTTAGAGCCTCAAAGCCATGGGGCGATGTCCGCAATGAACTATACAGAGGCACCTCTCTCTGTCACCTATAGAAAAACCTTTCATCTAGGCTCCAAGAAGTATGTGGTGTCTCATGGTGAAGCTGGTCAAGTGCAGTCTATTCATTTAAAGGAATGGGACGGTCAGATTGTCACCAACCCAGGGATCAAGCTCAATATCTCAAAATTGGTGGTATTAGTTCATTTTTCTGAACTAATTGACCACTGCAAGCTATTCTTAAAGGAGACAAAGGAATAGAGAAGAAAGTACATATAGGCGGCTCCTTATATAGTCCCTATAAATCTGTAGGTATCAGGAAATGGAAGACCAATGCCAAGGGAGACTTGTTTCCCACCACTGAAGGATTATCCTGCAAACCCAAAGAATGGGAAGAATTGTTGAAAGTATGTAACCAGATGTATAGTGAACGTATGGAAATATATACATATGTTCCATGTTTAATTCAACCTGATCAACCTAACCATGCAAAATTGACATGTGAGGAATGTTCGCATTTAGATGAATCAGCCAGGGGGGAGGTAGATGTGGAAATTCCCCTTTAATTATTCAGAGACAAAGAGACATTAAATCATACCCACTAATTTTTTTTTTAATTTTTAAAAGAAAAATAACCCTTTTTTAATTTAGATAGTGGCGACAGTTTTCAGACCCAATTTTCATTATAAAAGTCGCCCCAAACCAACCCCAGATACCACTGTTTTCTGAATCATTCAGGCTGTGTCAAGTATCATTCAGGCTGTGTCAACTTCTACTTTTAAAATATGGATAACTTTGTGCAGTTGGGCAGAAGAATCGACATGTTCAGACCGAATCATGTCATTTCCAACATGGTGACATTTTTCCAACTGATGATGCTGATAGATGAAGGACAATACCAACAGGCCATGGTCTGCTACATTCTATTAAATGATGTGCTGCCAGCGTTTGTTGTGTAAGTACCAAAGATTTATTTTTATTTTAATTTTATAATATATAAAAATCGGGTCAGAACTTATAGTAGTTTTTTATCAAGGAAAAAATAAAAAAAAGCGAATGTAAAGATGGGGAAATAGACTCTTTGTAACTATAATTGACACCCCTGCTGAGATAACGTAATGTCAATGAACTACCAAGTCTATTAATAGCCTATTAAATGATAGGAAACTCTAGCACTCTCATGGTAGACCTTTTTTTATAGACCTGTGGATATACTATGCTGTTCTGGTGTCGGTACCTATGTAAATAATCTACTCATCCTAAATAATGTAACTATGACAATAATGTTTTTTTTGATAAGTAACCTCAATTTATGGTAGATGATACCTTATTATCTAATGCCGCAATACTCAGAACCAATGCTTGGGGTGCTTACCTTCGGGTTCGAAATTTCCTGTTAATTTTAATTGGAAATGGAGATTTTCAACAGAGTTCCTCAGTCTGTACATTCACAGCTTACTGTCATTGCGTCCACAGAAGCGCAGAAAAAGCAATATCTCATTAATATGTTTATGTGGTCTACCTTCGGGTTCCAAATTTCCTGTTAATTTTAATAGGGAATGGAGATTTTCAACAAACTTCCTCAATCTGTACTCTTGCAGTAAGCTCACAAGTATAATAATTAAATAATGGACACCAGGGGAGCTTCCAAGTTCAAATTTTTTAGCCTATTATGTTATTTACAATTTATCTTATTTTTCAAATTTTCTTTTGTAAACTAAAAAAATTTCATCTTCTTGTCTTTTCAGAAGAAAATATCCGGAATTCGTGAGCTATGTGTCTCAGTTCCTGCAGCATGCAGAATGTGCGGTTTGCAAGGATCCTCTGGATCAGGCAGATTTCATCCTTACCAACCCTTGCGGACACTTGCTCTGTGTGGAATGTAGCTGTCAATTTTCTAGGTTGTGGCAGGATGGGGCTGAGCCTGAACTGAGGTGCCCCGTATGTAGGACCACCCTTTTAGAACACAAATTCACAAAGGCCTACTCTATCCGCAGTTCAAAAATGAGCGGTACCTCACTATTTACATGGGTCCCCACTTCCATGTACATGAATACCAATTATGAGCAATTGCTGATCGAGGCTCTAACTAATAGAGACCTCGAGATGGCCTTTGGGTGTGCCTTTTTTCTAGGCAAAAGCCCAGATGATGTGGAAACTATGATAGCTCCTCATTGGGCTACATATTACCAGCAACGAGCCAGCCACTTAACATGCGCCTGCTGTAAAATAGATCTACCATTAACAAGGGCTTTTATGAGCTCTTGTTATCACTTTTATTGTACAACATGCTCAGCACTAATATCCGGTAATTTAGCACATCATCCGAGTAGGTGTTTAGAGTGTAACACCCAATGGCATGTTGACCCTAGTGGTTGCAGCATGTTGCGTCCCACAAACACCTAGTGGTCTACAATCTCAAAATTTTTTTGTTAAAATTGTTTTTTATTTCTAAATTTGGTCTGAAAGTATGGGGTACCTCCTCAGATATCTTCCTTTTTCTCCTGTCATATCCCTAAAAAATTGACTAGGTTACATTCTGCACAGAGCCAATCAAGCCAGATGTCATCAATAACAGCAGGATACCCAGAATAAATCAGGGCAGGTGTTAACATCAACAGCATGAAACCATTGGGATAATTGATAAGACAACGAGCTGGGCATATATTAAACTAATGGAGGGACTGAGATATCACTTTGAAAATCTTATACAAGTTTTATAAAACCAGCTGAATGTGCAAGAGACGGAATAAAAACATTTTTGAAAAGGTAGATATGTAAAAAAATCTCTGTAAAAATATTTTGCCAGAGTTTGAAACTCTGAAATTTTTTTTAACATTTAATATTTGAAATCTAATGTAAATATATCTCAGTTAGTATATGGTTATTCCTGTAGTTCTTTAGTTGTTTATATTATTTTTTATAGATGTCTTTAATGTACTAAAAACAATGATCTTGTTTTTTTTTTAAAAAAAGATTTTAATATAATAGCTGAATACATTAAGGTTTCAGATGCATTTTTTGTAATGATCTAGTTCCTCATAATTTATATGCATCCTTTATGTCAATATTTAAACAAGTGTACATGACACGCCTTTTGTGTAGTGGGTGTATAATCAAGCTGATTTATGTCTTTTACTATGTATGAGATTTTCTGTGTAATCCAAATAACGCTCTATACAGTCATCTCTCAAAAGAATTGTTCAGCGAGCTTGGTCATAATTTATCATATTTAAATAGAGGTCTTAACCTATTTTTATTTTAATAAAATAGCCCTTTCAAAAGAATTTCGACAAAATGAGCTCTTCATTACATAAAATAATATATTTACAGAATACAGAAATATCAGAACAATCTCACCAATATATTGTACATTACACTCATGGAAACAATTACAAGATATTACGTATGACAATAATATCATAAAGTATATCACCCAAATTAGCTAAAAATATATGAAAAATTTTAAAAACTTACATAAATATCAGAACTTTCTCAACAAACATTCATGGAAACAATTACAACATATTATGGATGACAGTAATATTCTAAATTAATGACCAACGAATCTAGCATAGGATCATAATTTCAATAATTACTTGCAAAAAATATATGAGAAATTACAAAATATCTGAAACTAAAGTCCATGAGGTCTCAACCTATAGATGTAAGTCTAAAATTTTTTTCTCTATTTTTTTTTATACAAAAACTTTTTTATATGTACGACCAGACCTAGTCTGAATGAAGCTGGTCTCTGCTGTTTCCATTTCATGGTCAGATGTATTTACCTCGTCACTAGACCTCATTATTGATACATCCTTCATTTCTATCTGGATCTCAATGTCTGTATCACTGACCTGTGTAGACACCTCGGTTACATTTTTCCTCTCCTCCATCAAGTGATCAAAAATTTTTTTAGCATCTGTCTCAATCCTGTCATCTTAAGTGTCAGCAGAGAATGAGCTGAGGGGAAAAATGGAACTGGAAGTCTCTGATGTAACCTGTGGAACTTGTAATCTTTCTTTCACATAAGTCATATCAGCACTCGTGCTATCAGTCTCTGATGTGCTAGTTTGAACTCTTTCTCTACCCCCAATGCAATTAAAAATTGTATCCAGAATTACAATTAGCAGTCTATCCTTGAAACGACGAATAACAAAGACCATCACCCCACTAATAATTCCAAAAATGGGTATAACCAGAAGGGCATATAGTTCATTCTGTTCGTTATCCAAATCATGCTGCTCATCATCATAATTCTCATCATCATGATGCTCACAATCATAGTCCTCATCATCCTTGTCATAATCATCCTGGGCATTCACTTCAGATCTCTTCTGGTTGCAGTTGGCTGACTCCTCTGTCTGGTCTAACAGAAAAATTAAAGAAATATCAAAATCTGTAAATTGTGTGATTTACATACAAATATTTTTATGTATAAAACTGTAAGGTGAAATCTGTTAACTCTATATGCTGCAATGCATAAACCCATAATTAAATCTGTATGTGGCGAGAAATTGCGCTCGGGTGCTTACCCTAGGGTCCGAAATTTCATGTTAATTCTAATAGGGAATGGGGATTTTCAAGAGAGTGTGGTTATCATGACATCCGACAAATATTTTTATATGAAAAATGTAGGTGAAATCTGATATGCTCAGTATGCTGCAATGCATAAATATTTTACACTTTATGAAATCTTAGGATCACATAGATCCATAATACAATAGATTTTATGATTCATATCTCTTACCCGAACTGCATCCGACTACAGTGATTCTGGTATCTTGGTGTACACAATATCCTTTACACAGCCAGTACAGGGTCCTCAAATTTGGGTAACTTAGGATAATATTCCTAAGAGGAAGTGACATTTGTCCCAGGTAACAGTCTTCATATACTAGAGTGACGACGTCGTATTCACCACATTTGATAGCGTAATTTTTAAAGTCTTCAAATGATCTCAAACCCACAATATGTAAATGAGACGTCTCCTTATAAAAGTTACACTCAACATGATAACAATCTATACTTGACTGATATAAAGATACAATAAATAAAATCTCCACTAAATAACCCATGATGCTCTGTACTTTAAACAAAATAGACATATAAACAAGGACTGAGAAACGTCATAGGTCGTCATTAGCCAAAAAATTACGTCACAAATTATATGACCATCCAATGTGACATCACAGTCCCTGTTTCAATCGCATAAAAATAATAATTTCACAATTTCATAACAAATTTCTTACCTTTTTGGGTTGGTCTCAGCCTCCTCATCACCAGTATGTCTCACATCCTCCATTTCCATAGCATTTGCCTCATTTTCCGAATTTCTTTGAACCTTAAAGCATACTAATTTTCTTCTCAAAATCCACGCGAATAGGATTACAGCCATAATGCATGAGGTACTGGTCGAGAATAAAATCCAGTAGTACCTTTGGACATTAGTGCTACTGTAATCTCTATTTTTTTACCATATTATGGAAAGAATTATTTGATGATTACTGGGCAGTGGTAGTTGAATCCCTGAGACCTGTTGATGACAATGAGGATTGGATATCGCCCCATATCTGTCTCTCTGTTGTACCTAATAAAAAGGAAAAAAAATTGTTGTAGAGGTCTGTTGAAAATCTCCATTCCCAATTAAAATTAACAGGAAATTTCGAACCCGAGGGTAAGCACCCCAACGCATTTTTCTCTGACTATTAGATTACAATTTTAACTACATAGGATAATATACTCACCTTTCTGGACATTGTCTGTGCACATATTAGTGGATACTATAATTTCCACTGGAATTTCTTTAATCCAACTGTAGTTGAAGTACATTATATCCATTATTGTCCAATATTTTAAAGAGGGAAAATTTTCCAAGACTAGATGGATATCTAGAATTTCCAACTGTTTTAAATATAAAATACGGATTTTTGGATTATAGGTAAATTCCACCCATACAACATCTATACAAACAGCCATATCTTCCTCACAGTTACACATTCCCTGGAAACAACCTTTAGAATTTATTAATCCAGGTAAAAGGCCTAAGAGGATAAATATTTGTGCCTGCATTTTGACATTTCTATGTACTCTATGCGACAACAATACATGAGAATAATACATGCAAACTCTTTGTGTAGGATATCTGGCAGGTATTGGGGTATCTGGCAAGCAGGCGAATGTAATCTTGGCAAGTGAAATAATATAAATAGAGAGGAGACTAAACACCTTTCTGATTGTTTACTGTGTGACTAACGAGATAAGATAGAGATAACAATGTTCAGATTTTTTTCACCCACTACTGCAATGATTACAGGTCCTACGGGCTCTGGAAAGGCAAACTTTGTGTTTAAGGTATTGGAGAATTTAAATGCTATGTTTGATGTTCCAGTGGAGAAGGTGTACTACTTTTATGGGGTATGGCAGGATTCTTTTGACAACAAAGTAATTGAAAATTTGGAATTTATTCAGGGACTTCCCGATGAGACTCGAATTAAGCAAATTGCTGACTCTAAGCATAATCTGATTGTTATTGATGATTTACAGATGACAGCCTTGAATAGTCCTTACATTGCCAATCTATTTAGTGGGGATTCACATCATAGAAATCTCAGCGTCTTTTTAATATTACAAAATCTCTACCATTCTGGAAAGTACAGTAGAGACATTACCCTGAATTTTGTTTAAAAATCCTAGGGATATAAATCAAATAAAAATCTTAGGAAATCAGTTAGGAATGTGTGATAAGGTCTGCCTGGCCTATGAGGATGCCACTACAGAATCTTACAGTTACTTGCTGATAGATCTATCTCCTACCAGGGATAAGAGCTCATGGTTACGCACCCATATTTTTTCTGATGAATACCTAACCATATATAAATAGCTATAAATACTTGCTAGATCAAAGACTACTGATCAGTATGTCTTCTAATCTCCTTAGATCAAAGCACTTTCTAAAGGTCATATTGGATAACAATAAGAATTTAAATAAGTATATGTTCTCAGAGGCTAATCAGTCACAAATAAAAGCCATTGCAGAGATTTTCTTCAATATTTTTCGTCTGCCACTAAGTAAAAAGACCAAGGCAAAATTTGAAAGGTATTCTGGCTTGATTAAACGATTTCTAAGAAGGGTTAGAGGGCGGCTTCAATTACTGAAGAAGCATCACAGAATTTTTACAGATTTATTATATAGCATAAGGAATTATATCACCCAAATATTACAATGAATAAATTTGTAATGATACCTCATGAACAATTTTTGAAATTTAAAAAATATCTCGAGAATGAAAAGCAGAACTCGTATAAAGGCAATACTACTGAGCAGGAATCAGAGCAATCGGATAATGCTGTAACATCGTCCAAGGCTGAGACTGGAAGCAATGAGAGCCTATATATGTCACCACCACCAGGAATGCCTGAGAGTAGTGTAGACAAACGATACAGTGATGACCAAAAATCCCCAACTAATTCGACTGGAGGAAGGTTTACAGCAAGGAGGATCGGCTACAAAACAGAAGGGAGGCAGCAGGGAGTCTATCAGAGAGCGCAAACCAAAATGGATTAAATTCTGGAATAAAAATCTTTCCTGATGTGGAGGTACTCTTTAAAGATGCATATTATAACCGCAGTAGTCCCGCCTCCTTCAGCAGGGTTGAAAAATTGTACCAATTCGTGAAAAAAAATGGTCAATATAAGATTTCAAAGAAATCTATTAAACAGTGGCTAGCTAAACAGGAGGCCTATACTTCACATCATCCAGTCAGGAGACGTTTCAAGAGACCCAAGGTCCTTTCCTTTTCCAAAAATTATCAATGGGATACAGATACGGCTAATATGGTGAAATACAGAAAATCGAATGATAATTATGGCTATGTTGTGGTTTTTATCGATATATTTATGCGTTATCTCTATACCAGACCACTGTATGCTCTCACAGGAAAGGAAATGAAGCAAGTGATGTCTAATATTTTTGAGGAATCAGGGGTGAAACCACAGAAAATAAGAAGTGACCAAGGTAGTGAATATAAAAATTCAGAGGTGACCAAATTTTTGAGAACCTCGAAGGTGGATCAGATATTTACTTATTATGAAACTAAAGCCAATTACGCAGAGAGAGTAATAAAACAATTAAACTCAAGATATTCAAATATTTAACAGCTAGGGAATCCTTCAGATGGGTGGATAATTTACAAAATTTTACGGCTAGTTACAACAATGCCAGCCATAGATCTATTAAGATGACCCCCACAAAGGCTCAGAGTTCAAACCAGTATGGCATATGGTCTTATCAATACGGCCTCAAAACTAAGGGCATTAAGAAAGAAAAAAGGACGAAGAAGACCAGACCTAACTCTGAAAGGGTGAAATTTAAGTATAAGGTCGGTGATAGGGTTAAAATAAGTTATCTAAAGAACAATTTCGATCGAGAATATGCTGAAAAATGGTCTGGTGAGATTTTCACAATCATTGATAGAAAACTAAACCAAAATATCCCAATGTATCAACTAAAAGATTATCAAAATTAGGTCATAACATCATATTTTTATGAGGCTGAATTACAAGTATCATTTTTGGATGAAAATATGGTCTACAAAATAGAAAAAATTCTTAAAAAAAGGAAAAGAAAGGGGATATCAGAGGTGCTGGTAAAATGGAAAGGATGGCCAAGCAAATTTAATTCCTGGATACCAGAGGTTGATATGGAAGATCTATAAATAGCCAATGCTTCCCTGTGGTTGCATTAAGGCACTCATAATTGAATGAAAGAGGGAGAATGACAGAGGGAGATTTTTATATTTTCTTAAGTTTGAAGGATTCCTTAAGGTTTCATCCTGATAACAAGGGTTATAACTTCACTGTGGAACTTCCTGAGAGAGTGGAATTGAGGGGGAATTGGAAAGTGGCGCTCTGCAATATTTTTTTAAATGAAAAAATATCAGAGACCCTCATGGTTTTTTCAGATATCTGCGATTATAGTTTCGTTAGAGATTCATTAGAACCAATTTTAAGAATGGTAATGCCAAACAATAAAAGAAGCCAATTTTTTCCAGACAGGTTTTATTTGGGGGTGAGGCAGTCGAATTTAGGTCAAATCAAAATCTATATAAAAGATAGCTCCTTTAACAATGCTGTAGCATTAAAGGAGGAGATACAGCTCACATTACACCTTAAAAAAGAAAATGGATAAATATTTAAACTTTTGCAAGAAATGTATTGAGGGAAGAGTCGGGTATAACCCAAATTTTTATGAATTAAATCCTAAAAATTCAGAAACAGATAGGGTCAGTGACAAACCAGTCGAGGTTACATTAGTTACACCTACAGAGGCAGCAGTGGAGCAGGCCAAGAGTGAGATAAAATTGAAAAAGGGTATAAATAGCATAGCTGGAACCCATAAAGGTCAAACTGGTGGGAAGACTAGAAAGAGTAAGATTACAAAGAAATCCTCAAGAAAAGTTTCTACCAAGAATAAAAATAAAACTACGAAAGGTAGCAGCACTAGGAGAGCACCATCATCTGTCCAGAGGGGAGGGAAAGTAAAGACTAAGAAGAAAAAATCTAATTCTCACTCATTATGGATGTAATTCAAACACCTTTAACCATCTTCCAGCCACCGCCCATAGATAAGACGATTCAGAAAGAATATTGGGTGGAGTTCAATCCAATTGCCGCTATCACAGATAGCAGTGTAATAGAATTTAATATCCCAGGGACCTCAGTAGATTATATCAATTTAGCTAAAACCAGGTTACATGTAAAATACATCATTACATATGAAAAGGGGGTTCCTATTCATGATAAGATACCATCAGCTGGTCAACCTGCAACCCCTAGTCACCAGGTGGCGCCTATTAACTTTACCCTCCATTCAATTTTTAGACAGGTTGATATTGCATTAAATCAAAAAGTCGTATCTTCAGATGTGGGTGCTAATTATCCGTATAAGGCAATGATTGATTTTCTTCTATCAACCAACACCAACATGGTTCAATCAGAGGGTAAGGCTGCATTGTTTCATAAAGATCAACCAGGGGCCATGGAAGCTGTTACCTACAGAGGGGGTAATTCAGGCTTTACAGAGAGAGGCAGGCCAACTAGAAGTGGAGGAACGGCTAGTGTGGAGGGTTTACTCTATACAGACTTTGGAATAGATCAACCCAGGGCTATAATAAATGGGGTGGCGGTTACCTTGAAGTTTTTTCAATCCTTCAATGAGTTCAGATTAATGAGAGATGGGAAAGAAAAGTTGAGGTTAAAAATCACAGAGGCCATTTTAAAAGTTTGTTATATCTCTTTGAATCCAGATATGTTAGTCGCTCATAATGAGGCTTTGAAAACAAGTCCTGCACTGTACCCCTTCTGGAGAAGTGATATTAAAAGCTTCAGTATTGCAAAAGGATCTCACACATTTATGACAGATAACATCTTCCATGGTAAAGTTCCCAGCAAGATTGTGGTTGGATTAGTTTCAAATGCAGCTTATTCTGGAGATTACAGTAAAAATCCTTTTAACTTTCAAAATATGGATCTCAATTATATGGAATTGAGTGTGGATGGACAGCCTGTACCAAATAGACCCTTTAAACCCAATTTCAATGAAAAGGATTATGTAGCCTCTTATCTAAGTCTGTTACCAAACGATTCTGATCGAAAAAATGGGTTGATTATTCAACTTTCGGATTATGCTAAGGGATATGCATTGTACTAATTCGACATAGAGAGTTTTCTATCCGGTCAGGTGATGACGACTTCCGGAAGTGGACATGTAAGATTAAGTCTTAGATTTGGGACTGCACTTCCAGAAACTATAAATATTATTGTCTACGCAAAATTCCCTGAAATATTAAAGATAGATCAGGCTAGAATGGTGACTGTTGGGTGATGGATAGCTACGAAATTGCAAGGTACATGAGGTTGGATGAAAAAATTGGAGATCAATTCTATGGGGTTTATTCCCTAGACCTTATCCCTCAAAAACTACCCAATCCCTCCCTAGTTATTGTTAATCTGGATTACTCCACTGACAAGGGAAGCCATTGGGTGGTATTGCATCGGGTGAATAATGAAATTGTGGAACACTTCGATTCAGCAGGAAGACAACCAAAGAGAGACATAGTTAATAATTTATTCAGTAATGCATTATCATACAAATACAATAATAAGAGAGTACAAAATTATCACACAGATACATGTGGATTGTTTTGTTTGTATTATAGCTATCACAGTAGCAGAGGAAGAACCATGCAAAGTATTTTATCAGATTTTTCAGTAAACCTAAAGAGTAACGAGGACATGGTCATTAGATTTTTTACTAATAAATTTGTAAAGTGATGATTCAGTATAAGAAATAAAGGTATTACATTAAAATATATTTTCTCTGTTATTTCTTCAAAAATATTTGCATACTTGAATCATCTGTTGGGGTGCTCACCTTCAGGTTCGAAATTTCCTGTTAATTTTAATTGGGAATGGAGATTTTCAACAGAGTTCCTCAGTCAGTACTGTCGCAGTACGCTGACAAGTATTCAGAGCCAATGCATTCGGGTGCTTACCTTCGGGTTCGAAATTTCCTGTTAATTTTAATTGGGAATGGAGATTTTCAACAGAGTTCCTCAGTCTGTGCTGTCGCAGCCAAAGTGACAAGTATTCAGAGGCAATGCATTGGGATGCTTACCTTCGGGTTCGAAATTTCCTTTTAGTTTTAATTGGGAATGGACATTCCAGTAGATAATTTTCGACAGCAATCCATAAGTAATTCACCCATGATGTTATTCCCGGCTAGAGAATTAGGGGGAAGCACAGAAATAAGTTTAGTGGGGTTAGTGACACCCCAATAGGCCTCATCCTCTCTACTATAATTAGGCTGCTTATAAAAAATAGCCTTACCATTAACAGATTCTAGTCAATCTCGAAAATTTTGACACTGCCTAAATTTTTCAGAGACACATAGGTGCATAATATCCTTCTTAATTTCTTCATTTCTAGTTTTTGAGATAAATGTTTTGTCAAGATGATTGTATACATTAAGGGGGTCTGTTTCCATCAAAATCTTATGACAAAGTGTAATATTTTTGTAATGTTTGGCTAAAAGATGATAAAACATTTGTTCAATTGAATGATAAGATAAGGCGTGTACTCTCATGTGAGAATAGTACAGATTAGATAAGGGATACTGTACCTCTGATACTACCAGGGATTCTCTTTCCCATGGTGAGAGGGTTATATTTAAAGGTCTGGTTGTGATCCCATCATCTTGCACCTCTCTCTTACAATAAAAATAATTGAATCCTATTTTAGTTTGCGAATAGGTAAACATATTAGCATCCCTCATTCTAAATCCTAAATTGGTGGAGAAACTTGTCTCCCCAGTGCTTAGAGTGTGAGAAAATTTAGCCATAGCATCAGTTAAATTTTTTTTAGAAATACCTTTAGAAGATATTTTTTGTTTACCATCCTGATCCTCTATGATATAGGATTTTGAACAGAGTGATAACATTCGAAATCCAGAGAATTCTTTCTTAAAAATCCCTGGGATTTTCTTATCTATGGTGATATGGTGGGGGCAGCAGCGTCTTGGAAACCAGAGTGCATTCACCTCATCAGAACAGGAGCCAAAAATTTCCTTATGATATTTCTGTCGGTATCTACCCCTAACACAAAGATCTAGATCAGATTGATTTATAGCCATATACAGGCTATCGGTGTCGGTTTCCGTTAATTCAAATGAATGGGGTCTAAGGTATTTCAGTAAGCAGTCATAATAAAATTCCAACATTCTTAACTTCGCATATTGTAAAATAAAAAACCCAATTTGTATAGGGTTATCCATCACAATTCTAGACTTATAGGTCTCTACCTCAAAAACTCCATTAATATCCTGCATATCTTTAAAAATGCAAGAGTTTATTATTTTTCGGACTTTATTCTTATCCACTAGATATCTCACATTAGAATGTTTAGCTTTATTCATGAGAAAGGAACCATAACTTGAATTACTTATCAATTTGAAGGTGTCCCCTATAATTGCTTTATCTGCCTCTAATTCACCCTGAATCCTGTGATGGGTCACCTTACCTATGAATGAAGTGAATGAGGGTTTGGGTTGAAATTCGATTATCTGATAGATTTTTGAGACTTGACATTTATTTTTCAGATACCACTGCAAAAGAGGGGTGGCAAGTAAAATTTTACGAGCCTTAAGCCCACTAATCAGAAGTCTTTTACTTTTAAATTGAATGTCATTGGCGTTACAATAGGAGAGCATATGTGAGCCAATTGCCTCCTTTGGCACCTCACAAGTAGCAAAAAAAGGGGGATATTCTTGAAAGAAATCTTCATGCCCCTCCTCCACCTGGATATCTACCTCTAATGCACCAAACAATCTTCCATTTTTAACATCTGTTAAGATTTTTGAGTGTGTTAAACCCACCTTATTTTTCCTGTAATAAGAAGGAAGGTAATGTTCATAAAAGCGGAGGCATTTGGGTTTTATTTTGGAGATAAATTGACATTGCTGAATAGCCACAAATTTATAACCCTGTGAAATTATGTAGTTCTTTCTAGCTTTATCCCTCTGTTGCATTTTTTCAGTCTTTCTGACCAGGTTTTGTTTTTTAAATTTTTAACTATAAAGCAGTTAAATTTACAACCGTGGTAATAACATCTGTTAAATTCATAAACTGTTTTATTTTGATAATAAAAATCATCTACCCTAAAGTTCCCTATTCTCACCTCTTTTTGATTATTTAATTTATGTCGAATTTTTATTCCCTCTTTACAGATGAGATAATCTAACCAAACATATGAATCTATGTACCTTTCGCTAACCTCTGGTCTAAAGTTGTTTTCAGAGAGTCTTCTCACATACACACCGCCTGGCATTAGCTGCTTGATAGCATAGGAATAGAGCCAATTACAGTCATAACCCACCACTCTCTCACATAAATTATTTTGTAAATTTTTAATTTTTGTTACCCCTTTTTCTTGACATCTGGTAAAAATTATGCTAGGCCCTCCCACAATATTCTGTTTAAATGTATAGTATAGGTCTGCGTTATCTGAATTGAAGAGTGCAAGATTACTCTCTGAGGAGGCATAGATCATTTTTCTTGCCACACCAGGTAAGGTGATGTAATCTTTAAAAATATCTGTCCCCTCCGATACATACAGAACTATGATAGTAGTTAGGGCTTTACAGAAGGGTCCAGTATCTAGATTATTGTAATGTATTAGATAATCCCTAAAAGTTCTCATACCATTCTTATTCCAGAGATTTCTAAGCTCTTCATACTCAGACTCAGATTCTAATGGGTTAGACATCTTCATTGTAGAATAAAAATTTTTCATTTCCGGTAAGGAGGTGCAGTCTAATTTTTCAAGAGAATCAAACCATTCATAAGGAAAAACACCTTTTGGAATGTCACAGCCATAGGCTTTAAGGAACTTTTCATATGAACATCCAGCTGCCAAATAATTGGAAATATCTAAAAATTTCATGTGTGGAGTACCTATTGTGAGATAGCTGTTTTCTTTTTTGATGGTGAAGATTTTATTTTCTGTGTAATTTAAACTTATATACTTGAGAATATCTGTCTTAATTAGATTTAGATCGTATCTACCTGAATTAAATCCGATAACAGGTAGTTGGGTAATGTAAGTAAGAAACTCTTTCTTAACTTGTTGATTATTGGATATGAAATGTGACAGAATCTTTTTACTTGGAGTAAAGACAATATCGGATTCTGAATCGGATTCGTCCGACTCCAGCTCCTCTTCCCAGTCCTCTGATTCGAAATCCGAATCCACCTGCTCCCCTTCCTCTTTATATTTCTGGATCAGCTCATCCAATTCATATAAAACATGAAAATATTTGGAGGAGATTTGTTTACGGGCCGCTATGCTAATCAGTCTGAGATATTCCATCATATTTTGAATCAAAATTGACGGATCCGGATTGATAAAACACCTCGGTGATTCAAAATTAGTTATATTGGAAGCTACACTCACACTAATGGGAACATGTTTGGATATCCAGTTCAATTTAGCCGTGGTGCTGTGGTTCGTTTTTTGAAGCATGGCCTCCATATCCCACACTGCAAAGAGTTTTTAATATCTAGATTCCTCAGAGGTGTGTAGAGATTCGAGTTTTTTGAATATGGTTAAGGGTGACTTATGGAAGCCACCTGGAAAGTGGTAGGTAGTTCTATCATAGCATACTTTGTAGTGTCTTTGCATGTTCCACTCCCTTGTAAACAACTTGAGACACTTCTCGCATTGAAATTGTTGGCGAATTTATTTATATCTACAATATAACTAAGGTGGTTTTCATGTACATTAAGATACATCTTACTGTCATAATTATTTACAGATTTATACAGATTGCAGACAACACCATCTGGTGACAGAGAATATATCAAAATTTTTACATTAAAACATCTTTCTAGATCCAACATCTTGTCCATAGTCACACCAGTAAATTGTCCAGTAGAATTTCCTAATTTTTCTGATTTTTTAAAATTCATCCATACACGAAAATATTCGAGGAAATTTAAAATGTTGTCAAAGACATCTAAAGAAACACAGATTGTCTGTATATGGTTTGCCAGTCCATTTGTCTATATACATTGTCTTCAGATTCCTATTCTGTTTGATGTAATCTGGCAGGTCCTCAGCATTTCCCAATGGAAACTCTGTTTTAAAAACTACATACTGCACATTAGTTATGAAGGCGAGGCTCCAGGCAGTAGAGGGTCTATCTGATCTTGCTTGTGTAATTATATCGATTCCAGCTAACTTGTTCATCAAAAAGCGAATACTGTTCATATTCGAAATTCGAAAGGGATATTGAAGAATCTTACTGTTATAATGTGGAACAAAATATCTGTATTCCCTTGTTTCATTGTTAAATAAAATGGTTCCAAAGGCGAGATTAATCCTGTAGGCATTGTGTAGATTCTGATAGATTTCCCTCACCTGGGTTCGAATCTCCCTGTAACCCCCATGCAGATTATTGGTTGGAAAATTGTAGATATTCTTCAGTTCAGTCTCTTGATGGTCAGCCTGTATATGATCTATGTTTGTAACGTAAATCTCACGTAAATTTTCGTCATCATTATCTACAATAAAGGCTGGTAGGACAGGGTCATCATTGTTGCCTCCATGTTGTCTCATTCTATGCGTGTACAGGGTCCTCCTACCCTCAAAACTGCATTTACAAATCCCACATCTGTACGATTTAGCAGCTGTAGATTTCTTATGAAATGTCTCCAAATGAGAGTTGAGGGCCTCGGTTGTAAGAAATGGAAGATCACACTTCCAACAGATATATTTTCCACATTTTTGAAGATGTAAACACAAAATCTGGTAATCATCGAATTGTTGATCACATATCCTGCATTTCTCCTGTATCTTATCTTTTAATTGGTGACAATACTTCTGGTGATGAAGTAGATTTTTCTGATTCAGAAGGTTAGAGCCACAAAATGAACATCTACACTCCATGGTACAGGATATTCAGATATGAAAATAAGTAGATATTATAATATGTTGAAGATTTTCCAGTTTATATAGGAGAGTGTCTTGTAATTATGATTGATTCTTTTGAAGAATTCAGATGATTAATGACTTCTGGACAGAGTGATTGCCCTCATCTTCAGAGTCTGAATCATTGATTTCCATACCCATCTGTCTCATAACCTGTCTACGCATTCTCTGACCTGAAACCATTCTATTAATCATAATTCTTCGCATTTGCTGAGCCTGAGTTGAATATGTTTTCATCCGCTTTCTCCATCCTAAATAGGATTTAATAAGTTTGCTCTTGTAGGCTCTAAAGGCTGTGAGAAGAATCCTGTGAGTATAGGATGGATAATGCCAGATGAAGCATGAAACATAAAACAAAGATACCCCTAGGCATGTACAATTTTTAATCTGAAAGGTATTGAGTGCCATCTCTAAAAAATAATCTGGGTGCTGAAGGTTCATATCTCCCACCTGTAGAAACAGATTCCTAAGAGTTATTCCTGATTGAGACATTTTTTAAAAATTCTTTTTTTGATGAATTAATTTTTCGAGGAATTCCACAAGAGTGATACGCATTAAATATTTCACAAAAGCTCATTTCCTAGGGGTTTATATAGCGACTGGGGAGTTTATAATCGCTATAGATAAGATTCAGTCTTATCAGCATTTTTAAGTATATGTGTTGGGAAAGTTTCAGGATCCTTATGTCAGATAAAAATTATAAAAAGCAAGCTCAGCATTTCATTGCAAGTATAAATATCCTGTCTTAGATAAAACAAGACTTATTACAGAGATGTTAGTGAAAGGAGAAAGTATAAATACAGGAAAAAAAATATGCTAAGTAGTTAATTTGCTAGTTAGGCATTTGTCAGTTAATATACAAGCTTCTAATGTCAGTCGCATAATGAGACAGAGGTGTGACATAAGAAATGGTGGGTTTGAGGGGGGTTGATGGGGGTTCTTTGTGAGGGCTATAGTATTTATGTAAAAATTATGATAAATTAATTGACGCATTTTTATTAAGAGAAAACTGGTGGCTTCTGTCATAGATGTAGATGAGGGAAACATAAAAGGGAACAGGTGAGAGGGTAACAGATTGGGTGGGAAACATAAAAGGAAATAAAGTACAAAGTAGACTAGATTCACAATAGATATTAAATTTTATTTTTATCTTTGCGAGTGCATTATCTCATTTAAAAGTCTTTGTGATCTAAAGAAAATTAAGAATTGCATGCAAATGAGATTTTCATCTCTAACCCCATAGCCCTAATCCTAATAAGCATATCATTAGATAGTCGGTATAAAAATATATCAAATACCATATAGAGCTTATGTCATTGTTTTGTTTTCAAAACCCCATACCGCTAACCAGGTTATATTGAGGATGCATATCAGGCGAGAAATTGCGTTCGGGTGCTTACCCTGGGGTCTGAAATTTCCCGTTAATTTTAATTGGGAATGCGGATTTTCAACAGACCTCCAATGTGGCTAGCATACATTGTGTCAAATCAATTCCAAATGCTGATCCTTTGCATTACAATGAAGTCTACATTTATTTCATTTAAAAAATTTTTAGCTATTAACAAGCTTGGCAAGCAGACAAAGCCCAGCTGTGTGATGATTCATTTTTTAAAAAATATTGATCATCTAGTAGCCTCAGCAGACAAAGCCCCATTAAAACATGCTTGGCTAGCAGACAAAGCCCCCATTAAACACTTCTAGCAGACAAAGCCCCATTAAAAGACAGCTGTGTGATGATTCATTATTTCACAGGTAATATTGATTTAGTATTGAGCCCCATTAAATAACAGAGGTGTGGACTAGCAGACAAAGCCCCCCATTAAAGCTTGGCTAGCAGACAAAGCCCTATTAAACAATTCTAGCAGACAAAGCCCTCTTAAACAACTGCACAGCTGCAAAAGAATGATCGGTTGTATTAAAACAGTATTAGTACACAGCATGGCCAGCAGACAAAGCCCCATTAAAAGCTTGGCTAGCACACAAAAGCCCCAATTAAAGTCTAGCTAGCAGACAAAGTCCCATTAAACCAACACAGCTGTGTGATGATTCATTTGTACACAGGTAATATTGATCTAGCATAGCTACTGCCCCATTAAAGCTTGGCTAGCAGACAAAGCCCCATTAAGACACAGGTGTGTGATGATTCATCAGAGTAATAGCTATAAACTATCAAACAAAAGTCCTATTGAGCAGTCTCAAACCTGTATAGAGCTAATATCGATCTCTACCCTACATAGCGACTCCTCTTCCAAGGTCTCCCAACAGCTGCACAGCTGTCAAAAAAGTGACATGATTAATGGGAAACTCGACTCGATATACACTCGGTATATACTACTGTCATTGATTACTGAAATCCAACTCTGGACTTAAGCTGGATACGGTTGGGGAAATAGAGGTAACAATGTGGTGTATAGGACGGTTGCTAAGAGATTGCCTTTGGTTGTGATTCAAGGAAATGGCACTGTGTTGCTGGGGCGAAACTGGATGTCAAAATTTTAACTGGATTGGTTTGCCATCAAGCGATTTTAGGAGGACAATTTTATGGGAATCATTGAAGGCAAAATATCAAGTATTTAAAAGTACCTTAGGAGAGGTGACAAGCATTACTGTAAAATGGTGGTAAAGGAGAAGCCAATTCCAAAGCTTTTTAAGCCACGCCCTATTCTATATGCGCTGAAGCAGAAATTTTAGAAGAATTGCAATGACTGGAAAGTGAGAGAGTGATAGAGAAGATCAAATTTTCTGCTTGGGCTGCACCAATAGTACCGATATTGAAACCAAATGGGAAGGTTTGCATCTGTGGTGATTTTAAGGTGACTTGGCCAGTCCCAAGCGTGTATGATTTAATATCAGAATTAAAAGGCGGGCAGATGTTCACAAAGCTGGATCTCGTACATGCATATCAACAAGTAGTGTTGGCTAATGAAAGTCATGACTATGTGGCAAAAATTACACACATGGTGCTGTATTTGTACACTCTATTACCTTATGGAGTATCCTTGGGGCCGGCCATATGTCAAGAAACAATGGGCAAGCTGCTGGTTGGATTACAAGGTGTCGGATGTATAGTGGATGATCTTTTTGTGTCTGGGAAGAATGATGCGGAGTATTTGCACCACTTAGAAGCTGTTTTTGATAGTATTGGCTCATTATGGTATTCAGTTAAACATTGTTAAATGTGAGTTTCTGAAGGCACAAGTTGGATATTTTGGGTTCATAGTGGAAAAAGATGGGGTTCATCCATCAGCAGACAATGTTGCTGTTATTGCAGATGCACCAGAATTTTATGTATTTAGAAGATATTTTAACAATAGCAAACATTTATGCACCAAGCGATAAAAGTCAGAGAATCCAGTTCCTAAAGGAATTACCATCTTGTATTGTTAAAAGCTGTCAAAGTGCTGATAACATGTTTGTCCTTGGATATTTTAATTCTGTCACAGATAAATCAGATAGATCCACAGGTAACATAGATAACAGTACAAAAGAATTAATAAAATTCACTAAAACATTAAAAATTAAAGATACCTGGGCAATAAAACATAAAAACATTACACAATACACATGACAACACCCAGGTAACTTAGATATACGAAGCAGAATAGATTATATATTTATATCTGATGCATTAACGCCACAAATACATTCCTGTAATATTATTTCAGCTCCAGTTTCTGACCATAGAGCGACCGTGTTAGAAATGGGTACAGAAACAAATTAAAGAGGTCCAGGTTATTGGAAATTAAATGTATCTTATTTAGAACACTCTGAATACATAACAAAAATTATTGAACTTATAAAAAGCACCTTATTAGAATATGATGCAGTTGAAGATAAGAGAATAATATGGGATTTAATGAAAGTACTCATTAAAGAATATTCTATAAAACATAGTCAAATTAAAGCATCAGAAAGGAAACAAAAAACTTTAGAAATAGAAAAACAAATTGAAATATTGGACAATTCTCTGCTTAAAAATAATTCCAGTATCTTTGTTATAAAGAAAGAAGAGCTAAAAAAGAAATTATGAAATATATTGTTGGAAAAAGCAGTTGGGGCACAAATTCGATTAAGGGCTAAATATATAGAAGAAGGTGAAAAATCAACACAATATTTCCTAAGTCTGGAAAAAAGAAGACAAACAAATAATACAATTAAAAAATTAATAAATACTGAAAATGTATATAGTACAAACAAAGAAATACTTAAATATTCAACATCGTTTTATAAAGAGCTATATAAAACAAATAATCCTAATCAAAAAGACATAGATAAGTACCTAGATACAATTAAATATGACAATATTCTCACACAACAGGAAAAAGACATGTGCGACAAAGACATCACAAAAGAGGAACTAAAATATATCATATTTAAAAAAGGAGAAAGGAGGCTTAACAAATACACAAAGAATTTCGATTATGAGTCTTTTGCACAAAAAGGGAGATACTACAAATTTAAACAACTATAGACCACCGAGTCTCACAGGAGTAGACTATAAAATTTTAACTTACATTCTTGCAGAAAGAGTGCAAAAAGTTCTTAAACAAATAACAAATACTGACCAAAAAGGCTTTATCAAAGGTAGGTTTATTGGATACAATATAAGGTTAGTGCAAGACACAATAGAGTATGCCAAAATGCAAAACACCAGTGGGGTAATTTTATTCTTAGATTTTAAGAAAGCTTTTGATAGCTTAGAATGGGAATTTATGTATAAAGCATTGGCAAAATACAATTTTGGAGAGAAATTCATGTGCTGGATAAAAATTGTTTATACCAAACCAGGGGCTTGCATTAAAAATAATGGCTTGGTATCTGAAATCTTTGATCTAGAAAGAGGAGTAAGACAAGGTTGCCCTTTATCTGCTTTGCTATTTATTCTATCTGTGGAAGCTCTTGCATGTAGGATAAGACAAAATAATGAAAGTAAAGGCTTTAAATATGGAACACTAGCAGTTTAAGCTGTCAAAATATGTCAGTATGCTGATGATACTATCCTCTTTTTAAAAAACAAGGCCCTAATACCAATTGCTTTAAAAGAACTGGACAATTTTGGAAAACTAGCAGGCTTAGTACTAAACAAAAAGAAAACAAATGCCATGTTTCTTGGAAGAGATAATATAACAAGCTGTGACCTTGGAGAAATAAATATAAGAAACCAGTGTATAAATTGCTTAGGCATTTGGGTTGGTAATGATGCAGAAATTTGTGAACAACATAATTGGACTAAAGCTTTGCAAAAGTTTCAAAACACTCTTTTACAATGGAGTAAGCGAAAAATGACATACTTTGGGAAAATTGTCATTCTTAAATCCCTGGCAATTCCTAAGCTTACTTTCTTAGCCACGAATACGGTGGTTCCTCAATGGGTCATAAAAGAGATAAATAAGAACTTATTCAATTTTATATGGGATTCCAAAGAAAAAATTAAACGGACAACTGTGATCAGAGAAATTAAACATGGTGGTTTAAATGCACCCGACATTGAGTCAATATTCAGGACTCTAAAATCAAAGTGGATAGAAAGAATATATGCAGCTGAAGATAATGCACATTGGCCTTTTTACATAAAACAAATATTTACCAAATGGGGAATAGACAAAACAATTAAATGTCTTAATTCTAATTTGAATAAAATGCCTTTTCTCAATAATATACCAATTTTTTATAAAGAAGTCCTAAATGCATACTGCATATTAAATGTAAATTCTTCTTTAGATTCCAGACAAACCATTTTGAACCAAAGTATTTGGGGCAATAAAAATTTCAAAAATAACCAAAATAAATGCATTTACTTTGCTCACTGGATAAAATCTGGGATAATATACATGTCAGATCTGAAAATCGTCAATGGAAAAATTAGTGAAACTTATTTGTATCAAAAATTGAAACAAAAAAATAATTACTTTTGTGAGACGGCACAACTTAAGCAGGCTGTAAGCAGATTTTGCAATATTATTGCTGAAAACAGACCAGAAAATAAAATACAAACCATGCCTAACATAGCTTGGTCAAGTAAAACAGCATATCAAACATTAATGAATATGAAATCTACTGAGCCTATTTGTAAAGATTACTGGAAAAGAAAAAATCAAAATAAAGAAATTGATTTTAACAGCTTGTTTTTACAAAAATGTAAGCGGATAAAAGATGGAAAATTATGTGAATTTAACTATAAACTAATACATAATATACTTATCTGCAGGGATAAACTTAAGAAAATGGGTTTAAGTGAAACAGACCTATGTTCACATTGTGGTGAGGTAGAAAATTCAGAACACCTACTTATTCATTGTAAGGTCATTAAGGAAATCTGGGAAAAAATTGCAAAAATACTTAAAATCAGTAGAATAAATAGCTATGAACTTATTTTGGCTAATCATATTCTAACTACGCAATGGGTAATATCACTGCTTCAATACATTTTCTTCAAAAGATGGGTGTTGACTCAAAATAATATAAGCTCTATTGCTATAAAGGACTTTGTATGTCAAGAAATAACTGTTAAGCTTCAATTGTACAGACTCAACAAATATTGTGAATTGTGCACATTGCTAGAGAAGATTATAGCAGTACTGAAATTTGTATAACATTCATTTTATATGTGTCTGAAGTACAATCGTGTCAATTTATATGCAACTGACATGAAATAAAAAGTGAAGTAGAAATACCTATGATGAATTTTGTGGATATATAAATGGCTGGATACAAAGGGTTTTGGCTGTAACTATTTTGGTTAGAAAATAAAAAGGAGAAAATCTTTTTTTTTATATATAAATTTTGCTAAAAAGAGAGGCATCTTTGCCTATGTTCTTTACGATATGCTGTAAATAAGCACACACACACATCATTGCCCTTTTTGTAACATTTTGGGCATTATTTATTATTTTATGTATATGGATGTATTATGTTATTAATATGGTGGTAACTAATATGAGGTTTAAAATCTATTCTAATATGTATATTTGTATTTAATAGTGTGGAAGTTTTTTTATTACAGCATATGGTGACCCTTTTGAGCATTGTCTCAACAAGTTTTCTAAAAATGATTTTGAAAAGTATCCTCAGTACCATTGTATCCCATTTCTGAGGGAAATAAAAAAAAATGATGTGGTATTGAGATGCCTCACAGAAACCATCAAATACAGAAGTTTGTTCGCTTTTAGTTGAGGAGAACTGGAAAAAATAAAAGACCATGCGCAGCAGTATTCTATGTACAAATAAATAGGATCGAAATAGCTTTTTGTGTTAATGTTTCTGTGAGGATTATAAATAAAAATTACTTTTTTCTTTTCCTGCGAATTTCAAGTCAATTCTCAACATCCCTTGCTTGAGTTTCCAGGTTTATTTTCGTTATTTATTATTATTATTATTTTATTTTAACGGCAAAATTATATTATAATTTTATACCGTAGATTAGTTAAAAAATACTTCCTCTTTTGAAACGTTATCAAAAACTGTTAAGTTAACTGTATTCAGTCATTATATTATCAATAAAACAGATGCTGACCCGACACTAATGGATTATCGAAAAAACGTGATACTCAAGTGATAACTTAAATTCCAGTTTGCTAAACATGGCATGGCAAACTGAATTCGTTGCATCCTGGAAAGAAAGGTTTCCGGGTTCGGATGTCCCACATAATGTTTTAAAATGCATTGCGGAACGTGACAGAGATGGAATGCACCAAGCTCACGAAACGTGCCGAATCAGGATGAAGCAGTTGCAAAAGGAACTGCAACACCAGGAGTTTATATATTCATTTTTGCACAATAAGTTAGCTGACAAAAGAGTAGTAGAGAGCACAATTTCCCCAGACTCAGATTCTTTAGATGTTGAAGTCCCATTGATAAGCTCCACAGACACATTAGCAAGTGATCATGCATATTCAGAGGTTTATGATAATGTAGACAACTCATCCCCTGTTGATTCTAAACCTAAATCACCCGTTCTCTATGTAAATGAGTCCTCATTTGCTTCAGGAACTTCAACCAACAGTGAATCTACTTTTACAGAAAGGAAACAGGTTTTATCCCAGGTTCCATCCAAACCAGTGCCTGCCCCAAGGACCTCAATGAGGAATTCTTACAATCCAGATAGATCCACTGTATACATTATGCAGCACAATGTGCCTACCATTGAGGCAGAGACTGACCAGCGCAAAGTAGCAAGAGTGGGCTCATTAGATTCTTATAGTAAGCCTAAGCAGCCACCAAAACTACCGGCAAAGCCTACAAAAAAATTCATGAGGTCTTTGCATACTTATGAGTCTATTGAAATTGATGATGGGAAACCAAATGTTTCTGCTTCCGAAGACCAGGTTGGACCATTGCTAACGAAGACTCCAAGTGAGGAGTCCTCAGTTGAAATTGCCATTTCACCCAAGCATGATACAAACCCTAGTTCTGTCTATGATGGGACTACAGCACCCTTGTCAACATTTAAACCCAAAACCAGCCCTCAGACAAGTAGATTCAGCCCAGTTCTTTCAAGAACTTCAGCAGTGGCAAGGGATAATAGTTTGTCACAAAAAAATTCTCAGTCAGGGGACAGTAATCATATATATGATGAACCTATACCTGTAAAGAAAGATCAGTGTGATGATGACGCAAGTTCATCAGATGAAGAACCAGTGTATTATAATTTATATTTGTTAAAGCAGAAACAAGCTATGATTGACTCCAGAATGACATTAGCCAGTTTTGACCATCATAAGAAGAGGTTAGAAAATGAAGCCAAAAAACTTAGCTGTAGGTTTAGTGTTCAGCAAGAACGCATTCCCAAGGAAGTACAGCCAGTTAAGCCTCCATTAATGAAGCCTATCAATAAACCTATGAAGAAAATTAAAGGGGTAACAGAAGAAGAATCAAACACTGAACATGGGAGTGGAGGTATACAGTATATTAAATTTGTTTAAAGTTTTTATGTCATCCCATGAACCTGTTAAAATCTGCGTGTAAAGTATGCTTGTTGATTTAGTTTTATAGTTTATTTCAAATTCATTTCGGTTTATTGGACCTATCATGACCATCATCTGCTATCCCTAGCTATGCCGCGGCTTCAGTTGTTGTGGATTGGGTGTGTGGAAAATATTGCATATTGGTGTATAATATATGTAACTCAAACATAAGACTTTTTAGTCAGCTGACTTGTCAGTCGCCTGACATAATGTCATCACTCTGTGGTGTCTGTCTACGTGTCCGTGTGAACAATTTCTCCACCAAAACTACAAGGCCCACAGACATGCTGTGTTTGTTTTAACGATACCTTATCTATCAAGGATGAAAAATTGTTCAAGGCATGCAGATCTGTTCCTCATTTACAAATTTCAACACTTCCTCACAATTTTCTCATTGACTATTGCAGGGATTTCTCTGTTGCATATATGTACTAGGCCATAAGTAGATTCCCTTGTGTGAGTATCAGGCCTGGAACTTTCTTGTTTATTTTTTTATGAATTTTTGAAATAATTTTTAATGCATCAAAATTCATGAAATCATGAACTAAATCACTTATTACTTGAAAAGTAAATGCATTTAGAACATTTTGTTAAAATATGTTATTCAACTACTTTTTCTTTAGCTACAACATGGTGAGTAACTTGGGAGTGTATTCCAATAGCCAAGTGACTAATAGCTACTTACTGACTTTTCAGGACCTTCCATAATGAGTAAAATCAGTTGCAACTTGAAAACTATTGCATTTAGAAAATTTTGTATAAATATGATTCAGCTACTTTTGGGTCAGCTATAACATAGTAAAATTGCAGACCTGTAGCTCATTGCATAGCTGAGCAATAGCTACTTTGAGGTTCTCACACTGGAGTGAATCAGTTGCCACTTGAAAACTATTGCATTTAGAGTATTTTCTTCAGATATGTTATTCACCTACTTTTGGGTTAGCTATAAGATAGTAAAATTGCAGACATGTAGCTCATTGCATAGCTGAGCAATAGCTCCTTTAAGGTTCTCACTGTTGAGTAAATTAATTGTTACTTGAAAACCATTGCATTTAGAGTATTTTTAAACAAAATATATATTGTTCTCCTACATTTGGGTCAGCTATAAGATAGTAAAATTGCAGACATGTAGCTCATTGCATAGCTGAGCAATAGCTACTTTCAGGTTCTCACTGTTGAGTAAATCACTTGTAACTTGAAAACTATTGCATTAGGAGTATTTTCTTTAAATTTGTTATTCACCTACTTTTGAGTCAGCTATATTGTAGTGAAATTGCAGACCTGTAGCTAATGGCATAGCTGAGCAATAGCTACTTTGAGGTTCTCACACTTGAGTGAATCAGTTGCTACTTGACAACTATTGCATTTAGAGTATTTTCTTTAGATATGTTATTCACCTACTTTTGGGTCAGCTATAAGATAGTAAAATTGCAGACATGTAGCTCATTGCATAGCTGAGCAATAGCTCCTTTTAGGTTCTCACTGTTGAGTAAATTAATTGTTACTTGAAAACTATTTCATTTAGAGTATTTTAAAAAAATATATATTATTCTCCTACTTTTGGGTCAGCTATAAGATAGTAAAATTGCAGACATGTAGCTCATTGCATAGCTGAGCAATAGCTACTTTCAGGTTCTCACTGTTGAGTAAATCACTTGTAACTTGAAAACTATTGCATTAGGAGTATTTTCTTTAAATTTGTTATTCACCTACTTTTGAGTCAGCTATATTGTAGTGAAATTGCAGACCTGTAGCTAATGGCATAGCTGAGCAATAGGTACTTTGGGGTTATCACTGTTGAGTAAATGAGTTGTAACTTGAAAACTATTGTATCGCGACTTTGCGAGTATGTTTTTAAATATGTTATTCACCTACTTTTTGGTCAGCTATAAGATAGTAAAATTGCAGGCCTATAGCTCATTGCATAGCAGAGCAATAGTTACTTTCAGGTTCTCACTGTTGAGTGAGTCAGTTTTAACTCACAGATAATTGCATTTAGAGTATATTCTTTAAATATTTTATTCACCTACTTTTGGGTCAGCTGTAAAATCGCATGGATGAGCAATAGCTACTTTCAGGTTTAATCTGTAGAGTAAATCAATTGTAACTTGAAAATATGCAGAATTTTGTGTAAATATGTTATATATGTCTGTATGAATCTTAATAGTCCAAAACAAAGTTAAATACATTACAATACATTACATCTCAATTCTATTCACTTTTAAAAGATTTGGACCATGTAGACATTAAAAGATTCCAGCTCCCTCATAAACACATGAGGTACATGTAATTAGCATCGCATGAGTCACAAAAGATAAACAAATAAGATTGAAAAAAAAACTGGAACTCAGGTAATGTGTTAGTCGTATTGTCTTGTCAAAAGTAAAATACAACAGTGCTAGCTTTCAATGAAACAAAGTACTCTGTTCCAAACTAGAAAAAAAAGGAGTGCAAACTTCCACTAGAGAGAATTTAGAAAATTCAGGATTTTTGTATCCAAGTATGCTCTGTATCTCATCAAAAGTGTAATCACTCTTCTTTTAGCCTTGTCCTACCCACATAAAAATTCATGAAGATCTATTCATTACTTTTGGAGTTATGTCAACCAGGAAGCCAAAGTCATTGTAAGATTTTTTCCCATCCAATATATGGATGGGATCTTTCCTAAAATTTAATCATTCAGGTGCTACCTGCATAAAATAATTTCAGAAAAAATGCATTCATTTGTTTTTGAGTTGTTGCAAAAATGCAGACAAACAAATGGACCCAAAACATAATCTCATGGTGGAGGTAATAAGATTATAGTAGGATGAATAAATGAAGCATACAAAAAACACAGGGAAGCCACATTAGTGTTAATTTAAAACCAGCGAGATAGGTTCAGAAGAAATATAGGAAGACTTTAGTGTAGAACTTGATTATGGAGCTTTGATAAATAATTTTAGCACTTGTATATGGTTTGCAAGCCCGAGCAATGTACTCTTGGCATTTCAAAAAATTTTCCCCTCCCCAAAAATGGTGGTCATTTTGAATTTTCGAATTTTTGCCAAAAATGGCAAAACACAAAATTGCTTCTATCTCCTTAACCGTGCGAGATAGTGATTTCGTCGAAATTTTCGACCCACAGGTTATCTCAGAAATGCACTCTCAGCAATTTTCAAAAAAATTTCCCCTCCCCAAAAATGGCGGCCATTTTCAATTTTCGAATTTTTGGCAAAAATTGGCAAAACACAAATTTGCTTCTATCTCCTTAACCGTGCAAGGTAGAGCGATTTAGTCGAAATTATCAAGCAACAGGATATCTGACCAATGTACTCTTGGCAATTTTCAAAAAATTTTCCCCTCCCCAAAAATGGCGGCCTTTTTGAATTTTCGAATTTTTCCCAAAAATGGCAAAACATAAAATTGCTTCTATCTCCTTAACCGTGAGATAGAGGGATTTCGTCAAAATTTTCGACCCACTGGGTGTCTGAGCAATCTACTCTTGGCAATTTTCAAAAAATTTCCTCTTCTCACATATGGCGGCCATTTTGAATTTTCGAATTTTTGCCCAAAATGGCAAAACACAAAATTGCTTCTATCTCCTTAACCGTGCGAGATAGAGCGATTTTGTCGAAATTTTCGGCCCATGGGGTATCTAAGAAATGTACTCTTGGCAATTGTCAAAAAATTTTCCCCTCCCCACATATGGCAGCCATTTTGAATTTTCTAATTTTTGCCCAAAATGGAAAAACACAAATTTGCCTTAACCGTGCAAAATAGAGTTATTTCAGTGAAATTTTCGACCCATAGGGTATCTAAGAAATGTACTCTTGGCAATTTAAAAAAAATTTTCCTCTTCCCAAAAATGGCGGCCATTTTGAATTTTCAAATTTTTGCCAAAAATAGAAAAACAGAAATTGGCTTCTATCTTCTTAACCGTGCAAGACAGAGTGATTTTGTCAACATTTTCGACCCAACCAATGCAAAAAGCATGAAGCTGAAATAATTTACATGTACACTAATAAATATTTAACCATCATTGATATATTTCACAAATGAAACAGGGTCTTGTAAGACTACTGTACAATTTTGGCAAAAGGTTCATGGGATGGACATTACACATGATAATGTGTGTTCTTCTATGCTATCCTGTTTCTATTCATATGTCGCAGCTACTATCAACAGGGCGTCCTATTTCTAGTTGTAACTTGTGTTCGTAGCTTTTACCCAATTCCTATGTATTACAAAGTCAGAGCAAGTAATTAAGCGTCCCTGTTTTCGCCTCAGTTTCCTCGCCGCCGCATTATGGTCTCCCTTGAATATCTCCCTTATTATTAGAAGGTTTCAAACCATATTTGGCATTTATATACCTTAGGCATGGGAAAATTTTTCTACATGCTTAAATTATGAGTGATTTTCTGACACCTTCCAATCTGAAAGCCTTAAATTTAGGCCAACCCCCCTATTATCTTCTTAAGTATTGCATTTAGAGCTATAAAATGTACTGGGAGGTAATAGGAAACCATATGTGGAGAGTCTAAATAGCCGGCCAGTTTTACCCCACGGCCCCCCTTATGGGTCAAACTGGGGTCATAAAATAGCTGATTTTGAGTTTTTGCCTTATATCTCCTTTATTGTTGCTTTTATAGCTTCAGAATGTATTAAGAGGTATTGGGAAAGCATATATGGAGAGTCTAAATAGCCGGTCAGTTTTACCCCCCGATCCCTCCCTTATGGGTCAAACTGGGGTCATAAAATAGCCGATTTTGAGTTTTTGCCTTTATCTCCTTTATTGTTGCTTTTATAGCTTCAGAATATATTAAGAGGTATTGGGAAAGCATATGTGGAGAGTCTAAATAGCCAGTCAGTTTTACCCCCTGGCCCCCCCTTATGGGTCAAACTGGGGTCATAAAATAGCCGATTTTGAGTTTTTGCCTTATATCTCCTTTATTGTTGCTTTTATAGCTTCAGAATGTGTTAAGAGGTATTGGGAAAGCATACATGGAGAGTCTAAATAGCCGGTCAGTTTTACCTCCCTACCCCCCTTTTGGGTCAAACTGGGGTCATAAAATAGCCGATTTTGAGTTTTTGCCTTTATCTCCTTTATTGTTGCTTTTATAGCTTCAGAATATATTAAGAGGTATTGGGAAAGCATATGTGGAGAGTCTAAATAGCCGGTCAATTTTACCCCCCCGACCCCCCCCCCCCCTTATGAGCCAAACTGAGGTCATAAATAGTTGCTTTGGGGGTTTTTGCCTTATATCTCCTTTATTGTTGCTTTTATAGCTTCAGAATGTATTAAGAGGTATTGGGAAAGCATATGTGGAGAATCTAAATAGCTGGTCAGTTTTATCCCCCAACCCCCCTTATGAGTCAAACTGGGGTCATAAAATAGTTGCTTTGGAGTTTTGCCTTATATCTCCTTTATTGTTGCTTTTATTCCTTCAAAATGTATTAAGAGGTATTGGGAAAGCATATGTGGAGAGTCTAAATAGCTGGTCAGTTTTACCCCCCCCCCCCCCCCTTATGGGTCAAACTGGGGTCATAAAATAGCTGATTTTGAGTTTTTGCCTTATATCTCCTATATTGTTGCTTTTATAGCTTCAGAATGTATTAAGAGGTATTGGGAAAGCATATGGTGCAGCTTTGTGCATTCTTAGCTTTACAGCATGCTTATTAAAACCACAAAGCATTTTAAACTTTAAGGGACGCTTCGCTTTTGTTAGCAAAAGCATTCCTCTAGTTGTAATGTTTACTTTTCATTTGTTACTGTATTTATGTACAGTAATTAATGCTTGTACAATTTACTCATGTTTGCTGATACATGTATTTGTTTGCTGCACAATTGTATTTGTGGGCTGGAATTAAATATTTATAGTTTCTGTAATGTTTTTTTAAATTTTTTTTTTCATTTTTAGTTCAAATTTTCTTTTCACTGCAAAGGAAATATTTTTTCCAGATAAAACCCAGCTCTGCTTTTATTGCCAATGTTTAACTAAACCTATTAAAAGCCTAGAAATTTGGTTAAATATCATGTTTTCTCACTTAATAAATGGGTGTGGGGTAATAACGGAGTTTATTGACTTTATAATACTCCACAAGACATTTCTCATTGTAAATTATGGCTCATACACACTCATGTCTACATTTTTACCCCACAGCCCTTAAAAGCTGTTGGGGTATTGTTTTCACCCATGGTGTCCGGATGGGCGGGCGGGGGGGGAAAAGTTTGTCCGGGCTGTATCTCACAAACCGTAAGGTGTAGGCAGTTGATACTTGGTAGGGACATTGATTAGGATGTGTAGGTGTGCAACGTTATGGTCTGACCTTGATTTGACCTTTTACCTTACTGTAGTGACCTTGAGTTTGAAAATCTTGCCCGGGCTATATCTCGAAAACCGTAAGGTGTAGGAATTTGATACTTGGTAGGGACATTGTTTAGGGGGTGGAGGTGTGCAACATCATGGTGTGACCTTGATTTGACCTTTGACCTTGCCGTAGTGACCTTGACCTATAAAATCTTGTCCGGGCTATATCTTGGAAACCGTAAGGTGTAGGAAGTTGATACCTGGTAGGGACATTGGTTAGGGGGTGTAGGTGTGCAACGTCATGGTGTGACCTTGATTTGACCTTTGACCTTGCCGTAGTGACCTTGATCTATAAACTCTTGTCCGGGCTATATCTCGGAAACTGTAAGGTGTAGGAAGTTGATACTTGGTAGCGACATTAGTTAGGGGTTGTAGGTGTGCAACGTCATGGTCTGACCTTGATTTAACCTTTGACCTTGCTGTAGTGACCTTGACCTATAAAATTTTGTCCGGGCTATATCTTGGAAACTGTAAGGTGTAGGAAGATGATACTTGGTAGGGACACTGGTTAGGGGGTGTAGGTGTGCAACGTCATGGTCTGACCAGGATTTGACCTTGCTGTAGTGACCTTGACCTACAAAATCTTGTCCGGGCTATATCTCGGAAACCGTGAGGTGTAGGAAGTTGATGCTTACTAGGGACATTGTTTAGGAGGTGTAGGTGTGCAATGTCATGGTCTGATCGTGATTTGACTTTTGACCTTGCCGTAGTGACCTTGACCTATAAAACCTTGTCCGGGCTATATCTCGGAAACCGTAAGGTGTAGGAAGTTGATATTTGGTAGGGACATTGGTTAGGGGTTGTAGGTGTACAGCATAATGGTGTGACCTTGATTTGACCTTTGACCTTGTCGTAGTGACCTTGGCCTTTATAATCTTGTTGCACCTTTGGGTCTGTCTTTTGATGCAGATTAAGCACTGTTAAAGTCATATTAGAATTCATTAAGAATTTTACTTTTACAACTTCCCATTGTAACAGATGGAATTTCATCAAGTGAGCCACAAATTTTGCTCCAACACCACACATAAGCATTCATTGAATGTATTACCACTTCTGTATGCATGGTAATATTCAAAACATCTAAACCATAATTCGGCCATGCCAGATGTAGATAAAGAGTACCTGCATTATCTTTCTGTTAGACATTATTTTCTCTATTTAAACATTGTTTGGACCTTTATATAACTGACAGTGCTCTGAAAGTATCCTGACCTTTGTACTGATACAGTACTTCTATATCTCATGGTGTTAAAAATATTTCCCCAGGCTGTGAGGTACGGATATCTCTGATGCTATTTTTACCATTGCAGTCACAAGCAAGGTATAAAATAAATTTAGTTTGTTATAGGAATAACGCCTGACAAACCATGATATATGCAGAATTTTACCATGGTTTGAGATTATAAACCCCGAAGGCGAAGCCTGAGGGGTTTATTGCTCAAACCATGGTAAAATTCTGCATATACCATGGTTTGGAGGGCGTTATTCCTATTCTAACATGACAAAACAATTAAAATACTTGTAATTTCCTTATATTTTGCAAAAAAATCATGGTCATTTCACAAACGTTCGAAACTAATCAGGCTGTTCCACCAATTGTACATTGTGGCAGTAGCATTTTCTCACTAAATATGCCGAAAATAAAGTGTTTTTTAAAATTTTTTTAGGTTCTGTATATTTACTTTTCATTATCAGAATTATATCAATTAAAAGTGCTTTTATGAATAATAATAAGTTCTGATCCTTAACTGTCAAAAACCGGAAGCATGTACTTGGTTGTTGTTACTTGCGATGGGATGACAATGGAACAGCCAACATGTATATTGAGGTTTTACCGTAGCTCTCGACCAATCAGAATCACGGACACAGCCGTGTCATGTTAGAATCTGTTTTCATAGATGACCGTTTTTAATTTCCACTAGTTATGAGTGTCTATTATAAGGATGAAGCTAAAATAAAGGATTATATAATGTTCCTTTATTGTGTATGTAAAGGTGAAAGTGCTCATGAGGATCGAGATTTAGACTCATTAGGAGGCCGAAGTGGATCTGTTGACTCCATTACATCTGGAGGAAGTGCTGTAGATGACAACAGTTGGCAGAAAAGGCCCAGTATGTTTATGACCTCTGGAGATGATTCTTATTCAGATGATGTAAGTAAATTAAGGCATCTTAATCTCATAATATTTTTCATGTTATCTCATGTTTGTAACTACTAAATAACTTTAAGAATATACAATGTACTTTTCAGTGGTTGATGGTTTCCAACTTTCCAGATTAATATGAATGTAAATTTAGGATTTTTCTGTACATTACAAGGTAGTACCTATTTTAGAGGTCTCTGGCAATAGCTTATTGATCTAAATGGTTTTCTTCAAAAACACACTCCTAAGAGATTCAAAAGGCAATAATTATCAACAAAATCCTGTCTGTTGGATCCACTTTTTAGTTAAAGAGTGTTTAGACATTCTTCTGCTCTCAATCACTAAATTGATTAATTGTCCCCTGTCCAAAGGAGTTGTACCCATTGGCTTTAGAAAAAGTGTTGTCACCCTACAGAAAAAAAAGGCTTCACTAACGCTGGATGAACTCGAGAACTACCGACCTGTGTCAGGCTTGTGTTTCATCTAGAAACTTGTTGAACTAGTGGTTGCTTTCCAGTCACTTTGTCGCCCCACAAGAAAAAAAGGCTTCACTACCACTGGATGAATTCAAGAACTACAGACCTGTGTCAGGCTTGTGTTTCATCTAGAAACTTGTTGAGCGAGTGGTTGCTTTCCAGTCAAGTGACTTGTGTTACTTCTATTGGACTATATCAGACAGTCGGTTTATAAGATGGGTCACACAAGTGAAACTGCATTACTGTTGATTAAGAATGAAGTTCATCTTGTTGTGCTACTTTACCAGTTGACAGCATTTGGTACTGTTGGTCATGGCATGCTCCTAGATTTGTCTGAGTTCTTGGTTTGGTGTCGGTGGTGCAGTTCTGGAGTAGTTCAAGTCTTACCACTGTGATCATTCTCAGTGCATCAAGATGGGTTCTGTTCTCTATCTGAATCTCTTACATGGGGTACTGCAGCGCTCTGTCCTAGGTCCAATATTCTTTTAATCATACATTACTCCCCTCTGCAAAGTTATTCAAAATCATCTTTTATGTGGACAATACAATGTTATATGTTCATCTCACACAAGTATGTGGCTTTGGACTTGAAAAACTGCTTAGATGATGTCAATATATGGTTGTCTGCAAACAAGCTGCAGTTAGATCCAGGTAAAATGAAATTCATTATTTCATGAAGCAACGTGAAAAACTCCACAAATTTTCGTGGCAATTTCCTCTCTCCTCCTGAGGTGGCCAGGAACCTTAGTGTATGATTTGACACTGATGGTTTTTTTCCGAGGCATATTCAAAACACCTGTAACTCTTATTTTGCTAAAATCTGGGATTTTAAGCTTCACGGAGGCTATCTCACACGTGAAGCCGCCCTTGTCGCTGCAAATGCTTTAGTTGGGAGTTGACTCAGCCACTGTAATTCCTTGTTTGGGAATCTCTGTGATCTTGATCTTTGTAAGCTGCAATGTGTTCAGAACAGTCTTGCTAGAATCATTACCCATACCACCAAGTACTCACACATCACTCATATTAGAAAGACTCTCATTGGCTGCCAGTTGAACATTGCTCTGTACTTAAGACTGTCTTACTTGTGTACAAGTTCATACAAAGTGGTTATTCAAGATATTTTGAACCTTTTCTTCAACCTAGATAAAGTGGGTACAATACACATAGAAGTCAAGCTGATGTTGTGTTGCCCCAGGCTTAACACTTTGCCTTATCAGTATATAAGGCTACCAAGTATTTTGGCTTTAGCTTTGCATATGATGCTCCAAAGATTTGGAATGATTTGCCTGATGATGTACATTGAGCCACCTCTCTACTCATTCAGAAAAAAATTGCAAACCTATCTCTTTGCAAGAGGATACCTGTCCTAGTTTCTGGCTTTTTCTCCGTCTTTCTTCATGCCTCTGACCCCCGCTACATCTCTGGTTATATCACTTATATGATTGTGGATTTCTACTTTTCTGTACCGTACGCCTAGAGTCTGTCTGTAGATGGAGCTTAAGCACTATAAAAGTATTATTACAGCTAGAATTAAGTGAGTAATAACTACTTTTGTAATTCCAAGTAAGGACAATCCTATGACAGTGAATGCGTAAGTTGAATTTCTTGCATTATGCAGTGTATCTTCAAAAGTTCACCTGGATGAGATCACCATTTTGATTTCTCCCTGGTGGATTTAAAGTAGATGTACATTTGTGTCCTCCCATATACTTTTTAAAATATCCCAAAAAATAAAACTCTAAAGTAGAAGTTAACCTGTTAAGATCTAATGATAGAGTTTTATAATATGAAGATATTAAAAATAGAATGTTGACAAAACTATTTTGGGCTTACTAATTTAGAAATGGCTGTCATCCTTTTATACTCAATGAAAAAAGGATAACGTGTATCTTTGGCAGAAGGCTTGAAAGTGACATGAATTAAATGCAAAATTGTTCATGAGAAATAAGTTTTGCTCATCTGGGGATACAGTTTCCTTTTGGAAAATCACACATTTTTACCCCACTGGCCTTAAGATCTGTTATTATTTTCATTGATGACGTGTGTCCAGGTGGACGCGCGGGTGTTGGGAAAAGTTTGTCAGGGCTGTACTTCAGAAACCATAATGGGTAAGGAGATGGTACTACGTAGGGATATTGATTGGTGGGGGGATGTGCATTGTTATGGTGTAACCTTGATTTGACCTTTGACTTTGCTGTAGTATCCTTGACCTTTAAAGTCTTGTCCGGGCTATATCTCAGGAACTGTAAGGTGTAGGAGGTTGATACTTGGTCGGGATACTGGTTGGGGGTGTTGTGTGTATTATCAGTGTGGGACCTTGATTTGATCTTTGACCTTGCTATAGTGACCTTGAACTTAAAATTTTTGTCTGGGCTATATCTCAGGAACCATAAGGTGTAGGAAGTTTATACGCGATAGGGACATTAGTTAGGGTGTGTAAGTGTGCAACATCATGGTGTGACCTTGATTTAACCTCTGACCTTGCTGTAGTGACCTTGAACTATAAAATCTTGTCTGTGCTATATCTCAGAATCTGTAAGGTGTGGAAGGTTGATAGTTGGTAGGTACATTAGTTCGGGGTTACATGTGTGCAACATCATAGTTTGACTTATAGTTGACCTTTGACCTTGTCGTAGTGACCTTGAACTTTAGGTTCATTGTTTAGGGGGTGTAGGTGTGCAACGTCATGGTGTGACCTTGATTTGACCTTTGACCTTGCCGTAGTGACGTTGACCTCTAAAATCTTGTCCGGGCTTTATCTCAGAAACCGTAAGGTGTAGGAAGTTGATAGTTGGTAGGGACATTGGTTAGGAGGTGTAGGTGTGCAACGTCATGGTCTGACCTTGATTTGACCTTTGATCTTGCCGTAGTGACCTTGAGTTTGAAAATCTTGTCCAGGCTATATCTTGGAAACCGTAAGGTGTAGGAAGTTGATGCTTGGTAAAGACATTGGTTATGGGGGGATAGGTGTGCAGCATCATGGTGTGACCATGATTTTACCTTTGACTTTGCCATAGCAACCTTGAACTTTAAATCTTGTCTGGGCTATATCTCAGGAACCATAAGGTGTAGGAAGTTTATACTTAGTAGGGATATTGGTTGGGGGTGTTGTGTGCATTGTAAGTGTTGGACCTTGATTTGACCTTTGCCCTTGATGTAGTAACCTTGAACTTTGAACTAAAATTTTGTCTGGACTATATCTTGGAAGCTATAAGGCATAAGAAGTTCATACTTGATAGGAACATTAGTTAGGGGGTGTAGTTGTGCATCGTCATGGTGTTACCTTTAACCCTGGCTCTGCCAAAGTGTGTTGACTGGCCATATTTGAGTCCTATTTCTCATATCAAAGGATATGTACATTGCTGCAGCTGATTATTAAATGTACTTAATTGGGCTATTTCCATTAACAGCTATGCTTCAATTTATAAATTTTACAGATTCATAATTTATTAGTTTACTGATTAATGCCATCATTATCTCCCGCTGGGCTTTAGCCCAGGAGGGAGATTATAAAATGCATCATGTGTGTGCGTGCGTGCATGCGTTAGTGTGTCACGCAGATTTCTTCAAAACTACTACAGCTATAGATTTTTTGTAAATTAATTGTCCCAATGAATTTTCATGCCCTCGAAAGTTTTGTTGGTTATGTGGACTTAAGCCTAAAGGTAAGTGAGTAATAGCAATATTTCTTACTTTGAGTAAAGGATTCATAACTCAAAAACCATTGCTGTTAGAGCTTTTTCTTCGAATTTGTTTTTCAGCTACTTTGTCCTTAGCTATAAGGTGGTACATAGTGTGGGGTTCCATTGCATGCCATAAGTGAGTAATAGCTATTTTTTATTTGCAGCAAAAAATGGCAGAAGTAAATGTCAAATATCTTCTAAAAGTATTAAAGTTAGGGAAACCTTTTCAATATGTTATTCATCTAGTTTTTGGTATGCTATCAGATAGTAAAGTTTTAGACCTGTTGCACATTGGATAGCTGAGTAATAGCTACTTTGACATTCTGACTGTTGAGTAAAGCCATTGTAACTCCTAAACTATTGCAGTTACAGTATTTTCCTAAAATATGTTATTCAGCTACTTTGTCCTTACTATAAGATGACATATAGTTTTGGGTTCCATTGCATGCCATAAATGAGTAATAGCTATTTTCATATTTGTGGCAAAATAATGACAGAATGTCAAATATCTTCAAAAGTATTAAAGTTAGGCAAATCTTTTCAAATATATTATTCATCAAGTTTTTCATAAGCTGTCACATTGTAAAGTTTTTGACCTGTTGCACATTGGATGGCCGAGTAATAATTCTTACTGTTGAGTAAATCTATTGTAACTCGTACACTATTGCAGTTAAACTATTTTCCTAAAATATCTTGTTCAGCTACTTTGTCCTTAACTATAAGTTGGCATATAGTTTTGGGTTCCATTGCATGCCATAAGTGACCTTGCCATAGTGACCTTGACCTATAAAATCTTGTCCGGGCTATATCTCGGAAACCGTAAGGTGTAGGAAGTTGATACTTGGTATGGACATTAGTTAGGGGTTGTAGGTGTGCAACGTCATGGTGTGACCTTGATTTGACCTTTGACCTTGCCATAGTGACCTTGACCTATAAAATCTTGTCTGGGTTATGTCTCGGTAGGGACATTGGTTAGGGGTTGTAGGTGTACAGCATCATGGTGTGACCTTGATTTGACCTTTGACCTTGTCGTAGTGACCTTGACCTTTAAAATCTTGTTGCTCCTTTGGGTCTGTCTTTTGATGTAGATTAAGCACTGTTAAAGTCATATTAGAATTCATTAAGGGTTTTACTTTCGCAACTTCCCATTTTAACAGATGGTATTGCATCAAGTGAGCCACAGGTTTTGCCCCAACTCCACATAAAAGCATGTACTACCACATCTGTATGTATGGGTAATATTCAAAACATTCAAACCATAATTCGACCATACATAATTGTGATATTTTCATTGAAATCTATTCTCCAGTTAAGAAATTTTACAGCTTCATAACTTTTAGTTTACTGAATTGTCTTGTTTTAATACTTAATCTTTACATGCAGTGCGCTGAAAGTATCCCAATCTGTGTACTGTTTCACTACTTCTAATCTTCTATATCATATGGTGTTGAAAAAAATTTCCTCAGGCTGTGGGGTACAGGCATCTCTGATGCTATTTTTAGTTAATGAATTGTCCTGTTTTAATACTTTATCTTTACATGCAGTCTCTTTCTCTTAGATGCTATTTTCTCTACTTAAACATTATTTGGACACTGACACTGCTCTGAAAGTATCCCAATCTGTGTACTGTTTCACTACTTCTATATCTCATGGTGTTGAAAACTATTTCCCCAGGCTGTGGGGTACGGGCATCTCTTATGCTATTTTTTAGTTTGACATACATTTACTTGAATTTTGATCTTTCTGAAGGTCACAGTACCCCCTGCCGTCACAGTATTTCATTTAGAGCCATAAAATGTATTGGGGGGTAGTAGGAAACCATATGTCTAGAAAGCCAGTCAGATTTACCCCCTGATACCCCTTATGGGTCAAACTGGGGTCATAAAATAGCCGATTTTTTGTTTTTGTCTTATATTTACTTTATTCTTGCTGTTACAGCTTTACAATGTATTAAGAGGTATTGGGAAACCTTCTGTGAAGAGTCTAGATAGCCGGCCACATTTACCCCCTAATCCCCCCCACTCATGGGTCAAACTGGGGTCATAAAATAGTCGATTTTGTGTTTTTGCCTCATATGTCCTTTGCATTTTTGCTTCTACAGCTTTAGAATGTATTAACAGGTAGTTGGAATTCGTGGAGAGTCAAGGTAGTGGTCAAATTAGCTCTCTGACCCCCTCTTATGAGTCAAACTGGGGTCATAAAATATCAATTTTTCTGTTTTTGCCTCATATCTTCTTTATTATTGGTTTTACAGCTTCACAAGTTTTAAGGGGTAGTGGGAAACCATATATGGAGAGTCTTAAGAGCTGGTCACAGTGGGGTCATAGAATGCATTTTCTACTTTAATGTTTCAACATTAATGATGTCAGTATCTTAATCAATAATGTTATTTTCATATCTTCGTGCAAAGGGTGTAACTTTTTTAAATTGCACTCACAACTTATACATACTATTAAAGCAGGCAAAACACATTCCTATTTTGTTGTCATCATCTAAAATTATGATATGCATCAAATTGTGCTTGTTTTATTGTGAAAAACTGGGTCCAAATATTTACAAACTTATTTCCGGTGCAGCAGTGTGATAATGACACATTTATGAATTCCCATTTTCAGCTCATTATCACTTCTTCTGACTCCATTCTTCTGCAGTAAACTAATATATAAATAGAAATGAGCATTATTCATAAGATATAAATAGGCTTGTGGGAAAATTGACCATTTATTTACTCATTGGGATAGATGTCTTCTGAGCATTGTGTCAAAAACTTCTTGCCTTTCTAAAGGCTTAAATTTTACTAAGCTTTTTTTCTAAAATATAAATAGATATATGACATTTAACAGTGACAAGCTGTTTCATGTAAAGGCTTTTATTGAGTCGCAACTTCCCCCTTAGCAAATTTTCCTTTCAATGCCTGATATATTAGTAAGACTTTGATATTCATAGTGACATAATATTTAGCATCAAGATTGAAAAAGTTTTTTTAAACCAAGTCGATTCATGAATTGATCTGGTTTGCAAAACTTGATTTGAAAATTGATTCAGTTCACAATTTTATGATTCCTTGCACCCCTAGTTGTAAGGACTCTTGTGGAAATAAATTTGAATTTTCAATATTCTGACAGGGTCTTGAAGTTTTGTGGAAATGGAAAATGTCATTTATTTAACTATAAAACATGAAGTGATTTTAGCAAATTTTACATCTGCTGCTTAGTAAAGTTGCTTCAAAGTTCAGTTTACCATATGGAAAAGTTCTTTTATCCCTCTCATTATTGCTTCTTGGGCTTTCAACCCAATTTTGTTGTCAGGCTACCCCGTATATGGAGAGTCTATATATCCAGTCAGGTTTACCCCTTCTTACTGACCCCTTCTTACGGGTCAAACTGGGGTCATAAAATAGCAGATTTTCTTGTTTTGCCTTGTATCTACTTTAAAACTACTCTTCTTACAAACTATAGCATTTATTAAATTAACTTTACACAATTTATGACCGTAGAAAAGAAAATAAAGCTTACATTTTTACCCCACAGCCCTTAAGGGCTGTCGGGGTATTGTTTTCACCCATGGTGTCCAGATGGGCGGGCGGGCGGGCGGCAGGAAAAAGTTTGTCCGGGCTGTATCTCAGAAACCGTAAGGTGTAGGAAGTTGATACTTGGCAGGGACATTGGTTAGGAGGTGTAGGTGTGCAACATCATGGTCTGACTTTGATTTGACCTTTGACCTTGCCATAGTGACCTTGAGTTTGAAAATCTTTTCCGGGCTATATCTCGGAAACCGTAAGGTGTAGGAAGTTGATACTTGGTAGGTTCATTGTTTAGGGGGTGTAGGTGTGCAACGTCATAGTGTGACCTTGATTTGACCTTTGACCTTGCCGTAGTGACGTTGACCTCTAAAATCTTGTCCGGGCTTTATCTCAGAAACCGTAAGGTGTAGGAAGTTGATAGTTGGTAGGGACATTGGTTAGGAGGTGTAGGTGTGCAACGTCATGGTCTGACCTTGATTTGACCTTTGATCTTGCCGTAGTGACCTTGAGTTTGAAAATCTTGTCCAGGCTATATCTTGGAAACCGTAAGGTGTAGGAAGTTGATACTTGGTAGGGACATTGGTTAGGGGGTGTAGGTGTGCAACGTCATGGTGTGACCTTGATTTGACCTTTGACCTTGCCGTAGTGACCTTGACCTATAAAATCTTGTCCAGGCTATATCTCGGAAACTGTAAGGTGTAGGAAGTTGATACTTGGTAGGGACATTGGTTAGGGGGTGTAGGTGTGCAACGTCATGGTGTGACCTTGATTTGACCTTTGACCTTGCCGTAGTGACCTTGACCTCTAAAATCTTGTCTGGGCTTTATCTCAGAAACCGTAAGGTGTAGGAAGTTGATACTTGGTAGGGGCATTGGTTAGGAGGTGTAGGTGTGCAACGTCATGGTCTGACCTTGATTTGACCTTTGACCTTGCCGTAGTGACCTTGACCTATAAAATCTTGTCCAGGCTATATCTCGGAAACTGTAAGGTGTAGGAAGTTGATACTTGGTAGGGACATTGGTTAGGGGGTGTAGGTGTGCAACGTCATGGTGTGACCTTGATTTGACCTTTGACCTTGCCATAGTGACCTTGAACTATAATGCCTTGTCTGGGCTATATTTTGGAAACAATAAGGGGTAGGAAGTTGATATTTGGTAGGGACATTGGTCAAGGGTTATATGTGTGCAACGTCATGGTGTGACCTGGATTTGACCTTTGATCTTGCATATCTGACGCTATTTTATGTCTCTACAAGGATATCTGATACTATTTATCTCTCATATCTTTTTACTTTAATCTTGGTTGTTGCACCTTTGGGTGTCTTTTGGTGTAGATTAAGCAGTGTTAAAGTCATATTAGAATTCATTAACCGTTTTACTTTTGCAACTTCCTATTGTAACAGATGGTATTGTATCCAGTGAGCCACAGGTTTTGCCCCAACTCCACATAAAAGCATGTGTTGCCATATCTGTATGTATGGGTAATATTCAAAACTTGCAAACCATAATTCGACCATACAAATGAAAATCAAAATGGGTGAAGTCTTAAAGCTTCATAATTTTTAGTTTACTGAATTGTCTTGTTTTAATACTTAATCTTTACATGCAATTTCTTTCTCTTGGATGTTATTTTCTCTACTTAAACATTATTTGGACACTGACACTGCTCTGAAAGTAGCCCAATCTGTGTACTGTTTCACTACTTCTATATCTTATGGTGTTGAAAACTGTTTTCCCAGGCTGTGGGGTATGGCATCTCTGATGCTATTTTACATAATTGTGCTATTTCCATTGACATCTATTCTCCAGTTAATAAATTTTACAGTGTCATAATTTTAGTTTACTGATTAATGCTGTCATGTTGCTATTGAATTGTCTTGTTTTAATACTGCATCTTTATGTACATTTTCTTTCTCCTAGACATCATTTTTCTCTACTTAAACATTATTTGGACCTTTATATAACTGACACTGCTCTGAAAGTATCCTGATCTTTGTACTGTTTCACTACTTCTATATCTCATCGTGTTGAAACATATTTCCCCAGGCTGTGGGGTACGGGCATCTCTGATGCTATTTTAAAATCTTGTCACGGTATTTCTGTAAAATGCTCTCTACCGAGATACTGGGCCTACCAACCCATCCCTAATGAAAAGCACTTCATCTATTCACATGAAATTTGGCAAGTAGGTTTGTAATATAGATGTCTGGAAATCTTTAACTTTTAGAAGTGATCCAATACAAAATGGCTGACTTATTGATGATTAACTAAATGCCACAATTTTACTTAACAATGAAACTGGAAAATCTCTGATATCTCAGAAGTGATGCGAGATTTCAGTGAAAGTTTTTACCCCCAGGGTATACGCAGAGTCATCAGGCACTCTGTCAAGAAATCATTTTCCAGACATTTTTGCAGGCAGGTTGATTTTTTGCAATAATCGGAAAGACTTAAACAGAGGAAGATTTTGACAAAATCATTAATGCTCATTGGGACGCTATGTTTTTGCTGTGCAAAAACAATTTTTCTTTCTCTTGCGAAGCAATACTCCTATTAATTTTGAAATTGCAAGAATTGTCTTAATTATTTATACTGGAAACTGCAAGAGTCCAATTAGTTGGATGACAAAATGTCAGTTCTGATATGTGTGTTTTTGCAGAAGTTGTATGTTGCTTAACCATATTTGTATGATTATATTTAATCACAAATGATGAATACAATTCATAGATGAAACTGTAAGTAATTGAAAGTATAATGGAAAGCCTTCTTCTGTTGGTTTAGTTTTGAGTAAAAGAGTTTGCCTTTTAATATATTCTAGTTGGAGTTAGATGTTGCTGCCTGCCCAGAGAGTGAGAAGTTGCAGATGAGAAAGTGGGTGGTCAATAGTATTATTGACAGTGAACAGCAGTATGTGTCCACCCTGGGTGTTTTACAGCAGGTATAGCATACTGGCATATGTTGCTTAGGCTAAATCAAGTGTAGTGACCAAATTTATCAAAACACAAGCCAATATCGATCGGTGAACCGTAGTCGAATGTATATCAACATCATTGCTAGACTTTTTAATATTTTGAGTTAAAACCTAAAAAGGAACAAAATTTAAGTAGTGAGTCTGTATGCGATGTTGTAAGTATAAAATATGAACTTGATGTTCTGACACCTTGAGGTCCCACTATATTGTTTTTAGGGTTTATATTCATGGCACATGAGCATCTGATGTTTTTTGGTGTTTTGTCAGATTCTATATTGGAAAGTCAACTGTCAACAATTCTGGTGTTCAACCACAGTAATAATCTCATTAAAGCTTTTTTCCTCCCTTCATCAAAGTACCGTTTTGTTTTTTGTTCAAATTTGTCCACAGAAATGCAGGGTAATTGATCTGGACACTGCACTATTATGATAATAGTATCATCTTAGAATTTCAAAGCAAAATGGTACATCATTAAGAAAGTTTTGACAAAGCCAAAGTTGGGGTTTTACATCCCGTTCAACAGTGAGGGTCATATTGGAAGTTGGAACTAGTCTATAGCATTGTCACCTGTGGGCGTCAAACCTACACAGAGGTAACAGCCTGTGATTAGATGCCAAACCTGCTGACCCACTAGGCCACTGAGGACCTCTTTAAGAAGGTTGTGACATTCAAGACAAAAATGGAGTGTCCAAAATGCTTTAACGCTGATGTTGTAACGTAACCCTAAGTATAATAATAGAATACATTAATATGTACCTGGTGCAGGTAAAGGTAATATAAATTTTTTTTTCATAAAATGTCATGACAACATGAAAATTAGAGATTGATCAGTGACAGATTTTCTCCATCATTATACTGCCAATGAAAACTGTTCTGATACTAGCAGTTTGAAAAGGTTATGTTCTAGTATAGCCCCAGTCAAACAGGGGGCACTAATTAAATAGAAACATAACCTACATATTTGTCTCAAATAAATATGCTATAAAATGCTAAAAATATACTAGGGGCATCACGACTCCCAAGTATTTCATGTCGACTTATCGCTAAGTACTATTCATGTTGACACTGAATAACTGTCGAATTTATTAAACAACCAAAAATCTTAAGTTTCATATTGTGAAAAGCAATGAAAATGATAAATATGTGTAATAAAATGAAACTATATGTCCATAATCTGTAAAATTTAGTAAATTTACTGTTTTCCTCTGACTTCTGCTTCATTTATTTCAGACAGGATTTTACGTGAATGCATAAACAATGCAGAAAACATAGCTGTCATTGGATTTTACTTTATTTTCTGTGACAAAATGCACATAATTCACAGATTCAGACCTTCTTTTACCATATTGAGCGTTATTCATACTTTAAAATATGATCCTCAATCACCTTTTGGCTCAGAACAGGACACTCAGGAATAAAGTCTGAGATCTCCTGTGCATCATCATCTGGTATTGTTGGCAATGGATCCCTTGCAGATTTACTAGATACCACACTTCTGATCTTTTCCATAGCAGATACTTTTTCTGACATAGCGGCTTCACTATTTTCAATCAAAAGCTCCACAGGCAGCTTTGGTTGGCGACCATATAGCAGAAAGAATGGAGAATATCCAGTTGATGCATGCTTAGATGTGCGGTATGCAAACAGAACACTATCCAAAATGTCTGCCCATTCCTCTTGGTTATCCAGGTACTGCAGCAGCATGTTCTGGGTGGTCTGGTTCTGTTTCTCAGTGAGGCCATTACACTGAGGATGATATGCTGAGGTCATTCTGTGCTCTACACCAGTAAGGCTGTGCAATTCAGAGGAAATTTTAGTCACAAACTCGCGGCCTTGGTCTGAAATTTCAATGTCAAAGCATCCATGCCTACATATCAGTCTATGAAGGAATTTGGCTACCTCCTTGGCTGATTTATCCTTGAGAGGTTCGGATTCCACCCACTTAGTAAAAGCACACACTGCTGTAACAAGGTACTTGTAGCCATCCTTGGTTTCTGGCAATGGCCCTACAAGGTCAATGCCAATCCGATAGAAGGCTTCTGGTTTCACCTCAATGGGCTGCATCTCACCACTGTTCTTTTTAAACACTTTATTGACTCTCTGGCAAGTATCACAGCTTTTGATGAAATCTGCAACGTCATTGGTAATGCTGTTCCAGTAGAATCGCTCTTTCACTTTTGCATGTGTCTTTACCCTTCCAAGGTGGCCACTCATAGCTTTTGCTTCTTTAGTCTCCCCAATACCCTCATGGCAGGCCTGCACAATTCTCAGCTGCAAAACTAACAGTTCAAGATTAATGTCCTTAGGTGGGGGGGGAAATTTTCAGGCGGGGGGGATTTTTTTCTAGAAAATATACCCCCGGGGGTAATATTTTCTAGAAAATCCTCCCCCGGGGGGGGAATATTTTATGGGGGGAAGATTTACCATTACACCGGCATATAGCATTATTATAACCGTCATCGATTAGTCAGCTAGTTGTGACGGCCCTAAAATATACAAATATATATAACAACATAATGTTATAAGTGCTTCAGGTTTACTTTTACTGTAAAATATTTGAAGATATTCCACCATTATAATGCCGACAATCTAGATGCCTATTGTAATGTATCCTTACAGTATCAGTAAACTGGTCTCAATACTGGTGCCTCTGATCCCTTATAACAAAAAACTAGTTGTTTGTGCTTTTAATAACCCTGTCTCAGAAATAACCTTCGTTTTTGTTACTATTTTAGTATCGCAATTCTTTCCAAGCGGCTGAGAAGACCTTTATGTCTGTGATATCAGAAGATGACATTGGTGTGATATTCTTTGGTATCCCGGACCTACACAGGATCCACCAGAACTTTATTCAGAGCCTGAAGCCACGTGTTGAGTCCTGGACAATGGAAACTCAAGTGGCAGATGCCTTTAAAGAGCTGGTAAGTCACTAATGTAAATGTTATAAAAATTCAGTGGTGGACATTGCGTTTAGGGCCACTGTGAATAATAAATTTTATTGCGTAAAATACCCTTACCTTATCCTCACTAATGCTTACGTGTTGGCCAGGCCTAGGCAAAATGTATTCGTATTCATAAGTATTCGAATATATTTTTTAAAGTATTCATATTCGTATTCGAATACTTTTGTGAAAAATGCAAAGTATTCGTATTCGAATACATTTCAAAAGTATTCGTATTCATGAATACTTTATGAATACATTTAATATTTTTCAGTTTTTATGTCAGCTGACTTGTCAGTCAGCTGACATTATGTCGTCACTCTGTGGCGTGGGCGTACGCGTACGCGTGAACAACTTCTCCTCCAAAACTACAAGGCCTAGAGACGTGCTGTTTTTTTTAAAAGATACCTTATCTATCGAGGATGAAAAATTGTTCAAGGCATGCAAATCTGTCTGTTCGTCTGTTTGCTAGAGACATTACAAGGGGGGTACCCCCACCAAAAGTGTGAAAATTTCAACACTTAATCACAATTTTCTCAGTGACTATTGCAGGGATTTCTCTCATATCTTGCATATATGTACTAGGCCAGAGGTAGATTCTCTTGTGTGAGTATGAGACCTGGATCTGTCTTACTTTTTTTTTAATAAATTTTTTTAATAATTTTTAATGCATTAAAATTCATGAAATCATGCACAAAATCATTTATAACTTGAAAACTGTTGCATCTAGAGCATTTTGTTAAAATATGTTATTCAGCTACTTTTTTCATAGCTACAATATGGTGAGTAAGTTGGGTGCCTGTCTCAATAGCTAAGTGAGTAATAGCTACTTTTGGGCTTTTCAGTAACTTCCATCATGAGTAGAATCACTTGTAACTTAAAAACTATTGCATTTAGAGAATTTCGTATAAATATGTTATTCAGCTACTTTTGGGTCAGCTATAACATAGTAAAATTTTAGACCTGTAGCTCATGGCATAGCTGAGTAATAGCTACTTTTAGGTTATCACTGTTGAGTAAATCGCTTATAACTTCAAAACTATTGCATTTAGAGAATTTCGTATAAATATGTTATTCAGCTACTTTTGGGTCAGCTATAACATAGTGAAGTTTCAGATCTGTGGCTCATTGCATAGCTGAGTAATAGCTACTTTGAAGTTCTCACTATTGAGTAAATCAGTTGTAATTGGAAAACTATTGCATTTAGAGAATTTCGTATAAATATGTTATTCAGCTACTTTTGGGTCAGCTATAACATAGTAAAATTTCAGACCTGTAGCTCATGGCATAGCTGAGTAATAGCTACTTTTAGGTTATCACTGTTGAGTAAATCGCTTATAACTTGGAAACTATTGCATTTAGAGTATTTTGTTTTATTGTTATTCACCTATTTTGGGATCAGCTATAACATAGTGAAGTTTCAGATATGTGGCTCATTGCATAGCTGAGTAATAGCTACTTTGAAGTTCTCACTGTTGAGTAAATCAGTTGTAATTGGAAAACTATTGCATTTAGAGAATTTCGTATAAATATGTTATTCAGCTACTTTTGGGTCAGCTATAACATAGTAAAATTTCAGACCTGTAGCTCATGGCATAGCTGAGTAATAGCTACTTTTAGGTCATCACTATTGAGTAAATCAGTTGTAACTTGAAAACTATTGCATTTACAGTATTTTGCTTAAATATGTTGTTCACCTACTTTTGGGTCAGCTATAACATAGTAAAATTTCAGACCTGTAGCTCATTGCATAGCTGAGTAATAACTACTTTGAGGTTCTCACTATTGAGTAAATCAGTTGTAATTGCAAAACTATTGCATTTAGAGAATTTAGTATAAATATGTTATTCAGATACTTTTGGGTCAGCTATAACATAGTAAAATTTCAGACCTGTAGCTCATGGCATAGCTGAGTAATAGCTACTTTTAGGTCATCACTATTGAGTAAATCAGTTGTAACTTGAAAACTATTGCATTTAGAGTATTTTGTTTCAATATGTTATTCACCTATTTTGGGGTCAGCTATAACATAGTGAAGTTCCAGACCTGTGACTCATTGCATAGCTGAGTTAAATAGCTACTTTGAAGTTCTCAATGTTGAGTAAATCACTTGTAATTTGAAAACTATTGCATTTAGAGAATTTAGTATAAATATGTTATTCAGCTACTTTTGGGTCAGCTATAACATAGTAAAATTTCAGACCTGTAGCTCATGCCATAGCTGAGTAATAGCTACTTTTAAGTTATCACTGTTAAGTAAATCACTTATAACTTGAAAACTATTGCATTTAGAGTATTTTGTTGCAATATGTTATTCACCTATTTTGGGGTCAGCTATAACATAGTGAAGTTCCAGACCAGTGGCTCATTGCATAGCTGAGTAATAGCTACTTTGAAGTTCTCACTGTTGAGTAAATCAGTTGTAATTGGAAAACTATTGCCTTTACAGAAATTTGTGCAAATATGTTATTCAGCTACTTTTGGGTCAGCTATAACATAGTGACATTACAGACCTGTGGCTCATGGCACAACTGAGCAATAGCTATTCTCAGGCACTGACTGTTGAGTAAATCAGCTATAACTTGAAAAATATTGCATTTGGAGTATTTTGTTAAAATATATTGTTCACCTACTTTTGGGTTAGCTATAACATAGTGAAATTACAGACCTATAGCTCATGGCATAGCGGAGCAATAGCTATTTTCAGGTTCTCACTATTGAGTAAATCAGTTGTAACTTGAAAACTATTGCATTTACAGTATTTTGCTTAAATATGTTGTTCACCTACTTTTAGGTCAGCTATAACAGAGCAAAAATTCAGACATGTAGCTCATTGCATAGCTGAGTAATAGTTACTTTGAGGTTCTCACTCTTGCGTAAATCAGTTGTAACTTGAAAATTATTACATTTAGAGTATTTTGTTAAATATGTTATTCACAGACGTTTTGGTCAGCTATAACATAGTGAAATTGCAGACCTCTATGTCATGGCATAGCTGAGCAATAGCTTCTTTCAGGTTCTCACTGTTGAGTAAATCATTGTATCCAACCTGTAGGAAATCATGGGCTTGGAATCTGTTAATATGGTCCGATTTGACCTTGGAACCCTCCTTCAAGGTCAAATGAGGATAGCCAAACATGAATGTGCTTATAACTCGCTTATTATTGGTCCTAGAGGTTGGAATAAAAACCAACCTATAGAAAATCATGAGCTGGGAATTTTTTGGTGTGGTCGGATTTCACCTTGGACCCCTCCTTCAAGGTCAAATGAGGATAGCCAAACTTAAAAGTACTTATAACTCACTTATTATTGGTCCTAGAGGTTTCGAATGGAAAACCAACCTATAGAAAATCATGGGCTGGGAATCTTTTGGTGTGGTCGGATTTGACCTTAGACCCCTCCTTCTAGGTCAAACGAAGATAGCCAAACTTAAAGTGCTTATAACTCGCATATTATTGGTCTTGGAGGTTTGGGATGGTAAACCAACATATAGGAAATCATGGGCTGGGATTCTTTTGGTGTGGTCAGATTTGACCTGGGACCCCTCCTTCAAGGTCAATTGAGGATAGCCAAACTTACAATTGCTTAGAACTCGCTTATTATTGGTCCTACAAGTTTGGGATGGTAAACAAGCTACAGGAAATCATGGGCTGGGAATTTTTTTGTGTGGTCGGATTTGACCTTGGACCCCCTCCTTCAAGGTCAAACAAGGATAGCCAAACTTAAAAAGTACCTATGACTCACTTATTATTGGTCCGAGAGGTTTGGGATGGTAAACCATCCTAAATTCTTTGGCTGGGAATCTTTTGGTATGGTCAGATTTGACCTTTGGACCCCTTCTTCATGGTCGAACAAGGATATTGCATTTATAGTATTTCTTTAAATATTTTTAACCTACTTTTTACACTTAAACAATTACCTTGTTACTTTATTTCATAATACCATTTGCACTCTGGGCACAACTTTTTTGTCCTTTTCTTCTGTCAGCTTCGGAATATCTTTCGAACATGCTGTTCAGTTACCATTTACTGTATTTCTGTACAGCCCTTTCCCTGATAATTATGCTTTCCTCTCATTATCACCATCACAAATCAAAAACATTCAGTCAGCTGACACAGTGCCCGTTCACGGGCACTCTCCTCTTGTTGTTGATTTTTTTCACCCTGTACTGACAAGTGTTAGATATAAATATGAAATTTGGCTGTCTATCATTATGTGCCTAAGAAAACTAACAAGACATATTTAATTAATACTTTTAGTCAGTAAATATTATATACTTATTGTGTCACCAGCATTTATGCTGCGTGGCATATAGGGATCGCTTCGTCATCCAAATTTGTGGCGTCGTCGGCGGCGTCGTTGGCGTCGTCGTCACACTTTGTATTCCGGACAGTATCTCAAAAATGGCTTGTCAGATTTAATTCAAATTTGGCATATGGATGTAACTGGTCCCGGGGGTGTGCTGTATAGTTTTGTGACCTTAAACTCCCACAAGAAAAATACTTAAACTCAATTTAAGTTTTTTCGTTTCCGGACAATATCTCAAAAAATGACTTGATGGATTCAGTTCAAATTTGGCATGTGGTTGTAACTAGTTTTGAAGGTGTGCCCTATCTTAAGGTGACCTTAAACTCCCACGTATAAAAAACTTATGGCCAGTTTACGTTTTTTCTTTCTCCATGGAGTATACTGAAAGTAACTTAAGAAATTTCATTCAACTTTTGCAGTTATATGTAACTGGCCATAGGTAAGTGCCACACATTAAGGTAACCTTAAACTCCCATTAATAACAGAATTATATTCACTTTAAGTTTGGTAATTTTTGAATAGTAAGTCGAATATTGTGCAATTCTAGGTGTTTCAGTTGTGGATGTAACAAACCTTGAACAAAACTTTCAGGAAAAGATTACCTTAAACTCGCTACAATATACAACAGTGCAAACAAACTTTGAGTTTAAGGTTGGGTCAATTTTTTTGGTGTTTGGAAGATATTTTATATGCAAATTAGGACTTTTTACATTGATATTCATCATGTACATATATCTCCACAAGAAGAAAATGGTCTCTTTTGTAAGGTTATAGTAAATTGCTGATATTTTATAAATTAATGATTTTAAGGTTGCATTGGTTTGTGTCACTAGCAGCTTTGATGGAAGACATACATGGTCATTGTCGTCTTTACACTTACTTTGCAGAGAGTATCTCAAAAATGGCTTGATGAATTAAATTCCAATTTGGCATGTTGATGTAACCTTTTCTCGAGGTGTGCCCTATTTAAGATGACCTTAAACTCACAGTTGTAAGATGCTTATATTGATTTGAATGTTTTTATGTCAGCTGACTTGTCAGTCAGCTGACATTATGTCATCACTCTGCCGCGTGGGCGTCCGCGTCCGCGTGAACAACTACTTCTCCAAAACTACAAGGCCTAGAGACATGCTGTTTTTTTTAAAAGATACCTTATTTATCGAGGATGAAAAATTGTTCAAGGCATGCAAATCTGTCTGTTCGTCTGTTTGCTAGAGACATTACAAGGGGGGTACCCCCACCAAAAGTGTGAAAATTTCAACTTTTTATCACAATTTTCTCAGTGACTATTGCAGGGATTTCTCTCATATCTTGCATATATGTACTAGGCCAGTGGTAGATTCTCTTGTGTGAGTATGAGACCTGGATCTGTCTTACTTTTTTTTTAATAAATTTTTTTAATAATTTTTAATGCATTAAAATTGATGAAATCATGCACTAAATCACTTATAACTTCAAAAGTGTTGCATTTACAGCATTTTGTGAAAATATGTTGTTCAGCTACTTTTTTCATAGCTACAATATGGTGAGTAAGTTGGGTGTCTGTCTCAATAGCTAAGTGAGTAATAGCTACTTTTGGGCTTTTCAGTAACTTCCATTATGAGTAAAATCACTTGTAACTTAAAAACTATTGCATTTAGAGAATTTCGTATAAATATGTTATTCAGCTACTTTTGGGCCAGCTATAACATAGTAAAATTTCAGACCTGTAGCTCATGGCATAGCTGAGTAATAGCTACTTTTAGGTTATCACTGTTGAGTAAATCACTTATAACTTGAAAACTATTGCATTTAGAGAATTTCGTATAAATATGTTATTCAGCTACTTTTGGGTCAGCTATAACATAGTAAAATTTCAGACCTGTAGCTCATGGCATAGCTGAGTAATAGCTACTTTTAGGTTATCACTGTTGAGTAAATCACTTATAACTTGAAAAGTGTTGCATTTAGAGCATTTTGTTAAAATATGTTATTCAGCTACTTTTTTCATAGCTACAATATGGTGAGTAAGTTGGGTGTCTGTCTCAATAGCTAAGTGAGTAATAGCTACTTTTGGGCTTTTCAGTAACTTCCATCATGAGTAAAATCTCTTGTAACTTAAAAACTATTGCATTTAGAGAATTTCGTATAAATATGTTATTCAGCTACTTTTGGGCCAGCTATAACATAGTAAAATTTCAGACCTGTAGCTCATGGCATAGCTGAGTAATAGCTACTTTTAGGTTATCACTGTTGAGTAAATCACTTATAACTTGAAAACTATTGCATTTAGAGTATTTTGTTTCAATATGTTATTCACCTATTTTGGGGTCAGCTATAACATAGTGAAGTTTCAGACCTGTGGCTCATTTCATAGCTGAGTAATAGCTACTTTGAAGTTCTCACTGTTGAGTAAATCAGTTATAATTGGAAAACTATTGCATTTACAGAAATTTGTGCAAATATGTTATTCAGCTACTTTTGGGTCAGCTATAACATAGTGAAATTATAGACCTATAGCTCATGGCACAACTGAGCAATAGCTATTCTCAGGCACTGACTGTTGAGTAAATCAGCTATAACTTGAAAAATATTGTATTTGGAGTATTTTGTTAAAATATATTGTTCACCTACTTTTGGGTCAGCTATAACATAGTGAAATTACAGACCTATAGCTCATGGCATAGCGGAGCAATAGCTATTTTCAGGTTCTCACTATTGAGTAAATCAGTTGTAGCTTGAAAACTATTGCATTTACAGTAGTTTGCTTAAATAAGTTGTTCACCTACTTTTGGGTTAGCTATAACATAGTAAAATTTCAGACATGTAGCTCATTGCATAGCTGAGTAATAGTTCCTTTGAGGTTCTCACTGTTGAGTAAATCAGTTGTAACTTGAAAACTATTACATTTAGAGTAATTTGTTAAATATGTTATTCACAGAATTTTTGGTCAGCTATAACATAGTGAAATTGCAGACCTCTATGTCATGGCATAGCTGAGCAATAGCTACTTTCAGGTTCTCACTGTTGAGTAAATCATTGTATCCACTGGAGAGATTTCACCATTACTGCTCTGATGAAAAAAAATATTATAGCTAGCTTTCTTAAGTTTGCAGTATATATTAATAACCATAAAATGTTGTCTGGGAATATTTTTGGCCTCATTTTGAGAAACAAGATCGCCGCCACAGGTGTTTTTTGTCAGTCATGAAAAGTGCTTATATCTCCCTTATTATTGATCCTAGAGGTTTGGGATGATAAACCAACCTGTAGGAAATCATGGGGTGGGAATCTTTTGGTGTGGTCAGATTTGACCTTCAATGACCCCTCCTTCAAGGTCAAACAAGGATAGCCAAACTTAAAAGTGCTTATAACTCGCTTATTATTGGTCCCAGAGGTTTGGGATGGTAAAAAGACAGGAAATCATGGGCTGTGAATCTGTTGATATGGTCCGATTTGACCTTGGAACCCTCCTTCAAGGTCAAATGAGGATAGCGAAAATTGAAAGTGCCTACAACTCGCTTATTATTGGTGACAGAGATTTGGGATGCTAAACCATCCCATAGGAAATCATTGGCTCGGAATCTTTTGGTATGGTCAGATTTGACCTTTGGACCCCTCCTTCAAGGTCAAATGAGGACAGCCAAGCTTAAAAGTGCTTATAACTCATTTATAATTGGTCCTAGAGGTTTGGAATGGTAAACCATAGGAAATCATGGGCTGGGAATGTATTTGTGTGGTTAGATTTGACCTTGGACCCCTTCTTCAAGGTCGAACGAGGATATTGCATTTGTAGTATTTCTTTAAATATGTTTTAACCTATTTTTTACACTTAAACAATTACCTTGTTATTTTCCTTCATAATACCATTTACAGGGCACAACTTTTTTATCCTTTTCTTCTGTCAGCTTCGGAATTTCTTTCAAACTTGCTGTTCAGTTACCATTTACTGTATTTCTGTACAGCCCTTTTCCTGATAATTATTCTGTCCTCTAATCACCTTCACAAATCAAAAACACTCAGTCAGCTGACACAGTGCCCGTTCACGGGCACTCTCCTCTTGTTTTGTTTCTGGACAGTGTCTCAAAAAATTGTAGACAGATTTGATTCAAATTTGGCATGTGGTTGTAACTGGTTTTCAAGGTGTGCCCTAGTTTAAGGTGACCTTAAACTCTCATGTATTAAAAAGTTATATTGGGTTTACATTATTTTTCCATAGAGTATACTGGAAATAACTTGGGAATTTCATTCAAGTTTTGCATGTATATGTAACTGGCCCCAGGTAAGTGCGTTACAATAAGGTGACCTTAAACTCCTAGTAATAACAAAATTATATTTACTTTAAGTTTGGCAATTTTTCAACAGTATTTCAAACACTGTGCAATTCTAAGCATTTTTCAAGTTGTGGATGTAACAAACCGTGAACAAAACCTACAGGAAAAGATTCCCTTAAACTTCGTTACAGCAGCAAACTAACTTTGAGTTTAAGGTTGGGACAATTTTTGGTGTTTGAAAGATATTTGATGTGCTAATTAAGACTTCAAGCTTTTGATATCCATCATGTACATCTGTCTACACAAAAAAAATCTCTTTTGTAAGGTAAATTCCTGATATTTGATAATCTTATGAGTTTAAGGTTGCATTACTTTTGTGTCACTAGCAGCTATGTTGTAGGACAAATATGATCAGTGTCATTGTCACACTTCCTACACTACAGAGTATCTCAAAAATAGCATCATGGATTAAATTCAAATTTGGCATGTGCATTTAATTGGTCCTCTAGGTGTTCCCTATTTTAAGGTGACCTTAAACTCCCACTGGTAACGTATTTATATTGATTTTAAGTTTTTCCGTTTCGAGACAGTATCTCAAAAATTTGTTGACGGATTCAATTCAAATTTAGCATGTGGTTGTAACTGGTATTCAAGGTGTGTCCTATATTAAGGTGGCCTTAAACTCCTCTGTCTGAAAGAATTATGTTCAGTTTAAGCTTTTAATTTTTCCATAGAGTATACTGAAGGATTTTAAGTTTTTCCGTTTCCAGATAGTATGTTGAAAATGGGTTGATGGATTCTATTCAAATTTGGCTTGTGGTTGCAACTGGTATTCAAGGTGTGTTGTATTTTAAGGTGACCTTAAACTCCCATGTATAAAGGAAGTATGTTGAGTTTAAGTTTTTACTTTTCCATAGAGTATACTGAAGGTAACTTAAAAAATTCCATTCAAATTTTTGCATTTATCTGTAACTTGCCATAGATAAGTACCACATATTAAGGTGACCTTAAACTCCCAGGACTAACACATTGAGAGTGTCATTGTCACACTTCCTTTCCAGACAGTATCCCAAAAATGGCATGATGGATTAAATTCATATTTGGCATGTGGATGTAACTCGTACTCAAGGTGTGCCCTGTTTTAAGGTGATCTTAAACTCCCACTTGTAACATACTTATATAGATTTTAAGTTTTTCCGTTTCCAGACAGTATCTCAAAAGTAGGTTGATGGATTCTATTCAAATTTGGCATGTGGTTGTAACTGGTATTCAAGGTGTGTCCTATGTTAAGGTGACCTTAAACTCCCATGTATAAAAGAATTATGTTGAGTTTAAGCTTTTTCTTTTCCAGAGGTTGCTGAAGATAACTTAAGAAATTTCATTCAAATATTTGCATGTATATGTAACTGGCCATAGATAAGTGCCATACATTAAGGTGACCTTAAACTCCCAGTAATAACACATTGTCAGTGTCATCACACTTCCTTTCCAGACAGTATCTCAAAAATGGCATGATGGATTAAATTCAAATTTGGCATGTGGTTGTAACTGGTATTCAAGGTGTGTCGTAACTTAAACTCCTATGTATAAAAGAATTATGCTTTTAAGCTTTTTATTTTTCCATTTTTGACTAAATTCAAATTTGGCATGTGGATGTAACTGATCCTCAAGATATGTCTTATTTTAAGGTGACCTTAAACTCCCACTAGTAACATGCTTATATTGATTTTAAGTTTTTCCGTTTCCAGACAGTATCTTGGACATTGGACAGACATTGACCTGTACATTGAATCAAGGCTATATTTTTTCAACAAGGTACTTCTTAAGGATGGTCTGGATATGCAAAAATACTGCCAGTCAGCAAACTAATTTATGTTCAGCATAATTTTTGTCCCTTTGAATTTCATCCACTTCAGTCTTTAAACCAAAGCTGGTGACACAGTACAATTCTTCTGAATTCTTGTGTTATTATAAAATTCATGAAATTATAAACACCAAGCTACCTACCTTAAAATGACAACTGTGTTTGCCTTTGCTACAATAGGGGAATAACTTGTATGTGTTTCAATACCAGTGTCATTGGTCATATATGGGTAATTCTTAGGCAAACTTATGTGACACCTATTGTGACAGTCTTGTTGTAGTAGTAATCCCATCATAAAGATTTCCAAAAGAATGGCTATCTCAGTTAAATACAAGATGTTTAGGGCACTATGATGTCCTTTTCAAAAAAAAAAAATGGAAAAAAACCTCTTTTGAGTAGCTCATGTTTATTAGACTGAATATTCAGATCTTGGAGCAAAAATTAATTCTTGTCAAATATGATGTGAATCTGAACCATCATTTACTGAATTGTGCTTTCATGTTTGTATATTTTATTCAGAAAGGTAAAATTATTAAAATTTATTAAAAATGATTGTATGAATAGGGGTTTAGTTAAAATGTATTCATAAATGTATTCGTAAATGTATTCGAATACTTTTCAAAAAGTATTCGTATTCGAATACTTTTGAAACTGATGTATTCGTATTCATATTCGTATTCATGGAAATGAAAAGTATTCATATTCGTATTCGAATACTTTTGAAAGTATTCGTCCCAGGCCTGGTGTTGGCGGGAGGAAACATGGACGACCAAACGAGAATATTTTTAAAAGAAATATTCTTGTCGGTACCAGTATGTATACGTATGTGTTTTTATGTAAAAGTATTCTTGCACGATTATTCAAGTCTTTTGAAAAATACTCCAAGCATTAAACTAGTAGACAGAAATTCATTAAAGTATGTTATATTATTGTTTAGATTAGGGGTGTTGCGATAGTACCAGTATCGTCGGTACAGTAAATAAATTATTGAAAACCTTCATAAAATTCAGCTACAGGTTTTCCGCTTACACTTAAATATAAAGTAGCTTTACTTACCTTACATACAAAATAAATGTCATCCACTTTTATTTGCTTTTTACTGTAAAACAACAGCCATAATGAGCGATAATTCACAGCTACCATATATTTCGTCGTTTAGCCAATCAGAATCGAGGACACATCCTTGTTATGTTAGAATTTCTGTTTTACAGTATGGAAACTATTTGGTTCTCATGTTTTGTTCAATAAGAGACGGTTAATTAACCGGTAACTGACCGGAAAGTACCAGACGTGAAACTGGGGGTTTCGGTCTTCTAACGCAAGCAGCAAAGCCATCAGAGACACGAGTAGTACACTGAGGCGGTCACCCATCCAAGTAGTCATGAAGCCCATTGCTGCTTAACTTCAGTGAAGAGATAAGTACTCAACACGCTACACCACAATTCATGAAAGTCAGAAAAAAAACGAAAGAAAAAAAAGGTGATCTCTAGAAGCGTGAGCCTCGCTGGAGCTCGCACTTAAAAATGTTGATATTTGAGCCCCAATATTTCTCTTATTTTACGTCTACTACAATTTGTCCATTATTCTACACTTTGAGCACTCTTTAACTGCTCTAAGTATGAAATTGCTTCTATTGCCACCACCACCACAAGACATAGAGAGATTTTCTTAAATATTGTTGTTACGGGCACATGATTCTACCTAGATTCACCAGAGTTTCATTCTTCATTCATTGATATGAAAGCTTGTCTTGTACTAAATTAAGTCTTGGTTTAAAAAAAAGGAAAACAATTGGCTGCTATGACTGTTATCTTAAGCACAGTTTCAACTGGCTTAACGGAAAACTATTTTAGATATCACCAACACATTATATGTGTAGGTCTATTATGTCGATTATATATCATCAATTTTGGTTTATAGAGTTGTTTGGCCAAACAGGTAAGATGATTATGGTATTAGCTTATATTGTATTGTCATAGTGTACCATATCAAGCTGTGGCCCGTATTTGCTAGTATACAGTGGCAGACTGTAAGTGGACAGCCCTAATCTTTTTATAGAGACTACAAATCTGCATCTACCAAAAAGTAAGGGTTCTGATTCAGGGATAAAAAATGGGGTCTCCGTAACTGTCCCAAGTTCAAGTACCCACATTTCGGCATATCTGTGAAAAAAATAAAGAAAATTACGAAAAAAAACTGCCATGTATATAATGTGACTGAATATTGGGTTTCAAATATGCAATATGTTTTCTTTTACCTGGGATCTGTCACAGCCCTCAAAACTATCAGTGGGTTATAGCCATCCATTGTGACGCAACAAAGAAGAGTGAAGTACAGCAGTACAACAGAAAGCAACATATTATTTTTGCTTTTTCCGCCGTCCGGCATCCGGCGTCCCACTTGGTTTCCAGACATTTTAGGCCCCAGTTCTTATCCTATCTTTACCAAATTTGGCATGCAGGTTTATTGGGGTAATAGCTTGTATGGGATTGCTTTTGGTGATGATAGCTCTATAGCTAACTGAGTAATAGCTACTTTGCTACTTTTGAGTATCTCTGGTTTCCAGACATTTTAAGCAATGCTATTAAGCCTATCTTTCTGAAATTTGGTATGGAGGTTTATTGGGTTAATAGCTTGCATGGGATTGCTTATGGTGAAGATAGCTGTATAGCTAGCTGAGTAATAGCTACTTAGCTACTTTGCCAAAATGGCAAAACACAAATTTGCTTCTATCTCCTTAACCGTGCGAGATAATCGATTTGGTCAAAATTTTTGACCCACAGGGTATCTGAGCAATGTACTCTAGGCCACTTTCAAAAAAATGTTCCCCTCCCCAAAAATGGCGGCCATTTGGAATTTTCGATTTTTTGCCAAAAATGGCAAAATACAAATTTGCTTCTATCTCCTTAACCGTGCGAGATAGAGCGATTTTGTCAAAATTTTTGACCCACAGGGTATCTCAGCAAGGTACTCTAGGCAATTTTCAAAAAAAAATTCCCCTCCCCAAAAATGGTGGCCATTTTGAATTTTCGATTTTTGGCCAAAAATGGCAAAACACAAATTTGCTTCTATCTCCTTAACCGTGCGAGATAGAGCGATTTTGTCAAAATTTTTTACCCACAGGGTATCTCAGCAAGGTACTCTAGGCAATTTTCAAAAAAAAATTCCCCTCCCCAAAAATGGTGGCCATTTTGAATTTTCGATTTTTGGCCAAAAATGGCAAAACACAAATTTGCTTCTATCTCCTTAACCTTGCGAGATAAAGCGATTTTGTCAAACTTTTTGACCCACAGGGTATCTGAGCAATGTACTCTAGGCCACTTTCAAAAAAATGTTCCCCTCCCCAAAAATGGCGGCCATTTTGAATTTTCGAATTTTTGCCAAAAATGGCAAAACACAAATTTGCTTCTATCTCCTTAACCGTGCGAGATAGAGCGATTTTGTCAAAATTTTTGACCCACAGGGTATCTCAGCAATGTACTCTAGGCAATTTTCAAAAAAAATTTCCCCTCCCCAAAAATGGTGGCCATTTTGAATTTTCGATTTTTGGCCAAAAATGGCAAAACACAAATTTGCTTCTATCTCCTTAACCGTGTGAGATAAAGCGATTTTGTCAAACTTTTTGACCAACAGGATATCTGAGCAATGTACTCTAGGCAATTTTCAAAAAAAATTTCCCCTCCCCAAAAATGGTGGCCATTTTGAATTTTCGATTTTTGGCCAAAAATGGCAAAACACAAATTTGCTTCTATCTCCTTAACCGTGTGAGATAAAGCGATTTTGTCAAACTTTTTGACCAACAGGATATCTGAGCAATGTACTCTAGGCAATTTTCAAAAAATGTTCCCCTCCCCAAAAATGGCGGCCATTTTGAATTTTCGAATTTTTGCCTAAAATGGAAAAACACAAATTTGCTTCTATCTCCTTAACCGTGCCAGTTAGAGCGATTTCGTCGAAATTTTCGACCCAACCAATGCAAAAAGGCATGAAGCTGAAATAATTTACATGTATACTAATAAATATTTAAGCATCCTTGATATATTTCACATATGAAACAGGGTCTTGTACGACTACTGTACAATTTTTGCAAAAGGTTCATGGGGTGGACATTACACATGATAGTGTGTTCTTCTATGCTATCCTGTTTCTATTCATATGTCGCAGCTGCTATCAACAGGGCGTCCTATTTCTAGCTAAATAATAAGGATGGGAAAATTCCAAGAAAAGTTGGCCAGTATGTAGCAGTGTAACTCTTTCCTTTAAAATATTTTACATCTGGTCTTTATAATAGCAATCACTTTCCTCAAGATTTATGTGTAATTGGCAAATTAAAGATGGCTGTCCGCCCTGTCATTCCATCATGAGGCTGTTTGACAAATTAGCCAAGCAGGGCGTCAAGTTCCTATTTTTTCCTATTATTTCCTATTTTTTAACAAATTCCTATTTATTCCTATTTTCCAGGAAAATTCCTATTTTTTCCTATTTTTGGTTATGATAATGTATTTTAAGTCACTAAATGTTGTTGATCACATGGAAAATGACTAATTTTCTCAAATCATAATGAAGTATAAATTTTACAGCATCATTGAAAAATGAAAAATGGTTTATTATAATTGTGAATTTCACAAAATGAGTGCTGCAAAAATACCCACTGAATGCCTTTGGCATGAGAAATGACCAGTCTGGGGATATGTTGGCATCAATCTAGTTATGATTGTATCCACCGGAGAGCAGTGTGTAGAGATTTTCTTGTTACCCCTCTAGAGGCCAGGGTATTGTAGGTAGATTTCTTAAATTTTCAGGTTATATTCATAACCATAAAATCTTGGCTGGGAATATATTTTTAGCCTCATTTTGAAGAACAAGATGGCTGCCACGGGCGTTTTTCGACTTTCAGCAAGGAGTTTTGTTGGCCCTCCAGGCCTCTAGAACAAAGGGAATTCTAGGTAGAAATCTCAAATTCGCTGGATATGTTCATCATTACAAAATCTTGATTAAAAATATTTTTTTCCTCATTTTGAAAAACGATGGCCATCACGGGCGTTTCTTTTCAGTCATGAAAAGTGCTTATATCTCCCTTATTATTGGTCCTAGAGGTTTGGAATGTCAAACTAACCTATAGGAAATCATGGGCTGCGAATCTTCTGCTGTGGTCGGATTTGACCTTGGGCTGCCTCTTCAAGGTCAAACAAGGTTAGGCAAACTTAAAAGTGCTTATAATTTACTTATTATTGGCCCTAGAGGTTTGGGATGGTAAACCAACCTATAGGAAATCATGGGCTGTGAGTCTTCCGATGTGGTCACATTTGACCTTGGGCCCCTGCTTCAAGATCAAATGAGGGTAGCCAAACTTAAAAGTGCTTTCAACTTATTATTGAAAAATGCAGTTTTTCTTCTAAACTATGTTAGTTGGCCTTTTCCGGTGGATACATCTTGCATCTGTGGGTCCTTGGTCTAGTTTTGAACTGAGTTACATGTACATATGTAGTTCTATAGAATGTGTATTTATAAGCTTTTTGGATGTAATTCAATAAGTATGATGCTTACTTGAGATACACGTGTATTATTTTGACTATATTTTTTCCATTGTTCTAAGATAAGTGCAAAATAAAGGGAAATGTGGTGCATCATGATGGCCATAGGGATGTTAGGAGACTATCTTGTTAAAAAAGATTCCTATTTTCACTATATTTTTTCAGTAATATTCCTATTTTATTCCTATTTTTTGACTCGCGAAATTCCTATTTTCCTATTTTCTGAGACCCACTTGTAACTTGACGCCCTGGCCAAGTAATAAGTCTAATCTTGAAGACATTATTTCTTCATTCTGAACTTACAGGCTGTGGAGGAACTCCCTATTGCCAAGATGTATCTCAACAATTACCACAAAGCAGTGGCCTGCATCCACAAGTGTTCACAAGACCAGCGGTTCCATGATATGACTCAGGTACTCTTGACTGTAGAACCTCTTTGGTTCAAACTTGTGTTAAATAAATATTACTTTCAATGTAATCTCAGTTCTGATCTCGTAAACAAATTTTACTTTCTATGTGAACACAGTTCAGATCTGGTAAAATTTATTATTTTCTTTAATTTTACACTACAATGCCTATTTCTTTACATTCAATTTGAACTGATGTGGATGTTCTATGCTGTGAATATTGTTGGTGTTACACTTACACTAATAAATGTGTAGTTTAAACTGATAACTACTAAATAACAAATTGAGAATCATGTAAAGCTGCCTTTGTTTCTTTTTCTAAAAAAAAAAAAAAAAAAAAAAAAAAAAAAAAATAGATATAGAGTAAGAAATCTAAAATTCGCCACATATCTGAAATTCGCCACATGTGAAAATTCTAATAAAATAAATGAGTTGTGGTGAGATTTGTTGACTGTATAGTAAATTAAGGCTTTTTGAACTGAAAAATACCAATTTGTAGACAAAAACATCATTTTCTTCATAAAATTAACTAAGGTTTTAGAGGTGGCGAATTTTAGATTCCTGGCGAATTTTAGATTTCAACTCTAAATAAATAGTACTTTTAATGCAATCTTAGTTCTGATCTGGTAAATAAATTTTGCTTTCTATGTGAACACAGTTCAGATCTGGTAAAATTTATTATTTTCTTTAATTTTACACTACAATGCCTATTTCTTTACATTCAATTTGAACTGATGTGGATGTTCTATGCTGTGAAGATTTAAATTTATGACTGGTCCAGTAAAAGTGTAAATTTCATTCACATTTGTGACTTTGATGAAGATATAAAATTGTAAACACTAAAGATAACCTTTTTGAAACCAGAACATTTTAGAGTACAGAGACATAAGGAAACAACAAAAATTTTATAAATATTTTGTGCAGGATTCTTTGAAATTACATTTCTTGGTGTTATGATTTATAATAGAGTTTCTGGTGTACTTAGATACTATATAATGCGTAACTTTATACTTAAATGTTTTTACCTCTTTTATTTGCAGGAAATTAAGGTCACTGGGGTTAAACAGGCTCCAACATTAGAGGGTAAAATGATATTTCTTGCTAATTGTTGTAGACTATAGGAAGTTTTCTTTTATCTATCGTCTTAATAAATGAATGGTTTTGAAATAGTCTTGTTATTTGTATTTCTTTATAAAGATTGAATATAGCTTGTCAATGAAATTAAATATTTGGCCCATGTAAACTATTGTAAGACTGAAAGCATTGCTTGAAGCTGTTATTTTGCATATATAAAGTTCTACAAATGCTATCATTGAAAGAGTGAACAATATTCATAGTTTGTACAACACACTTTAAATTCGTAAATAAATTTTTTTATTGTGTAAATTCTGAAACCAACTGAAATACGGATGAGTTGTATAAAACTGGACTTTATTGAATTCATTGAATGTCAGTGCTGATGAAAATACATGTAAGAAATGTACAGTTATTTTGTGATATTTATTTTAAAAAATGAAGTTTTATTTTTAGAATTGCTTCACAAACCAGTGGTTCGATTCCAGCGGAATACCCTAGTATTACATGTAAGTTCTAAAAGTGAGGAGTCATGACGTCATTAATTATTTATCTCATCACAAAGCACCTGGATCTGAGGTATCTTTATTGTAACTTCAAAATTTAAATCACAGGCCAAAAAAAAATTAATTAAAAAAAATTGTATATTTATACAAATAATATATCAATGACAATGTAGACACTTAAGCATTTGGCAAAAATTTTTCAATCTTAACATTGAACAATGTGTGTAAATATTGTCAAACACTGTAAATTTCTTTACCACTGCTTCTTACACTAGTCAGAATGGTAGTAAATGAACGTTAATTAGCGAGTACTTCAAGTACAGAAATAATATCGGCGCAATATGTCTATTTAGTGGTATATTTGATGCCACTTTTGTCTGTGGTGAAGTCTCCCATCTATATACATCTGCTTTCGAGAACATGACTATAAGAAACACTTAGGCAAATATTTATGTGACTTTTACTTTGAAAATGTTTCTAGTGTAGTTAAAAGTTGTAATTGCAGAGTGGGGGTATGTTCAAGCAAATTCAATTGCTAGTTTGAGACATTTCAATAGAACCACATCCACCTAGTGGCTTCCAGTTATATGCTTGCTGTTGTTTGATGGGTTTCAATGCAGACTCTAATATGTACTATTTTCTTCTGTCCGCTCAACTCCCATCATGATATGCTCTATAAATACTGCCTTCATGCTTGTCAATTACTGAAATATTAATGTTTTCTGAAATTAACTAATTACTGAAATATATAGTTTTCAAAGTAGTCACTTTGATTTAAAATAAGTCTCAGGAATTTTCAGATTCTTAGGAATGTGTCTTAGTCTGAGACGTTTTCTTAAAACATGTTAAAAAGAAGTGTATTTTTAGGAATTATAGTGTTGGTGAAAGTGTACCGTATGTTCAGTTTGTTGTTTAATCTGTGGATGGTGTTTCAGGATCTGATCAACTGTACTCCAGTCAGCCATCCAGATTATGACCAGTTACAGAAAACCCTGAAACTGGCACAGAATTTCCTTGACAATTTCCAGGCTCCCCAAGGAGAGAAAGAACATGTGAGTTGATCTGATTCTCAACTTTGTGTCAATCTACAGCTTAAGTAAGTCTGATTTTACAGTCAAAATTTTGTGTCCAATCATCCATTCAAGGTGCAAACTTCAGTCCTCAAACTTAATAAGCACCATCTGATCATCATTGTTTTATTCTAAATTTTGGGTTAATCTTAAATTTGAAGCCAAAACTTCAATCCTTAAACTTGAAATCCTTAATCAGTAAAATACCATGTGAAAACATGAGTTTCAGTCTCAATTTTATCAGTCTTAATTTGGAGGCTTCTACTTTAATTTTCAATCTTAATTGGAAAAGCATAATCTGGGTTTCTTAGTGTTTTAGTCTAAACTTTGTTTTAATCGTTAGTTTAAGGTCTGACCTTCAATTCTTAATCAGAATAGAACTACACCTCTGAATTTCAGACTAAATTTTTCCCTGGCATCAACTGACTTGCTGTCTTTACTTTATGAGGTCAAACTAAACTTTTTTAGGTTCATAACGAGTTTATGTTAGGTTCAGGTCTCAATTTTGTATTAGGACCAATTGACTTTCTACATTTCAATTTAACTTGTTAATTCATCTTTGTATCCCTGGACGAAAGTCGGGGATACTTTGGATTCAGTACGGTCATGCCGCCGCCGCAGAGATTTCCTTTTGGATGCGATAACTTAAAAAATAATTTACTTAGACTTTTCAAATTTGGTATGTGTGTATATATGGGCAATGCCATGAACGCTATTATTTTGTGACCTTGACCTTCAATTTCAAGGTCACTGGTGGCCTCTCAAAGGTCAGATTTTGGCCATTTTTCCACATTTTGGCCCAGTTCTCATATAGAGAAAATTAGATCATCCTATGGCTGGTGTATATAATACATATATATGTCCTTAATAAGCATGCAGAAATTTGACCTTGAAGCTCTTCATTGAAGGTCATCCACAGGTCATCCAAAGTACCTGACCGAGGCCATTTTTGGCCTTTTTGGAGATATTTTTACACTTATTGCTGACTATATTGCATGGAAACTATTGAAAATGGCTTAGGAGGTTGAGTACATGATGGAGTAGCAGTATCCAGACTTACTGGTTACAGAGAAAATGTGCTGATTCCACAGTTATGGACAGGAAGAAGGCAGTTGTTTCATATAAGCCTACCCCTGCTGAGATGTATTCTAATTCGCCCAGTTGTGCCAGCTCCTATGAGTTTTCGCAGAACTGTGGAGCCACCAGGAACCGGTTACAGAGGATTGCTTCATCTATAGCTGGTTAGGCCCTGGTACTGGGCAGGTCCACAGGACTGGCTAACAGATCAGCAGAAGCCTTTTAAGGGTTCAAGTGGCCATCTCAGACCAACCAGTTACTGGCCGAGGAAATTGGTTACAGAGAAATTCTTATACCAGTCATTGGTCTCGGGGAGATGACTTGTCTCAACCTACCAGACCTGTCATCCAGCCTACTGTCAGCACCTCCTAGCTGGTCGAAAGTGTTAGACCAACTAGTTACTGCCCGAGGATATTGGTTTCAGAAAAATTCTTGTACCAGTCATTGGTCTCGGTGAAATGACTGTCTCAACCTACCAGACCTGTCAGCCAGCCTACTGTTGGGGGGAACACTCTGCAAGGGGAACCTGGGCCCTTCCAGAAGCAAGTTACACATAAAGTATCTGGAACCAAGGTGGTCTTTTGGCCCTAAAGGAGTTCCAAGACCTCTGCTTGAACCTTATTGCTACCATAGTACAGACAACACCATGGTGCCTATTTAAGGAGGTGGGGGAGTAAGTCGGGCCCTCTTTGTGCCCTACTATGGAGAATCCTGACCTGGTGCTCCAGGAAACAGGCTCAAGCCCGACATATTCCCGCTTCAACCATGTCCCATCCGGGGATACACTGCGTCGAGACGCAATGTCTAGTTTAAAATTTCTGTGGTAAACAAAAGGTTAACTTATAAATGCCTTCTGATGATACAATAGTGATAAGTTGTAGTTATACTTAAACTCATTTGTCAATGTTTGGTACATGCCATAACAGTAAAGTGTCAGTGCATTGGTCTTATAGAAATTTCATGAAAATCTATGCATCATTCTAACCCTTTACATAGCCTGTATTGGTCTTACAGAAATTTCATGAAAATCTATGCATCATATTAACCCTTTACATAGCCTGGATTGGGTTAGTCCTGCCATTTGAAAATTAATTGAGCTAAGATTGAGTGTGTAAACTGAACCTATCACTGAGCTTTTGACTGAGGTTGTTTAATATAAACAACACTAGGGAAATATAAATACTTGAGAGTGGAAAAGTTATAAAATTGGATATTTGGATAGTAGAAGGTTGTATAATAAAACTTTTACTATATAAATACATTTGTTGTTTTAATGTTTTTGTAAATGTCTTGAATGTATGATGATGTTGTTATTATAGGGAGAAAACAGCCGCTATCTGGCTCGGTGTAGTGTAATTGTAGAGCAGATTGGTAGCCACAGGAAGCTCAGACACATCTTCCTCTTCAATGACATATTCGTGTGCAGCAAGCAGAAGATCACTGGAAGGTAGGATTACAGTAATACCAAGAAATACTCTCTTTAGTCTTGGTGTAAGTAAACCCAGTGTTAATCACATTTGTATATGTTGCAGTAAATATGTGAACTCAGTTAATATGCATATTTACTGAAAATTTCAGTAAATACGTGTATTTACTGATTTGGTCAGTAAATACGCGTATTCTCTAAGATTTTCAGTAAATACGCGTACTTACTAATTTATGACCTGTGTTATTTCACAAGTTTACTGGTTTGACTTTCAGTAAATATGTGAAATGAAACTTTAATGTTCACAGGTTGTAAATATATAATATTGAACTGTAAACCAAAATATACATTATATTGGAACATTTTACTCTATCATGAGGACTATTAGAATGTACTAAGCATTCTTCATTTTACAGTATATTACATGCAAATATTATGCTGAAAAGATAGCACTAGACCTTCAAATATTTATGTTTACAAACTTTAGGTATGTGCTTTCAGAAAATATTTCATTTAAGTTTATATTTTTTTCAATCCCACAGCTTCTAAGGTCCTGTGACATCCCCACGAATGATTAAAGATTATTTAACTTTTCACTGTTTTTATGTGAGTGACACATAAAAGCTTTAGAAATTAATTTAAGTTTGACTTTTAAAATTTTAACATATTTTTACCATACTTTCATTCAACAGAAATTTTGGCTTACCATTTAAGACAAATAATTTACACCCAAAACGCATGTATTCTTTAAGAATCTACTGTTAACCAGAGAGTATCAGTAAATTGTTTCTTTATTTTATTTTAATCAAGGCTTAATATTCTACTATATTCTGGTAGATATATGACTTTAATGTACTGGCTATATGATCAAAGAATTGTTGTTACAAACAATGAAAAGGCCAGCTAACCCCTAATTGGATTTCATCATAATCTTTCAAAGTCTTAATCCCTTTTAAGGCATCCATGATTATAGTGTGGCTTCCTCTATTAAAGGGACAACATTAAACAGAGATTTTATTTAACCCTTATTACAGATTTAAATTTTATTGGTGACTTTTGGAAAGGAAATACATTGTTAAAATACATTGTTAAAACTACAGTGATATTCAGTTCTTGAACGAGAAATATATCTTAATCTAATTACCTTACTTGTTCTTCCTAATGCATAAAGTATCGTAATTTGACAAATATTTGGACATTTAAATTTGTAAACTTGTCGGTTTACATTACAATTTATTTTAAATGAAAAAAAATATATATTACAAGTTTGTGTCACATATCACATGCAACTGCTTTTGAGATTATAAAGTGATGAAGAATAATTATCCCAGTGCTGTATTGTAAACAGATATCAAACTTTGAATATGGCAAAGCCATTTAAAGTTTTAAATATTAACTGTTAATATGAAGACATAGCAAGTAACACCCAACTGTTAAAGATGTATAGTCTTCATGGTGATTTTAGTAAATACGCATATTTACTGGACCAAAAAAACCAGTAAATATGCGTAGTTACTGAAATTTTCAGGGAATACACATATTTACTGAAATTTTCAGTAAATACACACATTTACTGTAACATATTTAACAACAATCAGAAAATCAGCATATTCACAAGAAGGATTAAGCTGAGCCAAAAATTAGATTATAGTTTACAGAAAATGGTTCAGCTAATCTTTGGCTTAAATCAGTAGTCACAAAGTGAAGCTGATTTTTGGATTAAGTGTAGAAGATTCAACCACATTTAATCCAAAATTTAATCCATTTTGATAGGTGGATCAAAGTTAATCCAAAAGTTGAGCCAAAAGTCAGCTCAGCTTCTCTGGGAATGCCAATCGTAGACCCAATTTGGTTTTCGCATTAACTTCAGCTAATTTTGTGCTTATATTTCACAAACCTCTTTTGTGAATTTGGGTCAAGAATATAGGACAAATTCTGTTTTACATTTCCATGGGCTGTGGGGTATGGGCATCTTTAAAGCTACGTTTCCATATACACAGGAGCGTGTCGCGATTTCTATCTGCTGCCTGCAGGTCGTAGAAACAATTGGTCAGGGAGCGATTAAAAATAATGGAAACACTTCTGACCATTTGTGTAGGTTTGATTTTTACCACTACCGTGACCCTTTACATGGAAACATGGCTTAATGCTGCTTTTTATAAATCCATCTTCTTATGATAATTACCTGTTGTGGTATTAGTTTCTATGTTTAATACATATTTATTGTGATTTCAGATCGAAGATTCATCATGAGCCAAAGTGGTGCATTCCACTACTGGACCTCACACTAGATGATAAAGTCACAGGTGATTTACACTTACATAATTACAGTATTTCCTCTCCTCTGAGGCTTCGTATTCACTATGGTAGTCTCTTGTGGATGAAAATGAGTTACATTCAGTTCTATCTACTCAATATAGCAGACATCAGAGTATCAGTGCTACTATCACAGAATCAAAAGCATCTCAAATTGAAAAAAAAAACTTGCAAGGTTTTAGGTGATATTGCAATACAAACTCAGACACTTGCGGATTAAAATTACAGTCAACTACTCAGAAAAAATAAGTTCATTACACACTGGGGATGGGTCAGTAGGCCAGATGTCTTGGTATCGAGAGCATTTTACTGAAATACCGTGATGAAATTTCACAACCACCACTTTGCTTGTAATCACATATAATGGAAGGAAGAGTTAAAATATTTGACACATACCCAAAATCTGAAGAAATTTTAAACTTTTATCCCATATTTTCACGTATTTGCAGAATTTTATAGCAATTATGTTGAGCAAAATTGTAATTTTTTTGGTTATAATACGTTATAACATCAATCACGCTTTTCAACAGATAAAATGGAAGGAAAACATAAAATAGTGGGAATAAACCAGAATTCTGAAGAAATAGTAAACATTTATCTCGTATGTTTTGCATTTGAGAACTTTTATTGTGATGTTGTTAAGAGGAAAGATCCATGTTTGGTTGGGGTGTACTAAAACGCGGAGTCCCGGAATCGGTACAGTTCTCCATTGGCGACTTGATCTACAGATTTTTGATACCAAACCATCCCTATTCCACACCATCAGCTATTTGCTAAAATGGATAAAAGATACCAGTAGTCAAAACAACTTTTACTTGGTAAATTACACACGTTAAAGAACCTATAGACACACCAGTCATGGTCACTCAATTTAACCCGACCAACCCACCTATTAAACCTCTCATCAGGGACAACTGGAATATTATTGAGAACACTGATGATCTGCCACTGTGGCCTAGTGGGTAACACACTTGCCTAGGATCACAGAGGACGTGGGTTCAAACCCAGGTATAGGCAGATACATAGTGACTCGGATGAACACGGTCCTCTGTCATTGGGTCCTAAAGAACTTAAGGACTTGAGCCTGTGTCTTTCAGCTAGGGGAATATCAGTAATTTGAGAGTTGGGCTGTTCTTCTGCAGTCGGATTGATCATATAGCACTTTGAGTCCTGTACTACTTGGAGATATTGTGCTGAGTATAAATACACTATACAAAACAACCCAAAAAGATCTTCAATGATAAGCCACTCATTAGCTTCAGGAGACTGTCCAATTTGAAAGACATATTGACATCTGAATCTAAATATGTCCCCAATTCAGGACCATTCACCCCAGTCTGTACAAGACTGGGAAAAGCCACATACTGCCCAAAAATTCACAAAAAGGAAGAAATCAAAAGTTTCTTCTCTAAAAAAATCTTCATTAACCTTCCACCTATGCACAAAATCACATGTGAACTGAATAATGTAATCTACATTGTCAATTGCAATCAATGTGGCCACCAGTATATTGAAGAAACTAAAAGACCAATCAGGCAATGTATCTATCAACACTTCAGGAGTGTTCAACATTACCAACCCCTGGAGTCTACCCCTGTCTCCAGACACTACAATCAACCCAATCATAGTGTCAGAAACATGGAGTCAGCATTGTGCATTGGATGGGAGAAGACACTAAACAAGATGTCTCCACTAAATCCAAAAGACAGGAATAGATACCAGCGGGAATACTATGGATCATGCACGGTCATCGGCAGAGATCTGGCCACCCTATTATTTTGGTAGCCCAGGAGTCAAAATTATGCTCTGGGGAGTCAAAAACGTCAAAGATTTTGACTAATTTTGACTATTGCATGTGTTCAAGCTGTAGGGCACAGTTTCTTTCAGGTTTATTTTATATTTAGTGCTTGAATTGGTGGGTATGACGTCTCACCACCGTATCTTTTTTGTAGGCCTGGGGTCAAAATCAAGCGAGTAATAGCTATTTTAAGGCTAGGAGACAAAATTATGCTCTGGGGAGTCAAAACCTGAAAAAAATTTGACTTGTAACTTAAAAACTATTGCATTTAGAGAATTTTGTTTAAATATGTTATTCAGCTACTTTTGGGTCAGCTATAACTTAGTAAAATTGCAGACCTGTAGCTCATTGCATAGCGGAGTAATAGCTACTTTGATGTTCTCACTGTTGAGTCAATCAATTGTAACTTGAAAACTATTGCAAAAGTGCTTATTATTGGTCCTAGAGGTTTGCAATATGAAACCAACATATAGGAAATCATGGGCTAGGAATCTTCTGATGTGGTTCAATTTGACCTTGGGCCCCTCCTTCAAGGTCAAATGAGGATAGCCAAACTTAAAAGTGTTTATAACTCACTTATTATTGGTCCTAGAGGTTTGCAGTGTGAAACTAATGTTTAGGAAGTCATGGGCTGGGAATCTTCTGATGTGGTCCGATTTGACCTTGGGCCCCTCCTTCAAGGTCAAATGAGGATAGCCAAACTTAAAAGTGCTTATAATTCGCTTATTATTGGTCCTAGAGGTTTGGGATGGTAAACCAACTTATAGGAAATCATGTGCTCGGAATCTTCTGATGTGGTCTGATTTGACCTTGGCCCCATCCTCCAAGGTCAAATGAGGATAGCCAAACTTAAAAGTGTTTATAACTCACTTATTATTGGTCCTAGAGGTTTGCAGTGTGAAACTAATGTTTAGGAAGTCATGGGCCGGGAATCTTCTGATGTGGTCCGATTTGACCTTGGGCCTCTCCTTCAAGGTCAAATGAGGATAGCCAAACTTAAAAGTGCTTATAATTCGCTTATTATTGGTCCTAGAGGTTTGGGATGGTAAACCAACTTATAGGAAATCACGTGCTCGGAATCTTCTGATGTGGTCTGATTTGACCTTGGCCCCCTCCTTCAAGGTCAAATGAGGATAGCCAAAGTTAAAAGTGCTTATAACTCGGTTATTGTATCCCCAGACAAAGTTGGGGATACTTAGGATTCAGTACGGTCACGCCGCTGCCGCCGCAGAGATTTCCTTTTGGACGCAATAACTTAAAAATATTTTAGTTAGACCTTTCAAATTTGGTATGTGGGTATATATGGGCAATGCCACGAACGCTATTGTTTTGTGACCTTGACCTTCAATTTCAAGGTCACTGGTGGCCTCTTAAAGGTCAGATTTTGGCCATTTTTTCACATTTTGGCCCAGTTCTCATATACTGAAGGTTAGATCATCCTATGGGTGGTATATATAATACATATATATGTCCTCTATAAGCATACAGAAATTTGACCTTGAAGCTCTTCATTGAAGGTCATCCACAGGTCATCCAAAGTACCTGACCGAGGCCATTTTTGGCCTTTTTGGAGATATTTTCACACTTAGTGCTGACTATATTGCATGGAAACTATTGAAAATGCTTTTGGAGGTTGAGTACATGATGGAGTAGCAATATCCAGACTTACTGGTTACAGAGGATTGTTGGTTACATAGAAAATCTGCTCGTTCCACAGTTATGGACAGGAAGAAGGCAGTTGTTTCATATAAGCCCACCCCTGCTGAGATGTAGTATAATTCGCCCAGTTGTGCCAGCTCCTATGAGTTTTCGCAGAACTGTGGAGCCAACAGGAACTGGTTACAGAGCATTGCTTCACCTATAGCCAGTTAGGCCCTGGTACTGGGCAGGTCCACAGGACTGGCTAACAGATCAACAGTAGCCTTTTAAGGGTCCAAGTGGCCGTCTCAGACCAACCAGTTACCGCCGGAGGAAATTGGTTACAGAGAAATTCTTGTACCAGTCATTGGTCTCGGTGAGATGACTTGTCTGAACCTACCAGACCAGTCAGCCAGCCTACTGTCAGGACCTCCTAGCTGGTCGAAAGTGACTATAGATAAGAAGACTTTCCCAACAAGATTTGTCCTTATCTTATCAGACCCCACACCAGCCAGTTACTTGTCCCGGTGAGATGCCAAACTCAACCGGACTGGTCAGCCTACTGCCAGCAAGAAGTCTGCTGTATCAGTTGCTGTGGAGGTTCATCAAGTTTTTCTTACGGGTTCCAGTGAGATACAGTGATCCACCCTCCTAGACTGGCCACCCAGCTTGCCTTTTACCCAGCTTGTAAGCAGTATCAGCTGACACCAGGGGCCTGAGTTTCCAAACTCGGGTCACAGTTCTCATAAATGGCTATTAGTGTTTTCCACAGTGGGGTTGTGTGGGTTACTGACACCCATACAGAAGCAAGTCCACCTAGGTCGCCTCCACATGAGGCCGATACAGTGGCACTTGAAGAACAGCTGAAGGGTACCAGACTCACTAGAAAAGGTGATCCCAGTTCACTCCACACCATCTAAAATGGTGGTTGTAGGATGACAATGTGCTTCAAGGTCAACCATTACACCTACTTAAATATGCTCTGCAAATCCTTACAGATGCATCAAGAAGGGCGAGTGCTCACTTAGGGGAACACATTGCAAGGGGAACCTGGTCCTTTCCAGAAGCAAGTTACACATATCTGGAACCAAGGCGGTCTTTTGGCCCTAATGGAGTTCCAAGATCTCTGCTTGAACCTTATTGCTACTATAGCTACGGACAACACTATGGTGGTTGCCTGTTTAAGGAGGGGGGGGGGGGGGGGGGGAGTAAGTTGGGGCCTCTTTGTGCCCTACTATGGCAAATCCTGACCTGGTGCTCCAGGAAAACGGCTCAAGCCCGACACATTCCCGCTTCAACCATGTCCCGTCTGGGGATACACTGCATCAATACGCAATCTCTAGTTATTGGTCCTACAGGTTTACAATGTGAAACCAACTTGGGCTGGGAATCTTGTGATGTGGTCAAATTTGACTTTGGTCCCCTCCTTCAAGGTCAAACGAGGATAGCCAAACTTAAAAGTGCTTATAACTCACTTATTATTGGTCCTAGAGGTTTGCAATGTGAAACCAACTTATAGGAAATCATGGGCTGGGAATCTTCTGATGTGGTGAAATTTGACTTTGAGCCCCTCCTTCAAGGTCAAATGAGGACAGCCAAATTTAAAAGTGCTAATAACTCACTTATTATTGATCTGAGAGGTTTGCAATGTGAAACCAACTTATAGGAAATCATGGGTTGGGAATCTTTTGATGTCACATTTTACCTTGGACCCCTCCTTCAAGGTCAAATGACAGCCAAACTTAAAAATGCTTATAACTTCAGGAATCTTCAGCCGCTATGTCTTTTATTATTGCTTCTACATGTTTGCTATGTTCGGGGATACACCGCCGGCTTGCAATAAAGTGAGCAGCATAAGTCTAGTTACCCCACAGCCCTTAAGGGCTGTCGGGGTATTGTTTTCACCCATGGTGTCCGGATGGGTGGGCGGGCGGCGGGAAGAAGTTTGTCCGGCCTGTATCTCAGAAACCATAAGGTGCAGGAAGTTGATACTTAGTAGGGACATTGGTTAGGGGGTGTAAGTGTGAAACGTCATGGCCTGACCTTGATTTGACCTTTGACCTTGCCGTAGTGACCTTGAGTTTGAAAATCTTGTCCGGACTATATCTCAGAAACCGTAAGGTGCAGGAAGTTGATACTTGGTAGGGACATTGGTTAGGGGTGTAGGTGTGCAACGTCATGGTCTGACCTTGATTTGACCTTTGACCTTTCCGTAGTGACCTTGACCTATAAAATCTTGTCCGGGCTATATCTCGGAAACTGTAAGGTGTAGGAAGCTGATACTGGGTAGGGACATTGGTTAGGGGGTGTAGGTGTGCAACATCATGGTCTGACCTTGATTTGACCTTTGACCTTGCTGTAGTGACCTTGACCTATAAAATCTTGTCCAGGCTATATCTCGGAAACCGTAAGGTGTAGGAAGTTGGCACTTGGTAGGGACATTGGTTAGGGGTTGTAGGTATGTAACGTCATGACGTGACCTTGATTTGACCTTTGACCTTGCTGTAGTAACCTTGACCTACAAAATCTTGTCCAGGCTATATCTCGGCAACCATAAGGTGTAGGAAGTTAATACTTGGTAGGGACATTGGTTAGGAGGTGTAGGTGTGCAACATCATGGCCTCACCTTGATTTGACCTTGCTGTAGTGACCTTGACCTATAAAATCTTGTCGGGTATATCTTGGAAACCGTAAGGTGTAGGAAGTTGATACTTGGTAGGGACATTGGCTAGGGTGTGTAGATGTAAAACGTCATGGTGTGACCTTGATTTGACCTTTGACCTTGCCGTAGTGACCTTGACCTATAATGCCTTGTCTGGGCTATATTTCGGAAACCAAAAGGTGATTGGAAGTTGATATTTGGTAGGGACATTAGTCGGGGGTTATATGTGTGCAACGTCATGGTGTGACCTGGATTTGACCTTTTACCTTGCATATCTGATGCTATTTTCTCTCTCTACAGGGATATCTAATACTAGTTTATCTCTCGTATATCTTTTACTTGAATCTTGGTTGTTGCACCTTTGGGTGTCTTTTGATGTAGATTAAGCACTGTTAAAGTTACATTAGAATTCATTAACTGTTTTACTTTTGCAACTTCCCATTGTAACAGATGGTATTGCATCAAGTGAGCCACAGGTTTTGCCCCAACTCCACATAAAAGCATGTGTTGCCATATCTGTATGTATGGGTAATATTCAAAACTTGCAAACCATAATTCAACCATACAAATGAATATCAAAATGAGAGAAGTCTTAAAGCTTCATAATTTTTAGTTATCTGAATTGTCCTGTTTTAATACTTAATCTTTCCATGCAGTTTCTTTCTGTTAGATGTTATTTTGTCTACTTAAACATTATTTGGACACTGGCACTGCTCTGAAAGTATCCCAATCTGTGTACTGTTTCACTACTTCTATATCTCATGGTGTTGAAAACTATTTCCCCAGGCTGTGGGGTATGGGCATCTCTGATGCTATTTTTTTACATCTAATCTTTCCCCACTCTCCATCCAACAGGTATCAACATATCTGTGTGAGCCTGAGCCCCGTTATTGCACTCCTTACACAAGTGCACATGTTCTTGTATGTTAAACTATACACTCAAATACTTAAGGATTAACATGGCAATCAATTACTTAAAGGGAATGAGCTGATTGCACAATCCTCAACATAATGAACATGAGGGGATGAATATGTGTGTGATAACGTCAGATCTTGACGTGTCACTTAAGAAAACATGGGTGATACAGAGTGCAGCACTGGTAATGGAATATTAAGATGATGGAATAGTGGGAGGATGATAGAGGTTCTACTGTATTTTATTGTGCAGATGATGAACGCATGTTGGTGTCACACAGAGAGAACATCGAAGGTCTTCAAAAGAAGGTCTCAGAGCTGCAGAAGGAACTGAAAAGCGAGATGACCAAGCTGAAAAAGGCTAATGAGGGACAGGTGAGATGAGTAATGTGTTAGAAGCTTAATATGGCAGTGTATTTCATGTATATCATTTGTAGCAAGTTGTCATTATCTCATCCAAGGAGGTATTATTTTCATGACCATATGTTTGCCTGTTCGTATGATCACGCAAATACTACTTGTTGGACTTTCATGAAAAAAATTCAGAAGATGGGTATTGGTCCAACTTAGATCTGATTAAATTTTGAGGGTGATCCGGATTACTGCCTGGATACTAAAGTATCAAAAAGTTTCTCATGTGCTTACGTTTTGAGACTTTTTAAAAAAAAAATGTACCTTCTAAACTGTGCATCTAATTTCACACATCAAAATTCTCAGTATTAAATTCATGGTCATTTCATATTTGGTTCTTTTTTATCTCCTTTCCATCTGCCCGTCCTGCCCATATTCAATCCACTCTGGAGATCAAAATTAATGAATTTTTGCCAAATTTTCAGGATATGTTTATAGCAGTGAACGTTCACCCTGAAAAATTTTTGAGAACTAGGTGGCAAAAACTGTTGCCATTTGTAAACATTGTTATTTTACGGGTTTCTTCAGACCAAACAACTAAACAGATGTGTTTCATATTTTCAGGATATGTTTATTCTTATAGACTTGTGATCATTAGGCATTGGACTACATCCGCATACAACTGTTACCATGGTAACCATTTTTTAAGGGCTGTGGGGTATTGTTTTCACCCATGGTGTCCGGATGGGCGGGCGAGCGGGCGTGCGGGCGGGCGGGTGGGCGGGCGGGCGGCGGGAAAAGAGTTTGTCCGGGCTGTATCTCAGAAACCGTAAGGTGTAGGAAGTTGATACTTGGTAGGGACATTGGTTAGGGGGTGTAGGTGTGCAACGTCATGGTCTGACCTTGATTTGACCTTGCCGTAGTGACCTTGAGTTTGAAAATCTTGTCCAGGCTATATCTCGGAAACCATAAGGTGTAGGAAGTTGATACTTGGTAGGGATATTGGTTAGGGGCTGTAGGTGTGCAACGTCATGGTGTGACCTAGATTTGACCTTTGACCTTGCCGTAGTGACCTTGACCTATAAAATCTTGTCCGGGCTATATCTCAGAAACCGTAAGGTGTAGGAAGTTAATATTTGGTAGGGACATTGGTTAGGGGGTGTAGGTGTGCAACATCACGGTCTGACCTTGATTTGACCTTTGACCTTGCTGTAGTGACCTTGACCTATAAAATCTTGTCCGGGCTATATCTCGGAAACCGTAAGGTGTAGAAAGTTGATACTTGGTAGGAATATTGGTTAGGGGGTGTAGGTGTGCAGCGTCATGGTCTGACCTTGATTTGACCTTTGACCTTGCCGTAGTGACCTTGACCTATAAAATCTTGTCCGGGCTATATCTCAGAAACTGTAAGGTGTAGGAAGTTGATACTTGGTAGGGATATTGGTTAGGGGGTATAGGTGTGCAACGTCATGGTCTGACCTTGATTTGTCCTTTGACCTTGCCGTAGTGACCTTGACCTATAAAATCTTGTCCGGGCTATATCTCAGAAACCATAAGGTGTAGGAAGTTGATACTTGGTAGGGATATTGGTTAGGGGGTGTAGGTGTGCAATGTCATGGTCTGACAAGGATTTGACCTTTGACCTTGCCGTAGTGACCTTGAGTTCGAAAATCTTGTCCAGGCTATATCTCGGAAACCGCAAGGTGTAGGAAGTTGATACTTGGTAGGGACATTGGTTAGGGGGTGTAGTTGTGCAACGTCATGATCTGACCTTGATTTGACCTTGGACCTTGCTGTAGTGACCTTGACCTATAAAATCTTGTTGCACCTTTGAGTCTGTTTTTTTGATGCAGATTTAGCACTGTTAAAGTCATATTAGAATTTATTAAGAATTTTACTTTCATAACTTCCCATTGTAAGAGATAGAATTTCATCAAGTGAGCCACAGATTTTACTCCAACACCACACATAAGCATTCATTAAATGTGTTACCACTTTTGTATGCATGATAATATTCAAACCATCTAAACCATAATTGGGCCATGCAGGTGTAGATAAAGAGTGTTGAATTTTAGTTTGCTGATTAATGCTGTTATCTTGTTATTGAATTATCTTGTTTTAATACTTCATCTTTATATGCATTATCTTTCTTTTAAACATTATTTCTCCATTTAAACATTGTTTGGACCTTTATATAACTGACAGTGCTCTGAAAGTATCCTGAAGTTTGTACTGGTACAGTACTTCTGTATCTCATGCAGGGTTTCAGATTCGCGTCAGCCATCGGTCATTGACCGAATTTTGCAACAAAACCCCGAATTTTAAATAGAATATTAGGACATATTGTCCGAGTCGTATCCGTGGGCGATAATAGAAGATCTAGACGTCTTTTTATTTACAAAATATGAAGTCACGTTACAACCCTAAAATCTCGCGAGATCTACGTGATTTTAAATTGTAGCAAGATCTAGACGTCTTTTATGAAATCTCGTGACAAGCCACGTGATCTGCAAGGAAATCCCAGGGGAAATCCGTGTCCTCATATCTTCTCATAAATATTAATGACTTGGGTGCTTTGGCCGTGAGTTCTCGAGTTTAAAGTATTTGATCTTCGCCTATGCTTCCATTTTATAAAATATTGCGAGGAAATCCCAGGGGAAATCTGTGTCCTCATATCTTCTCATGAATATTAATGACTTGGGTGCTATGGCCGTGAGTTCTCGAGTTTAAATTATTTGATTTTCGTCTATGCTTCCATTTTAAAAAATATTGCAAGGAAATCAAATGGAAAATCTGTGTCCTCATATCTTCTCATGAATATTAATGACTTGGGTGCTATGGCCACGAGTTCTCGAGTTTAAAGTATTTGATTTTCGTCTATGCTTCCATTTTATAAAATATTGCAAGGAAATCCCAGGGAAAATCTGTGTCCTCATATCTTCTCATGAATATTAGTTATGGCTGTCTGGTATTTTCGTGTAATTGTAGATTTTGTTTTCTGTAGGGTTCCACATAAATTTTACTGTAATATTCTGAATTTTTGCTGTGATTAATATTTCTTTTTATTAATAATTGCACTGAAAAAAAATCAGATTGAAAGTTTATTTGCTAGCTGTAATGTTTACTGCCAGTGGACATTTTAATAGCATGAAAATCTCATGGATCACCGATTCACCATACTTAGGTTCTGTGGCCGTGAGTTCTCATTTTAGTAATACATGATCATTGAACATGATAAAGACTTTTTGACATTTTAACTAAATGAGATTTTTATTATGATTCAGTAAGTTTTACTTTATATCCCATTCATATAGGGTCATTGACTTTAATGACTTAATTTTAGCAACCTGTAGAATGAAAATTTGATTGACAAGAATTCTGTCCTAAATTCTCCGAAAATGTCCTAAACGTTTTCCTAGTCTTAGGACAGAATGTCCGGCCGGACTTTTCATGTAGCAGAATCACTGTCATGGTGTTGAAAATATTTCCCTAGGCTGTGGGGTACGGGCATCTCTGATGCTATTTTTAAAATGTGTCATATTTTTCACTTCAGAGGCTCTACAAACCAAACTGCTTAATGGATTTTTACATAATTTTCTTGATTTCCTAGCAGTTTTTAGGAAATTTTGTTCCAATTGACAACAGTTACTTTACTGTTAGGAGTCAATTTGAAGCTATGGTGAAATTTACAGTAGTTTGTGAGTAGATGGATTACAAATAAAAAACCAAAATATTTTGATTATGTTGAAATGTGATGGCTGAATTCATAGATGGTGTGTAATATGTTAAAATTTACTACACTTTATCATATGTTGGAGACCAATTATGGTTATTACTGTGCATGATTTATGTACATAAAAGTGTATTTGTGCCATGAAAATCAGTTAGAGGATGAGATCACATTTCCATGACAGAACAAAAGAGAAACCGTTCAGGAAATAGTTTAAATTTACTAAATATACAAGTACTTAAATTATTACATGCAATATATATTTTATAGACAAATGATATATCAGAATTTCTAGTAAGTGTATGAGAAATAGTTCCCGTAATTCCTACAGGCTTCTCTGAAGGTTTGTTTTCATTTAGAAAAATAGCCCCATAAGCATATATTTACAGTATCAGAGTTCTTACACTAGTAAAACTTTGAAGGAGACAAGTGTTGTTCTATTGAGTGGAGCTCCTTATACCAGAAAACTCATCTCTATTGGTTACAGTGCCTTGAAGTAATTCTCTTCATTTGCAAATTTGTATCTTCTGAAGAGATATTTTAAATGTCAAAGTAAATGTTTTTCGTACTTTAAAAAACTATATTGTGTTTTTTAACTGGAAAATTGCATGTCAACAGTAGGTAAACATTTTGTGTATTTTTAGCGTACCTGGTCTATGCGCAGTCACAACAAAACCATTGAGAGGCTGAGGAAAAAGCTGATGGATCAGGTATGAAACTTATCATTGAATATAGAAATATGAGCAAATATTTCAAATTATATAATGCAAGGGCAGTGTCAATATAATCTAATAAATAAGAGCTTATGAAAATGAAAAGTTTTTTTAAATTTATTTTTTTTTTAAATTGAAATTTTTCTGAAAGAATTTTATCTAGGTTCCTTGCATCTTAAAGTTGTAGGACGGTAGAACCAATTTCCAGTCTATTCTAGTGTAAACCCTTTTTTGCCAAACATTTAAAATATTTTTGAGCACTTATGTTGTTAGACCTGGGATTATATGTTCATTATATCCCCAGACGAAAGTCGGGGATATATTGGATTCAGGTCCGTCGCGCCGCTGCCGCCGCCGTAGAAATTTCCTTGTGGACGCGATAACTCAAAAACGGATTAATATTTTTTTTTCAAACTTGGTACACATGTTAAGGATGCCCAAAGGAAGATCCCTATTTTAAGGTGACCTTAAACTCCCAATAATAAAGAACTTATAGCCACCTTAAGGTCAGAAATTGCACTTTTGACCACTTAGAGCCCTCTAGGTCACAAACTATGAGGCGTATCTGGCTTAAATTTTACCTGAGAACACATTAATATATTCTTAGTACATGTGCCGAAAATCAAGACTTTAAGTTGAGGAGAAAATTGTGTTTGGGGCCCATAAAGACCCCACTTAGGACTTTTTTCCTAGATTTTTAACATATTTTGCCCTATAATTTGGAAGTGGTAATTCTGATGAGTCTCAAACTGCTCTATGTGTAACTCTTATATGTAATCCTTGTCTGTGAAAAATTTAAAGGCTGTAGGTTTACCTGTTAGGCCGACTTGAAGTCTCAAAATTGCCCACAGAGACCCAATTTATGGACTTTTTGCCACCTTCAAGCACTGTAGCTTTCAAACAATGTCTCTCATCTAAGTGAAATATCATCTGAGAATATATCAATATGTTTTTCTTGTATGTACTCCAAAATTTAGGCCTTTAATAGACATTTAACCCATGTATGAGGACCATAAATCCCCACCCGAGTGACCCTTTTTAGACATTTTTCACATATTTTGCCCTGTAACTTGGAAATGGTAAGTCTGAAAAGTTTCAAACTGTATTAGATACATATTCTATGTGTAATCTTAGTATGTGACAAATTTTAAGTCTGAAGCTTTAATTTGAAGGCCACATTGAGGTCTCTGACGGGCTCCCAAAGACCCAGTATTTGGACTTTTTGCCACCTTTAAGCCCTGTGACTGTTAAACTATGTGACTGATAGGGCTGAAATCTCATCTGGGAATACATTATTCTGTTCTTTTTACATGTGCCAAAAATCATGGCTTCAAGTAGACATTTAAATTGTGTATGAGGACCATAAACACCCACCCGAGTGACCCTTTTAAGACATTTTTCACATATTTTGCTCTGTAACTTGGAAATGGTAAGTCTGAGAAGTTTCAAACTTTATTAGATATATATTCTATGTATAATCTTAGTATGTGACAGATTATAAATCTGAAGCTTTAATTTGAAGGCCACATCGAGATCTCTAAAAGGCCCACAGAGACCCAATATTTGGACTTTTTGCCACCTTTAAGCCCTGTGACTGTTAAACTATGTGATTGATGGAGCTGAAATCCCATCTGGGAATGCATTATTATGTCCTTTCTACATGTGCCGAAAGTCAAGGCTTTTAGTAGACATTTAACCTGTGTATGAGGGCCATAAACACTCACCCAAGTGACCTTTTTTGACATTTTTTCCATATTTTGCCCTGTTATTTGGAAATGCTTAGTGTGACAAGTCTTAAACTGTATTATATATAATTTTTGTTTGTTATTTTTATTGCGTAAAATAGCCTTACCTTATCCTCACAAGTGCTTGTTTGGTTTTGTGGAGCAAAAACGTATCGACCGACAAGAATTTTTTTAAGGAATATTCTTGTCACAAGAGGTGACCCCTTTGTCTGCGCATGTCCGCGCTTGCGCAGTAGTCGTTGTCGACAAACGAATGTCGAGAGTTCTTCATTATATTTTTGGTCGATATGGGAGCAACACGTATTTTCTTTTATTATCGTCCATTTACAGACGAAGATCTATGAAGTTTTGAAGCGTGCAAGCGTGCACCTACCTGTATTTATCCATTATTCGACTGGTACTACCACTAATTCTGCTTCCCTTGTCCTGAAAAGGGTCAGAATAAGATGTGCAAGAAGATGTTGCTGTAAAGTCTTCAGTGGAAGACGTGTATATCTTCCGCTGTACTCGCCCATTATTCGACTGGAATTACCTCTTTGTCGATGAAGGGGATGCAAAGAAGATTTTGCTGTAAAGTTTTCAGTGGAAAACAAAGAAGAAATGCAGTTGGCTTTGCAACGGAGGTCGTAGATTCTTTACTGTGGGTGGAGCGCCACTCTGGTACAGTAACAGGTCCCCCTCCAAAAGTACGACTACAGAAGCGTATCCACTGATCCTTGCAGTTATTATTTTACTTCCTGCTTCTCAGACATGAAAATAAGGACAGGTTACCTTCATTTGCTGTAAATTTGGATGAAGATCCAACAGACATTTTTGGGGCAGTATGTGCACTGCTTGTCTGTTCAGCCCTGTTGAAGAATTGCAATAACTATTTACTAGATAATAAAACCTTCCTATGGCCATGTCTCCATTGGAAAGAGTACTGTGACTTTTGAGTTAATTCTTCTGCAAACTCAACGAAGGAGGACCTGGTTCAGCGAAGAAAGAGGAGAGGGTACCATTACACCTGGGTCTAATGGTGCCAGTGGTACAGTGAGACCCGTTTAACAAACGCCAAGTGGCACAGTGAGACCCAGGAAAGAGCAATTATTATTTCATGAAAAATATTTAAGTTCTTTACTAGTGGTACAGTGGGACCTGTCTCCTCGCTAGTTCATCCACAGTGGGACCAACCCCTGCCAAACTTCCTCCCTACATGCAAATTCGTCCCTGGTTTCACAGTGGGACCCACTCCTGCCCCAGTTCTTCCCTACTTCACAGTTTCTTCTAAGTGGCACAGTGGGACCTGCCTCCTCTCTAGTTCCTCCCTAGTGGTACAGTGGGACCCACCCCTGCCAAACTTCTTCCCTGTATGCAATTTCATCCATGGTGGCACAGTGGGACCCACTCCTTCCCTAGTTCTTTCTTACTTCACGATTTCTTCCCTAGTGGCACAGTGGGACCCACCTCTTCTCTAATTCTTCCCTAGTGGCACAGTGAGACCTACATTCTCTCCAGTTCCTCCCTAGTGGTACAGTGGGACCCACCCCTGCCAAACTTCTTCCCTGCATGCAATTTCATCCATGGTGGCACAGTGGGGCCCACTTCTGCCCTAGTTCTTCCTTGCTTCAAGATTTCTTCCCTAGTGGCACAGTGGGACCCACCTCCTCTCTAGTTCTTCCTTACTTCACGATTTCTTCCCTAGTGTCACAGTGGGACCCATGTCCTCTCTAGTTCTTCCCTAGTGGTACAGTTGGACCCAGCCCTGTCCATCTTCTTCTCCACCTGCAAATTCGTCCCTGGGAACATAGTGAGACCAATTCCTGCCAAACTTCTTCCCTACTTCACAATTTCTTCCCTAGTGGCACAGTGGGACCTGCCTCCTCTCTAGTTCCTCCCTAGTGGCACAGTTGGACCCACCCCAGCTAAACTTCTTTCCTACATGCAAATTTGTCCCTGGTGGCACAGAGTGACCCACTTGTGCCCTAATTCTTCTCTAAGACACAAGTTCTTCCCTAGTGGCACAGTGGGACCTGCCTCCTTTCTAGTTCCCCTACTGGTACAGTGGGACTCATCCCTGCCAGACGTCTTCCCCATATGCAAATTTATCCCTAGAGGCACAGTGGGCCTCACTCCTGCCCAAATTCTTCCATGCTTCATGATTTCTTGACTAGTGGCACAGTGAGACTCGTTTCCTCTCTAGTCCTTCAATAGTGGAACAGTGGGTCCTGTCTCCTCTCTAGTTCCTCTCTGGTGGTATAGTGGGACCTGCCTCCTCTTTAGTTCATCCCTAGTGGTACAGTGGGACCCAGTCTTGCCAAACTACTTCCCTACATGCAAGTTCATCCCTGGTGGCACAGTGGGACGCACCTCTGCCCTATTTTATCCCTACTTCACGATTTCTTCCCTAGTAGCAAAGAGGGACCTGCTAGTTCTTTTTAAGTAGTACAGTGGGACCCACCTCGTCTCTAATTCCTCCCTAGTGGTACAGTGGGACCCGCCTCCTCTCTAGTTCTTCTCTAGTGGTACAGTGGGACCCACATCCTCTCTAATTCTTCCCTAGTGGTACAGTGGGACCTGCCTCCTCCCTAGTTCTTCCCTGGTGGTACAGTGGGACCTGCCTCCTCGCTAGTTCTTCCCTGGTGGCACAGTGGGACCCACCTCCTCTCTGCTTCTTCCCTCATGGTACAGTGGGACCTGCCTCTTCCCTAGTTCTTCCCTGGTGGTACAGTGGGACGCACCTCCTCTCTAATTCTTTCCTAGTGGTACAGTGGGACCCTCCTCCTCTCTAGTTCTTCCCTGGTGGTACAGTGGGACCTGCCTCCTCTCTAAATTTTCCCTAATGGTACAGTGGGACCTGTCTTCTCTCTAATTCTTCCCTAGTGGTACAGTGGGACCCACCTCCTATCTGCTTCTTCCCTAGTGGTACAGTGGGACCTGCCTCCTCCCTAGTTCTTCCCTGGTGGCACAGTGGGACCCACCTCCTCTCTAGTTCTTCCCTGGTGGTACAGTGGGACCTGCCTCCTCGCTAGTTCTTCCTTGGTGGCACAGTGGGACCCACCTCCTCGCTAGTTCTTCCCTGGTGGTACAGTGGGACCCGCCTCCTCTCTAGTTCTTCCCTAGTGGTACAGTGGAAGTAGGGACTTGCCACTAGGGAAGAAATCATGAAGTATGGAAGAATTTGTGCAGGAGTGGGGCCCACTGTGCTACTAGGAATATTAATTTGAATGTGGGGAAGAAGTTTCACAGGGATCGGTCCCACTGTACCATCAGGGTGGAATTATAGAGGAGGCATGACCCACTGTACCACTAGGCAAAAATTCATGAAGTATGGAAGAATTTGTGCATGAGTGGGGCCCACTGTGCAACTAGGAATACATTTTTCATGTGGGGAAGAAGTTGAACAGGGATGGGTCCCACTGTACCATGGGGAGAACCAGAAAGGAGGCAGGTCCAGATGTGCCACGTGGGAAAAATTGTGAAGGAGTTGGGCAGATGTGGATCCCACTTTGCCACCAGGGAACAATTTGCATGTAGTGAAGTAGCTTGTCAGGATTGGGTCCCACTGTACCACAAAGGAGAAAGTGGAGAGGAGGTAGGGCCCATTGTACCAGTAGGGAAGAATTCGTGAAGTAGGGAAGAATTAGGGCAGAGGTGGGTCTCACTGTGCCACCAGGGATGAATTTGCAAGTAGGCAAGTACTTTGGCAGGACTGGGTCCTACTGTACCACTAGGGACGAACTAGAGAGGAGGTGGGTCCCACTGTACCACCAGGGAAGAACTAGGGAGGAGGCAGGTCCCACTGTACCACTAGGGAAGAAGCAGAGAGGAGGTGGGTCCCACTGTACCACTAGGGAAGAAGCAGAGAGGAGGTGGGTCCCACTGTGCCACCAGGGAAGAACTAGGGAGTAGGCAGGTCCCACTGTACCACCAGGGAAGAACTAGGGAGGAGGGAGGTCCCACTGTACCACTAGGGAAGAAGCAGAGAGGAGGTGGGTCCCACTGTACCACCAGGGAAGAACTAGCGAGGAGGCAGGTCCCACTGTACCACCAGGGAAGAACTAGAGAGGAGGCGGGTCCCACTGTGCCACCAAGGAAGAACTAGCGAGGAGGCAGGTCCCACTGTACCACCAGGGAAGAACTAGCGAGGAGGCGGGTCCCACTGTGCCACCAAGGAAGAACTAGCGAGGAGGTGGGTCCCACTGTGCCACCTGGGAAGAACTAGGGAGTAGGCAGGTCCCACTGTACCACCAGGGAAGAACTAGCGAGGAGGCAGGTCCCACTGTACCACCAGGGAAGAACTAGGGAGGAGGCAGGTCCCACTGTACCACTAGGGAAGAAGCAGAGAGGAGGTGGGTCCCACTGTACCACCAGGGAAGAACTAGAGAGGAGGCGGGTCCCACTGTGCCACCAGGGAAGAACTAGGGAGGAGGCAGGTCCCACTGTACCACTAGGGAAGAAGCAGAGAGGAGGTGGGTCCCACTGTGCCACCAAGGAAGAACTAGGGAGTAGGCAGGTCCCACTGTACCACCAGGGAAGAACTAGCGAGGAGGTGGGTCCCACTGTGCCACCAGGGAAGAACTAGGGAGTAGGCAGGTCCCACTGTACCACTAGGGAAGAACTAGCGAGGAGGCAGGTCCCACTGTACCACCAGGGAAGAACTAGGGAGGAGGCAGGTCCCACTGTACCACTAGGGAAGAACTAGAGAGGAGGTGGGTCCCACTGTACCACCAGGGAAGAACTAGCGAGGAGGTGGGTCCCACTGTGCCACCAGGCAAGAACTAGGGAGTAGGCAGGTCCCACTGTACCACTAGGAAAGAATTAGAGAGGAGGTGGGGTCCCACTGTACCACCAGGGAAGAACCTGCAAGGAGGCAGGTCCCACTGTACCACTATACAGAGCTTAGCATTCACCCATTTAGTTAGGTATGAGTTCGGTAAAAAGTAGTTCTTAAAATTTGTAATCGAGGAAATAATAAATGCTCCCCAACTATTAGCGGTGTTACCATTAGACCCAGGTATAATGGTACCACCCTCACTGCAGCGCTGATGTTCCTTTTGCAACGAAGATCAAACTGGCTAGATGAGTTTTTATGTTATATTATATTATATGTTGAAGTCCTTGCTTCCAACTTTTACAGTGTATTTTGCACAGTATATTCAGGACAGGAGCTATGTCCAGTAATTTTCCCCTACCAACCACAAAAGATCGTAGTACCACTCTGCCTAGTTTACCAGGTCAGAGGGATACAGAAGAACGTGGCTACATTAATGCAAGTCACCTTGGAGGCTCTTCTTGCAGAGTTACTGGCAGTGATGGGAGATTTTCATTGCCATCCCAGAGTTGTGCGAATCTTGAGACGGAGTTGTCGAATTACTCCCCAATCGAATTCACCAATGCCTGTACTACCCACAATGCAAAGCGATGACGTCAGACAGGAAAACATGGCTACAGTACTAAATATAAATATACCGCTTAAATGCTTCAAAAGAAAGCGATTTATCCACTCAACAATTGCAGAACTTCAGGTTTCTATGGCAGTTTAGTTCTTGTATAGAAACTCGGCTAATGACGACCTGTGATAGATCTCAGTGTCCTGAATTGATTTCTAACTACGACTTCAGCGGTCACGGCCCACGAGTGAAGTGCGTTTACTATAACAATAAATACCTGCTTGTCCCATCATTTAAACTGGAGACAGCAGAAATTATTAGAAATTCGGTTACAAAAGATGCATTCTTTTATGTACCGACTCACCAAGATTTTCAACATCTACTTCAGTTTAATGTACACTGGCAAACCTATCAGTTCAAAGCATTATAAAATTCGGGTTAGCGACACCTCTACAGTATCATGCGAGTAGTAAAGAGGCAAATCTCATTCTTCAGTTTCACAGAATAGGAGTTCACCATGTACCTAGACCACTGGTTGTTTAGTGTACTTAAAGACACCAGTATTGGGTTCAAACCAAAGAACTCATCCAATTATGCATCAACTGGGCTTCGGGATATCGATTTCCTAGGTTACCACTGCATTTTGGTACCAGGAAATTTCTTTCACCTTATACCTAGACTACTGGTTGTTTAGTGTACGTAAAAGACACCAGTATTGGGTTCAAACCACAGAACTCATCCAATTATTCATCAACTGGGCTTCGTGATATCGATTTCCTAAGTTACCACTGCATTTTGGTACCAGGAAATTTCTTTCTACCTCCAATAAATTAAATACCTGAGAATCTATTCAACACATGGCGATCTCATCACAATCAACCCCAAGGTTGCTTATATCCCAGGTAGGGATACCAGCATCTTTGGAAAAGACTATACCAATGGGTCAGTTATGTATGTGTGCTTTTCAGTGGTATCTAGAAAAAAACTGGAAATTTCTCCAGTCACTAGTTGTGAGAATTCCTGTTTCAAATCCTTCTGAAAAGGCATATTCAGTGGTGGAAAATGCCAAAAAATGGGAAATAGGATGCCTTTTCTATACACGGGTGCACAATTCCCTTATTTTCGTAGATGCATTAAATCAGGGTTGATGATCCCATCTATAAGCATCACAGTTAGTGGCTTTGGACAGTTAAAAATGTATATATTACATTTCAATGTCATACAGCTGAAGGCAGTGTGTTCAGCCCTTAAAAGCCTTCAAGACAAATTCCACACAAAGAATTCTGATAGCATCAGACAACACCACTTTGTTCGGTTATCTGAACAAACAGGGGGGGGAGCGTATACCTCCTAGTTTGGCGCAGCTTGGCCTACTGCAATCCTTGAAAATATACTCATAACAGACATAGTCTTGGTTGCTTAAGGGTCATACTCAACATATCTCCAGAAGGGATAAAGGTTTGGCGCATCCTGGCCTACTACAATCCTTGAAATATACTCTTAAGAGACAGAAATATTCTGGGGTTACTTAAATGTCATACTCAATGATCTCTACAGAAGGGACAGAAGTAATATGTACAGAATGGTTCTTACTCCCGTTATGGTTCTAGACAACGTGCAAGTTTGGCACAAATCAACAATAGGTGTTTTATGCAGGTATGCTGCATCTTGGCCTACTGCAATCCTTGAAATATTCTCATATGAGCCAGATATATTCAGGGTTGCCTAGATGTCATGACAGCCTCTCCACAAAGAACGAAATAATACAGACAGGAGAGGCTTCATCTTTAATATTCTATTTGATTTACATAGTTTGTCAAATACCAATGGTAGAGATGTTTGCCACCAATGAGTCAAAAACTTCCATTCTATGTTGCTAGTCCCGGATGCAAATGCTCTGAACATAGATGCATTAAACATCTTGTTGGAGGTCCTGGACTGCTAGGCCTTTTGTCCTATACCACTTATTCCAAAAAGTCATTGAACAAGTGAACACCAGGTGCAAAATGATTGTAGTGGCCCCTTGGTGGCCCATGATGCATTGGCTTTGGGGTCTGGTGAGTCATTCAACCAAACCTCCATTACAGCTACTTCACTGGTCTCAGAAACAGCCATTCAGTCAGAAATACCATCTGAATCAGTTGCATTGGCAGTTTGGCACCTTCATGCTTGGCATCTTAACACCACTCAGAATCTCTTATATCATTCTCTGGGCAAGGGATAGAGAGATTTAGGGCATCTCAAGGACCCTCATCTTGGAATGTATGAGTCATGATGGGCCATTTTGAGCTCTGGTACCCACAGAATAAGGTGGCCATCTCAGAGCCTACGGTCTCAAATATACCAGATTTTTTGATCCATTTACTTGCAAAAAATCTGAAACCTGTCTCTATTGTTGGCTTTGCAGCAGCCATAGCTGATCATTTACATTTTTTGTGCAGGAGTTGAACCAAAGCCTGCATCTTTATAGGCCTATTGCAAGTGTTATAGAGAGAAGCCCACTGCTAACAGAGGTACAGCATCAAGGGATTTGCCTTTGCTTCTGTTGGTTTTCACAAAAGGCTTCTTGTTAACCTTTAAAAGGAGGTCAGTCTAAAAAAGTTTGACTTGCAAGACTGTTGCAAATTGCAATGACATTGGAAGTGTATTCTGGGACTTTGGCTCCTTCAGACACAAGCCTCATAGGAAGGAGTTTACAGTTCTCACTCCTACCTACCTTTTCAACAAGGAACTATTAGCCTCAGTTGGTCTAGATTGCCTCCAGTGGTCACTTCAGCTCTAGATCATTCCTGAACTCAACTTGCCTGGACACATGCTTCGTTGTCCTTCTACAGCACTTACATCCTTCTTGGACAGGTCTACTGCTTGGACAAAAGGGAAAGTCTCCTTCTCCTGCCTTTTAGCAAGAATCAGTTGGCTTACAATGTCCCAGATGGCTCAAACCAGTGGTCATTCCAGCTCACAAACCTTTCTTGAGCTGATGTTGTGACACTCTGCTCTCTTACAGTACTTAGTTACTATCAGGACAGTACAAGTACTTCAAGGAGGGGAAGAATCTTGCTCATATCTTTTAAGGAAGGCTTGATGGAGATATCTTGAATTCTGCTATCTCTTCCTGGATCAATCTGGCTGCATGATTAGATTGCCAGTCCTTTAATTCTGATTCTCAGAATCCATACATTGAGGCACATATTACATCCATGGCTGCCTCTTTAGTTTTCAAGAGTGGGGTATTACCTGAGCAGATATGAAACTCTTGTTATTGGAAGACCCACAATTCTTTACTACATTCTACTTGAAGAAGTAGCTTGGCAATCCCATGACCAGTCCATGAACAAATTGGGCCTTGTGGATTCACCTCGGCATGTAGTCAATTTTTGTGTATCTTTACATGTTATTGATATGACTCACATAGTTATGTTCTCTCCAGTTACACAAGTGTTGTGTCACTGACATATGTCTTTCCTGACTTACATATGGCCCCATATCTGCAGTTCATGCAGTTCAGTTTGCCTGCTTGGAGATATTCTCATTGTCAGATGATGACATCTTGTTTCGGGAGTCATGCAGACATCTCCGGCCAATACCGGGTGATGGTTAATACTGCTATATGATTTGTTGTAAAATTGTCTACAACAGCAACAGCAGCAACAATGACGACCACATCATGGATCTCTTGTTGAGGTTAGCAAATTACTTATCTGTGATGAAGAGGTAATATATATAACCTAAGATGTGGCGAATGGAAGCTTATCTTATCCTCTTATCAAGTGCTTTATTTGGTGACCCCTTGTCTGACAATCATCTAACAGTGTGGCCAAAACAAATACCCTCCACCTGTTATGGTTGTATTCAAGCACTTGTGAGGATAAGGTAAGGCTATTTTACGCAATAAAATGTAACAAATTTTATTGTAATTTAACTTTTTACAAGTTAAATACTTACCTTATCCTCACAAGGATAAACCCACCCTACCTCCCCGCATAATTTGTTTTCTGGGGACCAAAAATACAATGAAGAACTCTCGACATTCGTTTGTCGACAACGACTACTGCGCAAGCGCGGACATGCGCAGACAAAGGGGTCACCTCTTGTGACAAGAATATTCCTTAAAAAAATTCTTGTCGGTCGATACGTTTTTGCTCCACAAAACCAAACAAGCACTTGTGAGGATAAGGTAAGTATTTAACTAGTAAAAAGTTAAATTACAATAAAATTTGTTACAGTTTGTCCCCCAAAAAGTTTCAGCTCTGTAGTTTAATTGCTAAGGTCTCTTTAACAATTGTAAAATGCCCACAGAGACCCAGTTTATGGATATTATACCACTTTAAAGCCCTGTAACTGTCAAACTATGTGGGTCATAGAGCTGAAATCTTTGAATTTTTCAAAGGAAGTGCCCGTCTATTTAAATTTTTATTATCTCCCGCCGGGCTTTAGCCCGGGAGGGAGATTATGAAATGATGCCTGTGTGTGCGTGCGTGCGTGCGTGTGTGCGTGCGTTAGTTAGTCACGCAGATTCCTCCAAAACTACTACAGCTACAGATTTTTTGTAAATTAATTGTCCCAATGAATTTTCACGCCCTCGAAAATTTTTTTGGTTTTATGGACTTAGGCCTAACGATAAGTGAGTAATAGCTATCTTAGCTACTTGGAGTAAAGGGCTCATAACTCAAAAACTATTGCAGAAACAACTTTTTCTTCAAATATGTTGTTCAGCTACTTTGTCCTTAGCTATAAGATGGTACATAGTTTGGGGTCCCATTGCATGCCATAAGTGAGTAATAGCTATTTTCTCATTTGTAGCTAAATAACAAAAGGAGTAAATGTCAAATATCTTCCAAAGTATTAGAGTTACAGAAATCTTTTCAAATATGTTGTTCATCTACTTTTTGGTAAGCTATCACATAGTAAAGTTTCAGACCTGTTGCACCTTGGATAGCTGAGCAATAGCTACTTTGAAATTCTGATTGTTGAGTAAAGCCATTGTAACTCCAAAACCATTGCAGTTAGAGTGTTTCCCTAAAATATGTTGTTCAGCTACTTTTTCCTTAGCTATAAGATGGTACATAGTTTGGGGTTCTATTGCATGCCATTAGTGATTAATAGCTATTTTCTCATTTGTAGCTAAATAACAGAAGAAGTAAATGTCAAATATCTTCAAAAGTATTAAAGTTAGGGAAATCTGTTCAAATATGTTGTTCATCTACTTTTTGGTAAGCTATCACATAGTAAAGTTTCAGACCTGTTGCACCTTGGATAGCTGAGTAATAGCTACTTTCATATTCTGATTGTTGAGTAAAGCCATTGTAACTCCAAAACCATTGCAGTTAGAGTGTTTCCCTAAAATATGTTGTTCAGCTACTTTGTCCTTAGCTATAAGATGGTACATAGTTTCGGGTTCTATTGCATGCCGTAAGTGAATAATAGCTATTTTCTCATTTGTAGCTAAATAACAGAAGAAGTAAATGTCAAATATCTTCAAAAGTATTAAAGTTAGGGAAATCTTTTCATATATGTTATTCATCTACTTTTTGGTAAGCTATCACATAGTAAAGTTTCAGACCTGTTGCACCTTGGATAGCTGAGTAATAGCTACTTTGAAATTCTGACTGTTGAGTAAAGCCATTGTAACTCCAAAATTATTGCAGTTAGACTGTTTTCCTAAAATATGTTGTTCAGCTACCTTGTCCTTAGCTATAAGATGGTATATAGTTTAGGGTTCTATTGCATGCCATAAGTGAGTAATAGCTATTTTCTCATTTGTAGCTAAATAACAAAAGGAGTAAATGTCAAATATCTTCAAAAGTATTAAAGTTAGGGAAATCTTTTCATATATGTTATTCATCTACTTTTTGGTAAGCTATCACATAGTAAAGTTTCAGACCTGTTGCACCTTGGATAGCTGAGTAATAGCTACTTTGAAATTCTGACTGTTGAGTAAAGCCATTGTAACTCCAAAATTATTGCAGTTACAGTGTTTTCCTAAAATATGTTGTTCAGCTACTTTGTCCTTAGCTATAAGATGGTCCATAGTTTGGGGTTCTGGTGCATGCCATAAGTGAGTAATAGCTATTTTCTCGTTTGTAGCTTGAGTAAAGCCATTGTAACTCCAAAATTATTGCAGTTACAGTGTTTTCCTAAAATATGTTGTTCAGCTACTTTGTCCTTAGCTATAAGATGGTCCATAGTTTGGGGTTCTGTTGCATGCCTTAAGTGAGTAATAACTATTTTCTCATTTGTAGCTAAATAACAGAAGAAGTAAATGTCAAATATCTTCAAAAGTATTAAAGTTAGGGAAATCTTTTCAAATATGTTGTCCATCTACTTTTTGGTAAGCTATCACATAGTAAAGTTTCAAATTTCAAATTTTACAACTTTTGGTGGCCATCTTGAATTTTTGCGGAAAATGAAAAATGGCAAATATCTCTGAAACTGTCAGAGCGATTTCGAGCAAGTTTTGGACCCACAGTGTAGTAGAAGGGTTTCTGTTGAAACATGAAATTTTCAATTTCACATGGTAAAGTTTCAGACCCATAGCTAATTACCCACCTACTTAAAATGAGTAAATGCTAATTATCTCTAAAAGTATTGCAGAGAGCCAATTTTTCTCAAATACCTCATTCACCTACTTTTGGAAGAGCTTTCACTTGGTAAAGTTTCAGACCCGTAGCTAATTATTCACCTACTCAAAATGAGTAAATGCTAATTATCTCTAAAAGTACTGCAGATAGCTAATTTTTCTCAAATAACTCATTCACCTACTTTTGGAAGAGCTTTCACTTGGTGAAGTTTCAGACCCATAGCTAATTACTCACCTACTCAAAACGAGTAAATGCGAATTATATCTAAAAGTACTGCAGATAGCCAATTTTTCTCAAATAACTCATTCACCTACTTTGGGAAGAGCTTTCACTTGGTAAAGTTTCAGACCCATAGCTAATTACTCACCTTCTCAAAATGAGTAAATACGAATTATCTCTAAAAGTACTGCAGATAGCCAATTTTTCTCAACTAACTGATTCACCAACTTTTGGAAGAGCTTTCACATGGTGAATTTCAGACCCATAGCTAATTACTCACCTACTCAAAATGAGTAAATGTGAATTATCTCTAAAAGTATTGCAGATAGCCAATTTTTCTCAAATAACTCATTCACCTACTTTTGGGAGAGCTTTCACTTGGTGAAGTTTCAGACCTGTAGCTAATTACTCACCTAATCAAAATGAGTAAATGCTAATTATCTCTGAAAGTATTGCAGATAGCCAATTTTTCTCAAATAACTCATTCACCTACTTTGGGAAGAGCTTTCACTTGGTGAAGTTTTAGACCCATAGCTAATTACTCACCTACTCAAAAGGAGTAAATATGAATTATCTCTAAAAGTACTGCAGATAGCCAATTTTTCTCAAATAACTCATTCACCAACTTTTATAAGAGCTTTCACATGGTGAAGTTTCACACCCATAGCTAATTATTCACCTCAAAATGAGTAAATGCGAATTATCTCTAAAAGTACTGCAGATAGCCAATTTTTCTCAAATAACTCATTCACCTACTTTTGGAAGAGCTTTCACTTGGTGAAGTTTCAGACCCATAGCTAATTACTCACCTACTCAAAATGAGTTAATGCGAATTATCTCTAAAAGTACTGCAGATAGCCAATTTTTCTCAACTAACTCATTCACCTACTTTTGGGAGAGCTTTCACTTGGTGAAGTTTCAGACCTGTAGCTAAGTACTCACCTAATCAAAATGAGTAAATGCTAATTATCTGTAAAAGTATTGCAGATAGCCAATTTTTCTCAAATAAATCATTCACCTACTTTGGGAATAGCTTTCACTTGGTGAAGTTTTAGACCCACAGCTAATTACTCACGTACTCAAAATGAGTAAATATGAATTATCTCTAAAGGTACTGCAGATAGCCAATTTTTCTCAAATAACTCATTCACCAACTTTTGGAAGAGCTTTCACATGGTGAAGTTTCAGACCCATAGCTAATTACTCACCTACTCAAAATGAGTTAATGAGAATTATCTCTAAAAGTACTGCACATAGCCAATTTTTCTCAACTAACTCATTCACCTTCCTTTGGGAGAGCTTTCGCTTGAAGTTTCAGACCCATAGCTAATTACTCACCTACTCAAAATGAGTACATGCTAATTATGTCTAAAAGTATTGCAGATAGCCAGTATTTCTCAAATAACTCATTCACCTACATTTTGGAGAGCTTTCACATGCTTAAGTTTTTTTATGACTTTTTAAAATAATTTTTTATTCATTAAAAGTAATGAAATCATGCCCTAAATCAATTATAACTTGAAAAGTATTGCATTTAGAGCACTTTGTTAAAATATGTTATTCAGCTACTTTTTCCATAGCTACAACATGGTGAGTAACTTGGGTGTCTATCTCAATAGCTAAGTGAGTAATAGCTACTTTTGGATTTTTCACTAGCTTCCATCATGAGTAAAATCACTTGTAACTTGAAAACTGTTGTATTTACAGAATTTTATGCAAATATGTTATTCATCTACTTTTGGGTCAGCTATAACATAGTAAAATTTCAGACCTGTAGCTCATTGCATAGCTGAGTAATAGCTGCTTTTAGGTTATCACTGTTGGGCAAATCACTTATAACTTGAATACTCTTGCATTTACATTATTTAGTTGCAATATGTTATTCACCTATTTTGAAGCAGCTATAACATAGTTAAGTTCCAGACCTGTGGCTCATAGCATAGCTGAGTAATAGCTACTTTGAAGTTCTTACTCAACACTACATCATTTATAACTTGAAAAGTATTGCATTTAGAGCATTTTGTTAAAATATGATATTCACCTACTTTTTCAATAGCAACAACATGGTGAGTAACTTGGGTGTCTATCTCAATAGCTAAGTGAGTAATAGCTACTTTTGGACTTTTTACTAACTTCCATCATGAGTAAAATCAATTGTAACGTGAAAACTATTGGATTTAGAGAATTTTGTGCAAATATATTATTCACCTACTTTTGGGTCAGCTATAACATAATAAAAATTTCAGACTTCTAGCTCATGCTATGGCTGGGTAATAGCTACTTTTGCCTTTGCCGGTGGATACATTTTGCATCTGGCCACAGATGCGTCCTTGGTCTAGTTCTAATAAGTCATTCACATACTTTTGGGTGATCTACCACATACTGAAGTTGCAGAACTGTAGCTCTTTGGATAGCTGAGTAATAGCTACTAAAATGAGTAAATGTCTTTTATCTGTAAAAGTATTACAGGTAGGCAATTCCTTCTAAATAAGTCATTCACCTACTTGTGGGTGATCTACCACATAGTGAAGTTGCAGAACTGTAGCTCTTTGGATAGCTGAGTAATAGCTACTAAAATGAGTACATGTCTTTTATCTCTAAAAGTATTACAGGTAGGCAATTCCTTCTAAATAAGTCATTTACCTACTTTTGGGTGATCTACCACATAGTGAAGTTGCAGAACTGTAGCTCTTTGGATAGCTGAGTAATAGCTACTAAAATGAGTAAATGTCTTTTATCTGTAAAAGTATTACAGGTAGGCAATTTCTTCTAAATAAGTCATTCACCTACTTTTGGGTGATCTACTGCATATTAAAGTTGTAGAACTGTAGCTCTTTGGATGGCAGAGTAATAGCTACTAAAATGAATCAATGCCTTTTGTCTTTAAAAGTATTGCAATCAAACATTAAACTTGTCACTTCTACATGTGCCTCCATCTCACAAGAAAATTTATATTCCACTATCTTTAGTACATCTTATTTATACGGCGGGAGATAAATGCATCCGTCAGAATGCTTGTTAATAATGTTATGGCTATCTTAGGCTTTTAAGTACTTATTTTTGTGTGTTATCTCTCTGCTTGCTGAGTTTTTAACTTTTTAAAATGAAACTGGTTAAACATATTCAAGTAGGCAAAATGGACACTGTTATTTTCTGGTGAGCTATAAGTCCAATATTAATGAAATTATAGCCTTGTGTAGTAAAAATAGGTTTTAACCCTCAACTAGCCCAGTTTTATTCAGTTTGCCTCAGTTAATTTTGACACAGTTCCTACAGTTACTAACTCATTTCAGTTGATAATCACATTCTTAAAATTCTCAATTCTGAATTATTATTATAAATCTGTTCTTGTGGTTTGATAATTTATATTTAATTCTGGAGGTATATAATTTTCCTGTTGGACATTCCTTATTTATATATTTGATTTGATTTTAGTGATAAGATTAACTGAGCTTTTTGTATTTGATTACCCCTTTTGTTTGTTTACCATTTGTGCTGTAGCACTCTATCTCTTTGTAGTCCCACCCCCCATCCACCTCTGGGACCTCCAGCTATTGAGTGACACTAAATAAACAAAGGTATTGAATGATATCAAATGAGAAACAAAGAACCAGACTTTTCAGTGGGGTTGCAGATCTTCTGTAACAGTGAGAGAGGTGTGGAGAAGGGGAGAGGGGTGGGGTGGGGTTGGGAGATGGGGTTTGCTTCATTATCTAATAAGACAAAGGGGAGTCAGAACTGAGATTGTGTCACATATTTAGGTTGCATATATATGGACCACATATATAGGAATTGAGGAAATGAATAACTGAAAAACAATGCAAATTCTAAAAATAATATAATAAAATAATAATATAAATAATATATAATTTTTAAATAATATTTTATTTGTGAACAAATATAGAAACAGATATGCGCTTTTGGGATTATGAATCATTTAAATACTTTGAAAATAGGTTCAGAGTCACCCTTTGCAGGAAGATTGAAAAGTATGATGAGTTGAGTTAGAAATAATATTTTATTGCGTTAATACATCCTATCCAATGGACAATTGCTAATCCGGTCGGCGCAGACCGGCCCGCCAAACGCCAGAAAAAGACGTCCTGTGTTGCCACCGGCTGGCCGGTCCGTAGTACTGTGCACTCCCCAGATGGCGCCTCGTACTTCCTTCCTGTCTAGACAACCTGACGTCATAGCATCTTTTTCGTTTGGCGCGTGTACTGTGTAGACGTGTTTTCTACGATCTCCAGATAGTTTAAGGAAAAGTGTGCATTATGAAGGGTTTTCTACCTTATTTTCAAATAATTTATTGTTAAAGTGTTACCTACATATCAAGCACGGATATACTTCAAGAAATCTGCTGGAAACGCTCCCTAGCTGACTCAATTTAGTATTGATGATAGGGCAGTAAGCGACGACAAATATGAATTATGAAGGCAACCATTTTGCTAGTTTCCTCCATTTAACCATTGTGTTGTTAAGGGCAGATCGACAATATTAAAGGAAATAATGGATATACTACTTACAAGGTATTTTTATCCGTGTCTTTTTTTAATGTACCTTCTGTAACCTTCCAGCTACAGTCACCATAGAAACGTCTTTTCTAGTACTACAAATGCAAATCACGGAAAACTTCAATCTACGTAGTTTTGAATACTGTATATAGAGGGGATTCCCTTATGGAAGGTTCATTCTTCATCAGAGCGCACTGGTACAGACTTCTCTGCTGTAAAGCATCAGTCACACCAGCCTAGCTCGAGTATTTTTCATCACAAGCAGGAGGTGAATTCTTCAGATTTCTTCAACCGACCTCTACATAGAAGGAATTTTCACTCTCAGTCCCACCCTTGTGGACCCGGCCTTTGTGTCGGTAATAAGGGCAGTGGATGGCCAGGAAACTGGTTTGAGTGTACAGCCGGCTGAGAAGAAGAACCGACTTCAGACCGGCCAGGAATTTCATCTACAGAGCGCACTGGTCCAGGCTTCTCTGCTTTTAAAGCATCAGCCGACCGGCCAGCTCAAAAGAACGCGACCTCTGACGTCATATCCAGTCAGCCAATCGCGTGTCCTTCCGACCAATCACGAAGCAGGTCACGTGTTTTCACCGACCAGGAAGGTCGAAAGTGCGTTCTTCAGAGCTCACGTCTACTGTGACTACAGTCCCTGCTTTGCAGACCCGGCCTGGTTGTCGGTAGTGGGGTTTTGTGGACTGTAAAGTTGCCGGTAAAGTATCACACAAAGAACGCAAATACTGACGTCATCCCCAGTCAGCCAATCGCGTGTCCTTCCGAACAATCACGAAGCAGGTCACATGTCTTCACCGACCAGGAAGGTCGGAAGTGCGTTCTTCAGAACTCACGTCTTTTGTGATTCCAGTCCCTACCTTGCAGACCCAGCTTCGTTGTCGGTAGTGGGGTTGGTGGATGAGCAGAATACTGCGCATTTGCATGTTTTAGTATCACAAAAGAACGTCACAACTGACGAGCTCCAATCAGCCAATCGCGTGTCTTCCGACCAGCAAGCTGGTCACGTGACACACCGAACACCAAGTGTTTCTAAAAATAGTTCACAAGGGCTTTCCCAGCAACTGTCAAATCTACAAATAAGACGTGCGATTTAAGAAATACTTTAATTAATGGAGGAAACCTACAGCAAGCTGAATTCAACACACAAGATAGTTGTAACAATGCTTCAACAACGGGTTACAGAGTGTGCCGGGCTGGTACTGGCTACACAGCCTTGTACACTTGCTTCAACAACTGGTTACAGAGTGTACCGGCTGGTACTGGCTACACAGCCTTGTACACTTGCTTCAACAACTGGTTACAGAGTGTACCGGCTGGTACTGGCTACACAGCCTTGTACACTTGCTTCAACAACTGGTTACAGAGTGTACCGGCTGGTACTGGCTACACAGCCTTGTACACTTGCTTCAACAACTGGTTACAGAGTGTACTGGCTGGTACTGGCTACACAGCCTTGTACACTTGCTTCAACAACTGGTTACAGAATGTACCGACTGGTACTGGCTACACAGTCCTGTACACTTGCTTCAACCTACCGGTTACAAAGTCTACTAACAGGGTGCTGGCTACACAGTCCTTAGAACTCCTTACTGTACAGTGCTTCACCCCAACACACACACAAAAAAAAAAAAAAAAAAAAAAAAAAAAGCAGCTGGCTAAATGTAGCCCAGTAGCCGTCTAAATTCATTGGTGACCCCAGCCTGCCAGTTTTTTGTGCCGGTTACAGAGACTTGCTGTTTACAGCGAGTTACCGGTTATGGAGTCTTGGTACCGGACAGAGTTGCCTAATGTGAATTTGGTTACAGAGAATTCTTAGACCGGTCAGTGGTCTTGGTGATATGACAGGGATATGACAGTGTCCCAAGCTACTGCCAGGCAACCTTCCCTTATCACACCTCTCAACAACCTGTTATCGGTGCTGGACTTGACTGGAGAGATAATAAATTTTGTCATCATGTCCGGCCAGGGGTCAGACATCTCACAAATGACAATTGCTCTGTAAATGCTACACCTTGCAGGCTGCTAGCCCGGGGCGAAGAGTCTATTAATGTGAAAAGTTGTGTCAGCCCCACCGGACCGCAATAAGAGCAGGGAGAATGTTAACCGGGATCATTGTCACCAGACCGGACCAGTGTCCGGAGGGACAGAAAATGTTTGTCAGAATACCAAATGTCCCAAATGTGGCACACTATCTGCCTATAGGATCCAGACTAAGCCCTTTTTGGGAACGTAGGAAGCCTTGGGGCTGGACCCTAGGTAGTACAACTGTTGAACAATCCAGGAAATGACTGAGATTTCACATCCAAGGTCGGGCATTCCAGTTCAAGGCCCTGCCATTCGGTTTGTCCACAGCAGGTGAAATTGATGGCCATACACAAGGATTTAAGAAGCCACCAGTACCTAGACGACTGGTTGGTGAGAGCCAGATCCCACCAGGCTTGTCTCCAACATATACAGGAACTAGTAAATAATGTGTCAGCAACTTGGTTGGCTGATGAACTTAGAGAAATCAGAGCTGGAGCCCAAACAAGACTTCGATTTTGTAGGCTACCGGTTTGTCTTCGGGTCTGATCGGTTCCGACCGACTCTGGACTGGTGACAGAGCCTTCAAGAGACTGTTAAAACTTCTATCCCTACCGGCTTGCCCGGTCCGGGAATTCATGTCCTTGATAGCTTACTAACATCTACAGAAAAGCATGTTAATCCAGGCAGACTTCATATGAGACCCATACAGTGGCATCTCAAAAACAACTGGAGGGTACCAGAATCACTGGAAAAGGTGATCCAAGTCCCCAGGTCCCTGCACCCCCATTTACAATGGCGGCTGAAGGAAGACGATGCACTTACAGGCCAACCATTACACCCAATAAAACATGCTCTGCAAATATTTACAGACGCATCAATAGAAGGGTGGGGCGCTCACTTAGATGAGCACTTTGCAAGAGCAACCGGGTCCCCTCCGGGAAACAAGTTGTATATAAACTATCTAGAACTTTAAGCAGTTTTTCTGACTTTAAGAGTTCTAAGACTTTTGCTCAAACAAGATAGTACTTGTAGCAACTGACAACACCACAGTAGTGTCATACATAAAGGAAGGAGGAATATGGTTGGGCCCACTTTGTGCCCTACTATGGAGAATCTTGACCTGGTGTACCAGGAAACAAGTGACTCTAAAGCACGACACATTCCAGGCCGGCCTAATGTGGTAGCAGACAGGCTGTCCAGGCTAGGCCAGACCATCCAAACAGTGGTTTCTCCTTCCAGAGGTCTTCCACTCTATGCAGTAGGTGGTACCGGCCCAAAATAGACTTATTTGCCACGAGGTTCAACAAGAAGTCACTTGTTTTGTGTCACCGGTACCGGATCCCCTGGCCACAGCAGTGGATGTGCTCAGTCGGCCATGGTAGGATCTAAAAGGATACACCTTCTCACTATCAGCCATATTGGGCAAAGTGGTGGAGAAGTTGCTTCCCCATGTAAGAGAATCATTCTGATTGCTCCGGGGTGGCCCAACATGCCTTGGTTTTGGGATCTAGTGGCCATGTCCAGCCACATCCCGCTGAGCCTGCCCAATCTGCCCAGCCTGTTCACAGCCATTCGATCAGATCCCTCACAGAAATCTGACAAATCTTAATCTCCATGCAAGGGCTCCTAGAGCCTGAGCAATCGAGGAGCAGGACTTGTCTGAGGCAGTGGCAGCAAGAATTGAGGCTCCTCAAAGGGGGGTCAATCAGATCGGTCTATGAGGCAAATGGGTCATTTTTTTACCAAGTGATGTATCATTCATCAGGTGGATTTCGGGCACCACCTGTAAAGTCAGTTGCTGACTTCCTTAGGTACCTGCTTCAGGACAGGAAGTTGCAGCCCAGTACCATTGATGGTTACAGGTCAGCCATTGCTGATAGTCTGGAAAATTTGCCCATCAATGTTAGTAAGGATGAAAATCTCACTCATCCCCTGGAAAGCTTCCACTGAGACAGACCCAAAGGCCGGAGGGAACCCCCTCCTGGAACCTCTCCCTGGTTTTTGCACCAGCTGACAAGGTTCATTTTGAACCAATTATAGGCCTTCTTGAAGCATTTGACCTTCAAGGCATTTTTCCTCTTGGCCTTGGGGTCGGGCAAGCGTAGAAGTGAGATACATGCTTGGCAAACAGCCCAGCACCATTGATGGTTATAGGTCACCCATTGTTGATAAACTGGGAAATTCACCCTTCAACATCAGTAAGGACGGAAATCTCGCTCGTCTCCTGGATAGATTCCTCAGAGACAGACCCAAAGGCACGAGTGGCATACCCTCCTGGAACTTCTTACTGGCCGTGCACCAGCTAAGACTCCATTTGATCCAATTAAGGAGGCCCCCTTGAAGCATTTGACCTTCAAGACGGTATTCCTCTTGGCCCTTGGGTCGGGCAAGTGCAAAAGTGAGATTCCTGCCTAGCAAAACTGATATATTGGACACCAATCCGATTGGTCAAAGGTGTCTCTGTATCCATCACCCAGCTTTCTATCCTAGAATCAGCTGGCCATAGAGTGTCCAGTGTGGCCCCTGGGGTTATAACAGCCCTGGCCCAAACTCTGGATAGATCCCTCAAGTCTGACAGGTCCCTCTGTCCGGTCAGAGCATTGTGCTACTATTTGGACAGGACCTCAGACATCAGGCAGAATAAGGAGGTGGTTTTTGTCTCCTTTAAGAACGGTTTCAACAAAGACAGCTCACCTGCCACTATCTCCTCTTGGATCAAGCAGACTGTGATCCTATGTTATGAGCTCTCTGACCAGGAGGCCCACTTTTAACATCAGGTTAAAGCCCATGATGTCGGGCCTTTGCTGCTTCTAAGGTCTTCCAGTCGGGAGTCTCCTTAGATCCAATCTTGTCAGCCCGCCACTGAAGTCACAATACCTTCACACAGTTCTAATTGAAGGGCGGGGCTTGGGCTGATTCAGAGCTTTACCATTGGGCTAGGTAGTGGCTGCTCAGCAGATCCACAAGTGGCCCTTTGATTGAGGAGATTTGTATATGTGCATAACAGTTCTTCATGTACATAAGAATTAAGTGTGGCGTGCTTCCTTCGGGAGGTTTATTTGCATTCTGGGACTGAACTCATCCCTCTCTTCCCCTACCTCAGAGCAGGTCTGCAAAAAAAGGGGGGGGGGGGGGGGCAACGGCGGTATAGCCCCGGGTAACCGGCTGCTGGCAACCGACCATGGCCTTGCAGGGTTTCCTGACCTTAAAGTCAACCCAGGCCTGGACCTATAGGTCTCCTGACAAAGTCAGCCTAGACCGTAGGTTAAAATTTGCCATTACTTGTGAGTTCACATAAGTCCCTAGTAACTTACCCGCCGACCAAGCGGTAGTTATTCAGCAATTGTCCATTGGATAGGATGTATTAACGCAATAAAATTGCAAATTTAATAAGTAAATTAAATTTTTATAAGTTAATACCCTATCCAATGGACACACAAGACCCTCCCACCGACCCCGCTATCAGCTTACTAGGGGTCTAAGAGGTTTAGACAACGAAAAAGATGCTATGACGTCAGGTTGTCTAGACAGGAAGGAAGTACGAGGCGCCATCTGGGGAGTGCACAGTACTACGGACCGGCCAGCCGGTGGCAACACAGGACGTCTTTTTCTGGCGTTTGGCGGGCCGGTCTGCGCCGACCGGATTAGCAATTGTCCATTGGATAGGGTATTAACTTATAAAAATTTAATTTACTTATTAAATTTGCAATTTTATTTGTCAACAAATATAGAAACAGATATGCTCTTTTGGGATTATTAATTTGGAATGGACATTCAATCATCAATCATTTAAATACTTTGAAAATAGGTTCAGAGTTATCATTGCAGGAAGATTGAAAATATGCTCTGTTGAGTTATGTATTCGGCGTCTGGGGATACACCATCTTCCTTGGGAAGATATAAACTTAGTAGATTGATGTGCTGAAGTTCATATAACTTTTCCCAAGATTTATGGCATACAACAAATGGCTTACATAAAAAATTCCCGATCAAAACCTGTGGCATGAGTGATGACCTGTCTGGGGATATGTTGGCGCCGAGTTGGCCCAATCTAGTTTATTATTATTGTATGCACCGGAAGCATCCGGTGGATACTTTGGTTTAGCATTCGCTACGCCGCCGCCGCCGCGCGTATAGAGATTTTCGGCATTAACGCTCTAAGAGGAAAACGACAGCAGCTAGGTTCACCAAATTTGCAGGATATCTTCATTGGGGGGTAAGCTTCTCTGGGAAGGAAAATAGCCTCATTCTGAAAAACAAGATGGCCGCCACGGGCATTTCTTTGAAAATAATCAACATTTTTCTACTGGCTGTTTCTCATAGGTAGAAGGTTGAATCTCTTCATAGGTGATATGTATAACAGATATACATGTCCTCTACAACCTTGCACACATTTGACCTTAAAGCTCTTAATTCAAGGTTATCCATGGAGTGCCGAAGTAACCCACATAGCGGACTTTAAAAGTGCCTATATCTCCCTTATTATTGGTCCTAGAGGTTTGCAATGTGAAACCAACCTATAGGAAATCATGTGCTGCGAATCTTCTGATGTTGTCAGAATTGACCTTGGACCCCTCCTTCAAGGTCAAACGAGGATAGCCAAACTTAAAAGTGCTTATAACTCGCTTATTATTGATCCTAGAGGTTTGGGATGGTAAACCAACATATAGGAAATCATGGGCTGGGAATCTTCTGGTGTGGTCGGATTTGACCTTGGGCCCCTCCTTCAAGGTCAAACGAGGATACCCATACTTATAACTGCTTATAACTCACTTATTATTGGTCCTAGAGGTTTGGGATGGTAAACCAACCTATAGGAAATCATGGGTTGGGAGTCTTCTGGTGTGGTCGGATTTGACCTTGGGCCTCTCCTTCAAGGTCAAACGAGGATAGCCAAAGTTAAAACTGCTTATAACTCGCTTATTATTGGTCCTAGAGGTGTGGGATGGTAAACCAACATATAGGAAATCATGGGCTGAGAATTTTCTGGTGTGGTTGAATTTGACCTTGGGCCCCTCCTTCAAGGTCAAACGAGGACAGCCAAACTTAAAACTGCTTATAACTCTCTTATTATTTGTCCTACAGGTTTGGGATGGTAAACCAACATATAGGAAATCATGGGCTGGGAATCTTTCTATGTGGTCAGATTTGACCTGGGGCCCCTCCTTCAAGGTCAAACGAGGATAGTCAAAATTAAAACTGCTTATAACTCGCTTTTTATTGGTCCTAGAGGTTTGGGATGATAAACCAACATATAGGAAATCATGGGCTGGGAATCTTCTGGTGTGGTCGGATTTGACCTTGGGCCCCTCCTTCAAGGTCAAATGAGGACAGCAAAACTTAAAACTGCTTATAACTCACATATTATTGGTCCTAGAGGTTTGGGATGGTAAACCAACATATAGGAAATCATGGGCTGGGAGTCTTCTGGTGTGGTCGGATTTGACCTTGGGCCCCTCCTTCAAGGTCAAACGAGGATAGCCAAAGTTAAAACTGCTTATAACTCGCTTATTATTGCTCGTAGAGGTTTGGGATGGTAAACCAACATATAGAAACTCATGGGCTGGGAATCTTCTGGTGTGGTCTGATTTGACCTTGGGCCCCTCCTTCAAGGTCAAGCAAGGATAGCCAAAGTTAAAAGTGCTTATAACTCGCTTATTATTGCTCCTAGAGGTTTGGGATGGTAAACCAACCTATAGAAACTCATGGGCTGGGAATCTTTTTGTGTGGTCAGATTTGACTTTAGGCCCCTCGTTCAAGGTGAAAAGAGGATAGCCAAAGTTAAAATTGCTTATAACTCGCTTATTATTGGTCCTAGAGGTTTGGGATGGTAAACCAGCATATAGGAAATCATGGGCTGGGGATCTTCTGGTGTAGACGGAATTGACCTTGGGCCCCTCCTTCAAGGTCAAACGAGGATAGCCAAAGTTAAAAGTGCTTATAACTCGCTTGTTATTGGTCCTAGAGGTTTGGGATGGTAAACCAACCTATAGGAAATCATGAGCTGGGAATCTTCTGGTGTGGTCGGATTTGACCTTGGGCCCCTTCTTCAAGGTCAAATGAGGACAGCCAAAGTTAAAAGTGCTTATAACTCACTTATTATTGGTCCTAGAGGCTTGGGATGGTAAACCAACCTATAGAAAATCATGGGCTGGGAATCTTCTGGCGTGGTCGGATTTGACCTTGGGCCCCTTCTTCAAGGTCAAACGAGGATAGCCAAAGTTAAAAGTGCTTATAACTCGCTTATTATTGATCCTAGAAGTTTACAGTACGAAACCAACTCATACGAAATCTTGGGCTAGGAATTTTCTGATGTTAGATTTGACCTTGGGCCCCTCCTTCAAGGTCAAACAGTGGTTCACTGGCTTTGGTGAGTTGTCTTTTCGGTGGATACAAATTTGCATCGGTCTCCGATGCGTAGGTCTAGTTTTACATTCTATTTACACCACTATGTTAGAAATTATCTCAGTACTCCAATCTCCCCATCTTTTCCCAAAAACAAATGTACAATTCAGGTCTCAGATATCCATGACTGTGCTTCTTCCTGAACTGGCAGATTCTCAGGCACACCATCCAAAACATAATGCATAAATCAAAAGTCGTGAGATGTAATAAGGTTCATAACCAAGGAGACCATCAGTGTTCGGTGCACTTGCTATCTCAATTCATAATTCGTCCTCTTGCACCCTATGTATTAGACACATGTCACTGTATGAGGCCACCTTGATGCTACTGTTTTCTTATCCAAAAATATTAACTTGTATTAAGCTCTTCCTAATTCATATCCAATTGTAATACTTGTAATATTCACTTGTAATAATAATGCTCAGGTCCTAATCCATTCTCAGTTACAACAAATTTGAGTCCTAATCTATACTCATCTATAATAAACCCTATTCCCAATTCATATTCACCAGTAAGAAGATCAATTGCTTATTATGCGGCCCACAAGTTTGTGTTTAGGAGAGAGGGGAGCAAGAGTGGGTCCGCCGGCTCCGCCGTCTCCCACATTTTATATTGCTTATAGCTCAGCAACCACTGGGCTGATTCTCTTCAAATTTAGCACATGTATGCAGTAGCCCTGGGAAAAATTTCTGAATATGGTGTCATGACATTTAACCATTCAGAGAAGTTAACCAAAAATGTTTTTCAAGGGGTGTGCTTGTCTGGATGATAACTTAAACAACACTTCACCTATAAACATGAAATTTGGCAAGTAGGTTCGTTGTATAGATGTCTGGAAATCATTACTTTTGGAAGTGATCCAATAAAAAATGGCCGACTTATTAACAATTAACTAAACGGCACAATTTTTCTTTACGCAGAAAATGAAAAATCTTTAATATCTCAGAAATGGTGCGAGTTAGAGTGATTTCGACGAAATTTTTGACCCACAGGCTTTCTGCAGAGTCTACTGGTGACTTTTCCTGGAAATGGTTTTTCCCAGCATATTTTGGCGGCCATCTTGAATGTCTGCGTAAAACGCAAAAAATGCATTTATCTTGGAAACAGTGCAAGGTAGAGCGATTTCGACAAAATTTTTGGCCTGCAGGGAATATGCAGAGTCAACTGGCACTCTTTGCAAAAATCATTTTCCCACCATTTTTGGTGGTCATTTTGAATTTTTGCGTAAAACACAAAAGCTTATTTTTCTTGGAAACCGTGTGAGATAGAGCAATTTCGACAAAAAATTTTGACCCGAAGAGTATCTACAGAGTCTACTAGCAACTTTTCTTGAATTTCTGCCTAAAATGAAATTTTTGACCCACAGGGTATCTGCAGAGTGTACTTTCGACTTTTCCCAAAAATCAGTTTCCCGCCAAATTGGCGACCATTTTGAATTTCAGCGTAAAATGAAAAAGCGCATTTATCTCAGAAACAGTGTGAGATAGAGTGAATGCGATGAAATGTTTGACCCCCATGGCATTTTCAGAGTCTACTGGTGACTTTTCTCAAAAATCATTTCCTGCCATTTTTGGCTTTCATCTTGAATTTCTGCGCAAAAAAAAAAAAAAAAAATTTACCTGTGAAGCCTTGCAGTTTGGTATAAATGGAAAAAAAAACATATTAAACGCGTGAAGATGGTCATTTCCACAAAATCATTAATACTCATTGGAATGCTTTCTTTTTACTGTGCAAGAAAAATTTATTTTTCTCTTGCGAAGCAATATTCTGGTTCCTACTTACTTATAAGAAGCAGTTTGTTACAGAGTGATTATTTGTTTTCATGTCGAGTTTTCCCACTGCTGCCGCATTATCGTCTCCCTTGAATATCTCCCTTAGTAATGGGCGGATTCTAACCATTTGTGGCAGTTATACACCTTGGGTGTAGGAAAATTTTTCCACATGCTTATTTTGACCTTTGACTTTTATCAAGGTCACATGATCAAAAATAATTTTTTTTTCAGGTACATCCACTTGTCATCGCTGCTCAGTCAAAACTACTCATTGTAGGAGGGTGTTATTTTGAATATATATCAATGCTATCAAAATCTTTTTCGTTTGGCGCATGTACTGTGCAGATGGATTTTTGTGAAAGTTCTTCAAGTAAATTTTAGTGCCGTTTTATTGCATAAATTTAAGTTTATTTTACCCCAAAGTGTTGCTAACAACTCATAGATCATTATGGCTTCACCTTATCAGAAACTGGGTCTTTGTGGACATTTAATGGCAGGGTTTGATTCCTACGCGTACTGTGCTCTTTGCAGAGACAAAGGAAAAGGCAGTGACCCCTATTTCAAAAATGAAGACTAACAGCATTGTATTGTTCTAACTGAGGAAAAGAAATCACGTTTACCAACACCCTCATATCAAAAGAAGAAGGAAAAATATGATCAGAAAGCCATCCAAGAAGAGTCGAGTAGCACCCTTGTTGATCCGGCTTTAGTGTCAGTGCTGGGGGTAGTGAAAGACAGACAAATTTCAACTCAGAAGAGGCAAGTAGTACCCCTTGCCCAGAAGAGACAGAGTTCAGAAGAGTCAAGTAGCAGAAATGCAAAAGACAAGAAGACAGAAACATCAAAAGACAAGGGCAGTGTAATCCAATCTAATCTACTGCTTTGCGGGTGCAATATCTTCCCCACAAAGGGGAACTCAGGGCAAGGCTGTTAAGAAATCTTCACTGGCCAAATCTCATAAAGTCCTCCACAGACAGTAAGCTTGAGGCAATGGACCAGAAGTGGCCAGATTGTTTAAGTAGATTTGAGACAATGCTTTTATCCCAGAGTTTCAATCAGCCTGAGCGGGGTTTTCAGCCAGTTGTCAGCTCTCCAGCCAAGCCTCCACCAGCCGGTGCTGTTGTCAACACTCAGCCTTTCTTTGAGCTTCAACCGACCGACTGACCGACCACCATTCACCGGCAACTGACCAACCAACTGGCCACTCCTCATCAGCAGCCTGCTCTCCAGCCTAAGTCTGATAACTGGCCTAGCACTACCCTCACTCACCAGCAACCGACCAATCAACCGGCCACTCTTCATCATCAGCCTGCTCACCAGCCTAAGACTAATAACAGGCCTAGTACTACCGACCAATCACGTACCAACCAGGTCACTAGGTTTGCACCCAGCACCCCACCTGTGAATGTCTAGCAAACACCAGAGACTGATAATGGATACTAGTTCTGACTCTGACTTCAATTTCGTAGTGCATGAGCTCCCTACTGGCCAGGCAGAGGAAGGCGAGTTGTATCTGGACCAGGACGTCACTGTAACTGACCAGGCCTCCACTGAAGAGCAGAACTACAGAGAAACTATGCATGGTGTACCTTCATACATGGGCTGGACACATATACCGGACATTGATTCAACTGAGGATAACCCCTTTGCTGCACCCAAACAACAGCTGGTGGGTAAAGTGAGTGCTAACCTTTTCACAGACGACTGGCTATACAGAAAAATGGACAGTTTGAACCTTACACTTGTGCAAGGATACCCATCTAGAAGTTCAGAAACAGGAGGTCTGCAGAGGGACCAGTTTGTCAAGCCAAGTAAACCAAGTAAAAGTGGTATGGGCTGCACCCCAGCCAGGACAGACTGGCGGGTTTTGTATCATTGTGGCATTGTGACTCAGCCAAGTTAAATTGGAAATTTTATTTTAAATGTAGCTTTTATAAGCTACAATACCTACCTATTGTAAGGGGTTTGGTTCCAACAAAATGGAGGAAGTGCTCATGAGAGCAATATGATAGGTTCCCTAGGTCATGTGGCCAAGCCAACAGGTGCGTGTTTACCCGCACCAGTACTATATTACCGGCATTCCCCGTGACCAGTATTCAAGATAGCCCCGTCTATCTGAATTTCACGGGTAATAGTTTTCAACTTTTACTCCGATTGGAAGCTTCCCGTGGTCAACCACCGGTAAATCATATGGATGCAATAGGTAGGACTATTGTAGCGCAATAAAACAGTGCATTTAGTTGGATAGCAAGACCATCCGGACTCACTTCACTGGCATCAATTGTGTTCTGTCAAACATGTACCAAATGTCCAAACTGTTGCAAAAGATCTGCCTGTAGGGACCAGACTAAACCAGTTTTGGGAAACTTGGAAAGCCTTGGGGGCCGGACCAAAGGTCTTACAAATGATGGAAGAGGGCTACTCCCGCCCCTTCCAGACCAGACCAAACTTGACAAGGTCACCGACCATCTTAAGCTGCTATGTAAATCCCCACAGACACCTCTACTTGTTGGAGGCATTACATCAGCTGATGAACAAAAATGCAGTAGAGTTGATCAAAAATCAAGAATCTCTGGGCTTTTACAACCAACTATTTTTGGTCCCAAAACCAAGCAACAGGTGAAGACCTATACTAGATCTGAGCAACCTCAACAAATTTCTCAAGACAGAAAAATTCAAAATGGAGACACCGGAAACAATAAGGACCTCCCTTCTGAAAGGGGAGTGGGTAACGTAACGTCCACAGACTTCAAGGATGCCTACTTCCACATACCAATTGCAAACTAGTCCAGGAAGTATCTGAGATTTCATGTACAAGGACAAACATACCTGTTCAAAGCACTATTATTTGGCCTGTCCACAGCACCCATGGAGTTCACGATAGTGGCCAAGGAGGTCAAACTGATGGCTTTGCAGAGGGGTAAAAGGATCCACCAGTACCTGGACGGCTGGTTGGTCCAGGCCAGATCCCACCAAACCTGTCTCCAGCATACACAAACTCTAGTAGTTATTTGTCAGGATCTAGCTTGGCTAGTGATCAGGGAGAAATCATTGCTGGACCCCATACAATTTTTGACTTCGTAGATTACCAGTTCAACCTGGAAAGAGGGCAAGGTCAGACCCACCCTAGACTGGTGGCAGGCCCTTACAGCAAAGATCCAAAACGTACTCACCGGACTGACCTGTCCGATTCGGCAACTGATGTCCCTCATAAGACTTTTGACAGCCGCAAAAAAACAGGTCCACCTAGGTCGACTACATATGAGGTCCATGCAGTGGCACCTGAAAAACAATTGTAGGGTTCCAGAGTCACTAGAAAAGGAAATATCTGTTCCCAGGTCACTCCACCCGCGTTTAAAATGGTGGCTGGAGGAAAGCAGTGTGCTTCAAGGTCAACCATTACTCCCACTAAACATACTCTCCAGATCTTTACAGATGCATCAAAAGAAGGATGGGGCACTCATTGAATGAACACACTTCAGGGGGAACCTGGTTCCTTCCAGAAGAGCAAGCTACGCATAAACTACCTTGAACTAAAGGAGGTCTTTTTGGCCCTAAAAGAGTTACCAGACCTCTGCGAGAACAACATAGTTCTTTTAGCCAAAGACAACACCACAGTGGTTGCTTACATAAACAAAGAAGGTGGGATGAAGTCAGGCCCTCTGTGTGCCCTTCTGTGGAGAATCCTGATCTGATGTTCCAGAAAACAGGTTACTCTCAAAGCCCGACACATTTCAGGCCGAATGTGGTAGCAGACATTTTCTCTTAGGCAGTGGCAGCACGAATTGAGGCTCCTCAAAGAGATCAACCAGATCAGTCTATGAGGCAAAGTGGACCATTTTTACAAAGTGGTGCCACAGTAATCAGGTGGACTTCAGGGCACCCCCTATAAAATCAATAGCTGACTTCCTTATGTACCTTTTCCACGACAGGAAGTTACAACCAAGTACAATTGATGGGTACAGATCAGCCATTGCTGATAAACTGGGTAATTCACCCATAAATGTCAGGAAAGATGAGAATCTCACTTGTCTCTTGGGTAGTTTCCATAGAGACCGGCCTAAGGGTCGGAGGGGCATCGCCTCCTGTAACCTCTCCCTGGTGTTGCACCAGCTGACAAAGGCTCCATTTGAACCCATTAAAAAGGCCTCTTTGAAGCATTTGACCTTGAAGACTGTTTTCCTTTTGGCCCTGGGTTCAGGCAAATGCAGGAGTGAGATCCATGCTTGGTAAAACTAGAACATCAGACACCAGTCAGACTGGTCAAAGGTGTTTTTGTACCTAACGCCCAGCTTTCTTTCTAAGAACCAGCTGGCCAAGGAGGGTCCAGACAGTGATACCAGCCATAGGCCCAACTCTGGATAAGTCCCTCAAGTTGATCGGTCCCTTTGTCCGGTCAGAGCTCTGTGCTACTATTTGGACAGGACCTCAGACTTCAGGCAGAACAAGGAGTTAGTCTTTGTCTCCTTTAAGAAAGGTTTTAACAAGGACATCTCACCTGCCACCATCTCCTCATGGATCAAACAGTGATCCTATGTATGAGCTCTCTGATCAGGAGGCCCTCACCTTACAGCAGGTTAAAGCCCATGATGTCAGGGCCTTTGCTGCTTCTAAGGCCTTCCAGTTAGGAGGCTCCTTAGAACAAATCTTATCAGCCTGCCACTGGAAGTCACATAACACGTTCACACAAATTTATGTGAAGGATGTGGCTTGCACTGATTCAGAGCTTTTCACTTGATCTCAGTAGTGGCTGCTCAGCAGATCCACAAATAGCCCTTATACTAAGGAGATTTGTGTATGTATGTACATAGTGGCAATAGTTCATAAAACTAACAATAATAAAAAAAAAGTAAAAAAAAAATGTGACTTGCTTTCTTTAGGTTTATTTGCCTTCTGGAACTGAACTCATCCCTCTCCTTCCCTACCTCAGAGCAGGTCTGTTAAAAGGGAGGGGGGACACAGTCAGTATAGCTCCGGAAACCGGGTACTGGTAACTGACCATAGGCCTACAGGTTTCCTGACTCTAAGTCAACCTAGGCCAGAGGAATTTTGTTGTCATTACAAGTTCACTTAAGTCCCTAGTAACTTACCTGCCGTCCAAGCCGTAGTTTTTCAGCAATTGTCCATTGGATAGGAAGTATTAATGCAATAAAATTGCAAATGTAATAAGTAAATTAAATTATTATAAGTTAATACCCTATCCCAACTGACCCCGCTATCGGCTTACTAGGGGTCTTAATAGGTTTAGACAATGAAAAAGATGCTATGACGTCACAGTGTCTAGACCATAAGGAAGTAAGATGCGCCACCTGGCGAAAGCACAGGTGGAAACGCAGGGTGAATTTTTCTTTCATTTGGCAGGCTGGTCTGAGTCCACTGGATCAGCAATTGTCAATTGGATAGGGTATTAACTTATAAAAATTTAATTTACTTGTTAAATTTGTAATTTTATAAGTATTATCAAGAAACAGCAAGCAAAGATTGTGGCCAGAGGGATCTAAGCCATTAAAAAGTGTAAAAAATGGTGCCCTGTAATGACTTTCAAAAGTAAGTGTATTGAATTTAGAAGGTAAATTCATGGACAAAATTAGATTTTTACCATAGGCCAAATTTTGCTTGTGACAAAAGTGTTAAAAGCAGATTTCTAGCAGTGTCAGGGACATATCTTATGACATATTTCAGACCCTGAAATTGGCCTGTATTTTACTTTATACTCTCCGATTATCAGCAATATATATCACACTCAATACATCTCATGTATAGCTGACATCTGTGTGTGTTTAGGAAGCCACTCTGATGCTCCAGTCCCCACACCTGCAGTTCAGGTTGAAGAATGGTAAGAACAACAAAAGCTTCACCCTGCTGCTCAGCTCTGACTATGAGAGAACCAATTGGAAGGAAACCATAGCCTGCCTTAAAGGCAAAGGTGTGTGCAAATAGATTGTTGTCTAAAATTGAGTCAAACCTAAAAGGTCAAAAGAAAGAGTTTCTCTTCACCATGTCTCACATTGACTTTCTTATTCTTAGAATATTAGCATTTTCGTAGAACAACTCCTAAGAGTAAGAAAAATTTCTTAGAATAAAAAGTTTTTAAAACTCCTATGAAAAGTGTATTTATGTTATTTCAGAGTTACAGTTTAGCTTTTTTTGCGTTATTTTCCTATAACTTCTATGTTTCAGTATTCAAAATAGAAACAAATTTCAGTGTATTTTAGCAACCATGTATTTTAGAGATATAGCATGAAAAAGCATGCTTCTATGCAGAATTTTAGATGGATTAAAAGACCGCAAGCACAAAGTTGAAGCCTGAGTGCTTACTGTCCTGTAGCCATCTAAAATTCAGCATAGATGCATGCACTTTCATGCTATATCCCTATTCTAACATGACATGTACAGTAATATGTCTCTTTATTACATAACACACTTTTTACCCCACAGCCCTTAAGGGCTGTTAGGGTATTGTTTTCACCCATGGTGTCCAGATGGGCAGGCGGGCAGTGGGAAAAAGTTTGTCTGGGCTGTATCTCAGAAACCGTAAGGTGTAGGAAGTTGAGACTTGGTGGGGACATTGTTTAGAGGGTGTAGGTGTGCAGCGTCATTGTGTGACCTTGACTTGACCTTTGACCTTGCCCTAGTGACCTTGACCAATAAAATCTTGTCCGGGCTATATCTCGGAAACCGTATGGTGTAGGAAGTTGATACTTGGTAGGGACATTGGTAAGGGGGTGTAGGTGTGCAACGTCATGGTGTGACCTTGATTTGACCTTTGACCTAGCCCTATAAAATCTTGTCTGGGCTATATCTCAGAAACTGTAAGGTGTTGGAAGCTGATACATGTACTTTGTAGGGACATTGGTTTGGAGGTATAGGTGTGCAACGTCATGGTGTCACCTTGATTTGACCTTTGACCTTCCTTGCCGTAGTGACCTTGACCTATAAAATCTTGTCTGGGCTATATTTTGGAAACTGTAAGGTGTTGGAAGTTGATACTTTGTAGGGACATTGGTTTGGGGGTGTAGGTGTGCAATGTCAATTCAAGGTCATCCACGGAGTGCCAAAGTACTCCACATAGCAGACTTTAAAAAAGCCTATATCTCCCTCATTATTAGTCCTAGAGGTTTGGAATGGTAAACCAACACATAGGAAATCATGGGCTGTGAATCTTCTGATGCAGTCAGATTTGACCTTGGGTCCCTCCTTCATGGTCAAACGAATATAGCCAAACTTAAAAATGCTTATAACTCATTTATTTTGGTCCTAGAGGTTTGGGATGGTAAACCAACCTATAGGAAATCATGGGCTGGGAATCTTTTGATGTTGTCAGATTTGACCTTGGGCCCCTCCTTCAAGGTCAAACAAATATAGCCAAACTTAAAAGTGCTTATAACTCGCTTATTTTTAGTCCTAGAGGTTTGGGATGGTAAACCAACCTATGGGAAATCATGGGCGGGGAATCTTTTGATGTGGTCGGATTTGACCTTGGACCCCTCCGTCAAGGTCAAATGAGGATAGCCAAACTTAAAAGTGCTTATAACTCGCTTATTATTGGTCCTAGATGTTTGGGATTGTAAACCAACACATAGGAAATCATGGGCTGGGAATCTTCTAGTGTGGTCGGATTTGAACTTGGGCTCCTCCTTTAAGGCCAAACGAGTATAGCCAGAGTTAAAAGTGCTAATAAGTCGCTTATTATTGGTCCTAGAGGTTTGGGATGGTAAACCAACCTATGGGAAATCATGGACTGGGAATCTTCTGGTGTGGTCCGATTGGTTGGTTGGTTGCTATGTCAACAAATTTGAAAATCTGAGGTGACCAACCTTAAAGGAGCTTATATGTCCCTTATTATTGGTTGTAGAGGTTTTGGATGTGAAGACAACTTAGGAAATCATGTGCCCAGAATCTTTTGCTGGTTTCAGATTTGACCTTGGACCCTTCCTTCAAGGTCAAATGTGGTTCTTCATACATATAATGGCCTATATCTCCCTTGTTATTGGTCGTAGAGGTTTTGGATGTGAAGACAACCTATAGGAAATCATGTGCCCCAAATGTTTTGGTGGGGTCCGATTTCACCTTAGATCCCTCCTTCAAGGTCAAATGTGGTCCTTGATACCTCTAAAGGTCTATATTTCCCTTATTATTGGTCGTAGAGGTTTTGGATGTGAGAACAACTTATAGGAAATCATGTGCGCCAAATCTTTGGGTGGGGGTCAGATTTAACCTTGGATCCTTCCTGCAAGGTCAAATGTGGTACTTGATACCTATGATGGACTATATCTCCCCAATTATTGGTCATAGAGGTTTTGGATGTGAAAACAACTTATAGGAAATCATGTGCCCCAAATGTTTTGGTGGGGTCAGATTTCACCTTGGATCCTTCCTGCAAGGTCGAATGTGGTACTTGATACCTATGATGGACTATATCTCCCCAATTATTGGTCATAGAGGTTTTGGATGTGAAGACAACTTATAGGAAATCATGTGCCCCGAATCTTTGGTGGGGTCAGATTTGACCTTAGATCCCTCCTTCAGGGTTGAATGTGGCCCTTGATACTTATAATAGCCGATATCTCCCTTATTATTGGTCGTAGAGGTTTTGGCAGTAAAGACGACTTATGGAAAATCATCTGCCCTAAAATTTATGGTGGAGTCACATTTGACCTTGGGCCCCTTCTTCAAGGTCAAATGTGGTCCTGGATACCTATAATAGCCTATATCTGCCGTACTATGACTCGTGGAGGTTTTGGATGTGAGGCAACTTACAGGAAATCATGTGCCCCGAATCTTTTGGTGATGTGAGATTTGACCTTGGAGCTATTCTTGAAGGTCGAATGTGGTCCTTGATACCTATAATGATGTATATCTCCCTTATTATTGGTCGTAGAGCTTTGGATGTGAAGACGACTTATGGGAAATCATGTTCCCCAAATTTTTGGGTTGGTTCAGATTTGACCTTCGACCCTTCCTTTAAGGTTGAACGTGCTCCTTGATACTTATAATGACCTATATGTTCCTTATTATTGGTTGCACTTTATAATTTGGCTTGGGATGTCAAGACAATTTACAGGAAACCATGTGCCCCAATTCTTGTGGTGGTGTCAGATTTGAGCTTTGACCCCTCCTTGGAAGTCACATTTAGTCCCAGATATCTATAGTGGCCTGTGTCTCACTTATAATAGGTCATAGCTTTTTTGGTTGTGAAGACAACTTATAGGAAATCGTGTGCTTCGAATCTTTTGGTGGGGTCATTATCATGGTGAACCCCTCATTCGAGCTTGAATGTGGTCCTTCATACTTATAATGACCTATGTTTCCCTTATTTGTGGTCTTAGACATTTGAGATGTGAAGACAGCTTATAAGAAATTATGTGCCCCAAATCTTTCAGTGGTGTCAAATTTGCCCTTGGGGCCCTCTGTCAGGGTTGAATATGGTCTTTCACACTTACAGTGACTGGAAATACTCTGTATGTCACGCTTCAACCATGTCCCGTCTGGGGATACACTACGTCAAGACGCAATATTTAGTTATATGTACTTTTACATAATTGTGCAATTTTCCATTTACATCTATTCTCTAGTTAATAAATTTTGTAGTGTCATAATTTTAGTTTACTGATTAATGTTGTCATCTTGCTATTGAATTATCTTGTTTTAATACTTCATCTTTACATACATTTTCTTTTTCTTAAACATTATTTTCTCTACTTAAACATTAGTTGGACCTTAATATAACTGATGCTGCTCTGAAAGTATCCCGATCTTTGTACTGTTTCACTACTTCTATATCTCGTGGTGTTGAAAATTATTTCCCTAAACAGATATACCAGAAAAGCAGAAAATTATTTGATGGAAGAGCATGCCAGCTAAGCAGAATTTAGATTTCTTCTTTAACCAATCAAAATCGAGGACAGAATTGTATCATGTTAGAGTAGTATTCTCTACACACTAGTATTGGCTGCTACTTGCATGCATATGTTACAATTAAATGATTTTCTTTTTGTAGTGACAGGCACAGTGAATATTTCTTCCATTGATCTCCCTCATATAATTAACACAGTCAAGGTAAACATCCTCACTGAATAAACTCTCACAAAAAGTTTAATTAGTAATAAATATACTATCAAACTATCTTAACAGTGATGTACTAAGTATTCCATTTCTGTACACATGCACTTAATTATCGAGTATAATATGCCTATTTGATCAACATTTACAAAGATTTATTTTATACTTCGGATTAAATGTTTACATTTTAGAATTGCAATTATTTGCCGAAACAGTCTTGTTGGATTTGGTTTGTTTGATGAATGCTTTATAGGTTGAAGTTTTTTTTATTTTAAACATAGTCAATGTATAAATACTGTTATAGCAGAGATATATAAGCAATTTCAAAGGATCTACACTCTCAGAAGCTGTAGAAATCATAGATGGCATAGTGTTTTGTGTAAATCTACTTCTGTCTTTATTTCAGCTCCCTAAAATAACATCAGGTTCCTTAATGGATGGTAAGCAAAGCTATTCATATTAATTGATATCAGTATTAGATGAGATCAGTATAATAATAATAGATCAATATAAACTAAACAAGCCCATAAAACTATAATTATGTTACTGGAATTTTGCTGTATTTGAAAGGGCCAAAGAAAATTTCTCTTACTGAACAGAACCCAGTGATAAAGTAATTATCAAAAGTGAAGCTCACGAAGAAGCATTATTCAAATTGTTGTGTGAAAAACCTCTATATGTACCATGATCATGTTATATATCCCCAATTTTCACCCATTTGAGGCCGTTATTACTCATAAAGAGAGCCGTGTTTCCTATGTGTTCTTGTGTTGTATGTGTTTTGTTGACCATGAGTTAGTTCGCAGTAAACCCAAACCCATGAAACTGGTATAGTAATGGCATAATTACATATTTCTGTAAAATTTGAATTACCAGGAGTAATGTGATCACACATTTATACTTGGTTCACTTGTTTTCAATGTTTAAATAACTTGATATAGAAGCTTCTAGGATAAATGGCAAATGTATGACAAAGATGTGGTATGTTTGCTGTGGGTTGATTTACACTCAACATTTTGTGGCATGTGAACTGTTGTGAAGTTTTTATTATGTCCACCCCCCTGGGGGGTGGATATATTATTTTTGCTTTTTCCGCCGTCCGATGTCCGTTGTCCGGCGTCCGATGTCCGGCGTCACGCATGGTTTCCGCTCATTTAAAGGAAAAGTATTAGAGCTATTGTCACCAAATTTGGTATGCAGGCTTATTGGGTCAGTAGCTTGCTTGGGATTGCTTTTGGCTGTTGTACCTCTTTTGCTTACTGAGTAATACTTAAGTACAGCTATTTTCAGTACCCATTGGTTTCCGTGCATTTAAGCCAAAATAATTAAAGATATTTTACTACAATTTTGAATACAAGATTGTTATGTCCATAGCTTGCTTGGTATTGCATTTGGGACTGATAGCTTTGTCAGTACATGAGTAATAGCCATTTAGGTACTTCATTGTGTATTTTAAGTAATACTTTTGAGTAATTTGTTAATATCTCAGAAACCGTAAGAGATAGAGCGATTTCGACAGAATTTTTGACCCACAGGGTATCTAAGAAATGCAATCTATGCAATTTTCCAAAAAATTTCCCCTCCCCAAAAATGGCGGCCATTTTGAATTTTTGCCAAAAATGGCAAAACACTAATTTGCTTCTATCTCCTTAACCGTGCGAGATAGAGCGATTTCGGCAAAATTTTCGACCCACAGGGTATCTGAGAATTCTACTCTTGCCAATTTTTAAAAAGTTTTCCCCTCCCCAAAAATGGCGGCCATTTTGAATTTTCGAATTTTTGCCAAAAATGGCAAAACACAAATTTCCTTCTATCTCCTTAACTGTGTGAGATAGAGCGATTTCGTCGAAAATTTCAACCCACAGGGTATCTAAGGAGTGTACTCTTTGCAATTTTCCAAAAATTTTCCCCTCCCCAAAAATGGCGGCCATTTTGAATTTTCGAATTTTTGCCAAAAATGGCAAAACACAAATTTGCTTCTATCTCCTTAACCGTGCGAGATAGAGCGATTTCGTCGAAATTTTCGACCCACAGGGTATCTAAGGAATGTAATATTTGCAATTTTCAAAAAATTTTCCCCTCCCCAAAAATGGCGGCCATTTTGAATTTTCGAATTTTTGCCAAAAATGGCAAAACACAAATTTGCTTCTATCTCCTTAACCGTGCGAGATAGAGCGATTTCGTCAAAATTTTCGACCCACAGGGTAACTGAGCATTGTACTCTTGGTAATTTTGAAAAAATTTTCCCCTCCCCAAAAATGGCGGCCATTTTGAATTTTCGAATTTTTGCCAAAAATGGCAAAACACTAATTTGCTTCTATCTCCTTAACCGTGCGAGATAGAGTGATTTCGTCGAAATTTTCGACCCACAGGGTATCTAAGGAATGCAATCTTTGCAATTTTCAAAAAATTTTCCCCTCCCCAAAAATGGCGGCCATTTTGAATTTTCAAATTTTTGCCAAAAATGGCAAAACACAAATTTGCTCCTATCTCCTTAACCATGCGAGATAGAGCGATTTCGTCGAAATTTTCAACCCACAGGGTATCTAAGGAATGTAATCTTTGCAATTTTCTAAAAATTTTCCCCTCCCCAAAAATGGCGGCCATTTTGAATTTTCGAATTTTTGCCAGCAATGGCAAAACACAAATTTGCTTCTGTCTCCTTAACCATGCGAGATAGAGCGATTTCGTCGAAATTTGTGACCCACAGGGTATCGTAATCTTTGCAATTTTCAAAAAATTTTCCCCTCCCCAAAAATGGCAGCCATTTTGAATTTTCGAATTTTTGCCCAAAATGGAAAAACACAAACTGGCCTTAACCGTGCAAAATAGAGTTATTTCGTTGAAATTTTTGACCCATAGGGTATCTAAGAAATGTACTCTTGGCAATTTTCAAAAAAATTTCCTTTTCCCAAAAATGGCAGCCATTTTGAATTTTCAAAATTTTGCCAAAAATAGAAAAACAGGAATTTGCTTCTATCTTCTTAACCGTGCAAGATAGAGTGATTTCGTCAAAATTTTCCCCACTCTCTGGAATAGTCTTCCATTGTCAATAAAGCATGCCAACAGTGTCACATGTTTTAAGAAACTTTTAAAGACCTTTCTTTTTAGATGTAACTACTCTTAAATTTTAATCTGTCACTTTTACTTTCTTATTTTTGTACAGCGCTTTGAGCTCCAAAGATAAAGCGCTTTATAAATGCTGCTTAATAATAATAATAATATTTAAGCATCATTGATATATTTTACAAATGAAACAGGGTCTTGTAAGACTACTGTACAATTTGGGCAAAAGGTTCATGGGTGGACATTACACATGATAATGTGTGTTCTTCTATGCTATCCTGTTTCTATTCGCATCTACTATCAACAGGGCGGCCTATTTCTAGTTTAGGCTTATTGTGTGCCCAGTTGGGGCATTCACTTTCTTGGATACACTTTCAATAATGTATTAATGTTTTTCATGTGTAAAGAGTCTGTGTTGTTGGAGGATGAACATTTGTTTGGAATGCTGAATGTGACCATTCACAAGCTGACAGGACTCAAGACAAATATGGGTGAGACCTCTGCAAATATACTATTACAACCCTCTTTTACAGTAGTTTATATACTGTCAGTTTTTTGTTGAAATTAATCAAGTTCCCAAGGATTTTATGGAATTTTTTAAATAGTTTTACAGTCATTATATATCAAGTCTAAGTGTGGTCCTATACACAATTGTTAAATTTCATAATAGTTGCTCAGATATCTTAACTAAACTTTACACATCAACTGTCTAAATTACATTATGAAGATGTGTTATTTTCTGGAAGTGTATTAAAGGGGTTGTGATCATTGAAAATTGATGCATTTAGTAGTAGTGGAAAGGTTTTGATTTCAAATTGTTTCATTTAAGGTTATTTGTATTACTTGGACAATATTTAACACCTTTCTTCATTTTCAAGCCTCTTGCATGGAAAACAAAACAAAAAAATAATCATATTACTTAATTTTGTCATTTTCATTTTTTTTTTGTATCAGGAAGAACAGTTTTTAAAAACAACAGAAAGTGTAATGGTAAGTTAAGAAAAATGAAATGGTCTCCACTGGAATATTGGGGCCTCTGACTTGTCGGTAATGTAAACTGATCAATCGATCCTCCTGTTTCAGACACCTACTGTTACTTGGAACTGGACTCATTTGGACACTTCTTCATGAAAGCCAAAACACGTATTAATCGTGGCAAAAAAGACCCGACATGGAATGAGGCATTTGAGTTGGACTTGGAGGGAGCAAACACACTGAGGATACTGTGTTATTCAGCCTCACCAGGCTCAGCGGATAGATTACTCGGCAAGTGTGCCTTGGAGGTGAGTATTCCTTGTTAGTTATATGGGGTTTATGTTTGTTTTCACGTCTTTTATGTACAAAATGTAGAGTAAAATTGTAAAGTTTTGTCAATTTGTAATTTCTGATAGTGCTTCTGTCACCTCTCTGTCTCATTACTTCCTGCCACTTATGCTTAGTAAAATGGAAAATTACTTTTCAGTTTGGTACTTCCTGTTACAAATGTCACAACATTATTAACATTGTGTAAAAGTGAGATAGAGTAAGAAATCTAAAATTCACCACATACCTGAAATTCACCACATGTGGAATACTAATAAAATAAATGAATTAAGGTAAGATTTGCTGAATGTACAGTAAATTAAGGCTTTTTGAACTGAAAAATATAAAGTTTAAAACAGAACATCTTTTTTTTCACAGAATTAAGTAAGGTTTTTAGAGGTGGCAAATTTTAGATTGCTTGCGAATTTTAGATTCCATACTCTATATGTATTGTATCATTTTATTATTTACAGCTGAGTAAGGCCTGGCTGAGAGGGGATTTCCAAGAAAAAAGCATTCCATTGAGTCAGGAAGTAAGTGCAACCATATTGTTACCCTGACTTTGTTATGTCTGTATAATTATTATGTCACCAACAAGTAAAGTATGCCAGTAAGTTATTAACTGTGGTCCTTGGTGACCTCGTAATTAGTAAGTGTGGGATCCAATTAACAGGCTGTCATGTCTCTGTAGGTTTCACTCCCACAAGTGACAATTCTGATATCCTGTCCCATATGAAAAAAATATGTATCAGCTCCAAGATTTGTTAGTTGGTTTACAAGCATTTATTTTCAAACTGTTAACAGATGATTGTGGGATTATGATGGGATTATTCTGTGCTTTGACAATACTGGCTGTGCTCTTAAAGTATAATGATGATGTGGTGAGAAGTGAACAGGATATCTTCTGATTTTCAAATGGCAAAATGCGATTCAGTCACTTGTATCTATGTCACTTAAAGAAATTCCCAAAATTACAAGGTGTTATATGCCTCAAAATTGATTTAGCCATTTGGTTCAGTTATGAGGAATGCTCAGAACATTATCATGTGGACATACTGAACACAAAAGACAAGGTAAGCCCTTGGTACTTGAAGTTTTCAGAATATATGACATGTTTTTCTTTCAATTTGACCAATGGACATCCTATTTACCAATGGACATCCTATAGTTGCTTTTAAATAACTCAAAGTACTTTAGATACTTCAATGCTTTAATCACTATTGATCAGTTGCACATCCAGTGTTGAACTTGTCCTTTGTTTTCAGATGACCATCAGTGTGTCAATGCGCTATGCATCCAGAGAACAGACGATGCTGCGGCGGCCCTCTGCAGTGAAAGGAGGCGTGTTTGGACAGGACTTGAAGAAAGTTGTCACGTGTGTAATATAATAATTTAGTAGATTTCTATAGCAGTTAATGTCTGCGTCTTGCAAATTTTCTTTTGAGATTTCAGAAACAATTTGTTCTGTTTCACTTCTAGTTATGTCCACCCCCCTGGGGGGTGGATATATTATTTTTGCTTTTTCCGCCGTCCGATGTCCGGCGTCCGATGTCCGGCGTCACGCATGGTTTCCGCTCATTTAAAGGAAAAGTATTAGAACTAGTGTCACCAAATTTGGTATGCAGGCTTATTGGGTCAGTAGCTTGCTTGGGATTGCTTTTGGCTGTTGTACCTCTTTTGCTTACTGAGTAATACTTAAGTACAGCTATTTTCAGTACCCATTGGTTTCCGTGCATTTAAGCCAAAATAATTAAAGATATTTTACTACAATTTTGAATACAAGATTGTTATGTCCATAGCTCGCTTGGTATTGCATTTGGGACTGATGGCTTTGTCAGTACATGAGTAATAGCCATTTAGGTACTTCATTGTGTATTTTCAGTACTACTTTTGAGAAAGAGAAAGAAACCGTAAGAGATAGAGCGATTTCGACACAATTTTTGACTCACAGGGTAGTAGAAGAGTATTTGTACAAAATCGAAAATTTTCAATTTTCGCCACTTTTGGCGGCCATCTTGAATTTTTGCGAAAAACGAAAAAATCTTAATATCTCAGAAACTGTAAGAGATAGAGCGATTTGGACAGAATTTTTGACTCACAGGGTAGTAGAAAAGTATTCTGTACAAAATAAAAAAATTTCAATTTTCGCCACTTTTGGCGGCCATCTTGAATTTTTGCGAAAAACGAAAAAATCTTAATATCTCAGAAACCGTAAGAGATAGAGCGATTTGGACAGAATTTTTGACCCGTAGGGTAGTAGGAAAGTATTCTGTACAAAATTGAAAAGTTTCAATTTTTGCCACTTTTGGCGGCCATCTTGAATTTTTGTGAAAAGCGAAAAAATCTTAATATCTCATAAACCGTAAGAGATAGAGCGATTTGGACAGAATTTTTGACCCGTAGGGTAGTAGGAAAGTATTATGTCCACCCCACTAGGGGGGGGGGGGGGGCGTCCGGCGTCCCACTTGGTTTCCAGACATTTTAGGCAACAGCTCTTATCCTATCTTTACCAAATTTGGCATGCAGGTTTATTGGGTTAATAGCTTCTATGGGATTGCTTTTGGTGATAATAGCTCTATAGCTAACTGAGTAATAGCTACTTTGCTACTTTTCAGTACCTCTTTGGTTTCCAGACATTTTAAGGAATGCTATTAAGCCTAGCTTTCTGAAATTTGGTATGGAGGTTCATTGGGTTAACAGCTTGTATGGGATTGCTTTTGGGGGAAATTGCTTCATAGATGAGTGAGTAATTAATTAAATAAATGAGTAATTGGCTATTTTGAATACTGAAAAAGGCAAATGTGCTCATATCTCCTAAACCGTGCGAGATAGAGCGATTTCGTCGAAATTTTTCGACCCACAGGGTATCTAAGGAATGCAATCTTTGCAATTTTCCAAAAATTTTCCCCTCCCCAAAAATGGCAGCCATTTTGAATTTTCGAATTTTTGCCAAAAATGGCAAAACACAAATTTGCTTCTATCTCCTTAACTGTGTGAGATAGAGCGATTTCGTCGAAATTTTCAACCCACAGGGTATCTAAGGAGTGTACTCTTTGCAATTTTCAAAAAAATTTCCCCTCCCCAAAAATGGCGGCCATTTTGAATTTTCGAATTTTTGCCAAAAATGGCAAAACACAAATTTGCTTCTATCTCCTTAACCGTGCGAGATAGAGCGATTTCGTCGAAATTTTCAACCCACAGGGTATCTAAGGAATGCAATCTTTGCAATTTTCCCCTCCCCAAAAAATGGCGGCCATTTTGAATTTTCGAATTTTTGGCAAAAATGGCAAAACACAATTTCATTGCGTTAATACATCTTACCTACCAGACGATAGCTATAGCCCGGCGCCAGCCGGTCCCGCCAAACGAAAGAAAAAGACGTCCCGGGTTTCACCCCCGGCAGGACCGGCACACTACAATCCACTCGCCAGGTGGCCTAGTTCCTGCCTCACTCACCAGAGGGACGTGACGTCATAGCATCTTTTTCGTTTGGCGCGATATTTAAAGTTGTGGATTTTTATCTGTGAACTCTTTAGTTTTTATATTGTGTTATATCTGTTTAATTTGTGTCGGAAGTGTTGCCATTAGTTAACTGTTCTATCATGGCATCTCCAGGACAGAAAAAGGGTGCGTGTGGCCATATTATGGCTTCATTTGACAAACATAGTAGGTGTGCGCCTTGTCGCGAGAAAGGACAGGGTGATGACCCTTGTGTTCAGAATCTGCAGTGTGACTTTTGCAGTGTCCTTACCCCGGAGCAAGTGCTCAAGTTAAGTACTCCTACCTATAAACTCAGAAAGGAAAAGGCTAAAGCAAAGGAAGTGTTAGTCGATCCGTCTTCTGTGGTAGTACTTGATGCCCAACCAGAACAAGAACCTGCTGTATCTGTTTCTCCTGCTCCGGATTTGTCCCTTCCTGTGCCTCAGTTTAAGAAAGATCTTCAGGAACTGGACGAAAAGTGGGCCACTCGTATGGCCAGGCTTGAGGCGCTTATCACTTTAGGACATCGCTCCTCACCTGTACAAAATCCAACATTTTCTCCGGTCAAAGTACCGGTCTCTCATGCTGCTCCAGCAGGTGTTCTTTCCCAGACACCCTTTTTTGTCTCTACTTCGGCTTCTTCCGGCCCAGCCGGTCCGGCTGTTGGCCCGGATGAGCCTAGAGATCAGGATTTTTCAATTGCTGACAGACAATCTCCACTTCAAAACCTCTACCCGGAAGCAGAACCTATGTTTAAACACCCTGCTCCGGTGGCTACTGTGTCTTCAGCTGCTATGTCTGCTTCCTCTCAAGCTGCATTTCAACAACCTTCTTCCGGCTCCGGGCCGGTCACCTTCCGCGATGTCAATCCTCAGGAAACATTTGAAGAGGGTGAGTTATCTGACGCAGAGGAATCCCCAGACTTAGAAACCTCAGACCCGGACCGGGTCCTCAGTGAAGATCAAAATTACCGCGAGACTGTGAGAGGCGTCCGCGCGTTCATGGGATGGACACACATTCCTGACCTGGAGTTTTCTCCTCAATCCCGCACTGATAATCCTTGGGCAGGTCACCGTTCTCAACCTGTGGGCAAGATTTCTGTGGATCTTCCTCCGGAAGATTGGTTGTGCCGAAAACTAGAGACTCTAAACCTTGTACTGATAGAAGGTTATCCTTCAAAATCTAGTGATCCAGGTGGCCTGCATGTGGACCAATTCCTCAGACCCCCCAAATCCCAGAGCAGATGGTATGGGATACACCCGGCGGAGCCTACAGATCCAACTAGGCCGGGTAAATCAGTGAATTCTTGGCCAAATGATGCGGCGAAGATAAATAGTTCATTCCCCAGGATTTCAACCATATCTTCTGCATCTCCTCAGCCTCCATCCCGCCCACTATCACAAGACACTATGCGTAAGTGGGAGAAAGCAGCAAAAGAGTCTTCATATATTTGCAACCAGTCAGCGGGGTTTAATCGCTGTATTACCAAGATACAGGATGCCTTCCAAGAACAATTGCATATTTTACAAAGTGAACTTAAGAAAGGCAAGTCTTCTGTCAAAGCTCAAGGTGCATTGGATGAACTTTTGTATTTATCCTCATTTAACCAGAATGTCAGTTTCGCCATGGGTAAATCTCTACAACATTTGGCAGACTTTACTTTTGTGCAGATGGCAAATTTGACCCTACTACGTAGGGATTCATACTTGGAAGCTGTGAAACCGGGGATTAAACCAGATACTTTCATTTCCTTGAGAAATTGCCCCCTGAATGGATATGGGCTATTTCCAGATGCTGCTATTAGAAAAGCTGAGGATGAAATAAACCAATTAGAAGCTTCCCGACGTACTTCCCAGCCCGGCCCGGGCCGCGGGGGGTTCGCCGGTAGAGGCAGAAAACAAAGATACCAACCCTACAGTACTGGTTGGAAACCTCAAGACACTGCTAAAACAACTTCTCAAGCCGGAAAGGAACTACCAGCTTGGAAAGCGTTTGGTTCCCGCAATAGAGGCCGGGGCAGAGGCCGGGGTGGTCAACCCGGACGTGGTACCAAGATGGCTCATGAGAAGACACAGTATAAATGACAATTACTGCAAGTCAAGTCCGGTGCCGGTGGCCCGGCCAGTCAGTTCTGTACAAAGTGTCATAACAAGAAACTCTTTTGTATCTGTTCCAACAAATGTTTCTTATCATGTTGTATGTCGTGTACCTACTGTAACAAGGTGGCAGTCGCAAAAGAAAGACGTAAGACCAAAATTAAAGATCAAAAGTCAAATAAAGTGTGTGAAAAGTGCTTCTTTTGTCGGTCACTTTGTTTCTGCTCCAAATGTTCCAAATGTCCCCAATGTTGCAAGTGTCCAACCAGTGGGGGGACGTCTTCAGAGTTTTTGGGAAATATGGGCTCACAAGGGTGCAAACCCAAAAGTAGTGTCCATATTAAAGGAGGGTTATGTTCTTCCCTTCAAAGTAAGACCTCCCTTAGTAAGGGATCCCCTGATAGTAAGTGGCTATGCAAACCCCATCAGAGACTCCCACTTGCAAGCAGCTGTACAAGCTCTGATCGAGAAAAAGGCAGTAGAGAGGGTCAGGGTTCAAACCTCACTAGCCTTTTTCAACAGACTGTTCATTGTCCCAAAGCCGAACCACAAGTGGCGGCCAATCTTGGATCTCAGTACTCTAAATCAGTTTTTATGCGTAAAAACATTCAAAATGGAGACTCCAGAGACAATCCGGACCTCTCTACAACAAGAGGAGTGGGTGACATCGCTAGACTTCAGCGACGCCTACTTCCACAACCCAATTCACTACACATCCCGAAAATTCCTCAGGTTCCACTTTCAGAACCAGTCGTACCAGTTTCGGGCACTTCCCTTTGGCCTGTCAACAGCTCCCATGGAGTTCACTGGTGTGGTCAAAGAGGTCAAGTTAATGGCTCAGTCACAGGGTATAAGAATCCACCAGTACCTAGACGACTGGTTGATTCGAGCCCCTACCAAAGAATCTTGCCACCAGGGAACCCAATCCCTCCTAGCCCTCTGCCAGGAGTTGGGCTGGATGGTAAACATGCAAAAATCAGAACTGGAACCCCAACAAGTCTTCGACTTCGTAGGCTACCAGTACGACCTACTCAACGGAGTAGTCAGACCTACTCAAAATCGTTGGGAAACCCTTCAACAGAAAATAACAGTGCTTTTACAGAACAGATCTTGCCCAGTGAGAACTTTCATGTCTCTTATAGGTCTTCTCACTGCGACAGAAAAACAGGTGACCCTAGGCAGACTGCACATGAGACCTATTCAGTGGCACCTCAAGAAACACTGGAGAGTCCCAGAATCTCTGGAAAAGGAGATCCCAATTCCGAGGTCTCTCCATCAGTACCTGCAGTGGTGGACCCAAGAGGAAAATGTCCTAAAGGGTCAGCCCTTACACCCCCTGCGACACGCAGTTCAAATCTTTACAGACGCCTCAAAAGAAGGCTGGGGTGCTCACTTAGGCGACTTCACAGCAAGCGGTACTTGGTCAGTGCCCGAAAGCAAGTTGCACATAAACTTCTTAGAACTAAAAGCCGTGTTGTTAACACTAAAAAGATTCCAACATTTAGTGCAAGGAAAGGTCGTCCTGATTGCCACAGACAACACCACGGTTGTGGCATACATCAACAAGGAAGGAGGTATGAGGTCAGGCTCACTCTGTGCCCTTCTTTGGCGGCTCCTATGTTGGTGCAGCCTCAATCAAATAGTACTGAAGGCCAGACACATTCCAGGCCGTCTGAATGTAATTGCAGACAAATTGTCTCGCCAAAGGCAGGTCATTCAGACGGAGTGGTCCCTCCATCAAGAGACCTTCGACCTCCTTTGTCAAACCTGGCATTATCCCCGAGTGGACATGTTTGCAACAAGGTACAACTGCAAGCTAGTTCAATTTGTGTCCCCAATTCCAGACCCAAAGGCCTGGTCAGTGGATGCTCTGACATTATCCTGGGAGGACCTGGACATGTACCTCTTCCCCCCAGTGTCTCTGATGGGGAAGGTGGTCAGCAAGCTGTCAGATCACTGGTATCGCAGAGCAATCCTGATTGCCCCGGGATGGCCCAACATGCCTTGGTTTTGGGACCTAGTGGAACTATCTGCGAGGGTTCCTCTTTGTCTTCCACACCACCCAGATCTAGTGACCCAACCTTTCAACAAGGCACGTCACAGGGATCTGACAAACCTAAATCTCCATGCCTGGCTCCTAGAGCCCAGACAATCAAGGAGCAGGGGTTCTCTAGCCCAGTGGCGTCAAGAATTGAGGCGCCTCAAAGACGTTCAACCAGAACAGTCTACGAAGCGAAGTGGGCCGTTTTTGTCAGATGGTGTGAAACAAGTCAGGTGGACTTCAGGAACCCATCTATAAAACAAATAGCAGATTTCCTCCTGCACCTTTTCCAGGAGAAGAATCTCCAGCCCAGCACTATTGATGGTTACAGGTCAGCCATTGCAGACAAACTGGGAAATACCTCGGTTAATGTCGGCAAGGATGAAAATTTGACTAGACTGTTAGACAGTTTTCACAGAGATAGACCCAAAGGGCGCCGGGGGGTTCCTGCTTGGAACCTCTCCCTGGTTTTACACCAGCTTACAAAAGCGCCTTTTGAACCACTCAGAAAGGCTTCTCTGAAGCACCTTACTTTCAAAACTGTTTTTCTCCTAGCCCTGGCTTCAGGAAAACGCAGGAGTGAGATTCACGCTTGGTTAAACAAAAATATCAGACACCAAGCTGACTGGTCCAAAGTTTCCCTCTACCCTTCACCAAGCTTCTTGGCGAAAAATCACTTGGCAAAAGAGGGACCAGAGTGCGTGGCCCCTGTGGTCATTCCAGCCTTAGCCCCCACTCTGGATAAGTCTTTAAAGGAAGACAGATCCCTTTGCCCCGTTCGGGCTCTTCGCTACTACCTGGACAAAACGCAGGACCTAAGAACGGGAAAGGAGTTAGTTTTTGTTTCATTCAAACAAGGGTTTAACAAGGACATCTCTCCTGCCACTATCTCGTCCTGGATCAAACAAACAGTAGTGTTGTGTTATGATCTCTCTGACCAAGATTCCTTGACCTTACATCAGGTTAAGGCCCATGATGTTAGGGCCTTTGCGGCCTCCAAAGCCTTTCAAGGTGGCATATCTCTGGACCAGATTCTAGCAGCATGCCACTGGAAGTCCCACAACACCTTTACACAGTTTTACCTTAAGGATGTTGCCTGGGCAGATAAGGAGCTTTTTCACTTGGGTCCTGTGGTGGCTGCCCAGCAAATCCACCACTAGTCCCCTAAGCTTCTTTGTATATAATTATATATAGTGTACATACTAGTTAGTTTTAGGTGTAGGCTCACTTTTAGCCTAGGCCTTGGCTTTTCAAAGTCTTTTACTTCAGAGTAATCCTCTGGGTATAGGACTTTCCCTCTCTTCCAGGTTAACCGTGGGAATCATTGACTTGAACTCTTACTCTCTTCCTCCCCTCAGAGCAGTCAAAAGGGGGGGGGGGGGGGGCAGGTGGGTCTAGTTACCCTTGAGACTAACATGTCTCCTCAAAGGACTAGAACCTCACACCTAGGTATAATATAAGAGTTTCTCCAATCCTCAGAAGGCTGCCCTCCTTCCACTGGGTAGTTATTCTAGCTATCGTCTGGTAGGTAAGATGTATTAACGCAATGAAATTGCAAATTTTAATTAGTAAATTAAATTTTTATTAGTTAATACCTTACCTACCAGACGGGAAATTCCCACCCGGCCTTCCCCGCTTCCAGCCTTCATCATTCAATCTTAGGGACGAAAAAGATGCTATGACGTCACGTCCCTCTGGCGAGTGAGGCAGGAACTAGGCCACCTGGCAAGTGGATTGTAGTGTGCCGGTCCTGCCGGGGGTGAAACCCGGGACGTCTTTTTCTTTCGTTTGGCGGGACCGGCTGGCGCCGGGCTATAGCTATCGTCTGGTAGGTAAGGTATTAACTAATAAAAATTTAATTTACTAATTAAAATTTGCAAATTTGCTTCTATCTCCTTAACCGTGCGAGATAGAGCGATTTCGTCGAAATTTGCGAGATCGAGCGATTTCGTCAAAATTTTCGACCCACAGGGTATCTGAGCATTGTACTCTTGGTAATTTTTAAAAAATTTTCCCCTCCCCAAAAATGGCAGCCATTTTGAATTTTCGAATTTTTGCCAAAAATGGCAAAACACTAATTAGCTTCTATCTCCTTAACCATGCGAGATAGAGCGATTTCGGCAAAATTTTCGACCCACAGGGTATCTGAGAATTCTACTCTTGCCAATTTTTAAAAAATTTTCCCCTCCCCAAAAATGGCGGCCATTTTGAATTTTAGAATGCTTCTATCTCCTTAACCGTGCGAGATAGAGCGATTTCGTCGAAATTTTCGACCCACAGGGTGTCTAAGGAATGTAATCTTTACAATTTTCAAAAAATTTTCCCCTCCCCAAAAATGGCGGCCATTTTGAATTTTCGAATTTTTGCCAAAAATGGCAAAACACTAATTTGCTTCTATCTCCTTAACCGTGCGAGATAGAGCGATTTCGTCAAAATTTTCGACCCACAGGTATTTGAGCATTGTATTCTTGGCAATTTTAAAAAAAATTTCCCTTCCCCTAAAATGGCGGCCATTTTGAATTTTCAAATTTTTGCCAAAAATGGCAAAACACAAATTTGCTTCTATCTCCTTAACCATGCGAGATAGAGCGATTTCGTCGAAATTTTCAACCCACAGGGTATCTAAGGAATGTAATCTTTGCAATTTTCAAAAAATTTTCCCCTCCCCACATATGGCGGCCATTTTGAATTTTCGAATTTTTGCCCAAAATGGAAAAACAGGAATTTGCTTCTATCTTCTTAACCGTGCAAGATAGAGTGATTTCGTCAAAATTTTCAACCCAACCAATGCAAAAAGGCATGAAGCTGAAATAATTTACATCTACACTAATAAATATTTAAGCATCATTGATATATTTTACAAATGAAACAGGGTCTTGTAAGACTACTGTACAATTTGGGCAAGGTTCATGGGGTGGACATTACACATGATAATGTGTGTTCTTCTATCCTATTCTGTTTCTATTCGCATCTACTATCAACAGGGCGTCCTATTTCTAGTGTTTATATTTGTTTTTAGACAACTAGAGTAAGAATCTAAAATTCATCACAGTATGTGAAAAAAAAGTATGCTAGTGAGGAGACCCTATCTGTTTACTTGATTTGTGGGAAAAGTTTTCACACATTTACAAGGTTTGTGACTGCAGTGGCTTCAAAGCTGTTCTGATGCTAAATTTAAACAAATTTTGTCTTTCTTTTAAACAATACCATCCAATATGCAAATTTACAAACTGTGTTGACTTTCACATTTCTCATATAGGTTGTCACAATACTGTCATAATACTGTAAGTCAATATTCAACAAACTAATTACCAAAAAAATATACAATCAAGTCACAGAAATGAAACAGCTAAAGCATAAATAACATTAATTTATGCCAAAATTCCAATAAAATATTACACATTCACAGCTTATTTATTACTAGATAGGTATTTTTTCTTTGAACTTGTAATTTTTGAAAAATACTACTTAAAATTTTATCAGTGGAACTATTATTACTATAATCCAGTGATGGAATACTTTTCTGTATCCTTTACTTCAGTACTAAACCTGTTGAAAGACCTTTTTTTCACTGCATTAATTTGTTTGTTGTAGTCATGAAGGTCGGGAAATTCCATTAGTGGTCACAGCTTGTGTTCAAGAAGTGGAGGCTCGGGGTAAGTAGTATTGCGTGCATGTTTGCATACATGTCATATATTAACCTTATAATTTCATACTTTTACATATTTATACCAATGCCTTCAAAATTTAGCTTACTTTCTTCCAAACATAACCAGGAACCGATAAATCAGTAAATTCCAATTTTATTTAAACACTAGTTTTAGATAAATTTCAAAGAACAGAATGGATGTTATTTTATCCTGTTAATTCACTGGATGGAAGAAAAAAATTCAACCCGTTTGTATGTGTATGCCCATAGAAGTTGTCCATTTTATGGTAACTTTTGAAGTCCTAAAAATATAATTACTCTGACTTTTGCAATACCACTTTAATAGCTAATATTTAAAACTAAATAACTTCATGGATTTTATGCATGTTTGGTATGTCTGTATACTTGAGAAATGTGCACTATAAGCATATCTGCTGGAGGATAACTGCTGTGGCAATCGTCCTGTTTTTCACCAGAGTTCTACTTAACTACATGTATGTTGAAACTATTTAACTGTAGAACAGAAGCTCTGTTATCAGAACATACTGAGAGAGTAAGATTCAAAGGCTGGTCAGTTCATGTGACAGCTGTCTGGTCACTCTATACTTTATACCGAACTATCAACTCCGAGCTCATGGCTTCAAATCTTTTCCCCCAATCATAAGTGAGTTTGTTTCTTTATTTACCACTTAACGTCACGCCTAGTACCTTAACAGTTATAGTATGACGGGTAGGTGGGAGGGCAGAGGAAACCAGTACATACAGTTGGTCAAGGTTCTGTACTATAAACTGCCGACCAAGTGTAAGCAACTACTAGCTTTCCCACATGAGGTCAGGCCAAGAATTGAACTCTGATCTCACACATGGAAAACGAGTGTGTTACCACAGCACCGCCATGGCCCCTTCATCATAGGTGAGATAGCTGGTATTTATTTGTTGATACCTGTTGGTATTCAGTGAAGGATATAGACTTCCCAGTATGCACTTGTTAGGTCCACCTACACACTTACCAAACATGACATCAATACAATTCTCCTTCATATTTTAGGGTTGGATGAGCTGGGTATCTACAGAGTATCTGGCCTCTCATCAGACATTCAAGAACTCAAGAAAGCTTTTGATAAGAGTAAGTACACATATTACCTGTATTATGACTGAGCTTTGAAAAATTAATTTTATTGCTTTAATACATCTTAACTAATTGACAATTAGTTACACTGCCGGTGCAAGCCATTCCTGCCAAACGCCAGATAAAGATGTTTGTGTCTCCACTGGCGAGACTGTCTAGGTTGCCCCCATTCGCTAGGTGGCATGCAGTACTTCCTTCCTGGCTAGAGAATGTGACGTTATAACATCTTTTTTGTTTGGCTCATGTGCAGTGCAGACACATTTTGGAAAGGTGTCAAAAATCAAAGGAGAAAATGAGGTGCATACAGACACTTTATGGCGACTTTCGACCAACATAGTAAATGTGCACCTTGTAGGGAGAAGGGACAGGGTTTTGACCTTTGTGTGAATAAACAGGACTGCTAGTACTGCAACTTGTTAACCATAGAACAAATCCCTCAGCTATCTACACCCACCTACAAAGCTTGTAAAGATAAAAAATCTGAGAAACTAGAAGCTAGTCCCTCCCTAGTAGATGCAGGCAGTGTTCTGGTCCTGGGGTAGGTTGACAAATCTGGCAAATCTAGTGAAAAAGAGCTTCAGCCTCTGCCAGAAAAGAAGTCCACACCCAGCAGAGACAAGAAGAAATCTTCATCCAAAGCCGGGTGTTCATTCAGTGAAGATCTTCAGGCTCTTGACCAGAAATGGTCAGAAAGACTTTCCCAGCTTGAAGCATTGATTGCTTGTAAGAGCCTTCAAAAATCTATTGGACTGGTATCTACAGACCAGCCTACGTTCCAGCAAGTGAAGATTTCACCAGTCAGACAGCCACCGGCCAGCATTGTTACCTCTGAGCTGCCGTTTTTGCAATTTAAAGGTCTGCCCACTCAACCAGACACTATCAGTCTCATGCTATGGAAAAAAATCCTACTGAAATCTGTTGTTGGTACTGGTGTACAGGAAGAACTAGACAGTGATAGTGATATGGCTTTGCAACCAGCAGAGCAACTTACACCAGGCCACCCTCTGAAGGAAGAAGGCAAGGTATTGGATCAGGAAGCTGGTATTTCTACACAAGAGAATGACCAACTCTTGTCAGAAGAACACAACTATCGAGAGAGATTCCGGGGAGTGAGATCCTACATAGGATGGCATCAGATCCCAGAATTTAAAGCCCTGTTGTCGTCGGCTGAAGACAACCCCTTTGCTGGGCACCAGACCCAGCCGACTGACGAGATATCTGTGAAGCCACCAACAGATGACTGTCTATCTGCAACCAAGCACCCAGCTTCAGTCATTTCCTCACTAGGGTGCAGGAAAATATGAGTGCTCGGTTAAAAGTTATCAAACACAATAAAGTTAGAGGGAAGTTGTCGGCGAAAACACAAGAAGCAACTGAAGAGATGACTTACCTCAGGAAGACTTATCTGACTTTGTTTTTGTCAATATGGCCAACAAAGCTGGAATAAAGCATGACACTCTGGCTGCTCTCAGAACTGCACCCATCCATCTGAGCTCACTGTTTCCGGATAATGTCATCCAGAAAGCTAACTTAAAGGACAAAATCTCTCAATATGATGACAAGCATTATTAAGGATCCTATCAGAAGAAACCGGACTTGTATCAACCCTTTCTCAGTCTTCAAGATCCTCACAGAACACCAGCTGGAAGTCAGGTCCACTGGCGTGGAAGATTATCAGCTAACATGGCCAGAACAGAAGGGGTCATGGCAAGGCTACAGCATTTCACAGGTTTTGTGAGGAGAGCTGGAAGGGCAGAGATTCTTGTAGACAGTTTTGTAATGTACAATAGGTTCAGACTTGTCATGCTGTGTATCATGTACCTTTTGTCGCCAGGCAGCCACAAAAGAAAGGCATAAGACCCATTGTAAAAGCAATAAAATATGTGAAAGGTGTTTCCTGTATAGATCAGTTGTCTTCTGTCCAGCATGTCACCATTGTCCACACTATTGCTCAAAATCTGCCTGTAGGGGCCAGACTGCGCCAGTTTTGAAAAACATGAGCTGCCTAAAGAGCCAGTCCCAAGGTCATAAGAATCGTCAAGGAAGGCTACATCCGCCCCTTTTGGATCTGACCAACTTTAACTAGGCCTCCAATAATTATAAGTGGCTATGTACATGCCCTCAGGAACAGCTACCTGATGGAGGCTTTACATGCACTTATGCACTTAGTAGCTATGTCTCAGGATAAAGATTGAATAGTAAACGTGGAGAAATCTGAAATAGAACCCAAACAGATATTCAGTTTTGTAGTTTACCAGTTCGACCTCAAGGAGGGCAAGGTCAGATTCACTTTGGAATATTGGCAGACCTTAAACTTGAAAATTCAGAAGGTGAGAAGTTCTCACTGACCCTTCCTGTCAGGTTAGACAGCTCATGTCCCTCATAGGCCTTTTTAAAGCAACAGAGAAGCAAGTCCACCCTAGGTCGACTCCATATTAAACAAATTCAGTGGCACCTGAAAAATCACTGGGGGATCCCAGAATTTCTAGAATAGCTGATCCTGATCCCAAGATCTCTCAGCCCACACGTAAAATGGTGGCTCCAAGAAGAAAATATCCTTCAAGATCACCCACTCAGTCATGCTCTTCCGATCTTTACAGATGCCTCGAGAAGGCTGGGGTGCTCACTTAGGAGATCTCGTGGCAAGAGGCACTTGGTCTCTGCCAGAAAGTAAGTTGCATATAAACTACCTGGAACTAAAGGTGGTCTTTTTGGCCCTAAAAGACTTCCAAGATCTCTGTTCAAACAAGATTGTACTCATAGCGACAGACAAAACCACAGTTGTTGCCTACATAAACAAGAAAGGAGGCATGAGTTCAGGCCCACTGTGTGCCCTATTGTGGTGAATTCTGACCTGGTGCTCTAGAAAACAGGCCTGACACATTCCAGGCCGGCTGAATGTTGTAGCAGACAAGCTATCCAGGCTAGGCTAGGTCATCCAAACAGAGTGGTCTCTCCTTCCAGACTTCATTGAGTTGATGTGCATCAGGTGGCAACAAACTCAAATAGTCGTATTTTTAACGAGTTTCAACAACAATTACCTAAGTTTGTGTCACCAGTTCCGAACCCCCTAGCCTAGGCAGTAGATGCACTCAGTGTGCCTTGGGAGGACCTGGACCCATATGCCTTCCCAACAGTAGCCATTGTGGCCAACTTGGTGGCAAAGCTAAGAGATTATCCATGGAGGAGAATCATTCTGATTGCTCCAGGGTGGCCCAACATGTCCTGGTTCTGAGGCCGAATCCCACAGTGCATACCCAGCCTTTCCAATCTGCTGACCATTCAATCGTATTTCACACAAGAATCTGTCGAACCAAAATCTCCATGCCTGTCTCCTAGAGCCTCAGCTATCAAGAAGGAAGCCTTCTCTAAGGCAGTGGCAGCGAAAAAGGCTCAACCTGATCAGTCTGTGAAGAAAAGTTGACCATTTTTACAAAGTAGTGCAAGGTAATGAGGTGGACTTCAGGGCACCACCTATCAAACCATAGCTGATTTCCTCCTGTATCTGTTCCAGGACAGAAAGTTATGGCCAGGTAATATCGATGGCTACAGATCAGCCATAGAAGACACACTGGGAAATTCACCAAGCAATATCTGGGTCGCAGCTGCATCCCCTCTTGGAATCTTTCTATGGTACTTTACCAGCTCACAAAGGCTCCCTTTAAACCACTTAAATGGGCCACCTTGAAGCATTTGACTTTCAAGACTGTCTTCCTCTTAGCTCTGGGTTCTGGCAAACGCAGGAGTGAGATCCATGCTTGGCTCAACAGAAGCATCAGACACCAGACAGACTGAAGCTAGGTGTGTTTGTACCCCTCACCCAGCTTTCTTTTGAAGAATCAGCTGGCTGAAGAGGGTCCGGACAGTGTGGCCCCAGTGGTTATTCCTGCCCTGGCCCTAACTCTCGACAGACCACTGAAGGCTGATTGGTCTCTGTGCCCAGTTAGAGTCCTATGCTACTAACTGGATAGGATCTCAGACCTCAGCCAGAAGTAAGGATTAGTTTTTGAAGAAAGCCTTGGATAAAGATGTCTTTCCTGCCACTATCTCATTATGGATTAAGCAAACTGTGAGCATATGCTATGTGCTCGTTGATCAAGAGGCCCTTATTCTACATTAGGTTAAAGCCCATGATGTGAGGACCTTTGCTGTTTCTAAGGCAGATCCAACACTAGCCCATATATAAGCAGCCTGCCACCTTGCCAAGCAAGGTCTTCAAGGTAGCAGTGTCCTGCCCAAAGACTATTAACTAAATTCCTTTTACTTCTGAAGAGGGTCTCACCAGGGACTGAACTCGTACCTCTCTTCTCCTGCCTCAGAGGGGATCTGTGGAAAAAGGGGGAAGCTAAGATGGTTGGTGCTGGTCGCCAATTCACCGGCAACCAGCCAATGGGACCAGGTAATGTCTCTCTGAGATCACTAATGTCCCTTTGAGTTGAAGCTAAAGTCCCTAGTAAGCTACCCACCTTTCAAGTGGTAGTTACTGTAGCTAATTGTCTACACCAGCTAGGTTCACCAATTTTGCAGGATATATTTATTGGGGGTAAGCTTCTCTGGGACTGAAATTAGCCTCATTGTGAAAAACAAGATGGCCGCCAAGAGCATTTTGTTTGAAAATTTCTACCTTTTTCTACTGGCTGGTTTTCATAGGAAGAAGGTTGAATCTCTTCATAGGCGATATGTATAACAGATATACATGTCCTCTACAACATTGCAGACATTTGACCGTGAAGCTCTTAATTCAAGGTCATCCAAAGAGTGCAAATGTATCCCATATAGCGGACTTTAAAAGTGCCTATATCCCTTATTATTGGTCCTATAGGTTTGCAATGTGAAACCAACCTATAGGATATCATGGGCTGCGAAGCTTCTGATGTGGTCACATTTGACCTTGGACACCTCCTTCAAGGTCAAATGAGGACAGCCAAACTTAAAAGTGCTTACAACTAGCTTATTGTCGATTGTACAGGTTTGCAATGTGAAACCAAGTAATAGGATATCATGGGTTGGGAATCTTTTGATGTGGTCAGATTTGATCTTGGGCCCCTCCTTCAAGGTCAAACGATGCTTCACTGGCTTTGGTTAGTTGTCTTTCCGGTGGATACAAATTTGCATTGGTTCTCCGAAGCATAGGTCTAGTTTACTCATTAAATTTGCACATATGATGTGATTACAATGGGCTAAAACCCGTCCTATTTTAATCAAAAACATTCAAAATACATGTATCATGAAGATAGTGTTTTATGAGGGTTTATAGATTATTTCACAGTAAATAACTACGTAGTTATAAGATATTGTTGATTGTCTCAGCCTCAGGGTATCAACTGGTAAAGTGTTTGTAAAGGTATTGAAGAATGCAAGAATTGTTGAGATTAAAGTGATTGAGGGAGTTTCCTCTAGGGGTGTGGCAAGTACAAACAATTCAGGTCAATTGCTCGTGGATAAAAATTTGACTCGACATCGAGCCCTCGCGAAGTCTAGTATCCACCTCAACAAGAAACGACAACCAATATGTTGGCTCCCGTAAACGAAAAAATATACAGATAAAAGCTTTAAATCACTTGAATTAGCTATTGTCGGCAAATAATATCAATAATATTATGTTAAAAATGGTGGATTATTCGATTTAATGCAAGTAAGGTGTGTTATTTATTAACTAAAAAAACGTAACCGGTTCTATAGGTTGTTATATATACTGTATAAGTGGTTATTTTCGCGTGGAATTAATTTTCGCTATATTCGCGAGTGACTACAAAACGCGAAAATAACTTCTAGCCAATATTTCTAGCCAGTCTAGCGTGAGCGATAATACAAGATTGTGCAAGATACAATAATTGACACTGCCACGGAAACAATAAATTCCATTGCTTTATCAAATGTACCATTCACAGAAACGCCTAACTTCTTTGATCTTTATCACCAATAGGGAGGGATTAATTCAATTACACGACCCCGCTACACAACTTCTTTGATAATGCGCCGATCAATGAAAGTGTGTTCGATTGGGTTTCGTAAATTTATAATCTCCCAGAGTAGGTTCACACACTGACAACGTGTATAAAAGAAAAGACGTTAACTATGCATTTCCAATCAAACCAGCAGAAGTCCGCGTAATATTTTAATTTGAACATGTTGTTAGTTTGGGCGATAATTGAATATATTTCACCGCGAAAATAAATTCTCGCGAACCAGGCCTACAGTGTACATTCGCGAACTTAAGTACCCGCGAAAAAAAACACTTATACAGTATATACATGAGCATTCGACCCTGAGAATTGGGATAGAATTTTCGTGAAATTTGCCTCACTCATCGAGTGTTGACTTCTCAGTCGCACCCCTAGTTTCCTCCAGTGTCTATCAGCTGTAATGCCGACAAACATTTTCTCCTTGTTAAACAGGTTGCATGTAACCAGCCCGCCTATTAGATTGATGTGTCTGACGTCTGTCTGTCCGTCCACATTTTCGTTTCCGGACTCTAACTCGAAAACCCTTTGTCCAATTGAATTCAAACTTGACAGGGAGATAGATCACCATCATAGCTAGGTTCCTTTCGAAATTGGTGTAATTTGGTATGTTTGTTTGCCTGTTTTACGTCTGTTTATCTGTCCATCAACATTTCCGTTTCCGGACTCTAACTCGAAAACGCTTTGTGCAATCGAATTCAAACTTGACAGGGAGGTAGATCACTATCATAGCTAAGTTGCTTTTGAAATTGGTGTAATTCCGTGTGTTCGTTTGTCTGTAAACATTTCCATTTCTGGACTCTAACTTGAAAACGCTTTGTCCAAACAAATTCAAACTTGACAGGGAGATACATCACCATCATAGCTAAGTTGCTTTCGAAGTTGGTGTAATTCCGTTCATTCAGTTGTCCATTTATAGAATAGATACAATTATGTAACCTAGATTACAAGTTTTACATTTCTTAGCACATCTAACACATTCACCTTAACTGGGTGACCTAACATTTCTTTCCTTGTTTCTAAATTTAATTACAGCAGTCGCTAACCTTATTGCTGCCTGCGCAACCTGCCTTTTGGGGCATTTCTGACCCTCTTGTTCATATTTATACCTATGTCTTCATAAATGTACATGTTCCAGTTACAGAGCTTTCTGCTCTGTGTACAGAATGTATTATAGAAGTAATAAAGGTTTCCTTTGTTTATTCGATATGAAGCAGCAGAGCGGCTGGCTATATATCTCAAGATGTGGGTACAAAAATGTTTTGATATTTAAATAATTTTATAGATATTGTGTAATAGATATTCAAATAATAAAGGTTCCTTTGTTTATACTTACCCAGGCAGTAGAGCAGCAGTTCAGATGGCTCACGATGTGGACATCAATGTACTCTCCAGCCTACTCAAACTCTATTTAAGAGAACTGCCTGAGGGCTTGCTTACAGACAAATCCTACTCTGGGTTCACCAAGGGCATGACCTTGAGCGACCCAGAAGCCAAGGAGAAGTACATGATCCAGCTGGTGAATGCCCTGCCAGCTCCCCACAAAGCCACACTACTGTACCTACTGGACCATATGCTCAAGTAAGAAGCAAGAATTGTTAACGTTTCCACAGTGTTATAAAAGATTATTAAATATTAATACAAGTAAAATTTAGAATTTAACTACTGCCATGAGGTAAAGTGTATCTTCAGGCCTCTTTACCCATATGGACAGTGCTTATTGTAGAAATAAAGTCAGAAGGTGAGTACTTTATGACCTCTATAAAAGGACGGTACTTCAGGCGGATAATGGATGAGTGCGGCAGTGTGAGTCCATTAGGCCGGAAGTTCCGTCCTTTTACAGAGGTCATAAAGTACGAACCATTTTATTTCTATTATAAAGACTGCTTTTATTTATTAATCCATAAATATTACTATAAATATGAGTTTTCCGGACATTTTTAGTGCACTGTATTTTGTCTGTATCATTTGGTTCTCTATTATAGACGGTTGTCCATTTATTGCTTCAGATAAATTCAAAAAATGCAAAAATGTGCGACTTTATAATTCCAATTTTTGTAGCATGAAGTGACTCGGAGTATTTCTATTCCAATAAACAGGATGTTAGTCTGTTGCAGGTTTATCTCCCAAACTAGTGTTATTACCTGTGTTTATTCCTGGAATAAGAGGGACCCATGTGTGAAGTACTTTGTACAATCTTTTTATGTCTGAGCCAAGGATCAAGCCCTAGACCTTTTACTGTGAAAGCCAACCTGCTAACCTAAAGGCCACACAGACCACTTAACTACCGTGAAAATTGTAAAATTTAATATCTACACAAAGTGTTTTCACATTGTATACTTCTTCTTGTTGGGGGAAAAGGCATGATTTTATAACATTTAATACAAAATAATGTGAAGTTAAAAGCCATTGTGACAATATTCTTTCTTTGATTTCCAAAGGTTACAGTGGCAAATAGAAGGCCAGCTGAATCATATGCTCTTGGCTATTATTTTGCACACTCAATTTTTACTTAAATACATGTAGTAATACCATGTCAGTACAAATTATTGTTGGAAGATAAATTTCACTAATTCTTAATTTTTAGGAAATTTGCCAGAATTCTGAAAACCTGTCATTATTATTATAACTGTTACTATTGTTGTTAAGCTAAATTACTAAAATAAATGCCCAGTGAAAATGTTTACTTATATATGGAACAATATTGTCCGAGTTCAGCAATATATGCAACATGATATGTTATCAGCCATTTATATAAGTGCTGATATTCATTTAACTGTTGTAAATATTTCTACTGATTAACTAATTTTCCATGCTCAGGGTGAACACATATGCGGCACAGAATAAGATGACTCTCAATAACCTTGCCACTGTATTTGGGCCAACATTATTGCGGAAAACTGTGAAGAAATCTGAGGCTACAGCCACCATTGAAATGTTTACTGAAAATGCAAAGGAGGCCATGATACAAACTGGGGTACTTCTATACCTGTTGCAACTCCGACAAGGTGGCTGGGACCATGCCTCCACGAAACTCTGATTGGTCCGACAAGGTGGATGGAACACTGCCTCAACAAAAGGAATCCACTTCACGCAAAAATATCAAAGGGAATCAACTTCACATAAAATCAAAGAAAAGGAATACTTTCATTGCGTAAAATACCCTCTTTTAAGGAGAAACTAAAACCATGCCTAAAAATACTCTTAATTGGTCAGTTTGATGCGAATTATACTAACCTTTCTTTGTGAGATGGAGGTTTGAACCAATTTTGTTATGTTAAGCTCTGATTGGTCAGTTTAAATTTGAATTAGACTATATGCTTCCTTTGTTGGTTAGAGCATAGAGGATTTCTCTGTATAGCTCTGATTGGTCAGTGTAAATTTGAATATCACTTAGCTTTCTTTGTGAGATCAGGTCATAGAAAAGTTCTCTATAAAGCTGTAATTTTTTGAAAATTTGAAAGGAGTTGAACTTCCTGTAGAGATGGAGAAATGGTTAATTGAAAATCTCTAATTTATTTAAATGTTTATCCATGGATCCTAGAGAATTGAAAATCTCTAATTTATTTAAATGTTTATCCATGGATCCTAGAGAGATAGTATAACATTCCAAGGCAAATCTTTGGTTGATCAGTTTGAATGTGACAAGGAACATTTACCTTTTTGAAGAAAAGAAACTGATTTTTATTTGTACAATATGCTGTATTGAAGCTGTAGCAGTATTATATGTATGTGTGTACTGTATTTCTGCAAATACTGAGCACAAATAGTTCATACAAATGACTGTACATATACTGTATTGTTAGTAGTATTGTATAATATACAGATTGATGCTGTGTAGAGATATGTGCTTAGTAAGTAAAATCAAAAACTGTTGAAACTTCTCTGTTTGTATTTGTTTATCAATAGAATTATTTAACATTTGCATAGGAACTATCTGTTATAGTGATGTGTGTTGTGAAAGAAATTTGTTTATTACATAAAACTTTATTCTGAGATATCTAGAAAAACATATGGAATTATAATAAAACTATTTTACATTAATTATAATTACAACAATGCAGCTCTGCTGTACAGTGTAAAAATGATCTTTGACTGATCTACAAAAAGTTATATAATTGCAGTATGATTCACAAAACAATATCAAATGTGCCTTCACTAATATGTTGTCGTGGATTATTGTTCCTTATATAATAGTGACACAGTACCATATCTGTTTCTGGAGTCGAGTATACATTTAAAACTCAGTATCTAGTTTTAATATTTTCCAGAGGTTTTATGTTACTGTGTAGGCCAAAAATTAAAATAAAGCCAAATTGTATGGTGAGAATAATTCTATTGTAGCTATTGGAACTAGGTCTTGTGTAATAACAGTTGAGGTTTAATCACAGTCAACTGTGTCTGATAGTGCTGGGACGAGTTGACGGAAACTCGAGTTACAACTCGATGGGCGATAATTGGGGGTCACATCGATTTGCGCAAGTGAAACTCGAGTTTTTGAAAACGTCAACATCTAAGGCTGACACTTCAGCAAAACAATAGAAATATCTGAAATTTTCAACAATATATTGCCTTTTTACTCTATTCTGGCTTAAATCAATGAAGATTTAACTTAAATTATATCACGAAAGCCCATTTCCAGGTAAAAATTTTGTCTCATGTACGGTTATGTAAAATATATTCGCCATATTAATGGGTAACAAACGAAATACTTTATCCCGAAAATTACTCGAGTTTAACTCGAGTTCAACTCGCTTCTAACAAGTGATGCTTGATCTGCCATTTAAGCTGGCAATCCCACCACTAGTGTCTGAATAATATAACAAAATGTCAATGTTTTATTGTCCTTAATGTATTTATTTAGTAATTTTGGCTTTGTGTGATATGAATTTGCCAAGTACTCTGTAGAAATATCGCCAGTATTCCTGTCTAATTCCACTAAGCACAGTTCTATGTAAAAGAGTTCAAATGTCAGTATGTAATGTTGGATTACCAGAAAATCATTGGTAAATTAAGTTCACATGAACATATATTCATGGATTGAATAAATACTTGTCATGTTCCTTGCCACAGTGCTGCACAACAGTATGTTCAATATTAACATTCTGCATTTCAGTGAAGTACAGAAAATACAGTCCATTGTGAAGGGCATTGCCAGTTTATCATTTGTATTTCTTGCAATGTCAGTATATTAATATCCTGAAATTTAAATACTGTAATTGCTCTGTGAGGTGTCCAGGGATGATATGACCAAATATTTGCAAATGTTTTCGATGGACATTTACATCAGTGAAAATCAGCTGGGTCTTTGGAAAAAAAATGACCCGAATCTAGCTACTTGTGTTTTAGCACACACCAACTAGAAGTAATACGGTATAACCTCTATTATCCGACCCTCTTGGGGGAGGAACAGTTGGTTTGGATAATAGAAGGTTCAGATAACAGAAGGGCTAAAATAACAGGTTTAAATGGAGTTGGGAGAGTGGGTTTGAGGTCGGATAATTGAAAATTCGGATAATAGAAGATCTGATAATAGAGGTTCTACTGTATGCAGTTGATGTAAACAAATTTGTCCACATTAAAATGTGAAATAACTGCTAAAATAGGGAAAATTTTGTTTAAAATGGATATAACATAATGAAATTAGACTGACTATTGTTTTTTAATGGTGTTGATTTATCTCAGGTTGCCAAATTAGCAATTTATATAAGAGAGTAGGGGGGTGTGCTTACGAAAACATGGCCGATACAAAGCACAGCATCTGTATTCCATGAGTGCAATATCCCTATGTTGAAAGTTCCTTTGTGATAACTCTTTTGATAAATCCAAACTTAAGTCAGTGTTTGGTACATAGGACATGTACTATGGTTAAACAACATTTTTTTAAAGATATGCTCTTTATAACGCTGGGAAGATTTGATCAGTACCAAAGCAATGTCTTTAGTTAATTGAAGTAAAGTGGTTTATTTGGGTAAGTATCCACCAATGTAGATTAATATCAAAATTTAACATTGTGTCATTCTAAATATTGACAGTTTGAGTAAACATGAAATGATTTGATAGCATCACTTTGCTATCACATTGTATATTCCTGTTATGTGTGGTAAAACCCTTGTAACCACTTATATGTCTGGTTGGGAGGTTTCACCTTCCTTAGTATGTCCAATTTGTTGTTGTTTTGATGTGGGTGATATCATTGTATTGATAATTTCATTCAGAAAGATTCATCTTATGCGATGTTGATGAACACTTAACCAACATAAATTGACCTCAAGTCTTTTGCTGGTGGTAGCCTATATAGGTCAAGCCAACTTTAAATATGATAACATTTATGTGAGAAACCTCCAAAAAATAATTGAATTCATTTTAGCATTGAAACTGTTAATGATGGGGTAATGGACCTGTTTGCCCACAATCTTTCATACATGTAGCCATGTAACCATACCATGGAAACAAGGAAATGTTTATCTTAGCATTTATATAGGTCAGAGAACAATTAGTTGAATTGTTGAAATAACTACACATTTAATGCATAATGTGTAATCATGGTTTGCTTCTATTTGACATTCTGTGTAGATATCAATCATGTGAATAATTCAGCCTTATATATTCCTAAATGTATTCAAAGATTCATCCTTTAATTCTATAATATGTTAACCATTCCTGCATGAGTGATGCAAGTCAACACTTGTAGTACTTGCAGTAACCAATGCCTTGAGAAGAGTATGCACTGTTGTTACTTTTATAATTACCTATTTTCTTGTTTTTGTTTTGTTTGTACCCTGTAGAATTATAGAACATAAAATATGTAGTTCTGTTTTATCAAGTTCAGACATCAAGAGTAATTTTTGACTTTATATCTTGTATTTTTTTTCAATCTTTATATTTTTATGAATTTTCTGCATTTATTATATACTAGTTATCTATACTCTCTTGCACTGCAGCATATTTATAGAGAAACACGACTCATATTGGTATTGATTTTATCGCCGAGTAATACAGACATGTTTAATTATTCCTGATCAGTATATCTAGGGTGCTCCCACAATTAAGACTTCGGTGGCCTGATGGTTTTGAGCTTGGTCATGAGTCGAGTCTGCTCTCACTGGTGTTGCTATGGATTTGAATCCAGCTTATGAAATGTGTAGGAAATCTGATGGCCGGTATGTATCATGACCTTGTCTGTCATCGGGACCATAAGAAAAATGTTAGCGAAGTCTGAATCTTTGGTTTAAGAGACTTCATCCAATCTGATCCTGTGATTGTGTGACATTACATGCCTCAATTCTGTACAGTTGCAATCTATACCATAGATTGACCATACTGACAGTGCCCCATATTGTTTAGTATTTGGGAACTCAAAAACAAAAAAGAACTTCTGCTTATGTTAAAGTATCAGTCAATTCTGTGGAACCTACAATTGTGCGATCTTCTATACTGTTATTTAAATACTTGTTTTTTTAAACTCACTTCAACTCCATCAAATTCCTCTTTCCTGATTTTTATTTAATAATTATACTTCTGATTTACTGTTTGTAAGTTCCCAATGGTTTTCAGCATAGGAGTGACATTAAACTCAAATGATTGTACCCCTGTTCTTATGTTAAAATGTTCTATTATCTTACTGTGATCTTACTCTCCCACTTTTCAACACCTGAGTTTCACCGAGAGTCTGTCTAGGTGTGATCTGTTGAAAGGGATGTAAATTCCCAACTCTCACTTTTATTTTACATTGCCAGTGTGGTGGAAAATAAAGGCTGAACTGTATATAATGAAAGTACTATGGGAAAGTACACTATGTAAAGTACTTTGAGCTGTCCTCATGAACTATACAAAGTATATGTCAACCGTACAAGTTTATTTAAAGTAGCAAAAGTAAAGGGAGTAGTTACTTAAACTGACCATTTGTCAGAATTAATGATATTCAGTGTTCAACACTTCAAAATCTTTCATTCGTTTCCTTCAATCTGTCACATACTTGAAGTACTAGGTGGTTTAACAAAACAAATTACCATTGTAATATGATTCATGCTTTGACAACCAACATACTGCCGTGCAATCTCTCTTATCTGAACATGCTGGGAGAGCAAGGTTTCATTTGGATAAGAGAAGATGGATAAAATAGAAAAGGTAGTTTGGTTTTAACAAAAGTCTTTTTTCAAAAAGGAAATACAAATTTGTCTCATCGTAATTAAATTGATCAAATCAAATATTCAGACAGCAGAAGATTGAAATTTATTTTAAGTTAAAATTTTCACCTTTACGGTATAGAGTTTAAAACATTTAGTTACCATTGCCATTTATTTTAGAAATCTACTATTTTTTTACTGGTAAAACTATTCTAGATTTAAAATATATTTTTATTGCGTTAATACATCCTATCCAATGGACAATTGCTTTACCGGTCGGCGCGACCGGTCCCGCCAAACGCCAGAAAAAGACGTCCTGTATATACTACCGGCAGGACCGGTCACAGAGTGTGCATTCGCCAGGTTGCGCATCGTACTTCATTTCCTGTTTACCTATTGACGTCATAGCATCTTTTTCGTTTGGCGCGAAAGAGTGTGCAGAAGATTTTCTTCAGAGATACGTTTTTGAAGTTTTACAACGAACTCTTCCAAGTTTCTTGTTTTTTATTAGTACGGAGTAATTCTACAACGTTACTGATCATTATGTCGTCTCCTGGACAGAAGCGAGGTTCTTGCGGGCACATTATGGCCCTTTTCGACAACCATAAGAAATGCGCGCGTTGTCGTGACAAGGGGGTGGGAGACGACCCCTGTGTGAAGAAGTTGGATTGTAGTATCTGTAAGGCGTTTACGCCTGCTCAGATCCACCAGTTAGCAACCCCCACCTACAAGGAACGGAAAGAACGCTCTAGCCAGAAGAAATCTGAAGAATTGACAAGTACGTCTCCCAAGCTTGTTGATCCGTCTGAGGTTTCACTGCTGGGTCCTGTCAATTCAGGGACGCAGTCTCCTGTTGATTCTACACCCAAGCAGAAGAAGAAGCGTTCTGATGGCTCCCCAAGGTCTAGTAAATGGAAGCACAGCAGTAAGCCCACTTCAGACGACCTCAAGTCCCTTGATGACAAGTGGAGTGAGAGATTTTCCCGTCTGGAAGCTATGCTGATTAACCAGTCATTTGCTGTTCCGGTGAGACCGGTGAATTCTGCTTCTGTGGTGCCCAGAGAACACCCCTTCTTTGATCCGGGTGCTTCTACTAGTGTTATGTTTTCTGAGGGCACTGGTGACGTTGCTACACAGTTGACGGCTACCCAACCTCCTCTGGGGGTTCCCGGTACACAAGCTGTGAAGGAAGTGACTGAGAGTGCCACCCACCCTGTTCAGGGCCCCGGTACCTCTGAGACCGTTGCCACCCAACCTTTACTGGTTCCCGGTGCAGGGACTGCCACCCAGCCTCCACAGGCTCCCGGTGCGGGTCCTGAGGTTCTGCCTTCCGGTTATGAAACTACGCTGTCTAACCAGTCGCCTCCCATTGGCCAGAATTCTGAGGTTGCTAGGGAATCTGACACTGAGGCTGAGTTGGATGCGGAACCGGCTTCACCGGCTAGTGTTCACTACCAGGGTGATGTACCGGAAACAAACACTGACCAGGACCTCTCTGAAGATGCCAATTACCGGGAAACCTTGAGAGGGGTGAGGAGTTTCATGGGCTGGCATCAAATCCCGGATTATGACACCTCAGCTGCATCTATGGATGACAATCCCTTTGCCGGTTCTAGAGTGAAGACTACCGGTAAAGTGTCAGTTAAATTGCCGGTGGATGAATGGCTTTGTAAAAAGCTGGAGAAACTAAATGTAACTATTGCTGAAGGTTATCCTTCCAGGAATACAGAAACCAGTGGTCTGCTGCGTGATCAATTTGTCAAGACACCCCGTACTTCAAAGTGGTACGACATGCAAGCTGTTAAGAAGGATACGTCTACCCAGGCTGTTGGTGACTGGTCTCCGGAACCGGCAAAGCTTAACAGTATGTTTTCTAGAGTTGCAAGGCGCAGTTTACCTTCTGCTCCAGCTTCCCGGACCTTCAGCCAGGAAACCCTTAGAAGGCGGGAGAGGTCCTTCAGAGAGCAATCAGTGATGTGTAATCACGCTGCTGGCCTATCTAGATGCCTCACCAAAGTACAGGACTCCATGGTCACCCAGTTAAAGTCCCTCAGGTTCGATTCCTCAAAGGGCAAAAGTGCTGAGAAACAACAACAAGCTGTTGAAGAACTGGAGTATCTGGTTACATTTAACCGGTCAATTTCACAGGCTATGCAGCGTACCATGCAGGATCTTTCAGAGGGAGTCTTTATCAGCATGGCTAATCTCACCCTGGCCCGTCGGGACAGTTATTTAGAGTTCATACGAGGTGGGATTAAACCGGACACCTTGTCTGCCTTACGTACGTCTCCAGTTCACCAACTATCACTCTTCCCGGACAGCTTACTGGTCAAGGCTGAAGAGGAGATCTTACGTAGTGAAGAGAGGCGTTCTGCTGGTACCACACCAAGGAAACCTGGACGTTTTCATCCATACGTCCCCTCCAATCGAACCCCTCACCAGCCGGACCGGAAGCCCACTACTCCGGCATGGAAGCAGATTAGAGACCGGCAAACTGCTCAGAAAGGTGGTGGTAAAGCCTCAAACTTCAGCCAGAAGCCGGCCAGGGGATTTAAAAAGCATAAATGACAATCACTGTGTTTCAAATGTGGTCGGATTGGTGAACTCTGTAAATGTATCCGACAAGATGGAGGGCTTGAACCCACCACCACCAGTGACAAGCAAGAGCGAGACTGTGTTTTCACATGTAAACTCTTTTGTTGCAAGTGTTCCTTTTGCCAGCGGGTCACCGCAAAAGAAAGGTGTAAATCCCGTTTATTGTCAATCTATCAGAGAAATAAACCATGTGAACGATGTTTCCTGTGTAGATCACTTGAGTTTTGTAAAAATTGTCACAAATGTCCCAACTGTTGTTACAAATCTTCCTGTAGGGGCAAGGCTTCAGCAGTTTTGGGAGAAGTGGGAAACTCTGGGTTCGAGTCCAAAAGTTATCAGAATACTGAGAGAGGGCTACACCCTTCCCTTCCGGTTCAGACCCAACCTAACCAGGTCACCAATGGTCATCAGCAAATATGTAAACCCCCAAAGACAGTCCCTCCTTTTGGAGGCACTGGCTCAGCTAACAAACAAGAATGCAGTGGAACCGGTAACAAATCAGACCTCCCTAGGGTTTTACAACCGGCTATTTTTGGTTCCCAAACCCAACAACCGGTGGAGACCTATCTTGGACCTGAGCACTTTGAACATCTTTTTAAACACAGAGTCGTTCAAAATGGAGACTCCAGAAACCATAAGAAGCTCCCTACAGGTAGGGGAGTGGGTCACCTCAATAGATTTCAAAGACGCATACTTCCACATTCCAATTCACAGTCAGTCCAGGAAGTACATGCGTTTTCACATTCAGGGCCAATCCTACCAGTTCAAGGCCCTGCCCTTTGGTCTTTCCACAGCACCCATGGAGTTCACAGTGGTGGCCAAAGAGGTCAAGCTCATGGCCTTACGACAGGGTATAAGAATCCACCAGTACCTAGACGACTGGCTGGTGAGAGCCTCTACCCTCCACACCTGTCTCCAGCATACTCAAACCCTGGTCACACTTTGTCAGGAGCTAGGGTGGCTGGTGAACAAGGAAAAGTCAGAACTGGCACCCAAACAGGTCTTCAACTTCGTAGGTTACCAGTTCGACCTGAAAGAGGGCAAGGTCAGACCAACAGAAGAACGTTGGCAGGCCTTGACAGACAAGATCAGATCAATGATGTCGGATCCGGTTTGTCCGGTCCGGAAATTCATGTCCCTCATAGGTCTCCTCACAGCAACAGAAAAACAAGTCCACTTAGGGCGACTCCACATGAGACCCATACAGTGGCACTTGAAAAACAATTGGAGGGTCCCAGAGTCACTGGAAAAGGTGATCCCGGTCCCCAAGTCCCTCCACCCTCATCTAAGGTGGTGGCTGGAGGAAAGCAATGTGCTACTAGGTCAACCATTACACCCTCTAAAACATGCTCTGCAGATCTTTACAGACGCATCAACCGAAGGGTGGGGCGCTCACTTGGACGACCATACAGCAAGGGGAACCTGGTCCCTTCCAGAAAGCAAGTTGCACATAAACCACTTAGAGCTAAAAGCAGTTTTTCTAGCTCTAAAGGAGTTTCGAACCCTGGTCTACAACAAGACTGTGTTGATAGCTACAGACAACACAACAGTGGTTGCCTATATCAACAAAGAAGGGGGGATGAAGTCGGGGTCACTGTGTGCCCTACTGTGGAGAATCCTGTCCTGGTGCACCAGACAGCAGGTAACCCTCAGGGCACGCCACATCCCCGGCCGGCTGAACGTGATAGCAGACAAGCTATCCAGACTTGGCCAGACCATTCAAACAGAGTGGTCACTTCATCCAGCAGTATTCCAAGCTGTATGCGCAAGGTGGCACCAGCCAAAAGTGGACCTGTTTGCCACCAGGTTCAACAACAAACTGCCTCAGTTTGTGTCACCGGTGCCAGACCCCCAGGCTTGGGCAGTGGATGCACTCAGTCTCTCCTGGGAGGACCTGGACCCATACGCCTTCCCACCGGCAGCCATCTTGGGCAAAGTGGTGGAGAAGCTCCAGGACTACCCCTGCAACAGAATAATCCTGATTGCCCCAGGGTGGCCCAACATGCCCTGGTTTTGGGACCTGGTAGCAATGTCAAGCCAGATCCCACTATGTCTGCCCAGCATACCCAACCTAGTGTCTCAGCCATTCAACCAGGTCCTTTACAGGAACCTGTCGAATCTGAACCTACATGCCTGGCTCCTAGAGCCTCAGCAATCAAGGAGCAAGGCTTCTCTGAGGCAGTGGCAGCACGAATTGAGGCTCCTCAAAGAAGATCAACCAGATCTGTCTATGAGGCAAAGTGGACCATTTTTACAAAGTGGTGCCTCAGTAATCAGGTGGACTTCAGGGCACCACCTCTGAAAGCCATTGCTGACTTCCTCCTGCACTTGTTTCAGGACAAGAAGTTACAACCAGGCACTATTGATGGCTACAGATCCGCCATTGCTGACAAACTGGGCAATTCCACCATTAATGTCAGCAAAGATGAGAATCTCACTCGTCTCCTGGATAGTTTCCATAGAGACGGACCTAAGGGCAGGAGGGGCATCCCCTCCTGGAACCTTTCACTGGTTTTACATCAGCTCACAAAGGCTCCTTTTGAACCCCTGAAAGAGTCCTCCTTGAAACATTTAACTTTCAAGACTGTTTTCTTGCTGGCTTTGGGTTCAGGTAAACGCAGGAGTGAGATCCATGCTTGGTTACATAAGAACATCAGACACCAGTCAGACTGGTCTAAGGTGTCTTTGTACCCCTCGCCCAGCTTCCTATCCAAGAACCAGCTGGCTAAGGAAGGTCCAGATAGTGTGGCACCAGTGGTCATCCCAGCCCTGGCACCATCTCTGGATAGGTCACTCAAGGGTGACAGGTCCCTATGTCCAGTTAGAGCCCTGCGTTACTACTTGGACAGGACTGCAGACCTCAGGCAGAATAAGGAGTTAGTCTTTGTCTCCTTCAAGAAGGGTTTTGATAAAGACATCTCGCCTGCCACCATCTCCTCATGGATCAAACAGTCTGTGGTTCTGTGCTATGAGCTCTCTGACCAGGAGGCCCTCACCTTACATCAGGTTAAAGCCCATGATGTTAGGGCCTTTGCTGCTTCTAAGGCTTTCCAATCAGGGATCTCCTTAGATCAGATCTTGTCAGCCTGCCACTGGAAATCTCACAACACCTTCACCCAATTCTATTTGAAGGATGTTGCCTGGGCTGACTCAGAGCTTTTCCACCTGGGACCTGTAGTGGCTGCCCAGCAGGTGCACCACCAGGCCCAGAAGTGAGGGGATGTTGTATATATGTAAATATGTACATATTGTAAATATGTTAGATATGTACATAATGTAAATATGTTGAATGTACATATATGTTAAAAAAAAAAAACAAAAAAAAAAAACTGTGACTTGCTTCCTTTGGGAAGTTTATTTCTTCTGGGACTGAACTCAGCCCCTCTCTCTCTCTATCTTTCCAACTCAGACCAACTCTGAAAGGAAAGAAAAAGGGGGGGGGGGCAACGTCGGTAGGCTCCCGGTTAACCGGTGAGTTAGTGGCCGACCCTGACCTTTCAGGGTTCTCTGACCCTAGGTCAAATGGGCCTGTTAAAATTTATTATGAGTTCACATAAGTCCCTAGCTGCTTACCCGCCTACCAAGCGGTAGTTATTCAGCAATTGTCCATTGGATAGGATGTATTAACGCAATAAAATTGCAAATTTAATAAGTAAATTAAATTTTTATAAGTTAATACCCTATCCAATGGACAGGCAAGGCCCACCCAACCGGCCCCGCTATCAGCTTACTAGGGGTCTTACTAGGATTAGACACGAAAAAGATGCTATGACGTCAATAGGTAAACAGGAGATGAAGTACGATGCGCCACCTGGCGAATGCACACTCTGTGACCGGTCCTGCCGGTAGTATATACAGGACGTCTTTTTCTGGCGTTTGGCGGGACCGGTCGCGCCGACCGGTAAAGCAATTGTCCATTGGATAGGGTATTAACTTATAAAAATTTAATTTACTTATTAAATTTGCAAAATTATATTTTTGAACACACGAATGCTATGGTCATTCAGAAAAATTAGTTATTTTTTTGTCATAGTGTTTTTGTATCAGTTAACCTGTTGAGTCATTAATGT